>OU611994.1:13581742-14932490 GCA_914767915.1 Agriopis aurantiaria
TGATGAGGTGGTATTTTGTGTTAAAACTGTTAAAAGATAGAATCAATCGGATTTTCTAGTGTTCAATATAGCTCACAAGTTTATCATTTTCAAGCTGTTTCAGTGTGGCATTTATTTGCGATAGTGGCGTCCTCACACTACACTGCACATAATATTGCAGAACTGTACCTATCATAATATAAACGATAGTTTCACTTATAGTCGATGTACGCTGGATTTTTTTCTGACAGCTGCAATAGATTGAAAGCCGAAAATTCTGATCAGCAGTGCAAGTACCGTTCTTTTATCGATCGTCAAATTGACAGTTGAGGTTATCAAATTCGATAATATGCAATTTTTTCAGTACTCGCTGTGATCGATTCTATGGCATTTTAGCGAATTTGACGGTCGATAAAGAACGGTACTTGCACTGCAGTTTTGCTAGGTTTTTGAACGTAAGATTTCAGCTGTACTGTGAAAGTGACGAATGTTCAGGTGTTTTAGCTTGGAATGAGTATTTAAACATTGCGTTTCCAGGCAAAGAAAAGCACACAACCTACGGAGGCGTATCAGGAAATGCCACTCGACCTATGGGCTTGAGAGCGGTATCAGCTATTGGCAACAAACTACCCGGCTTCCCAATACTGGGCATCGGTGGGATAGACTCTGCAGATTCAGCGCTGCAGTTTATACTGTGCGGCGCGCCGGTAGTTCAGGTAACTGTCTAACGAGTATATAGCGTTCAGGGGCCTTACGGTCGCGTGATTTTCCAACTGAGCGGATTAGGTGCTTGTAATAGCAGTTGTCCGTAAGGCCCCAGGTAACGAGTATATGGAGTTTTTCACAGGCCTCGCATTTTTTGTTAGGTACGCAACTATACCTACGGTTGCCTGGAAGAGATAACTTTTAGCGATATGGCCGCAACTTGTGGCACTTGCTCGTAATTGTTTTCCAGTCTTGCGTAACTTCAATACAGATTTCGAATGTAAAACGGGTGCGAAATCAAACTTCTACGTTTTCTATCCTACTCTAACGTATAAGGTTGTCTCTGTAGGCGTCTCACTTCATTATAGGCGTCGCACCCGTTTCTTAATTATTTTTCTCTCACCTCTTCAGCGTTAGCGGTTATAGTTTTTTTATATAATAGGCTTGCGTTTGACTGCCAACTCGCCTGATGTTAAGCGATGATGCGGTCTACGATGGAGCACGCTTGCCTAGAAGAAACCGATTCTCTCGTGATTTGAAGACACCCAGATTGTAACTATTCTCTTTGGTGTTATCATTCTGTTTGTCATTTGTACTAAATTTCTGGTATACACAATAAAGAGTTTTCTATCTATATATGGCGCCTTTACATGTACTTTTTATTATATGACAGGTTAGGCGTTTGATAAATCTAAAAACCGACTAAGTGCGAGTCGGGCTCGAGCACTGTGGGTTCCGTACCACCACAAAATACAATAAGGTTGTCCAAGTAACCAAATTACTAACGCCTTCCAATCGTCGAAGTAATTTGCTACGCAGTTTGCTTCAGGCGCTCGAGTATAATAACTTGGCAATGTATTACATGACCCTTGGGCATACGGAACCCTAAAAATGAGTTCCATCATTAAGCCAATTCTTAATAATTTGGTCCTTTTTCCTATAGAAATTATGCTTGTTTTAGATCTGCAGCGCAGTCCAGAATCAAGACTTCACAGTGGTGGAAGACTATATAACTGGTCTCAAAGCTCTGTTATACCTTCGTTCAATAGGGCTCCCGGGCTGGACTGGCCAGTCGCCGCCTACATTCAAACATCAGAAGGGCAAGCCTGTCCAGACATTGTACGATGAAAACGGAAAGGTTACAAAATATATTTTCTTTTAAATTAAATAATACGCTTGACTAGAAGAAACCGATGCACTCAACAGCAACTTGTATGTACTTGAAATTTACAATACTAAATTGAGGAATTTAGGGGAATTGAAACGCATGGGGCCTTACGGCTACCTGTTTTAAGCGATTCTGGGGTGCAAGTACCGTTCTTTTAGCGATTGCAAATTCGCTAAAATGCCATAGAATCGATCACAGCGAGTACTGAAAAAATGGCATATTATCGAATTTGACGACCTCAACTGTCAATTTGACGATCGCTAAAAGAACGGTACTTGCACTGCTGTTTCGATGATGAGAAAAGATGCGCGACCGCAAACCGTATGTAAGCGTTAAGATTCACGTTCGCGTGATTTTCTAAACTACGCTGTTTCAGCGCTAATTTGAGCCATAAGGCCCCTGGCTTATATAACTCCTGCGCCAACATGGTACTCATCGTTTCACCCATCATCCTGCAGGAACAGTACGGTTTCAGGGGTTAAAATCAACCCCATATGTTGTTCCAGAGCATGAGCTTCTTGTTAAAGTTTACATGGAATGGAGGTGCTAAGCCGATAGACGATTAAAAATAATAATTTATTTACTATAGGACCAACCCTAAAGTCGTAAAAATTCAGCTGAACCATACGTTTTGTTGAGTGGTAATGATATTTTTCTATAGCAAAGTTAAAGCATAACTTAAAAAAAAAACAAAAAAAAGTATTCTGAAAAATATCGACCATAATCTTACTTCATTATTTTATACTATTTACCCTACAAAAACATAAACTAAAGATCTATGTGGTCTCTCAGTCTCACACGTTTCACTTTTAGGTTCTAGCCCACTTCGGTCCGTACAACCAAAAACGCGAAGCGAAACTCCACGAGGCCAGGCTAAAATCAGACCTGCTAGCAGACAACAAGGTCCAGAACTACTTGCCCACCAACGGCATTACCAATGGACTTTCCGAAGTGCCTCAAATAAAGGATGTGTTAGGAGATGCGCTGCCTAGAGTCGGGACATACAAGCACTTGGATAATACGAAGCAAGTCGTCGCCCTTATTGATGATGTAAGTAATAAAGTTTTTTGCTTCTAAGGCGCGGGAGATCATTGGCGGATTCAGGGGGGGGGGGGGGGGCATGGGGGCCCCATTCCCCCCCCCCCCCCCCCCCCAAATACCTAGTAATTCCATACATTCGACTAAATTTTTCGATTTAATTCCTTCGAACCTTGTCAACGCAACTATTTTGGACCTACGGTCAACCGACAAGAATTGACTTTGCCACGGCCGGTAGTACGCAAGGACTCGATTCTATTGGGCGTTGTGTCTAAAAGATTAACTACTTATTCAGAAAGTCTTGGAGCCTGTGCAGACTAAAACTAAATTATGAGACGGGAAGAATTCACAAATAAAATCCGCAAAGTAGAATAAGAAATCTTTGTACCCCCACTTGATGGGATTAAGTTTTTAAAGTTGCTAATAATTTCTCAGGATATGTGCATAAACTGCGGAAAGTGCTACATGGCTTGTGCAGATTCTGGATACCAAGCTATTCAGTAAGTTAATGTTTTATTCTGGTAACAAATTATGGGATGCTTCCGTAAGCCGCAGCTGACGATCTAACACATTGATACTACAGAGCATCGGACATAAGTCGCAAATTGCGACTAAAATCTCAGGATTTTTCAATGGAAATGAGGCTTTTCTCTATTTTCCATTTTCCAATTTAAATTTTCCATCTGGTAACCCTATGTGGGGGTCACTCCACATCGTACCAGATCGCCTTCAGAGGTCCTTAGCTCAAGGTCGGCCCAAGATCAAGTCTATCATATGTATAAATATATATGACGGGGCGATCCTGGAATGCGTGACGCGGGGGCACCGGTCGGTGGATGGCCGATCTTCATCAGATAAATCTTGTTTCTATGGCGTGAGTATAGCGGCCGAGGAGAATGAGACATCGCACGTACATTGATACAGTTTTTATTTCGAAGCGCTATGATTACTAATTACAATATCCAAATTACTTGAAAATTACTTGGGGGACAAGGTGTTCCGCCTTGTAACGAACGCTACCACCCTCCAACCAACAATTCCAATTTCCAACCTCAAAGTGACAATCCCAATTCAGACACCAAAGTATAAGTGAGCTCCACCGAGCCTCGCGCACGTGTCCGCTGCGTCGCGCTCACTAGCGCCTCTGCCGGACGGTATACCAACTTACTAAACCCTGATTGGTTGTCAACGACACAACTTCACAACGAACTTCAGCAGAGTGTTACTGCAGCGTTACACCAGTGATGGCGCCACCTCCATCACTAGTCCACCAAAACAAAGCTAGGTGACGCCTACCTACATAATCTAAGCCTTAAAAACTATCCGACGGTAGTTGCGCCCGAATGCTAAAACTTCAACGCGCCGACATATATATAAAAATTAAGTCTGGAGAAAAAGCCTGATGACCATTGAAAAATCCTGAAATTTTGTCGCAATTTGTGAATTTTCTCGCAAACGTAATTTACAACAATATGTAGGGTATTTGTTTAAGATGTATGATTTTGTGCAATCCCTGGCACAAAATCATACATCTTAAACACATACCCTAGGGAGGTAGGGGACAACCGCCGACCGTGCGATGTCACATACCTCAGAAGACTGTCAGAAGATTCGTTTTTGTAACTTTCTAATAAAAAAACTATAATATATCCGATCTATTTTGAAACCCTGAGATTTACTGAGAATTAAAAATCCGGCTGCAATCCTGAAAAAATCCTAAAAATCCTGAGTTCTCACGACAAATTCTGAGATATGGTATCCCTCCTTCAGTCAAGTTTGTCCACTTCTTACCCTACCTCCACATCTTCCAAAGCTGGGTATCCGACAGGTGCCATGTTAGCGTGACCGAGTTTTACTCCTGGTTCAGCAAATTAAATTTTAAAGTACTACTCTTACCTATGCTAGCACAAAGAAGAAAATTCATATTGTAACAAAAATAAATATTGTTAACTAATTCGCCCTTTTGCATTATAGTTTCGACCCGGACACGCACATACCTCTCGTGACTGATGATTGCACGGGATGCACACTCTGTCTGTCTGTTTGTCCCATCATCGACTGTATATCGTAAGTATAATTCCTATTCTGTGCAGTAAAAATATATGTGCCTAACAGTTGCTACATTGATTTACCACGAATGTTATAAAATTCAGGAAAAAAGTGTAATGATTTTTTTTCCTTATATTTTGGTACATTAAAAAAAAACCTACTGAGAATGTCATTATTGCAATCTCTAATTTAGCTTGCAGAAAATGTGCTTGCGCTGACCCAATATTTTTAGTTTTGAATATATTTCGTGTTGCCTAGTTTGTTTACTATCACCTACTTCGTCAAGTTTTGGATAAGTTAAAGGTGAAGTGCTGTGCTGTGTCAAATCTATGTCCAAAAGAAATTGTAGGAAAAATTTGAACAGCCGGTACAAGATTACTCCTACAATTTAAAAATAAAATGTGGATTAAGCTGGAATTCTATAAATCGCACATAATTATGCCAATTTATGGAAGTATTTTTTTTTTGGATATATTTTAGGGAAGGGAAATTAATATAGCAATGCTAGTGTCAAAATGTCAAATCTGACCTTGACCTTTTCTAGACCTAAAATTATAATGATATTTTTTTTTTTGTTAAAATTTTCATGAGCGTGGATTCAATGTCCTTTACTCGTAATATTAAACAGTTATTTTGTCTTATTAGCGTCAAACAAGTCATAGTCAGAGTCAAGCTAAGTAAGTCACGGTCAAGTCGAACTCATGCCCCTGTAAAGTGGTGAAGACTTTACAAGAGGCTCCTATGGAGTTTTGGAAACATCACGAAAAGACACGTTTCACCTCGTTATATCACTTTCCCACACTCGAGCACGTTTACGAGCACTTAATGAATAATAATTCACCATTTAGTACACATTAACACTCGAAAATACACAAGTTTAGGAAAATAATCCAACGAGCCGACATGATTTTTCCGCGTTGGCGCCAAAACTCTTATAATGATATTTTTTTTTTTTTTTGTTAAAATCTTCATGAGCGTGGATTCAATGTCCTTTACTCGTAATATTAAACAGTTCATTTTGTCTTATTAGCGTCAAACAAGTCATAGTCACAGTCAGAGTCAAGCTAAGTAAGTCACGGTCTAGTCGAACTCATGCCCCTGTAAAGTGGTGAAGACTTTACAAGAGGCTCCTATGGAGTTTTGGAAACAACACGAAAAGACACGATTCACCTCGTTATATCACTTGGCCACACTCGAGCACGTTTACGAGCACTTAATGAATAATAATTCACCATTTAGTACACATTAACACTCGAAAATACACAAGTTTAGGAAAATAATCCAACGAGCCGACATGTTTTTTCCGCGTTGGCGCCAAAACTCCCTTATAATGATAGGAGTAATGGTGTCGCCATATACAGTTTCAAACCTAACAGATTGCTTATATAATACCTACTATTTTTTAACTTTTTAGAGTATTATCTCAGTTTAAAGTTGCTTAAAAAATACTTATTTTTTTTTTTTTTCTGTTTGTTCACAGAATGGTGCCAAAGACGATCCCTCATGTGATAAAAAGAGGCCTAGGCTACCAAGTACATTCAATTTCACCTTTAGACGCAGTATGTCAATGAGAATGTAAAAAAAATTACAATATGTATAAAAATATATTATGAACTCGTAAATTACAAAATAATAAATTATACATTATTTCATAACATTGTTGTATATTTCATCGGCTTTGTCTCTATTGTACTCCCATGAATGTACCCAACTATTTTTAGGATTCACAGCTAGTTGCAAAGCAGAGAGAGGTTTAGGGCAGTTATAATGACTCTTACTTACGATGCTAACATCAGACTTGCCATTAATTTTGTCATAAATCTTATTACAAATAAAACATTCGAATTTCTCAACAGTTTGGAAAAAATCTATTTGATACTGTCTCTTACGAAATTCATCTATCAGTCTTGAATTTGTTACAATTTCTTTAGTCTTATGTTCTAAATACTCTTCATACATACCATCGTTGCTTAGCAATTTTTTTAAATGATTGTTCAATATATTTGGTGTTGGATAATCCTCCAAAAGAATTGCTGATTTTTCATTGGGAAGCCAGTTTCTTATCAACGGGCATCCAAAGTAAATTGGTATGGTGCCAACTTTGATCGCTCTCCAGAACTTTTCTGTGACATAATCCTCACAAACGCCATTCTCTATGGCGATAACAAACTTGTACCTTGCTACAAAATTCAGAAAATCATCTTCATTTAGGTTGTTCAAGTAATCATGAGTGAATTTTTCAGGAAGCTTCTTATTATTAAGACATGAGCCAAAAGAATCGATATTAGTTATATTCATTAGTTCTGTCACATACAGATCTCTTTCCGTCGAAGTCTCACAGTCACTCTGTAAATATAAAATTGATGCTATTTCTTTCAAATGTTTATTCTTTTCTGACGTTTTAACAAAATATTTTTTGTTAGTGATATCGTTGAACGATTCCAAATGTTGTAATGGGAATGGCACATCGCTGTACCGGCTATAGGTTGATGAATAGTTGAACAGTTTCAGTACAGGTTCGTGCATAAGTTCTTCAACGTTTCTAGGAGATTCTTCGTGATATAACCCCCAAATTATGTCCTTAGGCCTCCTTGGCAGAGGCAGATCATTAAATTTAATATCACTCCCGTAAAATAAATAAGCTTGAACATTTAGATTCTTGCTTATATTTTTTGAACTGTACACTTCACATTTTATATTGTCAGGGCAATGCTTGGTACCAGAGGATCCAGGGAATCCGTCAGTCCACCATAAAATCACTGGCGTATTTGATGGATTTTTTAATACAATATCCTCATCCGCAGTCCAAGCCCATAGAAGTATAATAAGAAATAAAATCACAACTGCCAATATTAGTTGCCGAATAGTCTTCAGAACTCTTTGTATAGACCATAGCAACATTTTGCTAAAGTAAAACAGAATATACCTTAACAAGGAACTACACAGTTTTAAAAACATTGTATTTGGTACTTATACACTAAAATGTGGTTAGTTCTTATCACTTACAGGAAAATGTAATGACTCATGCTCCACTGTTATTAATTTGTAACAAACTGAACAGTTAAATATCAAAGAGACAGTAACAATGTAACAATAAGTATTAGAAGGTCCAACCTCTCTCTTTTGTCATGTAGTAGATATCCAAGCTGAATGCAATTAATAAATCAATATAAAACAGTCCATATATGGCTCCAATTAGTTTGCCAATCATAAATAGATTTAAAAGTGCCATTACTGTGATAAATGTTTCCATTAGGACAAAGTAGAGCTCAGCTTCATATTGCACTTGGTCGACAATGTACAGTATCATCATATACAAGGAGGCCATTAACGTCGGCCCAGCGACGAGACAGTAAAGCAAGTCCAATGGCTGCACAACATGGGTGATCACATTGAGGAGCAGTGCAAACACCTAAAAGTAAGATACGAACCAACCTGTATTTACATATCTGTGAAACAATAACGGTCTTATTCACATTCAATAGTCATGTTTGAGAAATATAATGAGCCGTCTCATTTCCGCTTGCGATACCTAGGTACTTCTCGTCAGCGAGAACAAGACTATAGCATAGATTAGTTTATCGAGCATTTATGAATAAAGGAGTAAGTAATTACATTTACTTTGCGAGTTTTCTTTAATAAGTACAAATCTACGGAATAATAACAAATATGCCACAAAAAGCATTTATTAGGAGTATAAGCTTCGTGAAATGCCACGTTCAGTAACTACATAGTAAAAATCTATTGCAAGTGCAAGTAAAAGATGCACATAAAAAAGTACGTAAAGTGGCGACGACGAGGTTGTTTGCGCTATTACAGCAAATAGAGCTAAAATGTTGAACACCATTTGAAGTATTAAATACAATTGTTCAGCTAAGTCGTGTACTTGGTCCACTAGATACAAAATAACGAATAATACTGATAGAACAAGTGTTGGAGCGACGGCCAGACAGTGCATTATACCAGCATCAGTCAACACAAACGGTATTATCATTAGTAGCATTGATATTACCTAAAAATAACAAGGCTGTTGTATCTTTTTGATGAGTTTTAACTTACCTAAAGATACGCTTTTTAAGGCCTGTTTAAAATGTTTTAACAAGCCCTTATTAAATACCCTCCTAATATGTACATGTTAGTGGATACTGAATATTTCATTGTGATATTATGTTAATAAAAATTATTGTACAAAATAAAAACACTAATAATAATCCAATATTCGAGTTGTGAGTTTTTTTTTTTTGTAGTAATTTGTGACGTTTCTCATTTTGAACTGTCAATCAGCTGTCAAAAAAGGTCAAGGACGGGCACTAGTGATGTGAAATAAACCTTACTCTTTCACCCAGAAGATAAAAATGCGCTAGTAATAATTGTTTATTAAATTATTGAACTAATTATTTAAATTATTCACATGTTAAGTAAATTATATCTACGCACAACTAAAAGTACAGCCTCTCTCGTTGGCGATTAAAAATAAATCAAGAGAGAGAGCTGTAAGTAACGCAAAATAAAATACTCCATATATTAACCACAACCACACCCTAACTAAGTTTAATAAAAAGCATTGTACAAATGCGCCAAATGTGAACAAAATTTGGAAAAACAAGTACATTTTTTCCATGAATAATGGTACTCTTTTTCGTATATATAATATCATGAATAAAATGGATATTACAAGAGTTGGACCAGTCGATATGCAGTACATGTGCCCGTTAGGCCTTGGGATTGCCAAAGGAAGTATAGTTATTAAAAGCGAAATACCCTACAAAGAATCAAACATTGTTAATCAATTTCTTAAACCGAACATTAAAACAATTAATATTTAAAGCAGCCATCAAACTATGCTATTTAAACTCAGTCAACAAATAGCATTGTAAACATCTGAATAACATTTTAATATTTTAACTGAATTGAATTAACATTTCACTGAATTTTAATGGTACCTGCTACAGTTTTACGTTTAAAAACCTAGCCAAAGTATATATTTTTTTTACAATTTATTGCAACTGTCAGAGCAAATAAATGCTTGGACCGAGCCTAGTGCTCCGATTTAGCACCCTGTGTTTGCGTACTAAATAGGGTGTTTGACTGTATTGAAAATATTATGCCAATTGACATCATCCATAAACATGACATAATGAAAAAGCATATTTCATTGATTTTTTTATAAAAATATGCTTATTTTTTGTAAAAATCGCGAATAAAATAACTGTATTTTCGACATTTGATCACGTGATCGAAAACGGTCTGTAATTGGCTTCATCCCTAGTGACGTCACACAAATCTAAACAAACAGATTTTGTATTAATATTTGCGAATTTAATGTTGTAAAGCTATTTTGAGAGCGATTTATCCAGAAATTATCACCAAAAACAGTCCGGAGGTTAAATGTGAGAAGAATGGAGAAACATTTTGTGCAAGCAGACAGCAGTAACTTACCCAAAATTAATGTATTTATGGTTGCATATTTCTTCAATAATAATCTACGTCATTGTTTCTACGCTGCAGAACTCAAAACGTAAAATCTACAATGTAAGTATTTATTTTTAATTGTTCTCCAAGCAAAACATTCAATCAAGTTGTACAAAAAGTATGTTGTAGTAGGTGGATATCACTATTTTGTTAGGTTATGTCTTTACAATGTTTAAAAAGAAAGTAACAGTACATAAAATAGTAATGCAATAAAAACACAAATTGTAATAGAAATATATAGACTCAAATATGTACCTCAAAATGATCTTCGCACATAGAAACACTTGATTTAGCTCCAATACTTTTGGGTTCTCTACGAGCTACTTAGTTCCAACCACTTTTTGCGAGTTTTGGGGTCCATTGGAACAGGAACAAATATTTTTTCCGGTGTTTTATGGAAGTATTTGTACATTGTGGCACTACACAACATTTATAAACCATTACTTCTATTAGAAAATTAGTGATTATCAAACTTTTGCTGCCTGGCTGCAGTTGTTTTGTTTTGTGTGACGTCAATCGTCGCTCGACCGGAGCTATGACGCAGGTCTGCGTTTTGGCGCGATATTTTTTTATTCAAACTTTAACATCGATTTATATCGCAAATACGACTGATATCCAGAAAATATAAATGCAGTATACATTAAATTATATCAGGCAATAATGTGCAATAGTTTCCCAAAAGTAGTCAAATACCCTATTCATAGACTGTTTAACTGTAATTACTAGATGCTAAACAAGCACGCTAACTCACTAATCAAATCAGTTAGTGAGCGACATCGCAGCACTAAATCTTATGATCAAATAAATAGCAACATTAAGTTTCTAATGCAAATAAAATATAAATAGCATAATGTGATAGCTGCATAATAGTAAAATGGCCAACAGCAATACTTACAAATTCAACCAGTTTCATGATAAATATATTATATCTAATCAGTTCACTCCATTTTTTGTCCACAGGGACGGAATCTGGATAAAAAGACGAATAAGTAATTAATCATAATAAATTATGCATAGGTTAGATACTTATTAATACTATACAAGTTTAGTACTAGGTAACTCAAGCACGGAGTCAGGGCCCTAATTCACTAAATACAAACATGCTCGTAACGCGGTGCGTTAAGTAACCTCAAAAAGTTGGCCATTATTTCGTAATTTTTTTTTTGATGATAAATTAACGCGCTGCTTTTTGTGTGTGTTTTATTCAGTGAATAAAGGCCCAGTTTTCACTCCTGGAATGACTTTTGAGTAGTTAGGCACAGTTCTCCTCTTGGCTCTTGGTTTCTTCCATAATACACCTTTTTTATTTATTATGTAAAACTGCATGAGCTTGTCTGAAGGTACAATAATAGTAACATTACAGTCACCCTTATTTATTTAATCGGAACAGATTACTACCCATAAGTAAAATTTCGCAAGACAAAATGCTTACCATTTATTATCATATCAGACATGCTGAAATTGTAGTTGATGTGTCACTTTAAAATCTAAGCATTTTATTTATGTAGATAACTGGGCTGATAGATTTTTTGATTCTTATTTGCTTAGAACGTGAGCCTTATTAAATTTCTGTCTAAAAATATCCTTTAATATATCAAAAGTTGTGAATTCTTGACAAATAGTTACCAAGATAGTTACTTTGAAATCTGTCTCAAATCATCTGTGAACCTCCTTTATATTCCTCTATGAAACAATATTATATTATAGAGTAAAAGCAGCTAATTTCGTCCAAAAAAAGGCAGTTATATCATAAATTCTTAATTATTATGTAGATTTTTGTCGTTTTCCGCGTTTTCTTAGTGACAAAATATAATAGTGGATTGATTTATTACAGCAAGCCCTATTTACAAAAATTGTATATCAAAGACCGGTAAAATCGAGTTCTACCAAAACCCTATTGAGCTACCACAACATCGCGCGAGTCGATGTGCTGTCAAAGCTGTCATCTGCCAATGTCAAAAACATAGTTTGGAAAGAGTGCATATTATATAGAAAAGATATGGAGCGGCTATATTACAATAGGGTATTTGAATGTTTTATGAAACCATATTAAATTGCTTAATAGAGAAATCTTGTGATTAATTCATCAAAATTATCAGTATTTGTGTTTTAAATGGCAGATCAAAATTCAAATTATTAAACTCCCGCGTAAACGGTCCCCTCGGCATTTGTGGGGCCACGTGACATTAGTGACGTCACACATAAGCAAACGAGTTCTTCTTTGCCTCTATTTACTTTTGTGTGATGTCATAAAGACATTCGACCTACATAGTGTTTGCCTAGTCACGTGATCAATGAAAATCATATTTTTATTTAGCTTTTTGTGAAATTTGATACTCTATTTTGTAGTTTTTAGAAATTAAATATTTTTTTTAATAATTATTTGCTAGGATTACACCAGCACAAATTATATTTTTAATACAGTCAAATACCCATCGCTGTAAAATTTTACCGCCTAACTTGGCCAATTTTTTTTGGATAAAAACAATCTTTGAAGTCCAAATAGTTACCCGAAAACTATTTTGGGTGCCTTGGAGTGCGTTTACGGCATTTATTCAGGTTAAAACTTATACTAGATAAACGTCAAAACACCCGTTTAGAGACTCCACGAGGTAAAAAATTAAACCGGTTAAAATTTAAACTGCCCCGTTTACGGGCGTTCGCTTGTATAAGTTTTCGCCTGACTAGATTAAATTTTATCGACCTTTTGAGGTCGCAAAATTTTCGTCTGCTGTCAGATAGACAGCTGTTGAGCAGGTTGAGCTGTGGTTGACATTATTTTTGTTTGTTTTATTCGAATTTGGCAGCTAATATTGACATAAAACTAGACACCGTTCAGCGAACCTCCGATAGTTTAATTTTTAGCTGGTGATAAATTCGCTGACTACGTAAACGCACCCCATACACCTCTAACCTCTAAACCAGCTGCAAATAAAATGCAAAATAGCCAGTCTTGACAGCTGTCAAATCCGTACAAATTCAATGATAACACAACAGCCGCTCCATAGACTTCCTGCTTACCATGGAAAAATGGGAACTTATCAAAACGTTGAGTGAGAAATGAATAAATTGAGCATTGCTTTCGGACTCTACAGATTTAAGATATTACTGTTATTCAAGGATGGTTTAGTTTTCTTTTAGAGAAAACGAACTCGTCAACATGGATGACGATGACGATATTATTGACGAGGTAAGATTTGGAGATAAACGTCTGTTGAAACGTGTAAAAACTTAAGGTTATGTTGTTGTGATCGGAGCTGTTTTTACTTTTAATTAAATTCTGTTTCAGAAGCCTGTTTACTTATCCCAAGCTTTGAGCCAAAATTTGTACATATATCAGTACCCGGTGAGACCGGGCAATAGGGATTGGACTGATGTAAAAGTGGTGAACGCGGCCGTCAAGCCACAAAACCAATTGGTGCGGTTAGAGGTGGCATTGGACACATACAGCGATAAGTACTGCCCATCTAAAGGCGAGCAGATTGCTATTAACACCGATGGAGCTCAGGTAATACGTATAACGTCACACAGGTTCTGCATTTTTCTTAACAAATCTGATTTATCAAATACTTGATGTGTCCCAGTTTTTCATGATTTTTAAGTATTTACAAACTATCTGATATTAAACGTCTAGCAGTTCGCACAGTAAAAGTTTGATGTTGTTATTGAGATGATCAAATATCTTGTTCTACAAAATCTATTTATGAAGGTAATTTTTTATTTATTTAATACTTTAATAGTCATTTGTAATTTACAGGAATCCACTTGGCATATCAAAGAGAAAGATAAGTCATTATACTTCAAGAAGGGTGTGATGGATAAGATAGTATATGAAAGCAGCGCCACTTGTACGGAGACAAAACACTTTGCCATCGCCATGTTACAGGATAATGAGCTCCATTGTACTCCTATACAAGGTTTATTATGAATATTCTGTATTAGCTTAAATTGTTGGCCTAAAATGTGTATTTATATTATTAGATGTATTAAGGTATGATTCCAAACACAGCAGTGCTGCCGCAAGAATGCTGCCGCAGCACTACTGGACCCCATGCATTCTCTATAGGTTTATATGAGAATACATTCCGAGCTACACAGCAATGCCGCAGTAGAAATGCATGCATGCTTGGAACGTACTTTCATACAAACCTATAGATATGTACGGGGAACAGTAGTGCTGCGTGCTGCCGAGTTCAGAATCATACGTTTAGCGTTCTGACACCAAAGGCTACCACTACCACAATCTAATCTACCTAAGTAACACAACTTATACTAGTGTGGTAGTGTAATAATTCAGTGCTACCAATCTGTAGGGAATTTCCTCTTTGGGAAATGGAAGGCCTGTGCAGGGAGTATGTAGAGTTTTATTTAAAGCAAGGAATTACAGTGAAAGGCCAAAAAACTTTTTTTTAACCAATTTGATGCCTTTAAATGAATCTTAGAAAATTCTCCTTTTGTTTAACCCGCGATGTAAACAGTGATGATGTTTAACGTGTGTATCATAGTAGCTCCTAAACGGCCACACCGATTTTGATTATATTTTTTTTGTTTTGTAAGGTGACTCGATCAAGAGTGCTTTCGCTATAATTCAAGAAAATCTGTGCAGCTGTTTGTAGATTGTTTTTGGGTTTTGAACCCACACCTTTCGGATTGGAATTCAATCGCGCCACCCACGCAGCTATCTTCGCTTTTCTTCAAGGTCTCATTTTAATTTAATCTTATAGGTATCGTACAAATGCGTCCTTCATACTCGTATTTCGACAAGCAAGACAAGCGTAAACGAGATAAGAGTAAAGAAGATGGCTCTGATGATGAAGAAAAAGAACCTGAAGCTCAACAGGTAATTACGACTAAACTAGATGCAGCCTGCCATTTCTTTTATTGTTCAATAACCATGGTGGCCGAGCGGTAGCATGTGCGCTTTACAATCTGATGGCACCCGGTTCGATCCTCGGCCCTGACTTTTTTACCTCCTTTACCAATAACTTACTTAGTAAGTTAACTAACGTACGTAACGTACTTAGTAACTTACTTAGTCTGATAGCCCGTTGGTCAAGTTGGTAGTGAACCTGCCTTCTGAGCTTGGGGGCGTGGGTTCGATTCCCATCTAGGACAAACATTTATGTGATGAACATTTGTGTTTGTTCTATATCTGGTTGTTAATATCTATTTAAGTATGTATTTAAAACTATATATGTATGTATATCAGTCTCTGGCAGCCATATCACAAGCTTTGCTTAGTTTGGGGTCAGATGACCGTGTGTGAAAAAATGTCCCTAATATTTATTTATTTATTTATAGTATTAAAATAAATTCAGTGCAGTTTCGATGCCATCATTCAACGACAGTGAAGGTAAACAACGTGAGGAAATTGGCTTGTCCAAGAACCTCAAAAGTTCTAAAACATGATATGACATTTGCCAACATGCACTGAGCCAGCATGGTGGATTGAGGCCCATCCTCTCTCTGAGAGAAGGCCTGTGTCCCAGCAGTGGGCACATGATAGGCTGATAATGATGATGAATGATGTATAATAGGCTTGCATTTGACTGCCACCACCACCTTCTGTAAAGCGTTGATGCGGTCTATGATGCAGCACGCTTGCTTAGACGAAACCGATTCTCACGCGTTTTATATGCAGTTCGCTGTTTTCTTCATCTTTCTGGTATGTAACGTATCCTATGTTCATTTCATAATACACACTTTCCTTGTTTCGATTCGAAACAAGGAAAACGATTTCGTGTTGAGGCTCATAAATATTGGTCAGCATGTGTATGTTTGCAGTTGGCATTGGCTTGATCAAACTTGACCAATGTGTAGACAGGAGCACTCGTCTTGTATTAACTTGTCTATGCTAGCGTTAGCTAAGGTTTGGCGAGTTATAGCCAATATGTATTGCCGGCTTTATGATGCAGACAAGTGGACACCTACCTAAAGCATTCATGTTTAATATGTTAATTTTTAGGGTTCCCTACCCAAAGGGTAAAAAGGGGTCCCCATACAACAAACGTAATTTTGTATTAGCTCTAATGTAAAAACGGTAATCCGTACAAGCGTCAAACTTGGCATGAATATAGTACACACTCTAAAGTATAACAACAAATAAATAAAAAAATGGCCAAAAGCCAGTCAAGTCAAGTGTGGCCAAGTGTAGTAGGTGACAAATTTCTGTTCATTAAAAGTTATTCTGAGCGTCACTTGCAAAATATGAACTATGTGACGGCGTAGCAATTGCTTGGCTATTTTGGTAGGCGTTAAATCGGACCAAATAGTTTTTTTTAATTGATTATTAATTAATTATTGTATTTTATGGTGGTACGGAACCCTCAGTACGCGAGCCCGACTCGCACTTGGCCGGTTTATTAATTTCTCTTTTCCCAATAGGTAACAGTAAAATTCGCTCGTCAAGAGACAGATGTAATGAAGAAAGCCCGAGAGAAGTCCTATGAGATTATAGCTCAGCGTACCGCCGAGGAGCCCTGGTTTGATGGACTGTGGCGGGACAGCGACTCCGATCATGCTGATGTAAGTTTAATTAATACATGGAAAAAACATGGAATAAATGTTTTTTTAGCTCTGATAGTATAGTAGATTGTAAAAACATGGAATAAATGTTTTTTTAGCTCTGATAGTATAGTAGATTGTAAAAACATGGAATAAATGTTTTTTTAGCTCTGATAGTATAGTAGATTGTAAAAAAATATGAGATAAGTGGTATCACATGTTTTTTCACAAAGCAAGATTAGTCAAAAGACGGACTAACTATTGTTTTTTTTTTTTTTGCTTCTGGAGAGAACAATGAGATACCCTGAATTTTAAATCAAATTCTAAACATGTGTTGCAGTTTGTTGACTTTGTAGATACATTATAAGGCATAATTACCTATGTCCAAGCCTTAAAAAGTAGTTTATCTTAGGTTTAGGTTGGTACACATGCAGAGACATTAATTTACAAATTATCGAAACCGATGTGCCGCAAGGAGATCCTATATTATGCTACTTTATGGCGTGTCTATGAGGCTTGCACTGGATATCGTGTAAAGAATTAAATACAATCATCTGATTAACATTATAATCTTTACCTCAAAAGGCAACAAAGCTAGTTATGCATCCTTGCTATCCGTCTGTATTAGATTAGCAGACAGACTACTCAGAATATTACAATGTATTTCTTGGTAGTGCTGAGTAAGGCCTCCTAGGCCACAGTGTAAGTTAGCATTAAGATTTTTGATTCATTAGCATTAAAGCCTCCAGATCGGCTTCACGTATTTTTTATTTTCTTCAAAGTCCTCCCAAAAACTTAACTAGCTTTTGTTTTGGGTACCCAACGGATCCAGTACATATAACATTATTGTAATCAACTCAATTAAAAAGTATAAATTGATTTTTGTTTATAAGACACGGACATTACTCATGTATGATAAAGCCGGTTACTCCGACTATAGTTTCAACCCCATTTCGCGGTCTTTTTCAAGGTGAATGCGCGCGGTTGCGACTCGCTTTGCACTTATATATTGTTTTTTTTAAATACCCCATAAGATCTTATTATCTTTAAGACGAAATATGCTTCAAATTTGACGATTCGTCATCACAAATATTCATTATTTCTTTATGTGTAATAAATGTTCTTGAAATATTTTATTCGGATGTGTTCACCGATACACGATTAAAGAAATTTGGCTACATAGAAAATAATCCTAAACTTTCCTAAAAAACACCCGTTTTTACGTTCCCTTCAATGGATTGAATCAACTTCATTCAAATTCTATTGAAGATATTTTTATTTAAAAAAATTGTGAACAATCAACAAAAACAAACAATCATTCAAATACTTGAGTTTTTTGTAAAAGCGTAAGATTATTTGTAGAAAATAAAGAAAAAATTAATATTGAAAATATTTGAAAGCTTGCACGCTGCATTACCGTCATACAAGTATACGGTTCTCTACCATTTCGCCTTAAACACCTGAACATATTTTTTTTAATCATAGCTAAGATAACTCGATCAAGAAAGCTTTCAAACTAAAAAAAAACTAAATCAAAATCGGTTCAGCTGTTTGGGAACTACGATGCCACAGATACAGATACACTTAACTAATAACACCGCTCTGTTTGCTTCGGGGTTAAAAACCACATTTGTCGTCCACAGCTGGAGCGTCTAAAATTGTTCAGCGCCACAACGACTGACGGGTCGTCCCTAAACCTGCGTCCGAAGGAGTACATCCGCGCGCTCGTCCCTCCACCGCCAGAGGATGAGGCTGATGTAGCACCCTCGAAACGCCCTTCGCCAGAGGAACAGATCAAGGAAATATTGCTCAATGGTATGAATAACTTACCTACTTGTGCCAAAGCCTCACTCCGATATTTCAAGGAGTTGGGTTGGCTCGGGTTGGTGCTGGTAGGGGGAAATGCACAATTCACCCCAAGGGGGACGTCAGTGCAGGTCTTCTCGCCCCCATCTGGAATAAGAATAAGGCTAAAACTTACCTAACGTTGGCGATGCAAACCAAAATTTGTCTTGGCTTCCGATCAGTTAATTAGAAACTTTTTTTTTAAATTCCTCTGTCTCTTTTTTCCGTGTGATGATTTGTGAGAAGTAGACAGAGCAATTTTAAGCGTGATAAACTTAAGTAAGGCCATAGGTGCTACGTTTTTTTTTTTTTTTACCACGGCCAAAGCAAACATTTATATAATGCAAAATATAAATAAAAAATGCTAATTATACAAGTGACTATTCAAGTTGCTCTTATAGCTATAACAATAATGATTGTCTTTCCAGCTAAATTGATGCCGTTCAACGAGCTAAAAGCACTAATCCGTGGTGAAGACGGCCCGCTGACAGAGTGTGCGCTCATCTCGCTGCTGACGGGCGTGGCTTGCTGCGTGCGCGGCGTGTGGGCGTGCCGCTCCCCCGCGCTCTACACGCGCCAGGGCTGCGTGCCGCCGCGCCTCATGGCCGCCGCGAGGGACCACGTGGTCAGTTCATAGTTACTTTTAGATGGGCCCGTTGGTCCAGTTTGTAGTGTACCTGCCTTCTGAGCTTGGGGGTGTGGGTTCGATTCCCACCTACGGCAAACATTCATGTAATGAACATGATGTAAATGTATATCAGTTTCCAGCAGCCATAGTACAAAAGCTATGCTTAGTTTTGGGTGAGATGACCGTGTGTGTAAAAATTACCCTTTTTTTATGAACTCGCTGTGCCTCGCGGTTTG
The DNA here is from genome assembly GCA_914767915.1 of Agriopis aurantiaria. Classification (NCBI taxonomy): domain Eukaryota; kingdom Metazoa; phylum Arthropoda; class Insecta; order Lepidoptera; family Geometridae; genus Agriopis; species Agriopis aurantiaria. The sequence continues at coordinate 13,601,367 of OU611994.1, forward strand.
ACCCACTTTGATTACTCCTTACATATCATCAACTATCTGCCGCTGAAAGTCCCGTCAAAATTAGTCCAGCCGTTTTCGAGTCCATAAGGAAACATACATACATTGCCTTTTATATACAGGGTTACGCATATAGACTGTCCTTTCGGCTTAGTACAGGCTAAATGCGTAACCATGTAGATACCTATAATCATGCCAAGTTTGACGCTATTATGTATTACCATTTTTATACCAGAGCAAATACAAAAATATGTTTAAATAACGTTAGTTGTATGGAGAACCCCCCCTCCTTTAGTTGTTACTTTTGGACTTCATTATTATTTCTTAGTCCTATTATTAGTTCTTAATCCGCCTTTTCTTAGTTAATTACATATTCTGTGAAAATTTCAACTACCTGTCTATAATGGTTCGAAAGATACAGGTGTCTTCTATCTGGGAAATCACGAGTGAATCGGTTTCTTCTAGGCAAGCGTACTCCATCGTAAACCGCATCGTTGCTTGACATCAGACGAGATGGTGGTCAAAAGAAAGCCTATTAATTACTTAAAAAAAAAAAAAAAAAACTCAAGTTTGGCTTAGTAATAGGGATTTTTTTTTGGGTACGAAATTCTAATAATAATTTAGCTAATTAATTTATAAACTTGTTACAGCTGTATCTTTTCACGAAGCAGCCATACATCGACCGGCGGAAGGTGACCGCTGCCTTGCCGCTGCCGCCCCTAGAAGTACTCGAAGTCATCCGTTCCGTCGCCAAATTCAACTCCAAAACCGGCTGGGAACTACTAATCCCACCCGACGTCGCTTTTGAAAACAAACACCCAGAACTAATGAAAAGACAGAACTTATACTGGGAAGGTAAACAAAAACAGTTCATAGAAATGATCACTGGAGATATAGTTCCTAAGAGGCAGAGGAAAAAGTCTCAGAGAGAATCGGTGAGCTCAGATACAATGCTTAGCCCTAAACCGCGGTGCAACAGTGTGAGTGAGGAAGACAGTGATAAAAAACGTAAAAAACCCGCGGGTGCGAAAAGGACAAGGCATCTGTCGAGCGGTGCGCAAGAGACGTGATACGCGGGGTAGTTAGGTTATCAAATTGTTGTTTTCTCGCTCGCACGTGCGTGGCGTTGTGTGAGTGGGACGGTGATATAACAGTTCGAGGTGATTTTCGAATAAAGTGACAGATTTTTGCATAGACTTTGTATGAAATATGAAACAGGAATATTAATTTTCCAAGGGAATTTTGATAAATTGTGTTTCTATGCTTTTGATATTCGAAGCGTTTCGTTGTTTGTATAGCTAATCATTTCTACGCATCGTTCACATTACAGACGCGACGCACATACGCGTTTCAAGCGAAAACTGTTCTGAGCTTGTTCCAATCTCAAATTTATTTCAATAGCACTAAAGCTTTCGTAAAAGCATACACAACATTGCCAAAGTATTGACTGCCCAATTTGGGTTCGATTCCCACCTAGGGCAAACATTCATGTGATTAACATTTGTGTTTGTTCTATATCTGGGTGTTAATATCTATTTAAAAATATGTATGTATGTATATCTATGGCAGCTACAGTACAAGCTTTGCTTAATTTGGGGTCAGATGACCGTGTGTGCAAAAATGTTTAATTGTTTGTTCCCGAATATTTATTTAATTTATTTACGCGTGGTACTGTCTAAATAAGCAACAATGAAAGAGAACGATTGAATCAATATAAAAATTAAATAAACTCAGCGAGTGAAACACATCCACCTGCGTCTGTAATGTGAAAGGCGCCTCTAGTACAATTTACAGTTCTTAGTGTAGACATTTCTAGTGTAAAATTGTAACTGAAAATTATGCATTACTATGTCGATCATTATGCAGTTTGTAAAAAAAAATAACGTTGTAAATGCATTTACTATAATACATTTATATAAATAAACAACAACTGACTTTACAGAAAGTTCAATAAACGGTATTCATCCCTTAATTATCCACCCTAAGGCTGCGTATTTACCAGAGATGTGCGATGAAGATTAGCGGTGCGCGAGGAATATATCGACCAATAGCAGTGTTGCATTCCGTCTCGCCTCGCCTCCTATTGGTTGATTTTTACCTCGCACACTGGTTAGCTATCTCACACATCTCTGGCGGATATTCAGCCTTAGAGGAATATTTTCTTCAAATATAAATGGTACTCTTCAGATAAAGCTTATTCAATAAAAATAATATTTTAACCCTGTGACCGCCAACGTCGCCTACAGGCGTCAAAAATATTTTGTGCCCGGACCGCCAACGACGCTTTTAGGCGACACTGCTTTTGACCCTTATGTACAGGAAATATTATAGCAATGGATTATTTTAACAGTTTTTTGCTATATAACAGTTCATCTAATCGAAATTATGTAAATAAAAGTTGTTCATTAGCATATAATTCTGAAATTTGAATATGTTTTAGACCTAAACACGTAATAAAATGCCTTGGCGTACGTATAGAATGCACTTTTAATGGCACTTTTGCTGATGGATGGTTGCTTTCGATGCGCGACCCGTGGCGGTTAAAGGGTTAAAATATGTCTACAATTGGCGAAAATAATTGACGCGTAACTTAATCACAAAAATAGCCTAATTAAGAACATCCTTTTTAAAAGTCTGTTAAAAATCAAAATATAATTAAATAATTTTATTTGTAACAAATGTTGAGGATTACCCATATACTATCTGAATTTAATTATAAGTAGACGTAATAAGCAATTAGTAAAATTTCACTAATATATTACCATTTTGTTAATTGATATGTCTGTCTAAACTTTCGAACAAGGAATGGAAGTAAAATATTTAAAAAAAAAACCCACAGAGTCGATTATCTTTAAACGTCGGAACATATTTTCTCTTTGATCATGCAGCTTGGATTTGCCTTATTTCGGTCTAGTAACGAAAAAAGTACACAATGAAGTGAATGGGGCGAGGTGAACACGTATTGCACACTGACATTCTTACTAGTTCTACAAACGCACACTTCAATATTGAGCGGCACACAAGTGCAAACGAGACGACCAAGCGGTTGACCAAGGGGGGTGTAAAGGTCCTGACAGACGTGTGGATTTGATTGCAAACCAGCAATGTAAAGCGTACAAAACTCGGGGTCAATGCACCGCGTAGGTACAAAACGCTGCGAGCGGCGCTGACTGTTTGTGTGTGGAGGTCGTTCGTTGACCTCTATCGTCGGCTAGATATTTTATTTACATTACATTGCGAGTTTTAAAAAATAAATTAAATAATGTTTTTATTGTAATAACAGATGTATTTATCTCCCTAAACCTGGTGCTGGATTTTTTTAATGTAAAAAATTCGTTTTTATTCTGATGTGTTATTAGCATCAGTAGTCACTAGTACTATCCACCAGTCTTGTTTTAGTGAGCAGTTTCCTTGCACCAGGTAAACCTTGTTCGTAGGTCTAAACTGAATTGTGTATGAAACATTTGTATGATCTAGGATAAAAAATTAGGTCTGTGGTATGAAAGTTTTTTTAATGACATTACTTATAAATGTTGTTTGCTATGACCAAGCAATATAGAAAAGGGAATGTTGAGAAAAAAACTTCTAAAACGGAGAAATTGTTAAGTTGAAAAGGAAAATCAGAGAAGCATGTTGTATATTTGTAAGGAAAATAAACTTTTCATTATTTATTTTTGAACTTTTGTTTTTATTGTTCTTGATTTAGGATACCTACCGAGTCGAACACAATGTTTCGGGGAGGGGGGCTAATGGCCATAAGCGATGATGCGGTCTAATGTATTTATTTTGCCTTTTAAAGCTGTCAAGAGCAAATAAATGCTTGAACCGATCATGGAAGCCTGATGGGTAACTTAGCTATATGCCTAAATTATAGTAGAACGCGCGGGGCTGGTTGCCACCCCCCGCTCCCCGTCTCCCGCGACACCGTGCCGCCGTCGCTCGAGCCGTCTGCGGGCGCAGCGCCCATGCGCAGTTAGTGACAATTAGTACAAACTCGCGACCGCACGCTGCTCGTGCGTCGACGACAGACCCGCCGCGTTTTACATTTTGTTTATTACAGTCCTTATTCAGATATTTTTTCATTCTTCAGTTGTTGAGTTCATTAAACTGTGTTTTTATAGTGGAAAGGACGTTTGATTGCACCCCCGCTATAAAATCCGTTATGAACGGAATTATGGACTAAAAATACAATTGTTTAAGTGTAAATAATTTTATTCAACTATTTGGTGCGAGTTACAAACAACATCTACATAATTATTTAAAAACATCAACATGAAAAAACAATTAATGTACTTAACAGGTTACTGGTTCAAAAATCTTTATTTATAAAAAAAAAACCTCTCGGAGGATAAATCTGGTTCTTGAATTATTTACTCTTATAACGATTATTTAAATAACACTTATAATTAAACTCGTAGAAAATAATTAGTTTTAATTCTAGGAGATTACTTAGTAACCATGAATCAAGGTGAACATAAAAAAAAATATGAAAAAAACTGCTCTATAAAATAATGTGCTACAAAAAATTTATGACAATTACACTGGGCTATGCGGAAAGGTTATACCAAGACGGAAGGTGTCCATAGTACCCATCATTATGGACAACTTTTGCTACGGAAGCAACTCTGAAATCATTTAAAAAAAAACTGCTGTTCCACAGAAAACCGTCATTGACACTACAAAGTGTATGGACCAGCTGATATATTTTTCGGGATTCAGTATTTGTCCCATTCCCATAGTAAAAGATCATGATGATGAGTATAATGGACCCCTTTCGGCTTAATACACCCTTTCTGCGTAACCCAGTATAAAAAAGGAGTAGATAAAATTTAATTGCAAAAAACACTTTCTTATTCGGGATAGGGCGATGATGTATTGTGCTTTAAATTGGTTTTGAATACTGACTTGTAAGTTAATGAAAAAATGCTTTTAACAAACTATTTCCTAAAGAAAATTGGTATTAATTGACATAAAATTCAAATCTTAACATTTCTACAACTACAGTTCACTAAAAATATACTTCTGATCGTTGGATTAAAAGTAACGTTTTAGTTATACAATATTAAACTAAAATAATGTTTAATATTAAATAGTCAATTCATTTAATATTAAACTGTATTTTAAATTAGGTACTGTATGTAACATCTCGTAAATTGTAGACCTATTTTGACCAATCAAAAAGCTGTTAAATATTTAGTCGTCATGTTAAAACTTTGGTCTAATTCTGCGAAACCGTTGGTTTAAAAACGATTTTTACGGGAAAAAGAAGTGACTTAAACCCATTCTGACATATTACTCAAATTTGAATGCGGCAGTGTAATTGCGTGTGCTGGCAAATTTCAATCGCATTGGGTTGACGACAAAATTCAGACAAGAAACGTAAAAGTTACGCTAGCGCTACTGTCAGTCGCCAACCCTATTCCACTGCCAACTATGGAGCTTTACACGCTTTCAAAACTTCAAAAATAGACTGTCTTTGATTTATTTACATTTGAAGACTTAACCGACTGATTAAAAGCCCTATCACAGCTAGACTGACGCCAAAACTCAATTTCCCAGCCCCATTACAGAAATCCAAGTCGCAGTTGGTCACCAGGTCAGTAAACCTGTTCTTAACGAGACTCCAGTCACAAAGTCCTACGCGGCATCCGTCGATGTACATCGGCTTCTCGTTCTCTAAGAAAAGCACTTGGTACTGGTCGTTGACTTGGAAGTTGCCATTTGATGTGCACCTGAGGAAAAATATCAATTATTCATTATCCAGATGTGATATCTTCGATCTTGACAGATTATCTGGATTATTTACTTTCCAGGGATACATGATCTGATAAAACATCAAACTGTGATCAAAGACAAACAGCCTGATTACGTACACTGTCAAAGTTCAATCGCAATTCGATAGATAACTTTCGCCTTACGAACCTAAAAATAAAGTAAGTATGGTACCTATAGTCAAACGAGTATGAAATGTCAGAAGTATATTTTTATTTTGTATATTTGTATTGTTTGAATTCAAACAATACAAGCGTCTTTTAACAATTTGTTTTTTTTTTAATTAGGCCGATAAAACTGTTTTACAGTCTACATTCATTGTTGTCTTGTCATCTATAGAATTTTTGCCCCCGTTGTGTTGTTACAAAATACGCTGGTTTGACTATAATCATTGGGCCCATAGCGGGAAGGCTCGCTTTAGTTTCATGTGCCACGCTATATGAATGATTTTAGACCTTATTTTCAAGGGGATACCACAGAAAAGAGATTAAACGAAAAAATTTTCTCTTCTGTGGGGGATACATATGAAGGCATCAATCTAATGTGATTGAACTTTGACAGTGTTTGAAATCGGGTTACTCAACCGGTAAAAAAAACAGAGGCAAAAGTAGACTTATTGTCGTAACAGTAAGGTGCTTACTTGTAAAGCACAGCAGCAATGTTGCCATTGTAAGGCGCCATAGTGGAAGTGGTCCACTTCCTGGCTTGTGCTCCGTTGTTTTGGAAGTTGAAGTTGTCCCCAGTCGGTGGTGCGGGATCCAAATGAGTGTTGAGGGTTGCGAGGGTAGCGAGCAGCATCGGAGCTGTGGTGATAGTCACCATTGATAGGGGAAGCTGGGGTAATTCTGTAAAAACACGTTTGTCAAAATTAGCTTTCAAAAGAGACATTACAAACTTGGGACTTTAGGATATATTGTTGGGTTGTATTATCTGACTTATAATTGATTGTGATCTGACTCAGATTTGATGCAGAAGGCTATCCTAAATGTATGTGCGTGGGTAATTGAAACTCTAGTAGATGGATTAAGTACCTGCGCTTTATTTGAGCGCCAGCGAATGACTGGTTAAACATTGAATGTTGGTGCACTTTTATCAAAATGTTTATAATAACAATGACGTGATGTAGGTGGGACTCACAGGCCCTACAAGACATTTAGAACATATTTTTTTGAATTTTCTTTCGTATTCGAACCCTTCAAACCTTCAAACCCTTTCAATTGATGCCCATATAGCATGATGGTAGATAAGAAAATGTCCGCAATCATGGGGCGTCCGCCATATTGACTTTAGGGTGACGTCATTCTATTTGTCGAATTCTTTTCAGCAAACCCTTCCATTTGATATCTATAATCACGGGGGCTCATAAAAATTACTGGTCCGCCATGTTTGGAAGTCCGCCATATTGGATTTAGAATTATGTTACTTAGCTAACCTCGCATTGTCATCCTAACGAAACGTGTATGCAAAATTTCTACTCAATCGGTTGGGGGTGACTGTTTTAAAATTCAGTTGCAGGATTTGACCCAAACTAACAAGCCAAATTAAATAAAAGCTTGTAAAAACTCCCTACCACGCGTGCTATGGTTTCCACCTCACGATGTTTTTATTCATCGGCAGCACAAGCTCATTGTTGGAGTTTGAATCCACGCCAACCATTACTATTATCGCTATCTTGCCGAAAGGATGGCAACTGGTGTGATGGTCAGCGCCAGCCCTAGCCCTTGATTAGGGTAGAGCGGTTGTCTTTCGGCAAGTTTTATTTCTGAAAACTGTGGTACAGTAACTGGTTCCGGGATAAAAACTATTCCATGTAAAGGATTTAAACTATTTCCACATCAAAATGCTTATGGTGCTTATGCTGGTTACAAACAATTATGTGCTGCTTTGCCACGCTGTCCCCGCCACGAGCCACGAGAGCGCCACTAAAATTTAATTTTTCGCTCGCATTTGGTATTTTTGCGCCCCTGCTCCTCTCGCTTGATTACAGGGCCGTCGCTGGTGATGTTACCTTTTGAAATGTGGCTGGTGAAAAAGTTGAACATGTCCTTGACTGGCAGACATCCGATCTTCTTGTGCAGCGGTTGTCCGTATCCGTACTTGTAGTAAGTCTCTAGATCTTCGGCGTATTCTAGACGCTTCAGGTCGTCTTTTGTGAAAACCTAAAAAAAAAAAAAAACAATGTAAAATACGTCTTTCTGTGACATGGCTCATTAGTCATTATGGATTTGAACCATTGGCGGGGGGGGGGGGGGGCATGGGGGCCATCCCCCCCCCCCCCCAAAATACCTAGCAATTCCATACATTCGACTCAATTTTTCGATTTGATTTCTTCGAGCCTTGTCAGAATGAAAAATGAAATCCAGAATGCCCCCCCCCCCCCCCCCCCCCCAAATGAAATTCAGGATCCGCCCCTGATTTGAACATGCTTTTAGTAGTTTTTTGTTTGTATGAAGAACAACACAACATAAAAAGCTGCTGACGCTTATAACGGACATTTCAATTTACATTCAGAAGTGGGATTCTAAAGACAGCTCAATAAACTTCGCCGGTTTACCGAGAGATTTAGTAAAAACTGAAGGGCGGCCTAGGAATAACCAAAGGTAGACCAAAATCATACATTTATTTTAAATTATGTTAGACATCGTTGAAATAGGATTACAATAAATTTGACGGAATTTTAGAAATGTATCTAAATTGATATCTACTTGTTCGTTTATACTTACTAGACTCAACATCTTTGTGTCTGAGATCAATTGCTGTAACATACGAAGTCTGCCTGCCAGAGACTGTCTTACCTTATGGGTTCCTTTTCGGAACCATTTCGGTTTCGGTTGGAACCCTAAAAATTGTGGTGCTATAATATTTTCTTTTTGGTGATTATTCACATTGAGCTGATTTTAACCACGTGAATTTTACGCGATAAAAAGTGTGTTTTCAATAGTAGTGCTATGTTTGACACTTACAGCGCACCAAGGTGAGATCTTGGCGACGTCCCACGCTTTATTGTATCGGCACATCTGATACATTCTATTGACGATATCCCGATGGATGTCGTATTTGAAGCCGAGACGACGCGATATCTTGGTTATCATCTGGAAATTATTGAATAAAAATAAATAAATAATAAATTATAAAAATTATAATAATAATAAATTATTTAATAATATGCGTGCTTCATCTTCGACCACATCGTCGCTTACCAACAGGCGAGTTGGTTGTCAAGCGCAGACTTATCACCGTTAAAAAAAAATAGTAAAATTTTACGTTTTTGACCTTTTAAGGCAACCTACTAATTAGCTTAATGAAATCAAATTAACAGCCGCACTCAGAGATGTTACTTAAGCTAAGGAATACTTAAAATTGCTCTGTCTCGTTTTGATGTGTGACAATTTCCGTCAACGAGAAGTTGACAGAGCAATTTTAAGTAAGTATTCCTTAGCTTAAGTAGAGTGCGGCTGTTAACCATGTAAATCTACATGTATAAGACCATTGATGTAGGTAAATAAAATTATAATCAAACCAGCTTGTTGTATCATTAAAAAAAAATTATGACAATACTGGGGCCTTATCTGTTTAGGTGATGAAAAAAGTTGCGCGGCTCTTTCAGCCTTTAGAAATGGGGCATAACGCCCTACTCCTGTGCAGTTCAGAAAATCACGCGCGCCCAGATACGGATTGCGGTCGCGCAACATTTTTCATCACTTTAAACATGCTAGGCGTAAGTGCTGCCCTCGCTGTTTTAGCGCTAATTTGAGAGCGCGTATAAAGAGTAACCCGTAAGGCCCCAGCATGTAGTCAATAAAACAAGTTTTTTTTGTGTTTATGTTAATATGTGCCGCCACCGCCTAAAAGTTCATCCACGTAATTATCATAGATCGGTGGAAATCGCACACGGTGCGTTTTACGCGATCTTTTTTACTTACACCTGCAATTTGTGGAATGAGCCCCCCTGCGGCATTTCCGAGAAACTATAACATGGGGTTCTTCAAAAAGGCTGATAATAGAGTCTTTAATTTAAGGGTCGGCAACGTATCTGTAATGCCCCTGGTGTTGTAGGTATCCATAGGCGACGGTGGTCGCTTATCATCAGGCGGCCCGTCAGCTTGTTTGCCACGTATAGCATAAAAAAATATCTTTCAATTTTATATTTCATAACTTTACAAGTAGGTAAATTAATTCAACGATGTACCAACTATTGTCAAAATTCGTCATGTTTTCTACCGTGCGGCATACCCAACCAATTCAACACGGATAACGGAACCTAATAAATGTTGTGGTTTCAGTTATAAGCGCTTACCTCTTTGTAATCCAATTTATTCTCAAATATGTGCTTCTGAGTTAGCGTTTCATTGTTTTCTTCGACATTCTTGGTCCATGCAGCGCAAGATTTGTATGGCTGGAGATCAATAATTAATAAATTTATTTAAAAACCAACACGGATTTTGATGAAATTCATATGGGACTAACTAATCTAAAAGTATATCATATCAAATAAAATAAAATCAAATTTGTTTAGGTATGAACTTAGAGGATTTATAATTTTATTTTAAAAACCGACACAGATTTTGATGAGTTTACACGGGAGTAACTAATCTAAAAGTATATAACAAAAAAAAAAATTTTTCAAATCGGTTTTGGTATAAACTTAGAGAAGGGTATAAATGACGGAGTTCTGAAGCAATGAACATAAAAAAATATGAGAACCCCTCTTTTTTTAAGTCGGTTACAAATAGTAGGTCTTTAATGTTATAAAATAAAGTTTTTTTTTGCAGGTAATAATGATAACTATTATGACCTCCTCCTCCTACGATAATCCAGTAACCCTGCAGATGCTCTTCAATGTTTTTGAAATAATCATATTATAGATTTGTATAGCCTAAAACAGTGGTTCTCAAAAAATATTGAAAAAAAATGGGACCCCAGTGCCTAACTTGCAGGAAAAATAATCAGCGATACTGCTGCAGCATTTTCTCTTTAATACATATAATAAATAAAAACATCCCTTTATATTTAAGTCCGTATAAAAAATAAAAAATAAATGCGATATCCCAAAACAGTGGTTCTCAAAAAATATTGAAAAAAAAATGGGACCCCAGTGCCTAACTTGCAGGAAAAATAATCAGCGATACTGCTGCAGCATTTTCTCTTTAATACATATAATAAATAAAAACATCCCTTTATATTTAAGTCCGTATAAAAAATAAAAAATAAATGCGATATTTTAATGGATTAAGTTGTTCCTATTTCTTGCTATTATATAACAGCTTTAGCGTCTACTTCGATTTCAGTCACTTGTAATAGCAATGAATTCGATACGTCCGATTTATTTGGGTATTTATTTTTTATGTGAACTAAAGCAGAAAATCACAGATGACATAAATATGAGGTACTAACGGGTAGGACTGGTCGTGCTATTATCAGTGTGCTATTATGTCTTCTGTGCTATCAGTTTCAGGACCCATCCAATAGACGCTCGTCCATAGTTTGGGAAACACTGGCTAAAATACCCCTACTTATCTGATAAATAGATTATACAAAGATGATGGTCAATTAGGATTACTTACGTTAGAGAGTTTCTCTTCATTGTCCTTCGGTATGGTAAAGCTATCTGCGTTCGCACCGAAGAGACCCTCTGTAAACGAGCGGAACGTTTCGCTGGAAAGCTGTTCTGTCGGGAACTTGAACTAAAAGAAAAAAATACACGTTCTTTTTATTTCAAGGAGTTGGGTTGGCTCGGGTAGGTACTGGTAGGGGGAAATGCACAATACACCCCCCCAAGCGGGACGTCAGTTCACGACTTATCGCCCCCATCTCGAATTAGAATAAGCACATGCCTATTGTCATTCCGTCAGTCCGTGGATGCCGTCAGATTGTAAAGTGCACATGCTACCGCCCGTCCAACATCGTTGTATTGTCTACATCAGTGTTTTTCAACCTTCTTGAATACGCGAACCCGTTACAAATAAAAAAAACTGGCGAAACCCCCCAGGCCCACAATAAAACTGTGTCAGCGATTAAAAAACTATCTATTTAATTTTCTTTCTATTGAAACATAAATATCGACCGAAAAACTTCTCCTTTTACCTGTGACCTCCCGTGTAAAGAGCTATGCGACCCCGCTGGGGGTGGCGGATCCACAAGTTGAAAAACACTGGTCTACATGATATAGAAGAGTAGAAGCTACTTTAGCATCAAGCGCTCAGAAAAATCCTCATCATAATCATCATTTCAGCCATAGGACGTCCACTGCTGGTCATAGGCCTCCACAATCGATCTCCAAAAGAACCGGTTGGAAGCGGCCTGCATCCAGCGTTTCCCTGCGGTCTCTTTTAGGTCGTCTGTCTATCTTGTAGGTGGACGTCCTACGCTGCGCCTACCGGTCCGTGGTGATTCGATAACCTTTCGGCACCATCGGCCATCTTTTCTGCGTGCTATGTGCCCTGTCCACGCTGCCCTTTCATGCTAATCCGGTGAGTTATGTCGGTAACTTTCGTTCGTTTAAGGATCTCCTCATTTCTGATTCAGAAGTAGAAATTGTGTTTGTAAAAGAGATTTCTTACCAAATAGTTGTAAGGGTTCAGAGTTAGGAGTCCCGGGTATTTCCTTCTCCAGGCTTGCGCCATTTGTTGTGCGGACATGTATCCATCGGTAGAGATGTGTCCAGCACGGGACTCGATATGATCGGGGTCCCAAGTCCATTGCTCCAGCAGAGTTCTGTCAGCGGCGCATATCCTTTCCTGGAACGGAAGGACAACTTTTGTACTCCTAAGAACGGCATTATGTTTTTTAGGGTCCCGTACCTCAAAAGAAAATAAAACCGGCCAAGTGCGAGTCGCGCTTGCGCACTGAGGGTTCCGTACCACACCACATAAATTGTTAGTTACTAAAGTACAAAAATTTGTGCAAAAAGACAACTTCCCATGAACGCCCAGGCGGTCACCCATCCAAATACCGTCCGCGCTCGACGTACGAGATTGTACGATTGTGATTGTACGAGAACCGGTGGTGAACAGAAATTTGCCACCGACTCGCACTTGGCCATAATTTATTATTTGTTGTTATACTTTAAAGCGTTTACTTTAGAGTCGTTTTTTTTACATTAGAGCAAATACATAAACACGTAAAAAATACCTACGTTTGTTGTATGGGGTTAAAACTTAACTTAGTTTGTACTTTTTGACTATATTATTATTTGCTTGTACCCTTATTTAACACATATACCTATACTTTTTATCCCAAAAAATACGGTTCCTGTGGGATAGCGGGTAAAACCGCGAGGCACAGCTATAATACGTTGATATATACTTACTTGTTCTCTTAAAGAAACTTACATCGATTTCGCTGATCTGTGTCCTGTAGTTGGTGATGATATTGTTCCTGAAGTCCACGAGCTCCCGCAGCTCCTTAATCTCACTGGCTTCAGGATTGTGAGAGCCGGGCCGGTTCATCAGCCAGAATGCTATTGGGGAACAACCTGCAAGTGAAAGCAGAGACGTTTAGCCAGGGTTAGGAAAACACGGAGGAGCAAGATGGGCAATAACCTATGGGGTCTTACGGGTTTTGCGACCGCAAACCGTATCTCGGCGCGTCAAGGTTCACGTTCGCGTGATTTTCCGCACTGCGCTGTTTCGAGCCCGCGTTAGGACGTAGCCGTAACGCCCCTGATAAGATATCTACAGCCCTATGACCTGGGATTCGCGATTGCGAGTGACAGCTTACGGAATCGGTATCAGTCACAAACCGACTCACGGAAAGCAGGATATCAGATGCGGTACCTACCTACATGTACATTTCTGGTGGGTCTCTACGACTTACACCAAGTGAGTTAAAAAAAAAAATATATGGCTTGCGTTTGACCACCGTCACGCCTGATGTTAAGCGATGATGCGGTCTACGTTAGAGCACGCTTGCCTAGAAGAAACCGATTCAATCGTGATTTGAAGACACCCAGATTGTAGCCATCGGGGAACACCCATTCAGGCAGCGCATTCCACAGACTAGCAGTTCGCACAATAAATGTGGAATCAAAGCGCTTCGTACGGGTTTTCGGAATATCAACCATAAAGCGGTGACGATTTTCCGTGCCCGCTCTGGCAGTCCGATAGAAAAAAGGGCAGGAATTAGATCGTGCAGATCCGATGCAGTGTGCATCGGATCCGCGATGTGCACTCCGAAATATATCCGATAAAAAACCGATTATTGGTTATTTCTACAAAACTCCATTGCAAACTCACGAGATTTGCGAGTTGCTACCTGATCATAAGCTAGGGCCGGCGCTGTTACAATGGTTTGTACCTACCTACCTATGGCATGCAGCCGTCGCGTTCGCAGCAGTACCTACCACAGTACCGTTGTAATAATGTCCACCAAACCACAGACATCCGTGGACGTCCACTAGTCGTTCCCAGCGCATTATGTAAAAATAGATTACATTACTCGGATTAACGGGTAATGTTTACGCGTGAGCTTAATCTTACGACACCGTGTCTGTTCCTTCCTGGACATCCGGTGGAAGATGAAGGGTATTCAGTTACAAGTTGGCTTGGTAATGTAGGGCATTAGGTAGATGATATGCATGATATGCCAATGTTTTAAATAAGCCGTTCTCAAACTTTTTTTTGGCGACGGTACCGCTTTGAAACACTAAATAGTTACGGAAACTAAAAATAAGCATAACCTTTATGTTGTTAGTTTTTACTTGTGGTTTTACCATAAAATTTAGACCAACTAGGCTGAAAACGGCGAAGCCCTCAGAGACCTTTATAGGTAGATATAAAATATGGTCATTCTCAATAAGTCCATTGAGGTGAGGCTCAATGCTCCAAATTCACACATACCTACTATAAGCACAGAAAATAGCTATCAAAAGTTCTAGAAGTATAAGTTATGAATTCGCACGAATAAAAGTAGAGCGCGATTTATAGAGGAACGAAGCTAAATGGTGACCCCATGAATCATCGCCATTGATTCACTCGTTAGGTACGGCACATTGTCCACTTGTCACAGAATAATGGCGACAGTAATATGAATCTCATTGTCCCACTGTGCAGGACGGAACAGTTAGTACGAAGTATAAGAAACTATATTGTAGTTATAGTTAATTAGTTATTTCCTATCGCGAACATCGTAGAATTTTTTGTGGGACTACCTCTGGAGTTTCCTCTACATGATAAAAAAACACGCAAATTGGTTCACAGATGTACACACCGGTGTAATCGATGTAGGTACACAAATAAAATTACGTTTTATATAAACATTTTTATTGAAAAATACGGGCTTAATTAATAATTCTTCCTTATTTGAAGTCGGTTAAAAATCATAGCAGACTGTTGTATTTCATCATCTGTACAATATAATTTTAATGACTTGACTTGCCTCATATGACGAACATGTTGTATTGGTTAATAAAGAATCTGAAATCTAATTTTAATGTTCACCGAATGGCAGTAGTTGAATTTTCACTAAAGTGTGTGCAATTTTGGCTCTTCCTTTACACTGTGGCATCAGTAGCGGAGACCCTGAGATACCTTATTGGCAGCTGGCACGAAAGGTGATCCATTAATTGATGGAGTGATCAATTATCACAGTCCTCCCTTGCTACTAAATATACCTAAGTGTTTCGTGACCTTTACGTGATTTATATAATTAGATATCAATTTAAAAAACCGACTTCAAAAAATTATCTATTACGCAACTTCGGTTACTGGGATGACATATTTTTCCAGTTATTTTTCATCGCATCCATTCGAAAAGGACGACTTGGTTCGCCTTTAAGTGCACCCAAAGGTGGTGTTTTCTGTAAGAAACTTTTAGCGGGCAGTAATGAGTTTTTAATCCTCTTGATAAGTGCGCCGCAATTATCTTTGCCACGCACTTTTTGAATTTGGAACATCTTAGCGCCAAAGAAATCGAACGCAAATATTGTTTGAATAAAGACAGGCTGGTAATAAAGAAAAAAGATATCAAATAAAAACGCGCGAACTACACCCCGCGTTTTCGTCAATTTTCACGGATTGTTAGAAATTCATGGTTTTGTGTAACAATAAATTTTCATAATTGCGAAAATGTCTCAAATGTAAATATAAGTTTTTAGTTGTTTTATTTAATACTAGATACTATTTAATTTCAATTTAGTTGTTACTCTATGTTATATTAAATAATAATATTACAATAAAATATGAGGCGTCTTTTATCGAGGAGTGTATCACTCGGGCGCAAAATATTTTTTTGCTTCGGGCGACGTACTTTGCAATGCAACCCTCGCTACGTTCAGGATTCTACTCTAGAATCCCTCACTTCGCTCTGGATTAAAAAAAGCGCCCTCGCCGTAAAAATATTATTTTGCTCCCTTATGTTACAATCTACTACTTATTGATCACTTAACCGATTAAAATAAAATTTCTATGGGACCAATTTGAAAATTGTAGTCATCATCATCATCAGCCACAAGACGTCCACTGCCACACTGAACGACAGCCTGCCTTTTGCATCCACTGGATGCCCGCGACTCTCACAATGCCGTCGGTCCATCTTGTGGGAGGGCCTACCTATCTGCGTCTTCCAGTTCGTGGTCTCCACTCAAGAACCTTTCTTCCCCATCGGTTATCGGTTCTTCGAGCGATGTGGCCTGCCCATTGCCACTTCAATTTGCAAATTTTAACAGCTATGTCGGTGACTCTGGTTCTTTGGCTAATATCCACGTTTCAGATTCTATCGCGCAAAGAAACTCCGAGCATAGCTCTCTCCATTGCCCGCTGTGTGACTTTGAGGTTTTCCAAAAGCCTTCGAAGAAAATTGTGGTAAAAATATTTTATTGTTATTATCATCATATCTCATTCAAACTTACTTAATTTAAACCTTTAAACCTTTGTGTAAAGAGAAGGTTTAAATTAAAATTAGAGTAAGTTTGAATGAGAGATAAATTATGATGACAATAAAATATATACTACAAAGTATATCCTAATCGTTATCGATACTAATAAAAAACGAATCTGTTTGTAAATCACGGAATTCCGACTTCCGAGGTAACAAACCCTAAGAAAACACACAACTGAATCGAGAACTCCGTTCTTTTTTGAAGTCGGTTAAAAATGAAAGGAATGGATTATCTACTAATCAACAGTGTTTTTCTTTCCTGGAGCCTTACGGACAACTGCTATTGCGGCACCAAACTAACGTTAAATCCGATCAGTTGGAAAATCACGCGAACGTGAACCTTATAGCGCCCAGATACGCTTGGTGCCGCAATAGCAGTTCTCCGTAAGGCCCTGTGGTAAGGCCCCTGGCTTGATAACCATCTTCGACCACACTGTCATTCAATACCATCAATATAATAATTACGAGGTTATACATAACTCAGCGTAGGGAGGCCTCCCACTTGATGGACCGACGACATTGTGAGAGTCGCGGGTATCCAGTGGATGCAAAAGGCGGGCTGTCGTTTAGTGTGGAGGTTAAAGGGGGACGCCTATGTTCAGCAGTGGACGTCTTCCGGCTGATGATGATGACATAACTCAACGTTCAACACCCAGCGATTTGTGATCAAGCTCCAAGCCAGTCAATAATTTAAAAAAAACGCATCTAACGGAAACGGATGTAGACTATGATGTAACAAAACACATTGCATTCCACCGCTAATAACAAGTGTGTATGACCGTGAAACCTTACAAAGGTCTTTTGAAAACCATGATAACAGATTAATTAACTAGAATTAACGTAATTAACAAATTGATGAAACGTTTTTGGGGCTCGGGTTGATTGAAATGTTTGTTGATCCTGAATCTGACGTAAGTGCTACCACCAAGGAGGCTGGTGCTCTGGCAGAGCTTCTTGCCAATGCCAATACTCGTTCCTATTTTTTTTATTGTTTATTTTGATTCTCCACGGACTCCTGGGTCCGTGCCTTTTGTCAACTTTTACAATTTATTTTTTTAACTATATCTGGTGTTACATAAAACTTTGATAAAACTAATGACTATACAGGAAGAGGGCGACCCGCCACACGATGCCGCCGCAAGAAGGAGCCATTAGGTGAGCGTGAGTGCTCTGGGTATACACACAATACTTAAAACTACAATTATGTTTACATACTATTACAATGCTATAATTTATATTAGTATCCTATCACAGCGATTTCTTTTCTTCGCTTCAGGGCCTCCACCACCGCCTCGTTCCGGTCTTTAACAGCTTTTCTTATAGATTTCCAGCTTTGCAAGTTAAGGACGTGATATTTTTGACGGTGTCTATCAAATATCTAATAATAAGTGGCAATCAAGTTCTTCAGGTTCAACGTAGCTATTAGTAATTTTTTGCATGTTGGCTATGGCGCTTTTTTTACATCTTTTTCCTGTGTATCTAGAAAGTTACACATACTTAAAAGTAGGTATCTATACATATTTGCAATCATATCAAACTTACCCAAATTAAAATAATGCACTAATCTAATAAACCGCTGCTCGTTATAGGCATCGTTTTCAAATTGCTGGCCGCATTGCCGCGAAGGATTGCAATACTGACCCGTTGCGCAAAATACCGACAAGGATTTTGATCACGGGATGCTTCGACCAGACGTTTTGATAATTGTTTAAAAATATTTGTTTATCCAGATACTTACCTACCTAAACAAAATATGAATAATGAGTATTGCCATCCAGCGTGGCAACGCCGACAGCCCTCACTGATTGACTGCTATGGGTACGCTGCCAACTGGTGTTAAGCTTTGAGTATTTGGATTGTCTTCATACGTTTTTTATATGTTTCTATCTTTGACGAATACATAATCAAAGGTTCCTTTATTATCTTCTTTTGAATGTACTTACCAGTAAAAACAAAAGAAAGACACAATAAAAATCTAAATACTAAATAGTCTTCTTCATTTTGTAAACAAGCCGTAGCTAGTGAACATATAAAAATCCGTTGATAATATCTTTCATCTTGTTTGTAGAGTACCTACAGGTAGGGTTAGGGAGAAAAGTTGGATGGTTTCCAGCAGTTTAGATCCCACATAACGGATAATAATAGATTTATGGTGTCATTCTTGGTGATTAAATTAACACCATATCTTCCACACGGTGAGTTGACAAGGACACACTCGTAACCTACCTACTAAGAAACAGGTGCACTGAATACTAACTAGGTAAAGTCTGTGTTTACACAGATAATAGTGTTCCTAGGAGGTATGGTTTTCGATAGCGATGCTAAGGTGAGACGAATCTCACCCCAGCTCAATATTTTCATCTCGCAAGGTATACTGAGCTGGATATCTTTCTCACAAATAATTTCTCGGGCCTCGTCGCTTACAAGAAGCAGGCCTAGCGCGGGCCGTGGACAAATGCTCTTTTCAGCGTTTTTTATCCGCGCGTAGAGCGATAAAGCTAGAATGTGGATACATTTGTCTTTTTCTTGTGGGATAAAAACAGTGGAAAGACATTAAAGTCCACAGCTCGTGCTGCAGCGAAACGGTAGAAACGAGCCTGGGTCACCCTGTCTCACCTGGTACGTCATGTGTCTTGAAGTTAGGCAGGCCTCTGTTAGCGAAGATATATGCCGTCTTTTCACCGAAGTACAGATACGGGTCGGAGTCGCCGGTGAGGCAGATTTCTTCTGCTGAAGCTGCTGCCAAGCAGAATAGCAGAAGCAGAGTCCGCTCCATGGCTGGAACTGCTACGGGAAATAGAAAATTTTGCGCGTCAATCTACATTTGTGTTTTAGAAATCTTTTTAAACTCGGTCCAAGTATTTATTTGCTCTGTAAGAAGCCGAATGGAGTATCAGGGTGTCGTATTATGCTATGTCTGCAAACTCGTGATATTTATTCCAGAACACGTCTACGATCGACGCTAAAGAATTTTCAAGATTTTTTTCAAAAAAGTGAAGTTTAAACCTTTTTTGTTCAATTTGTAACACAAGCTCCTACCGAACCTACCTACCTAGACTCCAACCTAGATATTATTTTCAAAAACTTTACTTGGGGCTTACCTACGTTTAAAAAAAAAAAACTTTTGTAATTCCAATAACATTCTAAGCAATGATCAATTTGGCTTTCGAAAAGGAAAAAATACATCACTAGCAATTTTTTAAATGTTAAATAAAGTCTGGGAACAAACAAAAAAACGGGTGTGGCTTTGTTGCTTGCCATGTCAAAAGCGTTTGACTGCGTCATGTATCCTCAACTTTTATCAAAATTATATCATGTCGGAGAATCATATTTACAAAACAGAACTCAAGCAACCCTGATAGAAACCTAAAGTAAAAAATCTAAAACTATCGAAAAAGTATATTCCCTGTTTCAAAATATAGTATATGGTGTACCTCAAGGGAGTATCCTTGGCCCTTTACTATTTTTAATTTACATCAACGAGTTGCCACTTATTACTAAACATTTGTGTATAATGTTTGCCGATAACTCCACGAATGACTCCATGATTCCACTGAAGATTAAAGAAATGGCTATTGTCGAAGGGATTCTATGACCTAAAGGAGTATTTTAATGATGGTAATAAATATTATTTATCATTTTATTAATGTGCTTGTGCAATTATTCTTTAGTTACACTGATCTCGATTAATTTTATTAGACTACTGTAATCCTATCTTTCAAAAGACGCGTGTATAAATTTGACAGTTTTTGCTTATTAGTATCTGAATTATAACATTTTTTGTGAAAGAACATTTGTTATTTTGAAAAAAATTATAAAAAGGAATTTCGTGTGTTAAGCATTGCTTTTTGGCGAAACAAATAAAATACTGTTGAAACCAAGGCTTGGCTTGATAAACATTATTCAGACTCTGCACTAGGAAAATCAACCGTAGAGAAGTGGTTTGCTAAATTTAAACGAGGCGAAAGGAGCACCGAGGACTATGTACGCAGTGGACGCCCCAAAGAGGCTGTTACCGACGAAAACATCGAAAAAGTCCACAAAATAATTTTTGATAACCGCAAAGTGAAGTTGATTGAGATAGCCGAGACCCTAGAGATATCAAAGGAACGTGTTGGTCATATCGTGATGAATATTTGGGTATGCGAAAGCTCTGTTCAAAGTGGGTACCGCGCGAGCTCACAATCGACAAAAAACAACAACGAATCGTGATTCTAAGGAGAAATTGCTGGGAAATGGCTTCGAATTGCTTCCACATCCACCGTACTCTCCAGATCTGGCCCCCAGCACTTTTTTCTGTTCTCTGACCTCAAGAGGATGCCCGCTGGATGGAAATTTTGTTCCGATGAAGAGGTAATCGCTGAAACTGAACTGCCTATTTTGAGGCTAAAGACAAATCGTATTATCAAAATGGTATCGAAAAATTGTAGACCGCTATAATCGTTGTATCGCCCTCCAAGGGAACTATATTGAATAATAAAATCAAATTCAATTCAGTTTTTTATTATTCTAAGGGTAGGTTAGAACGTTTATATTGAATCTATTTTATTCATTTTATTAAGTATATGAAATAATGTCATGTATGTTACACCATTTATAGCTTAGGAATGGCTGGACCGATTTTCATGATCTTTGATTTGTTGGATTCTTCTCCGCCCCGAATAGCAGAATAAGTATAAAAATATATAAGAAAAAATAACGACAAAATAAATATGAAGAAAATTTATTTTCCCATACATTTTATATAATATATGGAACGTCAAAGACCGGCAAGTCTCATACATTGACATAATAATAATCACCTCCTAATACCTACGTCATAGACAAAAAAAAATGTCATCACAGTTATTATAATGGTGCTGTAGTAGATCTGTGATCACAGATCTACTACCTATAGATTTTCAATGAGCGTGGCTAGCTCAGTGCCTCTCGCTCATCATCGTATTTTCGCTCACTGCGCTTCTTGCAGCCCAAAATGCTACAACCAACCATTGTAAAATATCTTTTACAATTATTTCTCAGAGGAAACACGCATTTATCACATTAAATCACCAAAAAAAGGCAATAAATATAATTCAGACCCGTTTTGTTTGTCACTGATTATTACAGATTTTGACACTTGAGGTACCAAAAACAGGTCACGCCGATAAGGACAACAAAATCTATTTATGTCCTTTTCGTACTTGTGCTGAGCCATATCAAGTTGTCTCTTTCACTAAAATATATTGCCGATCTGGTTGTGTATATCTGTGTCTGTGATGGTGCTAGATCTGTGAATGCTTTGAGAAAGGAAGATGTGAATGTCATCTAAGATCTAAGTCAAAGAGGGTTGCTGTCGCTACCAAGGAGGTTAGCGGTTAGTTAGGTAGGTTAGTTCAAGGGGGTAGGTATATTATATAACGCGGGTCAAACCGCGGAGCGCAGCTAGTTCTTTATAAAAATTGACCCCCTTAAAAATTGCCGCACTTAGGTAAGTCCATTACCTAATTAACAAGGGTCACCTATTTTCTGAGAGGTATTGTGACTTTCTTTCTTCTCGGGCCTCATTAAGTAACCAACCCAATTCAACCCATACCTTCACAGTTCACATATTCATAGCATAGGTAGGTACTACTCGTACCCAAGCTCAAAAAAAATTAAACCGGCACTCAGACGCAAACCAATAACAAAAGCGTAAATGCGCGTTCGTAGCGTGATCTTATTTCACTACACAAGCCACAGAAATCTAGTTATAAGTTATTATCACTGTAAGTATATAAAAAGATGAAAATTATGTACTATGGTAAATTAGGTACTGGCTGAAAATTACCTTAGAGCGGGAATATTCAGGAAGAAGGATATGAAAGTTGTCTATGGTAGGAAAGCGCGGGAAACGCGGCGATTCGCGTGCGCGGCGGCGGAGGTACTGACTGACTGAGGAGGTTTCGTTTTGTATTGTAATGAGGTACCTACCGGCTGACTGGTCTGCCATGTGGTGGGCCCGGTCGGCTGTATGAGAGCCGAAACAACTCAATGAATTAATGAAAGTTGTCTGCAATGTTTTAAGTTCACGGCAGATTTGGTACTTTGTTACCTTCTTTACTCTTTTACTTCGAGACTCTTTCTTCTTTTTCTTTTCTCGGACTCGGACTTTATTTCTTGTCTTTCTTCTTTACACAAAAAAAAAATACTTTTCAATGACTATACAACGGAGATGATTATGTAAAAGTACCTAGATGACGTGATGAAAGGGCAAAAGTTAAGTTAACACCTACGAGTATTTCCCGTTTGTATCAATAGTACCTACTATAGGCTTGGAATCGTTTCATATTAGGATGACATCACACCATATACCTATCAGAGCCTCCTAGAAGCATCTTAGTAGTTTTTACTTGCCTACGTCTAGGTATAATAAAAAGTGCGAACAACTTACTTAAACGTCTGTAGAGATGAAGCCGGGGTTTAGCATCGTAGTTTTCTAACAAAACTTGGTTTCGTTCTACCTTGAAGTATTTAATTAATTGGTTGCACTGTTTAGAAATTATACGAGAATTGAGGAGTTTTGCGAGACGAAATAACGAGAAGTGAGATGTTATGGTTTACTGGTTTTATATTCGTCTTGAAAAACACAGCTTTATTTTTTCAATTTATGCCCAAAAATCCAAATACTTACCTAAAATTTTACAATGCATTTTGTAATACGGCTCAAGCAACGGACGATCCGTCTTCGGATGGGTGATCGTGAGTGGCATAATAACATTTTACAACCAAGCGCTGCCATGGGTTGGATGACACGTAAAATTGTAGGTCCCGGTTGTTTGCCCTATATAACAACAGCCGCATAGGTACTTAGTATAATAACAAAAAAAATATCGGACTGCGCCAGAGTGGCCACGAAAAATCGACACCATTCCGAAAACCCATACGAAGCATTTTGATTCCATTTTTACTGTGCGAACTTGTACTAGTACTAGTCTGTAGAATGTGCTGCTTGAATGTGCATGTCAAAGATTTCTTAAGATACTAGGTAAGTCTATAATCTTTGGTGCATGTGTTCCCCATAGTAACAATCTGGCGGAGTGAATCGGACTCTTCTAGGCAAGCGTGCTCCATTGTATCGTATAGACCGCATCATCACTTAACATCCGGCGAGTTGCCGGTTAAACGCAAGCCAATAAAATAAAACAAACAAAGTGGCCTATATTGAATAGAAACTGTTTATAGCGTATATAGAATATAGATAAAATATAGAGAAACTATATAGAATAGAAACTGTTTATAGCGCTGGGGCCTTACGGACAACTGCTATTGCGGCACCAAACTAACGTACGCTCTTAGCGATAAGGCCGCCGATTGTTGCACTAGTTTTTAAGCTGTTTTATCGTGTGTATGAAATTTGTGGTGTGAACAATAAAGAGTTTATCTATCTATATATCTATCTATCAAACTAACGTTAAATCGAATAACGCGAACGTGAATCTTAACGCGTCCAGATAAGGTTTGCGGTCGCGTGATTTTCCAACTGAGCTTTAGTTTGGTGCCGCAATAGCAGTTGTCCGTAAGGCCCCTGGGGGTCTAGACAAGACCCATTTTCTGTTAGCGTTAACGCCTGCGGAAAGGTGAAATTGTATGAAAATTATATTGACAATGACATTAGCTTGAGAGAAATTATCTCAAGCTAATAATGTCATTTTCATACAATTTCATCGTTCCGCAGGCGCCCCGATTCTACTAAAGAAATTGTTTTTAAATTGTAATTGTTGCAATTTTATTTGTTAAATAATTGACAGCTTTAAATATTTTTTTATACTAGAAAAATACAACTCCAATATTAAAACTTAGTAAGTATATTTTTTTTATTAAAACTGTTATTTTGAGGCAGTTATTTAAAAATTCAAATCCCAACAATTACAATTTTTGAATTACAAAGACTTTTTGTTTAGTAGAATCAGGGGGCTGAAAGTGGGTCTTGTATAGACCCCCCGGTCGCTCAGTCAGTACGAACTACGAACTTATTTAGTGGCAGTACTTATTTCACTCGGTTTTTATTATCTATTGTCAACTATAGAATGTGGGAATTTTCTGTTCACTGACCTACTTAACTAGTTAGTTGAATGGTAATGTTGCTAAAATACCTAATAAGAAAGCTATCTGTAACTAGATACGTCGTATACTTACTAGTAATACCTACAAAAGGTTACGCATAATATATAGACTATGGAAAAAAAACAACTGTTCCACACATTTTGTAGTGTCAAAACCCGTCCGTCCGTCCAGTCGACCGTCGAGTGACCGTTTTCCATTATGAAACAGCTGATTTTTTCCGCGATTTCAGTAGCCTTAGTACAAGTTTTGATAGTATTCAAAACTTTTTTCGTTGTTCAATACATTGCTGAGCTGAAAGGTATTCGAAAACTTTTTTCGTATTATAGTGAAGCAATCTATACCGCCGATTACTACCGATTTTAGTTCGAATTTTGGTTCGCTTTACTACAATGTATGGAACAATACGTAAACGAAAAAAGTTTTCGAAAACTATCAAATCTGGGACTAAGCGTACAGGTATGGTCACCTAATAAAAGTTGTTCATAATGATGAGTACAATGACCTCTTTTCGCCTTAGTACAGTCTATATGAGTAACCCTGTATAGTTACGAAAGTATTTAAACATTTTAAGCACAATTATTTTCGAAGATTAACTGTTACGAAAAATGAATTTATTCCATTTCCATCAACATAAGTACAATACAATCAAAACAGTCGATTAATCACGCACTAATGCAAGGGGCATGCCTACATACCTTTGCGTTCGCGTTACGTGTTGTAGGTACCTATTCATAATACGCTTGAACCAACCACGACAGGCGACCTCATTCTCGTGTGTGCGGCGATCCATGTGCTCGATCGTTCGTAAAACTGCATCACACGGTGGGAAAAAGTAGGGCATTTTAAATACGGACTTACGCAGGTATAATAATGTCTTCTCAATGTATTTTCAGCTTATTCCAATCCTATGAATTTCTACAGGTGGGTTTGCTATTTACGTGACGTTCACGTACCTAAATTGAAGGAAAGCTACTTAGTTACATGGTACACACACGCACACACTACCTACTGGCCATTTCCACCCAAAATTCAATGTAAATGAATCACAATAAATAATCAAAGCTACTGCTCTTACAGTTTTAGGCTTCTAGACTAATATACTGCTCCAATAGCTAAATAAATACCTACTTTAAGAGAGAGAGAGAGAAAAAATAGCATGAGATCTTCAAACTTTTCTGCAAAATGCAAACTTTGAAAATGCAAACTTTGAATTTCTCCCGCTTCTATTGTCTATGGGATTTCCGGAAGCGCATATTAGTAAACAAAGTTAATTTTTAAACGTTGTGTTTTTGAACAATGCACACTAGAAACATCAAACATTATGATTAACAACATATGGATTTGGTTGACGGACCACCGTCCAACCAATGGGAGGGAAAGAAAAAAACACATTATCTTTTGCTCCCGTTGGTTGGACGGCGGTTCGTCAACCAAGTCCATCTGGTCTGTGAGCACTATTACTGTAATGTAACATGTACCCTGTACAGCTAGTTAATTTTAATGCTGGTTACCGTTGTAGGTGGTAAATAAAATTTCTAAGAGTCAATATAATGTTACAAAATTAATAAATACATTTTATTTAGTGTAGAACCTTATTATAAAATGAGAACATTATTTACAAACGAAACAAACCGTTAGCTGTCAAAGTCAACGACTAAATTGGAAAAAAAAAACTCTATGCTCTGTCACTAATGGAGTGTCTTCCGGTACCACACGTTAAATCTTCAAAATGGCAAAGAAAAAAGGAGACGAAAAAGTGAATCAAGCTCCTCAAAGTGACAATGAGGAGCAAAACTATGACGAGGAGCCTGATTTTGACGACCCTGAGGGTTTCGTTGACGACATTCCTGACGAAGGTGGGCATTTTCCTGTGATACAAGTTGGACCGGCCATATGCGTCACCCACGCATTTTCCAGCTTTTCATTGCAGTTGTGCTATTTTTATCAAAGTTACAAGAATCTGCTGTGTGTTACGAAGTTCAGTGCATGTTAAATTATAGTGCTTTTTGGGTAGAAAAGGTGATAAAGTGGGATCTTCAAACCTAACCTAACTTTGACGTTGCAGAGTTGTTAGCCGACCTTTTAGAGCAGAAGCCTGAAGAGTCGGACGGTTACGAGAATGTGGTTGTTGTGGACGGGTGCCCGCAAGTCGGACCCGAGCGGCTCGAGAAGCTTCAGAGCGTCATAGCCAAGATATTCGGCAAATTCGGGAAGATAGTAAACGAGTATTACCCAACCCAGGAAAATGGGAACACTTCAGGATTCATTTTCTTGGAGTATAACAACCCTCAGAACGCCGCTGAAGCCGTGAAAGCGACAAATAATTGTAAATTAGATAAGCAGCATACGTTTTTAGTGAATTTGTTCACCGATTTCAAAAAGTAAGTTTAAAGCGTTTTGCATGTTCATAAAGCTTCCTAAGTATCTGTTGATAGACCTTGCAAAGCGATAGCATATTAATTTCCCGCTATATGTATGTATTGAGAAACAGAATTTAGTGCAGAAATGTACTAAAACTTTAGTTTCTAATTTTAGGTCAATCATCATTTTTACTAGATATTTCAAGGAAAATTACCTACCTGCCCAAGAAAGAGAGTAATGTTTTCCGAGTGTATTTTTTTCCTATGCGACTGGCACAAAATGATTTTACTGATTATGCACTGTGAGGTGTCGTTGCAGGGTAAATGCTTACAGAAAAGGCAATCAAACATTTTAAAGTAAAAAAAAATAATCTAGTGCTTTTTACCTTTCGTGACAGTGCTGAAATGTGTATACTTAAAGTTGGTGCGATCCACTAGTTCAAGGTTGCTCTTTTTACACATCAAGCGATGTGTAAAAAGAAGGATCATATTTGGAACAAAGTTATTTTATTATAGAAATACGACGAAGTTATTTGTCAGAGAAACAAAGTCACCGACATTGCTCAGCGTAATAGCAAGCTGAAGTGGGCTGGTCATATCTGTCACAGAACTGATAACAGTTGGAGTAGACGTCCACCATTCTGCAAACATAGCGTAGGACTACCTGAGACTCTTTGGAGTGACAAAATATGTAAGGCAGCTGGCAGTGGCTCAAAGAGAAAAGTCGAAGATCGGGCTGAGTGCGTGCTTTGGGAGAGGCCTATGTCCAGCAGTGGACTAGTATAGGCTTGTTATTATGATGATGAAATCGCAAGATTTTTTTAACTAAATTATTGATCAAAGTTGGTTTATTAGAAATAGCAGATGTGTAACATTGTAGAAGAGTAATTAAAAAAAATACAAATACCAATCATTTATTTGTGCATAATTTATAGTAAGCTATAGTAATGATCCCAGAGGCTCCCGAACTAGTCAGAGACTGTGACGGGAGCCAATGGCTTCTCCTATTAATGTATCAATTAATTATACCAAAACAGCAATATAACATTTTAAAATTAAGTAAAAATTTTTAAAAGTATTTTAAAAGTTTTGATTACTATTTATTTAGAATCTAGTCATGCCTATTCTCAAGTCATATTATTCTTTTCCTTGTGTTTTTACCACTAAAAATCTAATCTTTCTTAAACATTAATGTACAAAGGTTTACGTATTAATGATATTTTCAGGTACTCGGATATCCCAAAAGAATGGGAGCCTCCATTGCCGCAGCCGTTCAAGGTCCAGTCAGACCTGCAATGGTATCTCATGGACCCCGATGCATACGATCAGTTCTTGATTGGCATTGGTACGGGAGTTTCGCTATCAATCTGGCAGAATGCTCTACCGGAGCCTGTGGTGATTCAGGAGCGACCGGTATGTTTTATTTTATTAGATTAATATTGTAAATGTTGAGAATGCAGGATAGATATAGGATATTATTTCTCTTTTTGTATATAGAAAGCATTTGTCTTCCTGCTTGAAAACCAGTATGCTAATGTTACTTTCACTTGCACTACTTAAATACCTCAGCCTCTTCAAAGATTAATAACATCTAGATCTAGACTAGTGACTACAACCAGCATGACTTAGCTTGTATGTTTACCAGAATGCTTAATACAATACTTGTGTAGCGGGCATTTTCCGCAACTAGACCATTCACTGGCCCATTTTGCGTGCTTAATACAATACAATACAACTATATTACACACCAAAAATACAAATGAAACTTAAACTAACATAAAGAAACAAATAAACGGCAGTATAATGGGCGGCCTTATCGCCTAAAACGATTTCTTCCAGGCAACCTTTGGATGGACATGACTAAAGAAGTTGAAAAACGGTTGGTGGTGCACATAAAATATAAATAAATAATATATATATATACATATAAACACTAAATACGCAATGCTGAATGCATACCATAAATATTATAAATAAAATACATAATATATATACGTAACAATTAACACGAAGAAAAAATAATGTGTATAGTCTTGATTCTTAAAAATAGGAAGAGATTTGGCCTGCCTGATAGAAGCAGGCAGCGCATTCCACAGTAGGACAGCTTGAAAAGTGAAGGACTTACAGTAGGAAAGATTGACGTGAGAAGGAGGAGGAATTTAAAAGTGTGGTAATGTTTTTTGGTTGGTACCACAGACTACCAAGTAAAAATCCGCAAGCACATGAAATTGAATGAAAACCTAGCGTGCTGCATTGTTTGTAAATTGCGAGAGTAATTTAGTGGTAGTAACTCCATTCGCAAGGTTGAAAGCTTTCAAAGGATTTTTACAGTTAAATGATACAGTTTTTGGATTGATGTCAGACGTGGTACTGCCTGCATGATGGAGATATCTGAGTTAAGTTGGAACCAGGATCAAACTTAAGATGGAAAACAGACAAGCAAAGTAGAAGAAGTCATGGTTACTAATTTAATGCAATATGCGTGGGCCCATACTCGAGCTGTGCTGTCTCTTCTGGGGGGTTAGACAAGACAACTTTCACACAATTTCATCTTTCCGCAGGCGTTAACGTTAACAGAAAGTGGGTCTTGTCTAACTCCCCTGGTCTGTGGAAACCTCAAACACCTTGAGACAGATATTAAAAAGCACTGTCGTTCGAGTCAGTTTTAGTGTCATAAGCTATAATTTGCAGTTGGATTTTTTGTTTTTCTTTTCATAATATTACTTATTTTCTGATATTGTTGTTCCGTTTTTCAACTTTTTAACCGACTTCAGCAGGAGTTATCAATTCAACTGTATGTTTGTTACGCGATTACTCCGCCAATTATGAATTGATTTTGATGTTTTTTTTTCCATGTTTTTAGAACTGGACGGAAACATACGCTGTGTGGTCTCCACTGGGCACCTACCTCGCTACGTTCCACTGGCGGGGCGTAGCGCTCTGGGCCGGGCCCAAGTTCACGCAGTTCCAGAAGTTCTTCCACCCGGAAGCCAGATTCATCTCCTTCTCGCCGTGTGAGAACTACATTGTTACGTTCTCACCGAGCGGGGATAGGGGAGATGATAAGAAGCTCATCATATGGGATATTAGGTGAGAAGCTGGAAACTATCTTCCCCAAGGCTGTCGCCCATTAAGTCCACTAAATAAATGCAAGGTTACGTGGAATAGGTGTACTAAGCCGAAAGGGGTCCATAAATAATAATTTTTTTTATTGGTCGATAGTCTTGCACATGTGTTTGATCACCACCTAGCCTGCAATGCTTTGTTGATGTTGAGTGGTGATCTAAGGTCGTTTTTCGATATTTTTTTTTTTAGTGTATGGTTTATTGGCCTTAAGTGATGACGTCATATTTAGTACAATTCTGTGCAGTACATGAGCGGAACATTCACATGCTTTGCATAACAACAAGTTTCCTGATCATTTAATTAGCGTTGTTCTTATCATTTTGTCAATGCATGTGTCTGTCTCTAAACTTCACGGTGACTAACAGGTTACGGAATTCAAGGTCAAATTAGTAAAAGTTTTAATAAAAGTTGACACTTGATCGCAATGGAAAGAAAAGTTGATACTTAACTGTGATTATAATATCTACAAGTAAGGCAACATAGTTTGCCAACTGTTTGAACCACCTATGTATTCAGCAAGCATTGATGTTGCCTTTCCCGAGTGCTGGATTTTGATTCTTAGAAAATTGTGCTGTATGTGCTAATCCATTATACAGGTTACGCGGAAAAGATGTGCTAAGCCGAAAGAGCAACCCTGAAAAAGCGAAAAAAATATCAGCTGTTCCATAGAAAACAAGACACTACAAAATGTATGGAGCAGCTGATATTTTTTTCGCGTTTTCTGGGTTGGTCCCATAGTTGAAACTGTTCATAATTATGAGTATAATGGTTCCCTTTCGGCTTAGTACACCTTTCTGCGTAACCCTGTGTAAGGGATTGAAATTAAAAGATTCAAATGGCATGTAATTTCATTTTTACCCGAGAGCCTGAGTGAGTGGAGGGTAATGTTTTCAAATGTGTGTAAGTATGTATGTTTCTGTGAGACCTATTTATTTTAGTCAGTCAAAGTCTTCTACATGCTATTGGAGGTTATTTTTTTTTTCTTTGGTATTCTTATTTAATAATTTTGGTAGAAAAACTATATCTTTCATTTCAATTTGTTTCCACAGAACTGGCCAAGAGAAACGTAGCTTCCCTCCACCGGACGAGTATGTAACTTGGCCCATCTTCCGCTGGAGCAAGGATGACAGGTTCTTCGCACGACTAGGGGCTGATATGCTCTCTGTGTATGAAACTCCTGGCTTTGGTCTCCTGGATAAGAAGAGTATCAAGATCCCTGGAATTAGGTAAGCGGGATTGACTAATAATATTTTTTAATTTTTTATTTACTGTAATTTTTTTTTAATGTTTTATTTATTCAATTAGTACGG
Organism: Agriopis aurantiaria; assembly: GCA_914767915.1. Lineage (NCBI taxonomy): Eukaryota > Metazoa > Arthropoda > Insecta > Lepidoptera > Geometridae > Agriopis > Agriopis aurantiaria. The sequence continues at coordinate 13,632,892 of OU611994.1, forward strand.
CTTGCGCCAATTACACCAAAGAGACAATGTTACACAATATTATATTATATTATATAATAAGCATACTACAAATTAGTATTTTTACTTTACGTTTACATGTTTATCTTCACAGAGACTTCAGCTGGTCCCCGACTGACAACGTTCTAGCTTACTGGGTGGCCGAAGACAAAGATGTACCCGCAAGAGTCACCTTACTGGAATTACCCAACCGCACCGAAATCAGATCAAAGAATTTGTTCTCTGTTGCTGATTGTAAAATCCACTGGCAGAAAAGCGGAGACTACCTGTGCGTCAAAGTCGATCGCTACTCTAAAGTCAAGAAAGACAAGAACGATATCAAATACTCGGGAATGTACTACAACTTTGAGATATTCCACATGAAGGAAAAGGAGATCCCTGTAGATTCCGTTGAAATTAAGGAACCGATACAAGCGTTTGCTTGGGAACCCGTAGGCTCAAAGTTTTCAATCATTCACGGGGACCCGGCTAACATATGTATTAGTTTCTACCAAGTGAATACGGGGCAGGCCCCCACTTTGCTGAAGAAGTTTGAGAGGAAGCCGTTCAACCATCTGTTCTGGTCTCCGTCCGGACAGTTCATTGTGTTGGCCAATCTTGGGTTGACCGGTGGAGCGTTGGAGTTTTTGGACACCAACGACTTCACTATCATGAACGTTTCGGACCATTACCAGGTAATTGAAACTTTGTTCATTAATCATCAAAAGCTGGAGGTTAGCCTAGAAGACAACACAAAATTAAATTACAAAATTATTTATATAAGAAATACAGATATATTCGAGGCTGTGATAATTTAGGGATTTATTCATACCAACTAGAACAATTATAGTAAAATACCAATAAATCATCATTAAAGTTTTGAGCATGTGATAGTAAATCGCCGTCTGCCAAGTGTGGGGATTATAACACCTCTCTCTAAGAGAGAGGCCTTTGTTCAGCAGTGGATGTTTAATGGCTGATAATGCATGTGCGTGTGTGTGTGTCTGTGTGTTGTGGGATAGTAAATCAGTGGATATGTGAGAGCGTCCCATAAATGCTAAAAGCAATGCGATGCGAGTTGGATCTTCCTTCCTCTTAAGATTTGGGCATCACACGCCTTGTGCATTTGCCAGTGTCAAGTAATGTAATATTTGTGGCTGTGGTAGCACTGAGGTTTTTTTTAATGCCATAGGGTGCAAACAAGCAGACGGGCTGCCTGATGGTAAGCAGTCACCGTCGCCTATGGATACTTAATTGTTGCTTAACTTCACCTACGTCTTAGCAGTTGGGTGAGAGAATGGTAGGCGGGTGCTATTTAAAACAAGAAAAATCTAGATACTAGATCGCGTTTTTTCGCAGATGTCGGGCATCGAATGGGACCCGACTGGGCGCTACGTGGTGACCGGAGTATCCTCTCTCAAGTGCAAGATGGACTGCGGATACTACATCTGGTCCTTCCAGGGCAAGATCTTGAGAAGGTATGTTGTTTACTTCCACTGTCCAGTCTTATCTCACATGTAAACGGCTTATCGTATTAAAGAGGCGTATAGGACATACGCATCTAATCAGTGACAGCGCCCTGCTCCGTAGAATAAGCCATAGTTAGTGAGACAGCGCCCTGCACCATAGAATAAGGCATTGTTAGTATTGACAGCGCCCTGTGACATAGAATAAGTCATAGCTAATAGGTAATCACAGAATCCGTAGTAGTACGATTAGTTATAATTAATATAATAAATATTATAAAGAGGAAAGATTTGATTGTTTGTTTGTTTGTTTGTTTGTTTGCATTGAATAGGCTCCGAAACTACTAAACCGATTTGAAAAATTCCTTCACTGTTGGGAAGCTACACGATCCCCGGTTAACATAGGCTATATTATATTTTCAAAAAAAAATAGGGATCCTTACTAAAACTCCAATAATGTAACCCAAGGTGTAAAAAAATAAGATTTTCAATTTTGACTTTGCGTGTTTGACAGTTCTAAGACAGAACAACATCTGTCAGGTCTGCTAGTAATTAATATAAACAAATGTTATGTTTGGTGGGCAGTCCGCCCTATGCTATTGACCCAAATAGACGTTGTAAAAAAAAGTATAAATTGTTGATTTATTTATCTCCCTTCCTGTCATCAGAAGTTTTTTTTTTTTTTATTGTTGTTTAATACATTGTTCATATACAATTAACGAAAATGTAGCACCAAAAAACCACGGAAGGTTAACGGTAACGGTAAGGTCACGGTATTCAATGCCTGCTACAAAACTTGAGTATCCCTGGCCAATGCTACGCCACTGATTATATGCTTGTCTCCTTATTCCCCAGAGTGATGAAGGAAGGGTTCGCGCAGTTCCACTGGCGGCCGCGTCCTCCGACGCTGCTCACAGAGAAACAGCAAAAGGACATCAAGAAAAACCTCAAGAAATACTACTCTCAGTTCGAGTCCAAGGACCGCATGCGCAGCAATAAGGCTAGCAAGGTAAGTGTCTCAGTCAAAGATAATATAACCACTTGATCGCGCATGTAGTCAAAATTCCCTTTTGCTAAATGAAGCCACGTTGGTCGCGGGGGGCAGCTTGTGATTGGAGACTCGACGCTACTCTACGCTTGTGATTGGAGACTCAAAAGTCATTCATTCAATTCGCGCCTAGGATTGGCCCGCTTGAAATAGTTTAGGTTGACATTTTAGAACCTTTGGCTTATGCGGGGTAAAGGATGAACATTCGAGTGGTTATATTGTCATTGGTATCTTCACATATTTCAGTTTTCATTTTTCATAAGTAATTTTTCCAGTATAAAGTGTGTCACCCTCACGATGCACACTGCTTTCTGACCAAATTTCATCAAGATCGGTTTCAGATTCACATATTACATGTACCCAGCTTGATGAAATAGGTACTGCAACATGGTCCTTAGCTGCTGGCCGTTTGGTAAAACTCAGAGTCACACAGCGAGCAATGGAGAGAACTTTGCTTGAGTTGCTTTACGTGATAGAATCTGTAAACATGGCTACTCGCCGAAGAACCAGAGTCACCGACATAACTACAAAAATGTGCAAGTTGAAGTGGCAATGGGCAGGCCGCATCGCTCGAAGAACCGATAACCGATGGGGAAGAAAGGTTCTTGAGTGGGTAGGCGTAGGTAGGCCTCCCACTAGATGGACCGACGACATCGTGAGAGTCGCAGGCTTCCAGTGGATGCAGATGGCAGACTCATTTAGTATGGAGGTCTAAGGAGGAGGCCTATGTTCAGCAGTGGACGTCTTCTGGCTTAAGATGATGATGATGTAGTCAGCTTTATCTGCCGGCCAGCCATTATGTTTTTGCCATAAATGGGATAAAATGTTTTGTACTTTAAAAGCATGTATCCGTTGCTGATGCCAAGGCCGGACAAATCTGTGTCACCAATCTTTCCTTGTATGGTAACTGACAAACAAGTGGAGCTATTGACTATCGCAAAGGTAACATCCGTTTCGTTGTTTGACAGGAACTGGTGGCGAAGCGCACGGACCAGATGAAGAAGCACGTGGAGTACCGCGAGCAGAAGAGCCAGGAGTGGGCCGAACAGAAGCCGAGACGTCTCGAGCTCAGGAATTGTAAGTTAAGCCCGTTGCAGAACGCGCGCAGTCGCTTGCGCAATTACTCGTGCAGGTACTCGCGCCAGCGTTAAAACGTAAATAGTCACTCGCGTGGCGACGCGCACAACTTACGAGCGAGTATGTACTTGCACCAGTTCAAACGCTGGTCAAACGATGCACAGTGGGCGTCGTGCAAGTCGGGCAGGGTTGTGGAACGTGAAGCGCGGGGAAACGAAGCTTCACTCGCGCAAGTGCTACTAAGCTCTTCCACTGCCACTTGCACTAAGCAAAGTAAACAAGGGAATATACCCAAGGATTTTAAGCGATGCTGGTATTTGTGATCAGAATGCCCACATAAAAGTGATCGATATACCCTTTGGTTTTCCGTGTAGTTTCGACCTTATCAAAGTCATTAGTGATTACAAATTCGGTAATTTGAATCCCATGATGTATTTTTCTTTGTTTTTTGGCTTAGAGTGTGGAGTAACTTTGCCATAGACAAGACAGTGACTAGAGGTGTTATAAATATCAATAAAAAAAACTGACTAACTACTTAACCGGTTTTGATGAAATTTCTATTGGAACAATATGAAAGTATACATATTCAATAAAAAAATACAAAAAAAAAACATCTCTGTTCACAAATGGCGGAGTTCTAAGGTAACAAACAAAAAAATACGATTTGAGGACCCCTCCTTTTTTGAAGTCGGATAAAAAGGGGCTCCAAAAATAAAAATAATAAATACTGCTTGATGGACTAATTCATGTTTTTTTTTCACAGATGTGGACACAGACGGTCTGGACACCGACAATACGAATACAGTGGAGGAGGTTATAGAATTTTTCGTGAAAGAAGAACAAACTGTCATCGAGTAATCGCCATCTTGTCCACACGTTTGAGGTCGGGCTTCGAGTTCCGACCTCCTTGAAGTGGCCACCGGCCAAAGACACCTCATATAAAGAAACAACATTGCCACACAGTTTTTATACCCTCATCCCGCTATTTCATCGTCACAAAGCAACATTTCTGCAATGTTCAGTGTCAAATTTCCGTTTATAAATAATGCAATAGGTAATGTTTATAGAAATCATATTAAATTGAAATGTTACAAATGGAAAATGACTTTTAATACCTGTTTATTTTTGTAGTATTTTTTGTAAATATTTTATTTTGTAAGATGACGGTATGAATAAACTTGATACGAAGATAAAATGAGGAATTTGAATATATCTAGCCAGGGGTGCAAGTACCGTTCTTTTATCGATCGTCAAATTGACAGTTGAGGTCGTCAAATTCGATAATATGCCATTTATTCAGTACTCGCTGTGATCCATTCTATGGCATTTTAGCGAATTTGACGATCGATAAAGAACGGTACTTGCACTGCAGAAACCTACCCGGGCCACGCCGACACGGTAGAGTCGGCGGCGCTAGGTACTAACTACTACAGGAATTTTCATGACCCCGCAATTTCACCCGCTTGGATTATTACTTCTCATAACATCGGCTATCTACCAGTAAGTCCCGTCAAAATCGGCCCAACCGTTTTAAGGGAACATACATGGCCTTTTATAAGATACTAGCGGTCCGCCCCAGCTTCGCTCGGGTATATATTATAGCCTATGTCACCCGGGGGTAGTGTAGCTTCCCAACAGTGATAGAATTTTTCAAATCGGTTCGGTAGTTTCGGAGCCTATTCAATGCAAACAAACAATCAAATCTTTCCTCTTTATAATATTAGTATAGACTAGCAACGCACCCCGGCTTCGCACGGGTGTAAATCTTTTTTTTTACACATTGGGTTACATTATTGGGGTTTTAGTAAGGAGCCCTATATTAAAATATATATATAGCCTATGTTACCCGGGGATAGTGTAGCATTCCCAACAGTGAAAGAATTTTTCAAATCGGTTCAGTAGTTTCGAAGCCTATTCAATGCAAACAATTACAAACAATCAAATCTTTCCTCTTTATAATATTACTAGCGGTCCGCCCCAGCTTCGCACGGGTATAGATTATAGCCTATGTCACCCGGGGATAGTGTAGCTTCCCAACAGTGAAAGAATTTTTCAAATCGGTTCAGTAGTTTCGGAGCCTATTCAATGCAAACAAACAAACAAACAATCAAATCTTTCCTCTTTATAATATTAGTATAGACTAGCGGTCCGCCCCAGCTTCGCATGGGTATAAATTATAGCCCGGGGATATTGTAGCTTCCCAACAGTGAAAGAAGTTTTCAAATCGGTTCAGTAGTTTCGGAGCCTATTCAATGCAAACAAACAATCTAATCTTTCCTCTTTATAATATTAGTATAGATTACTAGCGGTTCGCCCCAGTTTCGCACGGGTATAGATTATAGCCTATGTCACCCGGGGATATTGTAGCTTCCCAACAGTGAAAGAATTTTTCAAATCGGTTCAGTAGTTTTGGAGCCTAGTCAATGCAAACAAACAAACAAACAATCAAATCTTTCCTCTTTATAATATTAGTATAGACTAGCCTAGCGTGAGCCTAGCAGACCCGGCAGACGTTGCCCTGTCTTAGAACTGTCAAACGCGCGTGAAAGTTAAAATCATCGTTAAGTTTTTAGTTTTTTTTAAATATTCTGCGCAATTTTCTTAATTTTTCCTTCTGTAAGAACCTTCTTTCTACAAAGTATTAGAAAACTAAAAAAAACGTTGAATGAGTTCTAAAGTTATGGCGTAAGTTATGGTTATCGTACCAAGGTAAATAGGGATTAATTTTTACATAAATACTAGCTGGCCCCGCGGTTTCACCCGCGTAGTGGTGAAAAATGGTGATAATGATGAAAAGTGCGGTAGAATGTGCGCTTTACAATCTGACGGCACCCGGTTCGATCCTCTACTAATGACTTATTTAGTAGGTACCTAAACAAGTCATTGGCATTGATTGGTGGAAGTTTCGATGCCTTCGCTCAAAAACGGGGAAGGAAAACGTGAGGATACGGTAGGTATGTCCATACGCAAAACCTCAAAAGATCAAAATACATTGAAAAATACAAATGACATTCAATAACATGCACTGGACCAGCATGGTGGATCCGTGGTGGGCCCATCCCCTCAGAGAAGCCGTGTGTCAGCAGTGGAAAACAGCTGATAGGTAATGATGATAATGATGAAAGCAAATGTGAGCCAAATCAACCGAATGAAGCAATTTTATAAACGTTCAAGCTAATCAAGTTATTAGGGTTCCGTACCCAAAGGGTAAAAACGGGACCCTGTTACTAAGCCTACGTACGATGTCTGTCTGTCCTACTTATTAACGGCTGTATCTTTCGAACCGTAATAGATAGCCAGTTGAAATTTTTACATATTATGTAAAACGGAGGAGTAAACGTGAAGGGGGGGGGGGGGGTCACACGTATTTTTCATCTGTACTTTTGTATTAGCTCTAATGTAAAAATGGTAATACGTACAAGCGTCAAACTTGCCATGATTATAGTACACACTCTAAAGTATAATAACAATAAATAATGGCCAAGTGCGAGTCCGTGATAGATTTATATTTGTTACCAAGTTCGTTACTGGTAATATCGTTTTTGCATTTTGTGGTGGTACGGAACCCTCAGTGCGCGAGCCCGACTCGCGTTTGGCCGGTTTATTTCGTTAGTTTTGTAGTTTGTCTGCGCAGGCGACAGTCTAGTTCGCGGGCTTATCTCTAGCTTATTTATAATCATTCTCTGCGAGTTTGACAATCGCACTTTTTGTCGCCCGTAGACTACATAGGTACCTACCTTGAGACGTCTGCGCAGAATATTAGGTATTTACCATTTAGTTACAAAGGCAAAAAGATAAGTTGTAAGAGAGGCTCATTACCTTATCTATGACCTTACGCCACATAGGTACCTACACCGTAAATAAATTACTGCCAGCCAAAGATATTTAACACTAGATATCGGGTCAGCGCTCAAAAATGCCGGAACCAATAGTTGACTAAAACCATAGATAAAAAGGAATACTTAAAATTGCTCTGTCAACTTTTCGTTGACGGAAATTGTCACACATTGTCAGTAACGTCTCTGAGTGCGGCTGTTAGTGTTAATCCAGTCAAAAAATTGGCAAAATGACGGCGACCCTTTTTTCAAAAGCGTAGCATTATTAGGTAGTGTGTATATCTGTGTTAGGTAGGCCTACCTATGACTGTTCTCTCCAAAGAAAATGTAAATACTAAGTAGGTAAGTTCTCTCTAAACGAATGACACAAAATGAGTAAGTATACCTAATTATAAAGCTTCTATATGGATTACAACATGCTCTATCTACTTTATTACGCACAGACTCGGTTTGGAATAGAAGCAGCCTATGTTTAGTAAATCTTGATAGGTACTTAGCAAGCTTAGAATACCCAATACACATAGAAACCAAGTACATTCGCAAAATTTAAGCCATTCAAATGGAATCATATATGGCTCCAAAAAAATATCAAAATTTTACTATGACAATTTGCGCGGTGAAATCGTACCACAACAAATCAGGGGTACAAGTACCGTTCTTTTATCGATCGTCAAATTGACAGTTGAGGTCGTCAAATTCGATAATATGCCATTTTTTCAGTACTCGCTGTGATCGATTCTATGGCATTTTAGCGAATTTGACGATCGATAAAGAATGGTACTTGCACTGCAGAAAAGCAGCATAAGAGTTATGGTGTGATATTCCACAGGTAATACATTAATTTATACCAATCGAAACATAAGCTACAAAGCGAATTTGTAACTTACGTTTTGAGAAGGCGTTGTTTGGAAACTTACCTTCTCTGAGTAGTTATTCTAAGTTAGCAAGGTATTTTAGATCTTTTAAGTTTCTCTCCTCTCTCCCAAGTCCTAATACAGGAAAGGGTATCGAATTTACCGATCTTTCAAAATGAACCATCAGATGCTAGTGACCGCTAGATACGATAACACATTATAAAAGCGTGAAAAAGCTCAAAGTCCGTTGGAAAAACATTCATTTGAAGCTTATGTGCGCGCATGAGCGTTGTTGCGGCTCGCGTCGCGACGTCCATTCAGCCGCGCCGCCCTCCAGTCCGCCTGAAAAACTCCGCCGAGCACACGCCGGGGGCGCTTTCCCGCGCTTTTCGAATCCCGAACTATAAATTCAAATTTTAATCGTTAACTTCTGTCAGTGGCCAGTACTTCGTGAAGTGAAAGTTTTTTTTTATTTTAACTTTTTTGGTGAGTGACGCTGTTTCGATGGTTTTTTGTTTTGTTTTCGGATTATTTGTGGATTTGTTTTATCAACGTGAAGGACCATTGTAATCGGTAAGTAATTAATTGAAGTACTAATTGTATTACGGTCGGAATTTTTTAAAGTAAATTCGGTGCTTAGTTTACGAAGGTTTTTTTAGTTAACTTTATTTAAGTAGGTAATACGCCTAGGTAATATTTACCTACCAACAGATAATACGTACTAAGTACATTTATCAAGTACACTGAAGTTTTACAGCCACTATGCAAATAGTTTTGAAACAGATTATTAAGTAGGTATTTCAATTGACTTATTACAAGATTTTATCTTATTAAAAAGTCGAGAGACGATTTTTAATTATGAGGAAGCCATTAATTAGTCTGTCCGTCACAGAACACGTCGAGTGCATCGTTAGATTTATTTTTAGCTTAGAATGCTTATTTATTACAGACAGATTAAACAATATTTACCATTGCTTTAAATGATTATAAATTAACATAAATAGTATTTACAAAAATAATTTTAATAGGTTAAAATGGGACATTTGGTGCGGAGCTTGTTTTGAATTAAAAAAAAAATCACTGGCGGAATGCATTAAAAGTGCGATGCCAATGCCATGAAAAAGTTTCGTTTACATTTGTTTTTATTAAATTTGTACAATGCACTTTACAATTTTAGGCTACCTTGGGTATCTTTACACTTACATGCAATTAGATTTATTTTATAAATTATTTATGTAGGTAGATATTAATGTTTATCAGTAGGTACTACATGTACCTTTAAGCTTTTGTATAGCCTAGTATCCTTCATTTTATGACGTAGCAGTTACATTATCAGTCCTCACGATTTGATTTTCGCGGATGGGCAAGGCATTATTTTCTCAAATTTATGCTCATAAGTTTGTTCTTAGGTTGAGATCTACGCGGCTGTGAGATTTACAGGTTTTCATTAACTAGGTGACCCGTAGACCCATATAGCTAATAGAGGACGGAAGGGATTAAGTTAGAGGTTAGGGCAAGGTCAGATTTAATTACAAGGAGGATAGTTCAAATGATAGTGTCTTCGAGAAAAGTTTGCCTGTAATTTAGAATCGCCTACTTTTTTTTTGTAGCATATACCTAGGTATAAACAATTTTTTTTCTACGATACCTACTTAATAGCTCGAGGTGGCGAGACGAGCGCAGACTGGTGCCGTGCCCACAGAAGAGAAAAAAAAAATCGTTTAACTTCTCTTTTCTGTGGCCGTGCCTATATGGTTTTAAACTGTCGAAGTCTGAACTGAAGAACTGTCAGGATTCTAGATAGCTTGGCAATTATCATAGTCAAACGAGGCGCTATTCATCTATCGAGTAGCCTGCTTGTTTTGTTTAGTCAGTAAACAAAAATGAAAAAAAAAAGTCTGAAAATCGAACATCTTTAACAAAAGGGTACAAAATTACAAAAAAGGAATCAAAGAATTTCAAGGCTTGATTTCTTCTTTCCCCACACGCAATTAGAATTTAATTAACACTAAAACATCAGGCGAGTTGGAGGTCAAACGCTATTATAAAAAAAACAACAACATCTACTATCTATTTACCTAACAGCTTAATTAAATTAAGATCTATTATTAATTGGCAATCACCAGATTACCACAACACCCTTCGTCCACCACAGTCAATAATTCTGTAATTCCCTCCCGAATCCCGCCGATAATTGTATTTATTCACTGACAGAACAACTGGGTAATCGGATTCAATTTCAACACAACTTCATGTAGGTATAAGGTGGGCTAAATTCACACTAAATTATCTGTACCTACTAATAGTAGGGTAAAATATCTTAGGGTACTAACATCGATATACAATACCTATAGAGTCACAAACGTGCTAAAAATGTCCGAACCAAAACTCGGCACACGCTACGAATTGCGCAGACTTTCTGGTTAGTTACAAGGTAACCGCGATCGGGCTATACCTATACAACGCCGCGCGATGCCAGAGCTACGATGACATAGCGGACAACTAACATAAAACATTATTCAAGTGACATAACATCTAAATTGGAGTAAATGTGGCATTGTGAAGTATATAATTGATATAATATAAGTACAATGACGCTTGGACGTTTTTTGACTGTTTTCACTGAGATATTGTGACCCTATAAGAATTGTATCTCGATGGGTACTAAGCATGCTTCATAGCCCGATAATGTGGTCAAACGCAAGCCAATACTGCTAGTATATAATCTTTGATAATAAACTCGCTATGTCTATATGCCTTTGTACAATTATCGTTGTGTTTTAATGTTTCACCACTTTTTTCACAAAAACCGCAAAAACTGAAATGCAAATTTTTCACACACTCTAATTAAGAAACTTGCAGTGACACCAATGAACTAATAGTCCACAAGCAAATAATTAATTTTAAGAATAAACAAAAGCCGACTTCCTCCATGTCCAACTAAAAAACTAGAAAATGACAGACGACAGTTGTCAAGTCTTCATCAAAACTTTTGCTCCATGGAACCACCAAAGAGTTTATACCTACGAGTATACCCTTAAAAAGTCCTTCCATAAAGTCGCCGGTCCAACTAGTGGCCTCATACGCTACGTCTTCCGGTTCGTGGTCTCCACTCCAGAACCTTTCTTCCCCATCAGTTATCGGTTCTCCGAGTGATGTGGCCTGCCCATTGCCACTTCAACTTGCAAATTTTAACAGCTATGTCGGTGACTCTGGTTCTTTGGCGAATATCCATGTTTCGGTTTCTATCGCGCAAAGAAACTCCGAGCATAGCTCTCTCCATTGCCCGCTGTGTGACTGAGTTTTAACGGACATCATGCCTATAGATTGAGTTACAAATAATTATGCATTCACTGTATCCTAATCAAGTAGGCTTCACAAGAAACAGTCAAGTTTTGAGTCAAGTATTTCAAGTTTCAAACTTAATTATTGAGTAGACAGTTTCGCCAGTAAACCAATCAATGAATTGTATTGGAACAATTAAAGCTTGGGTAAATAGATGACAAGGGAAACGCTAAGCCTACAATATTATAATGTAAGTTTGTTTCTCGTAATTAGTAATATACAGGTTTACGCATAATAGACTGTACTGAGCCGAAAGGAGGTCATTGTACTCATCATTATGAACAACGTTTACTATGCGTCCAACTCTGAATCGCGAAAAAAAATTAGCTGTCCCTTAGAAAACGGTAATTGTCATCCATCAAAATGTATGGAACAGATGTTATTTTTTTCGCGATTTCTGGGTTGGTCTCATAGTTAAAGTTACTCATAGGTAAAGATAAGTGCAATGACCTCCTTTCGGCTTAGTACAAGGTACCCTGAATAATACAACATCATTTGATCTAATCTAAATTAACTAGCAATTTGTTAATTAAGATTAGGTATTTTTTTACGTTATTTTGACGAAACGAAATTCTCTCTGAAAATCTGTCTGTGCAAAAATAATTCAGAATAAAGCATAGATATCTAGAACATTTGCATCCCAGTATTTTAAAAAATTGCTCCATATGCCCTCTCCCTTGCCCTTTTTTACCCTTAGTATCCCTACTATCTTCGACCAAAATAAAATGAATGGACGGGCCCAGAAGAAGCGCATTTTTGAAGATTACAAAATGAATTACTTTTTCTAAACTACGGTTTCTACTCTTTAGCCGTAGGAAGTGCGACACAAGACTATTGTTACATGATAACAAAACATCTGACAAAATTATGCTTTCGTAAGCTTTCCCGAAGTGTAAAAACACAACAAAAACCGCTATATTTTTTTGTAACAAATGCTTTTAATTAGGTTCTGATATGTCCAACGGTTTTGACTCGTTTTTACTGAGTAAGTTCAATGGTATGGCCCGTTCATTAATTTTATTTTGGTCGAAGACTATAACAGCAAATATTTTCTAAGCATAAAAATAAATTAAAGTAAATAGCATAGGCATTAAACTCAGATTAGACAAACAAGGCTTGTCTGATCTGAGGAATTTAAGTACTAAAAGGATTTTCTTGAATAAAAAATATACCTGAAAGTGAATCTGCGGTAACGAAGATAGATTCAGTAGAAGACGTCGGGCTAATGAAAAAAAGTGGAAACGGGGTCAAAGGTTTTATACTCTGTTAACTTGATTTAGAAGAGATAGATGACTAGTTCAGTTATGTTTAGGTCGAAGATAGAGCGAAGTGGAGTTTGCTAGCAAATGTCGTTCTAAATAATTCCTACTACGACGCGAGCAATATTAAAAAATATATACTATTGTGATGATGTAAATTGTGCTTTTATAATGTTCAACTTCAACTTCAACTCTTATTTAATGGCCTCTTTTGTGGAGTGGGGCCACCTCAATTTCGCCAATGCAACGTATTGGGATAAACCATCAAACGAAGAAGATTGTCCGGGTAACACAAATTTAGACGGTGATTATAATTCCACCGTGAATTTTCCAGACGGAGCGCTTATAAGTACACTAAAACGAAGATAACTATAACTATGACATATTTACACACACAAAATACCTACTAAAACAACATAGGAAAAAAAAAAAAAAAAAACAACTGCGCAAGTGCCTTTTATAATGTTAGTAACATAAATCTTTTTTTAAATGAGTCTGGTTCAAAATATTCATAATAGTGCATATAATTATCTTTAGTGTTGTTATTTATACCAACACTTGTTTAAATATCATGTTTTACAATTTAACCAATTTATTTAACTTTTAGTTTAAATGACTGTTAGAGGTGAATGTAGCCTGAGAAGTCATATATATATATATTTTTTTTTTTTCACGAGAATTATTCAACGCCGTTACTCTGACTATAGTTTTAAGCGAGATGCAGCCGCGCGTTCACCTTGAAAAAGACCGTTAAATGAGGTTGAAACTATAGCCGGAGTAACCGGCTTCATCATACGTGAGTAATTCCCGTGTAATATGAATAAAATGTGTGAAAACTACGCCATGTTCCATAAAAAAAACATATAATTATGTTAACTACAATTATTAGACTATCTGTGTTGTAAGAATTTATGTATACTAGCGACCCGCCCGCCCGGCTTCGCACGGGTGTAATTTACGTGTGAAGCCGGGGCGGATCGCTAGTTATATATATAAACCTTCCTTGAAAATGTATCTAACTGATGGTGAAAACCGCATCAAAATCCGTTGCGTGGTTTAGGAGGAGTTAGCGGCCATACAGACAGACAGACGCGGAAAGCGACTTCAATTTGGTTTGTTTGTTCTTCTTTCACGCAGCAACAGAGCAACAGATCGACCTGATATATTAAATGGGTAGGTATAGTTTAATGGCCGGAAAGAAACAGGCTACTTTTCATCATCATCGTCATGACCATTTTTCATCACTACCTACGCGAATGAAACCGCGGAGCGCAGCTAGTGATAAATAAAGATAATTTTAAAATCAAATTAGAGGGAAGTGGAGTGGAAGGGTAAGGAGGGCTCCACCACCCTGTGGATTCATAGTTGGGAAGAGAGAGATGACCATTTTAACACACTATTAGCTTGTATAATGAAACGTGTACGTGTGTGTAATATTAATAAATTAATAAATATTCGGGCCATTTTTGGAAACGTGAATGGTCACACTAAGCAAAGCTTGTAATATGGCTGCCAGAAACTGATTTCATACATAAATATTTTTAAATACATATTTAAATAGATATTAACACCCAGATATAGAAAAAAACATAAACGTTCATCACATGAATGTTTATCCTAGATGGGAATCGAACCCACGCCCCCAAGCGCAGAAGGCACGTTCACTACCAACTGGCCACCGGGGCATTCAAATGAGTCATGAGTATTTAGATATCCGTTTTTTTTTGCAATGTCGAATATAAATATTTTTTCTTTCTTTGTTTCTTTCTTGCTTATTCATCATCATCATCAGCCAGAAGACGTCCACTGCCCTTTTAACCTCCACACTGAACGACAGCCTGATTTTGCATCCACTGGATGCCAGCGACGCTCAAAATGTCGTCGGTCCATCTAGTGGGAGGCCTACCTACGCTGCGTCTTCCGGTTCATGGTCTCCACTCAAGAACCTTTCTTCCCCATCGGTTATCGGTAATTATTGTGGATATTGCAATTAAAAAAAAAAAAAAAACTTTTTCTCCATTTTGTTTTTGCCATAAAATAATTAAATAAAATCATAATTAAAATTTTATTTTTGTATATAATCAAACAAATAGTAATATGGTCCTGTTTTTACCCTTTGGGTACAGAACCCTAAAAATGATGTCTAAGTTTCGTCTCTATTCGCTCAACTTTACGTTATTCACTATCACATGAATATATCTAGAAAAGCTTGCGGGGTGTTAGATCCTCAATATCATTATCATATTTCATGATTTAACTTCCGAGACCGACGTTATCGGATCGAAGTAACTATGCATAAGCTTTGCATAGCAATATCGTTCTTATAGTCTGCTGATATCTCAGAAAAAAATATGGACGTGTTACCTACCGTCTTACCTATTTTTCCTTGATCGTCCATTTGATCATCTCGTTGCAGTTGTGTGCCGCTCAATATTGATGTGTGCGTTTGTAGAGCTAGTAAGAATATGTCAGTGTATGCAGTACGTGTTTACATCGCCCCCTTCAGTTTTTGGCAGACTTTTTTCGCTTAGGCAAATCCATCAAAGATTGATAGGTAGGTACCTAATCAATAATCAGTATATGGCCAAAGTATTTCAGCATTTTTTATATATAATTGGCTTGCATTTGACCGCCATCACGCCTGATGCGGTCTACGTTGGAGCACGCTTGCCTATTTCACTCGTGATTTGAAGACACGCAGATTGCAACCATCGGGGAACACCCATTCAGGTAGCGCATTCCACAGAGTAGCAGTTCGCACAATAAATGTGGAATCAAAGCGCTTCGTATGGGTTTTCGGAATATCAACCATAAAGCGGTGACGATTTTTCGTGCTCGCTCTGGCAGTCCGATAGAAAAATAGGCAGGAGGGAATTAGATCATGCAGATCCGATGCACACTCTCCGAAATGTATCCAATAAAAAACCGATAGACTAGCAACTTTACGTCGATGCTCAAGACTAAGAAGCTTAGTCCGAACTAAGGATTCAATGCTGATGAGCTCCTTGGCACGTTTCTCTATAGATTCCAATGCTCATATTTTTTTGGTTCATGTAATCGTCAAAATTATAGTATGTGAGTAAAGTATCGGTACTTACCTAAAACATTACATAAAACAATTTATTAATATTGTTTCTCTTTTACTTTTCGCTGACGGAATTTGTCACATGGCAACCGAAAACGAAATAATGCAATTTTAAGCGTTATTAATTTTTTTTTCTTCTAGCTCTAGCACGTTCACAAACATACGGGTAGACGAGTTCTAGAGTGGAGACCGCGTATCGGCAAACGTAGAGTAGGACGCCCTGCAACCAGGTGGAGTGACGACATGCGAAAGGCGGCTGGTGGCAAGTGGATGCGAAAAGCAGCGTGCCTTGTGGCGTTCTTTAGGAGAGGTCTACGTCCAGCAGTGGATGAACACTAAATAGGCTGATGATGATGATGCAGTAAAATAACGTATGAGTAAAGTTTTTAAAGTGAAGCTGACTAACAAGCTCACAGATGAAATCAAAGAATTTGATGAAACAGATATGAACCGCTTTCCTTCAAAAGAGGTCCGTATAATAGGTAAATATACCTCTGCACGGAACGAGGCGAGTGTGTTTACGAAATGAAGAACTGCTTAGAGTTCCATTTTAGATGAAGTATTCCGGCGAGCACGGGTCTAATGGGTCATTTCTTGCAGAGCGTTTCGTAAATTGCCAGCTTTTGCTCCAGGAAAATACTTTTTAGAGTGCATTTGCTTTGAGTAGGAACTAGAGAATGGCTGGTTTTTTTCTGAAATTCGAGGTAAGAAGGTAGGTACATGAAAAGTACCGCTTGCTATTTTTTGGTTCGTTATTGTTTTCTAGCCGTGGTGAAACTGGCAAGGTATTTATATCGAGTACAGGGGCCTTACGGACAACTGCAGTGCTACTACAGGTACCTAATACGCTCAATTGGAAAATCACGCGACCGCTAACCGTATCTGGGCGCGATAAGGTTTGCGGTCGCGTGATTTTCCAACTGAGCGGATTAGGTGCCTGTAATAGCAGTTGTCCGTAAGGCCCCAGGTGGGTTACCATAACCTCAAAATATTCTTATAATAACCTTATATTGAATTTTGTTTTGCTCTCTCATTAGCCGATAGAGAGAGACAAAGCTCAATTTAATGTTATTATAATAATGTTTTAGAGATTATGGTAGCCTACCGTGTAACGTAGGAACGAGCACGAACCTTTTTACAAGTTTTTAATAGAACAAGTTCTTCCGAAACGATTTTGCTGAAAAAATGAAAAATGCATACACCTTTAGTTCTGGTGACAATACATGAATACTGGGTTATGCAAAACCCAATATTGTAATATTTGCAAAATGGCTGCCTCCACTAGATGGCGGATGTTGTATATTGTTTGTCAACCCTGATAATATGATGGGTATCAAATAAAATAGCTTGAAGAGTAGGCAACGATAAAATAAGTGACGCCATTTTAAAATAGCCGCGGCCCCAAGATGGTGGATTACATGTTCTTTACTAAAGCTAAAAGCTTATTTAAAAAGGTTTTTTACCATTTACTAATTCATAATAATTATGCTTGGGATTGCTCACATCATGCTTGATGTAGCAAAGACGCAGACTAAGTAGTTGCTTGCCTAGACGGAACTTGTGGGCGAAGGACGAATTTCCACGAATCGAATCCATTACAAATTTGAATTTCGAAACTGCGTCTCTCGAACCTTCTTACTTCGTCCACAGCTTACTCTTAAATTGAAGACACTCATATTATATGTACATCGTTGTGTAACTAACCACAGAAAAAAAAAGTTCTGTAATATCAACAGCGATTTTAAAATAACTTCAATAACTGTCGAATATCATATTAATAGTTTATTATCAAAGTGAATAACTTCACTTAATTTAATACTGTCCCTTCTGTATACCTACTATTAGGTATTCTGTGTCTCTGTATCGGCCTTCTTGCGGTCGCAAATCATATTATATGCATGTTACATTGCATTACTGCATTCTATACCTGCTGTAGGTATAATATAGGGTTAAACGGAACGGTGTTACAAAGTCTTAAGGAGATCCTATATAAATGTAGGTAAGTAATTTTGTTTAAATTTGACAATTTGGGAATTTGACGACTGGCAACATTTGAACCTGCACTGTCTAAAACATTTCAATACCCAAACAACCCTTCAAGTGTGGAACAAAAAGCCAAGAAGCGAGCAATGCTCGGCTTCAAATTGCAAGACCGTATCCGAAACACTGAGATACGACGTCGCACATTGATACGCATTGACTGCAGACGTCGTAAAAAGGGTGACGGTACTCAAGTGGAACTGGATAGGACACATGGCCAAACGTAATGATGGGAGGTGGTGTACAGCAGTAACCGCGTGGTGGTCGAGACTAGGTCGGTGGAACCCGACGCGAGGATGAGGGGGACTGATGGAATCAAAAGTATGTCGGGAACGAGTGGATGCGAATAGCGAGAGACCAAAGAGAGTGGCATAAACAAAGGAAGGTCTATACCCAGCAGTGGGTCAAGCGCAGCGTAGGACTTCCACCCACAAGATGGACAGACGACCTAAAAGAGACCGCAAGCAAACGTTTTTTGTACAGGACCAACCCTGAAATCTTACGATCTCAGGGTTCTTAAGATTTATTTTTACTGCAAAACAGGTGTTCCGTAGAAAAATATCACAAGCACTCAACGAAATGTATGGAACACCAGAGGGTTTTTCGCGAATTTCGTGATATCAGGGTGGGTCCCATACTAAAAGTTGTTAGTACAATGACTTCATTTCGGCTTAGTAGCACCGTTCCGCACAACCCTGTAAACCAAGCGTATCTCTAAACGACGGACATATTCAAGGATATCGTTATACTTTTTGGCAAGTGCACACAAAATACAAGCTAATACTAACACTACAAATACAATTAGACTACCCATATACCGTTGAAGGTCTAAAGACAATCCAAATGCTCAAGCCCACTACCAGTTGGCAGCGTACCCAGCATGCTGGCGGCATTACCACGCTGAATGGTAATGCTTATGCTTGCGTTGCGTTGAGCTAGAAATACGTCAGCAATTTGGGGATGCTATGAATGCAATGTTATGGTACCTTCGAGCTGGTCTGATGATGGGAACAGAAGGTGGCCATAGGAACTCCTAAACGAAACGACGTAGCCCCGTCGAGTTTGGGTTAATTGGATTTGTCTTCTCAAACTTGTCTTTGAAGAAAGAAAGAAATAAAGAAAAAGTTTAGTTGTGACCAATTTTTTTTTTTTAATAGCTTATAGGCACAAGTTATAAGGTCACAAATCGGCCCCAACTCAGCATAAAACCAGCGCTGGTCTTTGGTCCTAGGTGATAAATTCAACATGACGGAAACCCTAAGATGGCGGACAAAATGTTCTCATTATGCTTTGCTGATACATGATCAGGGTTTGCTGAGAAGAATACGAAAAAGCACGTGTTCAAAAAAGTTTTTTTAAATTAATAAAATAGGATAATAAATAGGAAAATAGGATAGGTTAGATCTTTGAAGTTTTATAGCAAGTTAACACCTTCTTTAGGTCAGTGTGCGTTCTTTCCATAAATCAGATCATGTTTGATGCAATCTTTGTTGAAAATGTAAACAAATAAATCGTTTTAGTAGGCAATCGTTAAGTTTTAGTGTTTCTGGATAACAAGGAGTTTTTGGGTTGTATCGATGAATGGTTGCATAACCTTTTTTGTGAGTGGGAACTGGAGGTGTAAATAGGTCGAGATTTTATTAGTTAGTATCATAGAACATCTGACATAGTTTATAGCCCCCCGCCACAAAAAGAGTGGTGTTATATAAGTTTAACGTGTATATCTGTGTGTGGCAGTATAGTTTCGACTGAACCGATTTATTTTAGTTATTTTTTCGTCTGAAAGGTGACTTGATCGTGATTGTTCTTAGCAATGGTTCATGATCATTTCAGAATATCAGCTCTCACATTGGAGGTTTTTACAAATTTTAAATTTATCCCATAGTGTCATTTATAAATCACTAACGTTGTAATAATAATGTCTTTACTAAAAGTTTTTGCTTTATCTTAAACTAGCTGCGTTTCGCGGTTTCACCCGTGCCGATTACTCCATATAACCTCCGATCAAATAAAGTGATAAAGATCGATCAAAGTTCACTTTGTTTGGTCGAAGCATAGGAGCATGGGAGCGAGCGTTCCGCATGCAAAAGCGTGCAGTGCGGTGCGTGGCGCGCGTCCCATGGGATACTCCGGCTCGCCCTTATTTCAGGAAGCTGGGAATCCTTACGTTGCCTGCCATATTGATATTCCAAGTGGCAGTGTACGTGAGGGTAAACCTAGCGGAGTATTCAGTGCGGGGCTCAGTGCAGAGGTGCCTCACCCGCAACAGGCACAAACTGTTGTCCGTGCCACGCTCTCTCGAGAAGTCCTCCAAGTTAACACACGTCATGGGTCCGACGGTTTACAACCATTTACCGGATGAAATAACGGCAGCAACGAGTCTGCAGTCTTACAAAAATATATTAAAAACATGGCTCATCGAGCAGTCCTTTTACAAATTTGACGAATTTTATAAACTTGTGATATGAATGTACTACCTATATATTTTAAGAATTGTTTGACATTTGTATTATTATTGTTATTTTTTTATAATTTTTTTCATTCCTTATTTTTGTAATCTAATTAATTAATATGTTTGTATGTTTTTAGTTTGTATTTAGTTATTTTAAGTTTTAGTTTTTAGTTATTTATTTAAGTTTTCGTTAATTTTCTGTTTTTTTAGTTGTGCATAATAAAATACTATATGTTTGTATTTCAATCAATTAATTATTATTTTATTATTTGTTATATTCTTTCTTAAGTTAAAACTGTATTGACGTGTAAATTGCCATTTTATTAATACATTTACTTATGACTTATGACTTATGACTTATGCATATAACATCATCTGTCAGTGAAAATGCTGTCAAAATAGTTGACATGACCAAGTCAGGGCAGTAGAATTTTTAAAGAGTGATACATTGTTTATATACTTTATTGAAATGCAATGTGATTATTTTGATTGGTCCTCCATTGTGGCGAAGACAAACACGCGCTGGTGTGAAAACAATGCTGTTTGCTGATTCTCCAAAGTGTGTCATTGTTTTTAAATTTGTATTAGTAAGTAAGTAACTATTTAGTTATCGATTGTTATATGGAAAGTCACCGACATAGCCCACCGGATTAGTAAGTTGAAATGGCAGTGGGCAGGGCACATATCACGCAGAACAGATGGCCGATGGGGCCGAAAGGTTCTGGAATGGAGACCACGGACTGGCAAGCGCAGCGTAGGACGTCCACCCACAAGATGGACAGACGACCTAAAAGAGACCGCAGGGAAACGCTGGATGCAGGCCGCTTCCAACCGGCCCTTTTGGAGATCGATGGGGGAGGCCTATGTCCAGCAGTGGACGTCCTACGGCTGAAATGATGATGATGATGATGATGATATGGAATGTTAGTTGGCGGGCCCATAAACATCTTACTAAAGTAAGACAAGGTTATTTGCTAGATTATCTGTACTAAAATCAATGACTATTTACTTACATCAATGACTAAAGTACATTGCTATTTCTCTATACCCCGTAGAAAAAGCTAAAAAAAAACAGGCAGACACCAAAGAGAATATAACTGCTAACGTGAGGTGAGACTTCCATAGAGAAAAATATTTGGCAAACCACATAAAAGAAGTTTTTTTAAAAATTAGAACGGCTGTCATGGCGTTTTTGCAATGAACTTAATTGGACCTTACCTTTTGTGTGCCTTTTGGACTAGGTTTGAATTCTTTGCATTTTTGTAAGAAATTTGCAAGGACGTTTTTAAAGTCCTTGGAAATTTGTTGTAGCCAGTTGCACCCATATAAACGAAACGTCAGTCATTCGAAATCAGTAACTATGATGCGGAGTTCGGCAGTGGAAAAAAGTTTAACTGTCAGAAGTCAACGTCAAAGCGAGAGATTTACCGTTGCCGCCAAAACTTCGTGCATTCTTCGTGCTCTCATAGACTCTTTTGCAAAATCCCCCGGGAAACAACCCTACTTTGCCAGTTATTCCATCACCAAACAAGACACAAAAACACCATTATTGTTTAGGACAGAAGAGCAATGTTTCCAGTAAAATTGCAAGCGATAAAACAGATTTAGCAGGTAATAATCAATCTCAGGGTAACGAGTGTGCAGCGTATAGCGGTCAAATAAGGTTTTGAACTGTCGATGATCTAAGCAGAAGAAGTGACTACCACAACCTCTTTGAAAACCTTTTTCAAAGTTACTTTATTAAGTTCTTAGTGAAGTTTTTTCAATCTTCTTACTAAATAAAGATCTTGCTCCGTCTATTGTAGATAGAGCAAGATAAAGTCTAGTAAGGCTGAAAAAATGCTCCATGATATTGAGATAAGTCCCGTTATGGTTAAGCGTAGCGCTTACCATCAGGACAGTGACTTGCTCGTGTCTATTAAAAAAAGGCTACCATTCTCTGCACATTATCATCATCATAATAAGTCCAATGAAAGAAATTATCAAGTATCTCCCGAAACACGCCACTCCTCAGACCGATCTTCGCCTTTTCGATTCCAGCCACTGCCACCTTTTTTAATGCCATAGGTGGCATATAAGCTTACGGGCCACCTGATGGTAAACAATCACCGTCACCCAAAGGTAATATAAGTATATCGTCATTGCCGTCGTCTATGGCTACCTGTAACACCAGGGGCATCACAGATACGTTGCCGTCCTTTGAAGACTTTATCTTATGTGTGTCGTTACTCCATCGAGTCTCAGGGCGTCCTACCTATGCCATATTTGCCGATTCAAACTCTCCACTCAAGGACATGTTTACCCTAAAGAAAATGACCGGAAACATAAATTCCCAAATAACACACCGTAACCGAAGGCCGCCACGTTAGAAGTATATATAGCACACACCAGCCCATAGTCGCCCTTTGTCGCGATTCGTCAGCGGAAGCCTTATTTCCGAGGCTTTGTGCCCTTAGATGGACGATTGCGACCTCAAATGACTGTTATTTTGAAATATTACCAGTAAAGCGGTTGTGTGACGGGGAGGGAATGAAAACATTTTTCTTGAAAGACGAAGTAGGTTTCTGGCTAAGGTTTTGTTTGATTTCAGATAAGTACGTTGTTTTAATTGTATTAAAACCACGTGTATATCTGTGAAAACCACAGATATAATGGTGGTAGATCTGTGATTAAAACTACAACAATGATACACTTTTAACAAGGGACCCACAGAAAAGATTTAAACAAAAAAAAAACTGAATACCAAACCAGCAGTGCAAGTACCGTTCTTTATTGATCGTCAAATTCGATAAAATGCCATAGAATCGATAATAGCGAGTACTGATCAAATTTGTCGATCACAACTGTCAAATTTGATGATCGATAAAGAACGGTACTTGCACTGCAGCAGTGGAAGTACCATTCTTTATCGATCGTCAAATTAGGTAAAATGCCATAGAATCTATAATAGCGAGTACTGATCAAATTGCATTTTATCGAATTTGTCGATAACAACTGTTACTGTCAAATTTGATAATCGATAAAGAACGGTACTTGCACTTCGGAATAGGGACCAAACCAGAAATCGCGAAAAATATCAGCAATTTCACAGATTTTTTGAGCATCAGTGCCATTTTCTATTAGTCAGTTTTTTTTTCAATGTTAGTCCCTTAGTAAAGTTTGTTTAAAGTAATAAATATAAAGTCATCTTTCGGCTTAGTACACCCTTTCTGTGTTGCCCTATAAATCTATTTTGGGGTCATGCAACCTATATCCAACCAAAACTGTGTAGATAGTTTCTACAGGGCATATATAATGGAATTACGCACCTATACCACGTTATTTCTAAACAACCTGAATAATACCACTACTATAAGTATACCGATATTTCTTTAATTCCTATTGTGAAAGATCAATTCAAAGCCTTGGAAAGAAGCGCTCCTGTTTTAACAATCGAAATAACACAATATTATAGGACAATAATACAATGAGGCGACCTTAGAATGACTACTCAGAGAAGGTAGGTTTCCAAACAACGCCTTCTCAAAACGTAAGCTACAAATTCGCTTTATAGCTTACGTTTCGATTGGTATTTTAAACGATTTAAGCAAGAAAATTAATGGATTACCTGTGGAATGTCACACCATAACTCTTATGCTGCTTTTCTGATTTGTTGTGGTACGACTTCACCACGCAAATTGTCATAGTAAATTTTTTATATATTTTTGGAGCCATATATGACACTATTTGAATGGCTTACATTTTGCAAATGTACTTCTAAGGAGGCGACATATTTTTTTCACGTTGGCGCCAAAACTTCCTGATGTAGGTATATAATTATATTTACCTACTTTAGTGAGTAGTATTTCGTTTATATACATACAATTTATTATAATTATGTAATTTCAAGTCTCCTAAGGTTACGAAAACTCTCCCCTTTACCTAATTTCACATTTATTGGGACCAGTCGCGGTTCAAAGCTTTGAAAGAGTTATTGGCGTCCTCTTTTAACCGGAGTCCCTTAATCCTTCCATGTTGGATCTGGAGCAATTTATTTTTCAATTGGCTCTTGCCTTAGTACGGTCCTGTTGTACCTCCCTGCAGTAATCTCTGCGGTTGACAGGCATCCTACTCTAGTACCCTACATTTGTGGTGCGTTACTAGCATATTTATTACATGTTCTCAATATAGTAAAAGACCAATGGTAGAAAATATACTTGCCGCTCAAAGGAGGTCAAGACTTCGTGAAAACCATTAGGGCAATTTTTTTGGGGTTTCGTACCCAAAGGGTGTAAACGGTAATCTATTACTAAGCCTACACTGTCTGACTGTCTGTCCTACCTTTTAACGGCTGTATCTTTCGCAGCATAATAGACAACCAGTTATCCAATTACATCCAGTTGAAAATTTCACAGAATATGTAACATATTCTGTGAAATTTTCAACTGGATGTAATGTAACGGCCTTTCATAATGTTACGGCGGATTAGTTAAGAAATAAAAATAAAGTCAAAAAGTTAAAACGAACGACGCTCCTTTTACAACAAACGTTTATTAAACGTATTTTTGTATTTGCTCTAATGTAAAAACGGTAAACCGTACAAGCACCAAACTTGGCATGATTATAGTACACACTTTAAAGTAGTAGCAAGTAGTACTTAATAAATGCTGGCCCAGTGATAAGCCAAGTCAAGTTGGTGACCGCCTGGGCGTGATGTTGTCATTTTGCACTACTTTTTTGTACTTTAGTAGTAAAACAATATGTGGTGGAACGGAACCCTCAGTGCATGAGCCCGACTCGCACTTGGTCGGTTTTATAAAATAAATTAACAGGTATATTTTTCTCGTTTCATTTCTTAGAAAATTTTAAGTAAGTGTCGATTAGTTAGTAGTACTTAATCTGTAACAAAAAAGGGATAATATGTAATTATAAATTATTATTAGTAGACCGCATCGTCGCTTAACATCAGACGAGATCGAGGCCAAACGTAGGCCTATTATTTATTTTAAAAAAAACACATATAATTACAATAAAGTAAAAGATGGACTCATTAGTATTTAAGTTTAATTTAAGCCTTGTTAAAATGTTAATATTACGTCAAAGAGAAAAAAAATATTATATTTATTTATAATGAACAAACAAAGGCATGGAAGATTTTGCGCGTGGTGAAAATGTATTTACATAAAAATAAAAACTTTACATAGTTTTACAGCTATGCGAAATTTTGTGTGCATGAAAGTAAATTTTTGTCTAGATTAACACAGAAGCTGATTATAAGCTAGTGCTTTTCATTTTTGAAAACAATTACGATCACAGAAAAGAGAAGTTTTTTTTTCTTTTCTATGATTACTATTCCCTTAGGATAGCGAGTGAACCGCGGGGCGCTGCTAGTGCAAAACTATGGTTTTCTCACAGGTTGAATACAAGTTAGCATCGAATTTCGATAATGGTTGCGTTTTTCGTAGAGTTTTATATGCGAAAATTATTAATGTAATCAGCTTATAAACGAGGCAATAACGTAATTTAAATAAAAAATGCTAGGCTATTGATAAACTCGTGAAAAATGTCCCGAGGTAAAGCCAGTTGAATGTAAAACATTTCGCCAAAATGGAATATATTTTTTGCAAGCCTAATTTATTTCGCTTAAAAGGCGAACAGCGTTCGGTACTCTTTCAATTTATTTTTATTATTTACTCAGAGAGGCTGTCCATTTTTATGATAGGAGTTTTTATGGGTAATCGAGTAAGGAACCCACCTTGGGTTGAACTTTTTTCTAGCTTTTATCCCTTTCAAAGAAAGTATCTGAAAGTTTTTTTACTAGCTATCAATTTTCATCCTTAAGTAGTAGCTGAAAACTATACGGGGTAAGCGAACTGATTTTTAACCGCAAGCCACCAGAGTTTCTTATTTGTGAGTAGTTATAGTGCTTATCTTTTTGCCAAGAGATGTACTTATAGTGCTTTTTACCATACCTTATTACCTACGAGGAAATAACAGTTTTTTTATTAATTTTTAAAATAAGAAACTCTTTCTAAAGGCTGGGGCCTATCCTATGTTCAGCGGCGGACGTCTTCTGGCTTATGATGATAAAGATGATGATTCCTTAGATGAAACTTCTTAAAAGGTTGGCTTGACGAGACACAAATTTTTATCTAATTTTTGGCTCTGCACGGCTCGAACATTCGTCGTGACAATTAATTATGATGATAATAAGTCGATTTCCTGCTTTCCTGGGCCTCGATTCTACAAGCCAATTGTTTTTAAATTGTAATTGTTTCAATTAGAATTTTTAAATAATTGCCTCAAAATTTACAGTTTTTATTTATTTTTTATACGAAGTTATAATATTAGGTGGTGGTATTTTTATAGTATAAAAAAATATTTAAAACTGTCAATTTTTGAGGCAATTATTTAAAAATTAAAATTGAAACAATTAAAATTTAAAAACAATTGATTTAGTAGAATCGGCGCCCAGGTGGGCGTGCAAACGTACTTACTTACTTACAATACTAAAATAAAAATACGAACAAAAAATATCATCAATTTTATGTGTATTTCAGATTCAAGAAATAACAAACTTATTAAATTGAAAATTTCTTTGTTTGTAATGTTATGTAGCAAAACATGGTTTTGTCACTTTTTGCAAATTCACAGTCAGTGATTTTATATCTTCAATAATGAGATAATATGCCAGCGAGAGAACTGTGAACGGGAAGAGCCACCTTCTTGTCGCTTTTCTTCTTCTTCACTCTCTCTGATGATCTTTTAAAATCAACTTCTTCTTTGGTGACAAGGAGTGGTAAAAGAAGATATCGATGAGATTTAAAGTATCTGACCAACAAGTTGATTTGATTGGAACAAAAAGCTTCAGTTTCATCAAGTTCTATTCTGCACAACTAGTTGGTCCGTTCAGTTGGTTGGAGTGGAATGACTGATCAATCACTTCTGTAAATAAACTACTAGTCAACGATCGATAGTTTCCGAGCAAGGACTTTATGTAAAAAGTCCTTGTTTCCGAGTAATAGCTGTTTTGAGTTTCGATTTCAGAGTTCACACTGTATATACTAAAGGGGAATTCCATTTTCGTCAGAAAAATAACAGCCTAATAATAAAGAAATCTGACGTGGAAGATGTTCCGTTTTCGTCAGAAAAATAACAGCCTAATATTTATTCTGACGAAACCGGAATCAGACCTACGTGAGCCAAATCGACTGAGGTCGAGAGATGATCTGATCGGACCGACGTATCGGATTACTCTTCGTAATATTTTGCCATCGACTTTCCCTGTCACCGTCAACTTTCCTAGTTGTCGGCTTCATTATCAGCCTATCATGTTCCCAAAGCTGGGACAAGGGCCTTCTCTCAGAGAGAGAGAGAGAGAGGATGGGCCCTAATCCACCATGCTGACCCTGCCATGTCTGTCATGTTGGTAAATATCATGTCTTTGAACTTTTAAGGTTCTTGGACATACCGTTTTACTGATGTTTTCCTTTACCGTTGTTGAGCGATGGCATCAAAACTGCACATAACTTATTTAAGTACTAAATAAGTTACTAATGTAGGGCCGAGGTACGAACCGGGTGCCGTCAGATTGTAAAGCACACATGCTACCGCTCGGCCACCATCACTCGGTTCGCCATGTTCGCGTCGCCATGGTTGTCAGCTTGTTTCTTGGTAATCAGGCTAAAGTGCTCGAAGACAGGCTAAATACAGATCATAGATCTATGCCGTTGCTGACAATGAGATAGAAGTTCTTAAATTTTTTTAGGTATAAATTCACCATTAGCTAGAAAATTCCATCGATTGTATGAAGTTTACTGAACTTTTTATTCATCAGTTTCACGAAAATCACTAGTCAATTTCAATTTGCTATTGTTAGGCAGAGTTCATTGAATTCGACATAACCTAAATCAAACAAAAAAAATTAAAAATACTTTTATATAATCTAGCGTTTACGAGTAAACGCTGGAATAAAAAAAGTGGCTCTGATGTTTTTTTGACATTCTGTTTTTATAACTTCTACGCCTAGTTTTAATTTTGGAGGTTATCAAGTACTTCTTGCTTTATGACTTGTAGCAAATCCTGTAAGCCTGAAAAGTGAGCTTGGGTCAGTGTAAAAGAGTATATACACGGTAGGAAGTATACACATTTGCAGGAAATGACCCGCGAGTATTTTCCTACTAAAATTTTACTTTTACTATTTCACTCAAAAATGCTTGTAATGTTGTCATTATTTTGACCTTCTTTGGGAAAAGTTGACATTTCCACGATACTCGAAAAAGCGCCAGCAAAGTTGTATGTCATTTCTCTGTATGAGATAACGTAAGATGGCGCTAGTGGACGAACGCATCTGGCCTAAATCAGGCTTGATGCCTTTATTCGAACTCATCCAGCAGATATTCTTGGAGCCCTTTTTTTGCATGTGGACTATAAGTTCATTAATGTCGCTAAAATTTTCTTAGTATCTGTAAGTAAGTTATTATACACTAGCGGTCCGCCCCAGCTTCGCACGGGTATAGATTATAGCCTATATCACCCGGGGATAGTGTAGCTTCGCAAAAGTGAAAGAATTTTTAAAATCGGTCTAGTACTTTTTGAGCCAGCTCGTTACAAACATACTTACATACAAATCTTTCCTCTTTATAATATTATTTCTTATACATTAAAAAAATGTAAAATGAACACCGAAGACCATTAAAGAGTTACAACCTGCAGACGGCCATCAGAGATCGGAATGCGGTGGTGATGGAGGCCCTGGGCCGGGAGGAGGCGATATAAAATAAAATAAAAAAATAAAATAAATATTTGGGACATTTTTGCACACACGGTCATCTGACCCCAAACTAAGCAAAGCTTGTGATATGGCTGCCAGTAACTGATATACATACATATATAGTTTTAAATACATACTTAAATAGATATTTACAACCAGATATAGAACAAACACAAATGTTCATCACACAAATGTTTGTCCTACGTGGGAATCGAACCCACGCCCTCAGGCTCAGAAGGTAGGTTCACTACCAACTGGACCAACGGGCTATCAAATCAAATCAATATGAAAATGTAAAAAGAAAGCGTTTAGAAATAAGGATTTTGTGTATGCCTTGAGCATTCATGCTCACCATGGAAGGCACCTTCTTGCGGCGGCGTCGTGTGTCGGGTCACTCTCTTCCCTCAGTAGGCCTAGCACAGGCCGTGGACAAATTGTCTTTTCACCGTTTTTATCCGCGCGTTGACGCGATACAGCTACAAACCTGCAGATATGGTTGAGGAGGGCGATGGCTGGCACATGTGTCATACTCTTGATCGGGTGCTGCTTGCGGGTCGCTGGTCTGCTCTCGGTATACAGTATAACACTAGTAGTAACATAACCAAATTGTTTTAACCTTAGATTAAGATATAACTAACTTTCCTCTCCCTGTATCGTGAAAAACTAAAGTAAATTAATTTAAATTAACAAAATTATTGTAGTTAAGTATAATAAAAGTCACGAACACTGGTGTCCGTGGAATTGCATTAAAAAAAGTAAAATGGAGACATTTGAACATGAACGATAATTTTATTGTACCGAGGCATATCTCTGTTGTTTATCTGATCTGCGGTTCCAGCAGTTGTAATTTGACGAACTGTACGGAAATCATTTAGGAAAGAAAGAAAACATTACAAAGCTGCAAGGATAAACGACGCACAAGGCGTTTTTGTAGTGTGTACTATACTTGGCCCAAGTTGTTTGACAGCTGCAATAACATCGTAAAAAGCTGAACGACAACTTTTTCTTTTAATATTACTATGCTTTTTTTTTTTTTTCCTTTTTTTCTTTTTGGCTTTATCTTACGTAAGTTATTCCCATGTAATATATAAATAAAATATTTCTTGTATATTGTATTTTATATCTTAAGTTAAACTTCCCTCTTCCGTGTAAAAACCAAGTAAAAATGAACAGATTTTATGCTTTTCTTACAGCTTTACAACATTGTTATTGCAGATAACGTAGAGCACTGTGGTATGGCGCAAGGAAGT
Organism: Agriopis aurantiaria; assembly: GCA_914767915.1. Lineage (NCBI taxonomy): Eukaryota > Metazoa > Arthropoda > Insecta > Lepidoptera > Geometridae > Agriopis > Agriopis aurantiaria. Next base: position 13,663,353 of record OU611994.1, read on the forward strand.
GTATTGTCGCCCATATTACTTAGCATGTTTGTTTTCAAATAACATTCAACATCTTGTATAATATAAAGCCAAGCTGGTAAAGGCAGGATAAGTGGTAATAAAATGTAACATCTTCACCGGAGCCACAATACCCGACGCACATCTTGCGTTTATTGCTTCTGCTGTTCTAAATTTTGCTCAGAAAACACCTACCTATCATTTCTCGCCATATCGCCGCCCTAGTGCTTGAATGTCCAACAGACCAATTCCACCCAAAACAACATTTTTGTTTTAAAATTAAGAGAAAAAATTTACACTTTATACCATATTGATTATTTTATTTTATTTTCTATATTAGTCGTACTTTTTGCAAAAATAAAATATCCTATCTCCGTAATTAAAATAGTCTTTAGTGCTTGTATGGCCTAACTCCATAATTTGCTCAAATAACCGCATCCAAATATCAAGCTCCGTTCTTGTTTGTCCAACCTCCATAGGCCAACCAATCACAGCTAAGTATTTACGCTGTGAGCTGTGACGTTTCGCCGTCTTGTTTGCATAATATTAGTTTTGTCAATGATTTAGCAACGTTTCTAAGATCCTGTGATAAATAAAAGAGTTTAAATAGTTTTTAAATGAGTGCTTGAAAATGTCAGTAACAACTAAAAAACATCAATAGACGTACTTACGTACGTACGTACAACTGAATTTAGAAAGGAACGTTGGCATTTAATTTGTTTAACAGTGATGGAATGTTGTATGTCACAGTATACCTACAGGCTGATTTAAAATCTAATGAATTAAAGCAGTTCATTCTTCGCTTAGTATATATGTAAAAAAACAAACACGCGAGTGCATTTTATCCTACTTCCAAAAAGAGGGTTTACCATTCGATTGTATTTTTTTGTTTTTATGTTACACGATAAAATTAATAAAATATTTTTTTTTTAAATTATTATTAAATATATAAAAATATATATTATATTAACAATAAGGAAAATTAATTCATGATTAGGAATATTTAGGAATTAGTATATGCTAGGGTTATGTTAGGCTTTTGATAAGACTACGATATAGATTGCTAGTAATGTATTGTAGATATATTGTGTACTGGGGCCTTGCGGACAACTGCTATTGCGGCACCAAACTAACAATAAATCCGCTCAATTGGAAAATCACGCGACCGCAAACCGTATCTGGGGGCATTAAGGTTCACGTTTGCGTGATTTTCTAACTGAGCGGATTTAACGTTAGTTTGGTGCCGCAATAACAGTTGTCCGTAAGGCCCCTGAACCTTGCGACATAATATGGAACGTTAAAATATATACCATTTGAATAGATTAGAGATAAAACTTGGTTACAGTGATATGTTGGCTTAACTAGCTTAAGGTTCAAACATCGTCTTACGCTAGGTATTAGTCACATAATTCGCTTACAGTACATAGCACTAAATTGCCATGGATTCTAGCAAGTTCGTCTAGGTAAATATTGCGTCAACCTACCTGTGGGTCCAAACTCAACGGTACATTTTGGCAGGGTGCGTGTAACGGGACCTTACGGGACTCATAAAATGCCCCATCTCCGCTTTCTCATGAAAGAATTATACCTGGACAGAATAAGTGTCCTATTATCTTTGGGCAAGTATAAAAATTTATTGCCGTTCTAACGGGATCGCAGATGTACGGAGTTTGCGTAAACTTCCAAAGACTTTATCAAAACTCGTATAACCATTAATAATAACACCTATTATTATTATGTACCATAGATCACCTCAATCCACCACTACCACCATTCAATTCACCATCCAGTCACCTCACAAGTCTCAAATTTAAATGCCCACTATACCCAGTTTTTTTTAATGTACTCATCTAAATTTTGACTTTCTTCAGTCCTGGCGCAAGGGGGACACAAAGTACCCCACGAGACCCTAGGGCTATAATGTAAATATGCTCTAATTAAATTCATTAAAAATTTGAACATGCTGTATACGTCTTGATGGTAGATAGGACAAACAAGCACTGAACTCTCTAATCATTTTCATGGGCTATCTCCATGTCGTTATGTCCAACCTCCAGTTACATAATTTCTACGGAGGCATTTTGTCCAACCTCCACAAATAAATGAAAAAATATCGGTTTTACGCTTATCATATTAAAATACAATATAGACAATCTTATAAATATATACAACATTATCCCTAAATCATCAAATATTTAAAAAAATATCAGATACATTAATAACAAACTAAAAAAAACGTCTCCTGTAAAATTTGGTAAATGGTTGCTTGGCCATTCAAGCACTAAGGCGGCGATATGGCGCTGTGCTAACGTATTACTTATATTTCCATTACATAATTTCCTAGTTCAAGCTAGATTTGAATAAAACTGTGTGAAGTAATAACAATTTTAACATTGGTATACGTACCTATATCTCTTTTTAAACATTATTGGAATTAAAATTTGTTATCTTTCTCAATTCGGTCAATATTTTTAACGGACTTCAAAAAAGGAGGAAAGTTCTCAATGCGACCAGCTTTTTTTTTTTTTAATGTACGTGCCCTATTGATGAACACCAATTACTCCTTCTTTTTTTAATTCTTTCTTTATTATAATAGAGGAAGCTTTTGAAGCGATCCTACAAAAATTATTGATTAGGCAATTTCAATAATTTTGTTCGCGGGATTACTAATTTTGAAGTATTATAAATTGATGTTTTATTTTATTTTCTTTTGCTATCCTACTAGTTTAATTTATAAGTAATCTGGGATGTGCCGTTGAATGAAAATAAATTTTTTTGGAGTATTTTTTATATTTTTTTAGAGAGTATAGTGTTGCAATTTTTTTTTTACTTGGGCGATGTAATACGAGTAAATCTTGATTACCGTCTCCCAAAAAAACAAAAATTTTCTTTTACAATTAACCAACATACTAAAATACCACTACTACTAATAGTTTTATTGAAATATCCGGATTTAGGTCAGGACTTTTAAAATTTTGATATGGTAACCCTATATATATAAGGTGCTAAGCCAAAAAGGGTTCGTTATACTCATCATATTACATTTTGTCAAGTCGAATAACCATTTTCTATGGAAAAGTTGATATTCTTTCGCGCTTTCAGTGTTGGACCCACAGTAAAAGTTTTCCATAATGATGAGTACCATGAACTCCATTCGGCTTAGCATACCTTTCCTTATAACTCTGTATCACAGACCTATATCCAAGTCCCAGAAGATAGCCCCGTTGGTTCAGCTGGTAGTGAACCTGCCTGCTGCGCTTGGGGGCGTGGGTTCGATTCCCGCCCAGGACAAACATTCATGTGATGAACATGTATTGTGTGATGTTTGTGTTGTTCTTGTTTTGTATTGTATGTATTGTATTGTGTTGTGTGTGTTGTGTTGTGTTTTTATTTTGTATGTATATCAGTCTCTGGCAGCCATATCACAAGCTTTGCTTAGTTTGGGGTCAGATGACCGTGTGTAAAAATGTCCAGAATATTAAAATAAAATAAAAAGTATACGCCAGAAGTTGACCTACTTTACATGTCATATTTCCAATACAACTACGATCAATTGTCGTAGTAGAGTCCGGCTAAAACCAGTTAGCTCAATCGGTGCCGCGACAACACGTGTCAGTTTTAAACGAAATTGGGTAATTGACAGATAAAGATATTTCTTTTCACAGGTAAGTACTTCGCTGGCATCCAGTGGATGCAAAAGGCAGGCTGTCGTTCAGTGTGGAGGTTAAAGGGGGAGGCCTATGTTCAGCAGTGGACGTCTTTTGGCTGATGATGAGGTAAGTAATTTTAGGTACGAAAAATTTGACTCGCTTAGTTTTCATACAGTCATTTTGATTTCAGTCATTTTGAACTGCTTGTGAAATGTACTTAGATATAAGTCTGTGGCTCTGTATTATACATTTAAATCCAGTGAGTAGGTAATAACAGAAGTGCAATAATGTAGATGTACATTTTCGTTTACGATGTTTCTGGTAAAGGCAGACCCATTTATCACGTATTAAGTTTTGTATGACGTGTATTTAGTTGTATGTGTGCATGTATGGGAGTATTGACCGGGGTGCGTTACTCTGTGTATATATAGGTAGGTATGTATGTGTTCCGTGTATCGTGGACTAAAGGTTAGCTTGAGGAAGATTTATGGAGTTAGTGACAGGAACTTGTTTTGAAATTGTACGGAATTCACTCTTCGGGTCGAGAATTCATAGGATGAAAATGAAGGAATACTGTCTCTCATCGGTCTGTTTTATATCTTTTCTATACTAATATTATAAAGAGGAAAGATTTGATTGGTTGTTTGTTTGCATTGAATAAGCTCCGAAACTACTTAACCGATTTGAAAAATTCTTTCACTGTTGGGAAGCTACACTATCCCCGGGTGACATAGGCTATATATCTATACCCGTGCGAAGCTACGGCGGGCCGCTAGTCACTAATAAACGGCTGGGATACAGCTACCTAGCTCCCACAAATGTATAATTAAAATAAGTATTCAAAAACTTTCGTTTTCGTTTTTTTTATCGAACACATATTTTTTGCGCATTTTTCAATCAAATTATAAAATATGCGAAACTAAACGGCTTAACTGGAGGTCGGGTAATTTTAATACTTTTCATGCAGCCACTGAATGAAAGGTACGCCACCTTTGTGGAAATTCATATTCAAAACTGTCCCTCAAACGAATCCCTAGCGTACATTGAAGCGGAAATAAGTAGGTACCTACACCTAGAGATTCGTGAAACAGTTTTTTTTTTGGTAGATTTGTCCAAAACTTCTCGGCCGATTTTGATGAAACTTGGCAAGTATATGTACGTATAATAAAATTAGTAATTTCAATTTCTAATATAATTTCTATTTACTTTTTAAATATAAGTATATTTTGAACATCTAAAAAGAAGCAATTGAAAACGAAGGCTTGTATACGATAGAAAGAAGTTAATTTGATATGAAATTTTATACCTCTTTTATGTTATTTAGCGAGTAATTAAGGATTTTTTTATTTCCCCATGTTGCACATGAGGATAGACCTGAGATACTATGCTGAAAATATCAATAAAATATCGCTGTAAATGCGAAAAATGCAATTTTACGAGCACAACACGGGGTGTACACACGAGTTAGTTATTCCAGAAAATAAAGTATAATTATTTTTCCAATATTCAAGTTAGAAAACCTAACTGTCTGTGTGCTTTTGAAAGCATACTACAATACTAAATAAAACTACAATAAAAACATACATTGCTATATTAGTCAGCATGCTCATTCCTAGCGAGTTCCATTTGATTTTCGAGCATGCTACTTGAGTCGCGGATGGCAAGAGGGTGTGCACTGCATTTAAATGTCGGACAGTACAATTGTCCAATTGACTGCTTCGAGCTAGAAGCATCCTTGCATGCTAAATCAAAGCAAATGTGAACAATGAAGAGCATGCACATAAGCATGCAATTTTATGAACATATCTGTCAGTAGCTTAAGGCGAGGTTTTCCCACTTTTAAGCAAAGCTTATTACTACAGGCGACCATAATTCTTGGTTTATTGTATTAAAGTCGCATTTACCGCAGCAAAGTCTTAGCGATTACACAGTCGTGCGTTTTGTTACTTCTATTATTGGGGTATTTCTCATATTTTTCGAAAAGTATAGCTCTAATGTAAAATGTATCTCTGCGTGTTCTTTCATAATTATGAAATCTATACATCAAGATATCGCACACATAATTTAATAAATAGGTAATTGAATGAATAAAAAAACAGGGATAAAAGTGCAAATCAGTGCTACTTTCATATAGGTATTTTTTCTATCGAGCGAAATGTCCTTAATTGTGTTTCAGTCTCTTGGGTTTCCTAGATAAAACATTCAATTTGATATGACACTATTTTTATAATTTTAAGCTAACCATGGAGGTATGCACACTTATACTACTAGAATACTAGAATGACCAAAATTACTAAAAGTCAGAAAAGAGGGCCTTAAGTGGGCATATGGGCAGCGTTTTGTCCATACAAACGTATTCTCGTGTTTTCTCCCTGGATAATACCACTAGAGCTGTAATTTTTTTTAAATAAAATTCCGCTCCTCTTTTGTAATGCTTATATCATTTATTTTTAACCGAATTCAAAAAGAAGGAGGTTATCAATTCGATTGTATGGTTTTTTTTTGTATGTTTATTACGCGATTACTCCGCCAATTTAGAATTGTTTTTAATGATTCTTTTTTTGGTTGGTATGTCATATCACATAGGTGGTCCCATATTTTTTTTCTTATAAGTTAACTACTATAAGAAATACGAGCCTTTAAATATCCCAATTTTTTTTACCGCCATGTTCAGATGTCTATCAAACAGACGAGTTTATTAAACAAAAATAAATGACAGAATCATAGTTCAATCCTTTTCACAACTATCAATTTAAATCGGCCTAGCTTTGAACGAGGAAACAGAAAAATACGAGACGATGATTTTGTCTACTTTTCGTAGGTATAATCGATCCGAGCTGCAGTTGTCCCTATTGCACTCTACGGGGAGCGGCTTGAGGTCAGGGGACAGCAATATATTTGCTAAGTACCTATTCATCAAATTTCTTGGCCGTGGTATGCCCTCTTAACAGCTTCCACGATGAGGTCGTCTCTACTTAACCAATGAAAACATTCAAGTGTGAAAATGGAGCACGTCCCAGATTTATTTAGTGAGTGATCATGGAACAGATATCGACTGATGAGCTCCATAATATTGGCGCTCCGTTTTTTGGTAATCGATCAAGTGTGAAAATGCCTCCGTGATCAGACGTGACGGCGTTTTCTTGTTACTGAGACGAATTTTATTTTTTATTGATTATACGAGTAAGAAAAGGTGCCGGATAAAATACGTACGGTGTAAGGTTAGGGAATTAATGTAATTTAAGCGTCTCTATCGACATAACGCACCTATAAACTTAACGTCAAACACAGAACTGCTCTAAAATGAAATGAAGTTTACGCCCAGCTTTTGGACATAGAATGTTGACGGGGATGACGATGACTGGAAATCAATATACCTACTTTTTTAGATCCTGATACCCAAAGGGTAAAACTGGGATCCTATTACTATGCCTACGCTGTCTGTCTGTTTGTCTGTCTGTATGTATGTCCGTCCGTCCGACGGCTGTATCTTACCAAAGATTATATACTAGATCTTACGAACCGTAATAGGTAGCCAGTTGAAATTTTAACAGAATAAATTTTACGGTGGATTAACTATAAGAAATAATAAAAAAGACAAAAACGAAAGAGGGGTACACAAAAACGTATTTTTTAACGTATTTATGTATTTGTTCTAATGTAAAAACGATAATACGTACAAGCCTCAAATTTGGCATGATTATAGTAAATACTTTAAAATATAACAACAAATCATTAATAATGGCTCAGTGACAAATTTATGTTCATTACCAAGCTATAACTAGTAATTACGTTTTTGAATTTTGTCGTGGTACGGAACCCTCAGTGCGCGAGCCCGACTCGCATTTGGCTGGTGTTAAAGTTTTTTTTTTAATAATAATAAATGGCCAAGTGCGAGTCGGTGACAAATTTATGTGTTCACTACCGGTTCTCGTACGACGTCGGGTGCGGTCGGTACTTGGATGGGTGACCCCTGGGCGTTGATGGGATGTTGTCTTTTGTACAATTTTTTGTACTTTAATAGCTAACAAGTTATGTGGTGGTATACAACCCTCAGTGCGCAAGCCCGACTCGCACTTGGCCGGTTTATTATTTTGTTGACGCGGAGCAAATCTATAAGAAGTCAATAATTCTATTGTATCACTTAGGGAGTGAGCGGACTCCCTCGTAGCTTAGTGGATAGAGCGCCAGCGGTGTAGGTATACCTACATACCCCGATGACGCAGGTTTGAATCCTACCAGTCGTAATTTTCTATAACATTCTCACTCTTGTTAGTAAATTTTATACCTACTACGTGCCATAGAAATCTAAAAATAATAATTTCATTCCGTTATTATTCTACGTGTAGGTACGTAGTATTATATACTGCTTTCAAATCCAAAACTCCCAAATCCCGAAATGGAGGAGAGAATGACGAAAACATTGTTAAACTGACCTTCCTGACGTCCTCTTGGACTCGTGGAAGATAAATCGGCTCATGGTGTGTTGGCCATCACTGATGACGGATATTTTGTCAGCAGACTTGTCACTTGATTTTCGTGTGTGTGGCAATAATTAATAATCACCAGGTTGTAAATTCCAGATAATCCAAGTTCCAGACATTTTCAAATCTAGGTAATCCGGAGATTCAGCCATTTTGAAATCCAGACTTAAAGCGCAGTTTGGTAGTAATAAAAGAAATAATAGTAAGTGGAAGTAACAGTATTGCTGTTCCGGACAGCTGCACTGAACATGACTTTTTCGTAAACAAAACATTTCAGTAATAATAAAGTGCAGTGGTCAGTGTTCCTAACAAAGTGCCATCGGTCGCGCGTGTGTGAAATAGATAGTACATAAGAAATAGTGTATATAACAAGCTTTGTAAATAATTTAAGATAGTCAGTAAGGAGCTTGTATTTAAAATGTAAATTGCCGAATAAATGTTGGGTTGCTGGTGCTTTTCATTTGACCTAGAGCTTGTCTGCCGCCTATAGAACACGAATGTAGGAAAAGGAAACCCCTAAATAACGGGAAAATTAAGAAAAATAGGAAAATTAGGAAAAATGAGGTACGTTCCGTAAGAGTAAAGAGTGCACCGCTGTCTGTCTCGCTCTCGTCATTTATCCCCGTCTCGCTCGCGCCTAGCCCGTCCTGCTCGCACGGCCGCCGCCGGCGATTGGTCCATCGTATCAGACGGGCGCTACAGCACCCGTAGGACCTCGGGGCTCGGCGCGAGTGGATAAATATACAGCGGTGCGCGCCGATGACTCACTCCTTCGGAAGCGCTCGAGCGGAACGGATCTCAAGAAAGAAACAACAGGAAGAAACTTCAAGGCAGCAAGCTCTAGGAAGAAAGGCACAGCACCGTTTTGCCGTACATCGGGTTTTCACTGTCTCAGCTCTCCTCAATCCCAGCAACGTGTGCAACAGGGAAGCGTAATACGACTTACTGGTAATACGACTTGCGACGGGCGCAGGGTTACCCCGGGTTGGCTCTCACCGCATCGTGTCTACAGTCCACTTTGAAGAAATTTCGTCAAGGGCTGACTCGGGTCGACCTCTACCTTGCGCCTGTCCCGCACATTTGGTCCTTCTGGGCCGGATTTGAGCTGAGCTGTGAAAACTCGGAGAAGAATGGTGCTAACAAGATCTGCGAGCGGTCGTACCGCGCCTCGCCGGAGTCCGGAAGACTCTGTCGCAGGGGCCGGTACAACGAACACCACCACTCGCGCTACAACTACGACGTCATCAAGATCCGTTCCGCCCATCCGAAGGAGTCATCACACGTCGAGCCTGGACACCACGGGCGCCGAGACGGGTGCGAGGGCCGCGCTCAGTGCCGCAGCGCCGCCCACCGACACCGCCCCGTCCCTCGTGGAAACCACGACGCTTCACTCCGGGGCCGCCATGCCGCCGCCGCCGGAACACCGCGTCGGGGCCGCACTCACTGCCGCAGTGCCGCCGCCGGAACGCGTTTCACCAGGGGCCGCGTCCACGGATCGGACGCCGCCCTCCGCCACGCATCAGACCGATGCGCTTGCACCTAGGCCGCCAGCCTGGGTGATTCATCTGTCGCCGCCAAGATCGCCGTCGACAGAAGCCGCCGTGACCAGAGGACCGCCGCACGCTCCGCCCTGCGACGAGCAAGTGCCGCGGCCACCAACGCCGGCCAGAACAAGATCAACGACATCAAGACGCAGCATCAACAACGAGAAACAACGCCGCCTCGCACGAGCAGAGTACGAGTTGGCCCTCGCCCGAGTCAAGATGCTGCGGTCAGAGATGAACGAAGAAAATGAAGACGCGCGCACTGTCATATCCGACGACCAGCAGTCGCAGCGCGTCACGACATGGCTCTCCAAGCAGCAAGCACACCTCGCCATCACTATGAACGAAGAGATCGCTGGGGTAGCGCCGCCGCCTGCGCCGCTACTGCCGCCGGCGCCCAAACCGGCCGAGGAGCTACCACACCCTACGAGCCAGTACTGCGAACGCCCGCCGCCGCAGCGCGCCATCTACGCGCCGCCGCCGCCGTTCCAGTCGAAACCGCAGCCAGCAACAGGCCAGACTGTTGCCAATCCGGCCTTGCCAGGCGCCGTCGTACCACAGATCGTGCCGAGGCCGGAAGTCGCCGAACTAGCTGCCGCCTTTACGCTCGCATCGCGACAAGCCAAGTCAGCGCTACCGAGTAAGTACTTCATTGACCTACCGATTTTCGCAGGATCACACCAAGAGTGGTTGCCATTCCGCGCCGCGTACAACGAGACGGCGGGAAACTTCACCGATGTAGAGAACACCGCGCGACTGCGACGGGCGCTCAAGAGTAAAGCAAAAGAAGCCGTCGAGAACATTCTTCTGCACTACACCGACCCGCACGAGATTATGCGCACGCTGGAAGCACGCTTCGGTCGCCCGGAGGCAATCGCCGCGACGGAGTTAGAACGACTACGCCGCATTCCGAAGCCCACCGACAACCCGCGTGACGTCGTCGTGTTCGCCAACAAAGTCGCGAACGTGGTCGCCGCGCTGAAGGCGCTCGACCGCGTCCACTATCTCTACAACCCGGACATCACTGCAGCCATGGCAGAGAAGCTTCCGCCCGGTTTCAAGCCACGTTGGTTCGAGTTCTCCGCCACGCAGCCAGCCAGCGAGCCCGACCTGATCAAGCTCTCGCGCTTCCTACAACGCGAGGCGGATTGGTGTGCGCCCTACGCACAGCCAGAGCCCGCTTCAGCGACCACGGAAGGCGGCCGGGAACCCAGAAAGGTAAACCAACGTGTACATACCACCCAACAGCGCTCATGCCTTACCTGTGAAACTGCCGGTCATGAAGTACCAGATTGCCCGAAATTTAAAAATAGCGACGTCAATGCAAGATGGGACGCCGCGAAACGCGCCCGCCTCTGTTTCAGATGTCTACGCCTACGTAACAAGAGACATTTTTGCAAGTCGAAGAAATGCGAGATCGACGGGTGCACCCACTTCCATCACAACCTGCTCCACCATCGAAAACATCAAGAAGAGCCGAAGAAAGAACACACCCCGCCCAGCGGCGTCAACGAGACCGTGACCACCGCGCGGGCCGGGGCGGCCTACTTGAAAATCGCGCCGGTGACTGTTTCCGGACCGGCGGGAGAGCTGGAGACGTGGGCGCTCCTGGACAACGGCTCCACCGTCAGCCTCATCGACGCCGGCATCGCTGATCGAGTCGGCGCCGCGGGACCTGTCGACCCACTACGCATCAACACGGTCGGCAGCGAGAAGATAGACGCATCGAGATCACGCCGAGTCACGATATCACTGACCGGCGAGGCCGGTGACCCGCAGCGCCTTCAACTACGAACCATCGATCGGCTGCACCTGACACCACAACGCGTGCGTCAAGAGGACCTGGACGAGTGCTGCCATCTTCGACCTATTTCACACTTGTTATCCACAGCTGGCGGGGCACCCACCATACTCATCGGGCAAGACAACTGGCACCTACTGACGACGACGGCGATGAGAAGAGGAAGACGCGACCAGCCGGTCGCCTCGCTCACCCCGCTAGGATGGGTGCTACACGGCGCGTCGAGACATGAAGAGAGCGGCGTCAACTTCGTCGCGCACCTGGTTCACCGGGACGGAGACATCGACGAGCAACTCCGTGAACATTTTGCCATAGAGAGTCTCACGGTGACACCGAAGGTACCACGAAGCGACCCCGACCGACGCGCCGAGGAGATGCTCCGGGAGCACTCCATTCAACGTCCCGACGGACATTTCCAGACGACCCTGCTCTGGAAGAACGAAGATACGAACATGCCAGACAACCGGGATGCGGCCTTAAGACGTCTCATTTCAATCGAGAAGAAACTGCAAAAGGAGCCGGCATTAGCGGTAAAGTATGAACAACAAATGACCGCCCTTATCACCAGGGGGTACGCCGAGCCCGCTCCACCGACGAGGACGCCAGGCCGCACATGGTATCTGCCACACTTCGCGGTAAGGAATGCGCTTAAGCCCGAGAAGCTCCGCATCGTGCACGACGCCGCCGCGAAGACCCAGGGAAAAAGTCTGAACGACTTTCTACTCACCGGACCAGACCTGCTGCAATCGCTGCCCGGAGTCCTGATGAGATTCCGTCAACATGCCATCGCCGTGACCGCCGACATTCGAGAAATGTTCATGCAGGTAAAGATCAGACCCGAAGACAGAGACGCGCTCCGGTATTTGTGGAGAGCGCGCCCGGACGACCCGCCTTCGGAGTACAGGATGACATCGCTGATCTTCGGCGCAACCAGTTCGCCGGCCACGGCGATATTCATCAAAGATCTCAACGCAGCGAAATACGCCGACTCACATCCGGAAGCGAGCGCTGCCGTACTTCGGTCCCACTACATGGACGATTATCTGGGAAGCTATGAAACCGAAGATGACGCCACGACAGTCGCCCGCCAGGTGAGAAATATACATGCAGCAGCCCGTTTTGAACTAACTAAATGGACCTCAAACTCGACAGAAGTACTGAGGAGCCTCACGGAGGAACGAGCCACGGAGGAGGTCACCATCACTGGAGGGCCAGGCGCCGAGCGAGTCCTTGGCCTGGTTTGGCGTCCCGACGCCGACAAGCTGACCTTCAACCTGGACCTGGCGCGGATTTCGCCCGAAATCCTACGAACCGACACGCCAACCAAGAGGGACGCGCTCAGGATCGTCATGTCGTTATACGATCCACTGGGCCACGCATCGCACGTCACAGTCCAGGGAAAGAAGATCCTACAAGAACTATGGCGCCGGGGGACGCCATGGGACACCGCCATCGACGCCGACCTCTCCACACGGTGGATCGAGTGGATGAGCCACCTCCGCACCCTTCGTGATATCACCGTGCCACGCTGTTACATCGGCTACACCGACGCGACGAACCTGCAGCTTCATGCCTTCGCGGACGCGAGCGAGACCGCCTACGCCGCCGCACTCTACTGGCGCGCGGTCACACCGGACGGCCGCGTCCACACCTCGCTCGTCCTCGCAAAGGCCCGCGTCGCACCTGTGAAGCTGACGTCCATCCCGCGCCTCGAGCTACAAGCCGCGGTCATGGCGAGCCGCATGGCAGCGGCGGTGATCGAAGAACACGACAGGAAGCCCGACTCCAAGTACTACTGGACCGACAGCAAGACCGTGCTGACCTGGCTGAAAACCGGATCGCGATCGTATCGACCGTTCGTCGCACACCGCATCGCGGCGATCGAGGACGGTAGCAAGCTCTCCGAATGGCGCTGGGTGCCAACAAAGATGAACGTCGCCGACGATGCCACTCGCGACGTCCCACGAGACTTCGCGTCCGACCACCGATGGTTCGTCGGCCCCGAGTTCCTGCACCTACCGGAGGAGGGATGGCCCTCCGACCAACCTCCACTCGCCGCGACACCGACCGGAGAGGAGCGATGCGCCGCCACTACGACACGCGATACAACGAGGCAAGACGCGATCCCGCCCGCAGAGCGTTTCAGTCGATGGGAGAGGTACCTGAGGTCAACGGCCCGCGTTTTACAGTTCATTGAACTATGTCGAAAGACGCGAGCCCGCGTGCACTACAAGAGAACGCGTAGAAACAAAGAAAATGACCCGACTTGGAATTCGACAACACAGAAGAAGTCGATGACGTATATAGAACGGGACATGAAACAGTCGCCACGCTTCGTAGAAATACCTGCGGACATACTACGACGTGCCGAACATTTAATTTGGCAGAACAGCCAACATGAAGCATTTCCTGAAGAAATGAAAGAACTTGAACGCGGTCAACCGGTCGCGCGTCACAGCCGCCTTCACCGTCTCGCCGTGACCTGTCAAGATGGCCTGCTCCGACTGAAGAGTAGAATCAGCAACGTCACAGGAGTCGACGTCGCCCGCCTGTCGCCGCCTATTCTAGACGCCGATCGACACGAGGTGAAGCTCCTGCTGGACTACCTTCACCGACGCCTTCATCACGCCGGAGCAGAGACGACCATCAACGAGTGCAGACAGCACTACTGGGTGCTGCGGCTGCGACCCGTCACCAAGACCGTCATTCACCGATGTATCCCGTGCCGCATAAGAAAAGGAACGCCGCCACAACCATCGACCGGGGACCTGCCACCGTGCCGACTCGCACACCACCAGCCCGCCTTCACCTACACCGGGGTGGACTACTTCGGCCCGCTGACCACCGTGACAGGACGTACAGTGAACAAACGATGGGTGGCGATATTTACCTGTCTGAGCAGCCGCGCGATACACCTGGAACCGGCATGGACCCTCTCCACAAGCTCAGCGATAATGGCTCTTCGACGCATGATAGCGCGCCGTGGAACCCCGACGGAGATCTGGTCAGACAACGGCACCAATCTCCGAGGCGCCGACCGAGAGCTACGACAGGCGATCGACCGAGCCACAGAACAGGAAGCTGCGCAGAGGACCATCCAGTGGCGCTTCATACCACCGGGGGCCCCGTTCATGGGCGGGGCATGGGAACGACTCGTCCGATCAGTGAAGACAGCACTCGCCGCCACCGAACAACCTCGCCATCCGACAGACGAGGTGCTCGCGACGCTCCTGGCGGAGGTCGAGTACACCGTGAACTCCCGACCGCTCACCCACGTATCGGTGAGCCCCGACGATCCTGAGGCGCTGACGCCGAACCACCTTCTCCTCGGTGGTTCCGCTCGCGTGCCATCCCTGGGCACGTTTGATGACAAGGACCTCTTCGACCGCGCCAGCTGGCGCGCCTCCCAGCGACTCGCCGACCTCTTCTGGGCCAGGTGGCTCAGGGAGTACCTGCCGGAGCTCCAACACCGGCGGGAGCCCCACAGCCGTGGGCCCGCCGTGAACATCGGGGACGTGGTCATCATCGCTGACACCAACCTGCCGCGGAACACTTGGCCGCGCGGCAGGGTCATCGCGACCTATCCTGGAGCCGACAACATCGTGCGCGCCGTTGACGTGCAAACTCAAGGCGGAATCCTGCGGAGGCCAGTAAAGAAGCTGGTCGTCATCCCGACACAGAAGACCGACTAGATGGCTGCCCTCCACCCGATCTTCTGCAGCGACCCGGCGGACACTGCACGGCGGGAGAATGTTCCGGACAGCTGCACTGAACATGACTTTTTCGTAAACAAAACATTTCAGTAATAATAAAGTGCAGTGGTCAGTGTTCCTAACAAAGTGCCATCGGTCGCGCGTGTGTGAAATAGATAGTACATAAGAAATAGTGTATATAACAAGCTTTGTAAATAATTTAAGATAGTCAGTAAGGAGCTTGTATTTAAAATGTAAATTGCCGAATAAATGTTGGGTTGCTGGTGCTTTTCATTTGACCTAGAGCTTGTCTGCCGCCTATAGAACACGAATGTAGGAAAAGGAAACCCCTAAATAACGGGGAAATTAAGAAAAATAGGAAAATTAGGAAAAATGAGGTACGTTCCGTAAGAGTAAAGAGTGCACCGCTGTCTGTCTCGCTCTCGTCATTTATCCCCGTCTCGCTCGCGCCTAGCCCGTCCTGCTCGCACGGCCGCCGCCGGCGATTGGTCCATCGTATCAGACGGGCGCTACAGCACCCGTAGGACCTCGGGGCTCGGCGCGAGTGGATAAATATACAGCGGTGCGCGCCGATGACTCACTCCTTCGGAAGCGCTCGAGCGGAACGGATCTCAAGAAAGAAACAACAGGAAGAAACTTCAAGGCAGCAAGCTCTAGGAAGAAAGGCACAGCACCGTTTTGCCGTACATCGGGTTTTCACTGTCTCAGCTCTCCTCAATCCCAGCAACGTGTGCAACAGGGAAGCGTAATACGACTTACTGGTAATACGACTTGCGACGGGCGCAGGGTTACCCCGGGTTGGCTCTCACCGCATCGTGTCTACAGTCCACTTTGAAGAAATTTCGTCAAGGGCTGACTCGGGTCGACCTCTACCTTGCGCCTGTCCCGCACAATTGCCTTAAAGTTATGATAAGTCATTTGCAGTGATAGCTCAGTGGCTGGCGCGTTTATACGCTACCTACGATTTATACGCTGCATGTGTGGGTTCAAATCCCAACATTGAGCTTTGATGTGTCGCCAATCACCTAACGGCATAACAAGCTAGGCGTGTCCATCTTTGACCACACTGTCATTTAATATCGGGTGAGTTATGGTCAAACAACCAAAAAAAACCTTGTCATAAGCCATCGCACATCGCACGGACATATTATGTTTGTCGTCTACAGTGGCCTTTAACGGGGGTCGTAGGCACAATAGGCTTTGCAGGCAATCAAAGGTGCGGTCTTTCAATGGCCCTCGGAAAACGGTACAGCTTGGTAAAGATGAGAGTACATAATTTATGGGAATTGCTTTCATTTAGAATGAAAATGGTTACGTTTGGAAAATAATTCTGTACATATTGTAAACATTGCCTTTTATATAGGTACGTCATGGCTGGACTGAAAATAGGATACTTAAAATTAATTACTTAATTAGGATAATTCCGATTAATTAGTTATACTGATTTTTTGAGACATTTATGAGACTACGTCGTAGATAACTTCGTCAGATCTGTATCTATTGAGGTAAACTTGAGGCAATTGAGGTAACCTTGATACGGGAGAACCTTAAGGTTAAATAAATAAATATTGAGAACATTTTTGCACACACGGTCTTCTGACACCAAACTAAGCAAAGCTTGTAGTATGGCTGCCGTGATACATGTCATACATAATTATATATTTTTAAATAGGTACTTAAATATATATTTACATCATCATAATTATCATTATTTATTTCAGTGAAGGAAAACATCGTGAGGAAACCTGCATACGTACGGAGAAGGAATTCAATGGCGTATGTGAATCCACCAACTCGCACTGGGCCAGCGTGGTGGATATGACCCAATCACCCTTTCGGGGGTAGGCTAAAAGTCCAGCAGTGGACTGTTAAAAGGCTGACCATGATGAATCATCATTATTTACACTACCATCTACGCCACTGGAGCAACTGTGCCAGCGCCCCAGAGCCTCACTGATATTTCAGCGAGTTGAGTTGGCTCGGGTAGGTGCTGGTAGGGGGAAATGCACAATACACCCCAAGCGGGACGTCAGTGCAGGACTTATCACCCCCATCTCGAATAAGAATAAGAATATATTTACACCCAGTTAAGGAAGAAACACAAACACAAGGTGGTAATCTTGTAGTAATCGAACGTAAGGTAAGTAAGGTAAAGGAGAGGTAACTCTCTGAATAAGAGGGTTAGATTTCTTAGCCTTTCTTATGCTTTCTATCTTACATCCACAGAAGAGAAAAAAAAAAATTACTTCTCTTTTCTGTGCTTACATCTCATATATTCACAGTCCCATTCTAATATTTCCGATTCGGCTTGCAAGTTCGGGAAGTTTTCCTTTCTTCCAGTAAGTTCATTACATACTCCCGAAGTTTTGGTATTGATTGATCACTAACTCCCTAAGTATGTCGCCTACGCACCAATGAACACGTCTTCGTAGATAAGTAGGTAACATTGATTAATGATAAGTTTTCGTTTCACCTGTGATGCGAACGCTTTTTGAGTTTGTTTCTATGCAGAAAATTGTCTTAAAAAGTAACATAACAATGAACTTGAAATCATCATGAGGAAACCAAAATTACATAGCATGGCGGTAAGCACAAATCTTTTTCAAGTTAAAAGCCATAAGCAGGTTTTTTAATCTATACATATAAAAATGAATCCCTATTTACCTTGGTCACACCATAACTTGAGAACGACTTTACCGATTTCATTCATCTTTTTTTTAAAGTTTCTTAATATTATGTAGAAGGTTCTTGCGGAAAAAAATTATGGAAAATTGCCTAGAAAATTGGAAAACTTAAATTTTTTTTTTTTTTTATAATTATAATGACTAGAATAAATGGGAAAAACAGTTTAAATCCCATTTCCTGTGGCTATAACAAAAATATTGAAACAATAAGTTGTTTTAAATCACTGTTTTAAACTATCACGTTTGTTCACTATAGTTATATGATTATTTACGGGATATTTACCGTGGTAACGTTGTGAAATAGGTTGTGAAATGAGCTCCCGATATGCTTTTGTTTTAAATATTTTGAAATATTAACATCGTAAAATGACTGAAGCATATTTTCCAAAATTAGACAGTAATTTAGTGTTAAAAAAAACATCAAGTGCGCGAGTGAGAACTGAACTGGCTCTTAAGGCCCAGAATAAGACTTTTAAGAGGGCATATCACGGCAAACAAATTTGAAGAATAGGTATTTAGCAATCTATTGCTGTCCCCTGATCGCAAGCCTCTCCTCGTAGAGCGCAATAGGGACAACTGCAGCTCGGATCGATTATACCTACGAAAAGTAGACAAAAACATAGTCTCGTATTTTACTGTTTCCTCATTCAAACAAGGCTGATTTTATTATTTTTAAATTAATAGTTGTGAAAAGGATTGAACTATGCTTCTGTTATTTATTTTTGTTTTATAAATAACGTCAACGATTCGTCAACGATCAGTGTGGAGGTTAAAGGGGGAGGCCTATGTTCAGCAGTGGACGTCTTCTGGCTGATGATGATGATGATGAAACTCGTCAAATTTGTTTGATAGAGGTCTAAACATGGCGGTAAATAAAATCAATTTTTGGGATATTCAATGGCTCATATTTCTTATAGTAGTTAGCTAATAAGAAAAAAATAAATGATATAAGCATTACAACAGAGGAAATGAATTTTATTTAAAAAAAAATACAGTTCTAGCGGTATTATCCAGGGAGGAAACACGAGAATACGTTTGTATGGACAAAACGCTGCCCATGTGCCCACTTAAGAGCCAGTTCACATTCCAGGCTAGACAATCTAGACATGTTTATTATCTCCGACCACATCGTCACTTACTATCAGATGAGTACTGGTCAAACGCCTATCAACTATTAAAAATGTCACAGTTTTTTTATCTGTCATCTACAAGCAGAAAATATTCACAGCTTCATTTAACACTACACAAATACCGTCCAAAAGTGTATAAATATACTAACAAAGACTACGAACGGTTATAGGCGATTTTTATCGGCTATGGCTCAATCCATTTAGGTAAATAATATTGGCGTGTTGCCCAAATCGCTGTGGGTTATAGGTTATAGAGAGCTCTATCGAGGAACTAAGTATAGTATCTGCCACAGCATTCACCCTAATACGATTGTGTTGGTTTATTAGTGGAGAAAATGTGAGAAATGTGTTTTTCTTAGATTTATCAGCCGGAATTTGAAATTTATACTATTTCTGTTTTATTTTGTTATGTTACTATATTCACATAATCCAGGGAATGGTGTTAAAAAAACCTAAATAGTTTAAATATAGAGATATTACTATATTTACTATGCCTACGCTGTCTGTCTGTCCATCTGTCCATCCTACCTTTTAACGGCGGAAAAAAAACATGTCGCTTCATTTGTATTAATCTATATACAAGGCTACGCATATAGAAGGTCGTTGTACTCATCATTATGTTTTTAGGGTTCCGTACCACAAAGGGAAAAAAACGGAACCCTTATAGGATCACTCCGTTGTCCGTCTGTCTGTCCGTCTGTTTGTCCGTCTGTCAAGACCCTTTTTCTCAAGAACGCGTAAAGGTATCAAGTTGAAATTTATACTAAATACTTGGGTCTACGGTTTCTTACGGCTGTAAAAAAATAAAAGTTGTAAGTCAACGCAATCAAAAGATATGATCGTTTATGTCGCATATTTTGCGATTTCACAACAGAATCAAAACCTATAGGGTACTAGGGGACCTAGAATCATGAAATTTGGCAAGAGGCAAGGTCTCATAGCACATATATAGGAATAAATCCGAAAGTTATAAATTTGAAGATATATATTTAAAATAATTATTTTGCTATTACAAACTTACATTTTGTAGTTGGAATGTATCGAAGAACCTTATTGTCAACTACAAACTTAAGTTTGTCTTTAAATATTTCAACTTAAGTTAGTCTTTTTTTTTGGACTCGCGCTCTGAGGGTCCCTTCCAACGGAACCCTCAGAGCACGAGTCCTACTCGTACTAGTCCGGTTTTTTTTTACTACAAGACCAACCCTGAAGTCGCGAAAAAATATCAGCTGTTCTATAAAAAACTGTAATTGACACTACAAATTGTATGGATTTTTACCCATTCATTGTACTCTGTTGTTTCTGTTAATCCAATTAGTCTACCCATAGGAATTTCAAAAACGACCAAATGTTTTAAAGCCTATAAGCATTATAATATTATATGCCTAACAGCTACCTGCTATCATTATGCAGAGTAGGTGACTTTAATGGGCAATTTGTAAAGCTAATAAAATTGGGTAAATTGAATAGGTTCCGAACCATCCGAGGCTCCATAAAGCCTAATGGATGAGGCTTCTTATTTCAGCCCTGTATATTGGATACTACATTATCACGTATGGGGTAAAAACTTTTATATTGTTCGGTAAAATCGCTTCTACGCCTAGACTTGAGGAATGATTAAGTTTTGCTCTTAAGTATCTAATAGTTTATATTCTCACAGCTAACTTAATTCTAATTTTAATTCAAAGTGGGGGGGTGATACAATATGCACTGACATCCCGCTTGGGGTGTATTGTGCATTCGCCACTGCCAGCATATATACCAAAATAACTAAACACGGCTTGGGGTCGCTGACTAAAATGTTCTACCCCTATTCCGCCACGTGTAGTGGTATTGGAAACTTGTTGGTGACTTTCTTCAAGGAGTCCTGACCTCTGTGGCCTTGCAGTGCAGTAGGACATAATCCACGGTCTCGTTTTCCTGTAGACAGCATCGGTACAGTGGGTTATCTGTAGCTCGGGGCTACAGCTCGCAGCTGTAGTATTGGGGGAGGACTATGTCCAGCTGTGGACGTCCTACGGCTGAAATGATGATGATGATGATGAATATATTCCAAAAACGCGAACGAGCTTTTTCTGCTTTTATTATTCGAATTGTTAGTACTGCCTGAATGGGTGTTATCCGATAGTTACAATTTTGACGTCTTCAAGTCGCAGGTGAATCGGTTTCTTGTAGGCAAGTGTATGGTAGACCGCATCATCGCCAGGCGAGGTGTTGGTCAAACGCAAGCCTATTCAATAAAAAATACCGAAAAAACCCCTGTTCCAAAAGACCGTTCGCGAAAATTTTGGTTCCAGGTTAGTCGTGAACAAACTTTGAACAAATCGAATAAATATATTAATTCCTCACTCAAATTTGTATATGCCGCACCTGGTAAGGAAATGAAATACAACAATCAATTTGTGCGACCCTGTATGCAACTATGTATACATCGCCGGTATCCGTGGCTAATTCAAACCGATACCGGGATCCGTGGATACAAACCCGTACCTACCATGTTCTGACAAATAAATGAATATTGATTTGATAAAATTAGTAGTTAGTGGGATTATGAAAATCCCAAAAAAAAAATGCTTTTTTTATACATGTGTCTACAAATATTTTTCTATTTGCAGCTCGATCTTAGTTTAGACTGATCTTTATTTAAAGCTGAGGAGTTAGGAAATCGGGAAATCCCATAAATACGAAAACAAACCCAAATACTTCAGATCTGTTTGATTTATTGCAGTTCAAGATACATTTAACGCTGGTACTACGTTTTATGTTGATATTTCTGATGTATCATCACCATATGACGTCAGAAGTAGATATTTCACATATTTTGTCGGTACTTAGTAAAGAAAAAACAATGTAGCCAGAACCCACCACACACCGCCACACCACACCACCGCCACATAAAAAATGGACTTCCGCAAAGTAACGCCTGATTCAATCATTAGAATCATTAGATAGCCCGTTGGTCCAGTTGGTAGTGAATCTGCCTTCTGAGCTTGGGGGCGCGGGTTCGATTCCCGCCTAGGGCAAACATTTATGTGATGAACATTTGTGTTTGTTCTATATCTGGTTGTTTATATCTATTTAAGTATGTATTTAAAACTATATATGTATGCCAAGCGAGACGCAGCCGCGCGCGCGCATTCACCTTGAAAAAGACTGCCTAATGCGGTTGAAACTATAGTCGGAGTGACCGGCTTAATCTTACGTGAGTAATTCCCGTGTAATATAAATAAAATATATATGTATGTATATCAGTCTCTGGCAGCCATATCACAAGCTTTGCTTAGTTAGGGGTCAGATGACCGTGTGTGAAAAAATGTCCCGATTACTTATTTTATTTATTTTATTTTTATAATCAACAATGTAGCCAGAACACAAGATTCAGAAAATTTTCACAGGTGTTTACCTGCGAAAACTTATCTAGCTCTTTTATGTTATTTTGTTATACTGGCATTTATAGGCGTAGCGTAAACTCGCCCTAAGAATAATCCGCTACTAGAATAGCGAATAGCCTAGAGCAGTGGTTCCCAATTAGTTTTTCTTGCGTACCACTTCAAGAAAGACCTCAGACTCGCGTACCCCTCGAGCTCGGCTCAAGCACACCAAATCCATTTGCAGTCCGGTCCGGTGCAGACGCAGTTTGTGAGGACCAGTAAAGTACACAATACTCAGCCTTTATTGCACAAATGATAAATAAAAAATGAAATACTGGTACCGGGATACTGATAAAATTATCTTAGTCAAGATATTGCCGCGCGTCGTGTACCCCTTGATGCAACTTCGCGTACCCCTAGGGCCAGTACCGGCGGGTAGCCGGTAGGGCCTGGTTGGGCAACCGCCTAGGGCGCCAGAGGCACCTATAAAGGGGCGCCGCAGGTATATAAAAATCTATAGATCTAATTTATTCTTCAGTGTATCTATCAGACATCAGATGGGGGTGGGGGGTGGGGGTGCGTCCGTCTTCGCCCAGGGCGCTGGTAGTGCTAAAACCGGCACTGCGGGTATAGGGGTACGCGTACCACTAATTGGGAACCACTGGCCTAGAGTATTAGCGCGTTTATTATATTACGGTATTAGTATTATTACGTTGGGTCTCTTTGTGTTTTTTATCGCATTTACAAAGGGGAATGTTCTGAAGTAGCCGCCACCGCCTGAAAGTTCATCCACATATCATAATATCATAGATCTGTGGTAATCGCACACGGTGCGTTTTACGCGATCTTTTGTGACTCACATCTGCAATTTGTGGAATGAGCTCCTTCTTGCGGCATTTCAAAGTAAATATAACATGGGGTTCTTCAAAGGGTTGTTAATGGTCGACAACGTATCTGTGATGCTCCTGGTGTTACAGGTACATGTTACGGTGATCTTTTACCATCACGTGGCCCGTTAGCTTGTTTGTCAGTTATGGCATAAAAGAAACTCGGGGCAGCTAGTAATGCATAAATTAGCATAAATTGATCTAACGTGTTCTATTGCATAACTAACGTCATCCATCACACTTGAGAGATATTAACCGGCTGAGCAGCAGCTTAGCGGGGCTTTGTACGAGTTGTAATAAAAGCAAAGCGACCGATTTACCTGTAGAGTAAAAGAATTGAAGGAACTAGAAGTTTTCCACGGAAAGCTGGCTATTTAGTTAACAAAATATGATGGTAGTGACTCCACTTGTTTTTAATATACAAAAAAATTATCTCATATAAGATTGGCAAGGAATCACCACCGAATAGTTGTCGCATGCCATACGACCTCTTGGAAGGGCCAGAAAAATCGGGCGGGACGAACTTGACTCCAACGAGTCCCACGCAAAAGACTGGTCCACCATAGCACAGAACAGAGGGGAGTGGAAGAAAGGAAGGGAGGTCTTTGCCCTGCAATGAGACGACCACGGTTGAAATAAAGAAATTATGATTAATATAAACAACTAATCATTGTTTTTTTGAGTAATATAAACAACTAATCTATTAATAAAAATACAGAGAAAAACAAATACTAATAGTTGATTGAATCAGGCGTTATCTTCAAAACTGTTTCTTTGACGAATCTCTAACGTATAATTACCTACAATGAGGAATATGCTACAACCTAACCTAACCTATGCTCACATGAAAAAAAATACTGTCTGGAAAAAAAAACATCTGTCTTCTAATGAGATGTATCTATTTGATCAAAGACATACTGGCGTGTCCATAACTTTCATGTTCATAGGTAGGTACTGTGCCTTTAGTTTCAAATGAAAGCGCCCAAAGTGGTACGTCCAGTCCTACGTCTGATATTTATTGGCAGAAGGGACTAGACAAAGCGATGTTCAAATTGTTGGGGGAAATAATGGACGTAACTAACTTTGATGCCTGTCCAAACTAAACCGGAGCCTTTTCTATTCGACATTGGGACTTGGGAGGTAATTGTATTTGAAACATTTTAAATGGATGAAAGCGAGTTTTGCTTTGGCATTTTCATGGCATCCGTAGAGGCCAGGCGCATTTTATCGGTTAACATTTTTAAAACGATTGAAAAAACTACCACCACCTAGTCAACTGCGCTGAAACACCGTTATTGCCGGCGCGTCTTGTACTCGAATAGACTCATCTATTTATAATAGTTTTTCTTGAATTGTAGTTAGGTGCAGTTCAAGAAAAACAAAGAAAGAGTATGCTTACAATTCGTCGTGGCATCTTCTTTCAAAATCAAAACTTTCACCTGCAAAATGTGGAATGAGCTTCCGTGTATTTCTGTGAAGTTACAAAACTGGGTTCTTCAAAAGGCATGTTAAAGGATAGATGTAAAGGGAAGTAGAGTTAGTGCTATAGATATCTATAGGCGACGGTTTGTTTACTGCATTACCATATGGGGAGGCGCGGCTGTCACGTTTATGCTGGGACTTGAGCGAGCACAGCGCTCGGTTCTTAAAACTATGCTCAAAAAGCCCTTCCGATACCCCACAAAAACACTGTACGACGATGCTAAATGCTTAACTGTCCGTCAATTATTTATCCTTCGTGTTTTTACTAAGCACCACTCTAAAGTCCTAATCTCTCCGGACTACCTCGAGAAACAAAAAAATCGCACTTTCGGAACTCCCCATGCCTCTGTTCGTACCAAATTCGCTGCAAAACTTCCTAATTTTCTGTTTCCATTCATTTACAACAAAATAGTTAAAACGCTTAATGTCAAACACTTTTCGGTTAACCAGGCAAAGCGCATTGTTCAAAAGTGGCTTCTATCCGTATCTTATGATGATACTGAAATGTTTCTTAAAATTATTTCTTAATGGTATGTTATTTGTTTTTGTTTGTTCTAGTTTTTTATTACTTGTGAGCTCTTGTCGTAGTTTCGTCGAATATAAGTATATCTTTTTTGTTAATTTGTTTTATGGCCTCCTCAACTCAATCCTACTTTATGGTCGGTAGGATTGCACTCAGATGCAGCCTCATCTGATACTGACGAGATTTAAAATCAGGTATAGTTTTTTTAATTTTTTTAATTCCAGTTAATGTTCCAGTTAAGTTGTCCCCACACTAGGACAAAGCCTGTCAAAGCCTGAGAAAGGCTTTGCCTAGTGTGGGGACCAACAGTAAATTATTATTTTTAAGGTGTTACATTTTTAAGAAAAAAAAAAAAATCTTTAATAATCTTTAAATCTTTACCATCCGCTTGTTTGTCACATATGGCATAAAATATTTTTCCACGTATTTTACAAGCAAAATGTATTTACAATTAGTACGTTCAATGAAACCATTCTTCGCAAGACAATTATCAGAATTAAGATTTTATTTACTAGAAAAGTGACGGAGTCGGTTTCAAGTATCTATTTACTGACAAGACGTGCCAATTAAGACGTTCATAAGCTGGAAGATTCTAAGGTAACTGGAATTTAAAAAAAAAAAAAAAAAAACAATACCTGATTTAAATCTCGTCAGTATCAGATGAGACTGCATCTGAGTGCAATCCTACCGACCATAAAGTAGGATTGAGTGCTATTCCGCCAGCGGTAAAAGGATTACGTGCATTTACGACTTTATCGGCCTTTATACTTTAGTCGCCAGTGACTCAGGGCTGGATGATTATTTGTGGAGTAGTAATGGCAGGTGTTGGTATTGCCGCGTGTGGCCATTAAAACGTACTATTTAATTTACTATTACTACGAGTTATAAATGTAAACACAATAATACGACATCCGTGCCGCTTGGATAGACGAGGCAGCCGTGAATAAGTCAACTCTTTTGAAAAAAATAATACATATTATTTGGCCAGCATGGTGGGATAGAGTCCATCTGTCTCTCTCTCACTCTCTGAGAAGGCCTGAGTCCCAGCAGTGGGAACATGATAATAATAGGCTGATAATGTTGATGATGATTTTTTCGTGAATTTTGGCTAGTTCCGATTTCTTTAGGTGTATTGTAAATCAATGGTTGGTAGTACAGGTACTTTATTTATTTTGAAAGTAAATATTTAAACTCTTCAATACTAACCTAAAGTGCGCTAACATTTTTATTTTAAATTAAGTAAACTTTTATAAAAAATTCATTACTTACCATTTCGTTTGCTTCTTTTGAAAAATAAGTAATTATTTTTTTGCTTTCCAAACTTGGTAATTTTTGAAAGAGCTTTAAAAAATATCTTTATTCCCCTGAAGTTTGTTGAGAAAATTTAAAATTCAAATTACTAACAACAAGATTAACTTTTTGTATTTGACTATAAAAGCCACGATATAGAAAACTTGACGAACAACTGACCTATGATTTAAAAGATTTTTTGTCTATTGAAAATAAACAATTACAAACTTTGAACTTAATATTGTTTTAAAACCAATTTAAGTTATGTTATATTAGAGATAGATGAAAAATAAATTTTACAAGTACAAAGGGCACGGGCTCCGGAGTCCGTGAAGCTACACAAGAAGCAATGATTAGCCGAGAATCGACCCGGGTGCCGTCAGATTGTAAAGCGCACATGCTACCACCATCGGGCAAAAGCGTCATGCACTGGGCCAGCATCATGGATAAGGGCCCATCTAGAGAGAAGGCCTGTGTCCCAGCAGTGGGAAAGTGACAGGATTAAATGATGATGCTACAGGGTTTAAGGTAAACGCTCCCAAAAACGAAGCATGGTGATGGTGCCGGTGATAACTGGAACGATACCCCAAAAAACGCGTTTTTTTATTTCAACAGATTCTTTTGAATTTTTGATGCAACACCAGATCCTGGGAATAAAATACAAATCATCACCATTATCATCATCAGCCTGAAGACGTCCACTGCTGAACATAGGCCTCCCTCTTTAAACTCCACACTGAACGACAGCCTGCCTTCTGCATTCACTGGATGCCCGCGACTCTCACGATGTTTTCAGTCCATCTAGTGGGACCTACGCTGCGTTCTCCGGTTCGCGGTCTCCACTTCTTCCCCATCGGTTATCGGTTCTTCGAGCGATGTGGCCTGCCTATTGCCACTTCACTTTTAATAGCTATGGCAATGACTCTGGTTCTTTGGCGAAAACGAACAACTGTCATTGCAAAATCAATATTATTTCTTTTATTTTTTCAAGGTCGCAAACTTATATGTTAGTTCAAACCCGCTGACGCTAGAGGTTAACTTGTACGTGGTGCGTTGACCCCGAGTCTTGTACGCTTTACATTACTGGTTTGCAAAATACTAAACCACTAAAACAACAAGTATCAAGACAAATGGTTATTTGTTTTAAATTGTGTTTAGATAATAAATAATAGCATTTCTGCTACGAGAGAGTTTCCATTACATAAATATTATTATAATGCATATCTAATGTATGTTTTTTATGCATCTCGTAATCTATTATGGCTATATATTTTAACACATTCCGTTTTTTAGGTACCTCTTCTATATATTATTATTATCCTATCCATTTTAAGATTGCCTGGAAAAGATCAGTCATAGCGATAAGGCCGCTAGTTTTTGCACTACTTTTAAGTATTTTTTGTCCTATATAAGTTCTCTTCTGCTGGTGTGAACAATTTTTTGGTGTGGTGTGTCCAGTGTGAACAATTGAAACAAGACTAGGTTGGCGGAACCCAGGCCGACCGAGGATGACGTGGACTGACGACATCAAAAGTACTGTCGGGAGTGAGTGGATAGGAATAGCGAGAGCCCGGGGAGTGGCATTAACAAAGGGAGGCCTATACCCAGCAGTGGGTCACTCAGGGCTGATGATGATGATGATGATGGTGTGAACAATTAAGAGTTATCTATCTGCCTATTTAAGTACGAAAAATTTCAATAAATAAAATGAAAGTAAACGTAGAGCACAACTAATATAATTTAGTTACTAAAGGCATTTGTCAGTAAAAAAAGTAATATTAAAAATACATTCGAAATACAATTGCTATGATAGATAGATAGAAATTATTTATACTTTACACCAGAAATATATAATAATATAGTAACATTTTTTTTTCTGGGCAAGTGCCTTTATTACCAAAACAAAATACAAGCTAAAACTAGCACTACAAATACAGTTAGACTGCCCATAGACAGTTGTAGGTCTAAACACAATCCAAATGCTCAAGCCCACTACCAGTTGGCAGCGTACACAGCATGCTGGCGGCATTACCACGTTGAATGGCAATGCTTATGCGTTGAGCCAGAAACACGCCAGCATTTTAGTCACGCGTCGCATTAACCAGGCGCTCTGAAAGATTTTTAAAAGATATAGTTCATATACAAACTATATTACAATATAGTTACATATAATGCTGAACAGAAGCCGCGGGAAGCTAGATAACTTTTATTTAAATTAAATGATATGTATTTTACCGTTGTTTTTCCTGATGATAAGCGATGAATAACCCATAACAATGTAATGTAATCTATACTAATATTATAAAGAGGAAAGATTTGATAGTTTGTTTTATTGTTTGTTTGCATTGAATAGTCTCCGAAACCACTGAACCGATTTGAAAAATTATTTCACTGTTGGGAAGCTACAGTATCTCCGGGTGACATAGGCTATATTATATTTTTAAAAAAATAGGGATCCTTACTATAAGTAAAATTCCAATAATGTGACCTAAACTTTCAATTTTGACTTTGCGTGTTTGACAGTTCTAAGACAAGACAACGTCTGTCGGGTCAGCTAAAAGTGTATAAAATCAATGGCTTACGACTACGCTTTCAAAGTCGAAGATCTTTTGCGCTAACTATACAAATAATTTTAACTTGTTGGTCCGGTGTAACAAGTCTTTCTAAACTCTTGCTAACGATCGACGAAGTTGTTAAAAAGTTGTAACTCTAGGGGCTAAAGTTGTAACTTTTATCTAAATTCACGTACGTGATGCTTTTGACTAGATACACGTATTATTAGGGAAAAATTCAGCTTTCACTTAATACAGAGGGCATTTGACTGTTTTTGCGAAACTTTATTTTTTATTTTTTAACGCTGATAAGTCCGCGTTTGACCACTGACTCGCCTGTTGATAAGCAACGATGTGGTCGAAGATGAAGCACGCAAACTTAGAAGATACCTATTCACTCTGGCCTTGAAAAGGCCCAGGTTATATCTCTCAGGAAACAAGGAAGCTGGCAGGTTGTTCCAAACTTTGGCCGTACGGATTAGAAACGTAGAATCGAAACGTTTGGTACGTATCCAAGGAAAATCCACAATGTTTGCGCACACAATAACAGGTGGTAGTGGGCCGTTTTCCTACTTGTCAAAGGGGATGGCAGGAAACTATCTCAAATTGTCTATATCATTATAATAAAGCAATCTTGTGATTTAATCCTTATAATTTTCTTATTAATTTTGGTTGCCTGGAAGAGATTGCTTTTAGCGATATGGCCGCCAGTTGTGGCACTAGCTCGTAAAGTGTTTTCTATCTGTTTGTAATTTTTATTTCTGGTGTACACAATAATAGTAAAAAAAAATAAAAAAATATAGGCTTGCGCTTGTCCGCCAACTCGCCTGATGTTAAGCGATGATGTGGTCTACGGTTGAGCACGCTTGCCTAGAAGAAACCGATTCACTCGTTTCTATCTATCTAATTTATATAGCTACCAATAAAGCCTTCGAGTTTGGGCCTTTTGGTTTATTTTAACGAATTACGTAACGCAAAAAGAGCGATGTTAGTTTAATGTGTTTTTCTGTCTGTCGCATCGTCGCAACCAAAGTGCTCAACCGAATTTGATTTATAAATTTTTGTTTGAAGGTGACTTATTGAGAGTGTTCTTAGCTATGATTCAAGAAAATCTGTTCGGATTTTAAAGTTATTTATTGAATATACTTGTTTAAAATATATAAACTTATTTTACTGGCACATAGAACCCGGAGTTCATGAATAAACATTAACGATTTTACTAGAATATGCTATAATTTACTCGCTCTGATTAGCCGTTTATCAGTAAATCCCTGAAGATATACAGCCTATATAAAGTAAGCCACCTTCACGCACCCATGTCTCCGACTCACAGACGACCCTGCAATGTCACTGATACTGTGACTGCTTAGAAACGGTCCGACATTTGAGACTAATAATAACAATAGATATAATTACACTCTATCTTAACTCTTGTTTTTAATTGAGACTATTTCAAGCTATTATTTAATATAATATAATATTTATTTCTCAAAAAACTTGGCCTATTATTACTTACATGATTTCATAACAAAATATTGTAGGTACACTTGTTACACTTTTTGTATTGGTTTGTCATTTTGGTAGGTAGGTAGTTTATGATTGTGTTGTACATTATCCTTAGCTACGACTTGCAAGTATATTTTTATTTTATTTTTTAATTGTAATTTAAACACTTCGTAAACTTTCAACACAATCGTGAATCATAACGTAGGTAATATCTACCAATAATACAGTAATATTAAGTTTTAGTTGTTAATAGCATACTTTGCGTGTAAATTTAATGCGATTGAATGTGTTACTTGGAATTTTTTACTAATAAACAGCTTCCTAATAGGCTTGTGACAGATAAAGATTTACGCTACCCTCCGAACTAGTTTAAACTGTATCTCGGACGGCAGAGGTCCTCCCGCTCGCTACATCGCCGATGTACATTGAGTACGACAGAGACAGAAAATAGAAAAATAGAATGCAGCCAATTAGAATTGTAGTATGCGCAAAATTTTTAGACAATTGTTTCGTAACCTTTTTGGTCATGTTTTTATACGGAATTTAATAATTAAGTTTAATATAATGAATTAAAGTAAAAGAACCGGATTAAAAGAAATAAAAAAATATGAATAAAAACACGATACGAATGTTAACATATTGCGACCGGTTTTCTCATTTAGTTTCATCTGTCCCAGTGTATGTCTGTCTGTAATCAAATCTTGCAAGTAAAGTTTGACCCACTTAAGGTGTGATGGGTCCGCATCCGCATCCGCAGCAATTAAACGTCTACTGCTGGATAAAGGCCTCCCTCTTAGAGAGGGGTGTTGCCATAATCCCCACGCTTGGCAGAAAGCTTGGGGATCGCAGTATGCTTAACGTGTGCTAATAGGACGCTGCTGCCCATCCTACGGTGGTTCTGGTCGCAGTTTAAGGACTTACCTGGGTCCTTAACCCACTTCCCCTGAAATTTGGCATACTTTTCAAGTTCCGATGACAATACTATATTATGGTGACAGCGAGCTGACTTGATGATGGTGACGGTGGACAACGGCACTCCTCGATAGATAATAGTAAACTGGCAGTGTTTGGGCTCATTTTGATCAGCACACCGTTCTGATCACTAATTTCTTAAAAGCTTGGTTTGTAATAGATACAGGGATTAACACAGAAAAAAATTGGGATTAAAATCTACATAATTTTAAACTAGCTAATGGGAATCATCTTTTGATGAGAGTTGCATATGGTTTTAATACTTTTCAAGTGATTTTTATAATTTTTTTTAAAATGTCGCCACAGTGGTTCCATGGACAAACTAAGGATTTTGATGCTTTTAACCAACCAAAGTCTTAGTTTATAGTCCAAACACGTCGCTTTTTTTTTTAAATAATTAATAGGCTTGCGTTTGACCACCATCACTTATAATTATTTACTTATAATTATGTATTTCGATGATAACGATGCGTTATACCTAGAGTTTCCCATTTAGCACTTACACCTTACTTACCTCTCTTGGTCGTCCATTCGATTACATTTTGAGCAACACATTTGCACATGTGTGCCGCTCAATATTGAAGTGTGTGTTTGTAGTACTAGTAAGGATATGCCAGTGTGTGCAATACGTGTTAACCTCACCCCCTTCAGTTTTTGGCATACTTTTTTCGGTACTAACTCGAGTTTAAGGCATATCCACAATATATATTATTAATGTGTATACATTAATAGTATTACATATACGAAAAATACTATTTCGAAACAGGATAACGAATATTTACGAGAGCTCAGACGATCCCAAAACCCATAATGGTATGAATTGGGGAATTTATGCCCGAAAACTTTTACTTAGAGAGGAGAGAGGCTTAATACCCCCTGGGGTACCGGGCATGTTCCAAAACAGGGCGAATGGCGCCATGCGTTAACTTATAAATATCACCAGGATGGCTTAGTTGGTAGCGTGCCTACCTTCTACGCAGACGGTCTTGGGTTCCATTCCTATCGAATAAGATGTATAAACAAGTTGCTTTCTTTAAAAATATTAAAAACAATGGTATTGTGGCATTTTTTTTGCAAAAAGGTGCTTTAAACAAAAATTATGTAAAAACTGTTTTGTGACGAGTCTCTAGTGCAAATCCGCTTCTACGTCGTTCGTTAAAAAAAAAAAAAATGTACCAAACCTCATTTTCATAGTTATTATATCGACTATCAGCTACATCTAGCCCGTTGGTCCAGTTGGTAGTGAACCTGCCTTCTGAGCTTGGGGGCGTGGGTTCGTTTCCTACCTAGGACAAACATTTGTGTGATGAACATTTATGTTAGTTCTATATCTGGGTGTTAATATCTATTTAAGTATGTATTTAAAACTATATATGTATGTATATCAGTCTCTGGCAGCCATATTACAAGCTTTGCTTAGTTTGGGGTCAGATGACCGTGTGTGCAAAAATGTCCCGAATATTTATTTATTTATCTGACGTTCAAAACCCAGTAAGCTAGATGTAACACATTTGTGATTTCGATTTAGCTTTTCACTACACTGGGGTACGCGGAAAGGGTGTACTAAGCCGCAAGGGGTCTTCCATTATATTATTATTAGTCCACATCATTATGAACAACTTTTACTATGGGAGCGGCGACTCTGACATCGCGAAGAAAATATCAGCTGTTCCATTGAAAACGGTCGTTATACTGGAACAGCTGATAAATTCATAAAGTTGTTTTAAAAGTTAGGGGTCAATGATAGGCACTATGGACCCCTTTCCTGTACTTGCAGCTATCAGATCTAATCCTAGCGTGGGCCTAATATAGAGCTGGAACTTGGGTGCTTTACTCCTTGCCTCCTTTCTAGACATACTTATCATCATCATTATATCTCATATTTTCATGTTATCACCACTGCTGGGACACAGGCCTTCTCTCAGAGAGAGAGAGAGAGAGAGAGAGAGAGAGAGAGAGAGAGAGAGAGAGAGACATGGGCCCTAATCCACCATGCTAGCTCAGTGTTAATGTCTTTGAACTTTTAGGGGTATATTTTTATGCCATATGCGGTAAACAAGCAAACGGGCTGCCTGATGGTAAGCAGTCACCGTCGCCTATGGATACTTGTAACACTAGAGGCGTCACAAATACGTTGCCGACCCTTCAGGGTTCAACATATAATTTTTGGCATCGATACAGCACACATTTATTTGGGTACTAAACAAGTCATTGGTGCAGGGCCGAGGATCGAACCGGCGGCCGTCAGTTTGTAACGGCCACACGCTACCGCTCGGCCACCATCGCTCTGATAACTTACTTACTTATGAAAAATGTCCCGATAAAAAAAAAAAAAAGATTTATTTGTCACTGTTATTTTAAAACAAGAAAATTCCACTCGCTACACCCTTTTGTGTTACAAAATGTAACGGCTAAGAAGATAATTTAATTACACTGTTTTAATTTGCCTTTTAATTCAATGTTAACTTTGACCTTCACCTTTTCCCAGCAGGAAAATAACAAAAAGGATAAAGTCAAAGAATAATTGCTTCTATTCACCCCAAAGCTAGAACAGAATTATATTACAGGTACTTTATTTGTACCTACGTAACCAGCAGTGTCACACAGTTTTACCTAATGCCCGACACTACAAGAACTGTACATTTTTCGGAGTAAAAAAACCTATGTACCTATTTAAATAATGTTTACGCTTCCTCTAAGGGGTTACGCAGCAAGCTACGCCAAAAGGTGTCCATTACAGCCATCATTAACAACCTTTACTGAGGGTTCAACCCTGAAAATGTGATATAAATATCACCAGTTCCAAACATTTTGTCGAGTGCAAATGACCGTTTCCTATGGAACAGCTGATATTTGTTTCGCGAATTCAGGATTGTTTAAATAGTAAAAGTCGTCAATGATGGGTAATATATGAACCCCTTTCGGCTTAATACAGCCTTTCTACGTATTTAACCCTGTATACTAACACCGTAATCCGTAACGCAGTTTTTCACATTCATAAGAATAATATATTATTGTGAGAAAATAAAAAGGCTACGAAGATTTCGTAGACACGTAGCTCCGTAGAGCCTGCTACGAAACTCTATACCACGTAGGCAGGTCTTAGTTATTCATAAGTTTATAAATGTATTTTACTATAGCTAAAGCATGTGGCTGCACCTTTTATTGTAAGTAATTATTAAGTAAAGCTGCGTACGCTATAGAAGTTGGGTTATTCTTAACGGTCTCTACGGTAATGCCCTTTTAAAATGACAATGGAGTTTTTAATACCACTCTACCTGGTCAGTTATTTTTATGCATGTGATATTTTAAATAATATTTTATGTTAAATGCGGGTAAAAAGGAAGTTTGTTATTCAGAGGCAGATATACATTTTTTGCCGCCAGTAGGCTATTTAAATTTTGCCGGCCTTGACGACCTCTACAATTCGAATCGAATCCCTAGTTAAAAAAAAGGTCAATTGTATCTATATAATTTGTGCGCTATCGTCCTAATCACACCACCTTTTCCCCGTAAGTAATTAGTATGATTGTGAACCCGATTGATGTGTCAGTTCTTAGATTATTCGCGGCCGATATTTTTAGCAAACGTTCCCGTGCCGAAGCGAAACGAGACTACACAAACTGTTAAAAAAATGTAGTAACTAAGTAGTAAATGTTGAATTGTTTGAGTAGACCTAATTTAGGTATACAAAACTTTTTAATTTCAGTAAAAAAATAAAAAATTATTGGACTCAAATTTGCCGCTCCTAAATTCTGCCGCCCTAGGCTCCAGCCTACACATCCTGCTGGTAAATCCAACACTGCTGTCATTAAAGTTGCTGCCAGATATATTATAGTAATCGATTGTTCTATCTAGTTAGTGATAATTTTGTATTTTGCACGTTCAATAAGGGCTGAATATAGTGTTACAATTATTTAAATTTATGACCTAACCCTCCTCAAATAAACGAATCTGATTTGATTTTTCCCTGTCGCACCTAGGTCAATTTGAATGAGGGGTGAGAGGTGAAAAATCAAATAAAGTAGGTCCTGGAATAACCCAGCTGCGCTCTGATGTTTTGGGTGCTATGCTACAGGAACGGTTAAATTATACAAGAAAAAATAATTATCAATTTAAAAAAAAACTGACTTCAAAATTAGTAAGCGCTCGAACATAATTATTTGTATATTATTTGCCAATGTCAATAAATAAATGTGGAACCACATCGATCTATTTAATTCTTTGTGGAACCACTACTAATTTTGTAGTCGGGTTTTCTAAATTGATAATTATGTTTTTATTGGGATTATTATTTCAAACAGCGTTTCATTTGTATAGTACCAATTTCTCAAATCTGTGACGTGAACTCGCAAAGACAGACATACCTTCCAGCTCTTAGTAATAATAAACTTCGGACTGAAGTTATTACCAACATTAATCAGGCCTGACTTCAGTGTATCAAAGTTAACTTCCTATGGCCGACGGCTGCTGTCTGAATTTCATGGTCGAATACATTTCCTTTGTAATTAAGGTAATTAACTATATCATATAGAAACTATGTAATTATGTTGGGTTTCGCAAACATACAACATATTTCGTGCGGGTGTAGTAGGAAGGCTGAAAGCGATTTTACCATAACAAAGAGAAATCAACACTACTAATCCAAACTAAATTTAATCACGCAAGTCAAAAAGTCAATAAAGTTCCGTACCTAAAGAGTAAAAACGGGGCCATATTACCTAGTCTACGCCGTCTGTCTGTCCGTATGTCTCTCCGTCCTACATTTTAACAGCTGTATCTTTGGAACAGTTGAAATTTTCACAGAATATTATGTAATGGACATAACGGAATGTTGACAAAATGGATCAAGTAATCGGTCATTTTGTATGAGCACACAATTTTTTTATTCTCAAATATAGCAAACTTGTGTTTCAAAGTTGTTCACTTTGAAGGGTAGATCAACACGCATTCAGTTGTATGATTATTGTTTACTCTCCTCCTTCGTTTTGCTCTCGTGGACGTATTATACCAACAAGACAGAGATAGGTAACTAGGCCTGTGTCTAAATGTTTCATTAATTACAAATAACAGACTTAGCGAATAATGTAACTACACATACACATACACACACATACACACGTATTACACATACTTGTAATGATAAAAAGAAAAAAAAAATGGCTGATAAATCGCTGAGATAAATGAGCGTTTAAAGTTTTTGGTGGAGATATAGAGCGGGTGATCTGTCCCTTTCTCGGAAAGCATGTGTTAAGTAATATGGCATTTGTATGGCGCGCGCACGGCTTAACGTCATCACGTGCTATCTCCGTCTTTGTACGCATCTATGCTGTCCGTCTTGTAGTCTGTAGTATATCTTTTATTTCATCATCATCATCATACTTCATCAAACCTTTTTTTTAAATCTTATGCTAAACTCTTTTTTATGTTACACACAGGCACTATTACGATTCGATAATTTTTTGAAATTTGAAATGAGAAATAAAAAAATAACCGGAGATGGACTCTGAGACGGGCTTGGAAGCAAGGCGGAGGTCTCTGATAAAATTTGGAAATGATCAGAAGTGTCTGAAAATCCTTCAAACCTGGAACTGGACTTCCCTGGCTGCCCTTGATATTGACTTCCCTTTACTCCTGCTAAAATTCACCTTGAAAAACCAAAAATACGTGACTACTTTCCTACGTGACTCTGAGAACCTGGACCGCGAATATCTAAAATTAAGCGTGTGCTGTGCTCATTCTTCACTGTGCTTCTTTAAAAGACTGTGAACTGGTTTTTTTAAATAAAAAGTGTCTGTGAATATTGTGTTCTTTTTTGGCAATAGGGATAGGTAGGGTCCTGGACAGTCTTATTCCTTGTAACTGGGTGTGGCAGACGTGCTCCTGGCTTAGGCAGGTCTAGCCTGGTGGTAGGCGAAGCCGGAGCCGTCTGCTACACTATAGTCTAGCATGACTTTAAAATACTTATTTATTTTTAACCAAATTTTAATTTTGTTTTCGTTGATTTATGATCAGCTTTTTTAAAGAGATAATAAATAAAAATTATGACAACGG
This sequence comes from Agriopis aurantiaria, assembly GCA_914767915.1. Taxonomy (NCBI): domain Eukaryota; kingdom Metazoa; phylum Arthropoda; class Insecta; order Lepidoptera; family Geometridae; genus Agriopis; species Agriopis aurantiaria. The sequence goes on from OU611994.1 coordinate 13,700,993, forward strand.
ACACGCCACAAAATAAGAAAAAAAGATCACAACCGATAAAAAATACATAATAAGATGGAAACAACAGCGTCTCAAGGCCGACATCTGCCAAATCCCAGTAAGTAATGTTCGGCGATGTTTGCGTTATCAATCACTTCGAATCAGAGCCATCGATGCGGAAAATTGGGGAAAATCGCTTATTGTACCTTGTCGAGGATTTCGCTTGAAAATTTAATATTTTTAAAGATAAAAAAACGATTTGTGTTGGTAGCTAAATAAATTATTAACCATAAAGTTCTAAATCAGTTTTCGTCCGTCCATTTCTTTTTTCACGAAAATTAAAATCAGGAGAATACAAATCTAAATAAAAACTTTTTTGGTTAATTTTTTATTGTATAACGTTTTTCAATGACGCGCTTTTTGCCAAAGCACTAGAAGTTATTTTTTTTTTAAATTGCGAAACGCTGCTATCACACAGATTTCTACCCAACACGTCATGATTTGAAGCATATTTTTTTTTTGAATCACAATTCGAATAAAAAAATGCCAATTTTAGTAACTTTGGATTAATCTGTGATAACAATTTAAAATAAGTGCGTTTTTAGTTTATTACATTTTGTGTTTTTCTAATGCATACAAAAAACTATGAGATTACCCAAATTTGATTGTGAAAGAGTTTGATCTAAAAAGGTTTTAAGATAAATATATTTGTATTGCAATATTTGCAAATAAAATGAATAATGAAAAATTATTAATTGTAGCAAACGTGTTTTTTTAATATATAAATTTTTTACGATTTTATAAACTACTAGCGACCCGGCCGGCTTCGCACGGGTGTAATTTACGTGCGAAGCCGGGGCGGGTCCCTAGTTATATAAACCTTCCGTGAAAATGTATCTAACTGATGGTGAAAACCGCATCAGAATCCGTTGCATGGTTTAGGAGGAGTTAGCGGCCATACAGACATACAGACAGACAGACAGACGCGGAAAGCGACTTCAATTTATACTATGTAGAGATAGAGATAGTATCACGTTTGGACGTTGCAAGTACGTCATAGAATATTAAATCTACATGTTTTAGGTATATGGTGTCAAATATTTTAGCAATCTACTATGCAATATTTTTAATCAGCACTTTCAAGTAATTTTATGTCTATAAATATAAAATGTATAATATATGAATGATAGATCTTTGATAAACTAACATGCTGCAAACATTTCACACTTACCTACATTTAGCACATATTTATACATATAGCTACATATTTTCTTCGTCGATTCAATTTCAAACATCGAAAAGCAATATAAATTTGAACGTGCGTTCTATGAAATGTGATCACCCAGAATACGATATTCAAATATCACTAACCTGTCTCGTGGTCGCATCGCTTTCCATATTTGAATTTGCGAGATGCCAATAGCAAATAGTATTGGTGCCAAACTGCCAACCGCACGGACAAACTTGTTGACAACAACCCATCTTTCCGAGTACCGAGCTCCTTCCGTATTTGAAATAAAAAGCTTGAAGAATTATTTTTTTACTTCTATGCCCAGAGCTTTTTTTAAATCATTGATTATGTGTTTTTGTGCAATTATTGCATTTATGGATCATAACAATTATGGGCAGTTTTTTGCACAGAAATAAGTTTTTTAATATTTTCTGTGGTTTTTGGTCAAGGCTATCGTTTTAGTTAATATTTTGAACTTTTAAGATACCTAATAATTATATTAGTTTAAAACTGGTTCACTTTATTCATTTTGGTTTCAAATTATGTTATGACATAATATGTGAGATAAAAATAATAAAGCAACTCCGTTATTTCGTTTTGTCTCCAATTTTTTTTATTTTTTTTTAATCATTATTTTGAAATGGGGTTTTGTCATAAAATGACTATGCCACCCCGTAAAGCTAAAATACACACAATCACACAAACACTTAACTAACAACTTCCACGCGGACACTTATAATCTATAAATAAATGATACATTTGCATCAGCATCCTGGCCTCTCTGGAACCAGGTGAAACCAAGATACTGTTATTATGGCAATGAGCTAAACTCTACTATTGGTGGATCCAACTCAGACAAATTGGGCATTACAAACTTACGCTTATGTTTGGTAAATTACCTAAACTAAAAAGTTGTTATAGGTTTTTACATTTAAAAAGGTCGTTACTCGAAGTCCTTGTAAATAAAACTGAGCATTTGTAATTAAATTAATAACGTTCAGTCATCCCCCGAGAACGCACGCAGAATACAAATTTGTTTTTATTTTTCTTTGCCCTAGATATTACGAATAGAAAGAGCAGGCGGTTTCTACAAGTTTATGAAACTACAGGGCCTATTTAGTTATACAAATGTTCTATTATTCTAAGTTTGGCTTGATCTCAATAGCACAAAATTATTCGTAAAAGAAAACACAAAATTGACTAACGGTGCACAGTAGGTATTTCAGATCACAGTTTAGTCAGCGACCCAAAGCCGTGCTTCGTTATTTTAGGGAGCTCGGCTGGTTTGTGTAGGCTGGCAGGAGTACATGCACAACACACCCCAAGCGGGATGTCAGTGCAGGTCTTATCACCCCCACTTTGAACTAGAATTGCAAAAAAGGGCGACAACTTACAAGACTTAAGGGTAATTTATAAGAGGGCTTAGGTCTTTCTTTTTAACTGACTTCAAAAGGAGGAGGTTATCAACTCGACTGTATGTTTTTTTTAAATGTTTGGTTTTGCATGGCAAGTAGTCATATCGATGGTGAGGCCACTTTATTTATCTGTGTTAAAGACAGATCACATTAAAACATTATCAAACGGATAATTTTTTTACAATAGTTTTTATAGAATCGATGGGTAAAATTTTAATATTAAGTCATCGTGAAGCAAGTATCACACTCCTCACCAGAGAACTTTTTCAGATCTAACTTTGGGAGATATAGATAAGGTTTCAATTAAAACTTTTCTTGTTTAGGATCAGACATTGTTTATTAGCCTAAGTAAAGATTTCAATCTGCTGACGCTTAGTTATGGATATTTTTTTAAACTCAAAAATGCTTGTAATGTGGTCATTATTTTAACAAACTTCTTTTTAGAAGGTCGAACTTTATTTTGCTCAAAAAACATTGAGTAAAGCACTATACAAGCATTGGTCCGCAATGACTACACTGCTAGCCACGCTATGATGGCCTCGAGCTAAACTTAGCTACACTCTCGGCCCTCAAGCTTGGTCATCATTGCAGCCCTTGCTGTCCGCGCTGCTCGGTCTCGGCCTTCATTCCAGCTTGTCCATCAAGGGCTGCAATGTTGACCGCGTTGTGATGGCCTGGACCTACGCTACGCTGCGTTACTCTGCGCTTTCGGCCATCATCATCGCTGCCAGCAACGCAGTCATTACAGACCGCGACAGTTATCTATCTACTGTAATTTCAATTTTTTATAATCGTGAAAACCTTATAAATAATTATTCCATTCAAACGCAACGACTTTCATTCCAGATCAGTCTATTATAATGCATTATTCAAGCCTTGAAACCAACACCTTTACTTTAACCGAACAAGACCTTTCAAGGGAAGAATGTAAGCAGTTCTAACACAGAGTAGAAAGTGCACAGAGAATTAACTCAATGTATAACTCGTATAAATGAATCACCTGTTAATAACAAACTTTCACCAGCTCTCTCAGTCTACCGCTGGGGCAGCATCGTGGATGAGATTTAACAGGTCAAATTTCATCATCATCATAATCAGCCTTTTAACAGTCCACTGCTGGACTTTTTGCCTACCCCCGAAAGGGTGATTGGGCCATATCGACCACGCTGGCCCAGTGTGGGTTGGTGGATTCACATACGCCATTGAATTCCTTCTCCGTACGTATGCAGGTTTCCTCACGATGTTTTCCTTCACTGAAGTTCATTTTTGAAATTGTAACTGTGTGTAATACTTATTGTACTAAATACGACGTTAAAGAGAAATTACACTAGAGATTCGTATATGAAACTAATTTGTTTATCTGTGTATTAGGTACTCTGCGTTCTAGACACGTCGACAGATTGACCTTTCGTGTTGCTAACCGCTATCTAGACTCGGTATCGTCATACTGTAGACAATAGCTAAATGACGTGAAAGTCACGTTCGTGTGCTACTGGTGTTTACTTTTTACGGAGTCTTCTTAGTATTGTTATTAGATCGTCTTTGGAATCTTCCGAAAAAAGAAATAAGTATCTAAAGTTCGAATCTATATCCTATCTTCAGATATATATTTAACGCAAGATTTAACGGCCTACTATCCGAGTCGCGTAGGCAACAAAACGCTCCCTCAGCCCCCGCCAAGTTATAGCGACGATGTATTTTGCCACGCAAGAGTCAGGACGCCCGCGGGGGGAGTGCAACGACAAAAAAGAACGACCTCGATGACGCCTGGCGCGGTACAGAACGCGGCGCGCGCAAATTCTCGCGACCTTTGTACGCTTATAATTTCACTAAAAAACGAAACTATTGACTATCAAAATTCTATCTAAATAAAAAACAAATGAATAAAATTGCCTTTCGGTACATGCAATTTCCAGGTCTTTCATTAGAGCATAAAACGAAAAAAATTAACTAAATCGACTTTGTTTCAGATTTTATTTTGATCGAGGAAAGTTTATTCTATCGCGTTTTGAACCAAATCATAAACTCAAACACAGATCTCTGTATTTGTTCATGTATTTTTTTCCAGCTCAAATATTGTAATTTAACTGAATAAAATTGATTTAAAACCGTCAAATTTGGTATAAGAGGCCGTTAAGACGTTTCACTACTACTAGTGCCTACGCCATGTTCACGGGAATGCCATGCCTAGCCTAGCTCGAATTGGGTTTTTTCACGGATCGGTGGAGCTTCCAGCGGCCGATAACTCTTGATTAAACTGATAAAGGTGTGACGCATACCAATTTAATTCGAATTGTGGTACAAGGTATCGAAAAACGTGCTGGTTTCATATCAAAAACAATGCTGTTGCGGAAAAAAAACTTTCGAAATTTTTCGAAGTCTTTAAATCACAGTTCTAACAATATCTATCTCTATCTCTTCTCTATCTTTACATATTATAAATTAAAGTCGCTTTCGACAGACGTGCTGTCTGTATGACCGCTAATTCCTCCTAAACCACGCGACGGATTTTGATGCGGTTTTCACCATCAGTTAGATAATTTTTCACGGAAGGTTTATAGTATATATAACTAGCGACCCGCTCTGGATTCGCACGTAAATTACACCCGTGCTAAGCCGGGGCGGGTCGCTAGTATCTGTATAATATGCTAAGCTGACCGAAAGCCTCTGAAATGGCTAGGTGGCTATTGTTTTATACCAAAAAATATCGGGAACTAAAATTTTACGTATTATCTGACCGACGCTAAGTAATAACGTATTATCAGACCTGGGGGTCTAGACAAGACCCGGAAAGATGAAATTGTATGAAAATGACATTGACAATGACATTAGCATGAGAGACACTATCTCAAGCTAATGTCATTTTCATACAATTTCATCTTTTCGCGGGCGTTAACGCTAACAGTGTGTGGCTCTTGTCTAGACCCCCTGCGCTAAGTTGTCAATGCCAGTCATGGTCGAGTGACCGTGAGTGTCATTCCGTGGAATGGCTAATCGTATCGTATTAAAAACTTAGATTGCATAATAAGTCGCAATCCGTCAAATTTTATTTCTCTAGTTTTTCAGAAACGAGCCAAACTTTCCATTTAAATACCATTATTTCATACTCAATTTTTTAAACTTATCATTATGTTTGAACGTTTCAAACGAATTTTAATCCCAATAGAAAAAAACTGATATGAATCTACTTCATAAATTCCTTGAGATGGCAACTTAGCACCTAGTTATTTCAACAAAGTACAATTACATACACCAAAGGTACCTACTTTGTTAAATATAATCTTAACCGTGAAACCAGTTGGTGTATATTGAAGTTTATGTGTAATCTATTGTTAACGCTTTGATGGATAACCGATATCAATTATTGCTGATAATTTTGATGATAAAATAAGCACTTGAGCTAACATTCAGTGTCATGTCAAAATTACACTTCCTGCGAGCGAAGCGAAAGCTACTACGACCCGATCGGACAATAACAGATCGTTATGAATTAATTAAAGACCCCAGTAAAAATATAGATAGAATACTAGGCCTTCTTTACAAAATGTTTTTATATGAGGAAAATCGGTGGTGAAGACGTAGGTCACGAGGACTCTGTTCGGGGTGGACTACTGTATATCCTTGGGTACTTGGGTATTTTAGATCCTTGTACTAGTTGTTTGCTCTGAACTCTACCTACTTCTAAAGTAAAGAATAGTAAAGATATCTCTCACTTTTACAACTCTGACTAATTTGTTCGTATTTGAAGAAAAAAAAATATTTACCAACATTTAAAACATACTTTTTTTTTCAACATGCATTTAAATTTTTACAACCAAAATGCCGCCGACTTATCCAATTGGAATCTAAACCTCTGTTCGCTCGTTAAATCACACCATAAAATTAAATTAAATTAAAATCATGAATTTCAAAATCAAAACTGGAATTGACGACATTATGTTTCCATAGCTCTTTCTCTGTCTCTTCTCTGTAGGGAGGTAAAAAAGTTCAAAAGCCCAGCTAAAGTTCACCTCTGTTGTTAATAAAAGATTTGAATACGTTTCCCTGCTAAATATAGTCTTAATATTGTGTGTAGTCACTGGCAACAGCTAGTAATTAGGATACGGTTGGCATGAAGGTTAGCGCAAAGGCGTTAGTCTGACGACCTGTCTGTCAATTTTAGGCGTAGGCATGTTATTGCCACGCTACCGATCAAAGTCTTTGTGCCCTCTCTACTCATGCAAATTCTATGACATTGGTATTTTTTGCAATATCTTTAGATATAATGTTTAGAAGAAAAAAAAAAAGCTTTTTGTAGTGTGAAAATATATTTTAGGTCTTTAAGAGCCCTCTCATATTTTAGACGAATTTTTTTTGCGGCGTTTTGGCATTGTGATTCTATCAAATAGAAAGATCTACAGAAAATTCAATTTCTGTTTATATTATTTTCATCAACACTCGGATCACATTTCAACTTATTACCTCTAATTATTGGTACTTTAATAAATGTAGCACCTTAAGTGTATTTTCAGAATATTCTAAGCAAGTTAATATTTGAAATTCATCGACTCTACTGCCAACATAGTGCTCCACCTGCCACGACTCCATAAATGATATCTTCGAGCGGGCGCTTGCCACCATCAACATCCCTGCTGTTCTAGAGCCATTGGGGATAGTTCAGGATGATGGCAAGCACCCTGATGGCTTTACCCTGATCCCCTGGGAGTGAGAAAGGGCTCTCGTTTGGGACGTTACATGTGACGTTGGCACCTTCTCACCTCAGGGGGACCATTCAACCGCCAAGCGGCGCAAGTATGCATCACTATCAAGCGAATATATATTTATGCCACTAGGCGTCGAAACTTTTGGTCCATGGGGTCCATGTACCAAAAAGTTTTTGAAACAAATTTCACCACGGTTAGTCGACGCCGCTGGTGATAAGAGAGCTGGCTCATTCCTCGCGCAGATAATTTCATCGGCAATTCAACGCGGGAATGCAGCCAGCGTTCTTGGTACAATACCATCACGGACAGCTTCTTCATTTAGATTTATAGTTTAAGTGTATTAATTATGGCTTTTTTTTGTTTCGTTTAATATACATTTGTACTTAAATAAATGTTCGAAGTAGTTTTTCGTACTTAGATGATTCGTTCTTTTTGAATTTTGTCTAATTAATAATAGACTTACCTACACCTCAAAAAGAGCCAAAATTCGATCAGCTAAAAAAAAAAGAGTAATTCTCTGCGGAAAAATCAATACTGCTGAGAGATGAGACTCATTTGTTTAATTATAACGTTCCACAATATTACTTAGGTCGAAGAAAATTATTTTAGGCTATCGGACTGTTTTTTTATCGTCATTTAAAAAGCTGACCAAAATAGAATTGATCGCTGAAAACCAAATTAAAATGTATTCAAAATTAAAGAACATATTATTAACAATATCTTGCTAGACAGAGAGCGCACTATACTTTCAAATGACGTCTCTAGTACGCTATACAAATTCCATACTGACACACACTTTGCGGGAAAGGGACAGAGCTTCTCTTCCTTTTCCAACCACAAATCTCAAAACTTTATAATATTTTTTTTAACGTATAGGTACGTATTACATTTACTTAATTATTATTTTTCCCAAAGCCTATATTTCAACCAATCAAATAACTGTCCGATAGCTTATTGTGGACTTAATTTTTACCTTATTTCGCGCGTGGCATAATTTTGATTTTTGTTTAGTACGTTACAAAGATAGTTATAACCAATCGTCATTGGTATATTTACGCTACAGTGCTCGCTAGGAGGCTCTTCTTTACAACGGTTTGCTCTTTTCGTGTCATTGTGTTGCATTTACTTGTCCCTATTCACTAGAGTGCTCATTGTAAGTAAATGCTCACGTTTATAAGCATCTAAGTGAATTTTCAGAATATACTAAGCAAGTTAACTCGTTAATTAAAATGAGAATACCGGATTTAAATATTTATGTAAGCTTAGGGCGGTCGTGAAATTACGGAGTCTCTGTATCCCATCGGATTCCCTTAATCCCTAGGATAAGTATCACCTGTAGATTTAAGGGCGGTACGGTTGTGGGGCCCAAGTTGTGATAGCTTCAAACCATAGAATAAATGATAGTCAATACTAAACAGCTTTCCGGTATGACCGCACTAAGTGGTATTACGTCATGGTGGCGCTTCAAGGAGTTTGTTAACTAAAAGTTTCCATCAATCTAACAAATCTTTTACAATTGTGATAAGCTATTATAGCTTATCACATCTCTGAATTGGTAGCTAAGAACTAACGCAATGAATCCTGCTTTAAAAAGGAAAAAAACGCTTCAAATCGATACAGCCGTTTTGTAGGTTTTTTTTATCGAAATGATTAATTTGAAAACTATCTGTTGAAAATTAAAACGCGACAGACAGTGCAAGTTGCGACTAAGTTTTTATTACTATTTTGTAGCATCGGGCAGTGTCCTATTGCATTTTAACCTTCACTGATAATTTTGCCTTAAGTCCTATAGGTGTAGTTTGGAAGGTCAGAAGTTGTTTTGCGGGATAGCGTTATTGATGACTCCCATGTTGCTATGGGTGATATAACGGTCCGACCACACGATACGTCGCGGTGAGGCGAAAAGAAACATTAATGATACAAAATCCAGTAAGTTCGTGTAGGTAAATCATTTTCCGAAATAAATTTTTGTGACAACCGTGTCTCATCGATGAAACGGTCACTCGTTAGGAGAATCTTCGACAGCGACTCACCGTGGAGAAAGTTCGATGTTTCCCGACACGTCGAACTTTCTGCTACTCGAGGTTACAACCAACTTGCCAACTTCTCTGATGGTAAGCCACGACTATAGCGAGCGAAGACGTAATAAGAATTCGACATGCCGGGTATAATTCGGGTGGCCATCCCTAGTCAGAGTTTTTAGGCTGACTAAAAGTGGTATTAACTTTATGACGTGCCTTAATTAACTAAACAAAATACAAGCTAACTAACAATAAAACAAGTTAAAATTGATTTTTGTACCCCTAATTAAAGAGTTAATAATCTACAAACGGTTCATAGATTTTCTTGAATCATAGCTAAGAGGGTTCTTAGCTATGATTCAAGAAAATCTATTTGAGTTAGCTTGTATTTTCTTTAGTTAATTAAGGCACTTCATAAAGTTAATACCACTATTAAGTTACCTTTCAAACATAAACAAACTAAACAAGTTCAGGTATCAATGTATTTATCTGTATCAGCGTCGATTGCATGGAAGTGCTGGAATCTTCACGTAAGATGAGGTAAAACCAAACGATTAGCATTGGATTAGAATGAAAAGGCCAATTCTAAGTAAAATATTACATTTTGTAAGGAAAATCTGAGTTCAGACTCTGATTTCAAAAGTCAATAAACCTTATCCATACTTTGAAAATAAATCACAAATTGAACCAACACTGCAAATTAAACAATGAAATCTGTTCGTTAGCAGACCTTGTAATTATATTCGACCAAATACGATTCGGCAAGGACTGAATATCTGGAAAATATTGAAGTTGACTCGAAAAGAAGAAAATGTTATGATTTACAAATAAATAATTTAATTTGATTTGTAAAATTTTACTCTCACCGGTGGTAACACAACCAAACAAACGAAAAATACATAAATGTTCGTTTATTGATATTGTTTATTACAAAAAAAGCCTATTAAAAGTCAATTCACAATATGTACTGTAAGTATTAAAACGTATATTGCTTATCTCTGATCCATTTTTAACATAATCAATGTAAAATTTTCTTACTATTATAAGTATCTGTGAAATTTTGAAGATAGGATTTGATTAGACAAGTTTTTGAGGTTGTGAATAAACGACCCCCGGATGTAGAAGTGAATGAAAATTATTGGAATCAGAAGATCTTGATCAAAAATTTATGTAATTGCAAAACCCTCTACGGTGTTTCCGAGAAGCTACAACATGGGGTTCTTCAAAAGGCAAGTTTATTGATTCCTAAAGGGTTGGCAACGTATTTGTGACGCATCTAGTGTTACAAGTATCCATAGGCGACGGTGATTGCTTACCATCAGGCAGCCCGTCTGCTTGCTTGCCACCTATGGCATAAAAAAATTGGAAATGTCACAAAATTCAGAATTTCTAGTCATAATATTTGTGTTTAAGAAGTATTTGACAAGGTTGCATATTTTTTTTTAAGAAGGTTAAGTGGCACTAATCATCTCACACAAACAATCACAATCGATTCATATTGCTGCTGCTCATTTAGAGTATTCCTGAAACGAATACGTCCACCAGGCCAGCCCACAAAAAGATGCGGGACTGTAGCTCAGGGGCTTTACGCCCACCTGTTTTAAGCGATTCTGTTTAGGTGATTGCGAAAAGTTACGCAACCGCAAATCGTATCTCGGTACGTTAAGGTTCACATTCTCGTGATTTTGCATACTGCGCTGTTTAGAGCTCGCGTTAAGAGATAGAGATAGATAAGGCCCCAAGACCGGGAAAAGTGGACGGAGGGGAAGAAAACCTTTGCACTGCAATAGGAAAGTATAGACTCTTAACATAATAATAACTTAACATAACTAATAATAATGTGTTAGTGCAGAAAAGCGGTATTATATTGTTTTGTTTTTGTTCATATATTTATCGGTATTCCGGTAGGTATTGTTTTTATTCCGGTATTGTTTTTCTCTAATTACACCGTTCCAGCTTTTAACCGCTGCCCACGTTATAAAAGGTAGACTGGGGGAAAGATTTAGGGCTATATAATTCACCGTGAATTGCCTGGAACTGCGTAGGGTAACGCAGAGTTGGACCGGGCCGGAAAGGCCCGGGTGGCTCCTCACAAGCCCGGGGCCCGGGACTGGAGATACCCCTATCCTACTTACCACGTGGTTTGCGGCAAGCCCCGCAAGCCAGGACCGTGTGGGCCCGCGCATACTGGGGCCCGACTGGCAAACGCCACCTCGACTATATGTCCAGTCCGACGCTGGGTTAACGGTCGACAGCTTGCGGATAAATCAAGCTGAGTTTTAGATCTAAGTACTAGTTGCTTTTATTTAAGTCTATAGAAAAAGTAAAGTACTTATATGGACAGGGTTACGAAATAACCTTTTACGAAGCCGAATTTTGTCGAGTGTTAAAGTCTGTTTTCTATAAGTTACCTAAGGTATATTACGTATACATGGTCACTTGTGTTCGGAAAACTCAAATTGACCAATGTATGCTTTTAGCGCCAACTTGAAAAAAAACCTGTCACTTTATTTCCCTCAACAATCATTGTACCGATTGTGATGTGTGTGTTTTATAATATTTTTCTGTATAGAATGTAAAATAATGTAAAATACTATGAACTATATACACTCGGATTTATTCATCTTTTTACATATTTATACTCTCTTTGTTTTTAGGGTTCCGTACCCAAGGGTAAAAACGAAAGGCGGGTCCCACCACCCTTTCGTTTTTACTATTTTATAATTTTTTTGTTAATCCGCTGTACGGTAACATTACATATTATGGTGAAAATTTCAACTGGCTATCTATTACGGTTCGATAGATACGAGTACAGCCGTACAGAGAGACAGACAGACATTGTAGGCTTAATAATAGGGTCCCGTTTTTACCCTTTGAGTACGGAACCCTAACAAAATATGCGACAACCACGCCAGTTTCCATAATACCTATACCACCTATAAAATACCTATAAAAATACCTATAATACCTATACTCTGTCATAAGTAGGACGAAAAATTCATGACAGATTTACGAGTGTGTTAGTTACAATTCAAAGACAGATAAATGTAGCAACAACGAAAATATTTACTGGCATTTTTCGATGCCTGGAATTACGGTGAGACCAACTTATCCTTACAGTTGAATAATGGAGCTACCATTGTATTTCGTCAACAAAACTGAAAACTTCGCATGGATAATTGTGGTTCATTCATTTGACCAGCTCTATAAATAATTTGGTCGCTATCTATAAAGCGACAGAATAAAATGAGAGGTCGTTATTTTAACTAGACGAGGCATCGTTATTATTTAATTTTGGGTATAAGATGATAGCGGCGACTTTTTAGTTAAATTTAAAAAAACAATGGAAAAAGGTTCTAAAAACTATGAAATTTTTAGGGTTCCATAGCTCAAAAAGTAAAAAGGAATCAGATCATTTCGTTTTCCGTCTGTCTATCCGTCTGTCTGTCAAGACCTTTTTATCTTTTTTTAAGCTTCAAAATTCGAATTCGCTAATGAGATAGCCGTACGGTTAAGCTGCCCTTTATAAACAGCAATGCGATTCTGATATAAACTCACTTCCAGTGACAGCGCGGATTCAGCGCTGTGGACGAAATCGGCATTCAGAAAACTCGAAATTGTTGAATTTCAAGATGGCGCTCTCAAAAGTGAGCTCATGGTCGAGTTCGGTTGCGAGTGAGTTCTCAACGCCTAGGTTTTCTGACATAAAAGTTTGAAAGGTACCTCCAGCCTTCGCCCAAAATAAAATGAATAGACGGGGCCAGAATAAGCGCATTTTTGATTACAAAATGAGCACCGGCACTCACTTCGTTTCAGTCGGTCTATAGCTGTAGGAAGTGCAACACGAGACTATTGTTACATGATAACGAAACCAGACAACATTATGCCTTCGTGTGCTTTTCCGAAGTGTAAATACACAACAAAAAACCGCTATCTATTTTTTGTAACAAATGTACTGTACATGGTTATAATTAGGCGTTGAAGTATACGTCCGACGGTTTTGACTCGTTTTTACTGAGCAAGTTCAATGGTTATGGCCCGTCCATTCATTTTACTTTGGTCGAAGCCTCCAGCTAATTTCAAGGAACAGTAGCGCTGCTCAACAACAAGTTTGTTAGCTTCACTAAAGTAATTACCACTCCATTGTTTCACCAAATATGTCTGCATACATCAGTAAATCACGGAGCATAGCGTACCCTAATAACATTAATTTACGTAATTAATTAAACAGAATTAACTACGGCCGTGATTTCACGTGAGCGAGGACAAAAAGCTTATTACAGTAAAAACTGCCTGCTTTTAAATTTGTACGTATGAATGATGAATAATTATTAATTTCGTGACTAAATTGGTTATAAAAAAATTTTTTTACTGAAATTTCTGTAGATAGCTTATCAGACTGAAGATTAAAAAGAAATACCTATAGTTTCAGCGGAATCATAATTATTACACCTAGCTTCACCCGTGTTATATATTTCCTTGAAGAAACCTTCTTGGTAGCGACAGCAACGTCCTTTGACTTAGATGACTTTAATTCTTGCTTTTCCATATAAAATGTATGACAAAATGAATTTTCTACATAATTTATTTTTTCTTTAATTTTGCCGATATTTTAATTCTTATTCAGAGGAATCCAACAAATCAAAAATCATTAAAATCGATCCATCCATTCTTGAGTTATAAATGGTGTAACATACACGACTTTGTTTATATAAATAATTATTATTATCTAGCAATTATTACTATAATCCTTCGGATTTGGAAGATGCGGGAAACTATGGAACTATAATAATAATATAATACGCAGGGGCGGCTTTATGGCGAGCCGTCGGTGAGTGGCGACACCGCGTACCCCGATTCCATGGGTCTAAAACCCCAGAGACCCTGACCCCTGGCTTGCCTTAACCGGCCGTCTGGGGGTGGAAACCGCAAGATCTAAAAACCTAAGCTCCAGGGTGGAAGTGTTAAAGGGCATAACGCCGCTAGTAGCTCTTAGTGAAAGTGCAGCACACCTCTCGACACCCTAAGCCACCCACGTCAATGTTGCCCTTCCGGTGCCAATATGCGGCAGCCATTATGGGGGGCCCATTTAGTGAGTGGCAAGTCATCACCTGCCTAAGTATTTTGAAATGAGGCATAATTGGCAGGTGCCGTACCTCATACCATAGATCTGTTATCCCATCCACAAGTTGTTCACCTCAATAGCCTAGACATTTTATATCCTATACTGTACAATAGTTTTATAATCCATTTTATACACATTCAATAATATTGTATTTTATATTCAACGGGGCCTCTTGGTGTTGTCTTCGGCCCCACCAATGCCTACCAAATGTCCGGGCTAGACCCGTGTTTATATTGAAATAATAATAATCATCATCATCATCATTTCAGCCGTAGGACGTCCACTGCTGGACATAGGCCTCCCCCATCGATCTCCAAAAGGGCCGGTTGGAAGCGGCCTGCATCCAGCGTTTCCCTGCGGTCTCTTTTAGGTCGTCTGTCCATCTTGTGGGTGGACGTCCTACGCTGCGCTTACCAGTCCGTGGTCTCCATTCCAGAACCTTTCGGCCCCATCGGCCATCTGTTCTGCGTGATATGTGCCCTGCCCACTGCCATTTCAACTTACTAATCCGGTGGGCTATGTCGGTGACTTTCGTTCGTCTACGGATCTCCTCATTTCGGATTCGATCTCGTAGAGAAACCCCGAGCATAGCCCTCTCCATAGCTCGTTGTGCGACTTTGAGCTTGCTTATGAGGCCCATAGTGAGAGACCACGTTTCAGTGCCGTATGTCATCACTGGTAACACACACTGGTCGAAGACTTTCGTCTTAAGGCACTGAGGTATTTTGGACGAGAAGACGTTGCGTAGTTTACCGAACGCTGCCCAGCCGAGTTGGATTCGCCGATTGACCTCTTTCTTGAAGTTGGACCTACCTAGTTCGACTGTTTGTCCTAGGTAGACGTACGCGTCAACAGCTTCAAGAACTGAGTTCCCAACTGATACTGGGGTGGGCACAACATGGATATTTGACATGACCTTTGTCTTGTCCATGTTCATTTTAAGGCCCACCTGTTGAGAGACTCGATTGAGGCCTTCGAGCATCATGCTGAGATCCTCCATCGATTCTGCCTTGACCACAATATCGTCGGCAAACCGAAGGTGAGTGATGTACTCGCCGTTGATGTTGATGCCGAGTCCTTGCCATTCCAGGAGCTTGAAGGCATCTTCCATTGTGGCAGTGAACAGTTTCGGAGAGATAACGTCTCCCTGTCTCACGCCTCTTCGCAATGGAATTGCCTTCGAACTCTGCTCCTGTACTCGGACCGACATGGTGGCGTTATTGTACAAACACTTCAACACTTCGACATACCGATAGTCAATACGGCATCGCTGGAGAGACTCAAGCACCGCCCATGTCTCGACCGAATCAAAGGCTTTCTCATAGTCCACAAACGCTAAACATAGTGGCAAGTTATATTCTTCGGTCTTCTGTATAACTTGGCGTAGCGTGTGGATGTGGTCTATGGTACTATAGCCTTTTCGGAAACCGGCTTGTTCGATAGGCTGGAAGTCATCGAACCTGCGATCGAGACGATTCGTGATGACCCTCGAAAACAGCTTATAAACATGGCTCAGAAGCGAGATGGGTCTGTAATTCTTCAGCAAGGTTTTGTCACCTTTCTTAAAGAACAGCACCACCACGCCTCTGTTCCATGCTTCTGGCGTTATACCTTCGAGTAAGACAGAATTAAAGAGCTTCTGAAGGACTCTGAGTACCGGTGTTCCACCCGCTTTCAGAAGCTCTGATGTGATTCCATCGTCCCCCGGCGCCTTGTTGTTCTTGAGCTGTTTCAGGGCCATCCTAATCTCGTACAGGCTGATGTCCGGGATATCTTCGGTATAGTGTCGGCTCAGCTTGGCTCTTGGGTCTTTGGCCGAGCTGCTCACAGGTTTAGCAACCGAAGTGTATAGCTGTCCATAGAACCTTTCGATTTCCCCTAAAACCTCAGCTTTGGTCGACGCTACACTACCATCTTCCCTCTTCAGCTTTGTCAGCTGGCTTTGCCCAATAGACATGTCTCTTGCAAACACTTTGGAGCCTTTGTTTTGCTCAATCGTCTCTTTAATACTGTTCGTATTAAAGGTACGTATGTCGTGCCGCAATGACTTCCAAATTTGTCTATTGAGCTGCCTATATGAGTCAGCGTCATCGGAACATTGTAGTTGTAACGAGCGTCGATCAGCCATGAGGTTACGGGTATGGTCGGATAATTTTTGAGGTCTATCTGTGCGCCGGCCAGGTCTAAAAAACTTAGAACCTACCGCATGGACAGTTTCCACTAACCTGTTATTAATCTCATCCACGGAAGCAAAATTCTCCAGGCAATCAAAGCGATTAGACAGCTCGAGTTGAAAGCTCTCGGGGTTTTGAATATGGGCATGGTTCGGTCGGAGCGTGGACTTCATTAGGCGGGACCTCTCAATTTTAACGTTAATATTCAATGTGCCTCTTACTATTCGGTGATCACTACCGGTTTTCACCCTGTGAATCACAGAGACATCATTGAATATTTGTCTCTTGGTGGTCATAATGAAGTCTATCTCATTTCTCGTAGAACCATCGGGGCTCATCCAGGTCCATTTCCTGTGAGGCGGCTTCTGAAAGAAAGAGTTCATCATAAAAAGTCCCTCTTTCTCCAGAAAGTCGGCCAGCCTCTGTCCCCTAGGGTTCCGTTGCCCACAGCCAAATTTCCCCACTTTCAACTCATCATCACTTCTCTTGCCCAACTTCGCGTTAAAGTCCCCCATAACAACAGTGAAGTGGGTCTCGGACGTATGTATGGCTCTACTAATGTCCTCATACATAACCTCCACTTCATCATCTGGGTGTGACGAGGTCGGTGCGTATACCTGAATGACCTTCAACGAATATCTCTTGGATATTCTGAGTATTAGGTATACAACCCTGCTCGAAACACTGTCGATGGTGATAATGTTGTTAATGAGGGACTTGTGGATGAGAAAGCCGACACCACCTTGGGACTGTTGGTCGCCCTCCCGGTAGTAGAGTAGGTTACCGGATTTCAGGGTTATCGTGTCCTCGCCCTCTCTACGGACTTCGGATAAACCCAAGATATCCCAACGTACCCTACCCATTTCTTCTTCCAGCTCAACAATCTTCTCATCAGTCCTCATGGTGCGTATGTTGTGTGTTACCAGGGCCAGTCGTCGTCGTTGGGGTTGGTAGCCGGGCGTCTGCCGGGGATTCTTAGCACCCCTGGCCCCGCCGTTACCATGACCGCTACCGTAGCCAGGAATAGCGGGGCTGCCGGGGACTGGGGGCCTGGTCCTTTTTGTATCTATCATTGAAGGGGGGGATTGCCAATACTCGCCACGCTTGGCAGGCGGGTTGGCGAGCGCAGTCGGTGTTTTTATACTCAGAAGACGCTGCTGCCCGTCTTCTGGTTTATCCCTTAGCCGACTTCTACGGCACCCACGGGAAGAGAAGGGGGAGGTCTATTCTTAGGCCGGACCTCCGCAGCGCAGAAATAATAATATAATATAATAATATATATAATAATACTTTCTTTACAAAGGAACTATCCTTTGTAAAGAAAGTGGCGCCACCGCATAACGGATTTGAAAGTGTTGGAGATGTTTTACCGT
Organism: Agriopis aurantiaria; assembly: GCA_914767915.1. Classification (NCBI taxonomy): domain Eukaryota; kingdom Metazoa; phylum Arthropoda; class Insecta; order Lepidoptera; family Geometridae; genus Agriopis; species Agriopis aurantiaria. Next base: position 13,719,014 of record OU611994.1, read on the forward strand.
GTGTATATTCTGTGGCGCGTGCCTTGATAGTGATTATATATATAAATATTTAGCGCCATATAGAATATTAATTGAGTATTATTGGAAAAGGGCCTTGAACAGAAATTATTACGAAAATTAAACTACTTCACTCGCTTCAAAAGATTTACGATGACGTATTTGTAACTATCACTAGGTAGGTACCTAACTATTAATTTTCTTTTCCATTAAACCAACAATAGATAGTTTGTACCTAGATGTTTTAAAAACTTTTAATAAGCTTGCCTTGACTGCAGTTATATTAAAACATACATTTTTAATCTACCGCAAAATGAATATTTTAATTAAACTCAAGGCATTATTATGAGCGTTTATTTTGCCGCCCGCAATGGCTTTATCGTCAGACCCGTGTCAGTCCGTGACAGGTTAAAAATAACGGACTGAAAATATTTATACGGCTTTTTATTATCATACCGGATTTATTGAAGAGCACGAGGTTTTAGCATTGTAGACTCGCAACCAAAGAGTAATAGGCTGTTACAGAAACCTACTTTGTAGCCTACTGGTTGATTACATAAAACAGTTCTTCGAATATTTCGGTTTCGGGCCTCCTATTTACTTACATCAATGGTTTCGGGCATGGTTTCGGGTACATTCCATAATAATATGATACATGCTCGCAACGCAATGCGAGTGCTTTGATTCATGTACATAATCAAAGTGCGAGAGAAATTTCCTGTAACGATTTCAATGACCTACATGTACTACTGAAATTTCAATAAAAAACAACTGGTGTAGATTATGTAAATGTCACATGAAATTTCAATGTGTGCCATGATGTGATTTTTTCTGTCCTCGTGAGAGAATTTTGGCGCCACACGTCTTATTAATTTGCCAGAGTCAAGTATTGAAATAGTTAAACTTTTATAAAATATTGACAAACAAATCATGGTCGAGCAAAGTAAGTCATGCCCTAGTAAAGTGGCGGAGACTTTACTCGAGGCTTCTATGGAGTTTTGGAAACAACACGATAAGTCATTTATCACCTCGTTATACCATTCTCCTAGACGAGCTCGAGAGCACGTGGAGCAATTTTGTGGTTGTACGGAACCCTCAATGCGTGAGCTTGAGTCGCACTTGGCCGGTTTATTACTGACCGTTGTAGCTACAGAGATTTATTCCTATTCTAACAACAATTTGATAATTACTTATGTCAAGATCCGTTTACTGGTTAGATGACGAAAATTGCGACTCAGGAAGATACAAATATATAACACAGCCAACATCACTTACACAATCAAATACTGGTTGAACGGGACAAGCAGCTACGGGACACGACGAGCTAACAATAAATGCTGAAAAGAGAAATAACATTGGAAACCGTGGAACAATTTTGCTCGACGCCGGATGCAATATTGTTAAGAGGCGCAGTGTAGCGACAGATGTAGTACGTAATTTTACCCAGCTAACCTGTATACCTACCGGCAAATATTTTAAACAGACAGCGTAGGCTTAGTATTAGGGTCCTGTTTACACCTTTTGGGTACGGAACCCTAAAAACTACAATACCCCCCCTTTTGGCTTTGCATCGTCTGCCACAAACACAAATTGAAACTGAAATATAGTTAATGTTTTAACTGGAGACACAAATAATTGGAATGATACAAACAATTGCTACATTGGCGGATCCAGGGGGGCCATCCCCCCCCCCCCCCAAACACCTAGATATTCCATACATTCGACTCAATTTTTCGATTTGAATCCTTCGAACCTTGACAGAATGGCTCCCCCCAAAATGAAATCCTGGATCCGCCCCTGAATTGCTTAAGCTTTATTAAGCTTTAGCACCGCTTTATACTGCGTCAAAGTGATCTTCTGCGCTGATAGATCGTCAATTCCGTTTGATGAATGTTGAATAGCTAGAATCGCAACAGTTTTAAATTCATTCAGAAAATGGGTTATTTCGAGCGGCTTGAATAAATTGTGCTTTTTTGCGCCAATCAAATTTAATGAAGCTAGTTCAAGCATGGAACAAAAAATACAGCTTTAGCATCTGCTACGAGTGCTACGTGTGCTGATTGCTACGCGAGTGCTGCGCGAGTGCTACGCGGTGGCTAAAATAAATTATTTAATAATAATAGCCAAGAGCGTGTCCAAATTCGCATGCCGAGTTACGCATAAATAGGAGAACAAATTATAATAATATTTTTTCGAAAAAAAAAAAAAAAAAAAAAAACAATAACTGAGTTCAATATTGTACCTACGTACAAACTTAAACTAAAAAGTTATATACTTTTAAATCGACCCCACACGATGAGAAAGCTTTAACAGAAATTACACGGTTGCGTGATCTTTCCAACAATAAAGTAGTTATCTTTAAATATAGGTACATATTAACGTAGGTATAGGTATAATTTTTATGATGCCTCCTTACAAATGCATACAATCTACTTTGTTCTAATGTTTCTGTGATGTTCAAACAGAGATTGACAGTCCACATCAAAACTTTTGCTCAAGGGAACCACCAAAGATTTCATATTATACTACGTGGAACCACATACCAAAACGACATCTGTGTAAATCTCAGAAGAAGAACTAAATGGTGTTGTTTTTTTTGTTGTTTTTGTTGATATCTCAAAAAGTGCTAAATTAACTTTGATAACACATGTATGGGACCTTTGAGGTATGACCTACAAAAGAAAAAAGAAAACATCAAAATCAATTCATATTTGGCGAAGTAATTTCGTAACAAACATACAAAAAAAACAGTCGAATTGATAACCTCCTCCTGAAGTCGGTTAAGAATACCTTATCCTTAGATTAATGTATATCCATATTTTGTAGGAATAAATTTAATTTTATATCAATAAACTCTGTGAGTAGAGCCTTCACCTGAGTCTGTTATGTAAACGGGGCTTAAATCCCAAACTTACTTAATAAAAGTGTCTAACACGTCCAATGCTACGTTTTATAGCTCAGGGTATTAAAAGTGGTGTAAAACTGATTCCGGGCTCTGTCATTTTGTTTTATTGGCTCAGACTTACGTAACTTTCTAGCTACGAGGAAAAGTTGCCGGGAAAATTGAGTTAGGTTCAGGTGGACTCGCTTCTGTCTGAGTCACTTTACTCTTACTTGCGTTTTATTCGCAGATCACACAAACAAGGAGATATGCTTTAGTATAAATATTGATCGTGTTCAAAGGTCTCCGTGTTCCATACATTTTGATGTGAAACATGTATTGGAGTGCTTTGGCATGACGCTGTCATCAGCCGTCATGGTTCACATCTGCCTTGCGTCCCGTGCGACAATCAATTTGCGCAAACATTATGATTGTTTACAATAACTACCCTGGCCTAGCTACAAGGAAAAAAAAACATTTTATAATATAAACATTTGAAATTGTTTCGACAGTTAATTAAATTAATACTTTTTAATATAAATAATATTTACGGAATTTTATACCATCTCTCTAGATTTGTACGCCTATAAACTAGGCAAAACATGATACAAAGTAACAAATATTTTAAACCACCTATTGTGCATGCGTTTTTAATGTGTGTATGATTTACTCGTGTTTTGTGCAAATAAATAATCTTTATCAATAATCTTTATAACTGTTTGAAATTTGAATTTCCCGCCATAGGTGTAACGCATCACCTAAAAACTGTTTAATTTCAATGTGGAACACTACTTTCTGAAAATTACTTTCGACTAATTTAAGTGCCAAAACTATCTTCCCAATATTAAAGTATTTTAATAAGACATTTTATTTATATGACATGGGAGTTACTCACGTATGATTACTCCAACTATAGTTTCAACTGCATTTGGCGGTCTTTTTCAAGGTGAATGAGCGCGCGCAACAGCGTCTCGTTTTTCTCGTGAGTAATTCCCGTGTCATATAAATAAAATGAGTGACAACAACGTCAGTTTCCTTAATGAAATATTTTTAGTGAGGTTTGTGAACCTTTTTCCTTACCAACATTCGTACATGGAAGCCACAGGGCGTGAAAACCTTATTTTCCGCTCACCGGCCTCGCCTGATGCGGACAGAAAGGCATTGAGAGTGTAGAGGACAGATAGATTGTGAACCAGCAACTTACATAATAGGGTGAAAAGTTTATACTTAGTACGGAGGTGTTGGTTGGTGGCAAGGTAGATGACGAAGACTTTTTAGATGATGAAAAATTCTACGCACTATTTGTGCCCCTCGGTTTTACCCCCTGTCCTATTGGAGCTGAATTTTTTGGCCGAAAGGAGATCATTGTACTCCATATATCACTAGTAATTATCCCCGAACTGAGACCTCGCGATGTTCCGTTTTTACTTCACCTACACTACGGTACACCCGCTCCATAGTTTTCCTACCTACCATGCTCTTGATTGAAAAATATGACTGTTAACGGCTACAATAATCAACTGACAAATTAGTTCATTTCGTATTAGGAACTTCTTCTGTTAAGTAACGGTATTTTATAAATTAATTATTTAATATCTTCACATTCATCGGATTAACTCATATACGTACTTAAAAATTCTATTTACTTGAACTACTTGCCTACAAAATGTCATGAAGATAGCATGAACAGCCTACTCAAATTATCGTCGAACAAACATGCTAACATACAAACATAAAAGCAAATTTGACGGTTTTAAATCAATTTTATTCAGTTAAATTACAATGTTAGAGCTGAAAAAAAATACATGTCACAGATACATCTGTGTTTGAGATTATGATTTGGTTCAAAACACGATAGAATAAACTTTCCTCGATCAAAAAAAAATCTGAAACAAAGTCGATTCAGTTTATTTTTTTTGTTTTTTGCTCTAATGAAAGCTCGTAAAAACCTGGAAATTGCATTTACTGAAAGGCAATTTTATTCAACATTTTTTTATTTGGATAGAATTTTGATAGTGAATAGTTTCGTTTTTTAGTGAAATTAAAAGCGTAAAAAGGTCGCGAAAATTTGCGCGCACCGCGTTCAGTACCGCGCCAGGCGTCATTGAGGTCGGACCTATGTTCGTTTTTGTCGTTGCACTCCCCCCGCGGGCGTCCTGTCTGTTGCGTGGCAAAATACATCGTCGCTATAACTTGGCGGGGGCTGAGGGAGCGTTTTGTTGCCTACGCGACTCGGATAACTGGCCGTTAAAAGCCGATTTGTCCCGCAGTAGACTCTTACTCACTTCGCTCGGTCAGTTAGAAAACGGTCATTGACACTCGATACAATGTATGGAACAGCTGACTTTTTTCGCGATTTCAGGGTTGGTCTCATAATATTATAAGGTTGTTCATAATGATGAGTAAAATTACCTCCTTTCGGCTTAGTACAATCTATATGCGTAACCTTGTATAGATTAGCAACCCTCTTCTGATCTCCTTTACAATTAGGGTAATCAACCTAATTACTGCACTATTCACCTCTCCCTTTAATCCACAAACTCCAACTAGACCGATCACTTTGATTTTACCAAGGAAGCTGCTTGTAATGTCTCCGAAGTGCTGAAACTTGGAGTAAACTTTGCGACCTTTGTTCAATGGGGCGGATAGTGAATCTGAGAGTTCTACACACAAAGTTAGTAATTGTGCTCGAACTAGCGGGCCAAGTGTAGTAGAAAAATTGCAAAACTCCTTTATGTAAGTACTATAGATAGTACAAAATTTTTATGGGTACAATGACATTATGTACTTAGCAAATGTTTTACAATCTCTAATATGTTTTTATGTTTTAACCGACTTAACAAAAATTTCTTCAAAATATCAGGAGTTTTTAGGGTTCCGTACCCAAAGGGTAAAAACGGGACCTTATTACTAAGCCTACGATGTCTGTCTGTCTGTCTGTTTGTCTGTCCTACCTATTAACGGCTGTATCTTTCTAACCGTAATAGATAGCCAGTTGAAAATTTCACATGATATGTAATGTTATAATAAAAAAGTCGAAAAACGAAAGGATTCCATACGACAAACGTATTTTTTTTAACGTATTTTGGTATTAGCTCTAATGTAGAAACGGTAATATGTACAAGCGTCACACTTAGCTTGATTATAGTACACACTCTAAAGTATAACACCAAACAATAAATTATGGCCAAGTGCGAGCCGGTGATAAACTGTTCATTACTGGTAATTTCGTTATTAAATTTTGTGGTGGTATAGAACCCTCAGTGCGCGAGCCCGATTCGCACTTAGCCGGTTTATTTGATAATACTATTGAAAAAAATTATACATTTGAAGATGATAGATAATTTTGTCCTATGACGTTATCTCTCTTGGTTGTCGTATCTGAAGCCGGTGACGAGTGCTGATATATAGAGTCGAGGGTATATAAAGTCCTTGGATGCTCCCATATAAACGAAACGTCAGTCATTCGAAATCAGTTAGTGTGATGCGGACAAAGAACTTTGAGACCTAACCTAAAAAAGTAAGGTCCAAGTTATTTGGATGCGGAGTTCGACGCGTTGATCTAAATAAGAATGTTCAATCAAGGTTCACTCATAATGCCTGGCGACAGATTTTTCTTCTCATTTCCGTTCTATTTACTTCTCTTTTCTGTGGAATATACTTACTACTCACAATAATGCTGATGTGTCTTCTGAATTCCTTGAAAGTTGCTTCCTTAGCTTTTATTTAACTACCGTCTACTTATTATTTAGCTCCTAATTTGGATGTCTAGACTTGTAAGTTATGAGCTAGATGGCTGAGCATATTTATTAAGCTATCATAAGGATTCGCAAACAATGGTTCGCAAATCTTGGGCTCAACGCAGACTGTGAAATCTAGGAGGCGTTACGTTAGGTTCAAAATTGTACCTCAAATACATAAATGAATTGAAATAAATTGTTAATAAAAAAAACTTAAACAAGCTTTTCGTTTTCTTCTCAGCAAACACTTTCATTTGATACCCATATCAAGAAGGTAGATATGGCCACCCTCCGGCTCCATCATCAGGACCCTGGTCATCATCTAGGACCAAAGTGCTTAGAAAGACAAATGCGACGAACCCAAACTCGACGGGGGTACGTACGTCGTTTCATTTAGAAGTTCCTATGGCCACCTTCTGTCCCCATCATCAAGCAAGGTGGCTACCATAACATTACGTTGTCACAGAATTTACATCATCATCATCATTTCAGCCGTAGGACGTTCACTGCTGGACATGGGCCTCCCCTATCAATCTCCAAAAGGGCCGGTTGGAATTTACATAAGTATGCCAAATTTCAGCTCAATCGGTTGAGGACAACTGGCCTAAAATTCAGTTACAAGATTTGTCCTACACATACGTACGTACTATATATACTAACTAACGGGACAAGTTGATAAAAGCTTGAATAAATAAAAATTTATTTCCTTTACTAGTTTAGATACGACGCGGCGGAAGCGCGGCGTGGAATGCGCTGCCTGAATAGGTGTTCCCCGATTGTTACAATCTGGGTGTCTTCAAATCACAAGTGAATCGGTTTCTTCAAGGCAAGTGTTTGTAACTGTGTATCTGGGCGTCTGACTGCGGCATCGTAGCTCGCAAACGCCTAAAACGATTTTGATTTAGTTTTCTTTTTTTGAAACGTGACTTAATCGAGAGTTATTTTAATGACTAAAGAAAGCTTCGATGCCATCGCTGAACAACGGTGAAGGAAAACTTCATGAGGAAACTAGTACGTCCATGAACACACTAGTTCAAAGACAAATGACTTACACCAACATGCACTGGGCCAACATGGTGGGTTAGGGCTCATCCTCTCTGTCTCTGAGAGAAGGCCTGTGTCCCTGCATCAAAGAGCTCCTCAACAAAAACAAAATTAAAATTTGTTCAATAGTAAATAAGTTATAAGTATTTTAATTTCATGCTAGACAAAGAGACTATAGCACCTTATGACATCAAGCAGTGCGCGCGCCATACAAAATACTAAATACTATACTGATACAGGCTTAGCGCGAGAGGACCAGAGCATCCGCTCTCTATCCCCACCAAAAACTTTGAACGCTTATATCTTAGAATATATTCTTTTATAAACCAATTTAAATATTTTTTTCAGTATGTGTAATGTATTTAATTATATCCTTCGCTAAGCCTGTTATCTATATATATAAATATATAAAAATGAATCCCTATTTTCCTTGGTTACGCCATATCTCGAGAACGACTCCTACCGATTACATTCATCTTTTTTTTTCAAGTTTTGTAATACTTTGTAGAAGGTTCTTATAAAAAGAAAAATAAAGAAAATTGCAGAAAACTTAACGACAATTTTCACTCGCGGGTGAAACCGCGGGGTGCAGCTAGTTAGGTAATAAATTTTACTAAACATTAGGACACAAAAATACTATAGGCAGTGATACAGTAAGTGTTTTGTCGGGACTTAGGTCTAACTTTAGTAAACAACCGTGATTGTTTAAAACAGTATTTTATTAGGACAAAAGCATAGCAACATTTGATTGGAACTGCAGGATTAAGGGGAGTCAACCGCAGTCAAAGCCAGTCCTGGCTAGGCTCTCTGTGTAATTAACCTTGTACAGAGGACAATCGCTTACGTCAGCCCTGATCCTGATGCATGTTAATATTGGCTTTGAAATGAAATGCATTGGAAAGTGGGGCAAAGCTTTTACCATGGTAATTCCGGCTCCTCTTAATTGGGATTAGGATGGGATGAGAGAGGATTTAAAATAAATTGGACTCGCATTTCGCAAGCATTCAAAATTATTTTTCTAAATTTCAGTGGGCCTTTGCTCTGAAATTACCACTTCTTAGATGAAAATGACTAAATATACATTTTAAAGTTTACTGTGAATGATAATGCTTCAGTGGGCGTCAAAAGTCAGTAAAAAGCATGCAAAGGCCTTTGCCGTAAAGACAGTAAAAGCGTAATTCTGCTTATAGAAAGAGTATCAAGAATAAATTGTTTTTTTAACCCCCGATAATATGACTGATAATCAACGAACAGCTTTTCTTTAAAAAAAGATTTTCTTGAATTATAGTAAGAACATTCTCGATCAAGTCAACTTAAAAAACGAAACCAAACAACCAATGAATAACAAACTTCTATTAAAAAAAAATCTCAAATCTCGCTTCTTGTGGCACTTTCAATTCTTCATCAATCTAAAGTTATATGATTATTTACGGGATATTTATCGTGGTAAGGTTGTGGAATGAACTCCCGATATTTCGGCGCAGTTACATGCACCATGTTCACGGGAAGAAAATAATCAAAACAGCCATGTAAAATAATCATATAACTTTAGTGAACAACCGTGATAGTTTAAAGTGCAGGATTTAATTCCTAAATCCTGCACTTTTGTTCCTTGCATGACATCGGGGTGCCCTCTTGCTTCAAAAGCGGTGAAGTCACGCCATCCATTGTTCCTCTATGAAGACTGTTCATACTCATTCACAGCCTTTGTGGTGTGGAGAGACCAACAGGGACCTTACGCCTAGCTGTTTAAAGCAACCCAGTTTTTATGATGAAAAGATGTTGCGCGACCGCAAACCGTATCTGCGCGTGTTAAGGTTCACGTTCGCGTGATTTTCCAAACTACGCTGTTTTAACGTTAGTTTGATTCCGCGTAACGAGTAGGGCGTAAGGCTCCTGATTGAAATTTTTTATAAAGACTTAAGGGCATGGAACTTTTGAACATCGATGGTTAAATAAACTCTTTTTAAGGTTCCGTAAACAATGGATAAAAGCGGGACCCTATTATTCTGTCGGTCTGTCTGTCCGTCCGTCCTACCATTAAACGGCTGTATCTTTCGAACCGTTATAGATAGCCATTTAAATATACAGCTAGTTATTTTCACATAATATATGTAATGTTACGGCGGATTAACTAAGGAATAATAATAAACACATTTTATTTATATTACACGGGAATTACTCACGTAAGATTAAGCAGGTCACTCCAACTATAGTTTCAACCGCATTAGGCGGTCTTTTTCAAGGTGAATACACGCGCGCGGCTGCGTCTCGCTTGGCACTACGGGTTGCCGAGTGGCGCGCACGTGATGACAACGGCTGCTGATCGGTTGGGGGGTGGGGGTGCGTAGAGAAAAAAAATAAAAGTAAAAAAAGAGAGGGTCCATACAACAAACGAATTTTTTTCTTCGACCAAAAAAAAAGATTTTTTAACGTATTTTTGTATTAGTTCTAATGTAAAAACGGTAATACGTACAAGCGTCAAACTTGGCATGATTATAGTACATACTCTAAAGTATTACAACAAATAATTCTGTCGTCATCTGGGCGATCCTCTTTGTCATCGTCCCTTCTGCCTTCTACCTTCGTAGCGTCTTGGGCGAATCACTGAGTAAAACAACCGAATTCCATCATACCTACCGTACCTGCCCACGTTTCTTCTATAAGCAAATTTTATCCTGTTGGAAACAGTTATAATAATTAACTACTCACAAAAATCTGTTATGCAAACCTCCTAGGAAATAACCACAAACAACTCATCATAATCTAACTTTGAATCACTTTTTGAAAGGATTCCGTCAACCAGTGAACCCAGGCACAAAGTATCCGAATTTTCGTGTGATATTTCAAGCTTTTCTGGGTAGCTTCAGAGGTCAGGTTGCAGTGGTCGGAGCTACAGCTAACATTATTATTAAGTTTTCTGTTACGCGGTCCAAACCAGTTTAGCTGTCACAGACCAAAACACAGACCACATTTGGCAAATTGTAAAACAGTATGATCAATGAAAAATAGGAAAAGCATATGGAAAATTGACAAACTGACATGAAACATAAAGCCCAATTTAGCAATTTTCCATCTAGCAACAAGTTCTAGTTGTTAGTTATAAATAGATTGACGTACATTTTAAAACTATAGACGAAACTACAATGCGAAAGAAATGCGCCTCACTGGTGCGGCGAGAGCGGGGAGTGCTATCAACTTGCTGGCAGCACTCGCAGAAAGGCTTGACTGTATCTACGTAGCCCACTGATGTAAATTTCATAATTACACATAGACACTTAAGGCGAGGTTTTCCCACTTTTGAGCAACAGATGACCATAGCTTGGTTTATTGTATTAAAGTCGCATTTAGCGGAGCAAAACCATAGCGCTTACACACAGTCGTGCGTTTCTTCGCTACTACTATTTTTGAGGTTTTTCTCATATTTTTCGAAAAGTATAGCTGTAATGTAAAATGTATCTTTGCGGTTTTCTTTATAATTATGAAATCTGTATATTAAGATATCGTAGACATAATTTAGTATGTAGATATTTGAATGAATCCAAAAAACAGGGAGTAAAGCGCAAATCAGTGTCACTTTCATATAAAAAAAAAAAAAAAAAAAAAAACGAGGGTAATGTTCTTAATCGTGTTTCGTTCGGTCTTTGGGGTTTCTAGATAAAACATTCAATTTTGTTATGATGCCATTTTTATAATTTTAAGTTAACCATGGAAGTAGATACACTTCAACTAGAATTACCAAAGTTGTTAAAAGTCGGAAAAGAGCGTCTAAATTGCATAAATTTGCAATCATAATTTGTATTCAATATATTTTATTATTATTTGTTTATGGTTTTATTTTAATTTGCATTATTATTATTATTTATTTTTTAGAGTGTGACTGGGTGTTTTGGTTGGTATTACTATGAATCTGTGTAACTTGCAATAAAATTAATATTGTTTTGAAAATAATATTAAGGAGCCTTAATTAACTAGAGCTAGGGTTTTAGCCCTTTTTTATCGTAAAAGCCAACTAAAAGGGGCTTTTGGGTCGTGGATGGTTGTATAGGGAACTAGAATAGGGATTGATCATCCATTCAATTACGAGTCCATGTTAGGATACCGGTGTGGTCTTACGGAGATCCAGGTGCCTTTAGCCACAGAGGCTCTACAGGTGACCACTGAGAGGCTATTAGAGGTTGCAACCTAAAAAACATAAACGGGCGTGGTTTGGATGCGGTTGTCTGATTGGTATATGAGAACATAGCCTGGCTGAACCCCAATGCAGTCAGGTACCTTTTGAAGTTTTCCTCCACGTCGCCAAAAATATGGTTTGTGAGTAACCCTCAAAGGGTAAGTAAGACATTAAATCTATTGTGACTTACTCTTGTAACTCACCCAAAAATATTTTTGTGTTTCTTACTGTATTTTGTTCTGGAGCATTCAACTTGTTATAACAACAAAAACCCGTTGGTTTGGTTGAAAGAATGCCCGTACATTTCATGAATGTGAGGCAGTGATAGTTACTGTGAATTTTTTGCAGCAAAAGTAGGTGAGGGAATGTCACAAAGGGTTTTTCCTTTCCTAACGAACGCACAAGAGAAACTGGTGTACCACAGGGTAAAATGTGAATGCCACTTTCACAGGGTACGTTTCAAATTGAAAATATAATTTTAAACAAAAAGAGCGTAGTTGACATAGAGCGTAAAAAAACAATATATATAAAAAAAAATTTTTTACTAGTTTTCTATTCACTTAATTATCTAGAACTAAATGGATAATAAAATTTAACACAAAATAAATATTTTTATAGTTTTGGCAGGTCTACCTATACTTTTCTATTGATAGGATTTAGGCATCTTGTCAGTGTTAAATACCTATTAGATTATTTTAAAGTTTTATTAGATTTTGTAAAATAAGTCATAGTCACAGTCAGAGTCAAGCAAAGTAAGTCTCGATCAAGTCAAAGTCTAGTCTTAGCGCTTAAACGCTTGTATGGAATATATTATTATGGAAACAACACGAAAAGACGAAAAATTCACCACGTTATGTCACTTACCTAAACTTGACCACGATGACTTAATAAATAATAATACACCACTATAATGGTGGATTAATATTTATTATACACTCGAAAACACACCAATAATTATTTAAGAAATGAATATAAAATGAGACAACAATTTTTTTTACGTTGGCGCTAAAAAGTTTTTGGTGTGTCAAAGACTATTACTATTAGCCTTTCTTATAACGACATTTTACATAATTAAATGTATTTTAACTAGACCCTCGTCAAACAAATTACACCGAACATTAATTTCATAACACTATGTAATGGAATCTAATCCGCACGACAACAATGTTTTTCACGATAAATACGGTTGGACGTTATTTAATTGCACAAAAAAAAAAAAAAAATCACACTAAAATATAGACCAACAAATAGTAGATTATATAACAAGTGAAAAAAAGAGAATTTAATTGAAGGATTCACAAGTTTTGTATATATAGTCTATCTACTTTTTACCATTGACTGCGAGAAAATAAATACTAGTTTGTTTGATGAATGACATAACTAAGTAGTGTTTAAAAATAAGTTAACACAAAAAAACATAAAATGGAAATTAAAACAGCATTACTTAGCACAATAAAACATCACCTGGAGCACCCTGTATTTGTTGCATGGCGCGCTAACGCTGCGACTGCTGTACGAGTAGGTTAAGCTTTGTCTTTGTACTAATATGTATTCTGTAGTAAACGACTCATAACCGGTTATACTCCGCGATACGCTTATGCCTACAACAACAGCAGTCTGGTGTGTTCGCGCGCTTCATTCATTTTTTTTGTGCAATGTAGGTATTTAGATTATATAGATTAATTAGATTTAGAAATATCTTACCGAGAACATAGATTTTAAGACAACTTACTAACTTGAAATGTAACGTACTATGTGTTTTAAATAAAAAAAAAAAAAAAAAAAAAAAAAAAAAACTAGCATTGGCGGGAGTGAGCCAAGTTTTCTTTTCAGTTTTCGTGGCTGTAAAAAATGAACTGGATTGCTCAATGGAATAGCTCAATTTGGCCAGTAGGTACATTCTGCACGGTTTATTTATTTTATTTACTTAATTCGGTTAATTCGTGCTCGTTCCAAACTTAAAATGTTTTTATTCTCTCAGTTAGTAAAAGATAGTTTTGTTCACTGTTATCGATGAATCAAATGCCCCTTTACGAGTGGCAATGTAAAAAAAAATCGAATGAAACCCAAAGCTTTAAAATGTCTCAAAAAATCTTAACCAGAAGGAAGCCTTCAAGTAACTATCCCAGTTGTTTGATGCTGGGAGTAAAGCTTCTGCTTAAGGTCCAACGCCAACCTAGTGTCAAGATAGCGATGGCATCGTGGACAGTCGCGGTGTACAACCAGCCATGGAAAAAGTCAACCCATCCCAGCTCAGATGGGTAAATAAAACACTTTATTGTGTACGTACACCAAAGAAAAAAAAATTATAAACACTTACAAGCTAGTGCCAATTGGCGGCTTTATTGCAGTTAACATAGAACGGTAATGAGAAGGAAAATCTAAAGTTATATGATTATTTACGGGATAATTACCGTGGAAAAGAAAAGAAGAAGGAGGAGGACGTCGCCGAAGGAGAAGAAAAAACGAAAAAATACCGTTCTTTCCGTGGAGAAGGAAAATCTGTCGCCAGACATTATGACAGAACCTTGATTGAACTTTCTTATTTATGTCAACGCGTCGAACTCCGCATTCAAAGAACATGGATCTTACCTTTTTGGGCTAGCTCCCAAAGTTCTTGTCCGCATCACAGTTGCTAACTGCTTGCTAACTTGCTAACTGATTTCGAATGACTGACGTTTCGTTTATATGGGTGCAAGTTTCTTACAAAAATGCCTTGATTGCCGTTACGTACTAATTTAAACAAAAAAATAAACTTTTCTGTGCAGATAACCGTAGGTTCAAAATAGTCCGCCACGCTTTCAGGCCCTTTAGTGGCTCGACTGTTCTAATAAATGAGGTACAATTTTGAACGTAGCTTAAACCGAATAGGATTGACTTTTCCACGGCTTGTACTCTATGCCACCCGCTTCGATTCTGTGGTCAGCGCTGGGCCTAATTAAAAAAGGTTCTATAATTTTCGTGTAAATGAAAAGCCAAGGCAAAGGCCTGATGGGTGCCTTTTTGTAAACTCCTGTAGGTTGAAAATTATCCCGCCGCCCGTCCATCCACACCGCTCGATAATAATTGAAGGAGCCATTTTAATTTTGATGCGCAATTAATTTTATAATTTTTCCCCCATTATGAATTTAGGTATTCGTTTACATTGTAGACTAGAAAATTATTTCGAATTACATTTTTATCGGAACTGCACTGAAACGTGGTCTCTCACTGAGCTACTACTCATAAGCAAGCTCAAAGTCGCACAACGAGCTATGGAGAGGGCTATGCTCGGGGTTTCTCTACGAGATCGAATCTGAAATGAGCAGATCCTTAGACGAACGAAAGTCACCGACATAGCCCACCGGATTAGCAAGTTGAAATGGCAGTGGGCAGGGCACATATCACGCAGAACAGATGGCCGATGGGGCTGACAGGTTCTGGAATAGAGACCACGGACTGGTAAGCGCAGCGTAGGACGTCCACCCACAAGATGGACAGACCACCTAAAAGAGACTGCAGGGAGCGTTTCCCTGACCGGATGCAGGCCGCTTCCAACCGGCCCTTTTGGAGATCGATGGGGGAGGCCTATGTCCAGCAGTGGACGTCCTATGGCTGAAATAATGATGATGATGACATTTTTATCAATAGGTACAAAAATACTAAGGACATTCCAACTGAATTTATTGCGACAGGGCTCTAAACACTGAAGGCCAAAATAAGTTTGAAATGCACTACTTCGTAAAAGAGGCGTAGTCGTAAACGTGTCTATTCCATTCCTGTATTAAATAGTTTAACGGCATCGTATACCGTGTTTTGGACGGCTAACTACTAGTGATGGAGTGTGAGATGACCAGTTTATTATCGATATTAGGTTCCTACGCACCTTCTGTTTTCATTCCGTTTATATTTGGATAACTAACGGATTCGGTGAATAATCCGGTCGTATTTTAATGTGGCAAATGAGCGTCTAAATTTCCCTCATTTTTACTAGTATTTCATATAATCAAAGCCGTCAAACGGAAAACAACTGAAAATTTTAAAAAACTTGGAGTTTTTTTCTGCGATTTTTTTAACCATAATACTTGCAGAATGTATTTTGTTATGTGACATTATATCTATCTATATATATAATAATTAATCCCTATTTACCTTGGTCACGCCATAACTTGAGAACGACTATACCGATTTCCAACAATTTTTTTTTTTCAAATTTTCTTGTAGAATGTTCTTACGGATTTTTTTTTTTAAATTGCTCATAAAATTTTAAAATTTCAGAAAACTTAACAACGATTTTTTTTTTAGCGTTTGACAGTTCTATGACAGGACAATGTCTGTCAGGTCAGCTAGTAGGATATAGAAACAAAGGAAGTCGTTGAACTGAGCTCTCCCGCTGTATCCGATTTAATCCGTATTTACGGTAACCTGAAGTGACATCTCTATTTGTGCCCGAGTACGGTTGCTTACTCAAATAGATAGACTTCCGTACGACACCGTTTCAGTTTTTTATGATCTTCAGCATCGTTGGGGTTGATGAAAATGGGCCTTAATTACCACTACTCAGTTTGACGGAATTCATTAGAGAGTTTAATTACGTTTCTATTTTTGCTTCATATTTCATATTAGAAAGATGAGTTGGTAGTCACAGAATAAAATATTAGTTAGAAGTTAAAACAAACATTTGTTTTGTGTTCAGACATAGTATTTTTGTGTCAAGCCAGTGTCAAGTGTAACAGAAAGTGTATCACAGATTAGTCTATAATATAAAAATGAATCCCTATTTACCTTGGTCACGCCATAACTTGAGAACGACTTTACCGATTTCATTTATATTTTTTTTTAATTTTCTAATACTTCCTAGATCCTTGTAGGAGGTTCTTACGGAAAGAAAAATTAAGAAAATTGCGCAGAAAATTGGACAATTTCAGAAAACTTAACGACGATTTAAATTTTGTGTTTTTGACAGTTCTAAGACAGGACTACGTCTGTCGGGTCAGCTAGTTTAAAATAAAAACACCCGATGTAAAAGAAAGTACAATAAAAGTATTGGCAGTTAATAGATAAAATTTCGGCAAAACGTGAAAAAAATCCGACCAAAATAAAATGAATGGACGGGCCTAGTAGAAGCGCATTTTTGAAGATTACAAAATGAGCGCCCGCTCTCATTTCGTTTCAGTCGGTCTCTAGCCGTAGGAAGTGCAACACGTGTCTATTGTTACGTGATAACGAAACATCTGACAAAATTATGCATTCATATGCTTTCCTGAAGTGTAAATACACACAAATAAAACCGGTATCTATTTTTTGTAACAAATATGCAGTAACTTTTTATAATTTGGTGTTGAAGTATATGTCCAATGGTTTTTACTCGTTTTTGCTGAGCAATTTCAATGGTTAGGGGCCCGTCCATTCATTTTATTTTGGTCGAAGGAAAAAACACAATAGAACTAAACCACATTTTTTTTGGCCTAGTTGTATTTTTTAAATGGATCCCCGAGTTTGTCTAACCCTCTACCAAACAACCTGTATAGTAGAATTTTGAAGTTATAATTTTTTTTACAAACATATTGACAGTCAAAGTCAAGCAAACGTATAAAAATCTAAACTATGTCTGTATAATAAGTCTATGTAGTAAGTCACGGTCAAGCCCAAGTCATACCCCAGTAAAAGTTTCGAAGTACCTACATAAGACAGTAAATGACTAGTTAGTGGATTTGTTCAAGCAATGTGTCTAGACTACATAAAAATAGCTGATAAAAATATAGCGTTTATTTTGATATTACAATGGTGGTTTAATGTAATAAAATGCTCTAAAGGTATTTGAAAGTTTTACTTATTTCTTTTATTATTATTTTTGAGTAAATGCTAAGTACAAAGAGACCATAATCATAAAATCTGAAATTCTAAAAGTCACAACAGAAAATTCCCAACATTTCTAATAGAAATCTTAGTGAATGTAAAGATTTAGAGCCCTACTAAATATTTTAGGTACTTCGACGTAGCAACTCAACTGAGAGGGTGCTCTTCTTTATGGTTCATAAGTTAGTTATTGCCTACAATAATGATTGCAAGGATTCTTCCTGCCTTTATGGATTTTTGGGTCGAAAGGTTAAGAGTTCAGAGTAGTAAAAAGGTGTTTATTTACCCACTAATAAATGGCGGAGATTATCATTAGAACCTTCGACCAGTTTTATTTTGGTCAAAGACTAGGACGTGATATTTTGTAGAGCGGACACGGACCGGTAAGCGCAGCGTAGGACGTCCACCACAAGATGGACAGACGTCCTTAGAGACCACAGGAAACGCTGGATCCAGGCCGCTCCCAACCGGCCCTTTTGGAGATCAATGAGGAGGCCTATGTCCAGCAGTGGACGTCCTACGGCTGAGATGATGATGATGATTTTGTGGAGATGATAGTTTTTTATTTTATCTCGGATATAGGCTTGCGGTTATCCACGTTATGTCTGATGTAATATTAACCAAATGTGCGGACAAAGTTGAAGCACGCGTGCTTGAGGGAACTTTATTACTCTCGATTTGAAGACACCCTTATTCTACTTTCCGGGGAACACAGACTCTAGTAGAGAAGCTCACACTCTCACTGTGCGTGTGGAGATGTGGAACCAAAGCGCTTTGCGCATACGTCCACCGCGTACGACGGCGTTTGTCTGGATCACAGACCTAATAGGCTGGACATCCGATAAAAAAGAGGGGCGGGCGGAGTCAAGTTGTGCATTTCTAGGGCAAAATAATTTATACTTCAGTTGTTGGTACATATGGATGTTCACGCCCCAACGATGAGCTTTTGGTGAAAGAAAACATCGTGCATGAGGATACGAAAAATTATGGTATGACACTGTCCAGTGGTCACCAGCTAAAAAAATCTGATGTGAAATCATGTTGAAAATCTGCCACGGTGTATTGTTCCGGAAGCCTTCTCGAGAGCGTGTTTCCATTCCAGGCCAAGACTGATTATACCCTCTTCGGCCACACCACTTGACAGTGTTCATTTAACAGTTGAGTTGTGGTAATACACTATAGACTATGAAAAAAATGTTTTCGTAGATTCGAAATGAGATCAGTCAAGCCCTTATAAATGTTGCTGGTTAAATCGATTTATTGGATACTAGCTGACCTGACATACGTTGTCCTGTCTTAGAACTGTCAAACACGCAAAGTCAAAATTACAAATCTTATTTTTTACACCTTGGGTTTCATTATTGGAGTTTTAGTAAGGATTCCCTATTTAAAAAAATATATTATATAGCCTATGTTAACCGGAGATAGTGTAGCTTCCCAACAGTGAAAGAATTTTTCAAATCGGTTCATTAGTTTCGGAGCCTATTCAATGCAAACAAACAAACAAACAAATCTTTCCTCTTTATAATATTACTAGCAGACCTGACAGACGTTGTCCTGTCTTAGAACTGTCAAACACGCAAAGTCAAAATTACAAATCTTATTTTTTTACACCTTGGGTTACATTATTGGAGTTTTAGTAAGGATCCCTATTTTTTTTGAAAATATAGTATAGCCTATTTTAACCGGGGATAGAGTAGCTTCCCAACAGTGAAAGAATTTTTCAAATCGGTTCAGTAGTTTCGGAGCCTAATCAATGCAAACAAACAAACAATCAAATCTTTCCTCTTTATAATATTAGTATAGATTATATATTAGTATAGATTGATTACCACATTAAAAACTGATTAATGTATTTTTTCATGTTTAATTAGTTTTCTATATCATTAAGTAAAAGTGGGATTAGAGTGGACATAAAGAGCCACTTGGAATGTCTTTACAAAGAACAAAGGTCGAATGAGTATGTTTAGGACTTTAAGAATCCATTCGCGTTAAGAATACCAAACATTTTCATTCGTGATATTTTTTCTGACGATATTGCCCGAAGTATAAATTCCTTAGTAAGTATTAACTCTCATTTATAGTCTCTACATGACTTAAGTTGGTTGCAATTTACAAATGGTAGGTATTTAGCTATAAGTACAATTTGTGGCGTTACACAAACCCGGTTCCCGCTAATATATGAGTAAGAGAGAGCAGCAATAAAAAAAAAATTAAGACAACAACACCGGTCAACTTAAGAAAAAACTGGATGGGCATTAGCATTATGGAAGATATTATTGGGTATAAGATTTTTGAAGCATTTTTTTAATTTGGCAGAGCTCTTCTCAGATTTTGTTATCTTGAAAAATATGCAAGCTATGCAGCAGTTGCGAGAATTAAGTACTTAAGTCAGGTCAGTTTTACCTTTAATTCTCCACCCGAACCTCGTTAGCCAAGTGAAGGAGTCGAGCAAAAGCCTTGTACTCACGGACCTAACAAATAAGTAGATTATTCTCACCAAGGGATAAAAAGCTTAGAGAATAACTACACTTCTTTGCGTTTAAGTATTCAGCGTTATTAATGGCGCTTTGCGGAGGAGCCGGATTACGTATCTGATATAATTTTTTGTGTATTTTGTAAGATTTCCTGCGCAAATTTGAACGATTCTGAATTTGTTTTGCCCGAACTGCCAGGAAAATTAAAGGTAGAAGCGTTCGGGACATTACGTGACATCTTTTCGTCCAAAATACCACAGTACCTAAAGACAAGGGTTTTTAGCCAGTGTGTGTTGCCAGTGATGATTGATGGTACCGAGACGTGGTCCTCTGTTGGCTTTTTGGAAAAAATCAGAGCTACACAGCGGGCAATGTAGAGAGCTATGCTCGGAGTTTCTTTGAGCGATAGAATCCGGAACGTGGATATTCGACAAAGAACCAGAGTCACCGACATAGCTGTTGAAATTTGCAGGTTGGAGTGGCAATGGACAGGCCACTTCACTTTAAAAACCAATAACCGATGGGAAATAATGGTGCTTGAGTGGAGACCACGAACCGGAAGATACAGCGTAGCTAGACTTCCCCGCTAGATGGATCGACGACATCGTGAGAGTCGCGGGAATCCAGTGGATTCAGATGGCAGGCTGTCGTTCAGTGTGGAGATCTAAGGGGGGCCTATGTTCAGCAGTGGACGTCTTCTGGCTGATGATGATGATGATGATAATCAGGAAGATTCAAGTTAGAAAACTGCTTTAGTTGATTTCGCATGAAAGGCATCCCTGAACACAATCTGAACTTGTTATAAGTAATTCATACATAATAAACGTTAGGCACCATTAATAAGTGTTTGAGACAAAGTTTGCACCATTACCATACCTGGGACCTTGAACGTCGCTAGCCAGCTTATTAGAACAATCTGCCTATAGCGACGAAGTTTTTCTCACGCGCTAAGAAGGCGCAAATATTCGTAGATTTGAGCTGAGAAAAAGTTACGTAAGGATGACAATTTATGAGATGCTGCGCTAGTCATGTTTTCTGTTTTAGGGAGAAAATTTATCGTTTTGTTGTTACTATATGGGGTGGAAAATATGGGAAGGTTATCTCACTTTTTGTATGAGTGTCCCAAAGTTATACTTTGATTTTAATATTGATTGTTTGAAAACTGTTTGTTTGGTGTATTTCTAGTGTATTCTTGCTATAAGGAATTTGGGATTAATTATTTTTGTTTTACTACTCACCTAAACTGATATTACACTAAATTAGTTATACCTCTCGTAAATAAATTAAACGTGGAAAAATTAATCCGGTAATTTAATGCACTTTGTCAATGATACAAATTTAACCTATAACTTGTAACAAAAATGAATCAATTTTGAAACTAAATAATCGTTATATTCGGGACAATAAATTCGGGAAATATAAATTAAAAGAAATAACTAATTTAAACTTCTCCTTAGAGTAGTATGTCGATACATGTTTCGCCTCTTTACGAGGCATCCTCAGAATGTGTTGGCTCGTTGAGCGCTAGGCCGAAAAAAAATTAAGATAAGAACAACTTTTACAATCGTAGAGGGAGAAATACTGGATCTATGTTTACTATGGACCAAACCTAAAATCGTAAATCAAATATCAGCTGTTCCCTGTTCCATACATTTTGTCGAGTGCGAGTGGACCTTTTCTATGGAACAGCAGACATTTATTTATTTATTTTTTGTTAAAAATTTCATGACCCTGGATTCAATGTCCTTTAGTCGTAATATTAATCAGTTTACAAGGTCTTAATAGCGTCAAACAAGTCATAGTCACAGTCAGAGTCAAGCTAAGTAAGTCACGGTCAAGTCAAACTCATTCCCCTGTAAAGTGGTGGAGACTTTATAAGAGGCTCCTATGGAGTTGTGGAAACAACACGAAAAGAACGTTTCACCTCATTATATTACTTTCCCACACTCGAGCACGTCTACGAGCATTTACTGAATAATAATTCACCATTTAGTACACATTAACACTCGAAAATATACAAGTTTAGGAAAATAATCCAACGAGCCGACATGTTTTTTCCACGTTGGCGCCAAAACTCCAGATTTTTTTTCAAGATTTCAGAGTTGCTTTCATAGAAAAAGTTGTTCACAAATGGGTACTATGGATGGACCCCTTTAGGTTTAGTACACCTTTTCCGCGTAACCCAGTAAAGAGTGATAAACAGCCCGAACAAAAAAATAAACCGGCCAAGTGCGAGTCGGGCTCGCGCACTGAGGGTTCCGTACCACAACAAAATACAATAAAGTTGTCCAAGTAACCGAACTACCTTAGTTTTTTTGTTTTTACCTTTGATTTTTTTATTATTTCTTAGTTAATCCGCCGTAACGTTACATATTCTGTGAAAATTTCAACTGGTTATCTATTACCTATTAGATATCTATTAGATAGCCCGTTGGTCCAGTTGGTAGTGAACATGTCTGCTGAGCTTAGGGGCGTGGGTTAGATTCCCGTCTAGGACAAACATTTGTGTGATAAACATTTGTGTTTGTTCTATATCTGGTTGTTAATATCTATTTAAGTATTATTTAAAACTATATATGTATGTATATAAGTCTCTGGCAGCCATATCACAAGCTTAGTTTGGGGTCAGATGACCGTGTGTGCAAAAATGACCCGAAATATGTATTATTATTTATTATTACGGTTCGAAAGATATACCCGTAATAATAATATTATAACGGTACTTATTTTATTAGGTAGGACAGTCAGACAGACGGACAGACAGACAGAAAGACAGATAGACAGACATCGTAGGCTTAATAATAGGATCCTGTTTTTACCCTTTGGGTACGGAACCCTAAAAAGCTTACCGAATTTATAGGTGGGAAAGTAGTATCCAAATATCGAAAAATCACGAACCTTTACACACTGGTACGTACACAATGATATCTACTTTAACTTTATTACTTCCAAAGAAAACACGTAAATCACACAAAAGAGTCTGTAAGGTAACAATCACGCTGTCTCCCTATCGGATGACGAACGGCGAGAGGCGCGTGAATATTTTGAACCCCGGTTTTTTTCTGCTCCGATGAGTATCGCGAAGGTGAAATGTTTCTCTTTTCAAATCTAATCGTGAAAGGTTTTTGAAGGAAAATCAATCTTTTTCCCGCTTAATATTTGAATTGGCCTTTTATTAACTACCTATATGAAAAAGAAGGTTCCTTACGAATTGGATAACTGAATTGGAGAATAAAATTGGATTGGTTGGTAAGTTCCTATTAGGGCCATAACGGAACTGAATCAGTTTCTAAGCCAAGTGAGTCATAGCATCATCATCATCATAAGCAACGACTAATTACAATTTAATTTTTATTTGTTTTAAGTAACATGCGGAGTAATGCGGAGTAGTCTTAGATTAGTTACTTCGTCATTAGTCTTTTTCAATCGAATTAAAAATCTTAAATATATTCTTACTCTCCGTCTGGCACAGAGGCCGGCCACCGGTTTTAGTGGGTCCAATCTCACATAACCCGGATACACCCCAATGCAGCTGGGTATCCTTCGAAAATTGACCGCCGTTATAAAAAAAGGTACAAAAAATGTGGCACGCTGAGTTTTCATACAACTTGATGTGCTCGTGTGGTGTCTATATTGATAAAGATCTGTCATCATCATCATTTCAGCCGTAGGACGTCCATTGCCGGACATAGGCCTCCCCATCGATCTCCAAAAGGGCCGGTTGGAAGCGGCCTGCATGCATGCGGCATGTTGGATTAGTAAGTTGAAATGGCAGTGGGTAGGGCACATATCACGCAGAACAGATGGCCGATGGGGCCGAAAGCTTCTGGAATGGAGACCACGGACTGGTAAGCGCAGCGAAGGACGTCCACCCACAAGATGGACAGATGACCTAAAGATCTGTGCTCACAACATAATATTACCATATATACCTACTAAAGTATCACAACTTATCATAATGTATCATATCATAACACCTTACACTCGAGATAATGGATATTTCGTGTAAGACATATTTCCGTCAATAAAACTGTGGCGCAGAGTTTTTTTGAGCTTTTTCTTTAGTGTGGACACAGAAGACATAATAGGCGTGGAACAGTGAAGTTAAGAATAACTATAGTATGTAAATTGTTAGATAGGTTCGATGTTGTTACATTTGAATGTTAAACGACCACCTTATTGGTAGTTCTACAACTTTAAAAGAGATATTTATTTGTAGGTATGCAAGTATGTTTCCAAGCTCAAAGTCGCACAACGAGCTATAGAGAGGGCTATGCTCGGGGTTTCTCTACGAGATCGAATCCGAAATGAGGAGATCCGTAGACGAACGAAAGTCACCGACATAGCCCATCGGATTAGTAAGTTGAAATGGCAGTGGGCAGGGCACATATCACGCAGAACAGATGGCCGATGGGGCCGAAAGGTTCTGGAATGGAGACCACGGACTGGTAAGCGCAGCGTAGGACGTCCACCCACAAGATGGACAGACGACCTAAAAGAGACCGCAGGGAAACGCTGGATGCAGGCCGCTTCCAACCGGCCCTTTTGGAGATCGATGGGGGAGGCCTATGTCCAGCAGTGGACGTCCTACGGCTGAAATGATGATGATGAAGTATGTTTAATGTACATTTGCTTAATTTTTTTTGTAGCTTTCGTAGCGTCCTTAAAAATCAGCAAAGTTAAGCAACCGACGATTCGGTAAATTTATGGATGGGTGACCGTGAGTGGTATACAACTAATCTTTATCATGGGTCGAGTGATTTGGTAACTTGTAGATCCCGCTTGTTTGTTTTATAGAAACTACTGTTCAGCCATGTCAAAAGCCTCCGGTGGCGGCCTAAAACTCTGAGGCACTTAAATATGCCTATTACTCACTTAGTTTTTCTTGTTTGAGCACAATATATTTGTCCTGGGAATCGAACCTGCATCTCTAACATAACAAAACGGGTCATAAAAATTATTAAAGCACACCTGTAAACAAAATACAGGGTTACTGGTAACCGCGAAAAAAAAACCGCCATAATTATTCGCAGAAAATAATCTGACGACCCATACAAAAAAAAAAAAAAAAAAACATTCTCTCCCGACAAAATAATATTATAATGAAACAGCAGATTTTTTCGCGCATTTTTACAAGTCATATAACAAAAGTTGTTTGTTTTGACGTATTAAAGTCGCCCTTAAGAGGATGCTAACATATTACCAGTAGCCCTGTATAAACATTATTTTTACATTTTACAGTTTGAAAGTTTTTAAGCCATTGTCAAGTATGATAAAATGCAATAATATTTCAAACTATTCACCGCTTAACGAAGCAATTACCCGGCAGATTCAAGCGTTCCGTTTCCAACACCACAGTGGCCATTAATTTTAACTAACAAATTTTAATCCGGAGCTTATTGAATTAACTTTGTTGCTCTTCTGCAATGCTGGTAATAAGTTTTAAACAATACGGAGTCTAATTAGCGCAATATTTGTTATAAGTCTAGACGTAGAAGTCTAGAAGTTCTTGGTTTAGTTTTTAGGGTTCCATACCCAAAGGGTATAAACGGGACCCTATTACTAAATAAAAAATTTATTATTACTAGACCCTATTATTAAGCCTACGATGTATGTCTGTCTGTCTGTCCGTCTGTCCGGCTGTATCTTTCGAACCGCAATAGATAACCAGTTGAAATTTTCACAGAACATGTAATGTGTACTTCATTGGTGGTACTCCTATAACAGAGGTCTCGAGCATGCGTGACTTGGGTGTCATTGTTGACGCTAAGTTGGATTTCCGAGAACACATCGATGTCATTAGCAAAAAGAGTTCGCGTCTGGCAGGATTTGTAATCAGACAAACAAAATTGTTTAATGACTATGAAATTCCAGTTATCCTTTTCAACTGTTACGTCCGCAGCCTTCTGGAATACTGTAGTCCCATCTGGAGCCCTTGTTATGCTGTGCACATAAATCGACTTGAAAGACTTCAGAAACGGTTTATTTATCATCTTGCCTACTCACACAAACTTTGTCACCGACTGGAATCCTATGAGTCTAGACTTAAACACTTTAAAATGTCTCCACTGGAACAGCGAAGAAAGATAGCTGATGTCGTTTTTCTGCATAAGCTGATTAATGGCCTTATAGATAGTCCCCATATACTCGAAAAAATAGATTTCTGTGTTCCTCGTTCTTCCAGCCGTCTACATAATAGGAAAACGTTCAAGCTCCCTTGTCGTCGCGCAAACTATGGTCAGCATTCAGCCATGTATCGAATGTGCTCTTATTACAACAATATTTGTAATAACATTGATATCTTCGGTTCATCAGTCTCTTCCTTTAAGAGGCTTTTATACACACAATAACATTGTTTTTTAATACCGGCATTTGTTTTTGTATAAGTACTTAATGTTGACTGGGTACCCATTTTGTAAAAGGGTACTAAACTTTTTTTTTGTGTATGCCGTGTTCACTCCAAGTAGGACATACACTAACGCTCATATTGTGTATTGTTTAATTAAGTTCTATATGTGTATTTCCAGTTCTGTGAACCTATTAAAAAAAAAAAAAAAAAAAAAAAAAAAAAAAAAAAAAAAAAAAAAAAAAAAAAAAAAAAAAAATGTTACGGCGGATTAGCTAAAAATAATAATAAATTCAAAAAGTAAAAACGAAACCCATACAACAAACCTATTTTTTTTTACGTATTTTTGTATTAGCTCTAATGTAAAAACGGCAATACGTACAAGCGTCAAACTTTGTATGATTATAGTACACACTCTAAAGTGTAACAACAAATAATAATGAATGGCCAAGTGCGAGTTGGTGACAAATTTCTGTTCATCACCGGTTCTCGTACGATCACCGAAGTTAAGCAACGTTGGGCGCGCTCGGTACGGAACACTCAGTGCGCGAGGCCGACTCGCACTTGGCCGGTTTATTCTTGTATAACTCGCAAATTTTCTTACAAGAAAAGTGTATATAATATAATGCAATTATAATTAAGTTTGCTTACAAAATTACTGATACTTAATATTTTTTGTTTATTTTTTTCAGGTACTATTTCGCGGACGTGATTGTGTGACTAAGTAGTGAAGTGTTAGTTAAACAACCAACAGCTAATAGTGAAAAGTTTCAAGTGATCGAAGTGACAAAAATGCAATAACTCGTCGCCAATTTATACTTTCACGTGTGCTCTCGGCGACGTCAAAACGCGTACTGCGACCAAACAACGATGGCTTGGCCTGAGGTTGTGCGATGAGCCGGAAGAAGAGGAGGGGATGGACGAGCCTAGCGCCACCAAGCGGCCGTCGGTGCTTACTATCGACCGAGCTGCCTTTCTTCTTCTAAGGGTTAAGAGAGCCTTTAAGAAGAAGAGACAGCAAAGGAAAGAGAAACAGTAAGTTCAATTTCCATCTACTGTAGCTATAGGTATATTTTGTTACCGTTTAGCAGTTGCCTGCGTACAAGCAGGCATGGAGCACTGCACTTTAGGTATGAAGTCACACGTAGCCCACTTGTCGTACTTGCCGGGCCCTCTGCCGCGCGATAGACAGAGAGGATCGAAGGTGGTATTAGCAAGGAAGATGTTTATGGATCCTTGGTATTAGTAAGCTGAAGCAAGGGGCTGGCTTATCTGTCGCAGAACCGATAACTTGGGGTAGACGTGTTGTTGAGTGGAGACCACGAATCCATAACCGTAGCGTATAAGGACGCTCTGAAACTCGTTAGAGTGATGATTAAGTGACGGCTGGCAGTAGCTGGAAGAGAAAATCCATAGATCGGGTTGAGTGGCGTGCCTTGGGAGTGGCCTATATCCAGCAGTGGACTAGTATAGGGTAATAATGGTGATGACGAGTTACCGAGACTTCCTTCAATTACCTATTGAAGCCATTCGTCTCACTTGCGTGACCTCGAACTTCTCCTTTCCACTTACACTTTGTTCCATTACCCTTATTCCGTTTCCGTCCTGTTCCGTGCTACCTCCATCCCGCTGCAGTAAACCAACCGTCAATCCGTCAACCCGTCAACAAGAAAACCGTCGTGGCAAAACGATAAACTTAAAACAGTAAACTAGCACACACGCGACCTCAATCTTACGACGCTTTTCTTTTTTTGACTCTACCTATTGATAATTTATACAAATAGCAAACATCCAATATACGTTTTAACCCCCGATACAAAATTGGGATGTTTTATTCGGTAATATAGCTCACGCGCGCCCTTAATCTTACGATGGTTCTCTTTTTGCACAGACAGTACTGATATTTTATTTTACATTGAAAACAAATAGCTTCTAACCATATATCACTATGACCACCAGCGACCCGCCCCGTCTTCGCACTGGTGTAATTTCCGTGCGAAGCCGGGGTGGGTTGCTAGTTTATTTATATAAAACTTTCGTGAAAAATAATCTAACTGATAGTGAAAACCGTATCAAAATCCGTTGCGTGGTTTAGAAGGAGTTAGCTTCGACCAAATTAACTTTACTTTCGTCGATGGGAGTTAGCGGTCATACAGACAGATAGACAGACACGGAAAGCGACTTTAATTTATACTATGTAGATATAGAGATACTGTAGATATGAAATAAATAGTAACACAAAAGCCAAAAAGAAGTTTTCACTGAACAGATATACCTTACAGATATTATATAGCAGCTTAGCTAGGAGCTCGGATTCTTACTTACTTTCTCCCGTCGATATTGATGCTACGAGTATGTTGTTTTTTCTCCGTAACAACAATGAATAATAAAACAACGTACGTACCCGAACAAGCGTAGTGGAGATTGAAAAACAATTATTGCGCTACCTCATTCCCAATTCCAGGCTCGTACTTTTCAGGCCAACAAATTTGGTTTCCAATCAATCGAACAATTCAATAAAAGGTACCAATGGAAATGTGTGTTGAATACGCGAATTTTGATAAATAGCACGTGCTTTTGCAGCACAGGGTTCAATATGACCAATCAATGGTAGCACAGTAAGACAGTCTAGTGTTGCAGTTTTTTTTAATAGTAATAAGCTTGCGTTTGACCGCCTAATCGCCTGCTGTTAAGCGGTGATGGTCTACGATGGAGCACGCTTGCCTAGAAGAAACAGATTCACTGATGATTTGAAGACACCCAGATTTGATGTGATTTGATTTGAAATGTCCATAGATGGCGGTCACTCTATTTAAAAAACTACAGAGATCCCTCTCTTTTTAAGTCCCGCTAGCTCCGAAACGGCTAAACCGACTTTAATTTGATTGTTTTTTTTTTGTTTCAAAGGAGCCTTAATTTAAAGTTTAATTTGTTCTTTTCTTTTTTGATTCAAGATTTCAAATCTAAAAAAAAAAAACAACTGAAATTTGCCCCAAGCTCAGCCCCACTCACTTATCAGTGCCAACGGGAATATTATGTCGAGGTGCCATTCAAAGGTGTTAACCGACCAGATGTTTGAATGATGAATTTACTGCTCTGGGTTTAGTTGTCCTTGTCTTTGTGTTTGTTTCATGGCATCCCCAACACAGGAAATCCTAGTGGCTATGAATATGAAACGTTATTTATTTATTCCATATAAGTTTCACTACAAGGTCTACTACTGCATTACCGTACTTCCACTATGAAGAACCGCGGTGGAACGGTGGTTGGTGGAACAAGTATTTATTTTCCTTGTAATTCTTTCTGCCGTCATATCACCATTCGACCCCTTCTCAGTCATGTCTTCATTCACTGTCTGTCCAATCTCTCAAAAAAATCTCTCAAAATCTGTCTGTCAAATTTTTGACGACATAAGCTTGACAAGTTAAGATAGGCTGTGATTTCAACAGCAAGCGTGACCTCTCGGCGATCTTTAGACACCGGGGATATTGTATGAAAATGACATTAGCTTCAGATAACATCTCTCAAGCTAATGTCATTGTCAATGTAATTTTCATACAATTTCATCTTTCCGCAGGCGTTAACGCTAACAGAGAGTGGGTCTGGTCTAACCCCCCAGAGCACTCAGGCAGAGTTTGGCAGAATCACCAGTCAGTAAAACAACCATTCTATCTATAATATCTGTGTTGTTTCGCAAATCCTAGTGAGTTCGATGAAGTACGTAGTTACATTTCTTTACTCCTGTTAACTATAAAAGTGTATAAAACATGGCTGCTATACTAAAGTCGTTAGGCATAATGCCCATTGTGACCAAAGAAAAAGTTTAGTAATTTCGCAGAAAACTTTTGTAATAGCAAAATTTTTAATGTTGTCGCAGCAATAACAGTTCAACTAAGAAGCCTTAGCTGTCCATTTGTGTTAGTTAAGCGAAGTGTTTAATTAGCTCAATTTAAACGCTTAATTTACATTCAAATTAAGCCGTTAAAACGCTATAAAATTTCGTTCGTGAAAAAGAAATCAGAAAGGAGCTTTCTCGATGGAGGCTGCTGTCCGCAGATACCACTAGAATTATGAACACAATGCTTACGCCTTGTATATTCATTATCATCATCATCATCATCATCATTTCAGCCATAGGACGTCCACTGCTGGACATCGGCCTCCCCCATCATCTCCAAAAGGGCCGGTTGGAGTTGGTAAGTACCTTAGAGATTATCTCGGTCACTTTATGGCTTTTCTAATATGTAAGGAGGTGCTCGAGATTATCTCGAGCGTGCAAACAGGGTTCCATACCTTCTCAGTTGTATTGAAGTATTATAATCAAATAAAAAATAAAAATTGCGGACATAGGTTTATACATCATTGATTTTAATTATGTCCGAGTGCTTGTAGAATGCCTGTTCGATAAGCCATTCTTTCAATTTACTTGAGAACAACATAAAGTAAAACACTGTTTTAAACTATCACGATTGTTCACTAAAGTTATATGATCTAAAGTTATAGAATGAGCTCCCGAACCTTACCACGGTAAATATCCCGTAAATAATCATCTACATCTACACTAATATAATAAAGAGGAAAGATTTGATTGTTTTTTTGTTTGTTTGTTTGCATTGAATAGGCTCCGAAACTACTGAACCGATTAGAAAAATTCTTTCACTGTTGGGAAGCTACACTATCCCCGGGTGACATAGGCTATATATCTATACCCGTGCGAAGCCGGAGCGGATCGGACCGAGTATAACATAAAGTAAGTTATCAAGTGAGTAATAAGCAAATAAATACGCTTTTGGATTTTCTTACAAACTCCAAAATATGTTTTGGGCTGTATTTAATTTACCTACACAAAGTTTAAAATTCATATGAGGTCTACAATGTAGGGTTTGCGGTCCCCAGTGGCTGTCAAAATGGCACCTTTATCATCGTAAAACATCTTTTTTAATTAGTCCCAAGGGTCACCTCAATCAACATTCATTACAGATCACCTGGAGATAATTTCCTTTGCTTATCCGAAATGCGAATGGCTAAAACATCCATTACGAACAACCCTCACGTAGCCAGCTTAGAGGATCATGACCCGGACCCAAAGCATAGCATCCCGAGAGAATATACAACAGACTAGTCTACATTGCTGCTTCCCTGTGATACATTTTCAAACATGCAGGTAGAAACGAGCAATGGTTGTGCAACAGAAACAATTGAACTGTTTGGTACTGCTTCATTAAGCCCTGATCATTTGAGATCAGTAGACGTGCTTCTGACTTTAGATTTAAAGTTACGTAAACCATCTGTTTTGAAATGTAAGGACATGTGCTCTATTTAAATGTAAAATAAATAAAGCTAGGTAAAGGTATGTATAATCATAAAATGTAATAATTTATTTCAATATAAACACGGGTCTAGCCCGGACCTTTGAGAGGCATTGGTGGGGGCCATATTATCTTTGGTGGGGCCGAAGCCAACACCAAGAGGCCCGAATGGAATATAAAACGATTGTACAGTAGAGAATCAAAAAATATGGGCTATTGAGGTGAACAATTAGTGGATAGGAGAACTGATCTATAGGATGGGAAACGGCACTTGCCTTATCCTCTCTCATCTCAAAATATATTTAGACAGGCGATGACGTGCCACCCACTAAAAGAGCCCCCCATAATGGCTGCCGCATATTGGCACCAGAGGAGCATCAGTGACGTTCACTAAGAGCTACTCGCGGTGTTATACTCTTTAACACTTCCACCCTAGAGCTTAGGTTCTTAGCTCTTGCGGTTTCAACCCCCAGACGGCCGGTTGAGGCAAGCCAGGGGTCGGGGTCTCTGGGGGTTTAGCCCCATGGAATCGGGGTACGCGGTGTCGCCACTCACCGACGGCTCGCACTAAAGCCGCCCCTGCATATATCATTATAATATTTTTATATGACCACATATAAGATCATTGATATGACCACGATTAAACCTATTTCTGAAAATAACGCCATCTTTTGACAACTTCGCTTTGATCTATCTACCTTGACTCTTAAATCATATCAATCCGAATTTCATACCAGTTTAAATAGGACTAGCTGCATTCCGCAGCTTTATATGCAAACTTTCTGTTTTCCCACATTTTGCTCGTGATGCACAATATGCAGATTATCTTTTGTTTAATTGCACAAATATCGCTCCAAGGGGCAGCCAGACAAAGTTACTTTAGCATTTATAAAATACCAGCTCTTGCCCGAGTTAAATATTACGAATATTGTGGCGGAGCAAAGCAATGAAACTCCAAGCCGGTGACTGGTTTATTAACCAAAGTACGTACCCTATTGATGAAAATAAATAACATTTCGCCAAGCACCCACACTTTGGCACAACATACTTCAAACAATAGTTTTTTTCTCTCTTTTCTGTGCTTCACAGCTCGCTGCTTCGCTTGTGTTGTGAATAAAATATGATAATGCGCTAAGAGATAATGTAGCTTTATTTCAGTATTTTTTTATCGGGTTAGTAGTTTCGAAGATTTCTTCAGACAGTGAAAGTTTGAACAGTATGTTCAAACTTTAACTCATTATAATATAAGCGTACATGTAGTTGGGAATTTGATTTATGGTAGTCGCATAATATATTTTTAAGAGTAGCAAAAAACAAATAAAGATCGTATATCTGGCTCAACCCATATTGCCATTCAGCGTGGTAATGCTGCCAGCATGCTGGGTTAAGTTACTGATAGTGGACTTGAGCATTTAGATTGTCTTTAGATGGTCTATGGGCAGTCCAATTGTTTCTAACCCCCGACGCAAAAAGAGGGGTTATAAGCTTAACATGTGTATTTTTGTCTGTCTGTGGCATCGTAGCTTCCAAACGGCTGTCTGATTTTTTTAAATTAAGTTTTGTTTGAAAAGTTTCTTGATCGAGACTGTTTTTGCTGTGATTCAAGAAAATCTGTTCATCTGTTTGAATAATATCAGCACTTTTATCAGGGGTTTAAAAATATTTATATTTGTTGTACTGTTAGTTAGCTTGTATTTCGTTTAGTTAAAACTAGTGCTAGTTTTAAAAATACAAACTGAAATCAATGTCTTAAATCTTTATTTTTTATTCACAGAGCATTCTTGACAATAGTAACAGGTGGTGCATCTGTATGCAACTCTTCTTTTGGTACTTCTACGGCTTCTCCATTCTTCTTCTCTAATAGAGTCAAATCTTTCTTGACAGAGGTCGAAGGCTGCTGCACTCCGTCTCTAATAATTTGCAGTTCTGACTTCGTAATAGTTGCTTCTTTTGTCTTCCTGGGTTTTAAGAAGTTAACAAAGTCAAATGTCATATCATTTTTCTTGGTGGGAAACATAAATATCTCTACAGCTTTTGGTTTGCCCCCAGCCGGGCTTAATGGTATGAAAGAGGGGAATACGGGAGCTCGTACGATATTAGGGAGTGCTTGGACGATATTAGGGGTTTTTGGGGCAGTGAAGGTTGGATGGTTGTTAGGGCTCACTTCAAATACGACAGTGTTTTCCTGCAAACGCTCAGAGGACTCGCAGCAGATAGAAGAGGTAGGGTCCTTGAAAAAGTCGTTGCTCTTAAGGATTTTGTTGATAATTTCGGTGGGATCTGAGAGGAATGAAGGTGGTTTTAAGTTGTTGCAGGGGCAAGAATCTTCGACTGCTGGCTGGGAGTAGTAGTCAGTGTGCGTATTGTAGTCAGAAACAGGAGGCGCTTCTGAAACAAAATAGTAATCCACTATCAAATCGCTAGTGACAATGGCGTAAACACAGGGAAAATTTACTTCCCCAACGGTATCAACTCAGTGGTGCCAACACGAATACTGCGCACCAGTGTAACGTCAGTCGGTCATTGGTATAATTGGTGGACGGTCGTTGTAAGATACGTAATTTTAGAAATCAAACTTTTAGGCACATAATAATATTATATAAGCACGTGTGGGTACGACGTAGTTGCGGTATGAGATTGCGGCAGACAGCGTACATTTTTAACCGACTTCAAAGAAGGAGTTTAGTTTTAGTTTGTTTATAGTTTAGTGGATGCAATTTTTGGATCGCTTTCTCTTGATATTTAGATCTTTGGCTAACGTAAATATACGCTTCAAAAAGTTATCCAAAAATCAATGACATATTTAAGTGAGTCGCTACTAATATTCTCCAACATATTATATTGAGTTTGAGAAAGTAAGTACTTGCTTATTTAATATAATCCATAATCTATCTTTCAAGGATCCTTTAAGAAAAAGGTCCTTAAGAGTAAAGAACAAATCCTCTTATCCCTTAAGAGGGTTTGTTTTTCATTCACGTTACCTTGGTGTTTTCCATTGAAGTGGAAAGAGATCTCCATCTTCCCCAAGTTCACGAGAGAATTGGAGATAGTGGGAACAGTTTTCATAAACTTGCCAGTATCTCGGGCACTGGCTATGGCCAGGGTTGCCAGTAATGCGCTGAATGTTGAGGCCTGCATTGTCTTTAGAAAATAAAACTGATTGATTACTTGGTTGGAGAATTTTATTTCGTCAATATGTAAAGCAAACTTGACCTTTAGCTATAAGCTTTAAAACCTAAACAATTCGAAAACATCATCAATTAAATTAAGTGAAAACTTCTATTAGGTACATTAGATCTGAATTATGAAAAGCAAACAAAATTCAAAGCTCTCAATCTAGTTAAAAGGCAGCAACTTGTAAAGATATTTACAAAAGCCCTCCCGAAAAAGTTACCCCAAAGTTAGGGTAGAATGAAGTAGCAAACTTGTGTTTTGCTTACCATCCGTCCGGCTTAGAGTAAAGATAACGATTCGATAGAAAATTCAGCGCAGAACAAATCAAATGGGAACTTGTTTCGTAATTTTCGATTTCGGCCTTTATTGGTTTTCGGTTTTATGATCGCTATCGGGAATTCTAGCAAATTGAACCGATTGAGTTTTGATTTTCGAAGTTATTGTGTTCTTTTGTATGCTGGTCGTCGACGATTGATGGAAGTTGAAATGTTTCTTGGATGATGGAATAAAAATATTGTTCATAGTTAAACTTTGTTTACGTCCATAGTTATATTAAGAGCGTTTTCACATTTTTTGACGAAAAAAAAACTGTTGTTTTAGTTAGTAAAGCTAATGTCGGCCAATAGGTAGACCGACGACATCGTGAGAGTCGAGGTCATCCAGTGGATGTAGATTGCAGGCTGCCGTTCTGTGAGGCGCTCTTAGGGGGAGGCCAATGTTTAGCAGTGGATGTCTTCTGGCTGATGATGATTAAAATACTTAAAACTTATTTATTTTTGAACAAATTTTAATTTAGTTTGTGTCGATGGGCACTATTTATATACAGTTTTACAAAAATTAGGACAATCATATTCATCCCAAAATCCAAGTGAGAGGTTTCTCAGAATTCTCAAGTGTTGAAGTGTCGTTACAATCCCATATTCAGTACACTTGTTGCATTGCAATAAAACGTCAAATTGTTTTATTTATATACTTCGATTTTCTCCGGATCGTTAAACTGGCGATGTGTACTCTACCTACGTTGGACTAGGGATGACAATGTTGTCGAGTTATCGGTGACGTGTATAATCGATTATGAGGATCTAAACTATGTCTACTTAACAATTTCGACAGATTTAAAGATCTAAAATTAATGCAATTATTATTTTCCTGATTTGTATTTTATCTAACTGCATGAGTGGTATCCGGAATTTGATCTTTTGATTTGTATATTCAGTCTTCCGGTTGTTTTTGCTGTCGATACATATGAAATGTTATTCTTTTTGCGTGTTGCCACCCCTAATTCCGTATCGTACTGTGTTGGTTTATTTCAACAAAGCACTAAACGTGCGATGGCGAGGTTTTTGACGCTCATAGCGGCAGCGATCGCGGTATGTAACATCGGCCTTTGATTTTATTTTGGGTGATAGACATTTGTTTTGGATTTTATTGCTTTGGATTTATTATTGACCAAATCTAATTTATAATCGGTGTTAACACCTCAGATTAGACAAATAAAGGAGATATGGTATGATGGAGATAAGGTGGCGTTGTGGGTGCGATCGCATCTGGCCTAAATAAGGCTTTATGCCTATAGTTGAACTAACCCATCACACGACTTTGTCGCGTTTTTTGGATTTTTGGACTAATATAGGTAATTACTGTCGCTACAACTTTTTTAGTGTCCTTGAAATATGAGTAAGTGAACCATACAGTTTTTGCGTTAATCGATCTAGCGGTATAGTGGTTTTTTAAATGAAAAATGGAGGCAATTGAATACGAACGATAATTGTAATAAGGCATATCTCCCTTGTTTGTCTGATCTGAGCTAGAAACCGATACATTATAACAATCAGTTGCACTTTTTTTTTCTTTGAGTTGCAATCATATATAATCCCCCTTTCAAAACAGGTTTGTATCGTAATCTACGCTAATAATAGAAGGTAGAGTTTGTGATTTTGCATGTTTGTAGGAGTTAAGCCCTACAACTACAGAGGCGATTTAAAGAATATTTCACTAATAGAAAACTGCAGTATCACTGAGTTATTTAAGTTATGTTTACAATGCGGACATAAGCTATAGTGTTGAAAACATGGACGTAGGCGCGTTGGGGCAGGGTGTGGCACTTGACCCACCCTGGCTGGCCTTGGCATGACTTCTGAGGTGACAGACTTTTTCAATTTTAAAGCACTTCATGCTTATAGGTCTTTTCTTCGTTCATATTATTTGTATTCAGAGAGATTTTGTATTGAGAGCGTAAAGCATGAATGTGTTGTAGAAGCCTCATTATTATCATCATCATCAGCCAGAAGACGTCCACTGCTGAACATAGGCCTCCCCCTTTAACCTCCACACTGAACGACAGCCTGCCATCTGTATCCACTGGATGCCCGCGACTCTCACAATGTCGTCGGTCCATCTAGTGGGAGACCTACTGACGCTGCGTCTTCCGGTTCGTGGTCTCCACTCAAGAACCTACGATATCTTCCCCATCCATTTCATCAAAAGTAGAAGCCTACTTTTTGGGAATTGCCAAACAGCAGGCTTCAATGATTACAATGTTTAAACCAGACTTGAAACCGTCAACGACAGAAAGCCGGCTTGAAAAAGGGTTAACGAGGCTAAAAATGTTTTTGTACTGAAATTCTGACAAGATTTAGCCAGATTGGGCTAGTTTTAAAAGAAAGTTTCAATGTTAAGATAAGATGTTTAGATTATTGTTTAACTAAAGTATACAGTGCCAGTATTAAGAGAAAGGAGACTATCTTCTAACCATGCAGTGACAGTGGCAAGTCCCGTTTCGGCGACGCTTTTCAAACCTATCCAAGTTTTATCGTGAAACAAGAGGACCGTGTCGTCCGCAAACATAAGGAGTTCCATTTTAGAGGTGCTCAAGCAACACAAGCTATTAATGTAGACAAGAAAAAGAGTCGGACCTAGCGTGCTTCCTTGCGGAACATGCATGTGCAGATTGCTCCGTCACTAACGTATTGATCAACTTTAACGCGTTGTACTCTTCCGCTCAGATAATCCTTAAACAAAATAAAAATAAATAAAATAAATATTTTTGGGACATTTTTGCACACACGGTCATCTGACCCCAAACTAAGCAAAGCTTGTGATATGGCTGCCAGAGACTGATATACATACATATATAGTTTTAAATACATACTTAAATAGATATTAACAACCAGATATAGAACAAACACAAATGTTCATCACACAAATGTTTGTCCTACGTGGGAATCGAACCCACGCCCTCAGGCTCAGAAGGACTACCAACTAGACCAACGGGCTATCTTCCACACTGAACTAAACCACTAAACCACTGAAGTACTAGCCCTCGTATACCAAGATTACTATAAGTTAGTCCTATAATACAGGTAATCTACCTAGCATAGGAGTCAGATATTCACCTAGCTTGTACATCTGTTATTAAGAGACCAATAAATAATTTTGTATTTTTGTAAACCAATTTTCGGTATATACTCTAGACTAATATTTTTGCCCCACCTTATATTAAAACCTGGCTACTCCCATGTTAAATATTTTGTTCTACTTAAGATGATAAAAGTAATGGTATAGGTTGGAGTTATAGATAGGTATACGATCTCCTATTCTCAGTAATTTTATTCTCTTGTGTAAAATCTATTGTTATTTCGCAGATCGTATTCGAAATAGTCGCAACTAGCGACCCAAATAGTACGGTTGCCCTAAACTCGCTTAGGGACCCGAAACATAGAAACGAATTAGTCGACGAAGCGTTTTCAGAACAAAAGGATGTTTTGCTAGAAATGGTTCGTATTTACTATTCATTTTTTATCATATATTCCGATCGTTTTAGTCATTATTATGAAGAAGATAATTTAAAAGTAAAATGAATTAATACGAGATTATAATTTTACTAAATATTATTATCGTTGATATTATATCAGAAAAACGCTTTTTGGTATCGCGTCGCATGTACCAGAATCCTTGAAATTATAATATCTGTATAATATTATTGTTTAAAATATCTAGAATATAATGAGGCTACGCTAATTAATATTGAAATTACTTAAAATTAGAAGTTCAAAAATATCTGTCAGTGTACAGCTGTGGTGTACAGTCTCATTTGACAGTCTGTTCTCAAACCCCCATGCGTTTTTCACAATGACTAATTAGTTTTCCATAAGCTCTTTGGTTTTTCATTATAGACCATTACTCCCTTATTAATAAACGTGAAGTAGCCTTGGAATAGTAACTCCGTCTTTTGTCTTTTTCGATCGAGTTCAAAATGTGAAAGAGAGAAGAGGACAAAACACGGCGTAACTATTCCAAGACTACTCCAAGTTTATAAAAAAGGGGGTGGGTTATTGTCTAAAATTTCAGCTCGAAAACAAACTCCAAGAAGTTAAAGACAAAAAGAAGAAAAAGAAAAGTTTAGAAAAAATTGATCTGAAACTGAATTCCGAACAAAAACTATGTGACACTTTGTCAAAGGATAAGAGTTTGGTGATGAGAGCCAATGGGATCACCAACGTTGGTATCGTGAACATCCTTATGAACCATGGAGCATCTGGTAACAAACAAACAGTTCATATTTTATTGTTGTATTTTTAGTTGACACGGTAATTAATCACTTATGGTTAAGCCGGTTACTGCTACCGCTGAATCTGGTTAAAAATATAGTCGAAGTAGCCGGCTAAATCATACGTGAGTAATTACCGTGTCATTTAAATAGAACGTGTAAAAACCACGTCAACTTCTATTGTTTACATTTTATAAAAAAAAAATGATCTCTAAAAAAAGTGTAAAGCAAAAAAAACAATTATGATTGAATTAGAAAAAGACCGATCATAAAATAACGTGTTGATATTATCAATTATGTTGCGTCGTATATAAACCGACATTGAAGTTCTTTTTGTATTCTTCCAAGGAGATATTCAAATAACATTCAGAAATTAGGCTCAGACACATTTTATACGCACTCAAAGACAAATCAGAACCAGAATAGCTATTATTGTAGAAACTGGTACTTTTGGCACTTATGGTGTTTTACCTACCAGTAGTTTAGCATCACAGTTTACCGGTTCCGGGCATACAATATTTTAAAACATCGGCGCAAAAGAAGGGTGCAATAAATTTAACGTATGTATCTGTGTGTTTGTATGTATGTCTGTGGTATTGTAGCTCTCAAACGGCTGAAACGATTTTGATTTATTTATTTTTTGTTTGAAAGGTGACTTGATCTATAGTATTTTAGCTATTCAAATTAAAAAAAAAAAACTTTTTTTTATTTCATGATAACATGGATCACATTTGGTTAGTACATACATTAGACTTAATACTTAGGTTAGTGAAAAACATAATAATTGAAAAACATAGTAACTTAATTTAACTAAATATATATTGACACAATGTACCTTATTGAAGTTCAGTGCATCATGTACCTTCGAGGCGCTCTCTCTGGAATCATTACCCGCACCAAATGTCTCAAAATAGGCGCATTAGTGTCCTCTGCAACTACTTTTAGGATGCTGTTGCTACTTCCCCGCATCCTCTTCGCCAGCGATGCTATCTTTTTCCTTATGATGGCATGAAAACCGTCAGTATGCCTGTGCGCAAACGTTTCCGAGGCACTACAGAAACGGGGAAGTTTCAACATCCTAAAAATATTGCTATGATTCAAGAAAATTTGTTCAGCTGTTTAAAGATTATCGGCATACGGTATGATTATTAGATAGTGATTACTAGATATTGTTGATTACTCTTATAGGGGTTAAAAAACTCAAATTTATACTTGTGTTTGTATGTACATAGAAACGTTCTAAAAATTACATTTGCTATGTTAGACATACATATTTGTTGTAATATTGTTATAAGTTGTAACATTATAACATTAAAACCTTATAACTTATAATAGTAATTTAAGATGTTACTATGCAGCTACGATATTTTTTGACAGGAACAATTTTAGTATAATGCAATTGAGTCACGCTATACACTAAATACTAATACACGTAA
This sequence comes from Agriopis aurantiaria, assembly GCA_914767915.1. Taxonomy (NCBI): domain Eukaryota; kingdom Metazoa; phylum Arthropoda; class Insecta; order Lepidoptera; family Geometridae; genus Agriopis; species Agriopis aurantiaria. The sequence goes on from OU611994.1 coordinate 13,759,979, forward strand.
AATATACGGTGATTGTATGTGCATATTTCATCGTTTTATCGTCAACAAAATAAATAAAAAATCCCAGTATACACAAAACCATTCAAACATTGGGATGACCTCATAGTTTATTCTATATCCCACAAAATCTGTGAAAAATCACAACCCAGGTAGCATACGTAGGTGGAAGAGTAAAATCTCTGTTTTTCTAGGCAAGGGCCATTTGAATTTCGACGCCGATGGAATATCCAATGTGGGGAGGGCTCATTTGGAACTGGGGATGGAACAAACATGGAACAATGTACCTGGGATTAGCAACTCACTTGTTGGTAAGAATGATTTGTATTCTGTACTGGGGTTAATTGAACCCAGAGCTTTTCATATACGTAGGATCTCTTTCATATCTGAATTGAATAAGTCATGAATAAAATGTATGACCAAAATTACCTACTTAGAGGTAATTAGAGGTATCTAGTAGTATCAGATCTTTGTTGCCTAGGAATTATGTTTACTTTCTTAATTATTAATTATTTCCACTGAAAAGGGTATCTATAAACATCTCTCCGAGCTGGCAAAGCTTTGACAACGACGGTAGTGATTCAAGTGTCCACAGGCTGCTAAAAATTCATACGTTTTGTAAGGAAGACATTTAAAGGAGTATTGTGCGATAAATCTTTAAAAAATTATTACATCACACATACACCACGTCATCGGCCAGTAAATGTCCACTGCTGAACAAACAACAAAAAGCACAAGTGTTGAGCACAAGTTCGGTCATGCATGGAGTACTGCTCTTACATTTGGGATGGATCAGCTAAGTACCAGCTTGAGGCATTGGATTCTATAGAGAAACGTGCCAAGAAGCAATCAACGAATCCTAAGTTCGGACTAATCTTCTTAATCTTGAGCATCGAAATAAATCTAAATAAAGAAATAAATCTAATTCTTTTCTGCCCATTTTTCTATCGGTCTGCCAGAGCGGGCAATCGTCACCGCTTTATGGTTGATATTCCAAAAACCCGTACGAAACGCTTTGATTCCACATTTATTGTGCGAACTGCTAGTCTGTGGAATGCGCTGCCTGAATGGGTGTTCCCCGATGGCTACAATCTGGGTGTCTTCAAATCACGTGTAAATCGGTTTCTTCTAGGCAAGCGTGCTCCAACGTAGACCGCATCATCGCTTAACATCAGGTAAGATGATGGTCAAACGCAAGCTTATAATTTGGATTTTTTTAAATACCTCCCTTTTAGATGGGTATGTTGCCATACTTCCCACGCTTGGCAAGCGGCTTAGGGATCGCAGTACGTTCACCCTGTACTAATCGGACGTTTCTGCCCATCCTTCGGTAGTTCAGTTACAGTTTTAGGTCATACACGGATCAAAATATCATAGACTAACTCAATTGCAATTTTATAAACACTTTCAAAATTATGTATGGAAAAATTTTACATTCTTCTTCAGTAAAATTTGTTCAACCGTAACGGCTTCCGGTTAAATCAGAAGTTTACGTTTTTACTAGTAACATTGTCGTGTAAGTTTTGTAATAATATAGGATTACCATATCCAAATCGGCTAAACTCGACCTGTCGGCTCCTACAGCGGTTGTCTGATCTTGAACCTCGTTCCAATAATCATTGAAAATATTGCAAACTCAGACCGAATTATTGAATTTCTTGGGGCGAACAATTCGTTCAACAAACTTTCTTCACTTTGAAACGGCTCCTTCGATACCCTTTGGTATGTTAATACAAACCAAACTGGGTTTTGATATATTAGTGTTTTTATGCATCAGTTCTTGTGAATTATCTTTTAAAGACTTCAAACCTTTGACAAATATACATGTAGGTACCTGATCTAAGATTTCAACTTTTATTTACAACATTTTATTTACGTTTACTTTAATCCAATCCAATCTTTTTCGTCCGCGTAAAAGTTACAATTTTACATTCATATCACAGTATTGTTATTTTATAAGTAAAATAACTCTTCTACTTATTGTATGTTAATTACTCTTTCGCGCCTTAACTTTTGTTTGAACTGATCTTATGAAATTTGGAAAGGCAGTAGTGTCCATAGCGATTCCACGGATAAAGGCCGATGAAAAACATGGGAATACAAAAAAATCGTAGGGAAAACCTCAAGGCGCAGCCTGTATAGAATACAGGGTAACACGGACCGGCAATATTAAGCCGAAAGGAGGTCATTGTACTCATTATTATTAACAACTTTTACCATGTGACTAACCTTGAACAGGCGATCGCGAAGTATCAGCTTATCCGTAAATACATTGTGTTGATTTTTAATAATTGTTTTTTATGAAACAGCTGATTTCTTTTTCGCGATTTTAGATTTGATCCTTTAGAAATAAGTTTTAATAAACCTCAAACATTACATTCAAATAGTCAAACGAATTTACCATTACAGCTGTCCCATCACGCTTCAATGCCATATTCTGCGACAACCAAGAGCTAAAAGAAGCACAAGTTCCAGATAGTCCAGACGTTGCGCCAAAAGAGTTCGATCTCGAAGAGACATCATTACGGAAAACTGATGTTAATAACACAATGACTGATATAAATAGCACAAAATCTGATTCACATGCCACTGACACTGGTGCTAATGCAACAGGCACTGCTGTTACCGATGCAGGCACTGCTGCTAATGCTACACACACTGCTAATGCTGTACCAATGGATACAACTGTTGATACTAACGATATCGATGTTAGTAATATAACAGCTAATGTAGGCAACAGAACTACTAAATTTGCTAATTCAGTAACAGCTAGTGCTCCTGAAAATACTGTGGCTGTACTAAAGAATTTGAATACAGTTCCTAAATAAATAATATATTGTTTCGTGTTATTTTTTCTTCAATTACTATTGGTTTTTAATTTGATAACTTAGTGTCTAATTTTCTTTCAACTTTGACCCGGAAAAACTAGAATAGTGCACTTTTTTGATTGATTAAAATAATTCAAAAAGGAAGTTTTCAATTATATTATTCTTGTTTTACAGTTCAGTTCAATTCAGTTCCATATAGTCAAGTATATGTCGTAAAAAGTTATTTAATGACACTTCATTTCAATTTCGAATCGTCTGTTAATTTCGGATTATCAAACCAATGAAATTTTAAAATAAAACAAAAAAAGTTGTGTGTAAATAAGGCCACTTTAGCCTTTATTGGTTAGAATTTTTTATTACCAGGGCATCAGAATATGAGAAGAATATAAAACCAAGTAAGAAACATAATATTTTTGAATAAAATTTCTTACTCTCCCGACCTTTGCCAAATAATAGTAGTGTTCCACTAATTGGCAAAAGTTTTTTTGCAGTCACCCGAAAAATATAAAGCTTATTAATTCTCTACCTACTGGATAATGTAACATCCAAAAATATCCTCTTCTATGCTATAACATTATTATGGAAATAACTTTTAAAATTACGGATGGTACCCGGAAAATTTATGAGCTTGAACGAAATAATAATGAATGATTTTCCATTCTTGTAAAAACTTCTAATATCAAATTCAAATCGAAGAACGATCTGACCATAGTAGGTAGGAAGACTATAGAGCGGCTGTACCTATACATAACAGGTGTAACATTTCCTCACTAAGCATAGTACGTCATTGTTTTTCGAGTTCATAGTTTTCACCCGTACGTATCTCTCCAACCTCCAATAGAGATACGAATAAAATGACAAAATTGCCATTTTTGACAGCTAGAAACTGTTTTTCTGACGAATCTCTAGTGTAATTCCGTTTCTACGTCGGTTCAAGTCATAGGCTAAGTATTGCTTTCTCCCTCTACGCTTCAAGTACAATTCTACTAAGGTGTAAGTAGTAGGTGGACTTCCGCAAAGTAACGCCTGACTCAGTCAACTATCTTTTGACAGCTGTCAAACCTATTTTTATATATCAATTCAACGAGAACAGCCGCTCCATGAAGTCTTTCCTACCATGTGTCTGACAAAAAAAAAACTCATTTAGCAGGCCTTTTCTTCCTAGTATATTAGATACCAATAAATACGAGAGTATATTATTACGGCACTGCTGCCTAATTGACAGATATCGGATTTATCCCATTTTATCCAGAGAATCCGAACCGAGTCCCAGGTTTCAGATTACTGCGGTGTCGACGCGGTTTTGTCTATGGCTCACGCAGATAGGCGTCTAGACACACGACATTTTTAATTGGAGTTAACTAGTAGGCAGCTTACGATTATGAATGATATTTTAACTCAGAGCTGTTTTAATTTATTGCTTATCTTTCAATAAATTGGGATACCCCCTGACACAAAAAGTACACTCTTTGAAAACCCTTTCCAAGCACCCTCCGGACGCCCCTTTAAAATAGGACAAATCCAAGGAATCTCGGACGTATGGCAGGCCTACTCTTAGGGGGTTACGACCTTTAAAATATAGCTTAAACAGGAGCTTATAATTACGACCTTAAACTTCAAAATGTGGTGTCTAAAGCAATTTCAACATTTCATTCCATTAGTTTCTAATTTATGGCTCTCATATGACATCATAACAAAGCCAAGGTTGGAAATCCAATGCCACACACGCTACTGCAATCATATTCTAGTTGTTGTGTATGTACCTATGTAAAGGCTAGAGCAAATAGCCAGGGTTAGATTATACAGGGTTTCACGGAAAGCTGGTATTTAGCTGAAAGAGGGAACACATCATTATGAACAACTCTAATCTCACGTTTAATATGGGATCAACCATGAAATCTCAAATGAACATTATTTGTCATACATTTCGTTAAGTGTAGACGATATATATCTTTTTTATTATTGTATGGTAAGTTCTACAGGCAAGGTGGTGGCGGTTAAACGCAAGCAAATTGCGTTCAACCGCCTCCGGCTTGCCTGTTGTTAAGCGATGATGCGGTCTACGATAGAATACGCTTGCCTAGAAGAAACCGATTCACTCGCGACTTGAAGACAACCCCAAGGCTTGTATTGTAAAATTATTAAAAGGAACAGCTTATCATTCACGATTTCAGGGTTGATCCCATAATAAAAGTTGTTTATACTGAATGATGAGCACAATGACCTCCTTTCGGCTTAGTACCGACTTTCGTGTAACATTGTATACAGGGTTATTGATAATTAGCTAAACCTCTTGCAGGGAGCTTCTCTAAATCATAAAAAACAGCTTTCGTTGACAAAATACAAGCTAATTATCGCTACAAAAAACCGTTGGATCGCACATAGACCGTTGAAGATCTAAAGACAATTAAATTTATTAGAAAGACATTATTATTTATTAAACTTGATAGTAATTTAATACTTGATACTGGTAAATGCAAAGGAATGTGACGCCAAACTCCTCACAGAGGAAAGACTTTAAAAAGCTAAATGCCATTCTGGATTGCAACTAACGAGAAAGGAAATTAAACCGTTAACTTTTTGGCAACCGAACCACGGTGGCTTGCTTTAAATTTGATGAAAAGCAGACATTTATCAACCTGACTCGAGGGACAATGTTATGTAAGTTTTAGTCCCTCAGTGGAGGTGTTACGTTAACGCGCATTTAAGTAAAGAGCACAAATGTCTAGCGCAAGCTCATCTCACTCAATTGTAAAATAAAGAGAGGCAGATGTACAACTTCGTGGCTGCGATAAATATCTCATAAGTTAGTCAGAGATATTTGAAATAACGATATTTTAGATAAGCAGACGTATAGTAAAAGCATTATCATCTGAGTCGTGGAGTCCACATAGTCGTGTTCACATAGCAAAAAATTATATATCATTGTAATCAGGTTATCGATATGCACCTCCATCATTCTTACGCACATCACTATTCCATAACATCTGTAATTGCGAGCGAGATAAACAGATAAAAAATATTTATGATTCGACGACTTAGATGATAATGAGATTAATACAACAGATGATTTAGAGCACCCATAGTAGGTAGTCGCCAGTGTTCCATCCGCTGTGAACCGGTGACCGGCCTGGTGGAGACCGACCTGGTTGTGGCAGACAGACCCCTGGAATGGGGCGGGCGCAGCTCCGCGGGCCAGTGTTCCAGTCCAATGTCGGGGTCAGCAAACCGTAGTCCAATCTTGTTGGAGCTTGTCTTCTCGGCGGTGGTTGAGTCAAACCCAGGCTCTAAGTAATGACAGATTTATTTTAAATAAAATTCTACTTATTTACCTACCTCAGAAGTTTATAAATCAAGATAATATTTTTTTTCATAAGAATCCTATAACATAAACACACAAAAGAACCACTGAATTTAGATCCTCTTTTGTTAGAAGCTTTGACGATGAGAAGAAGGTGCGCAAGGTGAATGATACAGAATCAGACTTGTGCTCTGTGATATTTATTATAATAATTAAATTTTTCTTACTTTATCTGTGTATATTATATTTTTATTAGTAATAGTTTTATAGATAAGTTGTATTTAGTTACCATTATTACTTATAAAAGGAATATATAAATCCTTTGTCAAAATGACATAATTATAATTTAATATGACTTTTATATTTAGCATAACTTTTATGACAACAATTTTTAATTTATTTTGTTTATAGTCTGTAAGTATTATTACTTCATAGTCTTGACATTGTGTAGGTATACATTATTATTTTAATTTATTTATTTTGACATATATTGTGTGATATTTAGTATTTAATTTATATAATTTTACAAGAATTTAACTAATGTAATTGGTCTTAACCGTTTAGTTAATAAACAATAATGTATACATAATCAAAGGTACCTACAATGTGGTCATGCGCATTGCGCATACAATTATTGGGTCCACGCGAGCAAAGCCGCGGGTTGTATTCTCGCTGTTGTGGAGTTTTCCTTCTATCCTTAGCTAATTTGTAGCACAAAAATCTAGCGTCGCAAGTTCTTCTCATCTAGCATGCACGACGACGTGAAGGAAAACAATGTGTTCATTCCACACGCCCGGAGTACGTGGCTCATATTCTCGACGTGTTTATTTCGACGCCGGTTGAAAGCAAAGTTAATAATGTTTGTTACTTCGTCATACACAAAAATTATAATTAAGCAACTGGAGCCTCGTGTATAAAAATAAAACTTTAGTAAGTTTTACGTGGCATTAGGCATTCTGTGATCACCAAATCCCCGCAAAACCGATAGAGTACGTCATCATCATCATCATCAACATCATTATCAGCCTATCATGTTAAGAAAGAGGATGGACCTTAATCCACCATGCTGGCCAAGTGCATGTTGGTGAATGTCATGTCTTTGAACTTTTGAGGTTCTTGGACGTACTGGTGTCCTCACGATGTTTTCGTTCATCGTTGTTGAGCGTTGGCATCGAAACTGCACATACTAAATAAATCATTGATGCATGACCGAGGATCGACCCCGGTGCAGTCAGATTGTAAATCACACATGTTACCGTCTGCCACTTTCGTTGTTTATCCATCTGAGTACGTAGACGAAGTTAAATCTTTATTCTCGCCATTATTCACTTTTATAAAGATATGCATTTGGTTATAACTCTTGGATAGGTGTGGCGGGAAGCAAAGTCAAGTTAACGACATATGAACATTTCTATTTAGATTGTACAGACTGTGACACGGTTAACGATGTTCAACATGATGATGTTAATGACAACAGTTAATGATGATGCTGGTGTCGCCGTTTTACCATCGCACTAGCCGCCACCGCCTGAAGGCTCATCCACACATCATAGATCAGTGGAAATCGCACACTGTCCGATTCACTCGATCCTTCTCGCCTCATACTTGCAAAATGTGGAATGAGCTACCTTCCACGGTGTTTCCGAGAAGCTACAACATGGGGTTCTTCAAAAGGCGAGTTAATCGGGTCCTAAAGGGTCGGCAACGTATTTGTGATGCCTCTGGTGTTACAAGTATCTATAGGCGACGGTGACTGCTTACCATCAGGCAGCCCGTCTGCTTGTTTGCCACCTATGGCATAAAAAAAACATGTTGAGCGATGCGTCAGAGTTTGCTTGTGTTCGATGAGAATGTAGGGACGTGTGATAGTCTCTTGGCTTCACCATCATCGGAAGAGGCCAAGAGTCTAATAAGACTGTGCCTATTTCTCTTCGGAGGGGCAAAGGTAGATTAGGTAATTAATTATTTGTATGTATATATATCGGCCTCCTTGACGTGTCCGTCAACGGCGAACCTGACTAGCGCCGGTTATGAGCGCGCGAAAAAAAAAAGGATTATATTCATGTTTAAATTAACCTATTTTTATGTTGCAGTGCCGCGGCGGCAGCGGCAGCGGCGGCGGAGGCGCTGGGCGGCGGCACTCGCCGCATGCCGCCGCCCCTGCTGCGCTCGCGCACGCTGCCCGCCATCATCGCGCCGGGCTTCTCCATACTGCAGGCGCAGATCGACCCGCACAGCAATGGTAAATATTAATAGACTAGCTATTGCTGGTGATTTCGTTTGCCCAATTTTTCATGTAACCTTTCAATCCTCTATTTTCAAATTAATTAAAAAAAAACTCCTTTCAATTTTTAATCTGGGCCTTTTTTATGTCAGTGTGAATAGGTATCTTCTAAGTCTGCGTGCTTCATCTTCGAATACGTCGTCGTTTACCAACGGGTGAGTTCGTGGTCAAAAATGGACTTATCAGCTACAAAAAAAACATTTTACCACCCGTAAAAAAATACGCCAGCTTCAGATTTCTTAACGGACCTCTACCTCATGACGAATCAACCTGACAAATTACGAAATAAACACCAGCCAAGTGCAAGACGGACTCGTGCACCAAGGGTTCAGCACCCAAAAAGAAAGTATTTTGGATGAAAAATGGATCTTTAGCACGCCCTCGACTCAAACTTGGCCAGTGTTTATTATTATGCTATTTTGCTTCTGAGTGTGTGCTACATCATGCCAAGTTCGACGCTTGTACGTGTAACCGTTTTTAGCACACATAGAAAATACAAAACGGTAGGTACAAAAAATACAACGAAAAGCTCTACTCCTCCTCTTTTCTACTTTTTAGGGTTTCGTAGTTACAATCTATTGGGATAATATTATTGGAATTACTAGCCGCCACCGCCACGCCGGTAGGATTGGCTGTAACTCACAGCCGGTGCTAATCTCCAATTGGTATATTTAACCAGATTGATGAGTGTTAGAGCTTGGGATTAGGATTTATGACACTTTGAAATATATTGAACCGTCTTGGGAACGAAATAAGAATTAAATTGTCTGTGTTTTGTTGGGTACTTCCTTCTTATCTTTTGGTATTCATCTTTATTTTCTTACTTTACTTTTGATATGGTACTCTACTCTCAGATCAGATAAACAAGGGATATATGACTTAATAAAATTCTTGTTCGTGTTCAAATGTCTCCCTATGTCACTTTTTTTACTATACCACTAAACAATCTGGGTTTCTTCAAATCACGAGTGAATCGGCTTCACATCATCGCTTAACATCAGGTGAGTTGGCGGTCAAACGCAAGCCCAAATAGTAGTTAAAGAACCGGACAAGTACGAGTAGGACTCGTGCTCTGAGGGTTCCGTCGGACAGAACCCTCAGAGCGCGAGTCCAGAAAAATAATACTAAAGTTGAAATATTGAAAGACAAACTTAACTTTGTAGTTGACTATAAGGTTCTTCCATACATTCCAACTACAAAATGTAAGTTTGTAATAGCAAAATAATTATTTTTAAATGATGGAACTTCAAATTTTTAACTTTCAGATTTATTCCTGTATATGTGCTATAAGACCTTGCCTTTTGTCAAATTTCATGATTCTAGGTCAACGGAAAGTACCCTATAGGTTATGATTTCCCTGTGAAATCGCAAAATATGCGACACAAACGTTCATATCTTTTGATTGCGTTGATTTACAACTTTTATTTTTTTACAGCCGAAAGAAACTGTAGACCCAAGTATTTAGTGTAAATTTCAACTTGATACCTTTACGTGTTCTTGAGAAAAAGGGTCTTGACAGACGGACAGACAGACGGACAACGAAGTGATCCTATAAGGGTTCCGTTTTTTCCTTTTGAGGTACGGAACCTTAAAAACAGCTTATCGCAAAAACTGTAAGTACGACACACTTACATTTACGCACACTAACAAACTTGCAGCGACAACAATGTTTTTTAATGTTTATTTTTTGTAAAGGGGGCTTGCCACGCAGTGACTATGCCACCCCCGTAAGACAAACACAAATATAAACAAATTATACACTTAAATCATGAACTAACTCAGTCTACAAAAGTGCGGCAATGACATCGATTCCGATGCACTCTAAACTAAACTAAACTAAATTTGACAGCTCTAAAATTGTTGCCTTCCTTTCTCTCACGTAGTAAAATTAAAAGAGAGGCAGATAATTTTAGTCCTGTCAGATTGGTTTAGTTTAGTGAGTGGTATGACAGAAATGGTATGGTCTCATTGTCGTCTGCAGGTAAGTTCGACTAAAACTATCAAGCCTGATTTAAGCCTGATGCTTTCGCACCTTTCACGCCACCTAACCATATTTCCCTGGTTTGCCTGATCTTACCATCTGTCCCTTGTTTGACCCTACTTTCAATTGTGATGCCTAAACCATCCAGTTTTAAAATTTACCTACGCCAAATTTAGGTTTAAAATTTAGCTATTTAGCTTACTTAGTCGCGATGTCAGTACCTGTCGGTCCCTTTAGCAGGCTCTTGCTACGGGCAGTAGGCCTAGCACGAGCCGTGGATAAATTGTCTATCCACTGTTTTTATCCCGCGAGAAAGAGACACACCTATCTATATTCTAGCTTTGTTGCGTGGATAAAAACAGTGGATAGACAATTTATCCACGGCTCGTGCTAGGCCTACTGGCGAGACCGATGCAGTATTCTTATGTCCCGGCTCTTTATAGTAGGCGGTTAAAAGGGGAATCATAACTTTCCACAGAAGGCAAGAATTTTGAAAAAATTATTGAGGCTACTCCGTCAAAATCAACAGATAAGTTGATCACATAATAGAGTCTTTATTTTTAATTATTTCCCTTTTATTGTCTATAGTAACAACCTACCATCATCCAGAGATACTGCATCACCAGCTAGTTGACTATAATTTCAAGCGTAGATTTCTCTAGAGTCGGATGCACATCCCATATTTCATAACCTTGACTCATGTATTTTATCAAAGCCTTGACTTTTGCCGTCACAGATAACTGAGCCCTCGGGAAATCCCTACAATGTCGCTACTCTCATTACTTCACAGCTAAAGAGAGCTTGAAAATTCAACCCTATATTTTAGAAGTGAAGGATGTTAGTAAAGGATGTTTCATAAGTGTTTTGGGAGTTGTTTTGTATGACAGTTTTATCTGGACCCTAACTTACGCCGTTACTAGTTCTGAGTGCCAACTCGCCTGATATTAAGCGATGATGCGGTCTACGGTGGAGCATGCTTGCCTAAAAACCGATTCACTCGTAATTTGAAAACACCCAAATTGTGACTATCAGGGAACACCCATTCAGGCAGCGCATTCCACAGACTAGCAGTACGTCTTAATAAAAGTGGAATCAAAGCGCTTCGTACGGGTTTTCGGAATATCAAACATAAAGTGGTGTCGATTTTTCGTGCCCGCTCGGGCAGCCCGATAGAAAAATGGACAGGAGGGAATTAGAGAAGATAAAGGGGCTGAAGGTAAAGGAGCAGAAAAGGTACTACGTATATCCACATAGCAAGTTAAAGTGGCAGTGGGCAGGGCACATATCACGCAAAACAGATGGCCAATGGGGCCGAAAGGTTCTGGAATGGAGACCACAGACCGGTAAGCGCAGTGTAGGACGTCCACCCACAAGATGGACAGACGACCTAAAAGATACCGCAGGGAAACGCTGGATGCAGGCTGCTTCCAACCGGCCCTTTTGGAGATCGATGGCGGAGGCCTATGTCTAGCAGTGGACGTCCTATGGCTGAAATGAAAATGATGATGATATCCACTTGTTAGGACATACCATATTAGCATCGTAAGTAGCCTAGTTGGTTAGTACGTGATTGACTACCATCTACCATGCCCGTAATACCTAAGCCCGTCTAATTGAAGTTCGGTCAACGTACAAAGAGCTTCCAAACTTTACTAGGGTTGATTTCATTAGCTACCCAAATACAATGTCTTTTGTTTAGAGTGCCATAATAGAATAGAGGTCTTAAAGTTTAGATGGTAAGCTTCGCGTACTTAACTCGTTTAAAACATTTAGCTGGGAACGGGTCAGTATACTGGAAAAATAATTGTTTACCTTTCGAAGCTTATAAGGAAGGAAAGATTGAAGAAAACTCTCCAACTAATATGAAGTTTGTTACATTACAATACAATACAATACAATACAATACAACTTTATTACACACCGAAAATACAAATGAAACTTAAAGTAACATAAAAACAAATAAACGGCAGTATAATGGGCGGCCTTATCGCCTAAAGCGATTTCTTCCAGGCAACCTTTGGATGGACAGGACTAAAGAAGTTGAATTGAAATTACATTATAATGGGGTTTGTATCCACGGATCCCGGTATCGGTTTTATTAGCCACGGATCCGGACGAGTTGTATCCACCGATACCGTGATCTGTATCCTTAAAAAAAAAAAACAATTTTCATTTTACCCCCTCTGATACCGTAATCCCTGGATACAGGAAAAAAAAAACATATTACCCGCTGATACCGGTATCGGTGGATGCAAGAAATAAAATAAAATAATTTTCGAAACGAATCCCGGCGTACAGAGTACTTTATTGATAAATGTATTTTTTTTTAAAAACGGATCCCGGTATCGGTGGATACAACTCGCCGGTATCCGTGGCTAATTCAAACCGATAGCGGGATCCGTGGATACAAATCCTTATAATGCACTGTTTCGTTAGTTGTTTTACTCAAAAGGCTGCTTGTTTTACATATTTGAGACATTAATGTACTAATCAACTTTTATAATGGGACCAACCTAAATCGTAAAATCACGAAGCGGAAAAGTTAGCATTTATATTATAGCGTATTCTCTGCATTCGGTATTAGATGTATCTACGAGACAAATGTATGGACATTTCTTCATGAACTAACTAAACTTTTGCTGTTTACAGATTTATGTAGGTACCAACTTATCTCTAGTGTTGGCCGAATGGTTTGGTAACCGCAGAAATTTATCATATTGCTGTCAGTAAGTATGGTTAAAAAAAAAAAATTATAGTGGCTTATTATGTTTACATTACACGGGAGTTAATCACGATTATTCCGACTATAATTTCAACCGTATTCGGCGGTCTTTTTCAAGGCGAGTGCGTGCGCGATACTGCGCCTCGTTTTGTGCTCCGAGCTGTTTAGTCCGAATAACTAGCGTGAGTAATTACCGTGTAATATAAACTAAATGACATATACTGAGACGTGGTCCTTAACTGTTGGCCTTTTGAAAAAACTCAACACAGCAGGCAATGGAGAGAGCCAATATTATCTTTGGAGAGAGCTATTCCTGGAGTTTCTTTGCGCGATAGAATTCAGAACGTGGATGTTCACCATAGAACCAGAGTCACCGACATAGGTATTAAAATTTGCAAGTTGAAGTGGATTTGGGCAGGCCACATCGCTCGAAGAACTGATAACCGATGAAGAAGAAAGGTTCTTGAGTGGAGACCACGTATCGGAAGACGCAGCGTAGGTAGGCCTTCCACTAGATAGACCGACGACATTGAGAGTGTCGCGGGCATCGAGTGGATGCAGATGACATGCTGTCGTTCAGCATGGCGGTCTAAGGGGGAGGCCTATGAGGACGTGTTCTGGCTGATGATAAACAAAATGTGTGAAAACCACATTTTCCATATCAGTTTCCATAACAAAACGATAGTTGCTTCTCTACTAATCTCTACTCTAAAGATAAATCGTCAAATTATCTATTCATAAAAATATAATACACCTTTAGTATCTGGCAAGCCTCCAATATCACCGAATTCATTTTAATCCCACAAATTGTCATTTAGACCCAATGAAATAGTAGTTTGTCCAAACAATGTCATGATCTCTAACTACTCCCAAATTGACTCTTGGAAGAACGCCAGACTTATTTGAATTGGCATGGCAAAATGCGAGATTTGAGCTCAGATTTCTTTTGGTTTGTTTTAATTTGACTAATAAACAAATAGACCTAATAGCTTGACGTAGCTCTCAAAAACAACCGAGCCAAAGTAAACTAAAGCATAATAAAAATAAGACATTGCTATAACGACGTAGGATTTCAAATAGTTTGTCGGTATTTCTAGCATCTATGGATGCTTTAAGCGATTCCCAAGTAATTAATTAGTTATAGTATGTAATTTAAAAAATGTAGCATGGTCGAATATCGATAAAACTCCTTTAATAAGTAAGAAAAATAGTATTGAGATTTTATCAAGTTTTGTTAAATAATATCATCATCAAGTCATAGTCACAGTCAGAGTCAAGCAAAGTAATTCACGATCAATTCAATTAAAAAAGAATAAAAATTTGGTTGTAAATCAATGCCGAATTGTTGTAATATAATATTTTACTGTTTTTTTTTCACGTTAAAGTGGCCATGGCATTTTGTGCGGTAACTTTTCTTAATTGTTCCAATAGCAGAATATTTTAGCCAAGTTACAAAATGTTCTGTGTTGAATGGCATTGAAATGCTAAGATATTCAATAAAAATTATACGCCCGTTAGTTATGAATATGGATGAAATCTACAGCGAATTGTTGAATATTTCAAGTATTCGTTATTACCTACAGAGGCCCTACGTAATTTATTATTATTTTAATGTCATAGTAGACAACAAGCGACGGGCCACTTGATGGTATGGTTTATGGTTTATGGTTCTTTATTCATACCAAATATGTTACACGTCAAAAATAATAATCAATAGAATTAAATGCTTATTAAAATTACATATACTTATTTTAGTAAAATAAGAAATTAAACATGTTATCCACCGTAAGTAATTGTAAGTAGCCACCGTCGCCTATGGACACCTACAATACCCGGGGCATTGGCGGTGCGTTGCCTAGCTTTGAGGACTCTATTCATTCTTCGTTTGAAACAATTGAGGTAATTTTTAGAGAACAAACCGAAGGGTAAGCAACCATTTCACAACTAACAAGTATTTTTGACTTCAAAAAGGAGGAAGTTATCAATTTGACAATTTTTTTTTGTATGTTATGTGACATTTTCAACTTCTTTAAGCACATTAAGCACTTTTTGGGAAAAGGGGAAAATGCACGGAAAATGCAATGAGCTTGCGTGGCCGTCACGCTCACATACTCGTTCGGGTAAAGTCGGCTCGAGTCGGCTAAGGGAGCGAGAGAGTTAGTTATAGTCAACCTTGTCAAAGTCAAAGTTTTCACTTCTGTCATGCAATTTTTTGTTATAGAATAGGTCCACGTATTCTTATACATCACAGAGTGTTATACATTCTTACGCGGAAAGAGTGTCTCAATTGAGTCTAAAGGGGTCTATAGTACCCATTATTGTGAACAAATTTTAATAAAGGACCAACCCTGAAATCGCGGTAAAAAAATCTGTTGTTCCCACTGAGTTAAATTTACGTACCTACGTATACGTACGTAGTTATTATATCGGGGCAACTCTGCCAGTGTTCTGGGAACCCTGCCGCACGGTGGTGATCTCGACGGCGTTTTTGTTTTGTAGTAGGTAGTACATGTTTGTATATTTTATACAATCATATTTTAGTTTAATTGTACCTTTTATTTAGTTGTTTTAAGTTTTAGTTTTTAGTTTATATTTTAAGTTTTCATCAATTTGTTTTTAAAATAGCAATCTAAATAATTTTATATGTTCGAATTATTTATTCTTCATTTATAATAAAAAAATTAAAAAAAAAAAAAACTTCTAAGTACATATAACTCTACTACGTACGTAGTACATATAACTCAGTGACTGCTGATCAATACATCATTTCGAGTTTGAATGACCGTTTTCTATATTTACAACCATTCCACAATAATTATACAACAGCTTTTCCGGAAAATGGTGATTCGCGGCAATTTTGCGTTACAGACGTAAAATTGCTCGAGCTCAGAAGGATTACAATCTAGCCAAGAAATAAAACGTGAAATTAATTTATGTTGGAGTTGAAGACAGTTGAAGTACTTTTCGCTTTGGTCGTCTGCTTTATGACTTTCCTTATTTTCTACTGAGAAACAACGGCTCGAGTTTGTGAGTGATACTCGACTTTTTGTTGGGAAAGAGTCTAAATTAATTTTGTTTATGGCTATAAAGACAGACTTTTAGTTCAGCCAACAAAAAGTCTAAAGTCTAAATCACGTATTGCCAACTTAACGAACTGGGCCCTGTTTTCGTAACTTTAACGTAACTCGTAACGTAACGTAACTCACGGACGTAACGCGGCGCGTTAAATTAATATCTAAAAAAAATACGTCTAATTCCTAGGGAATAAAGGCCAACTTTTAGAATATGTTATGAGTAAGTATTTTGTTCACAAACGTTAGGCCAAGGTTTACAAAATACACCCACGACTTTTTAACCGTTTGACTTAACCTTGTACGCCTCCCCCTTAGAGCCGAAACTTAAGATTAATGTGTCATTTCATTTCCCAGAAAAAAACAACCAAAACACTTGACTGATAGCCTCGAAAACCTCGTACGTACTCAATCGTTGCTGAAATAGAAAATCTACAGAGGAACAGCTCACAAGAAGGCAAAATTGTTGGAACTTTGATCATTACATGCATATTATAGTCTTTTACATGCTGGATCCGGCTTTCCAAGCAAACCTTTCATAATGATGTGGAAGATGTTTATCGGAAATTTGTGAAATCAATAATAAAAACATATCACCAATGATTCGCCAATCACATCGTCAAAATTTCTCTGAAATTCAAATAGTTAGAACTGAACTCGATTGCATACGATTTTGACAACTATAGCACATCTGTCTGATTTCTTTAAGGCTACGATGAAGTAGATACGCTAACATTGTTCTGTATTGATGATTTGTAGTTTTGTGTCCTTAAAATCCAACCAGAACTTAATAAAGTGGCCTTTCTAGGGTTCCGTAGTACTAAAAAAAAAACTTGAAAGTTAAAGTGGCAGTGGGCAGGGTACATAACAGATGGCCGATGGGGCCGAATAAAGGTTCTTGAATAGAGATCAAGGACCGGTAAACGCACACCCACAAGATGTACAGACGACCTAAAAGAGACTATAAAAAACACTGGATGCAGGCCGCTTTCAACCGGCCCATTTGGAGATCGATGGAGAAAGCTTATGTCCAGCAGTGGATGTCATATGGCTGAAATTATGATGATGATTACAAGAAACCTTTATAAATTAGATTTATTCCATAAAACACAAATTCGTGAACTATGAATGTGACCACAATTATATGGCTTTGGCTATGGAACCTTATCATACGTGTGTCTCGACACGCTTTTGGCAATTTTTTTATCTTATCAGTTTTACGTGATATTAAGAATTTAGGTATCCAGTTACCGAGTCTTTTTTTTAAATAATTAATAGGCTTGCGCTTGACCACCATCTCGCCTGTTGAGCACACTTGCCTAGAAGAAACCGATGCACTCGTGAATTGAACACACCGAGATTGTAACCATCGGGGAACACCTAGTCATTTCTCTGTTTGGATATTTCTCTTCAGCGCTACGGCTTTCCCCTCATTAGCCTCCACAATATCTAACTCAGCACTCGCGGCCTTGTCGAGCCCTGTTTGCCCTATCCAATGTTTTTGCTAGGGTTGGGGTAAAAAATAGACACTTATCCGCGTAGACCCTTGACACACTGAGTAGGGTTCCACTTATTAAGGAGGGTCGTGAAGTGCTGAGAAATGGGAGTAGGTTGAGACCTCAGCCCTACAAAGGGGGGCGAGTTCATACGGCAATGCCCTGCCTGTTATTCTAGGGTTTAAAATAGTTGTATTTTTAGGATCAATGGCTGTGGGAATTTATTCGGTGTGTTCGGCGCTTGCCCCCTTTCTGATTTCGACATACTGCTATTAGTAGCTAGCATCGCCCAACGGTTCACCCATTCTCGTAAGCGCTAACTTTTTCGGTATAAAAGTAGCCTGGTACGAATAAAAGGTTGGTATTTGCGTTAATCCAGGTTAAAGTATTGCTGCTGTTAGAGAAAATAAATGCATAGACCGAGAATAAATGGTGTGTTCGCCGCTTGCCCCCTTTCTGATTTCATCTATTATTTTTATGCCGAAAAAATTAGCGCTTACGAGAATGGGTGAACCGTTGGGCGATGCTAGCTACTAACAGAATTATGTACTGATAGACACCTCTCTTAGCCATCCCTGTTTTAATATCATGCGTAATAAATGGCAAAGTTTAATTGCCTAACTCTTAATTGAAGACGTTTTATGGCGAAATTACGACAGGGAGATAACTTTACGCCCAAAATTGTATGAGCATGACAAGCCAATCTCTCGGAGTCTGATTCTAAGTACTAATTAATAACTGTGGCCCTGTTTCAGTTACGTCAATTTAAGAGATCTTTTAATAGTTATTGATGATACAAGTGCGGTAAGTTGGTTATTGCAAAAGAGTAGACGAATGTAAGCCCGAGACGAAGTCGAGGGCTTACCATAGTCACGATTCAGATCAACATTATCTGGCTATGTTATATTGTATTCCGTGGACAGTATGAAAGAATACAAAAATCCAACTAAAAACACAAAACAAAACGGATTAAGGTGGTACGTTTCACAAATGGCGGAAAATTCAAATTCCAAACAATTTTTTTGTCCTTGTAGATAGGCCTCGTAATTATTGTAAGCAATCATGGTGTGTGCGCAAATTGATTATTATTCTGAACAAAACTGTGTAAAGCTTATTAATCTCTAATGCACATTATTACTTACATTTGTCGATAAACCAATGTTTGCTATTGACAAATGTAAGTAACATGGTGCGTTACTGATAAATTACTGTACATAATAATGTCAAAAACAACCAATGATTTGCGCAAACACAGTGTCATTTATAATAATTACCCTGGCCTAACTACAAGGACAAGAAAACTGTTAAAAATTTGAATTTCCCGCCATAGATAAAACGTACCCAAGGATGTTATTTATAGCCTAAAGGGAACGTACCACCTTAAAATCAAAAAAGAAACTCCTGGCCCTGGTCGGTATTGATCTATTTATATGTACTTACTAACTACTTTATTCCTTTTTTAAATAAGTTTCGTACACATCTACCATGGACAAATACAGTTCCTATATGTGAAAACTTTTAATTAGCTTTAAGTTATGTATATATAATCAAATATGTTTTTTAAGTAGCTGATAGTTTTCCGAATAAAATAAAATAAATAACTTTTTTTCATCTTGGCGCCACAAGTTTTGTGTATTTGCCAGTGTCAAGTACTGGCATATTTACAAGTTTTGTTTTGTTAAATTTTTTGTAATCATCCTACAAGTCACTTAAAAATTTATAAATCTCAAGAGGAAAGAACAATCCTTTTATCTATACAATATAAAAAGGAGACGTATGTATGTTTGTATTTTCCTTATAGACTCCGAAACGGCTAGACCGCTGTTGTTGTTCGGATTGTTCAAATTTTCAGGCAATCTTGTTTGACAAACATACCTGCTGATATAAGGCAATCTTGTGCTTAGTCCAGCGAGTGATCTTGTGAAGTTTGGTAGTGATTGGATCAACAGTTTTTTTGGTATTTAATATTTTCCCAACAAAAAACAAGAACAAGATTTGAAGTCTATACATTATTATCATATAGAAAAAAATATCATCTAAGTCAAAGGAGGCTGCTTCAAGGAGGTATATAACACGGCTAAAACCACGGGGCGCAGCTAGTTTTAACTATACATTTTTTTCTATCACTGATAGAAGCTAAGATAGATCAGTTTGAAACGGGAAAGTCCACTCCACATCGCTACCCGTCGGGAAAGCGGTCGGATCTTTGAAGGAATTCAATAAAAGTAATAAAACCCTTTCGGGAACTTTTCCTATCGCGACCAATTCTTTTTTAGGTAAAAGTTAGAAAGGGACTTTCCAACATGAACTTAATGGATTTAGGGGCCATAAAAGTTTAGATTACTGTACAGTTATGCTACTAAGCCTGTGAAATTCGTTATAGATATACATCTAAGTAGATTGGAAAACCCAATTAAATTTTTATTATTTTTTAATAAACACCTATAATATATAAATAATAAAACCGGCCAAGTATGAGTCGGGCTCGCGTACTGAGGGTTCCGTACCACCACATAAATAGTGCAAAAAACATCCCATCAGCAGCGCCCAGGCGGTCACCCGTCCAAGTACCGACCGCGCCTGACGTTGCTTAACTTCGGTGATCGTACGAGAACCGGTAGTAAACAGAAATTTGTTACCGACTCGCACTTGACCTTTTTTTTTTTTTTTTTTTTTTTTTTTTTTTTTTTTTTTTTTTTTTTTTTAAGTGCCTTTATTAACTAAACAAAATACAAGCTAAAACTAACACTACAAATACAGTTAGACTGCCCATAGACCGTTGAAGGTCTAAAGACAATCCAAATGCTCAAGCCCACTACCAGTTGGCAGCGTACCCAACATGCTGGCGGCATTACCACGTTGAATGGCAATGCTAATGCGTTGAGCCAGAAACACGCCAGCATTTTGGTCACGCGTCGCATTAACCAGGCGCTCTGAAAGATTTTTATTTTTATTTTTTTTTATTATTTATTATTTGTTGTTATACTTTGGAGAGTGTACTATAATTATGCCAAGTTTGACGCTTGCCTAATCTAAACAACATCGAGCGCGGATGGGCATGATGTTGTCTTTTTGCACTCCTTTTTGTATTTTGTGGTGGTACGGAACCCTCAGCGCACTCGCACTTAGCCTGTTTATTTCATCTTTGGCTATATTTGAGAACAACAGTATATATTCAGTCAGTGCCGGTCTTAGCACTACCAGCGCCCTGGTCGAGACTTCTACGGCGCAATCTGCCATTCAAACCAAAAAAGGCAAAGAATAAATTAGATAGAATAGATCTATGAGGTGGACTATGATGAGGTGGACTGACGACATCAGAAATACTGTCGGGAACGAATGGATGCGAATAGCGAGAGACCGGGGAGAGTGGCATAAACAAAGGGAGGCCTATACCCAGCAGTGGGTCACTCAGGGCTGATGATGATGATGATGATGATGAGATCTATAGATTTTTATATACCTGTGGCGCCCCTTTTTATCTGGCGGTCGCCCAACCAGGCCCTACCTACGCAGGTACTGTTTTCAGTGTCTTTAAGATGGATAAAATATGGTTATTTTATTCTTATAACTTTCCTCAATCATATTAATCTTCAAGTGAGACTCGAGAAAATGAACAAAGCGGAAAAACAAATTTACCATAAACAAAATAACCCGTTGAGGTTGCAATCCAGCCAACAAACAACCAAAGTTAAAACGAATTTAAGCTTCGCTCAATTTATTTTCCTTAGTCAAAACAAACAATTTTGTACTCCAGTTTCTATTTTTGTATAATTTGCATTTGCCGACTGGCGCATTTCCGTAGTAATTTCGTTTGTTTGTGGTTTATTTATTACCTATTTAATAATTCAGAAATGGCTGAACCTATCTGGATAAAACTTTAATGGAAATTAATTAAACCTAATTATCACCACCCGCCTATAATACCAGTCCACTGATGGACATAATATAGGCTGCTCCCAAGAGCACAGCTCGTTAGGTAAGTTTATATTCTCGAGTTAAAAAAAGATTTTTTTTTTAATAAAGTTATATTTTATTTAGATAAAATGTATGTTTAGAACTACTGATGTTTAAAAACTTCAAGAATCCTAAACTGGAAGATTAAAATGGCTATTTCAGCTTACAAATTATACGGAATGGCTCTGAATTGCAGGAATTGCCATTCAGTGGTACTCTATCTTAAAAATGCGCCACGTACGAGACCATTTTGTGGTTTCCCAGCGCCACCTAGCGGGCATGTGACAAATGCATCGAAGTACATCATACGAACCGTGGTATAAGATACAGACTCAATATTCCGTTCAATTATTAGCGTCGTTGTAAATACTTACTTATATTTATAATTAATATATCGTTTTATGTGTAATGTATGTGTAATGTGTAGTGTAAACGCTTTATGTGTAATTATTATTTCGTTAGTATTGTATAGTTTTTCGTTAGTTTAATACTTAAAAATTGCACGCCCGAAATAGGTAATGTGTTGATACTATATTGTTTATAGTTATTAAGAACAACTTTTGTACACAGTTTTTGCAATAAATATATTTAAATTCTGAATTCATAGTGCTATACTCTACAGGGTTACGCATATAGACTGGTACTAAACCGAAAAGAGGTCATTGTACGCATCATTATGAACAACTTTTACCATGGGACCACCCCTGGAATCACTAAAAAATATCAGCTGTCACAGAAAACGGTCATTGACACTCGACAAAAAAAACTGACAGAGATATTATATTCAGACCAAAGATAATATACCAACCATCACACTCTATTCTGAGCCATCACACATGAAGCGCGTGTGTTGATGCGCATGTAGTCAAAATTTCCTTTTGCAAAATGATGCCACGTCGGTCGCGGGAGGCAGCTTGTGATTAGAGAACCAAAAGTCATTCAATCAATTCGCACCTAGGATTGGCCCCGTTCGAAATAGTTTAGGTTGACATGTTAGAACCTTTGGCTTATGCGGGGTAAAGGATGAGCAGTCAAGTGGTTATATTGTCATTGATTCAGACCTAGTCAGCGTAGAATATGCCTACGTAGGAGACTCTCTATCCCAAGAAATAGGAAAATTGCTTCAGAAATTGCTGAGCACACTGTTTGGTATGAGTATTTGAGAAACGTCGCTTTTCATTTATACATTGCACCTTTCCTATATAAGTCCGTGGTTGGACCGCGTCCAAAATTGAATTCCCACTGCACTTTATGATCGCCAAGGACGTTATAAAACTTATGATAGCTTATGATATGTCAGTACGCTATCCCGACACTGTCAGATGAAAGATTAGTCTTCGACCAATATAAAATGAATGGACAGGCCCAGAAGAAGCGCATTTTTGAAGATTACAAAATGAGCGCCGGCGCTCGATATCTAGCCGTAGGAAGTGCAACACGACTTTTGCTACATGATAACCAAACATGTGACAAAATTATGCCGTCGTGTGCTTTCCCGAAGTGTAAATAACTCAAAAAAAAACGCTATCTATTTTTTGGTACAAATATACAGTACATGGTTATAATTAGGTGTTGAAGTATATGTCCGACTGTTTTGACTTATTTTTACTGAGCAAATGCAATGGTTATGGCCCGTCCATTCATTTTATTTTGGTCGAAGAGATTAGTAATGAAAACCTAATATTACCACAAGCATAGATCTCTATTCTCTAGACATTTTTCATTTCATTACGTTTCAAAGAAAACTGTAAAATACGTCGTAAATAATTTCTGAGAAACGTTTTGCTGCAAATTTTATGAAAAATTTATGACGGAGTTTATGAATTTATATTTTAAAATTGTGTGAAGTTATTTAATGTTTTTTAATAATTGCAATGGGTTATATGTGTCATCTTTAAATTAATGTGTCATTATGATAACTGCGTGACATATTTTTAGCAACTGTTTTGCTAAAATAATCAATTTTTTTTAACTCCACAGTTTAAAAAAGGCAATCCAGTAATAGGCATGTGTTTAATTTATTACAAACTAGCTGGCCTGACAGACGTTGTCCTGTCTTAAAACTGTCAAACACGCAAAGTTAAAATTGGTAATCTTATTTTTTTACACCTTGTGTTACAGTATTGGAGTTTTAGTAAGGATCCCTATTTTTTTTAAACATAATATAGCCTATGTTACCCGGGGATATTGTAGCTTCCCAACAGTGAAAGAATTTTTCAAATCGGTTCTGTTGTTACGGAGCCTATTCAATGCAAACAAACAAACAATCAAATCTTTCCTCTTTATAATATTATTATAGTATAGATAAGAAGGTAAGCAAAGAATATAATTAAATACATTACACATACTGAAAATATAATCTGAATTGGCTGATCCATTTTTGAGATATAAGCTTTTTTTTTTTTTTTTAGGAGAGTGGATGCTCTATCCTTCCACAAAGCGTGTGTTAGTATATAGCATTATTTTGAATGGCGCACGCAAGGCTTGACGTAATAACGTGCTATATATATAGTGCGTTCTCTGTCTAGCATGAAATTAAAATCTTTCAAAATACAATTTCGTTTTCGTTGATGACTCTCTCTTTATGATCAACTTTATTATCTATACTTATCTATACTAATATTATAAAGAGGAAAGATTTGATTGTTTGTTTGTTTGTTTGTTTGCATTGAATAGGCTCCGAAACTACTGAACCGATTCGAAAAAATCTTTCACTGTTGGGAAGCTACATTATCCCCGGGTATCATAGGCTATTATATATTTTCAAAAAAAATAAGGATCCTTACTAAAACTCCAATAATGTAACCCAAGGTGTAAAAAAATTGGATTTACAATTTTGACTTTGCGTGTTTGACAGTTCTAAGACAGGACAACGTCTGTCTGGTCAGCTAGTAATATTATAAAGAGGAAAGATTTGTATGTAAGTATGTTTGTAACGAATTGGCTCAAAAAGTACTGGACTGATTTAAAAAAATCTTTCACTGTTGGGAAGCTACACTATTCCCGAGTGACATAGGCTATAATCTATACCCATGCGAAGCTGTGGCGAACCGCTAGTGAGGTAATAAAACAATTTGTTGATGAATTATTATACTTAACATAGTTGGGCTGGGCAGCATTCGGAAAACTCCGTCGAGTTTTCTTGTCACGCATCCCGCGAATTTTATGAGAAAAGTTTTTAAGACTAACGGTGCCAAAACGTGGACAGTTACAGTTGGATCGGTCCACAACTTTAAAGTCGCTCAACGAGCTGTGAGAAAACTATATTCGGCATTTCTCTGAAGGGCCGATCTGGAACGAAGTAATTCCCCAAAATCAAAATCACCGATGTAACCGCGGAGAGGCGTGTTATAGTGGAGATTAGGAATCTGCCTAGTAGCATAGGACGCGCTGAGGCTCGATGGAGTGACGATATATGAAAGCAGAATATATTGGGCTGAGTAGTGAGTAGCGTGTCCTTACGAGCGAGTAGTAAATTCCTACATACGTTCTATTCATACGAACAGAAATTTTGAACTCGGATGTTTTTACAATATAATTCGTTTATTTTTTCAATGGGGTAGTTCATTTTTGCATTTTAATTGCAAATCCATTTGAAGGAATAGACTCCCTGATCACATAATACATCCGTTATTAAATAATAATTGATGATGAATATTATTTATAAATCCATGTTTGTATGTGTAAAAAATGTTCCCCCTATGGACTCTGAAACGGTTGGAACGATTCTGGAACTTTCCCGTCCCGTCAAAATACATGTAGCGGTTGTTATATTATGAGGAGTAATCCGCGCGGGTGAAACTGCGGGGCGGGCTAGTTATTAAATAAATATGCTTAACTTTCATTTGACTTCGAATAATCATTGGGATAATATTGGAATCGCGCCCTACTTATAAAAAAAAACTGCAGAGCAAAATCTCAATACTGACATTAACAGATGAAAAATATTTAATTTTTAAACAGTTTTGGCATCGCACACTTTGATAATGGATATTATGTCATCGCACATTATGATACTTATTGTGTCAATGCTGACGTCAACGCGTATAATATTTCGAACAAAATAAAATTAATGGACTGGCCATAACCATTGAACTTGCTCAGTTTACATGTCCATGTAGTTACATTTGTTACAAAAAATATATATTAGCGGTTTTTTGTTCTGTTTTTACACTTCGTGAATGCACACGCAGGCATTAGGGAAGCCTAACATCAAGATACGGGTGATCAAACCCAGTTTGATAGTTAGCGCAGTTATTGTTTCTGGAAAGTACTATAATGAAAATAAATTATTTTTATTTGTATTTGTTTAATTTTGTCAGATGTTTCGTAATCATAAAAAACCGACTGAAACGAAGAGAGCGCCAGCGCTCATTTTGTAACCTTCAAAAATGCGCTCCTTCTGGGTCCGCCCATAAATTTTATTATGTCTTGGCACTTGGATTCGCAATCTTATTTTATTTTTTATAAATTTATAAAATTTAATAACTGCTGTAAGAAAAACAACAGTGTTAATAGTATTTTATTTATATTACACGGGAATTACTCACGTAAGATTAAGCCGGTCACTCCGACTATACTTTCAACCGCATTAGGCAGTCTTTTTCAAGGTGAATGCGCGCGCGCGGCTGCGTCTCGCTTGGCACTAACTTGGCATGTGCCAAGCGAGACGCAGCCGCGCGCGCGCATTCACCTTGAAAAAGACTGCCTAATGCGGTTGAAACTATAGTCGGAGTGACCGGCTTAATCTTACGTGAGTAATTCCCGTGTAATATAAATAAAATGTGTGAAAACCACGTCAGTTTCTATAATAAAAGTGTTAATAGTAGTTTAAAATAGTCTATGTTTGTACAGATAATAAAAAATATTGTAAAAAAATGTGAAGTATCTTCATTTTGTCATTCAGATACGCCACAATTTTTCTATACTTTATTGTACATAGATTTTGATTTGTGACTTCAAAACTCCGCTTCAATCATTAGACTGGTTCATATAGACACCTTTAGAGTCCTTGAAAGTAATTTCGAACTGAAACTATAAATTATCAACTAACCACAATCGCTTCCGTACCTCATTTCCAAAGTGCTTCAACGCGACCCTTTTAGTTTCAATCAATTTACTGGATCTTGCTGAATTTCCTAGCACATTTATCGAACTCACGGTTCATGGAATCTTAAATAACGGGACTTCTCAATAGTCGAAGCAATCGTACGTGCTTGGGGCTTCATTTTTTCGGGCGAAATTAGGAAGCAATATATAGATTTTTTCTAGATCGACGTGTGCCATCCCTTATTTTTTATTACAAGATCTACGTAGCAAAAGGTTAAATCAAATCAAATTAAATAAATTCATTGATTCACAGTACTTAAGTGTACCAGTCTGACGAGGCCCTTATACAGCCGACTTATTCATCGCTTTTACGCGAATAGATCTACCCTCATTATGGTTTAAATTTTGATTTGCTGAGCGAAACTCAATGGGTCTAACTTACACGTAACTACAAAATATTGAATTGTAAACTAAATTGACGAGTCCCTGATAGAAGTATTCGTAGTATTTTTTTTTATTATAAAAGTTATTACTAATTCAAATTCAAATATTTATTTGTCAGAACACGGTACCATGTTCTGACAAATAAATATTTAAAAATATGAATTTGAATGAAATTGAAGCGACAATTTAATAAGTTATCAGCATTATAGTTTAAAAAAAGGCGAAACAAACCCAAAAATACGGGTCTTTAAATAAGGGTTTTTATTTCTAATGACATAGACGTATGCATGATTTGCGCACTCAAAAAAAAGTTACTATTTATATAGCGAATGTTATAGGCAACTTTCATACAAACTTGATTACAGGGAAGTTATATCAATGAAGAAAAACAACGCCACTTATAAGCAACATGTGAGAGCAAACTAATAAAGGGCCTTCTTTCATACAGAGCTCCTCAAGCTCATTATGTCCGTGGTCACGTTTATTGAACAACCAATATCGCAGGGCTACCTACTGTTTGTTGGAGTAATAAGGATTAAGTACTTATACTAACAGACGTGGTTCAATAACTTCTTGTTAGTAAATTATTAAGCTTTTCCTTGATTTTTTGGGGGCAATAAGTCCTGCACTGACGCTCTGATTTAGGTGTGATGTGCATTTCACTCTACCAGCATGTCAGAGCAATCTATTCGAATCAATTCAACTCTTTGAATCAACGGAGCGAGGCTCTGGACCGGTGCTGTCAAAGTGGCTCCAGCCGGGCTAACATGCGTACCGCGACAAAATCTTTTCGTCGCTTTGTCGAACGAGATCGTGACAAGGCTCTTACGGATTCGTATAAGCCTGTCTCGCTTTAGCACGATAAAAAGAGTCTAACTATTTTTTCGACTCTTTTTGTCGCATGTTGGCCCGGCAGGTGTTTATTTTTACGCAATTTGTCACTTGGATACGAGTGGCGCGCGAAAGTGTCCAGAAAAGCTCGCCTTAACGCTGTTGTGGAGAAGCTTGTTTGGTTGATCCACAGACGTTGCATTTCTTTGGTTGAATAGTGTTCAACAAAACGTTTACAAACTTTACGGATCTCTCGAAACCTTTCGATTCTTCTTTCCTATTCTGTTACTTCAAGCTTTCATACTTTAAACTAAATTTAGAATCATGATACCTAGAAGGGTAGTAGGTTTGGGTACTACCCAAAAGAACTGAACGCTTCAAACAGAAAAAACGAGCAGAGCGAGAGGTGACATCTTTAGCCGTTATTAGAGCCACCTCGCTCTTGATAAACATACAGACAGACAGTGTAGACTTAGTAAATAGAGTCCCGTTTTTACCCTTTGGGTACGGAACCCTAAAAATAAGGTGTAGGTACGGAGTGGAAGTTTATGGAATAGTTGCTTTACTGATTTTTCCATTTTCGAACGAAAAAAATATATATTTAAAACAGCCTAATTTATGGCGATATTTCCATACAACAGAGCAAGATTTGAGAAACTGTAAAACAACTAAGTAAGTTTTTACTCCCTTTGACACCCAAATTTTTCCGTTTCGGTAAAAAAAGGCCCATCCAGTGTATTCGCCATTCTTATAAATACATTGCAAACATTTAAATCATCACCCAGCCCTTTTAACTTGGTTCTTATTTCATAAACACCTATCATAACAGCATTAATTAATAAATCGATTGAAGAAGAATGCTTCCCTGAACTACTCAAAATTGCAAAAGTAAAACCTGTTCTCAAAAAAGACGGTAAAGCTAAAAATGTCAGCAACTACAGGCCAATCGCACTACTCCCGGTAATCTCAAAAATATTTGAGCGCGCAATTTCTGATCGTATACACAGTTTTTTAGAAAAATACAAGCTCATTAATAAAAATCAATTTGGTTTCCGCAAGAAATCTTCAACAACATTAGCAATATTCAATTATGTACAAGAAATCCTAAATAACATGCGAGATAAATATTACTCTGTTGGGCTACTACTTGATATGTCAAAGGCGTACGATAGAGTCTCGCACCGTATACTTATCAAAAAATTATCTGAAATTGGGATTAGGGGCAAACCACTTAATTGGCTGATTGATATCTTACCTCTCAAATAGGAAACAGTTTGTCCAAATCGAATACTACCATCAAGACACAGGCCAAATAGAATATATACACTCTAATATACACACCATTAATGACTCTATCCCTCAAGGCAGTGTACTAGGATGTATTCTCTTTCTTATTTACATTAATAATCTACCTAAAGTAACAAATTCACCGTGTATTTTATTCGCTGATGATGTCTCGCTTCTATTTAAATGTACACCTGACTCTAACTCACACGGAAAAAAATCCTGGCGAAATTTGTTTCCGACCAAGAATATTTTTATTCTCAGGAATATTGTTTAATATCAAGTAAATAAATGCTTTAATTAATAATAATGTCTTAGAACAACAAAACTGATACTCTTCGCGAAAAACAATATTATTCTCATTATATTTACTACAAACAAAACAATTATTATTCCTTCAAGAATATCTGGGTGTTGGGTAAACAATTTATGTATTTTTTTAATTAAGATCTTTTTGTATCTTAGTGTGAGAAAATAATGCATAGGACCAAGAACTATAAAACTTTGATTCAAAACCTGTGTCACTTTACTGAAACTAAAACAGATAACTTGTTAATTCAAGAATATCTTTTTGATGCAAAAAAATATTGTCTTACTTTAAATAATGTATTATTCTCATAAATCGGAAAGTAGGAACGTCTTATTTAAAGAAAAATAATTTTCGTATGAAGAAAAATATTTTAATTTTGATGTAAATTTAAGTATTGAATCAATACTGTAAAATGATTCAAAATAAGATAGAGTTACGTTTTCTATTAAGGAAACACTTGTTTGGTTCAAGATATATTTTTTTTGGGTTAAGTAAGTATTTTGGTATTAAAGTAAGAATCGATTTAATTCTTAACAAGGTAACTGAGTGTTTTAGACCAAGATTCGTCTGTTTTGTGGGGATAAGTAGTGGATTTTTCAACTAAGAAACCCTATGATACAAAATAAGATCGACAATCATTTTATTCTAAGAAAATACATGTTTAGTTCGAGACATTTTTTATTGGATTAAGTAACTACTAGCGTCATACTAAGAAACAAAATAATTTTAAGCAAGACGGTCTTATGTTTTTAGCCAAGATTTGTTTGTTTTG
This sequence comes from Agriopis aurantiaria, assembly GCA_914767915.1. Classification (NCBI taxonomy): domain Eukaryota; kingdom Metazoa; phylum Arthropoda; class Insecta; order Lepidoptera; family Geometridae; genus Agriopis; species Agriopis aurantiaria. The sequence continues at coordinate 13,790,306 of OU611994.1, forward strand.
AGAGAATACATATTGGATATTTCAACTAAGAATCCCTATATGATACAAAATAAGATAGACAAACGTTTTTTTCTAAGAAAATTCATTTTTAGTTCGAGACAATTTTTATTGGATTAAGTAATTACTAGAGTCAAACTAAGAAATAAAATAATTTTAAGCAAGATGGTCTTATGTTTTTAGCCAAGATTTGTTTGTTTTGAGAGAATACGTATTGGATATTTAAACTAAGAATCCCTATATGATACAAAATAAGATAGACATACATTTTATTCTAAGAAAATACATGTTTAGTTCTAGACATTTTTTGTTGGATTAAGTAACTACTAGCGTCATACTAAAAAACAAAGTTATTTTAAGCAAGATAGTCTTATGTTTTTAGCCAAGATTTGTCTGTTTTGAGGGAATACGTATTGGATATTTCAACTAAGAATTCCTATATGATACAAAATAAGATAGACATACATTTTATTCCAAGAAAATACATGTTTAGTTTGAGACAATTTTTATTGGATTACGTAACTACTAGCGTCAAACTAAGAAACAAAAGAATTTTAAGCAAGATCGTCTTATGTTTTTAGCCAAGATTTATCTGTGTTTTGGGAACAAGTATTGGATTGTTCAACTAAGAATTCTTAAGATGCAAATTATTTGCAGTAATTCAAGAAAGATAATAATTTAAAAAAAGGTAGCTGTATATTTTTAACCAAGGTATCTATTTTGTGGGAATAAGAAGTTGGGTGTATAACAATGAATTAAATCCTATCTAAGTATCTTAGTCAAAAGTTTTAATACCAAGAAAGTGCATGATTAGTGTTCGTCTTTTTTTATCTGAATAAGTAACTAATAGCATTAAAGTGACAAACATAATAATTTTCATCATATTAATAAGGTAGACCTCTAGGAATTGTGATATGTTTTTAACCAACATTTTTGTGTATGTGGTTGCTCAAATCTCGGTGTAAGAACCAGATGAACGTAACTACCAAAAACTCGAAAATAATATTTTTTTCATAAATGGGTACTAAACGTGGTCCTACGCGTTGTGCCAAAACGACGTAACTGTACAGTCAATTTTTCACTAATTCAATAATAACGTAATGGAAAAAAATGTTTTTAATTGAACTAGAAGAACGTAACTTGAGTACCGGTACAAAAAAAGTTTTAAATTAGTTGATAATAGGTAATTATCAACCCATTTATACCAATTACATGCCCAAATAACGCATATTATTCCAATAAAATAAATTTTTGCAAACAAGTTAAGAATAGGTAAGTAAGAGCCGAAATAACGTATTTCAACCAATTTCTGAAAATATATAAATATTTTCTAAGATAAGTGTATATATTTTATGCCTAATTTTATTCTCTAATAGTATGGGTTAATTTCTCTATACTTTTTTCATTAGTCAAATATACGAGTATATTATCCTTTATCTCTACAAAGTTCAAAGAAATAAAATTGCTGTCCTGTTAATTTTAAAAATTACCTAGATACTTTTATCTGGATATTACACCGCGAATTTACTAAGAATCCTTATTATGCTTAATATATTTAGCCGATTCAAAAGAAAGTCTTTTGGTCTAACGGGACAAATCGGAGTTTGTATTTTATACCTATACCTATGTTTGTTCGACGATAACTCGAGTAGGTAAAAAAACGACTGTCAGCCCTGCACCAGTGCTCAGCCTTTACAGACTTTATTTCTATGTAAATAGTGGTAGAATTTACCATTGAACAGAATCTTTGATATCTGATAGTTAAATACTCAAACCTACGAACTAACAGCTTCGTAGGATGCCTATGATCTATGATCATCTATTTGCACTGTTGCTATGATTTTTCATTGAATATTAGGTGTCTAAACTTGAAAAGCAATTTTATTCGCTAAATACGCTTTAATTTTGGTGGTTTACTATTGGGTTTTGAATTTCAAGGCATCTGTAGTAATTTTATGGCTGACTACTAGATATTAGTAATATAATCTGAAAGATCGTTTTATCATTAGTCAGCTGTAGATTTTATTGCAAAATTGAACCTTAGGACCGTTTGATAAGGACTATCTTTTTTCCATATCTCCATCTGGGTTCCATAGTAATTTAATTCTCATAGGGCTCTCTATCACGGAATTCACGGATAAGTAGGCTTTATTATAATAATAACGAGTAATAATCGACCAACTCATGAAATGTTCTTGTTACACGTTATAAGCCGTTCAATTGTGAACTCAATAAATATTTTTAAAATTCAGTTAAGACAATTCTGACTTAGTAGGTATTAACTTACCTATAACTAGTAGAAGTTGAAAGTCGTGTTTCTTCATCCAAGAATAATTGATTCTTAGATGTAAATCGAATGTCTTGACTAATAGATTATTTGACTATAACCGGCAACGGAAGGATGGGGGGACGAATGAGTGTTGTCATATCTAAAATAAATTCCCTAGTTTTAAGAAGAGTGCGAGTATTCAGAAGAGAATTTGCATTAATACCTGAAAGTGTATTAAGAAATTATTTCCTCGCAATCAAAGTGAGAACAGGGGCCTTACGGACAACAGCTAATTGCGGCACCTAATCCGCTCAGTTGGAAAATCACGAGAACGTGAACCTTATCGCACCCAGATACGGTTTGCGGTCGCGTGATTTTCCAACTGAACGGATTAGGTGCCGCAATTAGCTGTTGTCCGTAAGGCCCTTGAACAGTTTAAAATAATACCCAGGCTAAAAATCTCAAAAACCGACTATTGTTTAACATAAAATATTTCTCTGCTTTCTACCCATATGGGTGGAATAATTATATTGGACCACCCTTGAAATTATAAGCCTCTAGCTTCACCTGTGTTGTCAATAAAACATAACCTATGTCACTCGAGAAGAGTGTATCTTTGTATTCGTGGAAGAGTTTTTTTTTATCATGAGTAGGTAAGCACAATCAATAATGCAGGTACAAATATCAGGTCGTACAATTCATCCATGTTATATAATATTGGCCGCAATTTATTGACACATACTGATAATATACAACACAACGTATCAGCTTTTATTTCGGTGATTGGTTTCACTGAACATTTATGTTACTTTATTGTACACTAGATTTCTTCCGCGGCTTCACCTGCGCTGTGAACAAAACATAGCCAAATATGTCACTCAGGGATAGTAGAGCTTTCTATTCGTGAAATATTTTTTTTGTAATCAGACCAGTAGTTCCGGAGTTTGCCCGTTACACACAAACTCACAAACTTTACCTCCTTATAAAACGTGTGTTGAAGTGTAGATTTTAGTGTGTACCTAATAGTGTATATACAGATATTGAGACCGTTAGTAATTTAAGGTTTAGTACCCAAAAGATAAAACGTGACCCTATAACTAAGCCTCCGGTACTAACCTTTAAACGGCTGCATCTCTTGAACCGTAGGTAATAGAGAGCTGGCAGATTTTTTTACAGAATACGGTGGTTTAAACAAAAACAACATAAAGTCAAAAATTAAGGGTCCTATACAAAGAACCATATTTTTAAAGGTATTTTTGTACTTTTCATCAAAATAGGTAATAAGTACAAGGCTAAGTACAAGTTTACTTGGTACTATTATAGTGCACACTCTGTAGTATAACTAAAAAAAAACCGGGCCAAGTACGAGTCAGGCCCGCACTAAATAGTCTCGTGCTATCACCAAAGTTCGCCTACCGATCGATCACCCACTCGTGCATATTATACAAAAACCCCGAGAGTTGTCAACTCGAGCTCTCTAATCGCTTAGATTGATTAGATTATAGTTTTAGATTAGTTGTTTAATGTTTTGAATGAATTTAGAGAATTTTTACCATTTATAAGGGAAAAATGTTTCGGGGCTGGCAACCCTGTATTCGCCAATTCTCTGATTTGTCTTGTCGCGTCAAGTGGGGTTGCGAATCGTATCGAATACATTTTAATATAAATTTCAATTAATCTCATTTATTAAGCAGAGCGGTTGTGATCCATATTCACCGTACACCAAGAATTGAATTGAACCAAAAAAGCTATCGTAAGTTCTCTTTACAAAAAAATCGTGTGATCGTGTGTCATTGTCTACTGTTACAGTTTACTTTGTGATTATTACCCTTCTTATTAGTTTGTTGTGATATTAATGCAGATGGCTGACGATGAAACTTCGATAGAAGTTATATTGCGCAAATAGGGAGTTCCGGAGTCAAGACAGATTTAAAGGTAAGGTAAGGTTTTATTACATATACAGTATCGTTTAAGTTCTCGAATAGAGACCACATACCGGCAAGCGCAGCGTAGGACGACCCACCACAAGACAAGGTGGACAGACGACCTATTAAAGATCGCAGGAACGCGCTGAAAGTGAACCGCTTCAAACCACTCTAGGAAGTCAATGGAGGAGACGTATGTCCAGCATTGGACGTCCTACGGCTGAGATGATGACATTGATTATTAATTTTTATTTTTTTATTTTTCCAGGACATGAAATTCAGCAATACCAACTAAGTGACGATTATCTCAAAGAGCTATGCTCTTTAATTGGCCATAGACTTCTGGTTAAATCCAAAATTGAAGAATATTTCACTGCACATGTAAGTTACACCTACTACTAATTAGTATTTAATTTATTTTTTAAGGGGTCAAATTTGTATGTATACTGGTAGCCAACTAACTATAATTATTGCATTGTGTATAGGTAGGTATATTTATTTTTATTAGTTTTGATCCGCAGTTCACTCATCTAGTGTTAAAGCAAGTGAAAAACAATATTATTTTCAATATGAAAACTAAAAACAAGACAATTATTATCTGTTCAAGAATCTCTGGGTTTTGTTTAAACAGTTTATATATTTTCAAAATCTTAGTAAGATAAATAAATAATAATAGTAAATCTTAGTGCGTGAAGCAGCTAAAAATGTAGCTTGTGTGTCAATCCGTGCTATTGGGATAACAAACTGACACGCATCGCATATATAATATTAATCAGTATCATGTGATTTCATATATAATATTAATCAGTATCATGTGATTTCAGATTAATTTGGTGGATATCGAAGAAAAGTACAAGGAAAATTCTTTGAATTTTTATACAAAGTGGCAAACGTTTATAAATTCAATTATCAGTTTGAAATTTAATAATACAAATAAATATGATTCGTTGGAAAGTTTATACGAAGGCATAACACAGGAAACCGATGATGGTGAGTTACATACTTTTTTCGATACCTATCTACTACATCACAGCATGGTAGCCAGCCACTAGCCATACACATATCGTAAGTACCGTTGTTTAATTTTTCGCATTTATTTTTCAGACCGGAAGGTTCCAGATCAAATGAAACTGCTGTCACCTCATCCCTCCATAAGGGAGACTCGACAGAAAAACAAAATTTTCGACACTGGAGTGTATCGAGAATCTCATTGTTGATATTTATGTAAGAGTAAGTTTATTTATTTATACAGAGCGTTATGTAGAGTGTTTAATGAGCCAAACGGGTGTGTTCGGGGAAGCATTTGGAGAATAAAAAATGGCCAAAAAATAAATAAACCTGACCTTATTAATATCTGAACGGGTGTTACTCACGGTATATTAGGCCGGATCGTGAGTAACACCCGTTCAGATATTAATAATGTGTGGAAACCACACTGACTGGGTTTTCAGAACCACAACCAACAGAACCAGAGTGGAAACTAATTTCCATACTAAAATTCCGGCCTTATTTTTTAAAACATTTATTTGTTATTTTCCAGGTTTTCACCAAAATTTTATCTATTAACTACCATAACTTTCGTAAAGACAATTTGTCTGTTGATTAAATATGTAAATTCTAAATATTCTTAGAGAACCAGTCTCCCACAATATTAATATGTTAAGGCTGCAATCCCGTTTCATAGCTTTAAGGCCAACTAAAAAGTGGGCAATAGAGTAATATTTTTTATTTGTGTGTTGATTATATGTGTAAATTCTAAAATATTCTTAGGGAACCAGTCTCCCACAATATTAATATGTTAAGGCTGCAGTCTCGTTTCATAGCTTTAAGGTCAACAAAAAAGTGGGCAATAGAGTATTTTTTTATTTTATTCGTGTGTTGATTAAATATGTTAATACGAAAATATTCTTAGTGAACCAGTTTCCCACAATATTAATATGTTAAGGCTGCAGTCTCGTTTCATAGCTTTAAGGTCAACAAAAAAGTGGGCAATAGAGTATTTTTTTTTTTATTCGTGTGTTGATTAAATATGTTAATACGAAAATATTCTTAGTGAACCAGTTTCCCACAATATTAATATGTTAAGGCTGCAGTCCCGTTTCATAGCTTTAAGGCCAACTAAAAAGTGGGCAATAGAGTAATATTTTTTATTTGTGTGTTGATTATATGTGTAAATTCTAAAATATTCTTAGGGAACCAGTCTCCCACAATATTAATATGTTAGGGCTGCAGTCTCGTTTCATAGATTTAAGGTCAACAAAAAAGTGGGCAAAAGAGTTTTTTTTTTTTAAATTCATGTGTTGATTAAATATATAAATTCAATAATATTCTTAGTGTACCAGTCTCCCACAATATTAATATGTTAAGGCTGCAGTCCCATTTTATAGCATTAAGGCCCTCTTTGCTTTCTCTTTTGCACAATTTAAACGTTTTGTTAAGATAAATAATCAATATATTTGTATAATAACAGTAAATAGTAATTTGTTATAAAGCAATTTTCACACTGATATCTCAGATTTTGGTGAAGATATCTGGAAAATTAATTTTTTAAGTTTTTTTTTCTGATGCCTTCGCTATAATCAGATGTAATCTTTAAATAGTTCAAAACGTGCGAAATGGATAGCTTATAGCAGGCGAGCACGCCCTTTAGAATTGCATCTTTTTTAAAAGTCTACTATGTTTTTGATCTTATATTTTAAATTAATTATATTGTATGTACCTAAGTTAATAATTAAGATTGTGTGTATGACGTGTTTCAAACTTTTAAAATAATGTATTATAATAATAAATATTTTGATAGATGACAACTTAATTTAATTTAAAGTCAGGGTTAAAATGAGATTGATCCAAGGCGTAAGTCGTAACTAACTCGAGCTAAAATCGATTGTATTGATAATTCTGCTATGTTGTATGTATTGGTTTTTAAATGTGTCAAGTGCTTATAGAGCAATACCTGAATGTACTGCTCTATAAGCACTGCATTTCAGCTTTTGTCAATATGCATATATGACAGAAAGTCTCAAAGCAAGACCAGAATGAAACACAAGATTACGCGAAAGGGGTGTATTAACCCAAAAAGGGGCTCGTAGTACTCATCACTATGAACAACTTTTACTTTGTGGCCAACTTCGAAATCGCGATAAAAATATCAGATGTTCCATATAAAAGTGTCAGTGAAACTCTACAAAACGTATGGAACAGCTGTTTTTTTATTCGCGATTTCACAGCAGCCCCCGGAGTAAAATTTGTCCATAATGATGAGTACTATGAGTTCCTTTCGGGATAGTACACCCTTTTTGCGTAACCCTGTGTTTCATTCTGGTCTTGCTTTGAGACTTTCTACTTTCCAACTAAGAAAATTATTAGTTTCAACTGAGAAGTAGAATTATTAATTCAAATCTAGAAATTACTTACTTGAAGTAACAAAACATCTTGATATAAGCAAATATATTCTTCAAATAACGCACAGAAATCGTTCGCCTAAGATCAATCTGGTTTTGATCTGAAACCCCCGATTATTTAAACTAAGAATATTACCATACTCTCCCTAAGAAGATACATTCTTAATTTGAAAACATCAACAGTCTTTACTTAAAATCAAACATTCTTTAGGCAAGTAAAAGACATTATTCGAATAAAGAACTTTTGTCTTTGCAGAAGACTCTCAGTTATTTAAGGTTAAGATAAAGAAATACTTTAATTAAGAGTATGCATTTTCAGTTCAAAAATATTTTTACCCTTGACTGGACATTAAAAATCTTAGGACAAGAAAGGGTAATTATTTGAACAGAGATCAATTTAGTTTTAGTATGAAATCCCTGGTTATTCAAGTAAAGAACATTGATAATCTCACCTTGAAAATCTATATTCTCAGTTCAGAAGTAGTATTAGTCTCTGCTTAAGATTTAAAATACTTAAGAAAAGTAAATGACATTATTCAAATAAAATGTACAACGTATTGAAAGGAGAGAAATTTGATTCAGTATAAAATTTTAAGTTTCTTAAATTAAGAAATATTATAATTAGTTCAAACAACAGAATTCTCAGTAGAAGCCGTTGTAATTTTTGACTCAAATTAAAAGGCTATTTAAAATAAAACTTATTGTCTCAATTGAAAAATACTATTCTCTTCTACTAATACTAAGATTTTGTTAATTTAAGACTTTTGCGTTCTGAGTGCAGAAGTTGATTGTTTTATTAGAAGATTATTATGTTTTCTATAAAAATAGCTTTGTCTTACTCCAAAAATAAAATAGGTATGCAACAAAAACTTTAACTGTCTTTGTTCAAGAAAACTGTGAAGTCTTGAAGAACAAGAAACCGTTCCCTCTTGCATGAAGAAATTGCTTAATTCTTCTGTCGATAATATATTGTCTTTATATGAGACATTAAAATGTTGATTTGAGCTTATCAACTAAAACAATAAATTGCTTTATTCAAGAAAATATTGTTTTCCCCATATATGAAACCATATTATTCTTGACCAATAAATATACTCTTGATTCGAGACTTTTTTTCTTTCTGTGCACTTAGACACATAAAAAATACATTTACTGATATAAAATCATGGTTAGCTTCACACAATCTGGAAATAAATGCAAATAAGACAAAACTCATGCAATTTATTCCATACCAAAAAAAGCCACTACAACTAACTGAACTTGCAAAGAGTCTTGACGTAAAAGAAATAAGCGATTGCACTTTATTAGGCCTAAATCTAGACACTAATCTAACATGGAAAGAGCATGTTGAAAAAGTCAAATCCAAGTTGTCACAATTTACCTATGCATTAGCAACACTAAAAATCAACAGCAACTCAAACACTGCCCTCACCGCTTATTATGCTTACGCGTATTCGTGGCTTCGCTATGGGATAATATTATGGGGTAACAGTACTGATGCTGAACAACTCTTCAAAATGCAGAAAAAATGCATGCGTATTATCTTCAACATTTGCCAACGCACAAGTTGTAAACTCCACTTCAAACAACAAAAAATGCTAACACTATGTCTCTATATTTATGAAGCGGCTATTTTTGTCAGAAAGCATCTACACCTATACACACCCGATACTAACCCCCGCAGACAATATAAACTCAAATTACCAGTCCCGCGATTAGAAATATTCAAAAAAGGCCCTCTGTACATGACAACAAACATATATAACAAAATTCCGGATGCAATAAAGAAAGAAACAAATAATTATACTTTTCAGAACCAATTACGTAAGTTTCTAAGTCAAAAATGTTATTATGTGATAGATGATTTTTTCAATGATAAAATTAAATTATAATTAGAATATTAATATCGATCTTTTAAGTTTAGTTAGAAGGTAACATCCTAGGTTTAGCATTGTTTGCATTCCATTTCAAATATTACCTAATCGCATAAAATATTTATAGTAAAACAACTTCATCCTAAGTTAAGTTTAAATATTAGATAATTATTATGTAAAATAGACGTAATTAAAAGTGTATTTATAAGATTTAAGTATATTCAATGTCTGTGGTCTGGTTTGTGACCAGCCATAACATTAACCATTGCTGCACCCTTTATGCAGGGTATATTACACTATGTACTCCAAAACTTAGTTTTAGAGGAAGAAAGTGTACATATTTGCAATAAAGAATAAAGAATAAAGAATAAATCTTCGCCATTTCAGCCATAGGACGTCCACTGCTGGACATAGCTAGACAATTCGATTATAAATCAACTGAAGACAATAATTATGTTGACACGAGTTGAATAGTCCAATTCAAGCAATTACTAAAAAGGAGATAATTAAAAAAATATATATAAAAAAACATTTACTTTCGCAATATTTATATAATTATTTCTTTTCACACAGACACACACTTATATAATTATTTCTTTTCACACTTTTCCGACACACAGTCCCAGACTAGTTCGGGAGCCTATGGAAAATCACGTTATGTAAAACTAAATTTATGTCAAAATAAATTACTTTTGTTTGTTTTGTTTGTTTGTTTTCTTTTTATACTTATCTAAACCGTGTGTATTGTTTACTATGTAGTATTTATTTTGTATTTCGTTCCTCTTAAATTGTCTGTGTATATAATTGTATATATTATTAATTACTAGCTATACTTATTGTAAGTATTCTTATTTTTGGGAAGACATTGGCGTCGATCCTGTTATACTACTCACTAAACTAAACGAATCTGACAGGACTTAACTTATCTGCCTCTCTTTTCATTTTAATATGTGAGAGAAGGATGGCAACAATTTTAGAGCTCTGTTTTAAATTATCACGGTTGTTCACTAAAGTTATATGATTATTTACGGGATATTTACCGTGGTAAGGTTGTGGAATGATATTTCGGCGCAGTTACATGCACCATGTTCACGGAAAGACTGAAAAATGCGGGTGGTTGGTCGAACAGTTAAAAAGTTAGGTGCAGACATAACGATCTACCCTCTTTCTTAGTCTTTTGCTACGGATATCACTGGAACTCGAACTCGAACCTAAGTCCCGACAAAACACACTCACTGTATGACTGCGTATAGTAATTAACATGGTGCATGTAACTGCGCCGAAATATCGGGAGCTCATTCCACAACCTTACCACGGTAAATATCGCGTAAATAATCATATAACTTTAATTTTAGAGTTGTCAAATTTAGTTTAGTTTAGTTTAGAGTACATCAGAATCGATGCCACTGTCTGCTGCATCACAGCTAACGCTAAAGCAGCAGGCAGGGTTACTTATTTTTCTGCTATTTTTGTTTTATATAGGCCTCCCCCATCGGTCTCCAAAAGGGCCGGTTGGAATCGGCCAGCATCCAGCGTTTCCCTGCGGTCTCTTTTAGGATTTCATAAATACGTTACAACAATACAAACCCGTCATCCAAAGCTAATCAAAATTCTTCGCAGACTGCATAGGTGTTAGTACCTACTATTAAACACACAAAACTCAGTACTATAATGACCGTGCAGTTTAATTAGTTTCAGAACATAAACCAGCTATAATAGGTCTGAAATAAACATTATGACTGCCCGGGTACTCACATAAGCTCATAAATGGCTATTTATTGTTAACGCTTATTTACATACTTACTCCACATAGCTCAGATATATAATAGAACAATTTTGCAATTATTGGGAATGTTTGGATAGATAGCCCGTTGGTCCAGTTGGTAGTGAACCTGCCTTCTGAGCTTGGGGGCGTGGGTTCGATTCCCATCTAGGACAAACATTAGTGTGATGAACATTTGTGTTTGTTCTATATCTGGTTGTTAATATCTATTTAAGTATGTATTTAAAACTATATATGTATATGTAACTAGCTTTGCTTAGTTTGGGGTCAGATGATCGTGTGTGAAAAAATGTCCCGAATATTTATTTATTTATTTGTTTTCGAACTCTTCACCAGTGAACGTTTTAGGCACAGAAAAGATTTTGTTTTTGTTTAAATTAGAACGGTTGTCAAGGCATATTTGTAAGGTTGTAGCCAGTTGCACACATATAAACAAAACGTCAGTCATTCGAAATCAGTTAGCAACTGTGACGCGGAGTTCGACGCGTTGATCTAAATAAGAATGTTCAATCAAGGTTCATGCCTAGTAACAGATTTTCCTTCTCATTTCCGTTCTATTTACTTCTATTTTCTGTGGTTTTAGGTATACAATTCATAAACATCTTATTTCACCATTGTAACCATAGTTTCGGAACTAGTTACGAATGAAGCATCATTGTAACGCCCTTTTAACCATTGTTTCGGAACCAGTTACGAACGGAGCAAAATTGTGTTTTGTTAGATACTACTTCGTTGCGAATAGACTTATTTTTCCTTATACAGAACAAATGATTTGGGCATAGGTTTTTAGGGTTTCATACTCGTAGGGTGATAATGGTACCCTATTATTAAACCTACGCTGCTTGTCTGTCCTAATTTTTAAGGGCTATATCTTTTTAAACCGTACCAGTTGACATTTTCACAGAATATGTAATACTAGTTACGCCCCGCGGTTTCACCCGCGTAGTGATGAAAAATGAAGGTGACAAGTAGCCTATGTCACTTTCTGGCACTTGAACACCCATGCATACGTAAAATCAAGTCGATACAGCGCCGGCAACGTCGCACAGCGCGGTTCAGCCCACAGAAGAGAGAATTTTTTTCGTGTTCGGCCCGCGTCCGCGTCCCGCCTACTCTCAGCACGAAGTGGCAACATCGCATTGTGAAACGCAACTGACCCGACTACTACGTTCTATTCTGTGATGCATTCTGTGAGCGCCAAAATGTCCTATTATTTTCGTTTTTCGTTTATACAGCAACTCTTTATCAAATTTGCACAAGTTTCCGTTCAGCCGTTTAGCCGTGAAAACGCGACAAACATCCAGACAGAGAGACAGAATTACTTTCGCTTTTATAATATTAAGTAAGGATAAGGATTATGGCGGATAAACTAAAAAATAAAAAAAACTAAGCACTAACGTATTTTTTTGTGTATCTATTTTTGTCTTTGCTACGACAAACGTCAAACTTGGCATTATTTTAGTACTACACTAAAGTAAAACAATAAATAATAAATACCGACAAAGCGCGAGTCGGGCGCGCGCTAAAGATCCCACACTAAATTAAAAAAACAAGTTTTTGGGTGCGGAACCTTCGGTCCGGGTCCGACTCGCATTTGGCCGGTGTTTTATTTTTGTAAAAAGTTACAAAAAGATAGCTATACACAAAAAATTTGCGAAGAAATCCACTAAGCCTAAAAGCTTCCAAAAAATAAAAAGTTCAACAAAAGGGTTGGAAATAGCAGTTGTGTAATCATTCCAAATGGCTTGTGAAGTGGCGATTATGCAACCCTCGGCACGTGTTTCGTGCACAGCCCATTTACACAGTTTCATGTCTATTCCTGTCGGTTCGGAAGGCGTAATATCCGCAGAGGAATTCTTTTTATTTAGATAAAAACTTGAAATACCTAAACTTGAGATAGTCGTACTCAGGTTTGCGTTATGCAGTTGAAGCAGTGAAAAAAAATATAAAAAACTAGCGGTCCGCCCCAGCTTCGCACAGGTATAGATTATAGCTTATGTCACCCGGGGATAGCGTAGCATCCCAACAGTGAAAGAATTTTTAAAATCGGTCCAGTACTTTTTGAGCCAATTCGTTACAAACATACTTACATACAAATCTTTCCTCTTTATATTATTATTATACACATATTTATTTTCATTCTTAAATTTAAGTTTTTTTACAATATTCACCTATAAAAACAAACTATTATAAAAAAACCTAAACCTAGGATGCCGCCGGCAGCGGAGCAGGGCCCAAGCTACCGGTGGTTAGGGCTGCAGAGCGAGGAACCTCCTGACAATACGTGCCGTGTCAAGGATTACCGCCTTCTGCATCTGACCCTTGACCCAACCATCTAGCGAGAGCCTCTTAAGATGTTGGTCGAGGCTCTTCGCTATAAGGCCGTTCACCGATACGACTATCGGGACAATGATCGTCGAGTTATTATTATTATATATTATATTATATATAGTATAGATATTTGAACACGACCGATAATTGTACTAAGGCATATCTCCGTTGTTGGCTGATCTGAGGTTCTGATAGTATGAATCCACAGCCAATAAAAGCCGTGGAGCCTATTTGGGGGACCGCTAGACTCGAAAGCGTGAGGTCGCGGGTTCAAACCCCGGGCCCGTCCCAATGAGCTCTTTGGAGCTTATGTACGAATTTTTATACCACTGGAGAAGAAATTCAATCCCATTCCAGGGGCCTTACGGCGATTCTGTTTAGGTGGTGAAAAAAGTTGCGCGACCGCAAACCGTATCTCGGCAGGTTCAGGTTCACGTTTGCGTGATTTTCCGAACTGCGCAGTTTCAGCGCTAATTCGAGCCCGCGTTAAAAGATAGGCGTAAAGCCCCCGGCTGAGTGCGTCAATCTTCCACGAAACCGTCAGTGTATCAAACGCGAGATAGGCAACCATAAAACAACATCGTAATTTAGGTGGTACCTAGATACTTTATTATGCTTTAGACTAATTTAATTTACAACTGGATGTCAGATCCATTTCGTACCAATAGATCCCCGTTGGATAGGCGCGTAATTAATGAATTTAGCCTGAAACGTGAACGTTGGTGATATACGCCTGTCATGCATTCAGCTAGTAATTTAGTACTAGACTCTAATATAGATTAAATTATCAGCATGACTGCATTATTAACAATGCCTTTGCAAAATCAGTGGGCAGTTTAATAATTTGGTAATTGCAGACTGTGGTAGAAATTGAACAATCTATGACACCACATCACATTAATATTATTAATATGAGAGTTTGTGTTTGTTGCCACTTTACTCCGGGACTGATTTGGATGAAATTTCGTATAAGATAGCATAGCATAATCAGCCCTTTAATAATCCACTGCTGGACTTAGGCCTACCCCCGAAAGGGTGATAGGGCCATATCCATCACGCTGGCCCAGTTGCGGGCTGGTGGATTCACATGTCATGGAATTTCTTCTCTGTACATATGCAGGTTTCTTCACGATGTTTTCCTTCACCGAAATTTGGTATACCTACGCGTAGCTTATTTCCTGGATTACCTTTTTTTCATAGACTACTTTTTATTCCGAAAACAGTTCCTGTAGGATAGTATAAAAACGTGTGAAACCTCTGCTAGTAACAAGATAAAGATATTGAAGTGAAACTTATAAATGTTTACAATATAGGGGGCTCGATTTTTAAATCGATCATATTATGGTTTTGCACGACAATGCCATGCGATATGAAAGATTTTTTTTTTTTTTTTAACGTGGATAAGTCTGCCTTTTACCACCAACTCGCCTGTTGGTAAGCGACGATGTGGTCGAAGATGAAGCACGCAGACTTAGAAAATACCTATTCACTCTGTCCTATTAATAGAAAGCAATTTCGAATGGCTCTAACCACTGCGTTAGCGAGTGATATAATTATTTCAAAAATGCGACTTTTGTTTGGGATTTCCATCGAAAGTCGTATGATATTTTCGTGCGAAATATCATACGAGCGATTCAATAACTGATACCCAGGTATATATTACTATACGGATTGTATCTATAGACGACGGACGTATTCGAAGATAACATTGTACTGTATTCATCATTATAAACAACTTTTACTATGGCACCAAAACTCCAAAACGAAAAAGTAAACAGTAGGTACCAGAAATCAAAAGGCCGGCCTCTTATACCAAATTTGACTGTTTCAAATCAATTTTATTGAGTTAAGGCGCCGTGACTAGCTGACTTTTATGTTTTTGAGGGGGTGAAGCAGAGGCAGTGGCGGCCGACTACAGCGGGGCGCACCGCGTGAAACTCGCAGAAACGTGACGACCTTCACCTATACACAGCTAAAGACATGTAATTTCGTCGGTCCACAGCAAAGCTCTGTTGGCCTAGTGGTCTGGCACCGCGCTGGTAAACCACGAATGCCCGGTTCAAATCTAGTACTATGTAGATATTTTTGGACTCAATTTTTTATCATAACATTACGCATTATGCAAAGGGAGGGTCCCTTTGCATAATGCGTAATGTTATGATAAAAAATTACTTATAGACTTACTCCTGGTATAATTCTACTAACTTGATGGTAGAGTTCGGAGACTGCTAAAACTGCTAAATAGGGAAAGCGAGATAAGTCAAGGTTGGGCTCGTTTTTTTAGTCTTAGTGAGAAGTGTTAGTCAAGGAATGTTTTGACTGACCTGATCGAGGATTTCGGAGACTACTACTGGAACTGCTAGACGGAAAGACCTAGAAGTGTCGAGTTTGGGCTCGTTTCATTAGTCATGATGAGATCTTCTTCTAGGAATATTTTGACTGACCTGATCGAGGATTTCGAAGACTGCTACTGGAACTGCTAGACGGAAAGACCTAGAAGTGTCGAGTTTGGGCTCGTTTCATTAGTTGTGATGAGATCTTCTTCCAGAAATATTTTGACTGACCTGATCGAGGACTTCGGAGACTGCTACTGGAACTGCTAGACGGATAGAGATAGAATGGTCGAGTTTGGGCTCGTTTCATTAGTCGTGATGAGATCTTCTTCTAGGAATATTTTGACTGACCTGATCGAGAACTTCAGAGACTGCTACTGGAACTGCTAGACGGATAGAGATAGAATGGTCGAGTTTGGGCTCGTTTCATTAGTCGTGATGAGATCTTCTTCCAGGAATATTTTGACTGACCTGATCGAGAATTTGGAAGACTGCTACTGGAACTGCTAGACGGATAGAGATAGAATGGTCGAGTTTGGGCTCGTTTCATTAGTCGTGATGAGATCTTCTTCCAGGAATATTTTGACTGACCTGATCGAGGATTTCGGAGACTGCTACTGGAACTGCTAGACGGATAGAGCTAGAAGTGTCAAGTTTGGGCTTGTTTCATTAGTCGTGATGAGATCTTCTTCCAGAAATATTTTGACTGACCTGATCGAGAATTTTGGAGACTGCTAGTGAAACTGCTAGACGGATAGGGCTAGAAGTGTCGAGTTTGGGCTCATTTCATTAGTCGTGAAAAGATCTTCTTCCAGGAATATTTTGACTGACCTGATAGAGGACTTCGGAGTCTGCTACGGAACTGCTAGACGGATAGAGCTAGAAGTGTCGAGTTTGGGCTCGTTTTATTAGTCGTGATGAGAGCTTCTTCCACGAATATTTTGACTGACCTGATCGAGGATTTCGGAGCCAGCTAGTGGAACTGCTAGACGGATAGAGCTAGAAGTGTCGAGTTTGGGCTTGTTTCATTAGTCGTGATGAGATCTTCTTCCAGAAATATTTTGACTGACCTGATCGAGGACTTCGGAGACTGCTACTGGAACTGCTAGACGGAAAGAGCTAGAAGTGTCGAGTTTGGGCTCGTTTAATTAGTTGTGATGAGATCTTCTTCTAGGAATATTTTGACTGACCTGGTCGAGGATTTCGGAGCCAGCTAGTGGAACTGCTAGACGGATAGAGCTAGAAGTGTCGAGTTTGGGCTCGTTTCATTAGCCGTGATGAGATCTTCTTCCAGAAATATTTTGACTGACCTGATCGAGGACTTCGGAGACTGCTTCTGGAACTGCTAGACGGATAGAGCTAGAAGTGTCGAGTTTGGGCTTGTTTCATTAGTCGTGATGAGATCTTCTTCCAGAAATATTTTGACTGACCTGATCGAGGACTTCGGAGACTGCTACTGGAACTGCTAGACGGAAAGAGCTAGAAGTGTCGAGTTTGGGCTCGTTTCATTAGTTGTGATGAGATCTTCTTCTAGGAATATTTTGACTGACCTGATCGAGGACTTCGGAGACTGCTACTAGAACTGCTAGACGGATAGAGCTAGAAGTGTCGATTTTGGGCTCCTCGATCAGGTCAGTCAAAATATTCCTGGAAGAAGATCTCATCACAACTAATGAAACGATCCCAAACTCCACGCTCCTATCTCTTTCCATCTAGCAGTTCCACTAGCAGGCTCCGAAATCCTTGATCAGGTCAGTCAAAATATTCCTAGAAGATCTCATCACAACTAATGAAACGAGCCCAAACTCGACACTTCTAGCTCTTTCCGTCTAGCAGTTCCAGTAGCAGTCTCCGAAGTCCTCGATCAGGTCAGTCAAAATATTTCTGGAAGAAGATCTCATCACGACTAATGAAACAAGCCCAAACTCGACACTTCTAGCTCTATCCGTCTAGCAGTTCCAGAAGCAGTCTCCGAAGTCCTCGATCAGGTCAGTCAAAATATTTCTGGAAGAAGATCTCATCACGACTAATGAAACGAGCCCAAACTCGACACTTCTAGCTCTCTCCGTCTAGCAGTTCCAGTAGCAGTCTCCGAAGTCCTCGATCAGGTCAGTCAAAATATTCCTAGAAGAAGATCTCATCACAACTAATGAAACGAGCCCAAACTCGACACTTTTAGCTCTTTCCGTCTAGCAGTTCCAGTAGCAGTCTCCGAAGTCCTCGATCAGGTCAGTCAAAATATTCCTAGAAGATCTCATCACAACTAATGAAACGAGCCCAAACTCGACACTTCTAGCTCTTTCCGTCTAGCAGTTCCAGTAGCAGTCTCCGAAGTCCTCGATCAGGTCAGTCAAAATATTTCTGGAAGAAGATCTCATCACGACTAATGAAACAAGCCCAAACTCGACACTTCTAGCTCTATCCGTCTAGCAGTTCCAGAAGCAGTCTCCGAAGTCCTCGATCAGGTCAGTCAAAATATTTCTGGAAGAAGATCTCATCACGACTAATGAAACGAGCCCAAACTCGACACTTCTAGCTCTATCCGTCTAGCAGTTCCACTAGCTGGCTCCGAAATCCTCGATCAGGTCAGTCAAAATATTCCTAGAAGAAGATCTCATCACAACTAATTAAACGAGCCCAAACTCGACACTTCTAGCTCTTTCCGTCTAGCAGTTCCAGTAGCAGTCTCCGAAGTCCTCGACCAGGTCAGTCAAAATATTCCTAGAAGAAGATCTCATCACAATTAATGAAACGAGCCCAAACTCGACACTTCTAGCTCTTTCCGTCTAGCAGTTCCAGTAGCAGTCTCCGAAGTCCTCGATCAGGTCAGTCAAAATATTTCTGGAAGAAGATCTCATCACGACTAATGAAACAAGCCCAAACTCGACACTTCTAGCTCTATCCGTCTAGCAGTTCCAGAAGCAGTCTCCGAAGTCCTCGATCAGGTCAGTCAAAATATTTCTGGAAGAAGATCTCATCGCGACTAATGAAACGAGCCCAAACTCGACACTTCTAGCTCTATCCGTCTAGCAGTTCCACTAGCTGGCTCCGAAATCCTCGATCAGGTCAGTCAAAATATTCCTAGAAGAAGATCTCATCACAACTAATTAAACGAGCCCAAACTCGACACTTCTAGCTCTTTCCGTCTAGCAGTTCCAGTAGCAGTCTCCGAAGTCCTCGACCAGGTCAGTCAAAATATTCCTAGAAGAAGATCTCATCACAATTAATTAAACGAGCCCAAACTCGACACTTCTAGCTCTTTCCGTCTAGCAGTTCCAGTAGCAGTCTCCGAAGTCCTCGATCAGGTCAGTCAAAATATTTCTGGAAGAAGATCTCATCACGACTAATGAAACAAGCCCAAACTCGACACTTCTAGCTCTATCCGTCTAGCAGTTCCACTAGCTGGCTCCGAAATCCTCGATCAGGTCAGTCAAAATATTCGTGGAAGAAGCTCTCATCACGACTAATAAAACGAGCCCAAACTCGACACTTCTAGCTCTATCCGTCTAGCAGTTCCGTAGCAGACTCCGAAGTCCTCTATCAGGTCAGTCAAAATATTCCTGGAAGAAGATCTTTTCACGACTAATGAAATGAGCCCAAACTCGACACTTCTAGCCCTATCCGTCTAGCAGTTTCACTAGCAGTCTCCAAAATTCTCGATCAGGTCAGTCAAAATATTTCTGGAAGAAGATCTCATCACGACTAATGAAACAAGCCCAAACTTGACACTTCTAGCTCTATCCGTCTAGCAGTTCCAGTAGCAGTCTCCGAAGTCCTCGATCAGGTCAGTCAAAATATTCCTAGAAGAAAACCTCATCACGACTAATGAAACGAGCCCAAACTCGACACTTCTAGCTCTATCCGTCTAGCAGTTCCAGTAGCAGTCTCCGAAATCCTCGATCAGGTCAGTCAAAATATTCCTGGAAGAAGATCTCATCACGACTAATGAAACGAGCCCAAACTCGACACTTCTAGCTCTATCCGTCTAGCAGTTCCAGTAGCAGTCTCCGAAGTCCTCGATCAGGTCAGTCAAAATATTCCTAGAAGAAAACCTCATCACGACTAATGAAACGAGCCCAAACTCGACACTTCTAGCTCTATCCGTCTAGCAGTTCCAGTAGCAGTCTCCGAAATCCTCGATCAGGTCAGTCAAAATATTCCTGGAAGAAGATCTCATCACGACTAATGAAACGAGCCCAAACTCGACACTTTTAGCTCTCTCCGTCTAGCAGTTCCAGTAGCAGTCTCCGAAGTCCTCGATCAGGTCAGTCAAAATATTCCTAGAAGAAGATCTCATCACAACTAATGAAACGAGCCCAAACTCGACACTTTTAGCTCTTTCCGTCTAGCAGTTCCAGTAGCAGTCTCCGAAGTCCTCGATCAGGTCAGTCAAAATATTCCTAGAAGATCTCATCACAACTATTGAAACGAGCCCAAACTCGACACTTCTAGCTCTTTCCGTCTAGCAGTTCCAGTAGCAGTCTCCGAAGTCCTCGATCAGGTCAGTCAAAATATTTCTGGAAGAAGATCTCATCACGACTAATGAAACAAGCCCAAACTCGACACTTCTAGCTCTATCCGTCTAGCAGTTCCGTAGCAGACTCCGAAGTCCTCGATCAGGTCAGTTAATCCGTTTCTGGAGAAAGTAACATCACGACTTACCAAACTAGCTCAAACTAAACTAAACTAAAAATTGGTGCTGATGATGACGACGATGATGAAAAGCAGCATTTTTTCCTCTCGCTATAACATCAGCTATCTGAGAGTGAAAATCCCATCAAAATCAGTTCAGCCATTTTGGAGTTTATACGTAATATCATCATCATCATCATCAGCCTTCATAGGGAACATACATACATCGCTTTTTACATGTATATAGTAGAAAGATATACTCAAAGAAGACTGTAACACCTTTTTAGGGTTCCGTAGAATTACAAGGAACCCATATAAGTTCGTTCTGCCCATCCGTCTGTCTGTCTGTCCATCCCAAGTTGTTTAGGACTTCCTAACCATTATAGTAGACTAACTGCACCCCGCGCATTCACCTGCGTAGTAATGAAAAAATTGTGATGATGATGATGATGAAAAGTTGCTCGAATTTTTTTCAACATCAGCTATCTTACAGTGAAAATCCCATCAAAATCGGTCCTGCAGTTTTCGAGTCTATAAAGAACATTACAGACATACGCACAAGACGAAATATTTCAAAAACATAAAAATAACAAAAATAAAATGGAAATGTGAGAATTGAACCCGGAGCCTACTGAGTCACAGGAACTAATCCATTGCGTCAACCACTCTTCTAATTGAACTATGACGCAAGCGGTGAAATTATGCTTCTTAATCTATAAAATAATATAAATGTACAAAGAAATCGTCACAAAATGTAATTTTCATTCGCCTGCCTGTTTAGTACTAAGTACTTACTTGAAGCCTGACCAAAGGAAGTAAGGGTGAGACCAACTTGTAAATTTTACGCGTAAATTACGTACTTCTCAAGGTATCAACTGGAATGTCTAATTAAACTGGACGGAAAGCTATTTTGTATGATAACGTCGCTGACTGTCCACTTTGTGTGACCTCTGCAAATGCTCGAGACTCTTTTTTTTGTGGTACATCGACCACCGATACTTGGAAGCACAGATATATAGGTAGTAGATCTGTGCTTGGAAGTAATTATTATGCCTCTCGACTGATGTCACTCCACTCTCCTCCCCCGCGCAAACCGTGAAGACTAGGTCCGGAATGCAACTACACCGAAACCGTATCACTATGTAATGAATCCCTGAACGTTCAAAGAAGAATGTAACACCTTTTTAGGGTTCCGTAGAACTACAAGGAACCCATATAAGTTCCTTCTGTCCATCCGTCTGTCTGTCTGTCCATTCCAAGTAGTATAGAACTTTCTAACCTTTATAGTATCGTAATAGAGTCCTAAAGGGTCGGCAACATATTTGTGATGCTTCTGGTGTTACAAGTATCCATAGGCGACGATGACTGCTTACCATCAGGTAGCCCGTCTGCTTGTTTGCCACCTATGCCACATAAAAAAACCGGACAAGTACGAGTAGGACTCGTGCTCTGAGGGTTCCGTTAGACGGAACCCTCAGAGCGCGAGACCAAAAAGAAAAACTAACTGAAGTTAAAATATTGAAAGACAAACTTAAGTTTGTAGTTGACAATAAGGTTATTCCATACATTCCAACTACAAAATGTAAGTTTGTAATAGCAAAATAATTATTTTTAAATGATATAACTTCAAATTTATAATTTTCGGATTTATTCCTATATATGTGCTATGAGACCTTGCCTCTTGCCAAATTTCATGATTCTAGGTCAACGGGAAGTACCCTATAGGTTTAGATTCCCCTGTGAAATCGCAAAATATACGACATAAACGTTCATATCTTTTGATTGCTTTGACTTAACCGGACTTATATTTGACAACTTTTATTTTTTACAGCCGAAAGAAACCGTAGGCCCAAGTATTTAGTATAAATTTCAACTTGATACCTTTACGCGTTCTTGAGAAAAAGGGTATTGACAGACGGACAGACAGACGGACAACGAAGTGATCTTATAAGGGTTCCGTTTTATCCTTTTGAGGTACGGGACCCTAAAAAAGTAGACTAACTGTGCTCTGAGGGTTCACCTGCGAAGTAATGAAAAAATGGTGATGATGATGATGATAAAAAGATGCCAATTTTTTTTCTCCTCATAGCATCAGCTATCTGACAGTGAAAATCCCGTCAATAACGGCCCTACCATTTTCGAGTAAAGAACATTACACACATGCATACAAACACAAACACAAACACACACACACCCACGCACGCACGCACGAACATGACGAATTATTTTAAAAACATAAGAAAAATTACAAAACTTAAAATTATTGGTGACTATGAGATTTGAACCCGGAGCTTACTCACAGAGTCGCAGAGAACTCATCCATTGGGTCAAACCATTCGGCCAACTGGACTATGACGATTGTGGTGAAATTATCCTTCGTAAACTAATAAATACAAACAAATCGTTACAAAATGTAATTTTCATTCACCTGCCTTTTTAGTACTTATAATGCAAGAAAACATTGCAGATAAGGTAGGTACTTACTTTACAACTTGCGTCAAGGTGTTTTTGTGTCATAAAGTTGAGATTATATTTTGGAGCGGTTAGCGGAACAAAGCGACACACGTCCGTCTAGCAGCGCGCCTCAGCGGTCTCTGTCACATCGCGTAAAAATAAGAGAGAAGTGAAAAGACGCCGCGGCGGCACGACGTTTCGTTCGACACGTTCGAGCCAATTTATGATTAAATTAATTAATAGATAGAAAAATTGAATTTTAATCAATAAATAAAATTAATGATGTTATTTGTTACAATATTTAACATCATTCTTGTAAATTTTGTAAAGATTTGTTCATCAATAGTCGAGATAACATTGTATGCGTTTAGGTAAATTTCAAGGTTAGAGGTTATTTCATGATTTTTTTCTATCGAGAAAATTTATCGGAAACGTGTTTTGGAACTAATGGTACACTCAGAAATATGATCAAGATTACCACATATTTTTTTTACTGCTTTAAAATGAATATATTGTCCTAGAAAATTTTTCTGTGAAGCCTTTTTTGTCCGTAAGACCGCCTTAAATTACAATATTTGAGCTGGAAAAAAATACATGTCACAGATACATCTGTGTTTGAGTTTATGATTTGGTTCAAAACACGACAGAATAAACTTTCCTCGATCAAAAAAATCTGAAACAAAGTTGATTTAGTTAATTTTTTTCGTTTTATGCTCTAATGAAAGCTCGTAACAACCTGGAAATTGCATGTACTGAAAGGCAATAATTTATTTTTGGTTATAATTTTTATAGTGAATAGTTTCGTTTTTTTGTGAAATTAAAAGCGTAAAAAGGTCGCGATAATTTGCGCGCGCCGCGTTCAGTACCGCGCCAGGCGTCATCGAAGTTGGACCTATGTTCGTTTTTGTCGTTGCACTCCCCCCGCGGGCGTCCTGACTCTTGCGTGGCAAAATACATCGTCGCTATAACTTGGCGGGGTCTGAGGGAGCGTTTTGTTGCCTACGCGACTCGGATAGTAGGCCGTTAAAGAAAAAAAATCACCCTCTATTAAATACACTCACTGGACAATATTATCCGTCGCCTAGAGATACATCCTGTATATAGCAAAGTCATCACAAACCTTACTCATCATGAAATTTAGAAAAGTATTGGTTCATCATCGTTTTACCATCAAGCGAGTTGGCAGTCATACGCAATCCTATTCCTAAATAAAAAAAAATAAAAGAAAAATAAAAAAAAAACTTAAAAAAAACAGCTTTTCGTATTCTTCGCATCCCTTTCATTTGATACCCATATCATGCAGGTGCATAAAAATAACTGGTCCGCCATCTTTGGGAGTCCACCATATTGGATTTTGAATGGCGTCATTTATCTAACCATGCATTGTCATCCAAACTAAACATGAATGCAAAATTTCAGCTCAATCAGTTGAGAATAACTGGTCTAAAACACATACGAAAATACTGCGAAATGGCCGAATTATGAGAGGCAAATGGAAACCTCCATTTGCTTCATTTCCATCTTAGAAAAGTTTATATGAAAGTCACGGGCAACATCATAGGTCATTTATAAACTTGAAGTAAGAGTCATTGCTAACCATCATAGCGCTTAAAGAGCCATAAAGCAAGTTAGAATATTTCCATTAACCATCGCGTGCCGATGATGCTTCGTGCTTTCCTAACTCAACTGCATTTCCTGAACACGCAACGCCTAAATATAAAGGTTGTTTGAAATTATGATGTTATTACATACTTTAGCAAACAAAACAATATAAGCTAGACAAAACAAGGGTAAAGTCATAAAAGTTGTTTCTTTATTTGAATAGTATGCCATCTCGAGGGCAGTAATAGTTATTTTGCTAGGTTTTTATCATAATGTTTAGATTTAGTGAACTCATGTCAATATCAAAGGTATTAGTGGTCGTGTAGCTTGTGCTTAGGCCCATCATTGACAAGATAATAATGGCAGCGTCGAGGCCTAAAAGTGGCTGTAGAAGAGTCTATTCTTTTCCATTTACACCGGCTCCTAATTATAGTCAGTGTACTTTTTACTAGTGGAGACGTTAACAATTTAGACTTCCAACGTCCCAAAACGCTAGTACATCCATTCAAAAGCATTCAGCATATCGCATTTTTCGGGTACGCGTTTTGGTCACGCGTTGCATTGACCAGAAGTGATGACAAAACTATTTTAAAAATTGGCTCTCGATCCCCATGGCCCCATGGTTTCAACCCCAAAAGGCTCAAAAAGTGTACTCACTGTCCAGGGTTCTATATTTGCGCCTGTTGAGGTCTTCGAAGTAAATGAGTTTGAATTAAATTGGCCCTTACAGTCCATATATTTATTTTCGAAGTTTCCGCCCGAATTTCCTTACCAACAAAGGAAAACTTCAAAGCTTTTTCTTCACCTTGTCATTTAATGAACCCTCGCTTGCGTGTCGTCAACCCTTGGCCCTGTCTAGTTCAGTTGCATTGTTATCTTGTTCCTGACTCACGCGACTTTAATGTCGCTTAGACAGACACGAGGCTTCCTAGATGTTTTTACACGCCAGCTAAGCTCTAACTGCAGGTACTAAAGTTTTGCGATAAGAGTAACTACAACTAGAAGTGATTCATTATAATGTTGAGCTTATCGCCTGTTTGATACATCTAATTTACAGATATGTGTAGTGTAGGACCTTTGCCCTTAATAAGAAAAACAAAATACAAGCTGACAGTTAGACTGCCTATATATACTCTTGAAGGTCTTAAAGACAATCCAAATGCTCAAGCCCTCTGCCAGTTGGCAGCATGCTGCATTGCCACACTGAATGGCAATGCTCATAAATGCGAAATTGACAGAAAATTATTTTATAACTGGACTTTTTTTTGATAGTAGACGCGGGTATGTCTTAAAACTACGCCCAGAACCACCGGAGGATGGGCAGCAGCGTCCTTTTAGTACACGGTGAACGTACTGCGACCCCAAGCCGCCTGCCAAGCTTGGGGATTCCGGCAACACCCATCTCTAAGAAGGAGGTCTTTGTTCAGCAGTAAACGTTTACTAGCTGACGATGTGTGTGATGTGAATTCGAAAATCAAGCTCCTACAACTTTATTAGGCTTTACATAAAAAAGCAATAAAGCGAGAAAGAACAATGTCCGATCACGTGTCCGGTTCGTGGCATTCTCAGCGTAGTTTCGCGCATTTTCAATGGACCTCAGCTAAATGCCGACGAGTCCAAGTGCAAATGCCCGACATGCTTCTGTTTTTCGTCAAATAAAAGGAAAATAGGAAATAAAACAAAGGCACATCGAGAACGGTTCAAGTTACGCACTGGTGACGATCGTGCGTCATTAGGTAGTTATAATGATGCCTTCAAATGTGGAACAGATAGATGAATCCAGTTGCTTTGCATGAAAAATGTTTTCAATTAGATATTCCAAAAAAATACGAACGCCAGGATTCAAACCTGCGCTAAGGTCCTAGTAAATGCCGCGATTGCTGTGTTGGAGTAATTACTCAGCGAGCATCGTTCGTCATAATCAGCATATACTAGTCCACTGCTGGACATAGGCCTCTTCCTAGGCACGCCACTCAGCCCGATCTACAGCTTTTCTCTTCCAGCCACTGCCAGCCGTCTTATGTATGTCGTAACTCCAAAGAGTATCAAGGCGTCCTGCGCTACGTTTGCCTATTCGTGGTCTCCACTCTATAACACGACTACCCCAACTTTAATCAGTTCTACGACAGATACCTATGACCGGCCCACTGCCACTTCAGCTTGCTAATACGCTGAGCTATGTCGGTGGCTTTGGTTCTCTGGCGAATAACTTCATTCCGGATACGATCTTGCAGAGAAACGCCAAGCATACGTATCTCCATAGCTTGCCTAAGCCTCCTGACCTTGAACTTGTGGACCGCTCCAACAGTAAGTGTCCAAATTTCATTAAGTGTCCAGCGAGCATCGTTGCAGATCCCAAATCTGACAGATAGGTGACACTTTTTGCCAAATCGAAAGTAATTTAGAGAACCTAATTTATTTATTTTAAACCTGAATACCAAATCCCATGTCCCTAACATCAATCAATTAACTTGGATTGTTTGCATTTTGTGGTTTTTTATTTCGGTTTAAAAAAAAGCTTTTTGAAATCATAACCTTCTAATGAAACTGAATCGGACGTAGTGGGTTCAGTCTAATAAAACGTCAAAATCAAATGAGTGTTTGCGCGACCTTCTGGAAATTTCTGTAGATTTGTAACTCGGCGAGTTTCAGTTTAAATGTCCCGAAACGGTATCTTACAGTTTTGTGCTGACACAAAAGATTTAGCTCAAAGAGAAACGGCTGGAGTTTGGCATTTTTCAAGTTTCTTTTAAAAGAAACGGAGATGAGGTAGCTACACCTTACAGTGACTGACGAAAATAAAGTCCGATCTTTAAACCAAGTTCAGATCTGTAAGAAAACTTTAGTAAGTTAACAACAAGATGCTTTCCTAGTAGAAAGACTCAATGTAGACCAATGTAAACCGCATCGTCGCTTAAAACAGGCGAGGTAATTTTTTGCCCCACCCTAAATTAATGGCTGTCAACGCCGATATCTGCCAGTATACTCTAAACGAGCGCAAGTAGCTTACTTACTCCTGCAAGCATCTAGTTGGAAGCAGTTCGTGCATTCACAGAAAATAGAAATAAGTAAATAGCACGGAAATGAGAAGAAAAATCTGTTACCAGGCAATAGGAGTGAACCTTGATTGAACATTATTATTTAGACCAACGCGTCGAACTCAGCATCACAGTTGCTAACTGATTTCGAATGACTGACGTTTCGTTTATATGGGTGCAACTGGCTACAACTTACAAAAATGCCTTGAAAGCCGTTTAAAAAAAAAAATATTTGTAACTGCCTTATTGTAGAAAGTTCTGCCTAGTTTAAACGCTACTTTATCAGTAGTATTCGTGTTTTCAATAAAAAGTTTCTAACTTGATATTTGCCAGACAAGCAGATTTATTCAACAAAGCTTGTCAGTTTTATTGACTCGGCTTTTCATACAATGTCTTCAGCGCCAAAACGGAATAATCTTTTGACTCTTTTATTTACTAATTTTAGGAGGGAGTTTTTCAATTCGATACGTAGTATTTAATCATTATTTTTAACCCTCGACGCAAAAATAGGGGTGTTATAAGTACGTGTGTCTGTGTATATTTTCCTCTTGAGGGGTCGCACGTCTTGTGCGTTTGCCAGGGTCAAGTGTTGAGATATTCAAGTTTTATTAGAGACCCTCGTAGTGATGTTTTTTTTAATGATGATGATGAAATGTGGCTTTGAACTATACCCATGCAAAAAATCAGGTTGATCCGTTGCTCTGTTGCTGCGTGAAAGAGGAACAAACAAACCAACAAACCAGCAAACTTTTCACATCTATAATATTAGTATAATCGTCAGTCTTGAAAAAGTCAGACACAGGCAAAGTAAGTTACGGTATCAAGTGTTTTTGTTTGTTTGTTTGTTCTTCTTCACGTAGCAACGGGTTGACATGATTTTTGTATTGAGATAGTTGAAGGGCCTCCGGCCTTATTGGCATAAGATTCTTTCAATCCCGCAAAAATAAAAAAAAACCGCGTGGACAGTCCACGCGGATGAAGCAGCGGAGCGCAACTTGTATACTATTATTATATTCGGAACTTTTGTGACAGTGGTTACTTGACATGTTGCATTTCAGTAAAATGGTTGCCAATTTAGGCACAAACTTAACTCACTTTTTTGTGACATTTTTTTTTTAAATGACACATTTATCTTCAAAAATTTAGTATAATTTAGGTACTCGTATTTGAGCGAATTCCTTGAGTAGACAAAATCGGAATTAGGTTTTCTCGAATTCAGTATTCTCCAGACATCTCCAATTTATATTTTGATTTTATTAAGACAAAGAGACACGTTGCGAAAACTCGGTTTCAAATAGCAGTTGGTTTATACCGAGTTACGAATAAAATTTATTGGTTAGATTGCTTTGTGAAGCGGTTTCGCCCATGTAGTGATCAAGCACGTCTTGTTTGTTACCTACGTCTTGTTTGTTATCTTTACCAGTACAGTTTGCACTGGAGCTCACGACAAAGGATTCTTCTAGTATGGGATTCAGGGTTCACATACACAAGTTGTAACTGTAGTAGGTATGTACCAGAGCCGGATTAAGCAAGCGCGGGGCCCGTAGCAAATTATTTTAAAGATCTCTTGATCTACTATGGGTTCTTAAGTACAAAGTGGTAAAAAAAGTTGGCAGTAAAAGTTGTAACGTTTCACGTTTTTGTGACATCAAGTAAATTCAATATACCGCATCTTAATAAATTTTACTCAAAACGCTCAGGCAGAGATGACAATGAACTTTTATTTTTTTACAGCCGAAAGAAACCGTAGACCCAAGTATTTCGTATAAATTTCAACGTGTCACCTTTATGCGTTCTTGAGAAAAAGGGTCTTGACAGACGGACAGACCGACGGACAAACGGTCAGACGGACAGACGGATAGACGGACAGACGGACAACGAAGTGATCCTATAAGGATTCAGTTTTTTCCTTTGAGGTACGGAACCCTAAAAAACCTAACCATATTTTCATATTTGTAAGAATAGTGTGATAAATTGTTATAACAGTCCAGACTGCGAATAGATAGGTAAGCTATAATAGATTAACAGCAGGCTCATAGCCAAAATTGTATTACAGGATTTGAGTATTACAGAAAATTCACAATGTGATATTATGTATGATAGTTGTGCTGTAATACATTTCATATACGCTACTGGAGCAGCTGTGCCATTGCGTATACTCCCGCTTCGATGCTTTCAACAAGATGCAACGACCCGAGTGAGAGCTGCAGGGAGAATGCACAATATATTATAGCGACACGTCTGCTACAAAAACTCATTAGTCGCAACTTCCAACACGAATTAGAACATTAATTTTATTTTATTTTATTTTATTTATTAAGGAACAGTAAACAGCCATATTATTAAGGTGGATAGATTAATAACCTTAATAATAATACAGCCAACAGCACTATTCACAGAATACTTACTGAATTATATCTAACTTGCAATTTTTTTTTTATATATGTTCTATAAGTCCTCTAAACACAGAAATAAAAAAAAATTATGCTTTTAATATTATTATTTTTTAAATTAATTTGACGCTGTTTAATGTAAAGGAATTTGGCGCTTCAGATCTACGGTTAACAGCACAGGGCAAAATTTTGCGTACGCATTTTAGATAGCTGGTTTTAAGTTTTACGATGACATGGTTGCTCCACTCAGGGTTACTGACTAGAGAACTCCTCAATGGGTCCAATACCCGAGGACCTCTCGTAACCATCGGAATAAAGGTCCGATACAACAAACAAATTTTTAACGTACTTTTGTATTAGCTCTAATGTAAAAACGATAATACGTACAAGCGTCAAACTTGGCATGATTGTAGTCACAGAAGAGAAAAAATTTTTACTTCTCTTTTCTGTGATTGTAGTACACGCTCTAAAGTATAACAATAAATAATAGCCAAGTGCGACTCGGTGAAAAAATTCTGGTCACCACCGGTTCAGGTACGATCACCGAAGTGAAGCAACGTCGGGCGCGGTCGGTACTTGGATGGCGACCACCTGGACGTTGATGGAATGATGTCTTTTTGCACTACTTTTTTGTACTTTAGTAGCTAACAAGTTATTTGGTGGTACGGAACCCTCAGTGCGTGAGCCCGACTCGCACTTGGCCGGTTTTGATTACTAATAATTTATTTTCCTTTAGCTTCGCGCAGCTATCTTACTTGCTCTTCTCGCGCCCTTTAACTTGCTAGAGCAGTCAACATGCCCACACCAACGGCTTAATTTAATTATGCAGATGAACCTTGATGAAGGTTGCGATGTCAAACACAAGTCTATCTGTTATTTCATTAGGTTTCTCGTTCCTTCCAATTCGGGTTGGCGATTTAAATAGATTTAGTTAGAATTAGCCGTTGGTTCGTAAGGATATGAGGGAATTACTCTTAAATGTGTGCATAATTATATAAACTCAATACTTTTTCCTCTGAGAATACAAGAATTATTTGTTTTAAATTAAGTTTAATATCTATTTAAGTATGTATTTAAAAACTATATATGTATGTATATCAGTCTCTGGCAGCCATGTTACAAGCTTTGCTTAGTTTGGGGTCAGAATACTGTTTGTGCAAAAATGTCCCGAATATTTATTTATTTATATGTGGTGTACGGAGTCCTCAAGGTGCAAACACTACTTGAACTTGGCCGGTTTATTAACCACGTATAAGTCCTTGTTTGACCACTAACTCGCCTGTTGGTAAGCAATAATGTGGTCGAAGATTGAGCACGCAGACTTAGAAAATGCCTTTTCACTCTGACCTTGATAATCTGACAATCATTCACATTTATTCATCATCATCATTTTTAGCAATAGACCTCCCACCGCTGGTCTCTTCCCATCGATCTCTAAAAGAGCTGGTTGGAAGCGGCCTGCATCCAGCGTTTTCCTGCGGTCTCTTTTAGGTCGTCCGTTTATCTTGTCGTCCTACGTCCTACGCTGCGCTTACCGGTCCGTAGTCTCCATTCGAGAACATTTCGGCCCCATCGGCCATCTGTTATGCGTGCTATGTGCTCGCCCACTGCCACTTCAACTTGCTAATCCGGTGGGCTATGTCGGTAACTTTCGATCGTCTACGGATCTCCTCATTTCTCATTCGATCTCGCAGGGAAACCCCAAACATAGCCCTCTCCATAGCTCGTTGTGTCAAATTTAATATATTATTGTAATTAAAGCTAAGAAAGACATCCAAAAAAAGAGGAAATACTTAATAACGATATCTCAATTCTCAGATCACAAAAAATAGGTCACAAGTCTTATTAAAATTTCCCACATTGTGTTTTCTTACAAAAATTTGGTTTATGCGAGTCGCTTCAGGCTTCTACCTGGGGTGTTCTCATGAATTATTAATACAAGAAAAACCTGCCTCTCTAGATGTTTGCCGTTGCCAGGCTTTCGTATAATAAATTATTTTCCTAAATTGGGCGCTAAATATAAAACGCGTCTTAACGGTTATCATGAGAAGGCGTTCGCTGTTATCACAAGCAGACGTATGAAAGGATGTTTTTACTTTTTAGACGTAAGGTTTACGTCGTCGTTTTCAAACATGGTATTTAATGTCTATTATTTAACGAACATACTTAGACGAAAAATGATATTTACGGTCTCGATATTTCTTAAAGTGATTGGTGGCCTATTTTTGTCTCTTCCAATACCTTGTAAGTGCGTACAATAGTTTAATGTGCAAAAAAGTTTGATTACTAAAAAGAGGCGAATGCACAAGGCTATGTTAGAATTTACAGATAAAAAATAAATATACATTTCTAGACGGCTGTGGCTCGAGTTATTTGAATGGCTTAAAAAACCAATTGATACAACCAATATATAGCCATCAGGTTTTTTTTTTAACTTTTTTGCTGGGCCTCTTTTTACTGAAATATGAAAATTACTCCAAAATATTCTTAAGTGAATTTCCACGCAATGTTAGAGAAAAGTACTATAAATGCCTTGATGGCAACTGGGTATATATTTGGAAGATACCTACCTATTCACTCTGGCCTTCATCGTGGTGATGATGAAGAAGAAAATATTAACATACCGAATTTGCTTACAATACAGTTTTCTTGTCAATAAGTTATTCCGTTGATTTAAATCTTATTCGTTAGATCCAATAACTTTTCAACATCCGTCAGAATGTCAACCCTCGTTTTGGGGAACATTCAATATAAGCTTGAATGCCTCTTTAGTTCTTTAGTCTATTTCAATGGGAATTTTTAACCTTGTGTTATGGCTGTTAGGTGCTAGAATTATCAGTTTTTTTTTACTTGTTTCTATTGGTGGATAAATTTTTACTTAATGTTTTTGAATAGTATGGAGCAGGCATGCGTTCGTTCATTTGTAAGTGAAAACACCTGTCTTAACAACGTCTGTCGGGCATAGATTCAATATTGCTTTCTCCTTCTACGTCTGTCGGGTCAGCTAGTCTATACTAATATTATAAAGAGGAAAGATTTGATTGTTTGTTTGTTTGTTTGCATTGAATAGGCTCCGAAACTACTGAACCGATTTGAAAAAATCTTTCTCTGTTGGGAAGCTACACTATCCCCGGTTAACATAGGCTATTTTTTTTTTTAAATAAGGTTCCTTACTAAAACTCCAATAAAAGGTGTAAAAAAATAAGATTTACAATTTTGACTTTGCGTGTTTGACAGTTCTAAGACAGGACAACGTCTGTCAGGTCTGCTAGTTTATAATAAACTAGTTGGCCTTGAGCTGACCCGACAGACGTTGTCTTGTCATATAACTGCCAAATATACAAAATTTAAATCATCGTTAAGCTTTCAGATTTTCCAATTTTCCACGCAATTTCCTTTATTTTTCTTTCCGTAAAAACCTTTTACAAAGTGTTAGAAAACTTTAAACAAAAGATGAATTAAATCGGTAAAGTCGTTCTCAAGCTATGGCGTGACCAAGGTAAATAGGGATTCATTTTTATATAAATAGATAAATAGGGCAGTTAATGGGCGGCCAATATGACAACATTGTTTGATTTTCAAACACGTGATTTTATTTTTAAATTGTATTTTTTTATTTGACTTTTCAATATGTTATTAGTGTAATTGGTCTTGAGTCGTGCTAATGAAATAAATAAATACAAATACTCTACGTTATTAAATAATATCAGCTGTTACATTTTACCTGTGGCGCCATCTAGTATGTTACATCCATCACTCAGCTCACACAAAACTATTTTTTTTTAATGAATTACTAAGCTGCTGGCATAGATTCAGTGAGGCTGCTGGCCTTGACTGCGTGACTGCGGGTGGTTAGCAAAAAGCAGAAAAGAGCGCAACATCAACTTGGGCTGTTACCGGAAGTAAGGAATCTGACTTGCTCTTGCAATCCAGCAGTGCAAGTACCGTTCTTTATCGATCGTCACATTCGCTAAAATGCCATAGAATCGATCACAGCGAGTACTGAAAAAATGGCATATTATCGAATTTGACGACCTCAACTGTCAATTTGACGATCGATAAAAGAACGGTACTTGCACCCCAGAAACAATACATTATTTTAATATTTATTTATTTCGTTTAATTTTATTCTATTAATATATGTTTTTACAAAAAAAATAGTTTCGGACCCGAAAATTTCAATTTCACTTTCATCATAATAATTATCACATTAATCTTATGCCCCCGAAAATGCGGGAACACTGGAAAATTCGCGGTAAAACCGTGGGACGCAGCTAGTCAAAGCACACAAGCAAATAAGAACCTAATGCATGCAAGTCACAAGACATTCGGAAGCAGGGCTTCTGAAATTACATTGTCTGACAACTTTTCTAAAATATTGGATTTTCTCCTTATTTTCTCGTAGCAATGTTGTTTTCACATTTCGCTTTATAATGCCACGACGCGGGTAATCCCCGACATATAATAACATGTCGTGTTTACTAACATTCAATATCATTTACAAGATGAATAAAGGATTTCGAAAAAAACATGAATGTTTACAACCTACAATCTATTTTAAAGTGAAGAGTTATTTTTACTAACTTGTGATGATGGGACTAAAATTGTTTTAAAATCATCGACTGTATCTAGTCTTGTACTTTACATTTATGAAGTATTTTGGAATATGCGTGCAGCGTCTTGTCCCTTGTTAATAATGTCCACATTAAATAGTTAGAATAGATACAAAATACATATCAAAAAAATTTAAGCTTCAAAATTTCAAAGACTTTTGACTCATGCTCGGAAGCCTGTAAATATTACGGCATAGGTTAATTGGAGCAGAAGCGTGAGCAGTATGACATTGTTCTTCTACACAACATATTCTATGGGAAAATCAAAGAATGTACGTAGTACATATAGGTCAACGGGGAAAATGGATTGCAGTGAACTTCTGTCTAATATTTCAATAAGTGTACAAATCCGTCGTTCTTGATACACGACACCACTGTGTCACGTCCCTGTCGTTCATACAAACTACGTTTGAAACTCTACCCTTTGTCGCGTCACTCAAACCTATACATTCGTTACTTTAAACTATACCTCTTTCACTTAAGATGGTACGTTTCACCTATGGCTAGAAATTGAAATTTCACACAGTTGATTTTTCCATGTAGCTAGGCCGGGTATTTATTGTAAACGATCAGGATCTTTGCGCAAATTGATTATAATTGTTTACAAAATCATGTAAAGCTATTTATCTCTAATGCACATTATTACTTACGTTTCCCAATAAACAATTTTTGTTGTTTTAAACGGTTTATTGGCTATTGTAAGTAATCTGGTGCGTTACTGATACATACGCGTACGCGCTGTTACGTACGCGTGATGTACATGATAATGTAAAGAACAATCAACGATTTGCGCAAACACTGTGTCATTTTAAAATAATAGCCTTGCTACAAAAACAAAAATACTTACTGTATGAAATTTGAATTTTCCGCTATAGCTGAAATGTTCCACCTTAACAAAAATGCCTTAAAAATCGAAATAAAATCACAAACTCGGTAAGTAATTCTACACATCACTACACACCCTCACCCACACCCACACACACCTATCAATGAGATTTTGCCTTCTATATACCTACCCACACCTTACCACAAGAACTTTAAAAAGTTCAAAGACCATTCACCAAAATGCACTGGGCCAGCACGGTGGATGTAGGGCCCATTCTCTCTCTCAGGGAAGACCTGTGTCCCAGCACTGAGAATATGATAGGCTGGCAATGATGATGATGATGGTAGAAATAAACTTGTACATAATACTCGTAGGAAACGAGTAGTAAGCAAAGACTACGTCGTAGCTTTCGCGTTATACCCGTGGTACTACCGTTGGTAGTATCACGGTTACCTAGTCTGTGCTCGTAGGGGAAGGCATTTTTCCGAACACAATCCAACCCGGATCCGTCGCATTATTACACTCGATAATCACAATAACGTCACAGCTTACGTCACAACTACCATAAACAATGTCGTAAACTGTGCACCTGACGCTACCATCAAAATAATGCTGGAAAGCGCGAGCATATTATAATAACGGGTTCTGTACAGCTGTTTTCTTTTCTTTTCAACTTGTGTATCGTAAATTTCGGTTCAAAAAAGTGCTACTCAAAATGCTGTGAATGATAAAGTCTTCCGCAGGGGTGCATTGCACATAAAGCCATGCTATTAAAAAGTTCCAAAGCCATAATTCATTCTTTAGAAATCTTTTTAGATGATAAGCAGAAGCGTTATGTTGGAGTACCTACTTAACCTTAAACACCTATCTAACCTAACCTACCTAAGATAAAATTACTAAACAAGAGCAAAAAAACTAGACACTTAAGACTTAGTATAGAGAACCCGGAAAAAATTGATGCATATGCAGATACTATAAACTATCGCGCGGACTAGCGCCGTCGAAATCCCCTCGTACCCCTTTCAAGTCTTTTTTAAGATATCTGGTAATATCTTTTTTTATAGTGATTTACCACCTATATACATGCCTGATGTTTAGCGGCCATACAGTCTACGATGGAGCATATTTAAAGAAACCGATTCACTCGCGACTTGAAGATTGTAACTATCAGGTAACACCCATTCAGGCAGCCTTTATCTGTACATATCTAAAAGCACCTTAATTTATTACAGCTCTCTTAGAGGAAAAGACGTTTTATTATTATAGGAAGCTCTTCAACGCCATCGCAGCTGTTCACATCGTAGCTAATATCCAAACAAACATGAAACCATCTGTGTTTACGGAACTGGCACTTTTGTAAGCGAACACACCTGTCGCTTGTGTAAAAATATAATATGCCAAGTGCTTGGAGTGTGTTCTTTGTAATAATGGACCTTTTGTTTTGGAAGGCTTCTCCCGATTTTAACACCGAACCGGCCGCCATTCCCAGAAAAGCCACGCACAGAATATATACGTGGAAGTCTCGTACTGTTTGATTTAATTGTTGTTTTTACCACGTGCTTCTTGTGAAATGGATTACCAGCTTCGGTTGTTCATCGGAAGTATGATCTAGGCTGCTTCAAAAGAAGGGTGAATAGACAAAACTTAGGCAATAGACTGACCATCAGAAGGCCCGTCGGTAGATTGCTATTGTTAAAAAAAAAATAACCCTTGTGTCAGAGTGCAGGTCCCTGTAAAGCCTCCAATACGACGTAGAAAGTTAGCATTACTAATCTGACATTGAATGTTTTAAGCACTCTAAGAACTTTACTTTCGACTTTTAGATTTTTAGGTTAGTTGATTGTGAGGTTTTTATTTTAATTTGTATCCAATCAATTCTCTTATTTATTTTATTATAAACAACGTATAAGTTTGAAGAAAATAATAAAAAAACGCTGGCTGCTTCCAACTGGCCCTTTTAGAGATCGAGGTGGGGAAGCCTATGTCCAGCAGTGGACGTCCTATGGCTGAAACGATGATAATGATGGTGATGAATAATAAATTGTGGCTCTATTCAGAGTTACTATCCGACCAGTTTTTTCTATTAAACTGCATTACTTAATTGCTCTTTAACATTCTTTTAAAAACTTCAGAAGATTACTTACTTAAATCTCCGAAATGGGTTTTAGCCTCCGACTCAAAATAACACTATCGGTCCCGGTCTCGCTAGTCGGCGACTTGGAGCTTACGCAAGAAACTTCAGAAACTTAGACTGCTTAGACAATGTGACATGTTTTCTATTCGCCAGCGCCGTTTTTGTGTAGCCTTAAGAACCCTAATAACTTTTTCAGAAGCAAGCACCTAGTTCCGTTTACGAGGCAATCCATAATCGTCTCTCGTGTTAGGTTTCTGAACTTATTTCAAATTGCTTTCAGGACCGGAACAGAAATATGGGAACGTTATATAAACGACTAGCTGCGCCCCGCAGTTTCACCCGCATAGTGATGAAAAATGGTGATGATGATGATGATGATGGCGATGATTAAAAGTAGCCTATGTCACTCTCCAGCCCTTGAACTACACCCATGCAAAAAATTAGGTCGATCCGTTGCTCTGTTGCTGCGTGAAAGAGGAACTAACAAACCAACAATCTTTTCGCATTTATTAGTATGATGATGATGATGAATGAAGATGATGATTACATTGGGTGCGGCCGCTCAATGAATGCGTCTAACTGTTGCCATAATATTGTAAAAAGATGAACGAAATCAGTGAATTCTGATCACTTTTACTAGATTTTTGAACGTAAGGTTGTAGCTCTGTCTGTAGCTGGTAGCCAAGAAAAACATTCAGACTTTTTATAATGTTATTGCAGCTGTCAGACGCATTCTGTCAGTGGCTGGACTTCTTAGTTTTATTCACTTGTCTAGATTTTACCCACAAAGGAACGAAAAGGTTCCTTTGTGGGTAAAATAAGATATGTATTTGAAATAAGAGGGACTTTAGTATGATTGTTTAATTTTTTTTCCAAAACGGCTAGGTCAATTTGATTGCTGGTTTATTTTATTAGAAATCTGGTATTCCACGGTGGTTCTTAGCTATGTTTGATCAAAATCTGTTTAGCTGTTTAAAAGTTTTATTTCTTTCCGAATTGATTTTTAAATTTTAATTTATTCTTTTTACTGGGCAAGTGCCTTTAATAACTAAACAGAATACAAGCTAAAACTAACACTACAAATACAGTTGGACTGCCCATAGACCGTTGAAGGTCTAAAGACAATCCAAATGCTCAAGCCCACTACCAGTTGGCAGCGTACCCAACATGCTGGTGGCATTACCACGTTGAATGGCAATGCGTTGGGCCAGAAACACGCCAGCATTTTCATTCTTACAATAAGTTAAGTCTTGCTTAAGACACGTCTTTTCTATTTTTATTTCTATTCAGAAAAATCTTTGCCTAAATAAACCTAGTTCATGCTTGGTATTGTGTTCAACTTAGAATCATTTGGATCACTGAACCAATACAAAATAACGAATGTACAATAAAGAAGAACGCACCTCTTGGAGTGCATTTTAATGAGACACTTGGGATTTGCTGCTAAGGGTGATAACAAAAAGTGAATCTCAGTAAAGTAAAAGAGGTATTTTTTAACCGACGGACAAAAAGAAGAGTACTGTGGTAATGAGTATGTAAAATAAATGTTTTCTTTATTCCTTTCTTTCTTTCATTCGTAATAATTTATTGCCTACATGCTCAAAAATTCTCAACATAAACGGCCTTACTTATAAACATACTAATTCTTGTTTTCATGTGTGACAATTTTCGTCCGCGAGATTTTAACAGAGCAATTTTAAGCATTGCTTAACTTAAGTAACGTTTATGTTTATAAGTAAGGCCACTAATCTCCAACAAAAAGACCGGAACAATCGAAAACCAATGTGACAATAATTGAACCTACAAATGTCACGGAAATGATTTGACTCGGTAAACGGAAGTCGTCAGAATCTGGAGAAAATTCGCTCACTTTGTGCAGGGGTGTGACACGGTTAAATTGAATCATTTTGTACCTAGAGCGTGTATAGATACGCACTTAAACGTAAATTAAGGGGAAATTTAGGCTTAATTGAACAGTGCTATTAGGAGGGTTATCAGGCGTTATTATTATTGGAGTGTTATAATTATTTGTTAATGGTATTTTCCATAGACTTTTAACAGTATAGGTTCCGCGAGCGTTAACTTTTATGAAATTTTAGCGTGCTGAATTTTTTGTGTTATGATGTTACGTCAATAGAGCGATTTGGTGATTTAGTTTTGAGTTTAATTCAATGGGAGGTTTTCCAAAAGGCATTAAAAGATATTGTTTATTTAAATGCGATCGATGGCGTTGACGAGACATGTTTTTTTTAAAGTAGAATAAGTGGCAAACAAGCTACATTTGTCTATTGTCTATTGTCTATTGTCTACAGGCCACCTGATGGTAAGTGGTCACCGCTGCCTATAGACACCTACAATGCCCAGGGCATTTTCAGTGCGTTGCCTACCTTTGAGGACTCTATTCACCCTTCGTTCTCTGGTTCTGGTCTTGCTTGTTTTTGTTTTATTTTATTACGTAGTAAAAAAGAACAAAGTTTTGTTTTTTTTTTTTTATAATGACCAGATATTCTTTTAAAATGGATCTTATTTTTTTATTTCATAAAACTATAGTAGACTGACATGTTAATTTGAATGCAATATGACTGACAGTCATCAGTCACGTCACTGATTGTTTGGTATATGCCAGGACGTTTTATACCCTAACGAGGATTATGAAACGCAGGTACTATAAGGATTCCAAGATACGCTACTCCGAAAGTTTCATGACGCAAAATCAGTTAGCATTAAAAATATAGCATTTTGAAAAAAGGCGCTGTTGCAAAAATTTGTCGCTCTGAGTCACGATAGGTATCTCTACCTACTCTGAAAGTTCGTAGTCCCGAGCCACGATACTCAGATTAGGTAAAATATCTGGCAATATTCTAGTTATTTGATTAAGCATATGTAATGTAATCTGTTGACAAATATTATATTTGGTCAAGCTATTTATAAAAATGTATACATGGTACTGAGACGTGGTCCTTAACTGTTGGCCTTTTGGAAAAACTCAGAGTCACACAGCGGGCAATGGAGAGAGCTATGCTCGGAGTTTCTTTGCGCGATAAGATCCGAAACGTGGATATTCGTCAAAGAACCAGAGTCACCGACATTAGCTGTTAAAATTTGCAAGTTGAAGTAGCAATGGGCAGGCCACATCGCTCGAAGAACCGATAACCGATGGGGAAGAAAGGTTCTGGAGTGGAGACCACGAACCGGAAGACGCAGCGTAGGGAGGCCTCCCACTAGATGGAAAGACGACATTGTGAGAGTCGCGGGCATCCAGTGGATGCAAAAGGCAGGCTGTCGTTCAGTGTGGAGGTTAAAGGGGGAGGCCTATGTTCAGCAGTGGACGTCTTCCGGCTGATGATGATGATGATTTATAAAAAACTAGATTAATTTATTAAAAACTTTCAGCCCGAGGTGTTTTTGCAAATGTAAAGCCAGGAAACCGTTAAAACGTTTTACCGTTTGAAGATCATTTGAAAATCTTTTCTGGATGGCTTTTTTATTTATTTGTTTTTATTTGTACTTTTATACGTTACGCCTGTTTTGTTTTATCAATTGCAGTCAGTATTTTTGTAAGAGCGGTAAAGTTTCTTAGGATACCCGGCTGTATTGAGGTACAACCTGGTTATGAATGATTGCTCCTACTAAAATTCCCTCGATGGCCTACCTCTGTGCCTGACAGAAGTGACTGGGATTTCTAGATAAACGCACCGATAAAAGTTCTTCAATCAAACTCCGGGCAAGGTATACTTATAATTTTGAATTCAATGTGATTCATAACTTTCTTAAACAATATAGCCAACAACAGTCATGAAACCCTAGAAAGACCTCCGCAGTAAATATTTACCCCGAGCGTTTCGCAAGAGAAGGTAGGAAATTTTTATTGCCTTCCCAATAGATCAAACCTGCTCAACTCTTGGACCGCGGGCAAAAAATTTATTCGCAAGGTTATCTAAAGTAGCCCGCTATGCCCTAGGTAAATTTCATTAGACCGTACTAGAAAACGAGGAAAAGGAAGAACTTTAGTGATGTCGACTGCTATTAACTATTGCTATTGCTACTAACTATAACTTTTATACTATCTACATTTTAACTTTTTTTATTCATTTTATCAACTAAATTTACAGTTAGATGATTATTAACGAGTTAATTCCTGTGATACCTTTTAGACGGAGTTCCCGTCATAAACATGTATTGAACAACTGTGACAGTTAAAACAGTGTTTTTATTTGACAGCTCTGAAATTGCCATCTCTTTCCAAATATTAATTAAAAATATATTTAATAAGGACAACGAAAATCAAAAGTATTATTACGTACACACGAGACTTAATAACGAATGTTAGTACTCGTACCATACAGTGGTAGGAGGTAAGTGTAGGACACTGATGCGGCATCCGATAATCAAAACCGAGATAATCATCGTTCGCAAGTAATGCCTCAATACAAGTGAACAATATCAGCAACATTTTTCATGATGCTGTTGTGACTTGCATTTTACAAGCGTGTTGTGGCTTGCGTTTGTCCGCCAACTCGCTTGTCTACGATGAAAAACCAGATCCTCAAAATGAGATGCAGATAATTTTAGTACTGTTAGATTACCTTAGAAAATCGTACAACAGACTCGACGCTAATGATTTTTTTTAGCTAAGCGCGCAATTGGTTCTTTGGCCTCCGCGTCGTGCCATTTAGTATGGAGAAACAGTGGCCCGCCTGGAAAATTGCTTGGGCACACTTGAGATTGATGCTATAGATAGATAAGCGAATTGTTTGATATCTTGACATGTATAAATATAGTATCAGTGTTTGTTTTTACTCTTTGAGTTATAGAACGGATGATTGGGGATTAAATGAAATATGGCCAAAGGAAAAAGTAACGAATCATATTATATATTGCAACCCGACGGCGTAAAGCAAAAAAATAAATCAACTGTTCTGTTTAGGTTTGCTATTGTAGTTTACATTTGTATGTTCCAGCCTACAGCCTAAACTCGATCCAAGCATTTATTTGCTCTGACAGTTGCAATAATATTGTAAATAGCTGCAATAACATTGTATTGTGATTATTTTTTCTATGAATAGGTTATAATTATATCAAGGGTGGTCTTATTTCAATTTTAATAAATATATTCCACTACAAACGGTGGAAAATTAGGGCATGGATCCCGTTTGTTGAATTTCCCATAAAGTCGTTTTTTGTGTTCTTTATAGATACCATACCATTAGTATATTCTCCCATTGTTTCAGACCTGCACCAAAGCCAAATGCTCTGCCGGGGGGTGTCAGCCCACAAGGTGTGTGGACTCCGAGCACACGCTCCTCGGATCTCATTCACTAGCAAAGACGAGCCGGATCCTCACGAGCTGAGGAGGAAGTCAGCTAGCAGCCGGCTGGGTAACTCGCCTAGATCGAGTATAGCCAGCGAGGACAGGGGCGATGGGATTGCTTTGAAGTGAGTAGCATAATATACATTAAAATAAAGTCCCGAATTGTTTTGATCAGATGCGAATCACACCAAAATAAGTGAAGTTCTTACGCGACGCTAAAACGCATTGACATCGCGCTAGGTACGCCTTCTATTTGACGAAGCCTTTAGAATATTAATTTTTAGTAGCCTAGCTTGGCCACAGTTGGGCAGTGAGCAAAGGCTTTTCACTGCCTTTCAGACCGTTTTCGACAGTTAGTTGAATTCGACTGGTACTTACTGATAGGTACTTTCTTCTTCATTTTACCCACTTTTTAACGCATCGAGAAAGTTTCTGACTCTTTTGTGTTTGTGTTGACGCAGGTGTCCTAGAAGCCGTGAGCTAAGGTGACTGCTCATAACTATAAGACAATATATTTTCATCGCTAGCAGATAAAAACGACTTTTGCGTGCAGATTTTAAACTATAAATAAAGCCTTGGTGAAATGCAAATAATTTTGTTATAACCACTGAATTCAATGTACCTATATATCGATGGTTGTAACATTAAATATATCATGCAGCTGGTTCGGTAGTTTCCATCGAATAAACAAACAGCCGGGTTTAGTTAGAAACGCATGCAAAGCCCTGAAGCTTGCAATTCAATCTCGCCACGTTTACGTGCTCCATTTACCTTTGACTTCAAACAATCCAAGGTAGCGTCTTCAAACGTATTCATTTAATAAATACCGAGTAATCTGTACAAAAGAATAAAGAAATGCAACAGGGCAATTAGCGGCTTCTGGGTTAGTTGAAAGATGTAATCTTAAGAGTCGATAATAATCGATACCACGTCGTCAGCTCGATCCAAGTTTTGCCCTTACGCGAAACAGTGACAAATCTATGCTATCTATATGCACCACAGAAAAAATAAAATCTATTTTTTTGTTCTGTGATACGCACGAGTCGGCGCCCGCCTCAAAACTAAACAACCTAAGCGGCATTGATATAATTCCGGATTAATCAAAAACTATTTTAATTTTACTTAAAACATTAGATAAATTACTTTATATAAATCAAAATATTTATTGTTTATTAGACATAGACATAGACATAGACATCATTTATTTGTGGCAAAAAAATACAATAATTAGAATGGTAAAAAAAAAAAAAAAACATAATAATAATTTAATAATAATTTAATAATAATAATTAATATAATATTAATTATTATTAATTAATAATTATTATTATTAATTATTAATTATTATTTATATTATATTTTTTTTAATATTTTAATAATAATTTTATTAGTCAATTAAATTACAAAATGACAAATAAATTCCATAAATTGGCCATCAATAACTTAACTAGGTACATATTCAAATAACCCCTAACTATTTCCGGCGCAAAGGTCGAAAACACTCGCTGCGTTACCGCGTTGCATAGCAATGGAACAGGAACCAACCATTGCACCAGGAACGAGCTGGAGCGGGAGTCACCACACTTGTCCTTAAGCCTATGCCCTATCTCTGAAATGAGCTTCTTGGCTTCAGTCCCCCAACAACCCATTGGTCTCTACGGCAACGGGTACAAAGTTGTAAAGCGGCTCCAACGCTGCGTACTCTACCCTCTCTTTATCAGCGGCGTATTCCGCTGCTGCTAACAGTGAGTGGACGGTGCGACTCAGGTGGCTGGCGGCGGCAGTGCTGACGCGTGTAGCGTCCCATATCAGGCGTTTTTCCAAGGAACCAGAGTCAGCCCATTCAGCCGTTTTTATAAATGGC
Source organism: Agriopis aurantiaria (assembly GCA_914767915.1). Lineage (NCBI taxonomy): Eukaryota > Metazoa > Arthropoda > Insecta > Lepidoptera > Geometridae > Agriopis > Agriopis aurantiaria. The sequence continues at coordinate 13,835,086 of OU611994.1, forward strand.
CATTAGAATATGAAGTAACGAATTGTCAAGAACTTATATACTCGGAGATTACTAACTATAGATTCGGAGAAAAACTAAAAACGTGTTTTAGAAGGCCTGTTTTCGCCGAATTATTCTATCGTGATTTTTATATATATATCATGGTCTTCCTAATAACATAAACTGTCAAAGTTTCAAATCGATACGACAATAAGAACTAGGTTAAAATTAACTTCCAAAAACTGTTTACATTGTTAGTCAAAAAGTCGGTATATCTTTTGTCTTACAGATGTCTTTAGGTAAAGTAAGGCATGAATACTTGAACAATTTGTCATAAAACCGTAAATGTTGTATCGAGATGCAGTGGAAAAATTGCTGTTTTCCGCGAAAGCTCTACCTTGGCCACCTTTGGCGTATATCTCTATTTTTCATCACATTTCAATTCGACCCGTTACTCAAACTATCTACGAGATGGGTAAAGGCTCATCCAATTCCAAAAACCGCCTTAATAACGGCTTCAGGGTTGTTACGTGTGAAAGTAATCTAATAGTCCTGAACGAGCACAGATTAATAACACAGAGAGACAACTTAGTAGGTACTTACGTATTAACGACGTACAAGTAAGCTCTTTACAAAAAAAAAACGGTTACACGGAACTTTGGTACAAACACAAAAAAGTGTGTGCTTAAGACCACACTATAGAATAGAAGTGAATACTTCATCAAGGCTGACTATATAGCTCTCACTCCCTTAGTCGACTCGAGCCGAATTTACACGAACGTGTATCTGAGCGTGACGGTCACGCGAACTCGGTGCTTTTTCATCATCCCAAAAACTGCCCAACGTGCCTAAAGTAGTTTTCACTTCAAGTGCATCGCGGCTGATGCGACAATACTTGCACTATGGAAATGTATGACTTATTTTAACTTTTACTAATGAAACAAACCTAAAATCACGAAAAAAAAAACAAGAAAAAAAAATACATTGCGCGTAACCCAGTAAAACAAAGTAAACTTTGTATCTGTCATTTTCTGCAGACTCATGAGGCTACGTAAGCTAGGTCGCTGGGAGCAGATTACGGGATTTGGAACCGATTGGGCGTCGCTATATTACTAAGTAAAGCCTACATTAGAAAACATTGCCTTGTAGAAACGAATCCAATATATACAATCTTTGACGTTAAGGGCCTGGCTGCATTGGGGTACAGCCAGGTTATGTGGGATTATACCTACCCACTAAAACCCCCCTGGTGACCAGCCTTAGTGCTTGACAAGAGGGCTCCGGGATCTTCAGAGGAACGCACCGGAGCCCTCATGGCCCTAGAATCTAATTTTCGCACAAACCAGTGGAAACTTTAAAAGTATTTTTTTTCGATATCAAGATAAGATTTAAAGAAAAGTAGGTTCTTTTTTAATTCGATATTTTTGAAACTATCACCGTTGTTCAGTACAGTTATATGGTTTATGATATTGTTGTTTTATGACCCGCATTCTTCAGTCTTCCCGTGAACATGGTGCATGCAAGGACTTTATATACCACTTTAGGGTATATACAAAGTCCTTGGGTGTAACTGCGCAGCAATATCTGGAGCTCCATCCATAACCTTATCACGGTAAATATCTATCTAGTTAATAATAATTAACTGCTGAACCTTTTTACTAGAATTTTTTATTTATATACTCCGATCACTCCGATATTTGCGTACCGATTTGAGTGTTTATTTTTTGAAAAGCTTTCAAGGTGGTCCCACAATTTTTTTATAAAATTTGGCTTTTTTTTTCTGCTCCAGTAAATTTTAAAGAAAATTTTTTTTTTTTTTTTTTTGGGAAATTTTTTCACACACGGTCATCTGACCCCGAACTAAGCAAAGCTTGTGATATGGCTGCCAGAGACTGATATACATACATATATAGTTTTAAATACATACTTAAATAGATATTAACAACCAGATATAGAACAAACACAAATGTTCATCACACAAATGTTTGTTCTACGTGGGAATCGAACCCACGCCCCCAAGCTCAGAAGGCAGGTTCACTACCAACTGGACCAACGGGCTATCTAAAAGAATTGTTTATTACATTTTGTTGTACCTACTACTAATCAAGCAAATAATAAAGCACATAACCAAACTCTACAGACGTTTATCTCTAATGCTAAGAAGAAGAAAAAAAATTACACTTAAATATAATTATATTCTCACATAAAAACATCCGACTTAATGGGAAGTTTAATAAACGGGATTCTTCCCTTAATGGGCGAATGGGTGTTCCCCGATAGTTACAATCTGTGTGTCTTCAAATCACGAGTGAATCAGTCTCTTCTAGGCAAGCGTGCTCCATCGTCGCTAGGCGGTCAAACTTACCTGCTAGTTATTAATAAAAAAAATAGAGATGGAGTATGTTCACATTAAAAAAAAGGTCAGTAAAAATATTACTATTGGCGTAGATATCGCGTATCCTACAAAAAAATGCAGTCGAAATCAAGAAATTCTTTTAATAAAATCGGTTGAAAATATGTCACTATCTTTAGCTACCAATGTACCAATGTATTATCTATACTAATATTATAAAGAGGAAAGATTTGATTGTTTGATTGTTTGTTTGCATTGAATAGGCTCCGAAACTAATGAACCGATTTGAAAAATTCTTTCACTGTTGGGTATCTACACTATCCCCGGTTAACATAGGCTATATTATATAAAAAAAAAAAAATAGGGATCCTTACTAAACTCCAATAAAATAACCCAAGGTGTAAAAAAATAAGATTTACAATTTTGACTTTGCGTGTTTGACAGTTCTAAGACAGGACAACGTCTGTCAGGTCTGCTAGTTATTTATACAAGGGATATGACGAAGATTGAGTCTGTGGTCGGTAAGTGTCGCTGGCAGCAAATTAGCTTTGCGGTGGCAACAGTGTTTACTTACCTCAAAATTGCTCACTTCGTACTATGTATACGATACTGACGGTTTCATAGTTAATACTATGTATTTTCAAGACTGGGATGGTTAATACTGTCGTAGGTTTGAACAGCTTTGGTAGCTCTAAACTGGCTCGGTTATTGGAGCTAAAGCTCATCAATGGGTTTCAATCATGCTGGGTATGCCGCCAACTGATAATGGGCTTGAGCATTCGGATTATCTTTAGACCTTCAACGGTCTATGAGTAGTATGACTGTTTTTGTAGTGTTAGGGTTAGATAGTATTTTCTTTAGTTAATAAAGGGACATTAAATACATATTAGATCTTGGCTTGCTGATTCACAGTCTTCACAATAAAACGCCTCTACACTATGTCTGCATCGATTTTATTTTTATTTTTTATTATTATTTTGACATTATTATTTTATTTGTCATTGCTTAGTAACTTATTATTTAGAACTGTATTGTGTCACTATGAATTTGATTTATTACCTTAGTTTATTTTTATATGTATTGATGATCTATTTAATGAATTGTATGGGTTGTTTTGTTGCCTGAAATAAATTAATTTGATTTTGAATTTGATAATTACAATCTGGGTGTCTTCAAATCGCGAGTGTATGTTTCTTAGAAAAGCGTGCACCGTCGTAGACCGCATCATCGCTTATTAACATTAGGAGACGTGGCGGTCAAATGCAAGCCTATTTTAACCGACTTCAACAAAGAAGTTCTCATTTTTTATGTTTGTTACTTCAGATCTCCGTCATTTATAAACCGACCCGGAAAATTCTTGAAACGATATACTTTCAGATTGGAAACATTTCATCAAAATCGTTTCAGTAACCGAAATTGCGTATTTACTTATTTTGATGAAGTGGATTTTTTTTTCAATTGATAATGATTATAATTAACTAGCTGACCTGACAGACGTTGTCCTGTCTTAGAACTGTCAAACACGTAAAGTCAAAATTGTAAATCTTATTTTACTACACGTTATTGCAGTTTTAGTAAGGATCCCTATTTTTTTTTGAAAATATAATGTAGCCTATGTTACCCGGGGATAGTGTAGCTTCCCAACAGTGAAAGAATTTTTCAAATCGGTTCAGTAGTTTCGGAGCCTATTCAATGCAAACAAACAAACAAACAATCAAATCTTTCCTCTTTATAATATTAGTATAGATAAAAAACAAAACAACCACGAAAACCATTGTCGCTGCAGTTTGTTGCGTTGAGCTAATCGATAAATCTAGTTGCAATACAAATTACTTAGTCCCTGATACGTTATTCTACATACTGAAACACTTTGAGCACTGCTCTTTCCATGCCTGGCCGATTTTGAACTTGTGAACCCGTTCTCTCGACTCCATAAGTAATGACGCGTAAAATGAAGAGCGAAAGAAGAAAGAAATCACGGCCCTTTGTCAAATAAACTCGAATGAATAACGTCTGTACACAAGTCTATTAGATAAAACACTTCGTCTCTCGCGTAAAACGTTTGATGTTAGCGTAAAATGGATCGTAAACTCAAGCTTATTGTGGAAAGGATCTTGACTTAGCACGGTAGAAAGAATCTTTGTACTTAAGCCTACTTAGTACGAACAACTATCGAAAATATGTAATAACAACCGAAAATAATTATACGTATTGTTTTACTTTTTTATTATTGTTTATTTTGCTGCTCCACAGACTCCTATGTCCGTGCCCTTAGTCAACATTTACAATTTATTTTGTGGACTATTTCTGATATAACATAAAACTAATAACTAGGTATATTGTTTTACTTAGGAACGTTAGTTAAAGTTAACCGAGAACTATCGAAGGTGCGACAGTACTTCACGTCGGAACAGTTGCTTTCACTGTACCAAGCATAATTTCGGTCGTGCATGGAGTACTGCTCTCGACTAAGGGATGGATTATCTAGATAGTCCGTTGGTCCAGTTGGTAGTGAACCTGCCTTCTGAGCTTGGGGGCGTGGGTTTGATTCCCACCTAAGACAAACATTTGTGATGAACAGTTTGTGTTTGTTATATATCTGGTTGTTAATATCTATTTAAGTATGTATTTAAAACTATATAATTATGTATGTATATCAGTCTCTGGCAGCCTCTGCTTAGTTTGGGATCAGATGACCGTGTGTGCAAAAATTACCCGAATATTATTAATATTATTTAACATGTGCGCAAAGTTGCTAGTTTATCGTTTTTATCAGATACATTCGGAGACTGTGCATCAGATCTGCAGGATCTAAATCCCACCAAGCATCAAGCCTAAATCAAACCTAGATACATTTAGTCGATCTCTCTATGCAGACGACCTTGCAGCACTTTTTTGCATGTAAATTAATAGCGCTGCAAGTTCCTTAGCACGCTTAAAAAAATTGTGTGTGTGTCTTACTTACAGTTTTTGCGTTAAGCATTTGACCACGAGCGATAATTGTGCAGATGACTGCACAATTATTTGTGTACCGCTTTTTGGAAAAGCTCACGAGTCACACAACGGGCAGTGGAGAGAGCTATGCTCGAATTTTTTTTGCGCGATATAATGCGGAACGTGGATATTCGCTGAAGAACGAGAACCACCGACATAGCTATTAAAATTTGTAAGTCGAAGTGAAGAACCGATAACCGATGGGGAAGAAAGGCTCTTGAGCGGAGACTACGAAAAACGACCGGAAGACCATGAACCGGAAGGTATGTAGGTAGGCCTCCCACTAGATGGACCGACGACATCGTGAGAATCGCGGGCATCCAGTGGATGCAGATGGCAGGCTGTCGTTCAGTTTGGAGGTCTAAAGGAGAGGCGTATGTTCAGCAGTGGACGTCTTCTGGCTGATGATGAGGATAATTAGAGGTACTAAGACATAACCCCCTTTTTGTCTGATTTGAGGTTCAAGAGACCAAAGCTATACATAGAAAACAGCCAATGATATTATACCATTGCCTGGCAATCAAAGACCACAAACAAAAACTTCAACCACATACAAAACTAGTTTACCTAGGTCAAGGAATATAGTAGTTAGTAGGTTAGTAGGTTCTATCTTGGTACAAAGTTTGCTTTCTGAGGATGGTTTACTCTGAGATAATTTTGATAGACTATTTTTTCAGTAAATCTGTTATTTTATGACGTGCTCGGCAATTCACCTTGTTTTGACTGGCAGTAATTTTCCACGTATTCTGGCCATCAATGAGTTCAGTCAACTCCATCAATAATTCTAACCGGGTTCTGTGGTGGTGCAAGTGTTAAGCTTAAGTGACCAGCAAACTTTTTTTACTGAGCAATATTGCGCAATTTGATTTTAAGATACCATTCTTCAAACTCCTAATAAGAAACTAGGTTTTAAACTATTACGGTTGTTCACTAAAGTTATATGATTATTTATTTTTTCCACAACCTTACCACGGTAAATATCCCGTAAATAATCATATAACTTTAGTTTTTTAAAGTCTTATAGTTTTTAAAGAGAACAAAATATTCGATGATCTTGAACATCTCATCGTATGTATAAACAAATTTATTAATTCGATACATAATTTGAATTAGGTACTTCGTCATTATCAGCTTATCACGTTTCCACTGCTGGGCTGGGACACAAGCCTTCTCTCAGAGTAAGAGGATGGGCCATCCACTATGCTGCCCCAGTGCATCTTGGTATGGTGGTTTGATTACTTCACTCGATTAATTAACTGATTAATCTACTCACTGATTAGTATTCGATCTTTTTTTGAAGTTTAAATACTAAACGAATTTTTATATATTTGATATTTTCTATTTTTTTAACGCAACCCTTAATAAAAAGCTATTTAAATTATTCATAACATTGTGTGAAAGTTTAAGTAGCAAATTTATTATGAATCCATCAATAATCAGATTCCAGGTGCATTGTCTTTACCGTAACTACCACTCTGAAGTACGGACTGAATTAGACTACGATCGATGTTTCTTACGTGAGTCTCAACACGTGTCGACCATGGTATAATACTATACTCCGCCAGGTATAGCGCTCCGAGAAAAAATGTTACGTGGGCGTCCTGCAACGATGTCATCAATGTCATGGATACACGTACACGTGCATAAGCAAGAGCAGAATAAGTAATTTACAACAACTTCGAGAAAGATGACGATACACGAAACAATGGTGGACTCTATGATTTTCTGTGTTAACAGTAGCGTGAAATTATAACTCCCCAATATCCGTTTATTACCTGTGGGAATCCAATAAATCAATGTGGTTTTGATAAAATTGTGTTTAATATATTCAATTCGCGGACAAACCAAATGACAATTGAAATGCTTTTTGTATTTTATTTAATAGATTATTTAAAAAAATGTTTCCCAGTATCTGTGTTTGTTACAAGTGGCAGCTGGACAGTGACGTCATTGCGGTACATCTCCCAGAGCGTTAGACCTTGTTTTCTTGAATCATGGTATCGACAAGCTAATTTTGAGACGCACCTCCTCCGTTAGTCTCTTTAACGGGCCGAAGGGGGCGAGAGTATTTCTTGTAATTTCGATCGACCGAGTCCAGGTGATTGTTTGTTTGTGCATATGTGCATCTAAGTACTTTAATTAACCACTACGCTCTTTTAAAAAAAAATGTTGGTCATACGCATATAATCTAGCAAACATCTTAACCAAAACCCGGTGATACATTGCAAATATTGTTATTTATTTTTATTATAAATAGGCTTGCTCTTGGCCGCCAACTAACCCGATGTTAAGCGATGATGCGGTCTACGATGGAGCACGCTTGTATATTTTATTTTATTATTTAAATAAAATCTATACTTATAATAAAACTGTAACAGGTCCAATTCTGTACATTGAAGATATATATATTTTTGGACGGCACTCTATAATCGATATTGAAGTCAAAACTGTAATATACAATATATACAGAACAAGTAAATGTAATAAAAAAAACCTACTAAACGGCTGCATCTCACTATATAAAAACAATATTTTCTTGTGCCACTGGGATGTTTTGGGCAGGGTTAGCATTCGTTTCGACAACTGTATAGTTAGTATCAGTAGTCAGGGTTCGAGGAAACTGATCTAAATCAATTTAATCAACGCTATCGCTCATGACTTTGACCACAGTTTTTCAAAGTAGACGTGCCGTGACTATTCGTACAGGCTCAAAAGAAGGCATGAACCGGCTTTCAACACAAGTAATCAAATAAACATAAGTAATATTCCATATTACCAATTTGTTTGGAGAACGTTAAGAATATCAAGATTGGTTCCTAGAATATCGTATGAAAACAAGAAACGTGTTTACATTTGATGTTCTTATTTGCTTAAGATATTTACTACATCAAATTATATGTTCCACTTACCTGGACATAGATTTATATCAAGATGGATACCGCAGAAACTTCAAGTTCTAAATTTAAATTTGGAATGAGCTTCCGCGGTGTTTCTGAGAAGCCACAACATTCTTCTTCGTAATCATAAAAAAACTACTTCGCAATTTCAGTTACTTGGATAACATAATATTATGTAATCCAAATAATCGAACATTCCAGTTATTTAAATTTATAAGCCAATCTACTAAATAATTTTTTATGAAATTCTTTAAGACCAACCTGAAAGTATAGCCTTTCAATAAAAAAATACAAAACAGTTCATAAATGAGTTTTGAGTAACACACATAAAATAACGAAGTGAGAATCCCCTCCTTTTTTGAAGTCGGTTAAAAAGCGAGTTCATGGATTCTTAAAGGGTTGGCTACGTATTTGTGATGACTCTGGTGTTGCAGGTATCTATAGGCGATGGTGACTCCTTACCATCAGGCAGCTCGTCTGCTTTTTTGCGACGTATGGCATAAAAAAAGTTATATGAAAACTCAACGTGCTGCATTTTTTGTACCAAACATGACGCAAATTAATAGTAGTTAATTTCATTCGCACGGCCAACTGCTTTCAGTGTTTTTACAGTTGACTATATTGCATAAATTGACATTTTTGTATTGATATCGATGATCGAACTCTGGTATATGTGTTCTGTGATCGAACTGAATTATGCGGCGTACTAGTTGGACGACCTAAAAGAGACCGCAGGGAAACGCTGGATGCAGGCCGCTTCCAACCGGCCCTTTTGGAGATCGATGGGGGAGGCCTAGGCCTGAAATGATGATGATGATGATGATGACTAGTTGGAGCATTGATCCAACTTAAGACAGCCCATAAACATGCACAGTATAGGTGACCTCGCGGGGTCTAAATTGATAAAGGTTTATGTACCCGACCCTGTCATCGGCACTGCAAGTCAGCAGGTGAGGCGAGACATCGTGCTCTGCAAGCTCTGCAGTTGTAACATCTCGAAGTGCTGGAAGCACTGATTAGTGTAGATGACGCAGGTTCTCCGCGCTTATAGTGCTAACAAACGAGACGGACTTGGTTGACGAACCGCCGTCCAACCAACGCGTGGGAAAGAGACACATTTCTCTTTCTCTTCCGTTAGTTGGAAGGCGGTTCGTCAACCAAGTACATCTTGTCTGTTAGCACTATTAGCGTGCCAGTGGGCTCCTGAGGTTTATTGTTGTTATTTAAGGTCTGCATGCTTACATAACCGATAACCGATAATCGATAACCGATGGGGAAGCAAGGTTCTGGAGTGGAGACCACGAACCGGAAGACGCAGCGTAGGGAGGCCTCCCACTAGATGAACCGACGACATTGTGAGAGTCGCGGGCATCCAGTGGATGCAAAAGGCAGGCTGTCGTTCAGTGTGGAGGTTAAAGGGGGAGGCCTATGTTCAGCAGTGGACGTCTTCCGGCTGATGATGATGATGATGATGCTTACATATGTCACAATAAACGTATTGAGTATTGAGTTTTCACCGTTTTACTGCCCTTAATCATTGTTCTACATAATACCAGCGCAAGATTTGTCGTGCAATCCACAAATGTTTCAATAATGCACAAACTTGGTTCGAATACGACACTCCAGGTCTCATTCAGTCTACGTCGGAACCAATCCCTCGACGTTTAACGACTGAGATACAGGACGCTCACTGATATTATTATTTTTGTCTTGTAAAAAAGCTGACTATAGGTAAATAGAGCAGATCACTAAAACAAATGTAATAATGTATTTAAAATAAAGAAAGCATTTTAATTATTTTTTTCGACAGAGCGTACCCACTATACTTCAAAATGAAGTTATTTGAATACGTTAAACAAACACCATACTGATACTCAATTTGTGAGAAAAGGACAAAGCATCCCTTTCTAATCCTATTAAAAACTTCTCAGACCTTTATTAGTATAAAGTTAGAAAATAAGGGCCCTGTTTTGAAAACAACACGCGCTTTCAAAACATGTAACATCATAACATTCTTTCAAAATAAATGTTTTGTATATAAAATAGATACTGCGATTATTATATACAGTTTCAACTGTACTCGGCAGTCTTTTTAGGCGAGTGCACGCGTGCGGGTTGTCTTGCTTTGTGCTGTGGGACTCCGCCGCGCGCGCGCACGTCATGTGAGGGGTTGCAATATCAACCAATAGGAAGAGAGGCGAAACGCAATGAAGCGATCCTATTGATCGATTTTTTCCTCGGGGGTGCCGGTCATCTACATCTATACTAATATTATAAAGAGGAAAGATTTGTATGTAAGTATGTTTGTAACGAATTGGTTCAAAAAGTACTGGACTGATTTTAAAAATTCTTTCACTGTTGGGAAGCTACACTATCCCCGGGTGACATAGGCTATAATCTATACCCGTGCAAAGCTGGGGCGGACCGCTAGTCGTAAATATTATAATACATTACGGTGGATCCCAGCCTATTAGGCTAATATAATCAATGAAACTGAGCAGAATTATTTTTTGTTTTTGAAACACCCTTTAGAGGAAAATCTGTTGTGGATGTGGAACACACAAGTATCACGGATATTGGCACCGAGATTCGAGTGTTTCGGTCCTCTGATATCGGATAGATTTGCCTCTGGCGGTACAAAGTGCTTTACTAAAATGTTATTATTTTAGTAAAGCACAATGTTATTGTTTTAGTCTACGAACAACGAACAAGAATAGTAATAATAGTCTGTTGACTTGCTTCTGGGTAAATTAAGATGATATATAAATCTGAATTAGTTCGGGCAGATAGGAAATTGGGCAAAGTAAAGGAAAAAATTAACATTTAATCATTTTCAAGATATGAAAAGTAAGGAACTTTCGAGGATTTCGGACATTTCAGTATTTTCAGGTTGTTAAAGTCAATACTAATTATAAGAAAAAAAATTACTTGTATCGAGTAAGCGTATTGCTTACTATATGGATATATTGGCTGGCACTTATTCTGTACGAACATTGCAGTGGCTTGGCGATTTTTGAGCAGTGAATTCGCATAGGCTTCCACTTATTAAGCCAGCTTAGCAGCTTTTTTTTATTGTCTAACTGCGATCAGAACCACCGGAGGATGTGCAGCAGCGTCCTCTTAGTACACCGTGAACGTACTGTGATCCCCACGCTGCCTGCCTTGCATGGGGATTATGGCAACACCCCACTCTAAGAAAGAGGCCTTTGTTCAGCAGTGGACATTAAATGGCTGACGATGTGCTGTGTAAAAATACCTTTCTTTTTCTACAATATTTCTAGTGGCGAAGATTACTATTATACGATAATAATAATCTGTTTTCTCTATGTGGGTGACAAAACTCATGTTTTAACCACGAAACTCGTTGGTACACACACAGCTTTGTTGTTGATTTATTAATCGACCGCTTGGGGCGAGGTCAATGAACTATCATACTATTTATTTTCTTGAAAGGGAAAAACTTTGGTATGTTTACTGTTGTTTGTAAAAGCATCAAATAACAATTTTACGATACTATATGTAGTAGGAAGAATTCGATATTTTTTACACAAAAAAGTGTTTTCAGTTCGATCTTTTTTGTATTTCCTACGCGATAACTTTATTCATTATTTTTTTATTAATAAATAGGCTTGCGTTTGGCCGCCAACTCGCCTGATGGTGAGTATTATTATAATATCTCTGGCAATTGTAGATATTATAATGTTTTTATTGAATAGGCTATTGAGGATGGTACTATATAAATTATAATATAAAACTACAAAAAAATATTCCTTAGGGTGAAAAAATAGGGGATGAATTCCGTTTATCGTACTTAAATCGGTTGTTGTTTTTTTTGTGAAAATGTATTTACTAATCATCATACAAACGTATTACTCGTCTGATTTTGATGAAACATTTAAATTGGCAGTTGCAATTTCTAATGTGTTTTTTTTTTTACCTTGCTAATACAAAGCTTTTTTGACATTTTTTTATGCAACTGAGTGATGAGACTCTCAAGTCATTAACCTTTGATGATAAGCGTCACGCATGTTAACTCACGAGTTAATTGATTTCTTCTAAGCTTGGTCCTAGGAATTTTTTTCTCTTTTAAGTAACAAATTTTTTATTAGACGAAATATGCTTCAAATTTGACGATTCGTCATCACGAATATTCAAAAGTAGACCTTTAAAATCGATTAATTAAGATTATTTCTTTATGTTTAATAAATGTCCTTGAAATATTTTATTCGGATGTGTTCACCGATACACGATTAAAGAAATTTGGCTCGATAGTATAAAATCGTAAACTTTCCTAAAAAAACACCCGTTTTTACGTTCGCTTCAATGGATTGAATTAACTTCATTCAAATTCTATAGACGATATTTCTATCAAAAAAAAATTGTATGTTATCCTAACAATCATTCAAATACTTTAGTGGTTGCAGTTTTTTTGTAAAAGCGTAAGATTATTTGTAGAAAATAAAGAAAAAATACATATTGGAAATATTTGAAAGCGCGCACGCCGCATTACCGTCATACAAGTGTACGGTTCTCTACCCTTTCGCCTTAAAATAAGCATCACAGATATCTATAAAGAAAAATAATAACCCCAATATCCTTATTGTACTCGAAGCGACGTAGAAGCGGAATTACACTAGAGATTCGTCATAATAGAATTCAAGTCGAGAGTGAATCGGTTTCTTCTATGCAAGCGTGCTCCATCGCAGACCGCATCGTCGCTTAACATCAGGCGAAATGGAGGCCAAGCACAAGCATACCTACTATAAAAAAAATTATACAAATAGTATCAACAGTATTTTTAACCGACTTTTCAAAAAGGAGGAGGTTATCAATTCGACTGCATTTTTTTTTTTACTTTAATTTCATACTTGAATGTAGTGAGACAACTTCGTTGGCAACAATAAATGCTGTATATTACGTTTTTATTTTGTCTATATTGTACAGACTTATTACCGCAATAAGCAGTGTAATATAGCCTTTTGTCTTGGCAGCATTCTGGTATAGTAGAAAATGTCTTTCTTTTGTGTGAGAAGAAAATTGTTTTACATTGATACCAGATTTTGCTTTTAACGAATATGATACCTATATGCACGATTTGGAGTTAAATTACGAAAATATGAAATAATACATTTATCAAATATTATTCCTAATATTATTCCCAAATATTATTTTTGAAACCATGGTAGCCCATTTGGGAGACCGCTAGACTTGAAAGCGCGAGGTCGCGGGTTCAAACCCCGGGCTCGTACCAATGAGCTCTTTGGAGCTTATGTACGGATTTTCATACCACTGGCTTTTCGGTGAAGAAAAACATCGTGAGGAAACCTGCATACGTAAAGAGAAAGAATTCAATGGCGTATGTGAATCCGCCAATCCGCACTGGGCCAGCGTGGTAGATATGGCCCAATCACTCTTTCGGGGGTAGGCTAAAAGTCCAGCAGTGGACTGTTAAAAGGCATAATCAGCCTTTTTTTATGCCCATAGGTGGTAAACGGTAATATACAAAAATAATGGTTCTAGGTCAATGATGGCAAACAAGCTGTTGCCGCCTGGTGGTAAGCAATCACCATCGCCTATGGATAACTGTAACACCAAGGGCATCATAGATACGGTGCCGACCTTTAAATACCAGTTAAATAAAGTTATATGATTATTTACGGGATATTTACCGTGGTAAGGTTGTGGAATGAAGTTGTGGTTTGTGGGTTGTGGTTGTTGTCCCGTGAACATGGTGCATGTAAGATCACCGAAATATTGGGAGCTCATTCGACAACCTTACCACGGTAAATATCCCGTAAATAATCATATAACTTTCGTGGAAAACCGTGATAGTTTTAAACTAGTTAAATACTCTATTTACAGCACTTTTGAAGAACCCCATGTTATAGTTACTCGGAAATGCTGACACGATTTTCATTCGGGACTTAGAGATAAAAAATTATCAAAAATTTTCCTTATTTGATGTTACAATTTGGCTCTCTTTTCCATGAAATAAACGATGATTGGCGTACATCTCAAACCCGAGCTTAACTCTCGGAAATAATTGCTGTTAATTCAATATTTCACAAACCGAGAGGGTAACATAATTTGTAAAGGATGAAAATTGATTTTTATGGAGAATAATTTGTTCAAGGCTATAATATAATATTATAATTATATAATATTATAATTATCATGCTTAATATTATAAATGTTTTGAATGTTTATCGGGACTTATCACGTATTATTTAATTTAGGTAAAAAATATGTTCCTTTCGCTCGACGTTCAAATCGAGTTCAAACATGTGTTCAAATCGCGAAAGTTTAAAAATTACTAATATTATAAATGTGAAAAGTTTGTTGGTTTGTTTTTTCCTCTTTCACGGAGCAACAGAGCAACGGATCGACCTGATTTTTTGCATAGGTATAGTTCAAGGGCCAGAGAGTGACATATACTTTTCATCATCATCATCATCACCATTTTTCATCACTACTCGGGCGAAACCGCAAGGCACAGCTAGTACTTTAAAAAAATACTTTAAAAATATATATACAATTTAATGCAAAGGTCTATATGTTTAACATAAATTCCAACGATAGCAAAATGAAGCGTATCTATAATTCAATTAAACGCTTTGTTCGTCGTAGCATAAATGCTTCTGCAGACTACAGTATACTTAATATTATATAGCATCATAGTTAAACATAACTCTCCCCACATTGGCCTCCACACGGGCCGGCCAACTTGCTTGCCAATTAATTTTCAAAAGTATATTCAAGCCACTTGTGGTATTTACTGAGGAGGGAGGACTACTCGGGGAGCTCTGAGATAATAGCACGATAAAAAATCAACGCCCTTTATAGCGTAGTGTGAAGAGACTTGAATAAAGCGTTCAATTGATTGAGGTTTTCCGTTTTACAGACGTAGCAGTTGATACAGTTCTAGATTGTCTCTCTCTAGTAATTTCCTTTCTAGTTCAGGTTTTTACGTAATCATTCTGAAAGGTTTTAAAGTGTATTGTTTGTTATTATTGTTTGTATTTGGACTATCTGGGTCTTTATTTCCCATAGAGGGAATAATTATGCTTGATTCTATGTTGGTGCCATCATATCATGACGGACCGTACCGTGGCTTGTCAGAGAGTTGTATGTAGCATCCACAGGAAAGAGAAGTAAATAGAACGGAAGTGAGAAGGAAAATCTGTTACAGGCATTATGAGTGAACCTTGATTGAACATTCTTATTTAGATCAACGCGTCGAACTCCGCATCACAGTTGCTAACTGATTTCGAATGACTGACGTTTCGTTTATATGCATGGGTGCAACTGGCTACAACAAATTTCTTACAAAAATGACGTAACAGAAATCTACTATATAAAAATAAGTCGGGTTTTCCTTCCTGACGCTATAACTCCAGAACGCACGAACCGATTTCCACGGTTTTGCATTCGTTGGAAAGGTCTTGGGCTCCGTAAAGTTTATAGCATATAGGTTTAGTAGCGAGGCCGAAGACCGAACTCTACGCGTACGAAGTAGCGGGATTCAGCTAGTATACTATACAAACTAAAAAATATATATTCTACAAGTATTTCACGTTCAGATTGTGCAAAAAGACCCACGACCCTTATAATTAGTGAGGGGATGACACCATGATATAATTGTAATGGTGGGACGGTAATAAAATGCTATTATAATATTATCCGAGGATCAAAGGGCTTTGTTCTACGTAAATAAAATAAATTAAAAAAAAAAAAATTTACGTGTGATTTGAGATCGCAGTAATGAACACATGAAAAATGCAACAAGGAATTAGTTTATTTTTATTTTTAATCCGGACTAAGCTATATTTTGACCGCGATCTCGCCTGATGGAAAGCGATGATGCGGTCGAAGATGGAGCACGTTTGCCCAGTAATAGTTCCTATTAATCCGCGTTGTTAACAAAACCACGAATCCTGATCACTTTCTTTTTTTTTTTTTTTTTTTTTTTTTTATAGAATAAGTGGCAAACAAGCAACGGGCCACCTGATGGTAAGTGGTCACCGCCGCCTATAGACACCTACAATACCCGGGGCATTGTCAGTGCGTTGCCTACCTTTGAGGACTCTATTCACCCTTCGTTTGAAGCAGTCCAAATTATATTTCGGAGGAAAAACCGAATGTGGTAAGCCATTCCACAACTTACAGGTACGTGGCAGAAACAATCGATCAAATCGAACAGTGCGAGTCTTCCACGCATCTATAATGTGCGGATGGCATTTTTGGCGATGGCGGCCGGTTCGGTGGTAAAACCGGGATGGGGGGATAAGGTCAAAAAGTTCATCAGAGCATTCCCCGTTATAATATCTGTAGAACAAGCTGAGCGAACCAACGTCTCTGCGCAAGCTCAGCGGCTCCAACTTACCAGATAGGTTCGGATCATCGACAAGTCTAACGGCTCTTCTCTGCAAGGAGTCAAGAGGATCGAGCTGGTACTTCGGTGCGCCACTCCAGAGATGTGAGCAATACTCCATGTGCGGCCGTACCTGCGCTTTCTCTTGGTTTTTCAACGTAAGACAGCAGGTACATGATATAGTTAGGTGAAAAATTTTTTTTCAATGGCCGTGGTCACGAGCTGAGTCAGCTCGAGCGAAAGGTACCTAGTTTAACCGACTTCAAAAATGGAGGAAGTCGGTCCGTATTTTGATCTAAATACAAATAAAGCGCGATAAATCCTGGTAAACATAGCCCGATATGGTTGATACCCCGTTGGTCCAGTTGGTAGTGAACCTACCTTCTGAGCTTGGGGGCGTGGGTTCGATTCCCATCTAGAACAAACATTTGTGTAATGAACATTTGTGTTTGTTCTATATCTGGTTGTTAATATATTTATTTAAGTATGTATTTAAAACTATATATGTATGTATATCAGTATCTGGCAGCCATATCACAAGCTTTGCTTAGTTTGGGGTCAGATGACCGTGTGTGAAAAAATGTCTTGAATATTTATTTATTTATTTATAACATTTAAAAAGTTTGTTCAAATCGAAAAATTGAAAGTTAATTTGGCGTTAAAAAGTTACGTTTAAAATGGTTTTCAATGTTTTTGCTTAGAAGCTGTGTAGTTCAGTGTAGCTTTCTATCAGTGAAATAGTTTTAAAATAAGTCCAATAGATACAAAGAAAATTCATTTCATTTTGGATTTTCATACCACTGGCTTTTCGGTGAAGGAAAACATCATGAGGAAACCTGCATACGTACGGAGAAGGAATTCAATGGCGTATGTGAATCCACCAACCCGCACTGGGCCAGCGTGGTGGATATGGCCCAATCACCCTTTCAGGGTAGGCTAAAAGTCCAGTAGGAGAATGTTAAAAGGCTGACTATGATGATGATGATACAAAGAAAAAAAAAAGGTTTTTAACGGGAGAATAATTAAATTATTATAACAACGGCTTGCACTCACGATTGTGTTTTTATCGGTCGAGACGATCGACCGGTGACCGGTCCGGTTTATAATGAATCCTCACGTGAGTTTTGATGAAGAGAGAATAATTTCCGAAAAAGTTATTTAATAGTAATAGGCTTGCGTTTGACCGCCAACTAATCTGATGTTAACCGATGATGCGGTCTACGTTGGAGCACGCTTGCCTAGAAGAAACCGATTCACTGATGATTTGAATAAAGCCATGCAGATTGTAACTATCGGGAAACGCCCATTCAACCAGATTATTCCACATACATAACACAACACAAGTCCATCGTCACAACATGTTTCACACCATGTTTCACACCATGGGTGACGTGGAAGCTCACATAGAATTGTTTTGTTCCACTAATGCTTTTATTTTTTTCTAGAGTGCCAACGCCACGAGGGTCGGTGTCAAGCACGAGTAGCAGTGCAGGGTCGCGGATCGCGAGGCTGCTGACCCAAGGAGTCCGAGGCACTCCCGAGGAGATCACTATTGATACACCGAGAAGACTTAGTTGGGAACGGTAAGCAAACTGTAATAGTCACTGATCTGATAGTTCTAAGGGTGAAAGTCCTGTGTGTCAGTAGTTAAGGGTAACCTGTTTTTATTTAATTCTAACTATCGAGATATAATCTTCCATCAAAAAATGTTCGAAGGATAAAATACTTATTATTCACCCTCAGTGATTTTTAGGGTTCCGTACCCAAAGGGTGCAAACGGGACCCTATTACTAAGCCTACGCTGTCTGTCTGTCTGTCCTACGTTTTAACGACTGTATTTTTCAAGTCGTACTAAATAGCCAGTTGAAATTTTGACAGAATATGTACGTTACGGCGAATTAACTAAGAAATATTAATGTAGTCAAGAAGTAAAAACTAATTTAAAAAAAGCAAAACCTCCCCATACCTCCCTCCTGCCCATTTTTCTGTCTGACTGCCAGAGCGGGCACGAAAAATCGTCACCGCTTTATGGTTGATATTCCGAAAACCCGTACGAAGCGCTTTGATTCCACATTTATTGTGCGAACTGTTAGTCTGTGGAATGCGGTGCCTGAATGGGTGTTCCCCGATGGTTACAATCTGGGTGTCTTCAAATCACGAGTGAATCGGTTCCTTCTAGGCAAACGTGCTCCAACGTAGACCGCATCATCGCTTAACATCAGGCGTGATGGTGGTCAAAGGCAAGCCTATTAATTAAAAAAATTATACAATAAACGATTTTTTTTAAACGTAACAATTTTTGTATTTGCTGTGGTATAAAAACAGTATTACGAACAAGCGTCAAACTTGGCATGGTACACATTCTAAAGGAAAAAAAATATTGAGTCGGTGACAAATTTCTGTTTATCACTAGTTAACAATTTATGTAATACACTGTTTTAAACTATCACGGTTGTTCACTAAAGTTATATGATTATGATTTTTCGTAAATAATCATATAACTTTAATTTATGTAATGATACGGAACCCTCAGTGCGTGAGCCCAACTCACATTTGGCTGATTTATTTATGTTCAAAAATGTTTTAATAAAGCGGATTCCTTAATACTTACTTACACAAAGACTCAACATCAATTTTAATAAAATATCCCAACAATTTCTCAGAAGTTTCGAAACTATTTTCTAGGGTAGTTAAGTTAATCCGTCTTGTCCACGTGCGATAATCCAAGCTAAAACTCTGTGCCAACTTTATTTGGACTTCGCTAAAGGGCTTAGAAAAACGTTGCGGCGTGATATGGTGTTGAATGATAAATTTATTGTATTTTTTGTAAAGCAACATTGAAAAATTGATCTAATTATTATTCGGATGCGTTGGGTGCAGCACTGCCAGGTTATGTGGAATTACACAAAAAAAAAACAGATGACCAGCCTTAGTGCTTGATGAAAGGGCTCCGGGATCTCCAGAGGACCGCACTGGAGTCCTCAGCACTGCGCTACGGCTTCTCTGGATGTTGGACACACAACGTCCTTTCCCGGGGCTCGCTTGGCTGGATAATCCCGAGCTAAGAATCCCTTTTAGTAGCCTTTTACAATAGGTAAAGGATATCGGTGCCGTATTTTACTGCCCCGACACCAGGGCTAAAGTACCCACCACCTAAACTTTTTTATAGAAAAGAAAGGTTATCCCTTTAATGTCATACAATGCAAAAATCATCATCATCATCATCATTTCAGCCGTAGGACGTCCACTGCTGGACATAGGCCTCCCCATCGATCTCCAAAAGGGCCGGATGGAAGCGGCCTGCATCCAGCGTTTCCCTGCGGTCTCTTTTAGGTCGTCTGTCCATCTTGTGGGTGGACGTCCTACGCTGCGCTTACCAGTCCGTGGTCTCCATTCCAGAACCTTTCGGCCCCATCGGCCATCTGTTCTGCGTGATATGTGCCCTGCCCACTGCCATTTCAACTTACTAATCCAGTGGGCTATGTCGGTGACTTTCGTTCGTCTACGGATCTCCTCATTTCGGATTCGATCTCGTAGAGAAACCCCGAGCATAGCCCTCTCCGTAGCTCGTTGTGCGACTTTGAGCTTGCTTATGAGGCCCATAGTGAGAGACCACGTCAATGCAAAAATGTATTAAGCAAAATATGATTTAAAACTATATTTATGAACTACTATGTGAAAACTAGAGGGGGAGGGGGGACTTGGCATATACTACGGGTGGTTACAGAGGGGGGGAGGGTAAAAAAAATGGGTCACGTAGTATGGGTACGTTGCAGTTGTGTGCTGCGTGCGTTTGTAGAACTAGTAAGAATTGTTTGTAAAATTGTGAATGACGGATTTCTAAGATAAGAAACAAAACACAAACGAATTGGTATCTCCCTCCTTTTTTGAATCGGTTAGAAATAAATAGAGCACTCAGGGCGTAAACCCAAATCGCAGCAGGTTCGAATCCGGCCAGTCGTATTTATTTTTATTTTCTATAACATTTGTGTAATATATACCTACTATACAAAATATTGCTGGCGATATAGGCAAAGCTGTCTGGAGCAAAGACGAGCCTAACTTTAATAGCACCACATCTCCCATACCTACCCAGCCGTAACATATTTATCACGAGTCACAGAACACTCCCGGTCAAGCGTGAAGCGACAGGGACCAATCTCGACAGATTGTACGACAATTTGTGGGGAAACTGATGAAGGTTGAAACGGAAGGTTGATTAGAAGCTAATTTGGTAGGAAGAGGTGAGGGACTGACTTTTGGTTACGGCGTCGGAATTAAACTTGCCATTGAAGTTCTATTAATATGTTGGCGTAAACTAGCAAAATCAGACGTTTTTCTCATTGATTTTTCGTAGAAGCGATTTACTTGTGTAGCGGGCATTCGTAGAAACTAAAAAGTTAGTAGCAATACTCCGTAGCCATGCTGTCGTAGCATTGTGCATTTTAGCGATAGCCACTATATTGTAGCACTCCCACGAGCATAAATATTATAAAATTTGATCTCAAGATGCCGTAATGTACGCATAATTATTTGATGATATCCGCAAATGTGAAATGTATTTGTTCGCATCGCTGATTATAGCTCAATCTTATCCCTTACATTAACTGCTCGTGTATGCTGCTTCATATAAAATGTAAATGTACCCAACATGCCTTAATGTAAATTCGTGATGCGCTTTAGCATCGTATATAACCATAACCCCATAGCGTCGTAGCTCAATAGTAGCGTAGCCATGCGTGTCATTGTAGCGTCGTAGCATCGTAACCATACTACGTAGCACTATACAGCCACATAGCATAGCCTTGCCATTTTATTGTGGTGTCACACAGAGAAGACCTACGGAAATTGGCATGTCACTGTAGCTTATTGACGAAGTAAAATGTTACTTCACACCCAAATCGTCTTCCTTACCTACCACAGTGACTATTTGAGCGTACTACGAGTATTTTGCAGAGCAGTTTTAAATTTGTGTTTGCCATTTTTGTTACTTTCTTGCATTTTTATAAGCCAGGGTGGCTTTGTTGCGTTAGTTGACAATTATCTTTAGATTTATTTGCCACCATTTCGTGTTTTTTACAAAAACCACTCGTGAATGGATGGAAAACGTTCGTAGCTGTCTTCTACGAAATATAGGAGGACGGAAAATCCCAGTCTATTTTCTTTGTGCAAATGTTTGTGCAACTTGCATTGTGAAAAATGTTTGCCCATTTTGTCGACGAAGTTACATACTTTTGTCGCATTTTTTAAGTTTGTTTTTGCCTAAATGAGTTTTTATGCATTCCCTTCAGCTGCAAAAAATATTAAGACTAATGCGCCCTGTAATTTTACAAAAAAATCATCTTCATCATTTCAGCCATAGGAAGTCCTCTGCTGGACATAGGCCGCCCCATCGATCTTCAAAAGGGCCGGTTGGAAACAGCCTGCATCCAGCGCTTCCCTGCGGTCTCTTTAAGATTTCTCTTACAAAAAAATCTTTAAAGAAATATCTCTGATTTAATTACATTTGATTAGCTCACGATTTGTACGCATAGACTTTCATACAAACTTTCGAACTATTTTGAGCCCGGTATTCACACCGGGGCAGTTGCTTACTCTATATCAAGCTCAAGTCCGATCGTGTACGGTTTGTTTCCTATTTAGGGGTGGACACTGGACACCTTATTCACGGAGGTAGCACTACACAAACACTGACACTTTGTTTTTCACTTCAGTAACTAAAACTAAAAAAAAACTAAAAAAACTTTAGGTGATTGCTGCAAAAAAATTGAATTATCGATGAGGTCGGTTTGCCGATAAAAATAACGGTCAATTCTTATATTTTTTTAATTTTAATTTTATCAAATTAAACGATCCTTATTTTCATGAGCGTTTGTATGCCAAAAAGCAAGAAATATATTGGTTGGATGCGGTATAACTGGTAAGAACTATAAATCTGCCTAAAATTTGCCACTGAAAACTAAGTTGGCCATAAAAAGTACAAAGCCTTCAAAGACGGATAAGTTTGCAACAATACCCATATAATGGCAACCCATAAATCGCGCTGTGAAAGGCAAGTTTGCCAGTTTCGCCACAATAGTTAGCGCTTCAGAACTTGTCCACGCAAGTTGCGAAGACACGTCAAATGAACTATAAAGTTGTGTTTTGGGGTGGCAATGTCTGAATACAATATTGCACAGATAGGTAATAAATACCCGATACCATATTGATTGATTGATTAACTCTTTATTGTTCACACCATAAAATTTGATACGGAGACAAAAACTCTTGAAAACTAGTGTAACAACTGGCGGCCTTATCGCTAAAAGCGATCTCTTCCAGGCAACGTTAGGCTAATCTTTTTATTAACTTTCTAACGTGAAAACGTTTTTAAAAAGGCTTCATTACTAAAGTCCTGCCAGAGTTATCAAAAGCGTTAAACGCTTTTTTGTCGCCAAAAAGTATAAATATATCTCAACCTAGTAAAGTTTAGATAGATAGATAGAAACTCTTTACTGTGTACACCAGAAATAAAAATTACAAAGAGATAGAAAACACTTACGAGCTAGTGCCACAAGTGGCGGCCTTATCGCTAAAAGCGATCTCTTACAGGCAACCATTAGATGGAAAATAATATAAAGAGGTAAAAGAGGAACATATCTGTTTCAAGTTTGGGCCAAATATCCTTATTAAACCTAAGTTATTTATGCAATGAGCAGTTTTCTTTGACATTTCCAGCAGATGTTATCTCAAAGCGTCATTGATGGCGCTCAAATGCGTATCTTTTATACACATTTAAGTGTAGATAATAACAGAACAAATAATGCCAAAAGAGACAAAAAATCTGTTCAATTAATTAACAATTTAGTTATTACGCCTGTAAATTGACGATGAGAAAATTTTATATGTAAATAGCTGCACCCAGCAGTTACATCCGCTACCCTACATAAACCGCATTTTTTCAGTATTAAAATATAAATCGATATATGTGTGTTAAACCAAAGCATAAGCTAGTTCCATACGAAATTTCATCCAAATCTGTTTAGATATTACGGACTTAAAAAAACGAAGTTACGGAGTTGCGTACAAACTTTCTCGTTATTTTTATAATTTGCTTTTTGCCATGCGCAGTTTGTGCAAATCGTAGAGTCAGTGCAAAAAAAGAGAACCATCGTGACTAAAGGGCAGTGCTGCCGTAGCACTACTGACCCCGTACATTCTCTATAGGTTTATATGAGACTAGCTGCGCCCCGCGGTTTCACCCGCATAGTGATGAAAAGTAGCCTATGTCACTCTCTGGCTCTTGAACTATACCCATGCAAAAATCAGGTCGATCTGTTGTTCCGTTGCAGCGTGAAAGTGGAACAAACATCCATACATCCATACATACAAACTTTCGCGTTTATAATATTAGTAGGATTACATTCCGAGGCTGCGATTGCATTGCTGCTGCGGCATTGCTGCGTAGCTCGGAATGTAATCTTATATAATACCCTCGAAATCATCTTTAAAACAGTAAATTTGCGACCTCAACCCTACGACGCTTCTGTGTTTGTACAGACTCTACCTATTAATAATTTATACAAATAGCAAGCATCCATTATATATTTTAACCCCCGACGAAAAAAGAAGGGTGTTTCAATCAGTAAATTTGTACACGCGCGC
Source organism: Agriopis aurantiaria (assembly GCA_914767915.1). Taxonomy (NCBI): domain Eukaryota; kingdom Metazoa; phylum Arthropoda; class Insecta; order Lepidoptera; family Geometridae; genus Agriopis; species Agriopis aurantiaria. Next base: position 13,859,324 of record OU611994.1, read on the forward strand.
CCTCAATCCTACCACGGTTCTCCTTTTGCACATTCTTACTAATATTATAAAAGCGAAAGTAACTCTGTCTGGATGTATGTTCGCTTTTCACGACTAAACCGCTAAGCAGATCGTAACGAATTTGGGCAGGATGATAGTGTACATCATATGGACTGGATAGGGTACTTATTCTCCCAGAAAATGCGGGAAAATTGGAAAATCGCGGTTTGCACCGCGAGATTCAGCTAGTACTCTATATATTTATTAACGTGAAGTGTGGCAAACTGGCAATCCAGTACAATTCACAACTTGCAACGCTGAAACAGCGTCGCGTCGGTTGATTAGTTGAACTAAAATCAACGGAATCTTGTTTACTAATGAAGTTAGTGTTAGGACGTGTCACTTTGACGCTATAAAGTGGTGAATTAAGCAAGTTCGTCGCTTCGTTTCTATATTAAAGCGAAATTCACTCACTCATCACGAAATCTCGAAAATTACTTGATCTACGAAGCTGAAATTTGGCAGGTAGATTCCTTATGGGGTATAAAGGTCCGCTAAGAAAGGATTTTGTGAAAGGGCCGAATTAAGGATGTCAAAAAGGGGCCGAAAGTTTATATGAAAATCTACGCGTACGAAGTCGCGGGCAACAGCTAGTACTAATATATAACGTACTAGGCGTACTAGCTTTCACCTTCGGCTTCGCCCCTGTGACCAAGTAATGTCGTGTTTAGTTTTAGTAAGACTCACTGTTTTAAACTATCACGGTTGTTCACTAAAGTTATATGATTATTTACGGGATATTTACCGTGGTAAGGTTGTGGAATGAGCTCCCGATATTTCGGCGCAGTTACATGCACCATGTTCACGGGAAGACTGAAGAATGCGGGTGGTTGGAGAACAGTTAAAAAGTTAGGTGCAGACATAACGATCTACCCTCTTTCTTAGTCTTACCACGGTAAATATCCCGTAAATAATCATATAACTTTAAATATTTTTATCATCTTTCCTCTTGAGGATTTTAACGTCGCACTCTTTGTCAAGTATTAAATTATCAAGTTTGATAAATTTAAGTAAAATGTAGTTAAATAAGACAGTCACAGTCAGAGTCAAGCATGAATAATCGGTTTCTTCTAGGCAAGCGTGCTCCGTCGTAGACCGCATCGTCGCTTAACATCAGGCGAGAAGGCGGCCAAGCGCAAGCCTATCTATTATATTTATAAAAAAAAGTTATTCACGGTCAATTCAGTCATGCCCTAGTAAATTGGTGAAGACTTTACAAGTGGCTTCTATCAGGAGCTTTGGAAACAACACGAAAATACACGTTTCACCACTTTCACCGCGTAATACCACTACCCAGACTCTGAGAAAAAACAGAAAAAAGAAGGAAGTTCTCAAGTCGACGCGTATAAATATAGGTTTTTTTTAAATGTATGACTAGTATGACTCGCATAACTTTTTACTGATCAGTCCGATTTTGATGTTTTATTGTTCTGAGATGATTCATTGGTCACCCACTTAATTTTCACATTTTAACTGATTTTACCACTAGTAAAATAACTTTGTACTAGTACGATTTCGATGTGTTTTTAAAATGTGAAACATCTTTTGGCGCTTCTTTGCAATAAAACCCGTTTCATATGCCGTGACAGGAAACAACATGATGTCTCTCGTTATGCCGTCATGTACATCTGCCGAGCGTCTCGTGACGGCCGACTTTTTTTATTGAATAGGGTATAGAGGCTTAACCTAAAAAAACAAAAAAATTACATTGCAAACATTTTATAGTCAAAAAAATATGAAGTGATTTTATAGTCATTTGTATGTTATTGTGTTAAACATAATGCCCAATCTGGCTTAAACATTCTAACTCAGTCTTATGCTCAAAAATGCGCAAAATAGATAGCTCTGGGCAAATGCTTTGTCTACAATTATTACAATCTGGTCCGTTTTATTTATTCGAAACTCGCACCGCTGAATTAGAATACCTAATGTTACAATCTAGAGATTCGATAACGAATGTAATAAATTACGATAACGTGGAGAGATTTTGGAAATGGCAATATTACGCAGTTGGGCACGTACTGTGCTTTTCAATACGATATAAAACTGCCTACAGCTTTTTGACTATACTGTGTTACTTGCCTTGTAATTTACCTACGTTTTTATGCATAAACGCTCTATAAGCTAATGAGTTCCATTATTTAGTCTCTTTATCATCTGTGACTGAATAAAATCGCTACCGGGTTGTACCGTTGCCTCTTTCATCCACGTCACCGCAACAGCTAGACTGCTTTTCATCATCATTGCTTACACTACCATCTACACCACTGGAGCAACTGTGCCAGTGTCCCAGAGCCTCACTCCGATATTTCAAGGAGTTGGGTTGGCTCGGGCAGGTGCTGGTAGGGGGAAATGCATAATACACCCCAAGCGGGACGTCAGTGCAGGACTTATCGCCCTCATCTCGAATAAGAATAAGAATGTGTGACTGCTAGAGTCTGGAATCCGCTGCCGGAATATGTGTTCCCCGATAGTTACAATCTAGGTGACTTCAAGATACAAGTGAATTGGTTTCTTCAAGGCAAGCATGCTCTATCGTAGACCCCATCATCGTTTACATTAGGCGAGTTAGCGGTCAAATGCAAGCCTATTATTAAATAAATAAATACTTCTTCATAGTGTTTGCTATTAAAACTTTTCCTTCGTATTTTTATCAGGTGACAATTCTCGTTTCCTTGTCTTTTTCAATCACAATACAAGTTTTCTGAACAAAGTCGTTAATTTCTTTGAGTGTGTTTTCTTTAGTTTCCCAACTTACTTCACAAAGTTTTTCTTAATATTGAATTATAGGAAGTATTGAACAGACTTTCTTTTATAATATCTTGCCAATTACATTGTAGGTTAATTTACTCTTGTTTATTTTAGTATCGGCTGTAAAAACGGTAATACCTACAAGCGTCAAACTTAACATGATTATAGTACCTACACACTCTGAAATATAACAACATAATAAAATATGGCTAAGTGTGAGTCTCTGGTAGTTTAATTATTGAATTTTGTGGTGGTACGGAGCCCTCAGTGCGCAAGCCCGACTCGCAACTAGCCGGTTTTTAGCAGTTCATTGCATGGTGTCGCTACAACTTTCTTAGGCTGGTGGAAAATGGAGGCAAAAAGCAGAACATCGTGCCTTGTGGCGTTCTTTAGGAGTGGCCTATGTTCAGCAGTAAACGAACATCAAATATTATCATCTGAAGACTTCCACTGAATCCACCGAGTGCCCGCGATTCTCATGATGTCGTCGGTCCATCTAGTAGGAGGCCTACCTCTACGCTTCGTCTTCCGGTTCGTGGTCTCCACTCAAGAGTTTATTCCCCATCGGTTATCGATTCTTCGAGCGATGTGGCCTGCCCATTGCCACTTCAACCTGCAATTTTAATAGCTACGTCGGTTACTCTGGTCCTTCGGCTAATATCCACGTTCCGCATTATACCGCGCAAAGAAACTCCAACAATAGCTCTCTCCTTTGCCCGCTATTTGACTCCCGAGTTTTTCCAAAACGCCAGCAGTTAAGGACCACGTCTCAGTACCATATGTTATCACAACAAATATAGGCTAATGATATTGATAAACAGACTTGTCCACTTACCCAATATATTTTCTAGCCATTAACCGATAAGGCCGGGATGATTGAACAAGACATTCTTATTATGTCCAGGCCATTAGTGTAACCTGTTTGCTCGAAGATGGGTATTGTCCAGCGAAACCGGATATCCTGTGGTCAGGTTACCGGCAGAATGAACCGGAAATGCCACCGTGACCCGGTAAATACGGTTCTCCGGGTATTATATTCACAAGTTTCAATGCTGACTAAATTAATATTAGCCTGCTATATATATGATCGTGTAAATTGTAACATTCAATTATATTTAATACTTGATTAAACTAATAATTTGCTGAGTGTTCGTTTTCATTAAATGTTACCTGAGTTTCAATGACCAACAAACCGACTTCAAAAAACAACAAAACACAAACATTGTGCCACACAAAAAACAAAATAATATTTATACACGGATTTTGAAATCAGAACTATATATATTTTATTACAATAGACAATAAACAATATTTTACTTGTAACAAAAATCCACACACACTTAGAGCTAGAAATTAAAATAAGCAAAGTATTCCTTTTTCATCACAGTAATAAGACTTTAGAAACCCCAAATCAATGCCCTTCACATATTAACACGTTACCTGAAGGTGTTCTTTTATTCAGAGTGGAATTGCCCTCTCTGCCGAAATGAGATTTACGGTTGGCAACACTGGAGCGACCAACGTTATGTGTAAAAAAATTGTGAGGGCGCCACCATCGCATTGTCTAAATAAACCTGACAGTCACGGGTGTATACAATATTTAATTCCTTCATTTGGCCAGCTCGACAAATAATTTGGTAACACTTATTTTGTGTACGTGATTACGTGAAAATTTTACGTGGAGAGGATGGAATGAAAATTATCTTTTTTCGACGTTTCGGATATTTATCTTAGTATACTTAGCCTATGACTTGGATTGATTTGTTTCTTGTATAGGTATTTGTGCGTCTATTCTTGAACCGGAATCAAAAAGGAGTTTTTTTTTTATATTTTTTTTTTATTATTATTATTATGCGACAGCTTTGTAATCGAAACGAATATCATATTGAGGGTAGTAAGAATAAATTCTATCTTTTAGGATGGAAAATTAGGGGTTAATCCCGTTTATATAATTTCATGCACTTTCCGTTAAGTAGTTTTTTTTTCTTTATTTTTGATCTATTAAACTTGGTTATGTTGTAAATAAAGCCGAATTGAGTTTGAATTTGCATTTATAGCTTCAATGTTTTTTATTTTGAAACACATCGATTATAATTTTACAGTCGGAGATAAACTTTACGTGTGTGCATTTCTCCTTATTTCCATTCCACCTACTTTAACATAGGTAACTAAGCTTTTAATTTACATTATTTGTGTTCTTATTTGTGAATAATTTGAGTCGAAACTTTACGCTTCATCATCAACAAGTAATTCCAACTTATATATTACTAAACAAACTTGGCAGAACCAGAGCATAAAAGATAATCGAGTTTAAAACTTTAAAGAGAGAAAGTCAACACCTGAGGCACAAAAGAAAATTATTCTAAGTACAAGTCTGGAATTACCTGTACGAAGGACAAAATTACGTCAAATCTTGCAACTGAATTTTAAAACTCCCCATTTTATCCCCAACGAGTGAACTGAAATTTTGCGTATACGTTTAGTTTGGATAACAATGCATGGTTAGCTAAGTGGCGTCATTCTAAATTCAATATGGCGAACTCCCAAAGATGGTGGACCAGTAATTTTTTATGCTCTTCCATGATATGGGTATAAAAAAAAGGGTTTGCTGAGAAGATTACGTAAAATAAAATGTAGTCACGCTAAATTCAATATGGCGGACGCATAAAAGCTTTTACGTTTTTTTTTTCTTAGGTGAATGTCTAGTTTATTTTCGCTTCCGCCGTAACAGTAGTCGTGTCGTCGCCGTGAACTTTCGCAAAGTAACGCCTGATTCAATTAACTTAAATATACTTATTCACACTGACTTTAAAGAGACTTAAGTTACTCGTATATCTATTAGAAAACAAGGAAGCTGGCGGGAGAGTAGAACCAAGAGCAAGGGTCTTATTTTAGTCTTATAATTAATTTGTTCTTGTTTTTAAATCCTAAAGCAAAAGGGGGATATTATATTATAAGTTTAACGTGTCGTTAAATCGTATCTCCCAAACGGCTGTTTTTTTTTTTTTTTGTTCAATCAGTTTTTTATTTATTTGTAAGGTTACTAATTGGTCGATAGGGTTCTTAGCTATGATTCAAGAAAATCTGTTTAGCCGTTTGAAGACTATCAGCACATTAGTAGGGTTTTTTCTTTCTATTTATACAAGTGATAATTGTTGTAGTACAATTCAAAATGTGTTGCTTGCAGGTAGAAATAATTATAGATAGCGTCATCGACGGCGACGCTTAGATTCGAAGGAGTAGTGGATAGACCGCTCGGGGCGTAAACCCAATGGCGCAGATTCCAATCCCGCCAGTTGTCCTTTTTTTTATAACGTTGATTTACTATTATAAATCCTCAGGTATGGATCAACATTTCAAATATAAATAATAAAAACTTGCTATCTCTAACTTAGGCCCAATTGTGATTGTATAGTCGAGGCGACGACATTGCGGCACACAAGTAGCGGTAATACACTGTTACATTCTCATCAATATTGAATTTAAAAGAGAAAATAGATGACTTTTCCAACACCTCCAGTGTCCGCCTCAACGCGTTGAGGCGTTAGTCCTTAGATAGAGCAAGAAAAAGGTCCAGTACATTGAAAAATAATGCACAACAAGATAAATTAAAATTTATGTTTTCTTTTGTTAAAACAAAAAAAAAATAATGCATAAAATAAAATATAAATATTTAAAAAACGAAATGGAAAGGCTAATCTAAAAGCCCCTTCATCATTATCAGCCTGAGGCCCACTCTCAGAGAGAAAGGACAGGCCCCCCTAATCCGCCATCCTGGCCCAGTGCATGTTGGTGAATATCATAGTCTTTAAACTTTTGGACATACCGGTTTCCTTGCGATGTTTTCCTTCACCGTTTATGAGCGATGGCATCGAAATTGCATATAATTTATTTGAGTACTAAATAAGTTATTGCTGCAAGGCCAAGGATCGAACTAGGTTCCGACAGATTGTAATGCGCACATACTACCGCCATCCACCACCGGGAAAAGCTTTTTGGTGGATTATGATTAAAAAATTATGTTAAGCATTCAATAACGTAAAAATACTAAAACAACTGCTAAGTTTACTACATTGAATAAAACTTCGTTCATATAAGCATGTCAAGTCACAACTCTATGTAGATACCCAAATGTACTGTTAATTCTCTTAGAATAGCTCCCCCCTGTGATGAGTGCATCACGACATAACGACATCTGGGAAGCGAGAGAGAACGACCAAGTTTGTCGTTTCTCGGTTATAGATATAATGTTGTTTGGCTCAATGCCGTGATGTTTTCGGAGACAATGAGATAAAGATAAAGATAAAGATTATTTATTTGCACAAAACACGAGTAAATCATACACACATTTAAAACGCATGCACAATAGGTGGTTTAAAATATTTGTTACTTTGTATCATGTTTTGCCTAGTTTATAGGCGTACAAATCTAGAGAGATGGTATAAAATTCCGTAAATATTATTTATATTAAAAAGTATTAATTTAATTAACTGTCGAAACAATTTCAAATGTTTAGATATGATGTTATTAATATTATAATAATAGTTAACAGATAGACATTACTATTATTGTATGATAAACAAATTGACCTACTACAGTCATTATTAAAAAAATTCATTTATAAAATCACTAACTTTATAATAACATTTCTTGACCAAAAGATTTTTTAGTTTAATTTTAAATTGAGTAGATTTTAGATCCCTTCTTGAAATCGGTATAGTGTTGTAGATAATCGGTCCCATACACATTATACTGTGGTAGTGGTTTTAGATGGGTGATTACAACGAGACAACGAATTAATAATTCTACGAGCGAACTGTAAAGGATTAATCTAGATAAAGTAATAATTAGTACCTATGTGGTCCAATAATTATGTCTCTTTAACATTAGTGAAGCACTAGTCATATATCATCAGCCAGAAGACTCTCCTGTTGAACATTATATACCTCCCCTTTAGAGCTCCACACTGAACGACTTCCTGCCATCTGCATCTGGATGACCGCAACTCTCACGATGTCGTTAGTCCATTTAGAAAGGCCTACCTATACGCTACATCTTCCGGTTTGTGGTCTCCACTCAAGAACCTTTTTTCCCCTTTGGTTATCTGTTCTTCGAGCGATGTGGCCTGCCCATTGCCACTTCATAGTTTTGTTGGTGACTCTGGTTCTTGACAACTGTCACCTATTATAACTATCAATGGCTAGTGCTTGCTACAACGTAAACCTTCCTACCTTCCATCGATTTTTTTCTATAACCATAACATTCTTATTTTTTTTTTTTATTTACTTAAAACACATAGTACGTTACATTTCAAGTTAGTAAGTTGTTAAAATCTATGAATGTGACCGCAATACACACATCAGGCTTTGGCTTCGGCATCCTACCAATTGCATGTCTCGACACGTGTTTTTCACGTGGTATCGATAATTTAATAACAATACCGATATCTGGCCGATATTTTGCACAACGTATTAGCATCAATTCAACGCGGCAATGCGGCTAGTATTTTGGGTACGATGCCTGCAGCGGTTTATTAGATTAGTTTAGTTTTATATTTTAATATTAGTTTGTTTGTATTTTTACAAGTTGTTGATCTTCTCAATCTCTATCTCTACATAGTATAAATTAAAGTAGCTTTCCGCTTGTGTCTGTCTGTTTGTATGTATGTATGGCCGATAACTACTAAACTTTTTTTTTAAAATAAATTATAATTATAAACCACGCAACGGAATTTGATGCGGTTTTCACCATCAGTTAGATAGATACATTTTTAGGAAGGTTTATATAGGTATATGACTAGCGACCCGCCCCGGCTTCGCACGTAAATTACACCCATGCGAAGCCAGGCGGGCGGGTCGCTAGTAAGGAAATAAATCTATAACAATACCGAAAATTGTGGTTTTATGATTGTTTGTAACGTCATTATTATTATAATCGAAAAAATTACGTAATTCTTGTTAAAAAAATCAAACTTCACAATTCGATCTTTCAAGGATACTGGAACCCTTCAAATGTAAGGTAGCTTGGATAATGGCTTTCGGGTTCCATATAACTCTTTTATACAAGGGCATGGCATCATCAAAATAGTAGTGTGGCCATCAAACTCAGACTGCATCCAGAAATCCAGACCTTCGATGTTGGTCTAAAACCCGCCGTACTGAAAAAGGGATACATTTTGTTTTGTTATCATTCGCAAAGCTGTCGTCAAAGATGGTGAGCAAGGTATTAAAAGAAGTTTCAGTTCGATTAAAATGCAAATGGGGTGGTAAACCGTCCTTACGGCGTCAGCGTCGCGACGGTCGGCGCCCGACTGAGTGATGTAGTAACATTTATTTAACACCCTTCCTCCGTTTAGCTGGCGATTTGTACTAAACTAAGCTAAAGTGAGCTTGTTTCACTAAGTGAAGCTGATATTGTAACGGTGTTTCGCAACTGTGTATAAATACTGGCGCAAACCGTGTTTTTTAAAATATATTTATTACTAGCGACCCGCCCGCCCGGCTTCACACGGGTGTACTTTACGGGTGAAGACGGGTTGGTCCGCTAGTTATATATAAAAACCTTTCGTGAAAAATTATGTAACTGATGGTGAAAACCGCATCAAAATCCGGTGCGTGGTTTAGGAGTAGTTAGCGGCCATACAGACAGGCAGACGCGGAAAGTGACTTTAATTTATACTATGTAGAGATAGAGATAGAGATAGAGATAGAGATAGAGATAGAGAAGAGATAGAGAAGAGAAGAAGAGATAGAGAAGAGATTACTATGTGCCTATAAGTGTGATATTAAAAATTACGTATCGTACAACAACCGTTCACCAACTATATCAACGACCGACTGACTTTACACTGGTACGCAATATACGTGTTGGCACCACTGATTTGGTACCGTCGGGAAAGTTAATTTTCCCTGTGTTTACGCCATTGTCACTAGCGATGTGCTAGTGGAATACTATTTTGTTTCAGAAGCGCCTCCTGTTAGAGATAGAGAAGAGAAGAGATTTGTAAATAACTTCCATGTCTTTTTTTCAGACGCGAGTCAGTGGGCCAACTACCCCGTTCAGCCAGCATAGACTCGGTAGTGGAAGCAGCGATCAGCGCTCGCCATTCCGTGCCCAGCCATCAGACGTTGCAGCTCCCGTTCCGACCAGACCGAGCCTTTAGCCTCGCGTCGCCAGGCGTTAGCAGGAAAGCGAAGACGCAGCGGGGACAGGCTGGTGAGTAGACTTTCTTCTTGTGCATATATCACACAGTGTTGATTTCCCGAGGATTTGGCGATCCCAATTGGCGAGGAATTCCCCATTCGACGGGAAAAAGGAGGCCTGGTCTGGGCTACGTTTGGGGACGTCAGGAAGCAGATCTTTCGTTGTTTTGCATTTGCTCTAGGTACAGACTGACCCAGTTGTTTTATAACCTCACACCTCCTCACACTTTAGTATTGTTGCTGCTTTTACACATTTTTACATAAACTGGTAGCTATGAAAATTTGCAAGTTGAAGTGGCAAAGGACAGGCCACATCGCTCGAAGAACCGACAATCGATGAGGAAGAAAGTTTATTGAGTGGAGACCACGAACCGGAAGACGCAGTGTAGGTAGGCCTCCCACTAGATGGACCGACGACATTTTGAGAGTTGCGGGCATCCAGTGGATGCAGATGGCAGGAAGGCAGTTCAGTGTGGAGGTCAAAGGGGCAAGACTGTTCAGCAGGGGACATCTTCGGGCTGATGATGATGATGACAGAAACTGGAAAACAATGAAAGATTTTTGCATTATACAGCTCTATTTTGCTATACCTTACATATCTTCGCAATTTGAATATAACACAAAAACAATCTAGGTTTTTAAAATGTGAAAGGGTGTCAAAACTTTCCATACTGCATTGGGGTGCAGCCAGATTATGTGGGATTATTCCCACTAAAATCCCCCCTTGTCAGTGCTTGACAAGAGGGATCCGGGATCTCCAGAAGAACGCACAGTCTGTGGTTTTATCCATCGATTTTGACGGTTTTGCTCGGAGTATATGCTCAAACTCTCGGAACGGCCAAACTGTGTCACAGTCGTTTTTCACACTGACGGCAAAGTTTCACTCTGGGCCTGTCTCGGTGTAACCTCTGAACACAGCCCTGCGCGGGGAGTGCGTGGAGTTTTATTTACAGCAGGGATTTCCGAGGAATGGAATAATAATAAGAAACAGGCTTTTCATCGTTAAGTCATGCCCATGCCTTCAGTCTTGTCAAACATGTCCATCATCATAAATCTCCTATACCGCTCTCTTCACGTGGTCCATCCAACTGTATAATTTCTTTGCATTCACAATATAAAAAAAAAGGCTGCACGGAAAATTAAATAAAAACGCAGTTAGTAATGAATACGCCTAGTAGTGCCTTTGATAAAATAATGAGGTCTACACCACTGACCTGGCACAGAATAGATAATAATAATTAATGTCTACTCTGAAATCCCGTAATGCAGTGACTCTGTTTATAATTTTTGTTTTAGAATCATACCGCATACTAATCTATCTATACTATCTATACTAATATTATAAAGAGGAAAGATTTGATTGTTTGTTTGTTTGTTTATTTGCATTGAATAGGCTCCGAAACTACTCAACCTATTTGAAAAATTCTTTCACTGTTGGGAAGTTACTCTATCCCTGGGTAACATAGGCTATATTATATTATTTTTTTAAATAGGGATCCATACTAAACTCCAATAATGTAATCCAAGATGTAAAAAAATAAGATTTACAATTTTAACTTTGCGTGTTTGACAGTTCTAAGACAGGACAACGTCTGTCAGGACAGCTAGTAAATTATAAATGTTTGAGTGCTTTTGTATGTTTTTCTTTTACATATAGCGACATTTCAACGGAACGGGATATAATATAATATGATACTTTTTATCCCGGAAAAGGTACCGTACACCTGAAATATTATCTATGCGGTTCGAGTAATAAGTATCGAAAAACTAGGATGTTTGTATCGATAATCGATACTAAGCTTCACTAACTGACATAAAATAAAGCATAAGCGCAAACTTATATAAATTTCAAATGTACCTACATATGAAACTACACCTTTTTAAAGTAAGTGTATGAAAATTTAATTTATCACGAGCGAGCATCATCATGGTAGCAAAGAATCGTTTCACGGTAGAATCACAATAGAATGAGACGGTAAAGTTCTGACTAAGGCAATTTGTGTTTTGCACGTTGCAGAGACAATGTAAAAGTTAAAATTAAAGTTAAAGAATCATCTATAGAGTCCTTTTCATGAAAGAAGTCCCACGGCAAACAGCGGAACTAAATTTCATGTTGTAGTTGTCAGGTGTTGTTACTGTGTTTGGACGCTAGTGAGATTTTTATTAATTTTCCATCGTTAAAGAGTCGTGTACGATGCCAAAAGTTGTTAAAGTTCTACTCGAGAAATGATACTGATAGTGATAGATACGCGATGACAGCGCCGCGTCTGGGGGACTTCAAACTTGAAAAGCACTCTACTAGGTATATTGTCTTCATAGAGTCTATCAACAACAGTTTTTTTTCCTAGAGGGACGCGTCTTTTCCAGGTAGACCCTGGAAACGATGGCTAGAAGATCTGAATACCAAGAATGGCAGGACTTCGCACTGAGAAAGATGTTTATGGTAGGCGAAGGGGCAGTGTGACAGCACAGGCTAGCAAAAAGAATGGGAAACCCCATGGGAATTTTATTATGGAATCTGACGTGGTTTTTACACATCTTATTTATATGACATGAGAATTACTCATGTTTGATTACTCCGACTATAGTTTCAACCGCGTTCAGCGGTCTTTTTCAAGGTGAATGTTCAAAGCAAGGCGCAGCCGCGCGCGCGCATTTACTTAAGACGAAATATGCTTCAAATTTGACGATTCGTCATCACGAATATTCAAAAGTAGACCTTTAAAATCAATTAATTCACATTATTTCTTTATGTGTAATAAATGTTCTTGAAATATTTTATTCGGATATGTTCACCGATACACGATTAAAGAAATTTAGCTCGATAGAAAAAAATCGTAAACTTTTCTAAGTAACACCCGTTTTTACGTTCTCTTCAACGGATTGAATCAACTTCATTCAAATTCTATAGAAGATATTTTTATCAAAAAAAATCGTGTGCTATCCAAACAATCATTCAAATACTTTAGTGGTCGCAGTTTTTTGTAAAAGCGTAAGATAATGTGTAGAAAATAAAGAAAAAATAAATATCAAAAATATTTGAAAGCGCGCACGCCGCATTACCGTCATACAAGTGTACGGTTCTCTACCATGTCGCCTTCAAAAAGACCGCTGAATGAGGTTGAAACTATAGTCGGACCGTGAGTAATGCCTGTGTCATATAAGTTAAAACCCATGGAGATTGTTTTTGTATCACAATTGTGTGATTGAAACTCGGTAACCATATTCTCACTGAAAGTTTTGGACTTTTAGTCGCAATCCCAACTTTTACTAGTTTTTTCTTGACATGAAACTGGGCACGAAACGGAGTGCTCTCAAAGTCACGCTAATTTCGTGTCTCATTAAAACTTTCCTTTATATATTAAAAAATAAACTTTTTTTTTTTGACGATACAATTTTATGCCGTGAAATATTTTCTAAGTTATAGGCATGATAATTACTGTGATAAAGATACATTGAAATTATAATTATAGATATAGGAATCGTAGGTTTATTTTTCTTGTTTATATTTATTTTATAAGCTATGTAACTAGGTAAGGTGCTCTTGAATAAAATGGAGAAAAATCCACAAAAATAAGTGATGCGCCAATTTAGATTGAAAAAACTGGTGAAAAATTTTGGTGAATATTTTGTGATTTTTACATGCTATTATTTAACTTGCGATGTTTGTTGGTTTAGGTCAAATGTTGCAAGCTGAATAAGAACCAGTTCCTTCAAACCGATTTTGTTGAAATTTTGCATAAACCTATTAGTTATGGTGACAATACAATAATAATATTATCTGCAATCCTCATTGCTATTGGTTGTTACCACCACCTCGCCTGATGTTGAGCAATGATGCGGTCTACGATGCAGCACGCTTGCCTAGAACGAACCGATTCACTCGCGATTTAAAGACGCCCATATAAAAATGCATAAACTTAAAAATTATGTATGCACTATTTAATAATACCCCACATGATGTGCAGTCAAAAGTTTAATTTTTATAGTTACTAGCTGCGACCCGCGGTGAATTCTCCTTATGTCATCAGCGCCAGTGAAGGTCCAGTCAAAATCGGTCCAGCTGATTTGGAGTCCACAGGGAACGTATACATACATACACACACACATTGCCTTTTATATTATGTTAGAAAAAGAATATTTAAACACTAAAGAAACTGAAGAATATTTAAAGACTAAGAAAGAGGGTAGATCGTTATGTCTGCACCTAACTTTTTAACTGTTCGACCAACCACCCGCATTCGTCAGTCTTCCCGTGAACATGGTGCATGTAACTGGGCCGAAATATCGGGAGCTCATTCCACAACCTTACCACGGTAAATATCCCGTAAATAATCTGAGTAGGAACTTACATCTAAACATTAATACCATCCTTTTTTCTTTGCTTCATCGGGTAAAAAGAAAATTAATTAAACTTCACCATGGTAGGTTCACCAAGCCAGAAAAGTAGAACTTATTTTGCATGAAAGCATCTCGTAAAATTTAATTTAAGTAGATGTTTACAGAAAATAAAGTTAAATCGTGGTGGTTGACAAGTTTTTAATCTAAGTTTCTTTACTCATACTATGAATGTTAGTCATGAAACGTAGGTACTTAAATGGTCTTTAAAGTTACTTACTGTTTAAATAAAGATCAACGTCTTACCACAAAAGATTTAAGCACGTTTTGACATGTGTTTAACATATTTTTCGCAGTGAAACAATTGCTAAACACATGTCTAAAGCGTTCTTAAATCTTTTGTGGTAAGACGTCCCATGTTTTGTGCATTCTCTACCCGCTTGCTCATTTCAATGTTTTTTTTTAATATGATACCTAAGCCTAATTAATGTTGAAAAATTATGTAAATTAGGTATTAGACATTGATCTATATGTACCTACTATTTGAATTCTTTGGTATTAGATATGTTAAATGTTGTTGTGTGTGAAATCTAAGCTGTACGAATAAAGTAAATACAAGCTACTCAAACAAAATAAAACAAGCTCTTAATTACGCTAGGACGATTTTGGCCATTTTTTGCCGACTTCTAAAAGGAAGAGGTTATAAATTCGACTGTATGTTTTTTCCCTCCTTCCCCCATCGTCAACGTATTTTATATTTCAAAAATGTGGCAACCCTTATATCTGTTGAGAAAACACATGTTTCCAAAACTCCATAGGAGCCTCTTGTAAAGTCTCCACCACTTTACAGGGGCATGAGTTTGACTTGACCGTGACTTACTTAGCTTGACTCTGACTGTGACTATGACTTGATTGATGCTATTAAGACTAAGTAAACTGTCTAATATTACGACTAAAGGACATTGAATCCACGGTCATGAAATTTTTAACAAAAAATAATAATGAGAAAACACCTGGAAAACACAATGAGGCGACATGCGTTTTCACGTTGGCGCCAAAACTCCCAAATTTGACACTTTGTTTGACATTAACCATAGACACAAAATGCCTTAGGTATGCTATATATTTTGACTGTATTTGACTATACCTATCTTACATAGAAAATGTAAGTAGGTAGTAGTTAAACTGCCTCCTCTTATATCTCGTAGGTACCTATATCGTGTTGCGAGAACATTAAAGTTTATTACACGTTATAAACCCGTGTACTTTGTATGAAATACAGGTTAAGTTAGCTAAGTTACGGTAAAGACAATAAAGTTCTAGCGCTTGAAGTAGATACATCCATCGAATTATCACCACATGTACATATTGCTACACGAAATCATAAGCTTTATTTGAAACAGATAATGTTGAGTGAAAAAGATAACAGAAAGGAATTTTGTTTTCTGTGGTATAAAGAATTTTATACCTGATTTTGATTCCTGCCTCTCCAGTTTTTCTGACCCAATTTTATGTTAGACTTATAGGTACCTATGCTATAAAAATTAACTACATTAACGTTTTACGAATTAACGTAAGTGGCTTACGTATACCTATCTCAGTGGAAATAGAAGTATTTCCTCTGAGATGTAATTAAATAAATTTAATAAGCAAACGAGTGCATATTTTTAAGATCAGGGTTCATATCTATTTTATTTATATTGGTAAATACTTATTTGGTTTAATTATTTTTAAGGGCACATGTGTCTTCATTTACTAAATAAAATACAAGCAAATTAGCACTTACTACCCTATAGTTTAAGATCTGAGGATAATGCAAAATATAATGCTCAACCCTAAAAATAATTAAAAACTATAATCACACAGCCTATCCATGGCTTCCATGATATTATAAACTAGTTGTACCCCGCAATTTGAGCCACTATCCTACATATGTTTTTGTTACAAAAATTTCTATGGCGAACTCCAAGGTGTAAGCTTAGTCTATACAAAATTTTATCGAAATCCATTCTGCCATTACGCAGTTGGGCGCGGACAAACACCCCGCGGTGTTGACTGGGAAACACCGTAACGGCTGAACAGATTCAGATAAAATTTGGTATGTGATAATATCTATGTGTTATAAGCCACCTCGGTTAGTACCACATAGGCTATTTTATATCCAGAAAAAATATACGGCCTCTGTAGGACATCGGGTGAAACCGCGAGACGTTACTAGTTGACAATAATTACTTAGTTATGTATACCTTGGTATACCACACGCTCCACGATTTTCCTCGCTATTCTACACAAAATGTATATATTTCTAGTATAAAAAAATACCCTACGCTATAAGCTCCAAACAACTAGGTATTTAATTTATATTGCACGGGAATTACTCACGTAAGATTAAGCCGGTTACTCCGACTATAGTTTCAACTGCATTCGGCGGTCTTTTTCTAGGCGAATGAGTGCAAAGCGTGACGCAGTCGCGCACGCAGTCTCACCTTGAAAAAGACTGCCTAATGCGGTTGAAGCTATAGTCGGAGTGACCGGCTTAATCTTACGTGAGTGATTCCCGTGTAATATAAATCAAATGTTTGAAAACCACGTTAGTTTCTATAATAAAACTAGATAATTTTATATTCTATTCAAATTACTTATTTCTTAAAATCTTTGTATATAGACAAGATTTCCCTACATTCCTAATGTAAATATTGAAATGGAGTTTTAGGTTTACTAACGATGGAGCAGTCAAAACATAAACACAGTTTAGTTTGCACAGCGTGATTGTGTTAGATATTACAATCCAAGTTAATTAATGTAAACAGATATCGAATAAGAAAAGACAGATTGTATTGAGAACTACCTAGCTGCGCGCCTCGCGGTTTCACCCGCCTTATTTACCTCTTTGAAGTAACCTCCTTAGTAGCGACAGCAACCTCATTTGACTTAGATGACAAATTTCTTTTTTTTTCTATGATGTGATATGGCAATGTCAAGGACGTTTTATACATGTACACGGTAGTAGATCTGTGATGTACACCGATGTACACAGATCTGTGACACATATCTTGTACATCTGTGGTGTACATGTATATAGACCATAGATAAAGTAATATACCGATATTTGCACAGATCTGCTATATTACGTAGTATTTATATTCTCTTTGCTACTATATCTGTGGGTATTTGTAAGAGAAAATATAAAAACACCAAAAAAAAACTGTTCATTCGATCGCTACCACACTTCACCAGTAATAGTGTTCCGTGCACTTCACAGAATCACTCGCTGGGCTAATCTGAAGATTGCCTCAAAATTTCATTAAAATCGGTCCAGCCGTTTCGAATTCCTTAGGGAGCATATACATACACATATCACCTTTTCTAAAAATAAAAATAAATAAATTCTCCCTATTAGGTTTATTGGCTCCATCATTGATTTTTATTGTCAAATTTGTCGATCGATAAAATATGCGTAGTTTCTCATAAATAAAACATTATTATTATTACCCTGTTTCTATAACGTGTTTTGGGAACAGTACCGTTGGCATTCTTACAAATCTTACAATACTAGTTTGGTATGTTTAGGCCTTTGCTAGACACAATTATACGAATCTTGTTGCTACATGCTTACAAATCTTGAAATTACTGCGTTTCAGGTCTTGAAACAGTGACCACTGGACGGAAGCTTATTTTAGTTCATTCCATCACAAGTTGTGAAAACAGGCATTGATCTATATGTTGACCACAGGTCACTATTTTGGTCACTGGTGGCCAGTTGAGAAATAGGAGTGCCATCTTATGCTTATGGTCTTACCACCGATCGTGAAATTTGGTTAAGGTGCTTCGAAAAGCGTGGAACTGGGTTTCAAAGTACAAGTATTTGGGTTAGTATTAATTAGGAAGGCTAGATCGCAAAACTACCACATCGCGCAGCGACTACATCGCAGGTTTACTACAGATTAATTGAAGTTAATGAATAAAAAAGCTATTTTTAGAAGAAAAAAACAAAAACCGACTCATGACTATACCATAAAGTACATATATTCGTCAAAGAACTATACTACATAGAAGTACAACCTAAAACAAAAAAAAGGAAAAAAAATACAGTTAAAACAGAGATTTAAAGTCCTCATCAAAGCTATTGCTGAAGGGAACCCAAAGAAATTGTTTGTGGCAAAATCCAATTGTTATGTTTAGTTTTTGTTGTTTATTTTTTTCAAAAATCGCTGAATCAGTTTCACCTAAATTTATATGACCTATTCCTCCGAAGTCATCATCATCATCATCAGCCAGAAGACGTCCACTGCTGAACATAGGCCTCCCCCTTTAACCTCCACACTGAACGACAGCCTGCCTTTTGCATCCACTGGATGCCAGCGACTCTTACTATGTCGTCGGTCCATCTAGTGGGAGGCCTACCTACGCTGCGTCTTCTGGTTCGTGTTCTCCACTCAAGAATCTTACTTCCCCATCGGTTATCGGTTCTCCGAGCGATGTGGCCTGCCCATTGCCACTTCAACTTGCAAATTTTATTTAGCAGATATGTCGGTGACTTTGGTTCTTTGGCGAATATCCACGTTTCGGATTCTATCGCGCAAAGAAACTCCGAGCATAGATCTCTCCATTGCCCGCTGTGTGACTCTGAGTTTTTCCAAAAGGCCAACAGTTAAGGACCACGTCTCAGCACCATATGTCATCACTGGCAACACACACTGGTCAAAGACCCTTGTCTTTGGGCACTGTGGTATCTTGGACGAGAAAATGTCCTACCAAACAAAAAAAAATCAAAAAAATCAATTCATAATTGGAAGAGTATTCGCTTAACAAACAGTAAAAAAAACATACAGTCGAATTGAGAACCTCCTCCTTTTAAAAACTGGCTTGCAGCTGTCGAAACAAACGAGTAGTTTCCTGTATTTACTAAAGTTTCTGAAATGGTTTTCCGAAGAGAAAATTACTGCAAATTTGATCAGAGTTTTTGGCGTCATAGAGTTACAAGAGATAGGTACCTACCATATCTAATTATAGATAAACAAACTTAAAATTTAGCATTTACAATTAAAATTTTGTTATTTAGCTGTTACTTTTATTAACGCCATACTAAGTATAAATGAAATACCTAAATCTAACTTCTTCTGAACTGCAGCATTAATTGCAAATCTTTGCAACTCATATCGGCTAAACAAGATTACTTATTCATTATGTCCGACAGTCTGTCTAGGTCTAGGTCTCATCCAAACCTGGCACGATTTCCTTACCACCCAACAAGCAATACAACAATTAACCTGCGTCTACGCAGCGGAAATCATTACCATACCAAAACAAAAGCAAATCGCAACCGAGCTCCGAACCGGGCCAACTGGCGTGCAACTGGTACGTATTCTGCACCAACAGGAGGCTTCAAGCTTTTAAGGCTATACCTCGCACTATTTGTTATTCTGTGACTGTTCTGCTGTCTCTTTCGTTCGCATGTTGCAGCTATCTCTGTCTACGTCACGTGCGCCAGCTAGCGGTAATGTCTAGTGGCGTTTGACAGTTGCCCATGCGCATGTTCTTTTGTGCAGTGGACAGTTAAAAACGTAGAAATTAAATTCTGAAGTAACTAATCGTACGCGTATAGTTGTAATTGGTTTTATGGATGTGTGTGTGTGTATAAACATGAGTTTGTGTCAGTAAATGGGTGTGCGTAGTGGTGCTAGTGTGCCAGGATTGTTTTCCACTTGGAGTCCCAAAAACAGCATCAAGATAAAGCTTAAACGTAAGTTAACGTTGATATAATATTTATCATAGAATGTACTATACATAAACAACAACTTTCTTTAGTTAATTATAACTATTAATATTAGACAACCATTTCACGTACGCACAAATTATTAAAAATCAATGATATCAGGGAAGAAAAAAAAAATTTTTTTGGTCCTGAATAGGTATGTTTTTTTATCCACCAAGTCATTGCTCTATAATAATAATTATTATTTTTATCAGTAATAGGGTTGCGCTTGACTGCCAACTCGCCTGATGTTAAGCGATGATGCGGTCTACGATGGAGCACGCTTGCCTAGAAGAAACCGATTCACTCGTGATTTGAAGACACCCAGATTGTATCTATCGTATATTATAATATTATTGTATATCATAATTTTAAAACAATATGCTCTTCCAAATAAAAACAGTTGGCCAAAAACAAATGTTTTATCCATAGAATACGAATCGAATTCCATACAAATTTCAATATCGTTCCTATTCATGTACCTATCAAATAACCGTACTACGTCCACAGAGAAACAGTAAAAAAATGGTAATATGGGTGCCACAATTTTTTTGTCTATAATTTGAAAAAGAATAAAAACCTTACTAGAGCGGCTTCAATATTGTTTCTATTTATGTACTACCTATCAAATAATCGTACTACGTTCACAGAGAAACAGAGTAAAAAAATGGTAATATGGGTGCCACAAGTTTATTGCCTATGATTTGATGATATAATTTTATGTAAATAAAAAATTGTTGCCGCCTGACTGACCGTTTGATTTGTTGTTTTCCATAATAACAAAATTTTATCTCCATAATAATTATGTCTCGAATATATTGTTATATCTCCAAGAAACAGGATTTTTTAACACATAACACAGCTATAAATATTACACATGTCCTTGCCCCGGTAACTGAACTCTAGACCTCGGTCATCGGAACCGCAATACCTAACCACTAGACTCGGGGTGTTGTTTTCTTTGACACAAGACACCGCTGAGGAGATAATCACTACCAATCACTTCGTTATCTATTGTTTCTGTAAATGCATCACTTTATTAACCGACATCAAAAAAAGAAGGGGCTCTCATTTTTTTTTTTTTTTAAATATGTTTGTTACTTCAGAACTCCGTCATTTATAAACCGATTTGGATAATTCTGAATTTGAAAAGACTTGCAGATTGGTCTCATAGAAATTTCATCAAAATACATAGATTCAGTTTTCTCCCTCTACGTCAAAATAGGTTTAAATATGTAACTAGAAATATGCGTAGGTATAGACTAATTTTGAAGTCTGTTTTTTAAATTGATCATCATCATCAGCCAGAAGACGTCCACTGCTGAACATAGGCCTCCCCCTTTAACCTCCACACTGAACGACAGCCTGCCTTTTGCATCCACTGGATGCCAGCGACTCTCACAATGTCGTCGGTCCATCTAGTGGAAGTGCCTACCTACGATGCTAAATAAAATTTTAATTGATAATTATTTATTATTATTTCTGAGCTTAACCTGTACTTAGCCAATTAAAACGATTAATACGCGGTTTTTTGTTAATTCTTTATTCTTGAGAAGATTTTGGCTTAGCGCGTCTTGTGCATTTGCCAGTATTGAAATATTTTTAAATTATAATAAATATCATCAAGTCATAATCAAGCAAAGAAATTATATACAATTTATTTCTAGTTGTATTATCTGGACTATATTTACATACTTCATACAAATACCTTAGCATCAGAGGCAAACAAATCCGTCCTAACTTTTCCGCTAAGGCACTACCAGTGACCACGTACGGGTTTCGCCCGGTGCATTACCATACCATAATTTTTCGTACCAAGTTTCACTTGTACAAAAATGCTAGTTTACAATTGTAATGTTGCCAACGTAGTCACACCGGCAGCGATGTCACGTCGCGCATTTTAATGTTTGCATAAATACTGGCGAGAACTTTGTCAGAGTAAATAGTTACCAATCTAGAATGTTAGAGAGATGGATATGTTATTTAAATGTTAGTCTGTAGAGATAATTCGAGGAAAGTTTTATTTCGTAAATTGGATTAGGCATTTTATTCCAGGAACAAAATCTTGTTATATAAGTACTTAATCATCAAATTAACTTCATTATCATATATTTTTAATTTTGAGTGTTGTTCTATGGCCTCTCTTGCATAGTGCGTCGTCCTAACCTAATAAGCTTAGGTACCACTATTGCTGAATCATTTTAATAATTCAATGTAGATCTCATTGTGATAAAGTTCTTAACCTGTTCGAAATTCGTATATCAAAGCCTTAGCCTTTTATCACAGACCTTTTACAGGATAGACACAGCAAGAATGTCATATTGTATGAAAACCCAGCGTGCCGCATTTTTGTACCTACTATGACATCACGAAAGCAATTTAATGGTAGTTTAACTTCATTCGCACGGCCAACTGATTTCGAAGAGGTTTTTTTTACAGTTTACTATGGCGGAATTTAGCATTTTTTGTATTGACGTTTGACTTGCTGACTGAATGGAGATTGAACTGAATTGTGTTCGTTAACGACATGCTGGTTGGAGTGGAGCGTTCATTTAGCTGGTATATATTTAGTCTATCTGTGGTCACGGACACTGCAGTGTCAGAAACGTTAGTAATTCTAATAATGTAAAATCCACGCGATAAAAAATTCTATATTCAAAAATTCAAAATTATTTATTTGTCTGAATTTCATAATTTACTGGTGTTTGGTCTCTCCTGTTAAGTTTTGAAAACCTGTATTAGGAGACCGCTCTTTCGTTGTTACATCGTAATTTCACATTAAGTAATTTGTATAAACAGTTTATATGTAGTTAGTAGGTAGTTCTAAAAAAGTGGTTAATTCTTCTTCTTTCGAGTCGATGTTCCGCAAAATACAATTCTATTTTCAAATCAAGTTTCTAGACCAAAACTTTGCCATATCAATGGCATTTTGCGTGGCTTCATTCAGGTCGTTTTGTGTGCAAGTTGTAGGACACGCTGCACAGTTCATCAAGTGTGTCATTGTCTGAGGGTTCACACCACAAAGACATTCGGTGTCAGAGCCCTTTATATAACCCCACTTTGCCATATTATCCCGACTTCGGCCCACTTTGGACCGAAGTCGGTTCAGGGTTTTCCAAGTGGGCCATTCCACGTGGTTAATTTATGTGCGTGTATGACTGAGTAAGTGTTCCGTTTGCTCGCATGTTAAATTTTTTACATTGATGATATTTAGGTAAGCCTATAAGACTTATTTTTACTTACTGTTGGTAACTCGCTGTGTCTATCTTATTAAAATTCTGCGATACCTTCGTTAGCGTATTCAACTCTATAAGGCATAGTCAAGTTATAATGGTGGGCGTGTTCCAGGAAACCAGATAAGGATATGCGAATATGGCATTTAATTCGAGTTCTATTGAAGGTTTAGTTAATACTATTGCTAAGGAAGTCGTTACTATGCAACACTAATAATATTGTGGAGAGAATGTGCCAACTAAACATAATGTACCAACCTTAAGCTTAAGGCATTTTTTTCTAGGTTCCAACTAAATGTGCTTTACTAATTCATTTTCGAGCTTTTCCGGTAAGACCTGTAGGCCTAAGACATAAACGGCGATTTTTTTTTATTCACTCTGTATATTCCGTGAAATTGAGACAGTAAGAGAAGTTTATATATTCCAATGACGATTATAATTATCTTTGATATAGGTATTCTATATCTTTGGTTTTTAAAAAGGTTGGACAACATGGCATGGCGCGTGTGCTGGGCCCGCTGATGGCGGAATATTATTTGTCCTTAGGTCCTTTCCGTATAAGTTAGTACGGCGAAGAGTAAAGCAATTGTATGGTCGTAAAAACAGGATTTTCCATGATAATTAAGCTTTTTTGCCAGCGCGCCCTATGCGCGGCAAGAAAGTCCTGTCAAACAGTGACGGATCGCTACCATGGCAGGTAGGGCTCCTCGGAGTATATTATTATGCCATGGGACTTCTTATTCTTATTCGAGATGGGGGCGATAAGACCTGCACTGACGTCCCGCTTGGGGTGTATTGTGCATTTTCCCCTACCAGCAACCTATCCGAGTCAACCCAACTCCTTGAAATACGCTGGCGCTGGCACAGTTGCTCCAGTGACGTAGAATGACGATAAAAAGCAGTCTAGCTGATGTAGCGATGTGGATGAAAAAGGCAATGGTGCCTCATGCAACTCGGCAGCGATTCTAGTTTCTTCTGTGGCTTCATAATGCCACAGCATATGCTCTACAGTTTCGTTCTCCGTCATGTTGCCACGACACAGCGGACTATTCGTGGCTCCCAGTTTATACAAGTGACTATTCAAGTTGCAATGACCAGTTATAAGGCCTATTATAGCAGGCGATAGTCCTGTCATTGCAACTTCAATAGATTGTTAGTAATCTTCTTTTCGCCGAAAGATGGGGCCGAAAGGTTCTGGAATGGACACCACGGACCGGTAAGCGCAGCGTAAGACGTCCATCCACAAAATGGACAGACGACCTAAAAGAGACCGCAGGGAAACGCTGGATGCAGATCGCTTCCAACCGGCCCTTTTGGAGATCGATGGGGGAGGCCTATGTCCAGCAGTGGACGTCCTATGGCTGAAATGATGATGATAATGAATCTTCTTTTCAAGCATTTTACACTTTCACAGGTTCTGTCATAATTTTTTACGTTAAACCCGAAATAAAACATTGGGTTGTTTCGATATATAATATAGTTACAAGAACTGTTCATTTCTCATTTGAAGTCGTGGCCTACTCAGCGTTTTGTGCAAACATACGTCAGGAAAGAGTTATGGCACTTAGCAGTTATTTACGGGACGATTAAGGGCCGGAAAGGGGTAAAGGATGTAGCTGCTGTATAAATATTAAAACAGTATGGGAAATTGTATCTAAACCAAGCGAGAATCTAGATAGATAGCGCGCAGCTTGACCAAAAATAAAATACTAATACAAATGTTGGTAATTTGTATGTAAGTGTGTATGTTTGTTCGCACAGTCCGTACTCAATTCCGTAACTGCTTAGCATTAAATGAAATTTGGTATGGAGGTAGCTTATATCCTGTATTATCTCGAAAAATGATGGTTTCCCAGAATTGCGCATTAAACCGCGAGGCGCTGCTATGAACTTATAGTTGAGATACTGATAGTATTGGATAGAAACTGAAGAGGGTTCGAGGTGATGTTTACGTAATACGACTTCTGCTGCTTTCAGCTGCTGGCTTTCACAGGGAATACGGCCTGGCTTATTTTTTAGGTACATGAGGTTATTTTATTTTGAATCGCCTTCATTTTTACAGGTGAATGATTTGGATGCGTTTGGATGTGAGTAGAATAAGAGTAAATTACAATGCGAAATAAAAAAAACATTGATTAAATATTAATAGACGTTTGGGTTGAGACTTTACAAGACCGTGGGGGCCAGCACTCTGTAACTGCATAAGGACCTGGCCAAACGTGATATAACACGGAATTATCACGGAAAATTATATACGCGATAAACATGTAGGTATTGTCGCGTTGTTTCCAAAGCTCCATAAAAGCTTCTTGTAAAGTCTCCACCACTTTACTAGGACATAACTTTGACTTGACCGGGACTTACATTGCTTGACTCTGACTGTGACTGACTTATTTGACTACATATTGGCATCGATTCTGATACACTCTAAATTAAACTAAACTAAATTTGAATGCTCTAAAATTGTTGCCATCCTTCTCTCACACATTAAAATGAAAAGAGAGGCAGATAATTTAGCCCTGTCAGATTGGTTTAGTTTAGCGAGTGGTATGACAGAATCGACCCCATTATCGAGCTTGATAATTTAATACTTGACACTGACAAATGCACAAAAAGGCGACGCCATAATACTCACAGAGGAAAGAATATTGGATACGTATTTAGTTCTTCGCCCACTTATTGATTTTTGGTCTGGATTCTTTAGATTAGTACTTACGGACATTATTATGTGATGATAAAAATTACTTTGTTTATCTGTGTTTTATCTAAAAATTTTATCGACTGTCATATAACTCATAGTGTAGTGGCATGAAAAAAATGTGTTTTTTAAAACACATTTTTGTGCTGACTTAAGCTACCATATAATGCATGTATGTTCCTATCGAAAATCTGGGTTTCTACGGGTCAATTTCCAACACTGATTTAGATCAAGAACTTTTTCACGCACAATTGATGTGATTTTTATCGTGACTCAGATCAGACAAATAAGGGAGATATGCCTTAGTACATTTATCGTTCGTGTTCAAATGTCTGTTTCATATTTTTTTTCACTAAATAAAAAATAAATAAATAAATAAATATTTGGGACATTTTGCACACACGGTCATCTGACCCCAAACTAAGCAAAGCTTGTGATATGGCTGCCAGAGACTGATATACATACATATATAGTTTTTTAAATACATACTTAAATAGATATTAACAACCAGATATAGAACAAACACAAATGTTCATCACACAAATGTTTGTCCTACGTGGGAATCGAACCCACGCCCTCAGGCTCAGAAGGGAGGTTCACTACCAACTGGACCAACGGGCTATCTAAACTATACCTACTACTAAACCGCTAAAACCTATAAGTAGGTACGGCTCACCTACAAAACTTGTAACGACACCAATAAACTAACTGATAATCCACATGCAGAAAAGGGCGGCAAGTTCGTCTGCTATGCGACTTCGACTAAAGGCATCAAGCCTGATTTTGGCCAGATACGTTCGTACCCGCCACGCCACGTTACCATATCTCCCTTGCTTGTCAGATCTGAGACCTCACTTAACCGAAATTCAAAAAATCAATTACTATTGTAATTTCACTGAATCTTTAATCTGTAATCCCGACGTGTGTATAAACTCATGCAAGTGCTAAGAATAAATAAGGATTTAATTTATTCGTGCAAATTGAATTTTTGCTCTCGTATTCGGAGAAATTAACTCAAATCATTCACTATCATCATTTCAGCCATAGTACGTCCACTGCTGGACATAGGCCTCCCCCATCGATCTTCAAACGGCCGGAAGCGGCCTGCATCCAGTGTTTCCCTGCGGTCTCTTTTAGGTCGTCTGTATTCTTAGCACCCCTTGCCCCGCCGTCAACGTGACCGCTACCGTAGACAGGAATAGCGGACCTGCCGGGGACTGGGGGCCTGGGGGGTTAGACAAGACCCACTTTCTGTTAGCGTTAACGCCTGCAGAAAGACGAAATTGTATGAAAATGACATTAGCTTGAGATAACATCTCTCAAGCTAATGTCATTGTCAATGACATTACAATTTCATCTATCCGCAGGCGTTAACGCTAACAGAAAGTGGGTCTTTTCTCCCCCAGGTCTTTCTTGTACTAATCATTAGGTTTGCCAATACTCGCCACGCTTGGCAGGCGGGTTGGCGAGCGCACTTGGGTGTTTTATACTCCGAAGAAGCTGCTTCTAATCTTCTAAGGGGGGTCTATTCTTAGGCCGGTACCTCCACGGCAAGTTATAATATTACAAAACAATCTACGCAGTTCATTGATTTAACTTCATTGACGTCGTCAGTGCACTTAGTCCCAGATTTGATAGTATTCGAAAACTTTACGTTTACGTATTGTTCCATACATTGCTGGGCTGAAAGGTATTCGAAAACTTTTTCGTATTAGAGTGAAGCAATCTATACCGCCGATTACTACCGATTTTAGTTCCTCCGCGTTTCCGCTAGAGGCGCTTTACTAAAATGTATGGAACAATACGTAAACGAAAAAAGTTTTCGAAAACTATCAAATCTGGGACTAAGCCGTACTGGTAATGTAATATATGGGGCGGTAAATTCCGTTTAAAATGTCTCGTAGCATATGCCATGTCATCAACAGAACACCATATGGTCAGTGGCCCGCTCAACCGAAACTCAGGGGTGCCTAACTTTGGGAATTTATTATTTTGCCCATTCCCACGTCATATTGTCTTATTTTCCTTCCGTCTAAAACAGGATACTGTTGTCTCAATTACTTATCTTTTTACAATTGGAATTTGTCACAACTATATTATTATAACTATATTTATTACTAGCTGAATCCAGCGGTGCTACCCGCGATTTTACAGTTTTCCCACATTTTCTGGGAGAATAAGTACCCCATGTCCGTCCATATGATGTACACTATCATCCTGCCAAAATTCGTTAAGACCGGCTTAGCGGTTTAGTCGTGAAAAGCGAACAAAAATCCAGACAGAGAGACAGAAATCGCGAAAGTTTAAAAATTACTAGAGAGACAGAGTTACTTTCGCCTAAGGATATAAGTAACGCTAAACCGCTTATCACAAAAAAACTATATGAGAATATTATCGTTTTTTTTTAAATTAAAATTCATAATTTTTTTTTTTCTATAACCATTTATCCCTCCAATTAATTTAGAGTACAGTCTACCTTCCACCAACTATTCAAACTGTTTACCCGATTAGCGTGGTACATCTTTGTGTCAGTGTGAGTTTTACTTCTTATATTCAAACTCAAACCACAAAGTAAAGGAATGCGCGTTGTATCGAGTTTCGGGTTCCAACTGCATGATGTCACGTTATGTGAGAAGAATGCAGGCAACGTCAGTCGCATACATAATTATTATAACTACCTAGTTATTATTATATACCTATATACCTAGTTATATTAGTTTATTATAGTACCTATATCGATGTGAATGTGAATTAACCAGACAGCAGTTTTATTTTTATTTTTGGACATTCATAGCTTAAACCGGGCAACGTCTGACGGGTCAGCTAGTTGTTTATAATTTTATGGTTAAACAATGTTTCAAAATATTTTAGTAAATACCTCTTTATTGCACATCTAAAATACAAACTATACAACTAGGTTTATCCGAGAAGCTACAACATGGGGTTCTTCAAAAGGCGGGTTAATCGAGTTCTAAAGGGTCGGCAACGTATTTGTGATGCCTCTGGTGTTACAAGTATCCATAGGCGACGGTGACTGCTTACCATCAGGCAGCCCGTCTGCTTGTTTGCCACCTATGGTATAAAAATATATATATACTCAACTATAGTACGTAACTACGTAGAGGTAGGTACTTTATTCACTCTGGCCTTGTGGTCAAACGCCTATAGCATGCCGACTATAAAAAAGCTACCAAGGACACTTTCTAACCCTCTTATGATAATTTTATATATCAATACCTATATTTAGGCATCAACGGCGTGCACGATGTGAAATGAAGCGCTTTCTCTGGTATTTAACTGTCCGTTTCGGGTCACCTAACGGAAGTGGCTTGCTCCATTGAAATATTACGAATAAATCACGATATGTGGTTTATATAACATAGTATTGGATTGGTAACAATCGATTGGTAATCATCATCATCATCATCATTTCAGCCGTAGGACGTCCACTGCTGGATATAGGCCTCCCCCATCGATCTCCAAAAGGGCCGGTTGGAAGCGGCCTGCATCCAGCGTTTCCCTGCGGTCACTTATAGGTCGTCTGTCCATCATGTGGGTGGACGTCCTACGCTGCGCTTACCAGTTGCGATTGGTAATAAGGAAACCAAAAATTATTATAGCACGATAGTAAACACATGACTGTAAATTTATCATCATCATTATTAGCCTATCATGCTTCCCACTGCTGGGACCACAGACCTTTATCTAAGTAAACTTCACAAGCAGTCCAAACTGTATGAACACTAGCGTGTCAAATTTTTCGTACCTATAAGTGAAAAGAAATATCTTTATTCTGTCGGCCAACTCTATTTGTGGTATTCTTACAACTCGGTATTGCACAATTTCGCATTGCACAAACCTACCCATTTTCGCGTTGTCACGGCACCGATTGAGCAGACTGATTTGACCTCATCATTCTCATCATGACCATGATCCAAGAAAACAAGGTCTAGCCCTCTGGGAGTTCTACCGCAATGACGTCACTGTCCAGTTGCCATTTTATTGTAACAAACACAGATACTGGGAAACAACTTTTTTTAATAATCTATTAAATAAAATACAAAAAGCATTTCAATTGTCATTTGGTTTGTCCGCTCAAGCAAGTTAAGCACGAATTGAATATATTAAGCAAAATTTTATCAAAACTACATTGATTTATTGGATTCCCACAGGTAATATACGAATATTGGGGAGTTATAATTTCACAGAAAATCATAGAGTCCGCCATTGTTTCGTGTATCGTCATTTCTCTCGAACTTGTTGTAAATTACTTATTCTGCTCTTGCTTATGCACGTGTACGTGTATCCATGACATTGATGACATCATTGCGGGACGCCCACGTCACATTATTTCTCGGAGGGCTATACCTGGCGGAGTGTATTATTATACCATGATCATGACCTCTTGAGGTCACAGATACCTAGACTAGCATTGAGATAGAATACCAATGTAGACTAGCCCCCGATTTCTGAATGGCTGATCAACACAAAAATTAACTGACACGTTGTTAAATACCATGTCAACTGACGTGATTATGATTAGTGAATGAAAAAACAACAGCCAATGAAGTCACTTGACATACTCACACACTTAGCATGTTCACTTGAATTTTGAAAATAGATTAAATTTAACAGACGTTCAGAAACTGGGGGTAGATGACGGATGTCTGTAGAAATGTTAAGAAAATAAATTCGTATGCACGCGCTCACTGTGTTTATAGGTCTTGTAGTTCTGCGCCAGGCTTGAAATTTTATTTAATGACTACTCACGACTATAAGACTGAACTGATTTTCATGAATTTAGCCTAGGAAGTAGGTTGAGAATAAACAAAGAACCTCTTTTACCAGAAAATTCCAAAATCTGGTTATTAAGAACGTGGGCATCATTTTTTACACACACCGTGATAATCTCTGACATTACTAATTGCTGCCCTACTTACTAAGTAGATACTTCAAGATTTCTAAACAGCTACGTAACCTTCATAAGGCATCATTGTGACGATGTTAAAAGTCATCCTTTCAAGTAAAAGATTAAGGTCCACTGACGCATAAAGCCTAATTATCTCATAACATAAATGAAGGTGCTATTTATAAAGCTTAAACTTTTTTAAATTTTTTCCTCTTGATTCTGGCGTCTCACGCCTTGTGAATTTGCCAGAAATAATATCTTGAAAATAAATACTTAAGGTATTGTAATATTGTCGAGTTTTTATTAGACAATGAAACAAGTCGCGAATCGAAGAAAACTCGTGGAACACTGCATAGAAAATGATTTTATGTACTTGACAAATGTCAAAGCCCCTGTCGGGTCTATGTACAGCAATATAGGTGGCATTATAATTTCCCAAGTGCCTTATAGTCTATAATCCAGCCATTACTTTATGTTATAGCACCAGGAAGGCTGCAGCTGTTTGGAGGCAGTAAAATGCAGTGATCGATTATATTATACAACTCTATTACCTCGGCTCTGGGATTGCAATTTATTTATGTACTAGCTGCGCCCCGCGGTTTCACCCGCGTAGTGATGAAAAATGGTGATGATGATGATGAAAAGTAGCTTATGTCACTCTTTTTTTTTTTTTTTTTATAGAATAAGTGGCAAACAAGCAACGGGCCACCTGATGGTAAGTAGTCACCGCCGCCTATAGACACCTACAATACCCGGGGCATTGTCAGTGCGTTGCCTACCTTTGAGGACTCTATTCACTCTCTGGCTCTTGAACTATAGCCATGCAAAAAATCAGATCGACCATTGTTCCGTTGCAGCGTGAAAGAGGAACATGCATACGACCAAACATACATACATACATACAAACTTTCGCGTTTATAATATTAGTAGAAAGTCACAGCAGTTTAATGAAACTGGTTCAGAACACTAGTTTCTTTCTTTAAAATATTAAATAGGTAGGTAATACAATATTTTTCAACTGACTTCAAAAAAGGAGGTGAAATCTCAATTCATGTTGTGTACAACTGGCATTATGCTATAGTTATGTCTTCTGTGGCTATATCGGGCCGGTTAGTGACATTAAAAAAAACAAAAGTGAAAAGTAAGTTTTTGAAGTGAAACTTCTTTAGTCGCGTCAATGTCTTCTGTGGTCGATAGTTCTTGGTATGGGTTCGCGTCACCGACATGCAAAAAATGTGACGTATTGCGCCAGACTGAGTTTTAAATTTTCACTTCTATCAGCAGTCCTCATGGCTGCCAATATTTATTTATTTTTGGGGTTCCGTACCCATAGGGTGAAAACGGAACCCTATTACTAAACCTACGCTGCTTGTCTGTCTTTCGCTGTCCGTCTGTCCGTCCTTCCGTCCTACCTTTTAACGGGTGTATCTTTCGAACCGTAATAGATAGCCAGTTAAAATTTTCACAGAATATGTAATGTTACATCGAACTAAGAAATAATAATAATAAAGTCAAAATGTAAAACTAAAGGGGGGTTGAGTACAACAAACGTATTTTTTTTACGTATTTTTGTAATTGCTCTAATTTAAAAACGGTTACACGTATAAGCTTCAAATTTGGCACTATTATATTACACACTCTAAAGTACAACAAAAAATAATAAATAATAGCCAAGTGCGAGTTAGTGACAAATTTCTGTTTACCACCAAGTTAAGCAACGCCAGGTGCGGAAGGATACTTGGATGAGTGACCACCTGGGCGTAACGTTGTAATTTTTCACTACTTTTTGTATTTTGTGGTGGTACGGAACCCTCAGTGCGCGAGCCCGACTCGCACTTGGCTTGTTTTTGCTTATTGATTGTTTATCTTCAAAAAAACTGAAATGCGCGAGAGAGATAACCGTGCGCTTATGTTTTTGAGTAAGAGAATTTCTTTGATATTTTCGTAAAGTTAGTAGGTATACGCTACGCTTGAACCTCAGGAATATCCATCAGCTGGCACATCCAAGTATTGAAATCAAATCCCCAATGATATCCTCCCTGATATACTATTTTCATCCCTCCTCCCCAAAGTATAAGAACCTTTTTCAATCCACCTATTTTCTACTGCAGAGCGCCGAACGATGTCGGTGGTTAAAAGAGTTTCAACTGAATTTTCTTGGGAAAATGGAATCTCTGCGAGTTTACTTTGTTTTTGTGCTTTCACGTTTACTTCCTGATCTATGCATAATAGGTAGGTGTAGTTATTATTTCATCATCATCATCATCATCATTCATCATTTCAGCCTTCGGACGTCCACTGCTGGACATACCCAGCGTTTTCCTGCTGTATCTTTTAGGTCGTCTGTCTATTTTGTGGGTGGACGTCCTACACTGCACTTACCGGTCCGTGGTCTCCAATTCCGAGAACCTTTCAGCCCCATCGGTCATCCGTTCTGCGTGCTGTGTTATTATTTATAGCACAAATATATGTTATTGGCTGTTATTCCACGGAAAGAAAAGCAATGTCTGGGCAAATCATCGGACGACATAGCGGCGGCAGGAAAGCAGCGGAAGACTGACGAAAAAGATGGCGCAGTGACACGCTGAAGAGGCGACCTTATACCCAGCATTGGCTGGAAAATGGCTTATAATTATCTTCAAAATGAGGCTTCAAAACCC
The DNA here is from genome assembly GCA_914767915.1 of Agriopis aurantiaria. NCBI lineage: Eukaryota > Metazoa > Arthropoda > Insecta > Lepidoptera > Geometridae > Agriopis > Agriopis aurantiaria. Next base: position 13,892,909 of record OU611994.1, read on the forward strand.
TAGTGAAAGTGATTTGTATTCATGGTTTTCATTAATCTTTTTACAATGTTATTGCAGCTATCAGAACATATAAACCCTTGTACTGAGTTTATTAGGTAGAAAGAAATACACTTTAAATAATTTACAAAACAATCTAACGTTGGAAATAAATTTCCGATTAATTACGTCTAATAGAAAATTCATTAAGAGGCTTCCGACTGTAAATATTTAAACAAATTTGAATATTTGCAAGCACACCAAGACAGGGTATTAGCGCCTAATTTTCTCACAGCTTTGGAGTACCAAACTTACAAATGTATGTGAAACTAATGCGGTACCTTAGCAGAAAACTGGACATTGTACTTTATCATTATAAACTACTTTTACCATGGGACCAATACTAAAATCACGGGGGAAAAAACATTTGTTCCATAGAAAAGTGTATTTCATACTCAACTCAAATCTCAAAAAATGTATGGATAAGCAAATTCACGATTTTAGGGTTGATACCGTTAATAATAATCGTCATAAATAGTGACTTTCTTCCAGCTTAGTAACCACCTTTCTGTGTAACCCTGTCTATCCCTCACCCATTTGAACTCAACTGGATAATTTCCTTTCCACATTTTAGCATATTTGGCTCCGCGCCATTCCGTTCTCTTTCATAGAGTTTTTATTATCTGTATGAAAGAGGAAGTAGTTTTTATAAACTGTGATAAGGAGGCTCGACATTTTAAAATGGAGTTTTGGCGCCAACGCGGAAAAAACATGTCGGCTCGTTGGATTATTTTCCTAAACTTGTGTATTTTCGAGTGTTAATGTATACTAAATGGTGAATTATTATTCATTAAGTGCTCGTAAACGTGCTCGAGTGTGGGCAAGTGATATAACGAGGTGAAACGTGTCTTTTCGTGTTGTTTCCAAAACTCCATAGGAGCCTCTTGTAAAGTCTTCACCACTTTACAGAGGCATGAGTTCGACTTGACCGTGACTTACTTAGCTTGACTCTGACTGTGACTATGACTTGTTTGACGCTATTAAGACAAAGTAAACTGTTTAATATTACGAGTAAAGGACATTGAATCCACGCTCATGAAGATTTTAACAAAAAAAAACATTTTAAAATGGAGTTTTGGCGCCAACGTGGAAAAAAACATGTCGGCTCGTTGGATTATTTTCCTAAACTTGTGTATTTTCGAGTGTTCATGTGTACTAAATGGTGAATTATTATTCATTAAGTGCTCGTAAACGTGCTCAAGTGTGGACAAGTGATATAACGAGGTGAAACATGTCTTTTCGTGTTGTTTCCAAAACTCCATAGGAGCCTCTTGTAAAGTCTCCACCACTTTACAGGGGCATGAGTTTGACTTGACCGTGACTTACTTAGCTTGACTCTGACTGTGACCATGACTTGTTTGACGCTATTAAGACTATGTAAACTGTTTAAGATTACGACTAAAGGACATAGCATCCAGGTAATGAAAATTTTAACAAAAAAAAAAACATTTTAAAATTGAGACTGGCAGCCACTAAAACTCATTTGGAGCACCAATTACATTTTGCGTTGTGGCTATAATTTTTGTGGAACGCATAGCTAGTTTTGTAAGATATAGAGCGTAGAGCTGTATTACAGCTTTGTCGACAAACTTTATATGGTAGGAATGGGTTTGGGATCCGTTAGTAGTACCTACTGCATATAAGAACCTTTTTAAAAAGGTGCAAGTTCAAAAAAGCATCAACGGTCAAACCCATTGTAGGATACAAGTAACAAGGCGTAACCATTGATCGTTTTGTTTTACCGACATTGTGGTACATATCTTCCGGGTAAATGGGATTAAAAAAAAATTACTAATATACTTTTAATTCACAATACGTTAAAAGTACCTATTTCAGTTGATTTGGATTCATTATGTAGATAATTAAGGTACCTAATTTTGTGAATAAAGTTAGTTTTGTGTCGAGCTCGTTATGAAAATTGCGTAACTTCATTAAGTAGAATTGAAATTATTTTGCTACGAGGTTTTAATAGCAATGTTATTCGCGCTTTCAGATTGTTTCTCCATTGATAATATCGGTTACAATCTGATAAGATTAAATCGGCACGTATCAAGTTAGTCAAGTTAATATTGTACTAAGCTTTAAAAAAGTATTTTTTTACCAAACTGTTAAAGAGGCAAAGACTAAGAATTGTGTCTAAGGCCTAAGTAATTTTCTTTCCTTTATCAAAACATGTCAAAACTTCATTTAAAAACCCAAACAAAATACTTTTAGTTTCGTTTATCTATACAAAGTGTTGTCTACAAGCTGTCTAACTGCCACGGATCCAGATAAAGATTAACATTTAGCACAACATAAAAAGCGTATTACGTACCTTTGAGAATTTAGAGATAAGAATTAGAGATGCTAGCTAGTCCGGCCTATTCAGCTACTGGACGAATAAGTAGGTAGACTCTAAGCGGAACAACCTGATGTCTAGCAATTGGCATGGCTAATACGGTATTCGCCATTTCCGATCGTCCCTGTCAAAAAGCGATAATCGCTAATTTGACATTAACTTCTGACAGTTTCGCGACTATATATTTACTTTGACTGCCGCCGGTTAGTAGTAGCGCTAGTGTCGATGCTTGTTATCATTAGCTATTTAGATTTTTGCAATTTGTTACAGTTTAGCCTTCCGAGTCATTGCTAATAGGTAACTGATCTTACGTTAAGCTTGATATTTTATCTACTTTTATTAAAAAAAAACTAAAGCACTGTTTTAAACTATCACGGTTGTTCACTAAAAAAATCGTGGTGAATTTCCCGTAAATAATCATATAATAAAAAACTAAAGCTAATTACTTATATAAAATTATTTTTTCCCGCAACTTCGCGCGCATTGTGAACAAAACATTTATTATTCACTCAGGGATAGTGTAGCTTTCTATTAGTGAAATAATTTCATAACCGTATCAGTAGTTCCAAAAAAGTTACAAACGTGCCACGTTATTAACTTTACCTCATTATAATAAATATCAGTGTATAAGTATAGATATAAATATAGATATGTTTGTTTGTTTTCAGCTACAAGCTTTTCGGCATTACAGTCACGGTTACAAGCTCTGTGTCAAAGGAAACTAAGTGCCAGTAAAAATATAGTATCTCTAAGTCATCGCTATCGCTAAGTCATAACAAAAAATAAATTATGTGACTAGCTGCTCTGCTCTGGGCCCTCTGTTTATTTAAGGTAATAATCAAAACGCTGGCCTGGACAAATAAGCGAAGAATAATTATTTTTATTACTGTTTTGGCAAATGCGATATTTGACATTATTACTGTGCAATTGCTAAAAAAGTGTACAATTAGTTATCCGGCCAAAAGACCAGTGTCACATTTCTAAAGGAAACTGGTAGCTCAACAATTGTTGGGCTTGTAACGCGACGCACAAAGAACTATTATTTTGTTACATAATAACTTTAGTTAAAACGCTATTGTTTGAACGGTCTTATAAATGAATAGTAAGAATTAAGTGCTGAATCGATTTACAGCAGATCTACGGGATGTGAGCCTAAAAAATTCTTTAAAAATCTGGCCGCAGAGAGAAGGCGTAAAAATCAGAAAGAAAACATTTTCTTTAAAAAAAACCTAGAATATTGGCTACCAGCACAATCTTATGTTCAAAAACGTGATCCAAAACGTAAACGTGATTAGAATTTAATGTTTCCGTTCAACTTTTTACAATATTATGGCATCTGTCAGACGTATTCTTTTAGCGGATGCACTATAGGTTCATGCTCCGCGGCTGATGAAATTTAATCCAAAAACTAAGTAAATGCCTAGGTACTTAGATATTAAACCGTCTATACAACGAAACATTCTTAGACAAAACATTCTGTTAAAAGTTACTTTATTTTGAAGCGTTTGTAAATGTAAGTTTTTTCACTAGTGTGTTTTTCTTGTCCTAAAATATGCTGGAAAACCTGTGAAGCCGCGGGGTAAATTATGTATTTTGTTTATTTTATTTTAAACAGGTTAATCTAAACTTAAACTAAACTTATTACATACATTAGATTAGAGTTTCGAACTGGAAAGTATCCCAAAATATAAGTACGTATACAGTGTGTATGACTAACAATTTTCATTTCGTTTTAACTTCAATTAGTCCTAACCACAGTTAGGATTAATTGAAGCTAAAACAGACGCTGCTAACAAAAGTACTGCAGGTGAAATACAATGTATTTTGATCCGAGAGGATGCCAAATCATGCAATAATTTAGGAACAATTTGTGTGATTGTTCTCGTTCCGTCAACCGATGCATGGTGTGTTGTAATTTGTTACGGTACAGTCCTCCTGCCTATTGTTTGATAGGAACTGTCGAAGTACCCACATATACAGAACCAGGTACACACAATTAAGTTCTAGGTACATCTCTTTGTTCTGAACCGATGCGATCCAGAGCTGAGTTTTCACATTCATGACTGAAACGTCTGATTCTGCTGATCTTTCAGGCTTTCCCATGTCTACAGCGATTAGGCAAATATTATATAACAAATCTATGGCCTACGGCTACATTTTCATATCCATGACATAATAAATGTCTTTCTTATTCTTATTCGAGATGGGGGTGATAAGTCCTGCACTGACGTCCCGCTTGGGGGGGTGTATTGTGCATTTCCCCCTACCAGCACCTACCCGAGCCAACCCAACTCCTTGAAATACCGGAGTGAGGCTCTGAGGCGCTGGCACAGTTGCTCCAGTGGTGCAGATAAATAAATGTCTTTAATGGTAGGGTTTTTTTTATTGTATAAAACAAAATTGGCTAAGTTTAGTCAAAAACTGCATTGCGATTCTGTAAAAACTCATCTCACCCAAGCGAACTCGCTCCTCACTTCACTTACGATGAATCGAATTTTAAAATTGGCATTCAGCATGCAAAAACTCACTCAGTGATGTGTGTTCGAAGCCTACGAAAATGACTTCACCGTCGAGTTCGTAGCACTTTGGCATAGTGCTTACCAAGATGCAAAATTGACAATCGGAAATTACCGGTTTTTAAATTCTGCCTTATTACTGAAAATTAAAGCATTAAAAAAATCATTTAGTGTTTAAAACGTTAATTTCGACATTTTAAAACAGTATAATAACATATAAACCCTTGAAAAATTAAACATTTGACTTAAAATATGCCATTTAAATAATATGACAAGTGACGTTAGCTTTGCGCTTGATCAAGTGTTGCAATATAAAATAATTTACCCTTGAAAGCGGTAAAAAATATAGTGATTTATTTATTTATTTACTATTTATTACAGAAGTATGGGTGGTCTTAATGCTAAGAGCATTATAACCAGTCCAGTGTCTGCCTTTTATTTAATATTTTACAATCAGTGGGTTTCGTTTGACCCTAATATCTCACCTGAAGATAGGACGTGATGTGATAGGAGTGGTTAGGAGTAACCTATTCACACACGGGACTTTATATAAGTTAGGTTAATTAACAATCGGGAATAACGAGTGATTACAAACTGAATAAGAAATCATGGTGGTCTTTTTTGTTTGGGTTAGTCGGGAAATTATTCTTTGTGTAGAAGAAACATTTGACGTTACTGTATATAAACATAAGGGGTTTTGGCGCCAAGGTGGAAAATGACATGTCGACTCGTTGGATTATTTTCCTAAACTTATGTATTTTCAAGAGTTAATCTGTACTTAATGGTGAATTATTATTCATTAAGTGCTCGTAAACGTGTGGTCGAGTATGGAAAACTGATTTCCACACTCGAAACGAGGTGAAACTGTGATTTCGTGTTGTTTCCAAAACTCCATAGGAGCCTTTTGTAAAGTCTCCACCATTTTACAGGGGCATGAGTTTGACTTGACCGTGACTTACTTAGCTTGACTCTGACTGTGTCTATGACTTGTTTGACGCTATTAAGAATATGTAAACTATTTAATATTACGACTAAAGGACATTGAATCCACGGTCATGAAAATTTTAACAAAACATAAACTTATTAAATATACAATTTGTTTGATATGATACAATAAATAAAATACAAGTGTAATATAGTAATTTAAATGGTTTTTACAGTAATTTCGAACGATGCAAACTCTTTTTTTTTTCATCAATCACGTTAGAGTTGCAGCTTTCATCTATCAAGTTTGTGGCTGCAAAGTCGAAAGCTTGAATATTTTGTTTTGTGTACGCACGAAATACAAAGGAATAATGAAGTAAGTAAATGTATGCCTTCATTGTAATGTAGCTTTATCTTCTATGAGTAAACGTGTAACATATAAGATCATTGTAGTACCTAAACAAACTTAACCTAACCTCAAACTTGTTAGAGAAAACTAAGAAACATTTACAAGATAACTTTCATAATAGTAATGAAGTATGTAGGCTCAGATTATACCGGCCCGCGCCTCAGCCGGTCCTCTATACAGCTTGTGGCACTCACTGATGTGACAAGGTGGACCGACGACCTAAGATACCGCAGGGAAACGCTAGATGCAGACCGTTTCCGAATGGCCCTTTTGGAGATCGATGGGGAGGCCTATGTCCAGCAGTGGACGTGCTATGGCTGAAATGATGATGATGCTGACTCATGGATAATGTAGCTTCCTATCAGTGAAATAATTTTTAGAATCTAATCAGTAGTTCTGAAGATTACCTCAACCTATAAACAAACAAACTTTCTTTATTAATATTAGTATATTTATTTATTTTAATACTTTATTGCACACTTACATATTAAGTAGATATGTACAATTGGAGGACTTAATGCTAAACATTTTCTACCAGTCATCCACCAGTATCCACAGTAGGCGTAGTATAGTATAGATGAACGAAATTTGGTTTTGGCGATTGGCATGTTAGATAACAAATTGTAGAAATGATGGTTCTCATAATATATAAATGTTACTTTTCAGCTCCACGCTACAGCCGTAGAAGACTACAAGCTGCAACAACTTTTTAACATCAGGTGCATTAAGGTAGCCTGACCGAAGGGCTTCTGAGGGTGGAAGAACAGCGGCTGACACACGTACTACTCGGTGGAACCATGAAGGACCAAATGCTAGAAGCTGCACTTTAACAGATTGGAGATAATCTGAGCGAACTTCAAAAGTTGTTCTAAAGAAGTGGCATCAGTGATCATAAACATGACCAGAGGCAAGTCACCGGGACACGACGAGATTAGTATTGAGCACCTCCAGCATGCCGGTGTACATTTAACGCGAGTGCTAGTGAAGACATTCATGTTACATTACTATTTATTTATTTTCATAGTGGTTAGTTGTAATTAGAATAATATTATGTAGTAAGTAAATAAAGTATTACGCCATGGTTTTCAACTGTAATGTAATATTTTATGTGTAAATAAACTGAATTTGAATGTAGGACAATTGTTTAAGGGCAGCTGTTGTTGTACCAATAATTAAAAATAAAACAGGCCACTGATCCGATAAGAATAATTATAGGCCCATATTGTTGGCTACGACTGTGGCGAAAGTACTGGACAGCCTGCTTGATCGCATATTGAGCAAACATCTTCATCTGTTCAACGTTGTCCAGTTTGGTTCTTGATCTGGGTTATCTACAGAGACAGCAATACTGTGCCTCAAGCACACTGTCCGGTATTACACTGACCGAAAAACACCGGTCTACGCCTGTTTTGAATTGCGGTTTGAGGCAGTGGAGATTGACCTTTCCGTGCCTTTTCAACCTTCATGTAAACGGCTTGTTGGCATGCAGATTTGCTCGTTCTAATGTAGCAGTAAATATTTTACTTTTTAAGGCATTGTGCCAGTCTTTTTATATGTGCAGTCTTGAATCAACTATATGCAGAAGACAATCAACGCCTTGAGAGTACAATACAATAACTTGCTGTACATCAGGCATGTTTGCTGACGCTCGAGTGAACTACATAATTATATTATTATGAACCGTATTATAATAAAAAAAAACAAGAACTTGATTTGACTTTTATTTCGAACAGTAAAATATAAAGGATTATTTAATTAATATTACAGAAGTACAATCTGAGATTACCTATTGTCTTCATAAATGAGTACTTGATGGTTAATGCCTGTATATTTAGGGTCAAGAAGATAATTTACAATAAATGGTAATTGAATCTTAAAAACAATAACAATACAGTGTAAACTCCATGTAACGTCAATCGATTTAACGACAAACTCCCTAAAGCGTCGAAATCACTTGGCTTTGGTTGGTTTAGCTTGCCTTCCATACAATGATACACTCTATATAGCATTACACCCACTCTCAATAACGACAACAATTAAGTAATGAAAAGTACCTTTTAAGTTGCCTATATTAGTAAAAACTGCGCAGCTGTGTACATTCTTTAGTCGCTTTTTTATCCTAGCCCGCAATAAACTCTGTCGGCATCATGCATACCGGACTTTCTAAGAAATTCGTTCTTTTGTTTACAAATTGGGATTGCTTGGACTTGTTGTTGACCAGGACTAATAAGTAGGAGTCATTGATTATCTATACGCTATCATATTCTTAGTTGCTCATAAACTTTCATAAGTAAGTAAACATTATGGCCAGTAAAAGAAAATCATAACATTTTTATGTACATAACTACTAAACACTAGTCTGAAATAAACTTTTTATTTCTATAATACTGATTTTTCTTCTCTCCATTTAACGACAACTCTCTATAACGCTGTAAAATGCACAGTCCCTTCAGTGTCGTTATATAGAGTTTCCACTGTATAAAATAAATACAAGTTTAATGAAATAGATAACAGAAATGTATTTATTTATTTGATAATAGGCGAGCAGCATATGCTCATGTGCCTAAATCACACAGTGTAAAAATTTAGTATTTATCTGTTATGGTACGGTTATGTTGTTTATTCTTATCCATCTGTCCAGTTTGTTTTTAAACACATTTATTGATTGCGATTCGACCACCTCCTCAGGCAACCTGTTCTAGTTGAAGACGACTCTGTTGCTAAAGATGTGGTGTGCAGCGTTGGTCTGTGATGGTGCAGGTCACAGTAGGGTTTTGTGACGCCTGCTTTCTCCACGCAGCTTTCCAGCTTTGACTAACGGATCAGCAAAGAATTTCCCATCATTAGCGAAGAAGGCGGATTGGCATTCAATTACCTCCATCAGGTCAGTTATGAAGATTCCAAAAAGTTGGGAAGCCGCCACTAACGGTTGCCACTGGACAAGGAGTTAGGTTATAAGGATAAGCTGAGATAAGGAGTCACCGACTCGGACTTGAAATATTCTATGCAGTTTACCACGTAGGTATACCAAAGTGGTCAACTTCATCAGTAGGCGTTGATGAGGGACTTTGTCAAAAGCACGCTCAATTCTAGGTATACCACATCTACTGGGTATTTGCTATCAACTTCGTTACTCCAAGCATGGACACTTCAGCAGATTTGTAATACATAGTTGATCTTTTTTCCACAAAGCTATATTGCTTGGGTGATATTACACTCTGTCTATTTAAAAACTTAGTTAATTGACCATTTATGATTTTTTCCATTACCTTTACTGCAATGCTTGTAAGGCTTATTGGTCTGAAGTTTTCTGGTTTGATTTTATCACCTTCCTTAAATATAGGAGTGACTATGGAATGCTACCAATCCTGGAGTAGGTGACCCGTTTCTAAAGAGGTATTCATCAACTCTGTTAGGGGCAGGGGTAAGTGTGTTTATGTTGTTTCTGTTTTGTAATGTTGATGTTGTAGTATTTTGTGCGCAAAATAAATGTTTTCTTTCTTTCTTTCTACGTGGACAGTTTTTAGGAATGCAGGCCCACACGGGACGACTGTGTATTCAAGTTTAAAATAACATTTTCAACATCGGTTTCGGAGAAGGTAATGTTAGTTTTGGAGATGGTAATGTTACATAAGCTGTCTACACAGGGTACTGTAGTTATGGTTATGTCCCGATTGAGAACAGGTTCATTTGAATAGGCTTTTTCAAACTCTTCAGCAAAAGCATCAGCTATCTCACATAGTTTGGTTACTAGATCTCCATTGTAATTTCTAATTGCCGGTGGAATACAGATGTTGTTTAGATGTAGTACAGCGTCACATGTGAGAGCAGAAGGTTTTATCACCATAGTCTAGGATCTTGGCTTCATAAATGCTTCTCTGCTTCCTGGATAAGGCGACACATTTATTGTTAACTCCGCGAAATATCTTGTAAACATTTTTTTTCAGCGACTGGACCAATGCGCCCTACTGCATTATTATCGTCCTGAGTGTCCGTTTGCCGAAATTAGCCTCATGTTGTGCATCAGTATCGCTCATAGATGGTCTGGTAACCCGGCTCTATTACAAATGTTGTGGAAGATAGAGGATACAACACGCAACTAAAACTTTTGCCAATATGTCGTGATGGTAGTGTAGGACTCGCTCGACGCACTATTAGGCATCTAAATAAACTTTTAAGTACCTAAGCCATAACACAAATCACAAAAAGTCTTTTTCACAGTCCACAAAGGTTTTTAAGAGTTCAGTGAGTTCAATTCTTGCTAATTCACCAGCGAATGAGTAACTTTTGATTTGACAGCTCAATTCGATCGATCGAGCTCTAAGTGAAGCGTTCAGAATACCGATTTAGCTGTCATCCCATACAAAACGCGTCATGAGTGCTACGAACTCGCAACCGAACTCGACGATGAGCTCACTTTCGCGAGCGCCATCTTGAAATTCGACAATTTCGAGTTTTCTGAATGCCGATTTCGTCCACAGCGCTGAATCCGCGCTGTCACTAGAAGTGAGTTTATATCAGAATCGCATTGCTGGTCCGTTTTCCTAGGGTAGAAAGATCGAGCCTTTATAATATATATTTTCAACTTCATACAACGATTATTACAATATCTGTGTTCCATACAAGCATGGCAATTTCGCTCGCCGACTGGCAGCACTAAAAGATAGCGGGTTAACAGGGGGTTTTGGCGCCAACGCGGAAAAAACATGTCGGCTCGTTGGATTATTTTCCTAAACTTGTGTATTTTCGAGTGTTAATGTGTGTACTAAATGGTGAATTATTATTCATTAAGTGCTCGTAAACGTGCTCGAGTGTGGGCAAGTGATATAACGAGGTGAAACGTGTCTTTTCGTGTTGTTTCCAAAACTCCATAGGAGCCTCTTGTAAAGTCTTCACCACTTTACAGGGGCATGAGTTCGACTTGACCGTGACTTACTTAGCTTGACTCTGACTGTGACTATGACTTGTTTGACGCTATTAAGACAAAGTAAACTGTTTAATATTACGAGTAAAGGACATTGAATCCACGCTCGTGAAGATTTTAACAAAAAAAGCGGGTTAACAGACACCGCGTAGATTCTATAGTCATATAACATCAGACCTAGCTCATTAAGAGTCCTAATCTTTCTCCCAATGGACTCTACTGTCCACTGGCTTTTCTAATCCAGTGACCGCCAGATATCTGGCACAGATTGTCGCACTATTTCGCCGGTGGACATTCTCAAGAGACTCGAGGCTTTGTAGACGTCTAGAATAATATAGATAAACTTATGATATATCTAGTTAGATAATTATTATTCTTGTTGAATTTATTTGCCAAAGAACCAAAGTGACATAGCTTATGGTGTATCAACAAGCTGAAGTGGCAGTAAACCGGTCATTCTGTCGCGGAACGGATAACCGTTAGGATAGACGTGTTCTGGAGTGGAAGCCACGAATCGGCAAACGTAATGTAGAGTGATTACGCAAAGGCCGTTGCAGATTATGCGTAGTACTATTAGCAAGTACAAGTACTGCCACTTGCACTAAGCAAAACATTGAAGACGATACGCAGAAGGCACTTGCAACTTGTAGTACGCATGGATAACAGCCTTAAGGCAGCAGAGGCAGTGGCTGAAAGCGAAAAGTCGAAGATGGGGCTGAGTAACATAGGCTGAACACCACGATCCGGAAGACGCAGCGTAGGTAGGCCTCCCACTAGATGGACCGACGACATTGTGAGAGTCGCTGGCATCCAGTGGATACAAAAGGCAGGCTGTCGTTCAGTGTGGAGGTTAAACGGGGGGTTTTTCAGCAGTAGACGTCTTCTGGCTGAAGATGATGATGATTGTTATTTAAGTATTATATTCGTATATAGTACTCAAGCATTGAAAGTGTCGAGTTTAAAAAATCTAGTTTCTATACGATTATGTAACCAAGTTGATAACCTTAGTCGTACAACAGCTGTTGCCTTAATTGCCTAACTTTTGCTTTAAAAGCCGACTCGAATTGACGAATTGGTGGAAGTGATCAAATCAATTTGTATAGGCAATTTAGATATCATATATTTAATTTCATTCATCATTCATCATCATTTCAGCCTATCATGTTCCTTCTGCTGGGACGCAGGCCTTCTCTCAGAGAGAAAGGAAGGATCGTTATTCACCATGCTGGTCCAGTGCATGTTGGTGAATATGACATTCACCATGTCTTTGAACTTTTGAGATTCTTAGATCATAGGTTTCCTCGCGATATTTTCCTTCACCGTTTTTAAGCGATGGCATCTCGTTTTGCCATCCCGGAGAGGTAGTTGTAGTCACCCTTTTTGAAACGTTTCATGTTGAAGCTCGGTAGGAAGACTTTTGGGGGTGTAGAATGTCCTTGTTCTACACCTTGCAATGCGGAAGAAAAGAGCGGAAATCATGATATCATGTGTATGTTTTAGCGTTACATAGATGCAATTCACAAAAACACAAAACTCACGCACCTACGGAAAGAGGATGCCTTCCCATCGAGTTTTTAGCATCGCATCGCAGCAGTTAATAACAATAGTTTCCTACGTAATCTTAATTAACAAGATTCTGCTTTCACTATTAGGTTTACTCTAGCGCGACGCACGTGCGAACATTGTAGGGGCAAAGTTCTGGAAATTATACAGCACAGTATACAGTCTACGATTATTACCAAGATTCAAATTCTAAATTATTTTATTCAGTAATCGGTACATTTCCACTCGTATATCGCACTAATGCCCAAACAAAGTGTAGTAAACACCTGTATTTTTATTATTAGATATTTACCGTGGTGAACAGATGGCCGATAGGGCCGAAATGTTCTGGAATGGAGACCACGGACGGACCGGTAAGCGCAGCGTAGGAAGTCCACCCACGAGATGGACAGACGACCTGAAAGAGACCGCAGGGAAACGCTGGATGCAGGCCGCTTCCAACCGGCCCTTTTGGAGATCGATGGGGGAGGCCTATATCCAGCAGTGGGCGTCCTATGGCTAAAATGATGATGATGATTTACCGTGGTAAGGTTGTGGAAGGACACTACCTAACCACCTATCACGGCGCAGTCATAGTTTTCTACTATGGTGCAGTGCAGTGTTTGCTGTAATACGGCAAAGTTACTAAACTCGGTGCAAGCATTTATTTGTTCTGACAGCTGCGCCATAACATTATAAAAAGATTAAAACTACGAATTCTGATCATTTTCGCTAGGTATTTGAACGTAAAACTTGTAGCAGGTACCCGATATACCTACTTCGGAGAAATATTAAAAGAAAATTATTTTATTTGCTTTGTTGTTTTTAAGAATTTATTTACTAGATGCTTATTGCAGTTTTTTTAATAATATTTACATAGAGTTATAAGGAAAGGATATGCTGAGCCGATATACTCATCATTATGAACAACTTTTACGATGGGACAAACAAATGGACCCTGAAATCGCGTAAAAACTTCAGCTGTTCCATACATTTTGTCAAGTACTCATCTATACTAATATTATAAAGAGGAAAGATTTGATTGTTTGTTTGTTTGTTTGCATTGAATAGGCTCCGAAACTACTGAACCGATTTGAAAAATTCTTTCACTGTTGGGAAGCTACACTATCCCTGGGTGACATAGGCTATAATCTATACCCGTGCGAAGCTGGGGCGAACCGCTAGTTTTCTATAAAACAGCAGATATTTTTTTTGCGAATTCTGGATCCCATAGTAAAAGCTCTTCATAATTATTGGTATAACGAACCCCTTTCGGCTTAGCATACTTCAGTACACTGGTGCCGCAAATGCCATCCTTAGATCAGGAACATTATATCTGTCAAAGATATATGCCATCCTAGTTAAAATCTGCGTAAAGTATTGTACTAATAACAAATTGAAAAATATTTGCTATTACCGCTGCAATCAAACGTAGTTTATAACAGTTTAATGCTCCAAATGGCTATTTACTTACTTACAGTTGCAACTATGCAATATCTAGTAGGTAATTTTCAGGAGTTTAAGTTGCCAAGTTGGCCGGTTTGATCCTTAGCTTCATTGTTAAATTATTTGAGAAGTTTCCAAAGCTTAACGTAGGTACTTAGGCTGTGAATTAGGTAAGAAGATGCATACAGACTTGCAACTTTCTGTTTATACCTACTACAAAAATAAAAATAAACATAAATACTTTTTTTATTCTTTCCTTCTTGATCATTTTGGTGTCGCACTTTTTCTGCATTTGTCACAGTGTCAAGTTTTGAACATTTGAATATTTAGCACCTATTAAAACAAGTTACAGTCAGAGTCAAGCAAAAAGAAAACAAACCAACAAACAAAATGACTTTGCTTTAATTTAATACATATTTTACTAAGGTTAAAACTATAATAGTCAAATAATAATAATAATCATTTGTTTCAGACCAGGGGCCTTACGGACAACAGCTAATTGCGGCACCTAATCCGCTCAGTTGGAAAATCACGCGAACGTGTACCTTATCGCGCCCAGATACGATTTGCGGTCGCGTGATTTTCCAACTAACTGGATTAGGTGCCTGTAATAGCAGTTGTCCGTAAGGCCTCTGGTCCTTATACATTTTAACACTTATTAGATTAAAATAAATAATTATAAAGAAAAAATAAAGAACTTTTTGTTTACATAAATCTCAGCAAGCTTCCGATCAATCTGCAATAAAATTCTACATGCGCATACGCAGACAGCGAGTCGACCAAACAGGTTCCCCATTCATTACAAAGGCCGTTGGCCGCGGCTCTTCGTTATGTTGGTACCATTCGAAGCCGCCATCTTGTCAGTTGGCTCCACTGATCCCAAGTAACAGCTAACTTCACGACGCAGCCGTTACTCCACTATCGAACAAACAATCGTTACGTTAGTTATGTTTTGAACGGTTTGTGTACAACAGTTCGGTTTCGAAAATCGATTTACTCGATTTTATCAATGGAAGAACATTTCTATCGACTTTCATGTTTTTGGATACGTTTTAGTGTTTTCATAATTGTGTTTTTAGAACTTAAAAAGTGTTGTTTACAGTGAAAGTGTGGTTATGTTGACAGTTGAACTGTGGTTGAACTCGTAAAATCTTTCGGTTATGTCAGTAGTGGTTAATAAACTTCAATAAACAGTGATCATGTCGTAAGTGGAGGGTTGTGTTGTGGGATGGGATAGTTGCTAGGTTTATGTCGTGACTTGATTGACCCTGCAAGTTGCTGCCCCGTTTTGGTATTGCTGTGGCTCGGCATGGTCTTAACTTATAGACTAGTTTCTTCATAATTAAATACTGTTATGAGCTTATACCAGAGTTTCAAATAATATTATATCTATGAGATGTTTTATTTTGTAATTAAGTAAAACTTAGTTACATAGTTATATACATAGTTAGTTAGTTACATAGTTTTCTATTATAAAATAAATATAGAAAACAAAAATTTTTGGTCTTCCTGAAGTACTTATACGTAATTATTTTTTTTACTTAAAAAATATTTCCAGCAAATAACTAAACTTCGAAGATCTGTTTATAAAAAAAAAATTATATGTACTTTATTATAATACTAAACAGGTATTTCATAAATAACAGAAGTATCCAAAGAATATATAGAACTCAGTCCTGCATGTTGTAAAGCAGTGTTTTTCAACGTGTGGGTCGCGACCCCCCCAGGAGGTCGCGAAGCCTCAGTAAAAGAAAAGAATAAATAGTTTAAAAATATGATGAGGATCTGTTTGGGCTATGTATTGCTTATCCTGCGTTGAATAGTAAGTACTTAATAATTGACAAAGAGGCGTATATTTTGATCTTTTCCACCTTGTGTTTACCCATTGGCGGATCCATTATGCATGGGGGCCATGCCCCCCCCCCCCCAAAACACCTAGCAATTCCATATATTCGACTCAATTTTTGGATTTGATTTGTTCGAACCTTGTCAGAATGCCCCCCCCCCCCCCCAAATGAAATCCTGGATCCGCCCCTGTGTTTACCAAATATAATTTCTGGTATATCTAAAGCCACTGGTATTTGATATTTCTAATATAATGAAATGAAATGAAATGAAATGAAATGAAATGAAAATTTTTATTATCCGGACTTGCATCCATAACTTATTATATAAATTACATTAATTAATTGATGATTAGAAAATTAAAATTAAAATTATATTTAAAAAATTCAAATACAAAAATTACACATAAAAATTAAAATTAAAATTGAAAGATAAGATTAATACAACTAAAATAATTAGGTAATGGGCGTGTGATACGCTCTCCATGTGCGATGTATCGGGCTGGTGTGCCACTCTCGTACCGCAGCCACCAGTGCGTTATAATAAAATACATATTATAAACAGTGGAAGGTAGGGGGTCACGAAAATGTTTTTCATACTAAGGGGGTTGCGTCATTAAAAAGGTTGAAAAACACTGTTGCAAAGTAACTAATTAATAAAAAGTCATCTACGGATCCAATTTCCGGTTAAGTTTCCGACCAAGTTGTCGTTCTGCCTTAATTAAAATGCGTATCTTGAGTTAATTTAGTATCTAGATTCATTCGGATTTATAGCAGAACATTATAATTTTATGATGAAGTTCATTGATACGGAAGTGAGAGGAAGTCATTTGCAATATTAATATACATACTTATTATACCTGCTATAAATAGGTAGGTATAAATAGGTACTTTGCATAAAGATTTAACATAAAATAACTTACATACGATCTCATTACTTAGTAGGAATGTTTTAAAGGTTATATTTTAGACAGTTCATAGGTATAACACAGACCTCGTTTTATACTAAATAAAAAAAACACTAAATATATAGCTGTATATAGCAGCTGTATCATGTATAATTTTGTTGTTTTGTATTGATATTATAACTTTAATAAT
The DNA here is from genome assembly GCA_914767915.1 of Agriopis aurantiaria. NCBI lineage: Eukaryota > Metazoa > Arthropoda > Insecta > Lepidoptera > Geometridae > Agriopis > Agriopis aurantiaria. Next base: position 13,909,986 of record OU611994.1, read on the forward strand.
ATTTACATTTCTTTTAGCTATATCTTGTAAAAAATATTGTTGACCAGCTCTCATTTTTATGCACACCTACATAGGTAGGTACCATTCTATCCAACCTGGTGGATGACAGGGTAGTTTACCTATTTTATAAAAATTACTTCAAAATGCTCCGAGAAAAAATGTGACGTGGGCGTCCCGCAATGATGTCATCAATGTCATGGATACACGTACACGTGCATAAGCAAGAGCAGAATAAGTAATTTACAACAAGTTCGAGAGAAATGACGATACACGAAACAATGGCGGACTCTCTATGATTTTCTGTGTTAACAGTAGCGTGAAATGAAAACTCCCCAATATCCGTAATATTACCTGTGGGAATTCAATAAATCAATGTGGTTTTGATAAAATTGTGTTTAATATATATTCAATTCGTGCTTAACTTGCTTGAGCGGACAAACCAAATGACAATTGAAATTCTTTTTGTATTTTATTTAAAAGATTATTTAAAAGAATGTTTCCCAGTATCTGTGTTTGTTACAATAAAGTGGCAACTGGACAGTGACGTCATTGCGGGACATCTCCTAGAGCGCTAGACCTATCATGCCTTATTCCACTTTCATTCTCCTTGGTTAGTGACTTGGCAAAAACGCAAAAATACCAAAATTCCATATTCAAATCCATACCTTGAGCCAAAGAGGCTGAATATAAGATCATTTCCTTGAGCTTTTAGAACCCTATGCCATCGGTCATCTTCAAATCCATGGCAAATTGTGATCCTACATTTATTGTGTGTTTCTTTGCCCATTGCCTCGTAAATCTCATCGCTCTTACCAGTCTCACTCTTTATTATCTGTGAAATTTATTGGTCTTTCATTTTCAAGAATAGCTTTTACCGTTACTTACAGTAAATCAGCAAACACAATTGAGGAAAACCGAGGCACGTAACTATGAGACGGTTTTGCGTCATTAATAAAATCCCTATCCCTACCCAAACATTATATTTTAACTGTATATTCCCAATCATAAACTTCATTGTTGATTCCCGTTATATTTATTAACCATATATCCTCATTCATCGAGATAGTACAAGTAAATTCATATACAAACTTATTTAAAACATTCATAATTTCCCCTCGAGTCTAAAATCTTTCGCCAAGCACCTAACAAGTAACAAGTGCGCTCCGGTAGCATTACTTAGTTCTGGGGTCTTACGGCAGTTATGGCCAACTCCTTACGCGGTCTCAAACTAACGTTAAAACTGCACAGTTCGGAAAATCAAGCGAACGTAACCCTTAACGCGCTCAGATACGGTTTGCGATCGCGCAACATTTTTTAAAGCCCCTGGTCTATTCTAGGCAAGGTATTTCCCATCTCCACATACGGAAATTCCACAGCAGAGGTGTGGAACTCCTAACCTGCGTCGGTCTTTCTGGAGTAAGTACAATCCGGGTTTGTTTAAGAAAAAAGTGAATAGGTATTTCCTAGGTAATCGTGCTACATCTTCGATCACATTATTGCTTCCCATCAGATGAGTTTATGTACATAATACCTAGTCAGTAAAAAAAAATTCAACTACACCGTGACTCGAGGTGGCATAGGCACTGCATTTGCTATGGCCAGGCGTGACGCTAGAATTACTTAAAAGCTCGTCTCATCATTCAGTTCTTAAAAACAATAAAAAAAATTGTCATTACGAATTTTACAACGGTTGTATGGAACAGCTTTCAAAATTCGTAGATTAAATTCAATTTTTTTTTAAATAACGTGTTACAACGTCGTTGCATTTTTTAAATAAATTCCAATTAGCTGTGGCTAAAAACAATGATAAAGGCAAAAGCCTTCAGTCAATAAATGAAAGATAAATCATTACCTATGTGAAAAATAAAACAACATCGATGTAGACAGTAAATAATCTTAATGAACTTGTAAATCTTTCAATGTTTCACCTCCAGCAAAGATTGCTACAATTTACACAATAATAAACAATCCAAACTCTTTCCATCAATCTTTGTGACTAAGATACGATATTTCCAAGCTCTTTAATGTCAAGAGTGACAAGATAAGAGTTCAAACTAGACAAGGACAGAATGTCAACTTTTTAAAATATGCAGGCACAATGCGTGCAAGGCATTTGCCATCACCTCACCGGATAAGTGACCATTCGCCATATCGCAAGTGCAAGTGCGGTTGCCAAAACACACCTTTGGGTCGTAGCGTCAAATTTTCAATTTGAGGGTGAGAGATATTTATATACAAACTTATTTTTTCACAAGAGAACGGCGAGAAATATAAATTCTTTTTTTATATATAATCTTTCTTTTTCTTCTTTTAATATATAATATGGCGTCGTAAGTTTATTTTGCCAAGTACATTTGCCAGTATTAAGTACCTAAATTTAATAAATTGTTTTTCAAATTCTATCAAATATTGTCAAACCAGTCATAGTGAGAGTCAAGCAAAGATACAGTCAAGTAAAAGTGCCTTAGTGAAGTTTTGGAGGCTTTACAAAATTATTTTATAAAGTTTTAGTAATAACACGAAATAACAATGTGTCGCCTTGTTATGTGTATCACTTTCCACACTCGAGCACGCTCACAAATATCTAACGAATAATAATCCACCTTTTTTACCAAGAAAATACACAAGTTAAGGAAAATAATATATTGCACATGCGTTTTCACATTGGCGCCAAGCTCTCTATAGACAGTGAAAAACTTTTTGACACTTGCATGATTTGTTTGTTTGACATTAACCATAGACAAAAATGTGGCCATTATAAAGAAATGCCTTGCCATGCCAAAATATACTGTTTTGACTGGTTAGCCAGGCAAGTACCTATTTATATACCTAATGCCACGATTTCCTCGCGATGTTCCGCTTCTTAGTATTTTTAATAGAAGTTGCAACTCTGTTATGTTCCGTGATAAGGATAATATTTCAACTTCAGCTAAACGAAAGCATCCAAATGTCAAAGAGTATAATCAGACCAGTAGCGAATTTGCATATTAATGGGTTTACTGGATGTTTATTCCGCGACGAGGAAATCTAGTCAATTTGCATTGAATCAAAGGGTGAAAGGAGATGTACGTACTTCTGTACGATGTTCACATGAGATTGGAGGATTGCTTATAGGCGTAGAATATATTATAATTGTACTGACTATAACCAAAGATTATATTATACTAGAACTATAACTAAGCTAACTTTACTGATAAAACATTCCTCAACACATTTAGACTGCTGAGCAGATTTTCATGAAACATGACTTAAAACTGTGTTTCGTTCAAAGTTCAAACCAGCATTCAAATAAAAAAAAAACATTAAAAATTAGTATAATTAATAGTATTGGACGTTAAAAATTTACATGACTACAAGTAGAGAACTTGGTAAAGATTATGAATACACAACCAATAAAAATGTCAAAGACAGTAAATGGTAAAAAGCACGAAAACGCAATTATTCAATCCCTATCCATTGAGGTAATTTCTTTTTATAGTTGATAGGCTTGCGCTTGGCCGCCATCTCGCCTGATGTTAAGCGACGATGCGGTCTACGATGGAGCACGCTTGCCTAGAAGAAACCGATTCACTCTCGACTTGAAGACACCCAGATTGTAGGTAAATGTGTTTATATTTTACCCATAGTATACTTATGTAGAAATAGGTTAATTTAAGAAGTGAGAACAAATCTATCCATTATCCAACACATTATTTTGTAGAAAGATAAATTGTGGATTATTATTTAAATGTCGAAATTGATATTTTTAGGGTTCCGTACCTCAAAAGGAAAAAACGGAACCCTTATAGGATCACTTCGTTGTCCCTCTGTCTGTCCGTCAGTCTGTCCGTCTGTCTGTCTGTCCGTCTGTACGTCTGTCAAGACCCTTTTTCTCAAGGACACCTAGCTTTTTCGTCGCTGTTAGCGAGATGAAAAGTTGTGTGTTTCACTCGGCAGCAAAGTTATTCTGCGTCTCAAATAACTTTAACACAAACATAATACATATATGGTAGAAACACAGACTTTTAATACCAAAAGAGTGTGAATAAAAATACATGTCAAAAAACAGTTTCCTCTTATAAATGCAATTGTAAAAAGCTCTATACATCACTTGCAGATTTTAACGGCTCAAATTTGGCGGTTTTAAATCAATTTTATTCTATTTAAATTTGGGCTGGAAAAAAATACATGTCACAGATACATCTGTGTTTGAGTTTATGATTTGGTTCAAAACACGATAGAATAAACTTTCCTCGATAAAAAAAATCAGTAACAAAGTCGAGTTAGGTTATTTTTTTTGTTTTGTTCTCTAATGAAAGCTCGTAACAACCTAAAAATTGCATGTCCTAAAAGGCAATTCTATTCATAATTTTTTTATTTGGATAGATTTTTGATAGTGAAAAGTTTAGTTTTTTAGTGAAATTAAAAGCGTAAAAAGGTCGCGAGAATTTGCGCGCACCGCATTCAGTACCGCGCCAGGCGTCATCAAGGTCGGACTTATGTTCGTTTTTGTCATTGCACACCCCCCGCGGGCGTTCTGACTCTTGCGTAGCAAAATACATCGTCGCTGTAACTTGGCGGGGGCTGAGGGAGCGTTTTGTTGCCTACGCGACTCGGATAACCGGCCGTTAAGCCCGGGTTGATTAAAGCCACCGCTGCATTTGCCGCAAATGCTACCCTCGTTAACAATGACGTGTTCGTTTACCAGTCAATCAACAGTTCAATTGACTGAGCTACTGAAATATTTCATGTTCCTATCTAATTCGTTTCCTTTCAGACACTATCCATAGATATCTTTTGATCCCTATAAAGTACTTAAGAGGGGGCAACCGAAATTTTATGCTAATTTGCCATGATATTCTAACTAAACCAAATATCCGATCACCGTAATAATTGATATATGTGAATTTTCAATTCATTTTCTTTCCGCCATTAAGACAGAAACATAATAGCAAGATATTTACTCGATACTTTAATGTTTTGAAAATGGTGCCTTTTTGCTAATTTTTTTGATTTTACTTGGAAAGTACTTCAGTTACATATAATGGCACACCCAGTATTTTGTAATGCATAATCTGGTTGGACCACTGTTTCTACCTACACTTACACTGGCAGGGATAGGATTTAAGCAATAAAACTGTACTCACATGGTTCATTTCACCTCTATATTTCACTTTATATTATATTATTACAATTATTATAGTGGATAATTAACTTCTTCAACAACTAAATGAACGTGAAGCCACGAAGTACGAAACAGAACAGAGAGCTAGTGGGCTGACTCTTCATCGTTTTATACGACTCCTTATCGCCATTGTTCATGCCCAGACGGCGCGAACGCCGGTGCCTGCGATTGGCTATTCAAGCAAGCAATCACATGCACCGGCGGCGCCACTGTCGGCGTCTATGATTGGCAGTCTCAAAATTACCCGCGAGTCAGACCACGTAGCCGGTTGTTGTTCCAATATCAATTGAGACATTACACTAAATATAATTAAACTAAAGAATTCTAAAGCTTAAATATAAGTATTGTTAACAGTCGGCCATCCAGCATCATAGTATGTCCTCGTACTATATTGTATAAATTAATTATCATAATATATTATACCGTTGATAATCAATATTTAACTTAACCATACATACCCATACTCTGCTTAATTTATACATGACATGTGTAAAGAGATAATTTTTGCTGTCTATTTTAATTAATTATTTATTCACTTAGTTATAATACAGTGTCTTATGTCTAAATTTATACATTTAAGAAAAGTATCAAAAATTATTTACTAAGAGCTTATATCATCAAATTTTAAGTTCTTTACCACGAGGGAAAAAATATTTTACATGGAATACAAAAATATAGAGCCAGAAGAACCAGCGGTGCCTTTTACTAGAATAGATTAATTATAGTCTTCCATTAACAAATTAAGTTATTTTACTTGGTAAAATACATGATTGATTGGAAATTAGGTACTTATTAAAGTTAAAGTTATACAATAAATCACATACATTCACGACGGATAGCATCCGCGTGCTATTCATAAAGCTAAAGTATGATCAGATACGACAGACAAAGTCCGCGTGACTGATTTGTACAACAAACGACGGCTAAATTCCGCGTTCCACAAAATATTACTAAGGATATGTATACTCAGATACGACGGGTAGATTCCGCGTGGCTGATATACAAGGTAAATCAATGAACGACGGGTAAATTCCGCGTTCCACTAAATATTATTCAGATACGACGGGTAGATTCCGCGTGGCTGATAATACAAGGTAAATCAATGAACGACGGGCAAATTCCGCGTTCCACTAAATATTATTCAGATACGACGGGTAGATTCCGCGTGGCTGATATACAAGGTAAATCAATGAACGACGGGTAAATTCCGCGTTCCACTAAATATTATTCAGATACGACGGGTAGATTCCGCGTGGCTGATAATACAAGGTAAATCAATGAACGACGGGTAAATTCCGCGTTCCACTAAATATTATTCAGATACGACGGGTAGATTCCGCGTGTCTGATATACAAGGTGAATCAATGAACGACGGGTAAATTCCGCGTTGAACGACGGGTAAATTCCGCGTTCCACAAAATATTATTAAGGTTATGTATATTCAGGTACGACGGGTAGATTCCGCGTGGCTGATATACAAGGTAAATTAATGAATATTATGAGTACTCCGAATCTGAAAAGTGACACATTGTAACATAACAGTTATAAAGTGGTTATTAAAAGGCAGTATGCTATTCACTGTTGCTAGAGAAATCGTGCAGCCTGTCAAATGCTAACCATCATTCAATTTTGTCTCTTGATATTACTAAGGAGTACTGAAGAGACACAACCGACCCTCGGTTGCCTTTTGGGTAAGTGGCGTATCTTGAATTTGATGCCTATCAAAGTCGTATACCCCAGTACTGGACTTTGTCTTTTTGACAGGCTTAAGAAAACTATTTTGTGAACGCATCAATTAATACCAAATGGTAAATATCCCCCCCTCCCTGTGCTGCAGACAAATGGGCTATCGTGAGCAGCACTGATTGTATCAAAAGGGATCTCAGCTTTTCCTCTAGAATGTAACATACCAATTTTTTTTTACCACTTATGATGGTACGCGCGTCATACAACTAGACCACCAGACCAAGTGCAACGAGGAGATCCTTTGGCAAGGTAAATGCTGTCAACGGACTAGTGTTCGCCACAAGGTGTCCCTCCATCATCATCATCATCATCATCATTGTCATCATCATTGTCATCGTCATCATCATCCAGAAGACGTTCACTGCTGAACATAGCCTGCCTTTTGCATCCAATGGATGACTTCGACTCTCACAATGTCATCGGTCCATCTAGTGGGAGGTCTACGCAGCGTATTCCGGTTCATGGTATTCAGTCAAGAATCTTTCTTCCCCATCGGTTATCGGTTCTTCGAGCGATGTGGCCTGCACATTGCCACTTCAACTTGCAAATTTTAACAGCTATGTCGGTGACTCTGGTACTTTGGTGAATATTCACGTTTCGGATTCTATCGCGCAAAGAAACTGCAAGCATAGCTATATCCTTTGCCCGCTGTGTGACCGAGTTTTTTCAAAAGACCAACAGTTAAGGACCACGTCTCAGTAGCATATGTCATCACTGGCAACACACACTGGTCAAAGACCCTTGTCTTTAGACACTGTGGTATCTTGGACGAAAGGATGTTACGCAATTTACCGAACGCTGTCCATTCGAGTTGTATTCTTTGGGCGACCTCTTGCCTAAGTTGGACTTACCTAACTGAACAATCTGTCCAAGATAGATGTAATGGTCTACAACTTTGAGAGTATTGTTCCCAATGACTACCGGCACGGGTAAAACATTGGACATGATTTTTGATTTGTCCATGTTCATTTTAAGACCCACCTGTTGGGAAAGGCTACTGAGGTCGCTGAGCATCATATTGAACGTATTGAGGACCTCCAGCGACTCTGCCATGATGACTATATCATCGGCAAAATGAAGGTGAGTGATGTATTCGCCATTGATGTTGATGCCGAATCCGTTCCAGTCAAGAGCTTGAAAACATCCTCCAATGCGATCGGGAACAGTTTCGGAGAGATAACATCTCCCTGTCTCACACCTTTCTGCAATTGGATTGATTCCGTCCTCTCGTGCTGTAATCGGATCGACATGGTGGCGTTTCTATACAAACCCTTGAGCACTTCGATATAGGTACCTATAGTCGATATGGCAACGCTGAAGGGACTGCAATACTGCCCAGGTCTTGATTGAATCAAAGGCTTTCTCATAGTCCACAAACGCTAGACATAATGGCCGATTATATTACTCAGTCTTCTGTATAATCTGGCGGAGCGTGTGTATGTGGTCTATGGTGTTCCAGCTCTTACGGAAACCGGCTTGTTCGGGAGGTTGAAGGTCATCAAACCTGCTTTCGAGGCCACACACAATATGACGAAATCTGTGTATAAATCTAGTATCGTAGCACCAGAAACGTTTGCATTTCTTTCACAGTACACATTTGTTTTGCTGTTTGTAGCCGTGTTTAAATTAGCTAGCTGTGAGATCTGCAAATTTCTACCAGTTTTCCGAATAATTGCATGTGGTTGTTCTGTGACAGTCTGGCCAGTCTGGTCAGTCTGTGGTGTGTGAACCTGTACGTATAACTGCATCGGGAACTATGAGGAGGTCCAACTTTGCACCTACATCATCGATAACAACTTTTACTATCTGCCTTCCTATACAATGTACGACAGAATTGCCAAAACCTCGTAAAAGATCGAAGCCATCAGCTGTACAATCCAAGCAAATTAATTATTTTGGACTTCAAACTAACGTATCATCAATCATTCACTCCCAAACTCATATTACGATTGGATTGCACAACCATTTACAAAGGTAGTCTTGGAATTTATTTGATTGGGCTCAGACGCATCGATGGGTTTTGGCGTAATCGATGGCAAACATTCAAAGGAAGGCATGAACTTGCTATCACTACCTATGCGCGCTACTTTTTTTGTCAGATGTTTCGTTTCTAGGCTTGAAAAAACAATTTTCAGTGTCGTGGCCAACTTTTCTGCACTTAATACAATACATCTTTTTACAGACTGCGTGCATTGCGATGAGAGACAGTGTGACCCTCCTTACAATTAAAACAGTGGGCAGGCCTATGCAAAAAGTTAGATTGACTCACAGGTTGCCTTATTAACCAGTCAGCGTTTGTTTTGATGCTACGAGCATTACGCAAGTAAGGCAATAGTTTAGTGGGGTTGTCGAATTGCGTTGCTTCAGCACCAAATCGGAACAGACCGATTGTCAATACCATGTAGCAAACAGTCTACGGCCTGCCTACCCACTATACCACACCTATTTCTATGAACCAGTTTCTGGTAGAAGTATTCTTCTAGAGAGTCAGTAAACTGGGCTCTCTTAGCTAGCATGTCTAACCATTTGGACATAATTTTCTTTGGGTGGGAAAGCAGTTGAAAGTTTATCCTGCCACTCGACCCATGAAAACAGGACAGATGGAAGACCTTCGTACCATCTTTGAGCTGTGCCTTTTAGTTTTGGCAATGCAAAACGGACAATTTGCTTGTCCGTCCAATCATATATGGTCGCACACTCGTTAACCTTATGAAGCCAACATAGCCATCTTTTGTTCCTGTTTTGATGGGTCAAACTCGGGAATCGTGTTGTGTGGTGTATGTCGTGTTGTGCGTGTCATGTTGTGTATGGCAATTTTCCGAAACTATTGTTTGAAATGAATTTAAGAATAGCTGCAAGTTCAGTCAGGTATGAATTACTATTATACGTAGTGGACTCACCACTGGCGATTCCCGCTTGACTAACATGTTAGTGTCCCACATGAGTCTCGGCTTGATTGCCGGAACAGGGCTCGATGTGAGGCGCAGCTCTGCTGCGCGAGCGGTGCACAGCCCGGTCGCAGGAACAGGGCTCGGCGTGAGGCGCAGCTCTGCTGCGCGAGCAGTGCACAGCCCGGTCGCAGGAACAGGGCTCGACGCGAGGCGCAGCTCTGCTGCGCGATCAGTGCACAGTCCAGTCGCAGGAACAGGGCTCGACGTGAGGCGCAGCTCAGCTGCGCGATCAGTGCACAGTCCAGTCGCAGGAACAGGGCTCGACGTGAGGCGCAGCTCTGTTGCGCAAGCGGTGCACAGCCTGGTTGCAGGAACAGGGGCTCGACGTGAGGCGCAGCTCTGCTGCGCGAGTGGTGCACAGCTTGGTTTCCATTGAGGTGTTCAGCTTGCAGCGCCCAATCACGTGTTCGACCTAATGTCCGGTGATAGGGGTTGGTCTCCAAGATTGAAGAACGGCGGCTCGTACGCCCTCTCGAGTTTCGAGTTGAGTGACTGCGCGAACGATGCCTACGCATTTTTGTGTTATTGGGCGTTGCACGCACGTGAGCAAGCCCGTGAGTAAGCGTGGACGTGCTTTCCGGGGTGCGTAGCACGTGTCTTCGTGGGTTATCCTGAAATTGAGATTATTCACGCATAGTCACTGAGCAAAAACTGAGGCCTGATTGGCTAGAATTGAAAGTAGCTGCAGTAGTACTGGTAGTAGTACTGGTAGTAGTACTGGTAGTAGTACTGGTAGTAGTACTGTTAGTGGTACTGGTAGTAGTACTGGTAGTAGTACTGGTAGTAGCACTGGTAGTAGCACTGGTAGTAGCACTGGTAGTAGCACTGGTAGTAGCACTTGTAGTAGCACTGGTAGTAGCACTTGTAGTTGTACTGGTAGTAATACTGGTAGTAGTACTGGTAGTTGTACTGGTAGTTGTACTGGTAGTAGTACTGGTAGTAGTACTGGTAGTTGTACTGGTAGTTGTACTGGTAGTAGCACTGTTATTAGCTCTGGTAGTAGCACTGGTAATAGCACTGGTAATAGTACTGGTGGTAGTACTGGTAGTAGTACTGGTAGTAGTACTGGTAGTAGTACTGGTAGTAGTACTGGGGGTAACGCAGACTGTTTGACAAACGCTAACTAGGATGACAAAACTATTTATTAACACAGCCCATAAATAATTTCACTCTTAAATCCCAGTCAGCAAGCATGTATTCATAAAGAAGTAAAATAATTTAAAAAAAATAATAATACTTGAACAAGTTTTTACGTACTCAGCAAAAACTTTCATTTTATACCATTATCAAGATGGTAGTAACATTTTGTTCGCCATCTTGGGGCGTTCGCCATATTGAATTTAGCACCTGGGAGCAAAGGTGCCTGGGAAGATAAACCTAACGAACCCAAACTCGACGGGGTTACGTCGTTTCGTTTAGGAGTTTCTATGGCCACCTTCTGTCTCCATCATTAGACCAGCTCGATGGTAGGTCAGGTACATAGCATTGCATTCTCACCAAACTTAGATAAATAAGCAATTGGTATGCCAAAATTTTAGATCAATCGGTTGAGAATAACTAGTCTAAAATTCACTTGCAAGATTTGTCCTAATTATACGAACGTACATACATACTATCAATAGGGCAAATTGAATAAAAGCTCGTTAAAAAACTGCAGTATTGGTAGTCTCAAAATAGGCTATCAGAAAGCAGCTATCAGAAAGCAACTTTCATCAAATTTATCCATTATAGCATAACCCCACCCAGAATCCTATCAATTCTGAGTATAGACCAATGAATACTTACAAAAAAAAACAAGATTTGCAAAATCGAATTTATAGGTACGAGTATGGAGAAAAAAAAAATATTTAAAAATAAAATATCAAACGTTGGTATCAATTTTATATTATTTCATTTGCATGGAAATCCAATAGTGTCGCTAATAAAGAATGAACCTAGTACTCCTACTCCAGTACCCTCCAGTAGTCGATTGAATTCATCCAAACACTGACTATAATATTAATCTGGAATTAAGCCAGCATCACTGGATAGTCTCGATCTAGGTCGACCAGTAAGTACCAACAAGAATCCCTGACCAATTTTCGTTTTTGAAAGCAAATTAATAGGTTAACACATTTCTAATTAAACAAATTGGCTACACAGCATCATGTATATTATTAGTTTTAGGGCGTTTTTAGTTCATCCCGTTTCTGAAATAATGGCACACCCAGTATTTTGTAATGCATAATCTGGTTGGACCACTGTTTCTACCTACACTTACACTGGCAGGGATAGGATTTAAGCAATAAAACTGTACTCACATGGTTCATTTCACCTCTATATTTCACTTTATATTATATTATTACAATTATTATAGTGGATAATTAACTTCTTCAACAACTAAATGAACGTGAAGCCACGAAGTACGAAACAGAACAGAGAGCTAGTGGGCTGACTCTTCATCGTTTTATACGACTCCTTATCGCCATTGTTCATGCCCAGACGGCGCGAACGCCGGTGCCTGCGATTGGCTATTCAAGCAAGCAATCACATGCACCGGCGGCGCCACTGTCGGCGTCTATGATTGGCAGTCTCAAAATTACCCGCGAGTCAGACCACGTAGCCGGTTGTTGTTCCAATATCAATTGAGACATTACACTAAATATAATTAAACTAAAGAATTCTAAAGCTTAAATATAAGTATTGTTAACACATATCTAAAATAAATACTCACCGAAGGAAAATATAGTTTGTTTTCCAGTGTTAAGACAAAATTTACCTAGATTAATTAGTACTCTCATAATAAATTATATTCGATTTGAGACTTACGTCCTTTAGTTCTAAGCAACTATTCGGTCAAACGGCAAGTCCGATATTCAGTCTTATTCTGTTGCGCTTTGCATCTAAATAGCGAAACATGCTCCGTTTAACCTCAGTACCGCACTGTGCCTCAACGGGGAAGGACGCACGCGCTTGCTTTTCGCCTTGGTTTTATCTTCCGAGTGCGATTATATCAACACCTACTGTATTTTCAAACAAAGGATAATATAAAAAATCGATGGCTCGAACGCGACCACTTGATGCGGCTACCAAGTGGTGACAATGACCTTAGAGCACAGACTAGGTAAAGCTACTACGAAAAAATAACATAGATACAAATAAAATGGATACGACTAGGCCCTAACGAATCCATTATTATGTATGCTCAGTAATATAACTATTAGAGTCGGAGTGTTTCTTTGTGACAGACAAACAGACAGAGAGAGAGAGAGAGAGAGAGACGGAGAGAAGCAGAGAGAGAGAGTCAGAAAGATAAAACAAAAAATTAAATGACATTATAAAATAATTTGATTCATTATAATTTTATAAAATTAAAAATAAAAATCATTTAAATTAATGTGATGGTTAATTTGACTTGAGAGTTCCATCCACATTTTCTCACGTTTTTACGAGAAGCGGCTTTCTGCAAAAGGAGGAAGGTTCTCAATTTTAACAGACAAAAAATAGCTTGGTAATAATGGAAGCAAAAAAACATCTTCTAATAAAAAAAAATTTAAATGTGGAAAGTCAAACAATAGGTACTTATGTTTTTAACCGACTTCAAAACAGGGGCAAGGTTCTCAATTCAACCGGTATAAAAAAATACTAGTCGAATTGAGGACCTTCCTCCTTCTTTGAAGTCGGTTAAAAACATAAGTACCTACTGTTTGACCAGTTGGGTTGGCTCGGGTATGTGCTGGTAAGGGGAAATGCACAATACACTAGCGGGACTACTTACCTTAGTCAAAGTCAAATACTACTTACCTTTTTATCCGACTTCAAATAAGGAGGAAGGTTCTCATTTACCTTAGAGTACCTTCAATTCGACCAGTATTTTTTTATACTGGTTGAATTGCAGTCCACCACTGCGGTGCAACAATGCGGTGCAACACTGCGTTGCAACACTGCGGTGCAACAGTGCGGTGCAACAGTGCGGTGCAACAGTGTGGTACAACAGTGCGGTACAACAGTGCGGTACCATCTTTAAATATTTTGAATCAGTAGCATAAAATACGAGTTTCTCAGATCAAACGCTAGGTGGCACCACCAGTATTTCAGCAAAGTGAAGTTATATCAAAAAATAAATAGCTATTTTTGAATATTTTGAACTAATTGGTTGGAAACATAGGTGAGTTTTTTTTTGAGGATTAGGTGAGGTTTTGCGTGATTTGCGTCCAACACTAGATGAGAGCATTTATATTTCAGAGAATCTTGACTTGTATCGTAAAATATTTCTGCCATCCTTGCATATTTTAAATCAGTAACGGTGATTATAGATTGTTCAGTTCTAATACTAGAAGACATCTTCAATATTTCAGTGAAGACGTTAAATCAGAAAATATTTCAGCCATCCTTGAATATTTTAAGTCTGTGGCATCGATTAATGGCTGCTGAGGTCTAAAGCCAAACGACGGCACCAATATTTCAGAGATTTTGAGAAGTAGCTTCACTAACGAAATTTCTTTATTTAATTCAAATCCGAAAATATTTTGACCATCACTACATATTTTGAGTTTTATTCAGTGGTAAATGATTTCACAGGGTGAGTATTAGGGAACTAACGCAGTATTTTTCATACATTTTGGGTAATGAGAAGCCACAGGCAAACCACGGCAAAACTTATCTCAGATGGCGCCACCTTCGCTGGTGCTGTCATTTGTGGCTTATTTGAGGTTATAAACATTGCTCTTGAATGAAACAATAAAAATAAACTTTGCCTTTAAACAGTAAAATGTTTCTTATATTTCAGAGAATCATGACTTGTATCGTAAAATATTTCTGCCATCCTTGCATATTTTAAATCAGTAACGGTGATTATAGATTGTTCAGTTCTAATACTAGAAGACATCTTCAATATTTCAGTGAAGACGTTAAATCAGAAAATATTTCAGCCATCCTTGAATATTTTAAGTCTGTGGCATCGATTTATGGCTGCTGAGGTCTAAAGCCAAACGACGGCACCAATATTTCAGAGATTTTGAGAAGTAGCTTCACTAACGAAATTTCTTTATTTAATTCAAATCCGAAAATATTTTGACCATCACTACATATTTTGAGTTTTATTCAGTGGTAAATGATTTCACAGGGTGAGTATTAGGGAACTAACGCAGTATTTTTCATACATTTTGGGTAATGAGAAGCTACAGGCAAACCACGGCAAAACTTATCTCAGATGGCGCCACCTTCGCTGGTGCTGTCATTTGTGGCTTATTTGAGGTTATAAACATTGCTCTTGAATGAAACAATAAAAATAAACTTTGCCTTTAAACAGTAAAATGTTTCTTGACAGTGGCGAATCTCAGAAAAAAGTTAATGTTTCCTTAGCTGGTAAAAAAGCGAATCTTTTGGCAAGGTAGGTATGCAATAAAATTATCAATCACTGCGTTGCAACACTGCGGTGCAACAGTGCGTTGCAACACTGCGGCGCAACAGTGCGATGCAACACTGCGTTGCCACACTGCGTTGCAACACTGCGTTGCAACACTGCGTTGCAACACTGCGTTGCAACACTGCGTTGCAACACTGCGGTGCAACACTGCTTTACAACACTGCGGTGCAACACTGTGGACCAAGTAGACAGAGACACTAAGATTATACAAGTCGCATTGAGAACCTTCCTCCTTATTTGAAGTCGGATAAAAAGGTAAGTAGTAATACCTACTGTTAGACCGGCCGGGTTGGCTCGGGTAGGTACTGGTAGGTCAAACAGTAGGTATATTAGGCCGACTTCAAATAATGAGGAAGGTTCTGTGAAGGATGATGATGATATTTTTTAGTAAATTGAATTGAATGGAATGGAATTGAATTGCATTGCATTAAATTACATTAAATTAAATTAAATAAATCATACTTAAATAGATATTAACAACCAGGTATACTCGTAGAACAAACACAAAATGTTCATCACATTAATTTTGTCCTAGGTGGGAATCGAACCCACGCCCGAAGCTCAGAAGGTAGGTTCACTACCAACTGGACCAACGGGCTTTCGGGTATTTCGTTTCGCGTGTTTCGTTTAGTATAGTATAGCATAGCGTAGCGTAGCATAGCATAGCATAGCATTAGTTTAGTTTAGTTTGATTTAATGTTTAACGATCTCTGACTCTCTGTCTCAAGCGTAAAATTTTAATTTGAAAATTAATTTAGGCAATTTCAATTTAATTTATATAATTTATTAATTTTATATTGATATTGTAGAAAACTTAAAAATTAAGTTTAAAAATATACAACAAACACAATTTTGAAAATTGAAATAAACAATTTACGGTTTTGCGCGCCGCGACCGAACCCAGCTAATCGCCAAAACGCCAACATTATGCTTATCCTGTGTTTATTACTCCTTGCCGCATGACGAGTTCGACTACGCGAGTTATGTGTACTGGAGCTGCGCGCGACTGCCGCGCTGCCGTGGTTGTGTTTCACACTAATGCGGGTGATGCGAGACGCGCGGGTGAAATCAGAAATTTTCCTCGCTTTATACGCACTCTTAACATAACTACACAAGGAAAAGTATTATTTCTTTTTCTACGCCTCGTACTCTTAACTTTATCAGCGCGCAGAACCGAACACTGAACTGAGCACAGCCGAAACTCTAAAAAAAGTAAGAAATGTGTAAATAAACATTTGTAGGCAACAAAAAGTCGCACAAAAGAGGGTCGTATGTTTAACTAAGGGGTGGCGCACCTGCTACCTGCTCTGCGGTATTCACACCTTTGCAGCTTGGAAAGATAACTTTTATCATTCAAAAGCTTTACCTAGGTACGTCACAGATAAAATAATACCTACATAATTAGTATTGAACTTAATCAGAGGAAGATGTTGCTCTGATTGAATAATCCGATTCCGAATCAATTTTAATCCAAAATAAGCGAGTTAAACATCTTCAACCATCACTTGAGAATCACCATAAGTATGTACTTCTACCAAACCACTATTACCCAAAGGGCTTATGGATATTTTCCGTACTTTACCCTCCAGGGAAAAAGTTAGATAAGGATTTGGAGCACTGTTTGTGACTTTTGTGGGTTTGTAGACTTTGTAATCGTTATTAAATTAGTACAAAGTATATCAAAAGTTTACTTCTTCATATTTATTTTTTCGTATATCCATTTCCATAAAATGTGTAGTTAATTTCATGTCTCCTTGAAAATTTAGTCAAACCAGTGTATTTTTGTCACAAGGCATTTCTTTTAATGGTCACTAGTTTGTTTTTGGTTATTAGTTAATTCATGTCAAACAAACAAAGCAGGTGTCAAAATTATTTGTCTGATACACAGACCTAGAAAGAATCTAGAATCTATAGGTAGTCTGACTCATTCAGTGTACTATTTTAATTTAAATATAACAAAAAAAAAATTTATAATTTAATAAAAAATCGTTGGCGTGGATTCCACGTTTAGGCAAAAGTAGATACTACGTATAAGTCCTGGGACACCCTGTGGCCAGATGGAGTGAAAATATGCGTAAAACGGCGGGTAAAAATTGGATGCAAAGAACTGCCGACCGAGCTCAGTGGCGTGCATTGGGAGAGGCCTATGTCCAGCAGTGGACAGTTAGAAGCTGATGATTATGATGAAACAATAATTTGTATTTAAAATACGCTGGTTTGACTTGACTATAATAATAATACAAATCCATCAAGTGGCGCGGCGGGATGCAGCGGGTTGCGCGGCTCAAATTTTCGGAGGAGAGGTTTACGATAGTACTTATTTATTGTCTGTGGCTTAGTCGCTATGGAGCGTTTCCCAGGAGTGGACCGCGCATTTTGCGTGCGGGAATTTTACAAAACCAATTCTTTGACTGCTGCCCGCCGTAAATATTGCACGCATCATGATTTGCGGAGAAATAACCAAGCTCCAACTACACAAACAATAAAGAACTGGATAGAGAAGTTTGAAGAGACTGGTTTGACGTTAGACAAACCGCCAACAAGCCGACCAAGGTCAGCCCAGTATGACGAAAATATGGAGAAGTTGAATGAATCTGTACGTGAGGAGCCAGATCAGCCGAGCAGATGTTTTAAATGTGCCTAGAAGTACATTATCTAAAATGCTGCAGGATTTAAAGGAATAAAATAAACTAATTTAATTTATGTACCCACTTACTTTTACAACCTAATTGTAATCTTCTATTGTTAAATAAACTATTTTTACTAAATCTAGATGTTCCTTACAAACTGTCTTCAAAAAGGAGGTTTTCAATTTGATGGTCCTATTTAAATATGAAATAAGAAAATATTACTCATCTAAGGGTGAAAAGTTAAGGGATGAATTCAATTTATAAAGTTTCACCCACTGCCTGTGCAGACGATTTCTATTTATTTGGACAAAAATTACACTTTTTTCACGTTGGCGCCAAACTCTACAGATAGTTTAATTTTTTTTCTTACGGATTTAACATTCTAAATTAGAATCGATTTAAAAGAACGAATTCGTTTGATTGTCTAATTTAGAATATTCTACTAACAACGCGTGCCAAAACAAATGGCTCGCTCACATTTTCGAAATTGGCAACTGCAACGTTTTCGGCTAGCATGTAGGATGCAAACAAAAAAGGTTCGTTTTGACGCCTCTGCGGAATCGAACGGAGGATTCCGAGAGTTTATTGATGTAGAATTGGAAAACCGTTCAGTCATTCCAATTTTGTAGCTAGGTACCTACAGTTTGAATGGCAAGCTTTACCTAAATTCATTTAAAAAAAAACATTTTAAAAGAGTTAAATTATCTTATGAATAAAAATTCTATTAATTTAAAATCTTAAACCATTACTTTATAATTATAAGTCAGCCAATTTTTTATTATTATTGTAGTAGGTCTTTTACAAAATTTTCACTAACACTGATTCCTTTATGTAAATAAGAGATGAGATGTTAAGCAATTGGTTTAATGCCTGTAACATAGAATCACTGGAATTTTTAACTATACATAATATAAATAAACAGGCCAAGTGCGAGTTGGGCTCACGCACTAAGGGTTCCGTCAATGCAAACAAACAATCAAATCTTTCCTCTTTATTATATTAGTATAGACGTATAGATTATGTCTGCAATAAAATATTGAATAAATACTTTTGATTGGTCATGCATATTCAGCAAAATCAGTGGTCATCAGAATAAATGACATAAGCAAATCATCTACAGTCTACACTAAAGGAAAGTGTAAAATTCTCGATGGCAACTTTATGACCAATAAGTTGGCACTACGCTAAATATTCAATTAACACATAATCGTCACAAGCAGTAACAGGAAACTATTCATACATCTGCTACGGTAGATAGATACGTAATTTATACATCCTAAGGGCTAACGCATACACGTTCGTTGCATTACGAGATCTATCAGATCTCTTGCAGGACTTTTGTATTGTGCGTTGACTATAATCGTGTTATTTCACTCCTTGCGGGAGGCTCTAACGTGTGAAGTTATCTAAGTATGAGTAAGACAAATATACATATTTGCTTCCTACTTAAACGTAAATTCAAACACATAAAAAAAACTGTATTTTTAGGAGACCGATTAGGTCTCAAACGCACCAAAGGGTAGGTTAGTTACGAGATCTTTTAGGTCTCCAAAGCACCAGCTGAAAGTTCTTTGAAATTGATGGCGCAGTGAACGTGTCTGACTTCAAAATACTTTAAGCGCTTATAATTATCTCAGAACCTGAGATATAAGCGTTTTAGTAGCGCATTATAGATCCTCAAACCTTATAGAAGCGCGTTAGCGAGAGCCGATTTATATAGTTCCTTCAGTGTATTCAATTTAATATACTGAAGGAGGGAAAGGGGAAGGAAGGGGGTATGAATAGGCCACATCGCTCTAAGAACCGATAACCGATGGGGAAGAAAGGTTCTTGAGTGGAGACCACGAACCGGAAGACGCAGCGTAGGTAGGCCTCCCACTAGATGGACCGAAGACATAGTGAGAGTCGCTGGCATCCAGTAGATGCAAAAGGCAAGCTGTCGTTCAGTGTGGAGGTTAAAGAGGGAGGCCTATGTTCAGCAGTGGACGTCTTCTGGCTGACGATGATGATGATGATGATGATGATTCAATTTAATGATATATGTCACTATGCCTGTAATTTTTGACAAATCAAACACCTGTTCTATTGTCCTTGTAATTTATAAGTTTTGTATGCCTAAGTACATGCCCTATATTTTCATCCTGGCTCATTGTGTACCCAAAATACGTGCACTCAAAACGTACAATCTAGGTACATGATTACAGTCAAATCAATCAAGTTCTTACGCCAACTGTCCACTAAATTATGGCCCTGATCGATCAAACCAACGAGCTAGTTGTAGGTAGTACATTGCATGAATCTGTTTCGCAAAATGATAGAACTAAACTTTGTCTGTCAATTTAGCTCGGTAAATGCGATGGTGGCTCCCCACTTCGATACACAGTTACCAAACCAAGTTCCATTCCGCACGAATGTTGCGAAAGAATCGATACAGTTCCGTAACAATTCCCCGTTAGCGAGAACTTAGCGAGCCATTAAACGAAGCATTATACACTATACAGTGTGACTATCTAATACAGTGTGTGTCCATCCCTGAATGAGGGTAAAACTAGATCGCAAAGTCTCGACACAAAAAAAACTAAAAATACAGCATAACCATCCATAATTTAGAAAAGTTTTGAAAAACAATTTTTTTTTAGGAACAACAACAATATTCAACATCGACCTGGGGCCTTACGGACAACAGCTAATTGCGGCACCTAATCCGCTCAGTTGGATAATCACGCGAACGTGAACCTTATCGCGCCCAGATACGGTTTGCGGTCGCGTGATTTTCCAACTGAGCGGATTAGGTGCCTGTAATAGCAGTTGTCCGTAAGGCCCCTGTACCGTTAGTCCCAGATATGATAGTTTTCGAAATCTTTTTTCGTTTAGGTATTATTCCATACATTTTAGTAAAGTGCCTCCAGCGGAAACGCGGAGGAACTAAAATCGGTAGTAAGCGGCGGCGGTACAGATCGCTTCACTATAATACGAAAAAAAAAAACGAATACCTTTCAGCCCAGCAATGTATGGAACAATACGTAAACGAAAAAAGTTTTCGAAAACTATCATATATGAGACTAAGGGTACTTACTGTAAACCAAACACAAAACTTCAAAATCTAAACTAACTTGAAGATTGTTTATACTATCTAGTATAGGCAACGAAAGCTTATAAATACTTAGTTCAAACCAATTATAATATACCTAAATCGTCATTGGTTCAAACGATCTATAATTTCAGGCAACTTCCTCAAAATGCTCGCCGTGTTGCTTCGCTTTTATGTGTAATCAGACATATATTTAGTTTTTTTTTTTACTATAATTATGGCTCTTTTTGCACTTTGTCAAGGATCACACTTTATTAAATCGCGTCTCGTAACCGACCTTAACGTTATCTTAACTACGTCACGACAACAAATCTCGACAACCGTGTCGTGAAATGCGTATTCCAAACATTCGTATCTTATCAAATCAAATGGCTGTGCAAATGAGCACAGTTTATCAGGAGATCGCGCTCGTGCCGGGCCACAGGCTCACAGGTCTCGGTTACCAGCGTTAAACCATCCCACACCACCTCCACTGTGTTTATACTTTCGTAGGCCGCATTCAAAGCACCGGCACCGCACCGAGTGAACGTCGCGTGTCGTGAACAACTCGCGTGACTATCCAGTGAATAGAGTGCGCGTAGTAACTCGCGACGTGCAATGCCCAAGGCCCCGCGCTCCCCGCTAACCCTCGCAGGGCTATGGACAGCCTCCTCGACAAGTTCAAGAGAGAGCAAGGAGGCTTGCGCCGCACCAGATCCGTCAGAGCTTCCCTGCGACTGATCGGCCACCGCTGGCGGTCGAACAACGACGACCCTGATGAAGACAAGATTGACAAAATCAAGCACAACAGTATTGTGTTCCCTAAACAGATTTGGAATGATAAAGACTTCGACGTTGCGTACACTGGAGTCGAAGGTACTTATAAGCCGAAAACACCAGCTATGGCAAAGCGAAAACAGGAACCCGTCCAGCAAAGACGAAAGAGCGGAGACATAGACTTAAACATGAAGCCGCAACGGCCGAGGAAACTCGAAAAGACGAAGTTTACCGATTTGTTCACAAATAAAAAGCAGAAGAGTGTGTCTGCAAAAGAACTGTTAGTGCCGGAGAGGATACCTCCTAAAGCAGCGGCGCTGTTACATATCCACTCACCGGAGAAGGAAAAGGGGAAGAAAAAGCTAAAAGTGATGGGGAAGTCGGAGTCAGCGAAGTCGATGAGTGAGTTAGTGGGGCAGAGGAGAGAGAGAAGAGGATCGGAGAGTGACATGTGCCCGCACCAGCCACGAGGCTGCGTGAACCCTGCGTTTGTGTACAGCACTCCGCCAAAGGATAGGAAAATGCCACTGTCACCTTCAGCTTACTTGAGTACGTATACTTACCTATTTTATTCAAATTTTATTATACTCATTACTTTGCAAAATATCGTCTTATCTCTAAAAACGTTGCAAAAATGTTGAAATTTTAAACCTATTTTTGTAAAAACGTAAAAACATCGACGACAGCATCAATATCTATCCACATCGTATATTTTCAAACTGACGTCATAATGTGAGAAACTATAATTGGTTAATTCCAGCCCCAAAGAGCCGAGTGTTGTTCTTTTCATCCTTATTCCTGTTTTCCTTCAAAATAGCAGGACATTGCTTTTAATGTTTGCGACATACAGTCCTTCCCCAGGAAATCCCTTATGCCCACTTCAACACATATCAAATATGAACACACTTCCGCGAAGTAGACCCCTTTATTATTTTTCTTTATTTTCACCCTTTATTAACTTATTAAAATCTAAGAACAATAATTAATATATTATTATTTATTATTTATTATTTTTATTGTAATGTTTATGTTATCCTTGTACCTATGTGGTATTTTAATAAAGAGTTATTGTATTGTATCGTATAATTCCGAACGAATATAACATGACATTAAAAAGATTAAAAACTTAATAAATAACAGAGATGTTGCAGCATAACAAATAAAAATAATGATCAAATAAAACATCGACTTCGAAATTAGTAACGTACCTACCAACTGAAGTAGATTAAAAACTACCAAAAATACGATTTTCGCGTTGAGTTGAAATTGAGGTTATATTTTTTATCGCATATAAGTCCGCGTTTGACCACAAACTCGCATGTTGGTAAGCGGCGATGTGGTCAAAGACGA
Source organism: Agriopis aurantiaria (assembly GCA_914767915.1). Taxonomy (NCBI): domain Eukaryota; kingdom Metazoa; phylum Arthropoda; class Insecta; order Lepidoptera; family Geometridae; genus Agriopis; species Agriopis aurantiaria. The sequence goes on from OU611994.1 coordinate 13,933,081, forward strand.
AGCGCGCCTGCCTAACATTACTCATGATGCCCAGCTGTTTGCCAGCTAATTTAGCCTTTGACTCTAGGTAGGTGGCGTAGGTGCTGTAGTTGAGGATAGTAAGGGAAGGAATTCCAGATGGTCGGCCAAAGGTACAGGAACATTTCGGAATAATGGAGATAGCGTACATCTTAATACGGGGGTAGTACGTTTACGTAGAGAAGGGAAAGGGGTTAAGTGGGGGCTATTAAAACACCCGTTCCTTATACCAAGTGCAGTAAATAAAGTAGAACAAATTCCATTGACAAAACAAGAGAGTTAAAACAACACTTATCTGGGCCTGGCCGAATTAGGTCAAGCCACAAGCGTCGCATTATGAGTGTTTGACGTGCCGCGACGCGACAAGACGTCACGAATTCATTAAATTCGGTTTATTCGAGATAATTTAGCATTAATTTAGCCGTGCGAGAATTTGGAGTTGCGAAATATCATGTGATCTGACAGTTACATATCACACAAAACAAGAGTGAAGTCACCGGACAGAGCTATCTCTTTCGCATATTTTGAACATTTTGAAGATAAAAAAATCACAGAGTCATATTATAATAAAAAACCACGATTGGCATCGATCTTTAGAATAATATTACAATATTTACAAATTATATAAAGCAGTTTTCGTGTTGATTATTTTAAAGGATGGCGAGAAAGATAATAAACAAAAAAATTGTTTATCGATCTTTCTGCCAAAATATAACATCATCATCATCATTTCTGCCGTAGGACGTCCACTGCTGGACATTGGCCTCCCCCATCGATCTCCGAAAGGGCCGGTTGGAAGCGGCCTGCATCCAGCGTTTCCCTGCGGTCTCTTTTAGGTCATCTGTCCATCTAAATATAACATGTCAACATAAAAATTACATTGAAACGTTTGCAACCTTATTGTAAAAAAAAAACCATTTTTTTTTTTTATTCCTTCATCATCATCATCATTTTTATCAGCCTATATCATCGTCCTACTGCTCGACACAGGCCTTCTCTCAGTGAGAGAGGATGCATGGGCCCTAATCCACCAAGCTGGCCCAGTGCATGTTGGTGAATGACATATACACGTCATTATGTCTTTGAACTTTTGAGGTTCATATACGACATAGCGATTTCCTTACGATTGCATCGAAACTGCACATAATTTATTTAAATATACTAAACAAGTAATTGGTCCGAGGCCGAGCATCGAACCGGGTGCTCAGCCACCATCGCTTTATTCCTACTTAGTGATTTTTAGGGGTTCGTACCTAGGATCACTTCGTTGTCCGTCTGTCTGTCCGTCTGTCTGTCCGTCTATCTGTCCATCTGTCCGTCTGTCGAGACCCTTTTTCTCAAGAACGCGTAAAGGTATCAAGTTGAAATTTATACTAAATACTTGAGTCTACGGTTAATTTCGCCTGTAAAAAAATTAAAGTTGTAAGTCAACGCAATCAAAAGATATGAACGTTTATGTCGCATATATTGCGATTTCACAGGGGAATCAAAACCTATAGGGTACTTCCCGTTGACCTAGAATCATGAAATTTGGCAAAAAGCAAGGTCTCATAGCACATTTATAAGAATAAAACCGAAAGTTAAATCTTTTAAGTTATATCATTTAAAAATAATTATTTTGCTATTACAAACTTACATTTTGTAGTTGGAATGTATCGAAGAACCTTATAGTCAACTACAAAGTTAAGTTTGTCTTTCAATATTTCAACATCACTTAGTTTTTTTTTGGCCTCGCGCTCTGTGGGTTCCGTCCAACGGAAACCTCAGAGTACGAGTCCTACTCGTACTTGTCCGGTTTTTTATCTGTAGACGTGCACAGTTGCACAAATTCATCATCAACCAATTAGGCGAAATTAGCGTCGGCTTGCATGTTTAGTTTGGCCTCTCTCTATCCCTGTATGGTAAGACTTTAGCTTCCTCATTAAAGCTTATAGAAGCCTTGGAATAGTTACGCCGTGTTTTGTATTTTGACATGCTTTTAATTAACGGCCTCATATACCAAATTTGACGGATTTAAATCAATATTATTGAGTTAAAATAACAATATTTGAGCTGAAAAAAAATACATGTTACAGATACATCTGTGTTTGAGTTTATGATTTGGTTCAAAACACAATAGAATAAACTTTCTTCGATCAAAAAAAATCTGAAACAAAGTTGTGTTAGTTTATTTTTTTCGTTTTATGCTCTAATGAAAGCTCGTAACAACCTGGAAATTGCATGTCCTGAAAGGCATTTTTTTTTATTTTTTTTTATTTGGATAGATTGTTGATATAGTGAATAGTTTCGTTTTTTAGTGGAATTAAAAGCGTAAAAAGGTCGCGAGAATTTGCGCGCGCCGCGTTCAGAACCGCGCCAGGTGTCATCGAGGTCGAACCTATGTTCGTTTTTGTCGTTGCACTCCCCCCGCGGGTGTCCTGAAAATACATCGTCGCTATAACTTGGCGGGGGCTGAGGGAGCGTTTTGTTGCCTACGCGACTCGGATAACCGGCCGTTAACTTGCAATGTTTGTTAGTTTGATTAGGTCAAATATTAATCTAAAAACCGGACAAGTACGAGTAGGGTTCCATTAGAAGGAACCCACAGAGCGCGAGTACAAACAAAAAAATATTTACTAAAAAAGGTGAAATTTGAAAGACAAACTTAACTTTGTAGTGGACTATAAGGTGCTTCAATATATACTTACCAACTGTTTATACAAGTTTGTAATTGTCAAACAATATTTTTTATATGATATAACTTCAAATTAACAACTTTCGGATTTTTCCTCTATATGCGCTATGAGGCCTAGCCTCTTGCTAAATTTCATGATTCTGGGTCAACGGGAAGTACCCTAGGTTTTGATTCCCTTGTGAAATCGCAAAATATGCGAAAATATGCGACATAAACGATTATATCTTGTGAAGGCGTTGACTTACAAATTTGATTTTTTCACAGCTAAATGAAATCGTAGTTCCGATTATTTCATATAAATTTGAAACGAAAAGAAATTTGATACCTTTACGCGTTCCTGAGAAAAAGGGTCTTGACAGACGGACAGACGGACGGATGGACAACAAGTGAACAACAACGAACAATTAACCTCTAAAAGATTTGGCGTGAGCATTTGGATTGTCTTTAGACCTTCCACGGTCTATGGGCAGTCTAACTGTATTTGTAGTGTTAGTTTTAGCTTGTATTTTGTTTAGTTATTAAAGGCACTTGCCCAGTAAAAAAACCTCAAAAAAAGTGAACTCTATTTCCTATGGAATAAAGGCCATCTTTTAGAGGTTTAACTTAACGCGCCGCGTTACTCACGTGTTTCAAGTTATGGAATCAGGGCCCTGGTTTAAACGGTTGAATTAATCATGATGGATTTTTGTACATTATGCAGATGTTCATATCATGATACTTTTTATCACAAGAAAATAAGGTAAAGCTGATAATTTAAACCACTTATTAAGGTACCTGACAAAGATTAGCAAGAGCCTTATGTAAACTATCTCGAATCTCTGTTTAGCTTACTAAAGCATTGCTGAGACCCATAGATAAACTCCGATCGTACCTATGCCTAAAATTTTCCTATTGCTATCTGTAAACACTAGTCTATGCATCATAGAGAGATGATAGCCGAGGGATAGCATAGCCAGTATGATATTTCGCACGAAAATATTATTCGAAATGAAAAAAAAAACTATTGATAGAAGCAAATTCGAATGGTTAAGCTTTAAGTGATATGATTATTTCAAAAATGCGACGTATGCTTGGGATTTCGTGCGAAATATCATACGAGCGATTCAAAAATAGAGGCCCTGTTTTTAAAATAAATAACTTTTAAACTATCACAGTTGTTCACTACAATTATTTTGATCATTAACGGAATATTGACATTACCGTGATAACGTTGGGACGGAGCTCTCGATATTTGTGTTTTTAAATTAGTTTTGAATTCGCACCAAAAATACACAATCTGGGTGTCTTCAAGTCGAGAGTGAATAGGTTTCTTCTAGGCAAGCGTGCTCCATCGTAGGCCGCATCATCGCGCGAGTTGGCGGCCAAGCGCAAGGCTATTTATAATTATAAAAATAAATAAAAAATCTTTTAGAATTAAAATTATTTCAGCTTTTTTCATGATTTATTGACATAATTTTCAAAGTCAAAGTCAAAGTTTTTATTTGCTAACACTGACATAATTTTGTCATAATTTTAGTGATTCTTTGTTACTTCCATGATGTGTTTATTTTATTCCTTCGTATTTAACAGGAAACGTTTATCTAACTACCTATATAATACACGCGGAAAATGTGTGACCAATATTATGTCAGAGCACAATATAGGTAGGTACATCAGTGTGTTCAGCTAATAGGTAACAACATTTCTGCAGCCACATAATAATTACTGAAACGGGTAACAGGACATACTGGTGTTAGCTTTTCAGCCAAGAAATCACCTTTTAAACTGTTTTACACACAATTCGTTTACACTTGTTATCGCTTCGAGGTTCGAGCAAAGAAAAGAGGGTGATTGCAATGCAACCGCCACTTATATACTGTGTTCGTTGGCAGTCGACAAAGGGCTGTCAACTGTCAACGAACACGTGTGAACTTCGCCAATACAGTTTCATTATAATGGTGTTGTTAGTTCATCTATACATTAAATGATTAAACTAAAGTTGTTTTACATTCGGCCATCCGACTCAATTACACGTCCTCGTGTATACGTGTCATGTATTATATGATAATAGACATTATAAGTGTTAATTAAATGTGTACTTTACAATCTTATTTTGAAGTCTTATACTATCGTTTTATGTTACATAATATCAGAATGCAACTGCATACTGAAAAGCACATCATATCAGACTAAAACCGAATCTGGTTTAGTTAAGTCAGTACGCAACTGCGTACACTGTCTCTTACGCAACTGCGTACATCGGCTCTTACGCGACTACGTACACCGGATCTTACGCAACTGCGTACAATGTCTCTTACGCAACTGCGTACATCGGCTCTTACGCGACTACGTACACCGGATCTTACGCAACTGCGTACAATGTCTCTTACGCAACTGCGTACATCGGCTCTTACGCGACTACGTACACCGGATCTTACGCAACTGCGTACAATGTCTCTTACGTAACTGCGTACTGGAGGCTCCGCTGCAGGCTCAGCTGGCAGGTTCGACGGCAGGCTCAGCCGCAGGCTCGACAGCAGGCTCAGCCGCAGACTCCGCGGCAGGCTCCACTGCAGGCTCCGCTGTATGCTCCGCCGCAGACTCGACCGCAGGCTCAGCCGCAGGCTCAGCCGCAGGCTCAGCCGCAGGCTCGACAGCAGGCTCGACAGCAGGCTCAGCCGCAGACTCCGCGGCAGGCTCCACTGCAGGCTCCGCTGTATGCTCCGCTGCAGACTCGACCGCAGGCTCGACAGCAGGCTCAGCCGCAGGCTCGACGGCAGGCTCGACAGCAGGCTCAGCCGCAGGCTCGACGGCAGGCTCGACAGCAGGCTCAGCCGCAGGCTCGACGGCAGGCTCAGCCGCAGGCTCAGCAGCAGGCTCAGCAGCAGGCTCGACAGCAGGTTCAGCCGCAGACTTCGCGGCAGGCTCCACTGCAGGCTCCACTGTATGCTTCGCCGCAGGCTCGACAGCAGGCTCGACAGCAGGCTCAGCCGCAGGCTCGACAGCAGGCTCAGCCGCAGACTCGACAGCAGGCTCAGCGGCAGGCTCGACAGCAGGCTCAGCCGCAGAATCGGCGGCAGAAATTTGCATATATAACAATAAGTATACTAATCGGATATATAATCTGAAGAACTTTTAATATGAGCACAGTTATTTAGTAATTAGTATTAAATTAATCATTAGCAAAGAAATTATAATCAAGAAAACGCAAGGAATAAAACAGCCACTTTGTACAATAACTATTAATTAGGGCTCTAAAAAAAAACATGACTAGCAAACAGGTTTTGAACCACTTAACAAAAGACAAATTACACTCTGTGGACATGGGGAAATAAGAAGACATCTGTAACTTATTAATCCCGATTCTGATTTGTTAGCTTTTCAGCCAAGAAATCACCTTTTAAACTGTTTTACACACAATTCGTTTACACTTGTTATCGCTTCGAGGTTCGAGCAAAGAAAAGAGGGTGATTGCAATGCAACCGCCACTTATATACTGTGTTCGTTGGCAGTCGACAAAGGGCTGTCAACTGTCAACGAACACGTGTGAACTTCGCCAATACAGTTTCATTATAATGGTGTTGTTAGTTCATCTATACATTAAATGATTAAACTAAAGTTGTTTTACACTGGGTTACACAATACGGTGGTTCTAAGCCAATATCAGGCCAATCATTATGAACAACTTTTACTATGGAACTAACCAGGAAATCGCGAAAAGATATCAAATGTTTATAGATTTGTGATGCCTCTGGGGTTACATGCATCCATAGGCGACGGCGGCCCACCTGCTTGTTAGCTAACTGGATGAACTGCTAATTGGACAATAGTCCATTGCAGAACATGCTAAGTAGCGTACAATTAGGCGTTCGAACTGGTTCAAAAATTTAATTTACACACAACTAATTGTATGGGCAGTTGGACAGTTTCCAGCTTAGTAACGTCATGTACCCGTTGTCATGTACACAGGTGATTTTTTTCATGCGGGCGTGGATGGCCAATTCCGAAACTATGAGGAATAGCGAAAAGTACTCAAATCTGTCTCGATCAGATTTTTAAGAATAATAAACCTGATTAATTAGATTTTTAAAAATTTACATTCTTAGACAGCAATCAAACCCGTTAAAAATGTATTTTGTTAATAATTTGCTCTTTTCCGATTACCTCCCAGAATTTGATACTTATTAGTGACACTATCGAATGGTGTAATACAGAAAGGTCTTTTTTCTTTAAAATCAATTTGTTCGATTTCTGGCTAGGAATATTGATTTTTCAAAAAACCAGTTATGCAGTTTTAGTTTTCATCAAAATCCCCAGACTCCTTTGAGTAGTTTTCGCTATTCCTCAAAGTTTCGGATTTGGCCATCCACGCCCACTTGAACAATTCACTCTGTATAACGAAAGAGCTGTAGCAACACCACGCTCACACATAAGCAGGTTTTCTTCCTGCACATCAATTATGTTTAATCAGAATTTCTTGAACGCCATTATTCAATGTTGCATATCGCGATTACACCATTTTTGGTCGGACTCTACCTAACACCTGCGTAACCGGCGGAGTAAAATTAGCTAAAATGTGTGCTAATGCGTTTTTTGTTAAATTCAGACAGAATTCATTAAAACTCATTGCGGATAATAACAGTGTTTGCTTCATATGTTTTAATTACAGTTGTGACGAAAATGAAGCCTTATTAAGTGCTTGAAGGCAGTATTTCGACATGACTTACCGGGTTACAAATTAATTTTGAAAATACGTGAAAGAGATAGTACATTGAGTTAAATTAGATGTGTTCATACACAATCATACGCCTGTAATTAAAGAAGTCAAGCAAAGATCTTATAAACGAACCTCCAGAATTTTGTAATGCTGTGCGTAACAAAGTGAAACTTTGAATTTCATAATTAGCAAATACCTCAAAAATTTTCCACGTACATAGAGATTGAAACCAGCCCATTGTAATAAAAAAATCCTCAGATAAAACCTGCTTTCAAAGTTCCGCAAGGAATCCTACTTACCAAAAAAACCGTTAATTGCACTTAAACAATAAAATTTTCTTCCATTTCACATGAAGGTATGCTAATTCTTAGACATGACATCACTTTACGTAAGCCTAAAAAATCCATTGTTCTCTGTGAGATTATTTACCACAATACGACAAACTTATCTGTAGAGTTGAGAGGGAGAGTCATCATCGGACTTTCTGTACAAAACTGACGAACCATCTGTCGAAAATATGTAGTAAACTAATTTGGCCACTAATACAAATAAATTTGTAGGACTGTACCTACTCAATTTACTGAGTAGATACGCAGAGTTACGAAAGAAAATAATGAGATTAGTCGAAATACGTCAAAAGTGTTTTGACCTAAACTTTGTAAAACCACAAAATTACACTGTTTGGAGAGAAATTCGTTTTTTTTTTGGTTACGTCATTTTTGTAATAACAAGAACTGAGACCTTTTCCTACTAGCTGGTTCCATTGAGCTGATCTAATGATGTAATACAAAGGCACTTATCAGTATGAGCCTATCATATTCTCTCTTAAAGAGAGAGAGAGAGAGAGAAGAAAGAAAAGGAGGAAAGGGAACTAGATCTTCCTAATAGCGAATTTTGGCAAAAAGTACTCAGACTCGTCGAGTTTTGACTCATCTGTTTTGTCATCATGAGCATTTAATACACATGGTAGCGAGCAACAAGGCTGTTTTAAACTACCACTTACTTACTTACTCCGTTGGCGCAGCCAGTAGAATTGAATTTTGGCCTCTGACACAAGAGAACGCCAACGGTCCCGATCTCGCGCTGTCTTTCGCCAGTCAGCGACTTGGAGTTCGCACAGGTCCGACTCTGCGGTATCTCTCCAGCGATATCTAGGTTGAACTATATTATACGGGTCAGCGGCCATTGAGAACTCCAAGATACGCCTTGCAATTCTCCCTCATTTTTAGCAAGTGGCCTGTCCTGCAGGGTCTTTCTGCTTTATCTCTCCCATATTTGACTCTGCGATAAGCTCAATTTCCATGTTTTATCTGACTCTCTAACTCCCTTCTCTTTTCTCTTGGACTGGACTTAGAATTTTGCTGTTCTAAGTGTGATAAGTATTTCGTCTACAGTCTAGAAGCAAGGTGCTAAGGCATTATTATGTAGTTTTACACCTAGGCTAAACAAATATCTGAAGTATCTGAACCCAGTTACTGCTTACTTAGGGCAAATTACTTTTGTACTCACATGTCGAATACCCAACGAATACCAGAAGTGCCGTAGCTGTCAGAGCAGTGGTGTTGCTACTTGTTTACTTAAATATGCTACTAGATAATATTTTATTGTCTCTTTTGAATTTCCCTCATGAGCGATATTTTTTTCAAGTCGCTACGATTTGTAGTTTGTCCTATATCTTAGGTTAAAAATACCGATTTGGCAAATCTTAAGCTCATGCCTAGAATGGATGGACATTACACCTAACGTTATAAATTACATAAAGGATCAATCTTCCGAATGTCGCCGACTTATCCGGCCAAGTTAGCCAGATAAGTCGAACGCGTTTTTATGCGAACTAAGCTTTAAAAAGGTTTTTTTTAACTTGCTGTTCTAGCCCCGTCCTAGCTTAGATCAACACAAAAGACGCGAGATAGCGCACACAATGCCATTTCAGAGCTTCCAAACCGTGAGAGTCACTTCTCAGTTGCAACTATGATACTGCAATGGAGCGACATGCTGGACTTCTTATCCTGCGGTCAGTTCGAATAAAATTTTAAGCGTTTTTTGCGTTACTTTATAGAGCCTTACACGCCTAGTGTGTTATTTAGTGTTATTCTATTTAATTCGTTCCATTTACTGAAAAAGTGATTTGTTTTAATCAGTCTGTTTTTTTTGTAAAGTGATTAGTTTTATTGTGTTTTCTTGAGCCATGCTCTTCTTTTATTGCAATCAATGTGAATTTAAAAAGTATTTACATTTACGCTACCTACTTTTTTTTAAATAGATTTAGGCTCCAGACATCGTGTCTATTTAGTAAGTTACAATATATATTTAAGTATTCGAAGATACCGTTAAACAAGTCATAACCAAAGTTAAATTCAAGCAAGTCACGGTCATGTCCAAGCCATGCCCCAGTAAAGAAGTAAATACTTTACCAGAGGTTTCAATAGAGTTTTGGAAGCAATACCAAACGATACGTTTCACCACATAATTACTTGCCAGTGCTAAATTCCGTATTAACTCCGTTTTTTTTACAGGAGGAACCTTAAAAGTATGTTATAATTTAGTTTTTTTTAGTTTCCGGATGTTGTAGTGGTATCGAATAGGTATAATGCTGAATGCGATGCGTGATTTATTACTGCAATTAATTATAGAATCAAGCTTCCGGCCAAATATGTCAGTGTGCTATTTATGGAAGTTATGTTGCTTTTCGTGATGAATATAATACACTCAAATATTGCACGTCCGCGAGGATAAACTGTTGAGACTTCCTTAACTTACTCCACCATTGTACACAGTTTTATGCAATAAAATTTTACTTTACTTTACTTTACTTCGTGACAATGGATTGAATAGGGTGATAATATTAATAACTATAAATAAAAAAACAAGTAACAAAATTTAATTTTAATTAAAGCAACAAAAACTAAAAAAAAACTCGTTAAAGGGCCTAAATGAATCCAACTCGAAGGGTTTACTGGTACCTAATGAAGAGTTATAAAAGCGATGGTGGCCGAGCAGTAGAATGTGCACTTTACAATCTGACGACACCCGGTTCGATCCTCGGCCCTGCACCATAGACTTATTTCATACTTAGAAAAACTATATGATGCCATCACTCAACAACGGTGAAGGTAAACATCATGAGGAAACCGGTATGCCCTAGAGCCTCAAAAAGTTCAAAGACACATGATATTCACCAACGTCCACTGGGCCAGCATGGTGGATTATGGTCCATCTTCAATCTCTCTAAGAGAAAGCCGATGACCCAGCAGTGGGAACATGAAAGGCTGAAAATAATAAATAATTATTATTATGAAGAGTTTCACTGTTCACATTCTAGGGTCCATTACCAGATTCTCGACATCAAGTTAAATGTATGGGACTAGTTCATCATCATCGTCATAATTTCAGCCATAGGACGTCCACTGCTGGAAATAGGTCTCCCCATCGATCTCCAAAAAGAATCGGCCTGAATCAAACGTTTTCCTGCGGTCTCTTTTAGGTCGTCTGTCCATCTTGCGGGTGGACGTTCTACGCTGCACTTACCGGTCCGTGTTCTCCATTCGAGAACCTTGGAAGAGGCTTATGTCCAGCAGTGGACAAAGGTGGGCTATTTATGATGCTAAAAATTACCTAGATAGTTGTAAAAAAACCTGTTTTAGTTTGTAACACACCGTTTGAATATGATCGATAGATACGTTACACTGTATGGTAAACTACGTTATATTCAGTGGCACTGTTCCTTTCGATCGGCAAAATGGAATACGTTTCGTGCTTTACCGTTGGGCAACTATTAACACGCGATGCTACTAAGTATAGGGTTACCACTTAATTTAAATGCATACCCATCAAGTGTTCAAGTTTATTTATGCGACCTTGGCGTCGAAAATAACGTTCTGGGATCCATATAACAAAATTAAAGCCAGGCTCAACAATCACAGCTAAATAAACCATGATTTGTTGACGCCGAAGGTGATAAGAAAGCTGGCTCATTGCTTAGGTAGAAGGCGCAAATATATAGTAGCCTAGACAGTGGGTATATTATACGAAACTTTAGGTACGTGGGGGCAAGGCGATAAAAATGATTTTAAAGAATCTAATCTACACGTCTGGACTAAGAGTTGAAGCATCCTGTGACCAAAATGCTGACGGTATTTTGTGCAACGCGTGAGTATTGTAATCCAACGTGGCAATGCGGCCAGCATTTTGGGAATGATACCTACAGGCAGCTTTATGGTAGTTTTAATTGATTTTAATCTAAGTAAGTTTATTATGCTACTTAATATGTACATACTTTTCTAGCTGCGCCCCGCGGTTTCGCCCGCGTGGGCAATCGTATCACTACTGTGCGGCCCTCCAACGAGCTCTATGTATATACGAAAATTACGTCGTTCCGTTAATTTGTTGATGCGTGAAAAGAAACAAATCAACACACGCAAATATAAAATTACTAGTAGGGATTGAACGCAGGAATGCAGCCAGCGTTGTTTTTACTTTGCGCACGGACACCAACTTTATTTTAGTTTTTTATGTGTAGGTAAGTATAGTCATTGACGTCCATATGTAATCGCTCCCGACTCAAGTAAGCTTCGCCATTTCCTTTGTTTTTAACCCCGACATAAACAGAGGGGCTTTAACGGTGGAACCGATTTTGATTTAGTTTTTTGTTTGACAGGTGATGTTTGTCCCCAAACATCACCGACGAGGGGACCGAGGGGACAGAGCAGAGAGACAGACGGGGGCTTAAAAAACAATTTATTTTGTTGTGAAGAGCGCTACGAAGTTCCTATAGTGCTAGCAGACGCTCGAACGCGGCTGACGGACCGCCGTCCAACCAACCGGTGAGAAAGAGTGAGAATATCATATATCCCTCTTTTTCTCTCCCATTGGTCAGACGGCGGTTGAGGTCAGCCGCGTTCGTGCGTCTGTTAGCACTATTAGACATATAACGGTTTTACGTAATAGGTATTACTTGCTATTTTCAATAGTGCGGTAGCAGCCCTTATACCTCAAACAACTAGACGAGAACCAACTCAAACATAGAAATATCAAAGCCGTATGTTTTATATCACACAATGGGTCCACCTTTCACCTTGCGCTGTGGGAACATGTGGGATGCTTTCGATTGTTTTGTCATTCTACTTTAACCATAATACTTACATCTATATTGGAATTTTATGTATCTTACCTAAAATTATATTTTATTATGCATGGATAACTAGGCCTGGAAAGAATACCTGGCAGGGCAGCAAGTCACCTGCAGCTGCTTGGTTTTGTATTTTCGAGTATAAGTTGTTTTTTTTCTAATGTAATATGGTTTTAATGCGACTAGTTGGAATAACCTTTCATCATCAGCCTATCAAGTTCCCACTGCTGGGACGCAGGCTTTCTGTCAGGGAGATAGTCCATAATTTACCATGCTGGCCTAGTGCGTGTTGGTGAATCTTGCAGTATTATGTCTCTGAGCTTTTTGAGATTCTTGGACATACCGGTTTCCTCACGATTTACTTTCACCGTTTTTGAGTAATGGCATTGAAAACTGCAACTATTGAAGTACTAAATAAGTCATTGATGAAGGGCCGAGGATCGAACCGAGTGTCGTCAGGTTGTACAGCGCACATGCTACTACTCAGCCAACATCGCCCCTAGAATAGATTTATCTTCAGGTGAAGAAAAGAGACTTAAGACCTTGCAGAGGTTTTTTAAGTGCCGGTTGGGGGATTAATATAGATATTATAGATTATAGATATAATAATATAGATATACTAGAGGGATTAATATAAATTGTAATAAGTAATGGTTTACACGTTTTTCTTAGATTTCTTTATTCAAACAAAAAAAATTTGAATTTTTAATGTATAATGTACTAACTTATATTCCAAAACTAACTCGATTTTAATAGCATGTAGTCTGCACCTTTAATTGTGGTGGCATTTAATTTCTTGAGCCTTGTCTCCGTCATGTAAAGCAAGGACGTACATCATGTTGATGTACATTAATACAAATTAAAAACACCTCTCATTTAGTGCTGTCCTAGTTTGATCTACGTTGAACAGCCAGTAAATTTCGCTTAGCTCCGCTCACGTGTTTCTACTCTTACCTTTTACATGACCCGTAATTTCAGACCCTAGAGTTGGAATATTTTCTTTGAATTTAAATGAAAGATATATCCCAAAAGATATAGCCTATTTAATATTTTTTTAAACATCAAAATCGGTCCACAATCGGCGTAGATATCGCCGATCTACATTGATCGAATTTGCTTTACCAAAAATAGCCAAAAATTCTCTTCGTTTTCTCACGAGTTTCTACTAGTACTACCTTTTACATGTCCCAGAATTTTGTCTACAAAAAGTTACTTTGCATAAGCTATTAACTTACAGGTTTAGTTATTTCCATACATTTTGTCGAGTGTGATGTGAATAAGGAACCGCTGACATTTATTTCGCGACTTCAATGTTGGTTTCGTAGTAAAAGCCAATGATATATAAAAATCTCATTGGTAAAAGTTGTTTACAACGATAACTTCTTTCGGCTTAGGACATCCTTTCTGCATAACCCTGTAAATATGTCTAAACATACATGTCATGTGTGCCTTCGGGCGGTCTAAGAACTGCCATCAAGCTTAACTTAACCTTTATAACTTTTTTACCTTCGTCTCGATGCTCTCAACCCATAAACAAAACGGCCTTACAATAATCGACATCATGCGGTGCTGTGCCATCAGTATCGAGTACAAATCGTTTCGCAAGGTGAACTGCACTTGCTTGATGAATCGAGTGTCGAACTCGATTCAATGTCGACTCGATTCGGAACTGCTCTACCTCGCTTTGTGAATTAAAACATGTTAAAAATAGCTTTTCCAATGACTCACTTAATATCTATGCAAGCTTTTTGAACAGTCATCATCATCATCAGCCAGAAGACGTCCACTGCTGAACATAGGCCTCCCCCATTAACCTCCACACTGAACGCAGCCTGCCTTTTGCATCCACTGGATGCCACCGACTCTTTTGAACAGTACATAGGTATAGTAAAATTAAATCCTGCCATTACAAAAATGATAAAAAGGGGCCAACCAAGGTAGGTAAATCCTCCGATCAGACAAACAAGAGTAAGGTGGCGTGGCGGGTGCGAACGCATCAGGCCTAAATCAGGCTTGATGCCTTTAGTCGATCTCTCCCTGCAGACGACCTTGCCGCGCTTTTTGCATTCTGACTATTAGTTCATTGGTGTCGCTAAAGCCTCTACGACATCACCAGCCGACTCTAGGTAGCCACTATAGCTATGGCCACTTGATCGTTATTAATTACGAATAATACGTTACGAATTATTCATAATTCCCTTTTGCAAAAGTAAGACACGTCAGTCGCGGGGGGTATCGAATGGCGGCTTGTGATTGTAGACTCGACCCGACTCAACACTTGTTTTTGGAGACTCAAAGGACACAAAAAAATTGGAGAATCAAAAGTCATTCATTCAATTCGCGCTTAGGATTGGCCCGCTTAAAAAAAGATATACACTAAATTGTTTTATCTTTGGCTTACGTCGGGGTAAAGGATCAGCAGTCAAATGGTTATATCGTCATTGCCTAGCACACATTTGCAGGTAAAAGCACACACATGCAAAACATAAAATATGTTCATATAAACGCACGCACACAGTCATAAATACAGTGTAGCTACACAATGCTGTGTGCATGGTCATATAGACATATTTTTGGCAGAGTATATATAAGTACGCAGTTACGCATTGGCTCCCCCACCCCCCCTTCGTAGTTAATCGCTCGAAGGACCACATCAACAAGTATAGGAAGCTTCTCCAAATTCAAACAGTGAATCCAATCCAACACTCACAAAACCCGCCTACAACGCCAACAAGTGACAAAGCCTACAAAGTAATTACCCACTAATAGTAGTCTCCAAACATTATAACTGTACAAAATCATTAACACACAATCCGTTTGACATTGTGCTAATAGCTAGCATTATTATAAGTGTAGCCTTTACGTGTAGGTTTTAATTGATTGGGTTTTGGACAAAAAGACAAAATAAACAGTATGGGCTACATGGGAGTAGGTCGATAATTTATCACAGTAGTTACCTACTTTTCCTTTTCAAAAGAACTATTGAAACTTTTAAAATTTAATACTATGGGCTTCCATGGAGTTTGGGAAACAACACGAAAAATCCACCCTCGATAACGTTAACGACCGCTCACAAGTCATTAGATAATACAATCAAAGATTTTCTAATTATGACGTCATTGAATACAATGAGGCGCCAAAACTTCATTGAAACATGAATTGCCATATAAAAAAAACCTATAAGATTTAGGTATTGGCGTAAAAGTGACAATCTTGTAGATACCGAACTTTGTCACTGGTGGTTTCACTGGATTCTCTATATTCGTGAATTAAATCTCACTGTTAATTTTAACAGGAAAAATGTTTTCAAGGGTGGGAAGACCAAAACCAGACTCCCCTATTTCATGAAGAAACCCATAAATCAAGTCCAAGAATTATTATGTGAAGATTTGTGTCAAAGGACACGGATTTACTTAAATATTATTTATGTATTTATACTAGCTGATACCAGCAACTTCGTAACCGTAGAGCTCGGCCTTTAGCCTTGCTACTATTACACCCTAATCACTTAGCGGTATGAAATATACTTTATGACCTATTCTCATATCTACAAAATATACATTTAAAAAACATAAAAATCGGTCGACCCGTTTCGGAGGAATGCGACCACAAACACTGTGACACGGGATTTTTATATATTAGATTGTATTTCATCTGTTTCACAATTTTACTTTTTTCTCTTATTTTTTTGTTTTGTTTATTTATTTTTGTTTATTTACCGTTCCATCTAGAGCTCCAGTACGGCGCGCTCCTCGAGGGCTGCGGGGGCGAGCTGCCGTCGCTGAGCGCCTGCGCCCCGCACCCCCCTCTCGTTGACAAAGCCACGCGTCGACAGCAGAAGGAGTCGCGTGCGCAGCAAGACAAAATCGCACAAGTTAACATTCATTTGCACGGTATTTTTGTTTCTTTTGTCTATTTAGTAATTATGTTTCTTATTGTTTGTTTATCATTCTCCGAGTTTTTACGGCTACCATCTTACTAAGTTTTTTTATAAGTTTTTCATTTTATTATTTATTCTCAAAACTTGGCTAGCGCATACTAACGTGTCACTGTCGAATTTGTATACTACTACGGGTCAAAAAATCTTAAGATATGTATGTAATTCTTACATACTTATTTTCTTTTTTTATAGTTTTATGTCTTATGATGTCTACGATGACATAGCAGACAACTAACAAGCAAGCGACATAACGTATAAAATGGAGTAAATGTGGCATTGTGAAGTATATAATTGATATCTACAATGACGCTCGGTCGTTTTTAGACTGTTTTCACTGAGAGATTGTGACTCTATAGGAATTGTATCTCGATGGCCAACACTCTATATTTTATTATAAGTTTTGTATGGATTCATTGGACATTAGGTTGTGCTATTATGTCTTTTGTAATTAGGTTTAAAATGCTATGTTAACTGTACTGATATACTCATATACCTCATATGAGATACAACCTGATACCAAACCAATCTAAATAAATAAAAATATACTTAGATAAAGTTTTATTTTGTTCCAGCGCTATTCGCAGCAGTTGAACATGGCTACCTTGAGAAGGCGAGAAACATCTTGGAATCCACTGATGTCGATGTCAATAGGTAACTATTCTATTTCAATTTCAATGTATTCCTTCATTTAAGTATCATGACAGTGCATCATAGTTGTCCAAGTTGAGTATATCTATCAATCTTCCATCTATATAATAATACTAGTAGGCCGCCCTGGCTTCGCATGGGTATAGATATATAGCCTATGTCAACCGGGGATAGCGTAGCTTCCCAACAGTGAAAGAATTTTTCAAATCGGTTCAGCAGTTTCGGAGCCTATTCAATGCAAATAAACTAACAATCAAATCTTTTCTCTTTATATTATTAGTATAGATAAAAATTAATCCCTATTTACCTTGATCACGCCAAAACTTGAGAAAGACTTTACCAATTTCATTCATCTTTTTTCTAATTCTTTGTAGAAGGTTCTTTCGGAAAGAAAAATTAAGAAAATTTGAAAATCTCATTAAACTTAACGACCATTTTAACATCGCGCGTTTGATGAATGTGAATTTACCAGACACCATAATATATAGTGGGTCTGTCTGTCGGGTCAGCTGGTAGTATTAAAAAATAAGCTCTACCGTTCTCAATTCAATTCTTTATTTGCTTTTCTTTTTTTTATCCGCGAGGTCCTTTAATTAGCTTCTGGATCTATTAAGATTGTTATATTTTTAAGGCTGTTAGTCTTCCTTTGAAATAAATAAATATTGAAGCGGAAATACACTAGTGATTCTAAGAAACAGGTTTGAAGATGAACCGCAAAGTAAAGCTTGATGTAATCAATAAAAAAAATCTATTACTATTATTTGCTCTACAGGGATGCGCAACTGAATTGCGGGGAGGTATTGGAAAGCTCAATAAATACTTATTACAAAGCCACAGCAATGTAGGGCGAATTTTGTCTATTTCTAGACGTCTCACTCCCAAAGGACTGCATCAATTTAGCATTCAGCTACAAACACTCGAGGCAGAGCTACTTTACGTAGACCCTTTGAGATATGCCAATAAATGCTTGGTGGAGTGAATAGTGTTTGGTCGTAGTATTTCGTTTTATAAAAATATATCGTTGGCAGAACTTTCAGACCGCCTAAAAGCCGTTAAATCATCATCATCATCATTATCATTTCAGCCGTAGGACGTCCACTGTTGGACATAAGCTTCCCCCATCGATCTCCAAAAAAGCCGGTTGAAAGCGGCCCGCATCCAGCGTTTCCCTGCGGAAACGCAATAAAAGAATAATTATTATTTATTCAGACTATGTCCATGTACGTTTCGGCACAAATTAAATTAAAACGTTGGTGTTGCAACGGGGCATTTACACTATTTCTAGTTTGTATTAGTGAAAACATATATTTGGCTTTTGTGTAAGTGTTTATCTCATATCTAATGTCTTAATTAGCAGCTGTATGTTTTCCTTGTAAAATAAGATAAAACAGATCATAAAATGAAACAAAATTAGAAGGCAAGTAGGTACATGTCAATAGTAATAATTATATTTTTACACACAAAAAGGCCTCTCAGTGTTTTGGTTTGACCCCATTTATGCATATAAAGATCCGGCCTTGTCCCGAGAATAGAAAGTAAAATAATGATAATAATATAATATTAAGAATAAAATATAACATGATAAATTAATATGAATAAAACTGAAATCTATTCAAATCAAAAGTCAGTATTTATTTATTATAATCAACATGCAAACAGATTGACAACAACTATCAAGATGTACAAGATGGATATACGACCTAAAAGAGACCGCAGGGAAACGCTGGATGCAGGCCGCTTCCAACCGGCCAGCATCGATGGGGGAGGCCTATGGACAGCAGTGGACGTCTTATGGCTGAAATTATGATGAAGATGATAATCAACATGCTGCTACTTTAGCGTGGCCTAACTTGCATGGAACATTTTTAGTTTGGCGTTTTTCACGTACAAGCAGAACAAAGAATCGACGTACTGTATTCTATCCCTCAAGTATTTTCCATTAGCGGTAAAGAACGGAAGAAACTTTTACCTAGACGCCCTGGGGTGCCTAAGTTGTATTTTCAAATCATGATTAGCATCGAGATAGTATGAGTCTGTTTGTGCTAACTTTAACAAACGCTACGGACGGTCTAAACTAAAAGCTCTGATAACAGGGCTGGCCAATACTCATCCTCAGCGAGACTTAAAAATGCTAGAAAATTTCTGGACCCTGTCTATCCACGCTGGAAACCGCGGGGCACATTTTTCTATAATCCCGTCCCATTATACTCGTATCTCCATAATCTTATTGTAATATCCTTCTATTTTCATAGTTATTTCATTGCAGCCTCAATGCAGACAAGCTGTCGCCCCTGGATGTGGCTGTTTTGGCCACGAATAGGCCTCTCGCGAAGATGCTTATGGAGTTTGGAGCTAAAGAAGGGACGCAGTGTGAGTATACCTTTATTTAAGTGTATAATTGTATATGTCTGATTGCTAGAATGGGAGATTTGAAATCGTGAAACTAATGAATCTAAGGTATGGATAAGGTTTATGTATATTTCTGATGAGCTGATTCATAAAGAATTAGGCACAGCCAGGGAAAAATAAGCTGGATAAATAGCCGTTTTTTAATAGTTTTAGCGTACTGAAAGGTACATAAATTTGCCTATGTATCTAAATAAATAAATAAATAAATAAATATTCGGGACATTTTTGCACACACGGTAATCTGACCCCAAACTAAGCAAAGCTTGTGATACGGCTGCCAGAGACTGATATACATACATATATAGTTTTAAATACATACTTAAATAGATATTAACACCCAGATATAGAACAAACACAAATGTTCATCACATAAAATGTTTGTCCTAGGTGGGAATCGAACCCACGCCCCCAAGCTCAGAAGGTAGGTTCACTACCAACTGGACCAACGGGCTATATATAATGCTTACAATAGTTTCAATCTACATAATAAAAATCTTTTAGCGGCTATGTCGACGGTGCCGTTAAATCGTGACGATATTTTGCTGTGACGATATAGCGGCTGAACTGAAGTGATCAATAGGACTTACTGACGTGACGACGCACCGCACGGTCACGACACGACGATCATTTGGTACTTGCTTCCATGCGTGAAGCACAAGGTACAAGCCGCGTATGTCATGCGATGCGGTGTCGTCGCTGGTGGAAAAACGTGGGAAGACAGCGTTGTTTGAAGAATGTTGCTTGTCACGTATGGTGACCGCAAGTCGTGCTGTTGATGGGCAAATGACCTGATAATTTGAGCCAGCCAGCCAGTCCAGCATGATGGCATTACCACGACGAATGGCAATGCTTAAACGTTGAGCCAGATAAATGCCAGTCTTTTGGTTATACCTTGCATCAATCGCATTTCGTTGTATGCCGTTGGCGGCAAACAAGCTACTGGGTCGCCTGATGGTAACCGATCACCGTTGCCTATGAATACCTTAACACCAGGGGCATCACAGATACGTTGCCCACCTTTTAAGCCTATTACTAGCCTTTTACAAGAAAACCATGCTATAGCTACATGTAGATGACCTTTTAGGTGGTGGTGATTAGTGCGGTGATAAAACCGATTGAAGGAATGTTCGATCCGTAATAAAAATACTAATAAAAATCATATAGAGAGTTTTTTTTTAATAAGCCAAAAAAAGTTCTTCTAAGCATTTTACTACTACTATCAAAAGGGTCATACATAATATACTTTCTCAAAGCGTAGCGAAAGTATGATTGAAATTGTAGACTTGTTTGAATTTCTCTCGATTTTCAATCAAAACAGTCCTTCAGTCGTTGCCCTCGAGCGATTTTAACATAAAAAGACATCTGAATTATTAGCTTTCATTTTTGGTGACCCGTGGAGACCGGGCGACCGTTCGAATTGAAATTTTCAATTAAACTCTAAGTATTTTTAAATAAACATAAAATTAATTAGTCAGGACAAAGGTTAGGAATATTTATAACGTTCCTTTGTTTTAAAATTGTCCGCCACCTTACTTATTTATATTGTCAAAATAAAAGATAATAATAATACAAGTCGTTCATCGAGATACAATTTCAAAAAACGACCGAGCGTCATTGTACATACATTGTATCAATGTTTAGCTGACCTGACAGACGTTGTCCTGTCTTAAAACCGTCAAACACGCAAAGTTAAAGGGATTTTTTTACACCTTGGGTAACATTATTATAGTTTTAGTAGGGATCCTTATTTTTTTTTTCTTGCAATTAAAATAGCCTATATTAATCAGTGATAATGTAGCATCCAAATGATGAAAGAATTTTTAAAATCGGTCTAGGACTTTTTGAGCCAATTCGTTACAAACATACTAACATACAAATCTTTCCTCTTTATAATATTATATGAATATTAATTACTAGTATAGATAATTATAGTTCTCAATGTCACATTTACTCCATATTTTTTCTTTTTCGCTTGCATAGTGTTCAACGTTAGTTGTCCGCTTGGTCATCGTGGCTCTGGCATCGCGCAGCGTTGTAGTCGGATCGCGGTTACCTTGTAACTAACCAAAAAGTCTGCAATTTGTAGCGTTCAACGAGTTTTGGTTGGGCATTTTTTTTTGGCACGATTGTGCGACTCTGTAGGTATTGTATCTCGGTGAAGTCATTATATTATCTACCATATTATACTGTGGTTTAAAATGCAGTATCAAAATTATTTTCTCTTTAAAACACTCCTCTATATACTTACGCATTGCGGTTGTCGGGAAAAACTATACCTACTTCGAAAATTGGTGTTTCTTGATATGGGAAAACCCAAAGCTTCATTATTTACGAATACTATTTATGTTTTTTTTATTAACACACTAAAATTAACACATTTTTTTTGCATATTTGGAATCATAATAAACAACCCTGAATTTTAAAAAAAACTAATAAGCGACATAATTTCAAATGAACTAAAACCTAAAACTTCTTAAAAATAAATATATCCCCTAAACTAAACTAAAAAAATAACTAATCTAAAAGCCCCTTGGTGGAAGGAAAAGTGGCCGGTACTGGCAGCATTTTTTGGCCAAAGTAAGCGCCAGCATTCCCATCACCAGTGTAACTTCTATTTCATAGAATATTCTACCCATGGTATAAAACTAGTTGCGAAGACTTGACACATTTCGCCCTGAACCTTCTAGATAAGCCAGCCGGAAAACATATCTGGTTTCCGGTGCTAACTTGTCACTTGTCACTCACTAGTCGACACGCGATGTCTGACTGAGCAAAGGTCTTTCCAAACAAGGTTCTATAAACAAACTGGCACGCTGATTTTGGGTCCTGTTTTCCGAAAAATACTTGATACAAGTACATGACACTAGTTCTGTTGTTCGTATACATAATTGCAGCTGACAAAATCCATAAGCCGGCAAGGGCCGTGCCATGTGTTATTTTGAAAAAAAACTTTATTACTGTATGGAACAATAGTAAGTATTTTTATATTAAAGGGTTAGCCCTTGAGGTTTTACTATTTAAATATACGTACATTAATTATTTGATAAAATATGCTATAAAATTAAAAGTATTATATATTTATTTTACAACAATTGTCTATTGTTAAAACACTGTTTTAAACTATCAATTTACGTTTTTAACTAACGATTAACTATCAAGTTAATCGTTCCCTACATTCTGAATGAAAAAAAAGAACATTAGACATATAACTCGACCCGCTGCTATAAAACTAAATGAGTGTTATTGTCCACAAGCGCTTGTGACTTACTTAATGGGAAATATAACCTCTACATTGTACAGTTGCTCGTCACGATCCCGTGTGTTTGGAAACGGTACCGGCCTGAATTTCGAAAACCAGCATTATTTGATTGGTTTTGCTATTTTGTGCTCTAATAACGTTGCATAGAATTGCACATAGACAACAAATAGCTTCCTAGATTATTTTAGTTCTTATCTAACTACTACGAATTTTGCAGAATTCGGCAGAGAATCAGTCACCGACATTTTAGTGTATCAGGAAGCTGGAATGGCAAACTCTCATGCTCCACTGTCATTTTGAGGAAGCCAGACTGGTGGGTGTAGCTTATACCAACTCTAAAAATAAACCAATACTTATTAGTTAAGGATAAACCAATATGAGTACCTACATGTTAAAAATCAGTTCTAAACGCCTCAGACAAATCCTAGAATTAATCGAATTAAAGTAGATCCTCTGAAATTTGCAGTGTTCACGGTCACAGATAGATTGGATTACGGATATCCATAGTAATGTTATTAAATTATTTCAAGTACTGATTTGTATTTTATATTACATATCATTAGTGCTACTAGTAAATAATTTCATAACATTTCTAAAGACATCCGTTCTAGTCTATCTGTGACAAATCTGTGACCACCATGATACCTACTACCCAAAGTAGGTATCACGGTGACCATGCACGGACAGTGCAGCGTTCGAAACGTCAATAATTAAAATACTGTAAAAAAAAAACCGGACAAGTACGAGTAGGACTCAAAAAAGAAACCGAACCGTACCGAAAGAAACCGTAGACCCAAGTATTTAATATAAATTTCAACTTGATACCTTTACGCGTTCTAGAGAAAAGGGGTCTTGACAGATGGACAGACAGACGGACAACGAAGTGATCCTACAAGGGCTCCGATTTTTCCTTTTGAGGTACGGAACCCTAAAAACAGACGAATACGAGTAGGGGTAAGTTTGTAATTGCAAAACATTTATTTATTTATTACATAACTTCAAATTAACATCTTTCGGATTTTTTCCTTTATATGTGCTGCGAGACTTTACCTCTTGCCAAGTTTCATGATTCTAGCTTTACGGGAAATACCCTATATGTTTTGATTCCCTTGTGAAATCGCAAAATATACTAAAATATGCGACATAACTGGTCATATCTTTTGATCGCGTTGCCTTACAAGTTTGATTTTTTCACAGCTGAAAGAAACCGTAGACTCGAGCATTTCATATACATTTCAATTTGATACCTCTACGCGTTCTTGATAAAAAGGGTCTTGACAGACGGACAGACGGTCAACACAGTGATCCTATAAGGGTTCCGATTTTTCCTTTTGAGGTACGAAACCCTAAAAACGGATAAAAAAAATCCATTAAAATTGATAATTTCAATGTGTAATAATCGCACAAACCTAAGAAATCGTGAAAGAAGATCCGTTGAAATAAAATAGTAACTAGATTTTTTGTTCTTCAATGTCATTTGCCAAGAAATATGCACTCGGAACCACAGAGATCCTGTGCTCGGAACGCTTACGTTTTGTTGGAATACCCTCGATAAATCTTCGCACTAATGTCATGTATTGTTTATCTAATCGTTTATTGTCCGCACACGCCTCTATCCGTGATTTGTTGTTATCGTACGTACAGGAAACTAAAGGATTGATCCGACAACATCGTGCGACGTTGCAACATATTCTCTCTCCAAAACACCTGGAACAGAATGCGAAAGCATTTTTTATTTATTTAAGTCCACGTATACTGTAAGTCTAATTACAATAATTACAGGTGAAGACAGCATGCATTAATATAAGCGAAAATAAATAAATATCATCATCATCAGCCCTGAGTGACCCACTGCTGGGTATAGGCCTCCCTTTGTTTATGCCACTCTCCCCGGTCTCTCGCTATTCGCATCCACTCGTTCCCGACAGTATTTTTGATAGTCCCAGCCACCACGCAGTTACTGCTGTACACCACCTCCCATTATTACGTCTGGCCATGTGTCCTGCCCAGTTCTGTTGCATATCTAGTGAATGTCCCTCTTTATTCCGCTACCCCGTGAATGGAAATCATTAGTTGTCTATAGACGTCGATTCATCTGTAGTCTATGGCTATGGGTCAATGACACCTAGACATCCTCTTCCGCTCTGGCCGCTACACGAGTAGGATGCATTTTTCTTGTAATAATAAGTTAATATTAAACAACCATATTTAAATCACTTTATATCGTTTATATCCAACCCTGAGTCCTATAGGCCCTTCAAGTTCCACTTAAATTCCTTCACCCTTTTTACGACGTCTGCAGCCTTCGTGCGACGTCGTATCTCAGTGTTTCGGATACGGTCCTGCAATTTGATTCTGAGCATGGCTCGCTCCATGGCTTTCTGTGCGACAAAAAAATATACAAAAACATAATTAAGTCATAAATACGAACAAAATTATAAATTAAAATGTACTAAAACGATGCTATCGTTCGTTGGTTCTCGGCAAAGATATTTTATGTCGTCATTGGTTCTCAATCACTTTATGCTATAGTCTACCTACAGGCTTGATCTGTACTTCAGGCAGTCTGTGGAGGAGGCGGCTATATCTGGCACAGACACGAATACATTTCGAGTTTGACGCAGCCAGCCGCATTCATTAATCTGAAAAATCTGATTGCAAAAAAGTATTTCGAAGCACCCAATAATCATAATTCGCATGCGACAACGATGCACAATGTCGCTTAAAAAGCCACTACGCGGAAGGAAGCGAGGCGTCGCGCGGGCAGTAAAGTAACGCTGAAAAATCCGCAGAAAACGGAATTTCGGGAATGCTGCATGCAAGCTGCCTGCATTGTCATACGTTTGAATCATCCACTCGGCCCAAATGTAAATACACCTTTACGTGTCTCATAACCAAATATCATGTCATAACCGTGATTTTCTTGCATGTCGGTCGAAGATCGATGCTTTTTATCAAAGTAAATTGCACTGTCACCATTCACCAATTTTTTTTCAAGTGTTCTAAATCATTGTTAGAAAACAACGGTTTTGATCACTGACGAGTAAGAGGGCGTCAATTAATTACGTGAGGTGATTTTGGCGATTTTTTGATCCCCTACTAGTGAGATGTCGTGAGATTCGGCTTGACCCCCTCCCCCACACCTTACATAAATATAACTGAATACATTACACATACTGAAAAATAAATTTAATTGGCTGATAATTCTTTGAGATATGAGCGTTTAAAGTTTTATGTGGGGATAGAGGGGATAGGGGATACTCTGTCGCTTTCTATCAAAGCGTGTATTAGTATAACATTTGTATGGCGTGAGGCGTGACGTCATAACTCAGTATAGTGCGCTCTCTGTCTAGTATGAAATTAAAATACTAATATCTTATTTATTTTTGAACTTGTTTTAATTTTGTTTTCGTTGATTGGCTCTATTTATATGAGCTTAGCTTAGCTTTTATATGAGGTATAAAATATTTGTCATCATGCATAGTGCACTGCGGCGTGTAGCGTATATCCCGGACTTACTCTATAATGATCTATTTTCTCAGTTGGTCGTATTTATTCTTAACACGTTTTACTACTTGACATAATGTTTGCTTTTTTCCGCGATCGGTTTAGGCAGTCAATCGATCTCAACAATCATACTGAATCCAATTCAGGACAAAACAAATAGCCCTATTTCCAATACAAGTGTACAATGACAAGTATAAATGGTTGTCCCGTCCGTGACCACATTGCCCTCAAGGGATGGAATTCGGCCGGAAGTGTATCGATTTCACAGCCCTAGAGACCTCTGGTTTTGAGGTCTGAAACAATGATGAAAGGACAATATTGCTACCAGGCAGGTAGGTTTAACCTTCATCCCTATTGTGAATTTTGAATGTTGTGGGTTGAGTCACTGACGTCTAGTAAATAAATTATATTCGGGATATTTATGCGCACACGTTCATCT
The DNA here is from genome assembly GCA_914767915.1 of Agriopis aurantiaria. NCBI lineage: Eukaryota > Metazoa > Arthropoda > Insecta > Lepidoptera > Geometridae > Agriopis > Agriopis aurantiaria. The sequence goes on from OU611994.1 coordinate 13,959,799, forward strand.
AACCCCAAACTAAGTAAAGCTTACAACTAAGCAAAGATACTTTTTGAAAAATATGAGGAAAAACCTCAAAAATAGAAGTACCGAAACGCACAACCAGGGTTGGCAAAATACATGCTTTGCTTTAATTGAAATACAAATTACAAAATACTGTATCGCAAGTAATTAAAATACGAAATACAAAATATCTTTGAGTAAGGTATTTGAAATATAAAATACAAAATACAGTATTTTGGCAATATTTAATTGAAATACAAATTACAAAATACAAAATACAAAATAAGTAATCTAGACCAGCACGGGCTGAAAAGCACGGGCTCACTCCATCGCCACCGTTGTCCGGCATCGTAGACGACGTACATGCAGACAGCAGAGGGATTTTGATGATTCATCGCGACAAATTTTAATAATACAATTTGTATTCTACACAGAACAGAAGCTTTATTTATTCCGTAAAAAAACTAAAAACAAACCGCTATGACTTGACATCTTAGCTTGACGATTTGAGGTCCATTATTTTTTTGATTATTTTCATAGATTCGCTTTCTCCCTCTACGATTATTTTGCGTTTTGTTGGCCAATTTTGACGTACAGTCACAGCGTACAGTTTACATAACAGGTGCAGTGTTGCCAACTCTAATAGCTTCTTTACCATCATTAAACTCTCGCCTCGCTCTCAAACTCACGATCGCTAAATGAAGGTTAATGTATTTTAATGTTAGAATGTATTTTGAAGCCTTAAGTATTTGAAATACTAATTACAAAATACCTCAGCGTTAGGTATTTGAAATACCAATTACAAATTACATTTTAAGGAAGTAATTAAAATACAAATACCAAATACGTATTTGTATTTCAATTACGTATTTTAATTACAAGTAATTCAAATACTGCCTAACCCTGCGCACAACTGTATGTAAGCGCTATGGTTTTGCTCCACTGAATGCGACTATGATACAATTGGCCATTGTAGTAACAAGCGTTGCTTAAAAGTGAGGAAACCTCGCCTTAATATTTAGCTCTTAGGTTATCAGAGATGATATTGAATCACATTCATAATCAAAAGGGTCATCGCTGAAATCATCAACATTTAAGTAGATGTCAATATACCGTGATTCATCTATAGTAGATTACGATAACTATGATATGGTAATAAAATCAGTCAAGTGTATTGTTTCACTGATAACATATATTAGATATTCAAATATTTTGCGTGATTTAGATACCTAATACCTAGTAGATATAATATTTCCTATTGCATCACTGATAATTTATAGATAGCCCGTTGGTCCAGTTGGTAGTGAATCTGCCTTCTGAGCTTGGGGGCGCGGGTTCGATTCCCGCCTAGGGCAAACATTTATGTGATGAACATTTGTGTTTGTTCTATATCTGGTTGTTTATATCTATTTAAGTATGTATTTAAAACTATATATGTATTTAAAACTGTATATCAGTCTCTGGCAGCCATATCACAAGCATTGCTTAGTTTGGGGTCAGATGACCGTGTGTGAAAAAATGTCCCGAATATTTATTTATTTATTATTTAATAAGAACTTATAAAAGTCTATGGTCCATGGTTTAAGTAAAATCACATCACTAAATATACTTAATATTTTTTTGCATATTATGAAATTCGTATAAAGGTCTTCGGAATCACATAATGATCCTAATTGGGTATGGCAACAAAGTGCGGAGCGGATCGATTTATTCAATACTTGATTTGACTTCTAGGTAAATACTCGTTTCGGCTAATAGTAACATTTTGTTAGCATTTATGGTTTTGGCAAATCATATCCAGTAGGTACAACAACATTGTCTGAGTAGCGGGCATCCAGTGGATGCAAAAGGCAGGCTGTCGTTCGTTGTAGAGGTTAAAAAAAAGAGGGAGGCCTATGTTCAGCAGTGGACGTCTGTTGATTGATTGATTGATTGATTAACTCTTTATTGTTCACACCATGAAATTTGATACAGAGGACAAAAAACTCTTAAAAACTAGTGTAACAACTGGCGGCCTTATCGCTAAAAGCGATCTCTTCCAGGCAACCTTAGGATGGAAAGGCTTTATAGAAGACGTAGAAGACGGGGTGTGCAATAGAGGATCGACTATAAAATTTTGTTGGTATCATGTTGGCTGATGATGATGCTTAATATGCTTATCCAGTAAGTTACAATACACAATAGGTACTAATTATTAGAGATTTAGGCCCAATGCTAACTCGAGGCGGAAATAGCAACAAAAATATCAGCTTTTCCGGTTATTTACCATCATCATCACCATTTCAGCCATAGGCCGTCCACTGCTGGACATAGGCCTCCTCCATCGATCTCCAAAACGGCCGGTTGGAAGCGGCCTGCATCCAGCGTTTTCCTGCGGTCTCTTTTAGGTCGTCTGTCCATCTTGTGGGTGGACGTCCTACGCTGCGCTTACCGACCGACCGGTCCGTGGTCTCCATTCGAGAACCTTCCTTTTGAGCTTATAGTAATAATATGTTTATGAATATAGAAAGTGTTATTGTTTCTTTCCAGTTAAAACAACCGAAGCTCTTGGCACCCACCTTCGCCGGCTGGCGCGAGAGGCGGAAGCCAAGCTCCATGAGACCATGGGATGCGCACCAGAAAAGACGTGTAGAGACGAGGCATGTACAAGGTCAGTTCAAAATCTACATTCACCTGTCTTATTATAAGTATACTAACCGATGTTTCGTATGGTTGAACTACGTAAAGCAAGTTAAAAAAGGTGATTTGGGTTCCTACGGACGCATACGTTTTTCCCTTCATGAAACAATTCAATGAAACAATCGTGAGATGGTGCTTGTGCCCGCGTTGCTGATGTCCTGCTGCTATTGTTACCTGCTTCCAGTATGGTGAAGGCTTTGAAAATTGTCTTTACTCACTGACCTCTGACCTCGTAGCAGATAACTCCGATCTTGCTGCATTTAAAACAGTACCTAGAAGAATAACAACACTACTTCTGCAAATCGAAGATCAATATTCTCTAATGAGAATCATCATCATCAGCCAGAAGACGTACACTGCTGAATATAGGCCTCCCCTTTTAACCCCCACACTGAACGACAGCCTGCATTTTACATCCACTGGATGCCGGCGACTCTCACAATGTCGTCGGTCCAACTAGTGGGAGGCCTACCTACGCTGCGTCTTCCGGTTCTTGGTCTAATGAGAAGACATACATTTAATCCAGCGGTAGCTCTAATTTCTTACCCGAACTTAACTGATAAAAAAAATTAAACAACGGATGAACTGGTTGGTCTCCGGATGGGTAATTATTGGGGCATTTACAACTGAGCGCTACTATGGGTCAGATGACACGTTACATTGTGGGTCTAGTTGTTGGTCCTATAATATCTTGTTGTTATCTTGTAGACCTTTAAATCACACACCATAAAAACAGTCAATAAAGCCGGCCACATAACCTACTCACCTGAGCTATTGTATCATTTCAGATCATCTGCGAGTGGCCAAGCGGGCACCACCGGGTGTGCGGGTGGAACTGGTTCTGAAAAGGACAAGCAAGCACAGCACTGGGATAGGAGAGTGCGGACGCTGAAGTAAGTTAAAATATTAGCTTCATTATGTATCTCAGTTCTAGTGTTTATTTCAAGCTTTGGGTTAATAGGTTATTTAAGGGTCGGAAACGTATCTGTAATGTCCCTGATGTAGCTTCGAACAAAATAAAACGAATGGACGGGCGGGCCATAACCATTGAACTTGCTCAGTAAAAACGAGTCATAACCGTCGGACATTATACTTCAACACCTAATTATAACCATGTACAGTACATTTGTTACAAAGAATTGATAGCGGTTTTTGTTGTGTATATATTTACACTTCGGGAAAGCACACGAAAGCATAATTTTGTCAGATGTTTCGTTATCACGTAACAATAGTCAAGTGTTGCTCTTCCTACGGCTAGAGACTGACTGAAACGAAGTGAGCCCCGGCGCTCATTTTGTAATCTTCAAAAATGCGCTTTCTCTGGGCCCGTCCATCCATTTTATTTTGGTCGAAGGATGTTACAGGTATCCATAGGCGACAGTGATCGCTTACCAGTTGGCCCGTTAGCTTACTTACCACCTATTTCATTAAAAAAGCTGCCCTAAGACAGCAAACTTGCTAACTCTCAGTTTTAATAAATCTGAGCACGAGGTTCGCTCAAGCAAAAATTGATCCAACCGAACTTTTAACAGATGGTAAGTAACTATGTGGTCGCAGATGGTAAACATATCTAGCCTTGAACAGGAACTGGCTCTCAAATGAGACTGCTGAAACACACTCTTGGTGGTTAACGACAAATTCTCAACGTGATGGTGGTAGCTAGCCAGCCGAGCAGTAGATAATACCATGCTTTGTTTTCCTCCCAAAGTTTTCCTTCACTTTCGAACGCGCCAACCACTGATCATAATCCAACGCTACAAAATCTATGGCTGATAATATACACATAATGTTCCAGACGGCTCCTATTAGGCTGGCAACAAATCCGTGTGCCGCCCGCGCCGCCTGCGCCGGATCTAGAAGTTTGCGGCGCTCACGCAGTCACCGCTCGCGTGCGCGATACGCGTTCCTTCGCGGTACATGACGCGCCGGTTATTACTAAATACAAAGGTAAGCATACTGAGGAGCCGCCAGCGGTAGCAGGCTAGCTTGAAGGTAAAGTTAGGCAGTGGGTCTAGCTGGAAAGGCGCAAGCGTGTAGTTGGTCAAAGTAGCCTATAAGCAGCATCGTCTAAAAGGTGGCGGATAGTAGAGTGGCTACTTACAAGGGGGAAATGAAGTGTTTAAAAAAACATTCACTTCCGCAAAGGGCGGAAAACATCTTGAACAAAATGCGACGTAAAAATCTTCGATCAAAAAATACATTTTTCGAAGGTAAAAAGGGGAAAATTAGGGAAAATAGGTACAAACAGTGGCGCTGACTTGCTCGGTCAAAATACCCTCGTACCTCCTTCGTCCGCCAAAGATTATTTCGCAGTCAAGTTTATTTTCTAGTTGCGTGCATTTTAATTTACTTGGTCACTGTAGTGATCCAATGAAAATATTTAAGAAAGAATATTCAATAATAATAGGTAGACAGGATTTAGGGAGTGTTTCATTGCGATGCTGATGTTAAATTTTGATTAAATTAAAAACCAATATAGAAGTACGCTCACGCTTAAAATTCTTAGGCTATGATAAACAACCTACTTAAAATAGCTAAGGGACCAATGTTAACTCCGGTGTATACTGGGTTACGCGGAAAGGGTGTACTAAGCTGAAAGGAGTCCATAGTACCCGTAATTATGAACAACTTTTACTATGGGAGCAACTCTGAAATCGCGAAAAAAATATCAGGTTTCAGTTCAATGCACTCATTCCGTTTAACGTACTCTTTCCGCGTATAACCCTGTATAAAAATTGCGTACGAGTCTCAGTTACATTCTTGGGGTTGAGGCCACACTTGTACTGGCATTAATTGGTATTTAAGCATTTATCTCAAACCCATAAAAAAAACAAGGAATCAAAGCTGGAACACAAAAAGTCACAAAGAAAATTTGGCAAGCCTTGTTGTTAAAAACCACTATAATTTATGATGATTATCCTTATAGTGGAATGGTCATCACGAGCAGACTTCTCCAATGTATGCGGCAGTCGAGAGATGGCTGCGTCTGGGACATCCAGCGGCACTCGAGTCCTAGCGGCAGGCCTCACCAGGGGACGCCGGTACTTCTTCAGGGCTGCCGCTGGGAACATCAAGGGATGGGGACCTTTCACCGTATCTGTTCCGAGGAGTGTAGTTCCTAGCAGTAAGTACAAACTTGAAATGATCGAAACAATAAGTAGTAAAAGTCAAGGTCCCTATACACAGTTTTTAGAACTACTAAAAGGGTGCCTGTACCTAGTTACGCCCTTGTTGGCTACTGTATAAATGTGCCTGGGTAGTGTTGATAAGGTGATCACTTAGATTAACTACACAGGTGATCATACTTTTTTTCATCGTATCTGTTTTCTATAAAGCTCCTAAAGTTTTTATTCCATCCGTAGGCTGGCGTGATGTATCATCCCGAACGTCCCGCGGTGAGTCAGGAGGGGCGGCGGCGGCGCTCGAAGCCCTAGCCTCGGCTGCAGCAGGAGCTCGGACCCGACCGCAGGCGCAGCCTCCTCGCCTACCACGGAAGAAGACGGCGACTATACGACAGTTGTTCACGGCTGCTAGCAAATTCCAGAAGAATCTGAGAAGGTAATCAGAGAAAGTTTTCTTGAGGGACATCTTGACGCTATAAAACAGATGTTCAAGTTCGAGGCATATATTTTTAAGAATCTCTTTTGTATGGCGTTTCGGAGTCATCAAAACACAATCGATGCTATAAAGTTCTATGAGAAATATGGTTTTCGGGTTGACTTACAAAGTCAGCGTCAAGGCCTCAAATTCTAAGTGCAAAATACATGATTATCTTTTTGGTGATTTCCGTGTAAAATAATCATCTAACTTTCTCTCACCTGTCTATTCCAGAGGGATCTATTTAGCCTGTATCCTATACCACGAAGACAAGGTGCTGGTAACGAGTGAAGAGTTCCTGCCAGTCATAGAAGTCGATGAGACCTACCCCACCTGCATCTACACTGACTTCCACTGGCTCATGAAGGTGAGACGCATTATCAAGATTGCGTTTCTCGACACCCACGAAATAACCTCCAAACTTGACCTTTGCAGAGAGCTTTTTATCTATTGTCTCACTATAACTTAGAGTGAGACAACATAATATACCGAATATAAAAATATGAACCCAAATGTCCATGTATAATAAAATTATGTTCGATTTGATAACGATGGCAAGTAGAGACCCATAAAATTTTACCATTGCGTTTTGTAATCCGGTTCTTAAATATTACATTATATTCCGCAGGTATCTTGTTCGTGGGACGACGTGAAGGCTCTACGGACAGACATGGAGAAGCACACGTCTTCATCAATCCACTTCCGGCTAAAACTGCTCACGGCGGCTGCTCAGATGCAATCTGCACTCTGTATACAGGATCTAGGTATATTTTTGTGAAATATCTGTTGAAAAGGTACACCATCCCCGAGTACTCGGGTATGTCCTAAAATTTCGACCAGAACCACCGGAGGATGGGCCACAGTGTCCTATTAGTACACGCTGAACGTACGTACGTGCGATCCCCAAGCTGACTTCCAAGCGTGGGGATTATGGCAACACCCTCTCTAAGAGGGAGACCTTTCTCCAGCAGTGGACGTTTAATGGCTGCTGATGTGATGTGATATTGTGAGGTACACCATCACCAACGCCGGCCCTAGCCTTTGATTAGGGTAGAGCAAGGTTGTCTTTCAGCGCGCTTCTTTTCTGAAAACCAAGAATCGATTCCGGGATAAAAAGTATGCCATGTGCCAGGATATAAACTATTAAAACATCGACATTTTATGTTGTACCAAAGATTATATACTAGAAGTGCCTCAACACACTAGGTGCCGTAAAAAAGCGGAAATTCATTTCGTCGTTAAAGAAACATTTTTTTTTTTTTTTTAATTTATTTAAAACACATAGTACATTACATTTCAAGTTAGTAAGTAAGTGCAAGTACAAGTTAGTATATGAACTTCCGCAAAGTATCTAACGTAATATTATAAAAATAAATATTAACGTGACGTAATAAATAAATATTAGTACAAGCTGGTTTGGTGTGTCTCCCTGGCTGCCTTGTGTTTCATAGCATAAAAAAAAGTATAATATATCTATTTTGTTTTTATTCCAATATAATATTAATATATTTATTTTCCTCTCCATGTGCCAAAATTGTTTCAATATGCGATAACTGCTAAATGGTGTTTAATTATTTAATGTATCAGTAATCTAGTTATTTATCAGTGTATATTTTCCAAATAAAAAAATAATAATTATAAAATAAATAAAGTAAATCAGTCTCTTAATTAAACTGATGTATAATGTGTTTTTTTAATTTTTGAGCAACAATGAATTGTAATTCACAAATTGTCATTTGCCTGGCTTTCTGAGCAAAGAGACTCACCAAGTTCTGCCGCCCTAGGTCCGGGCGTACTCGGCCTATAGGGAAATCCGGCCCTGGTGTTAATAATCGTCATCACCTTCCAGGTCAACTGTACCACAAGCCCCTCCGGGACTCCAATGGGACCGTGGTGCTGTCTTGCGTGAACAGCGTCAAGTCTGCCAAGTCTGTGTCCGCTCTCAACTCGCGCTGGGTTCCCGTCTCCCGGCTGCGGCGGCGAGTCCTGAGCGAGGACAACACTATAGGGGAACTGCTGATGGCTTCTGTGCATGAGCAGATTGCTTATCATCAAGTAAGATAATATACAAGGTTACGCGGAAAGGGTGTAGTGAGCCAAAAGGGGTCCATAGTACCCATCATTATCGACAACTTATACTATGGGAAAAACACTGAAATTGCTTAAAAAATAGTAGCTGTTCCATACATTTTGTCGAGATCCCTCTCGACCATTTTCAATGGAACTGCTTATATTTGTTTCGCGATTTAAGAGTTACTCCTATAGTAATAGTTGTTCCACGTGCAAAACGCCTTATCATTGTGTCCCGTCTAAAGCCTCCTACACCTACACATACAATGCTGATGGTCAGTTGCACTGTGCGTCTTGCAATAGGACCGGAGGACAGGAGGAATAAAATTGCTCTCCGTCGTATTTTTTCCACTGTAGCGCCGTATTTGCCAGCGCGGTCTATGACGCGTCGCGTTGTTCGCCGCTCCGCAACGCGCGCGCTTCTATGCGTACCTACCTAGTTTTATACCTATACGTTCGAGCGCTATTTGCCTAAAGTGTCTGGAAAACCTCGCCTTAAAGACTAAGTTTGGTTTTGCCAGCCATATACGCGCTCATAACCGGCGCTTGTCAGGTTCACCGTTGACGGACACGTCAAGGAAGCCGATTTATATATAATAGTTATTCAATACGGTGGGTATTATGGGCTCCTTTCGGCTTAGTACAGCCTTTCCGCGTAACCCAGTAAAGATAAACAATATTGACTGGTGTTTGATTTATTGAACAAGTATTAACTCGCTTAATATCAGGCGATTTGGAAGGTATTATAAATAAAAAATATACATTAGTATTGAATACTCGTATTTTAAGTATACATACATTGTTTTTTTTTTCGATAAAAAGCTGCTAATCTTCATACAGCTGAACAGATTTTCTTGAATTACAGCTAAGAGAACTCTCGATCAAATCGCCTATCAAACAAACAAAAAAACTAAATCAAAATCGGTTCATCCGTTTGGGAGTTGTGTTTAGGAAAATAATACAATTAAACGACATGTTCTTATTTACGTTGGCGCCAAAACTCTAGAAGTGAGTTCTAATCTAACGAACGATGTCCCAGGTGTCGCGAGTGCAGCTCCCCCGCGGCTTGTACCTGGGCTACCTGAAGCTGCAGTCTTCAGTGGAGGTGGTCCGGCTCGTGGCGCCCGCCAGGACTCCCAACGTGCCCCCGCACACCAGGGTTAGAGATAACCCACATGTTTCTGCGTAAGTTCCACCCTTTAGATAGATAACTATTTATATAATGTTCACACCACGGTGCATGCGATATTATGTCTGTCCGTGTCGCACTTATGTCAATCCAAATGAGAGGAACGATGATGAAACTAATATCGCAGATCCTGGAATAACCCCCCAAAAGTATGTATGTCACATGCGATAAAATATCTTACGAAACCACTATCGGCTTATACAATAAAACAATACAATATACATTTAAAGCCCAGAAGCCTTAGAGCAAATATTTTTTTGTACCGACTCTGGTAGTATCATAGTACCTTATCTGATCTGATCTGCAATGTGGAAGTCAAACATCACAGTTTGTTTTAAAACAAAGTTATTTTCTCTTACAGAGAAGAATGGGAATACCTCAAAAACCAATCTGGTAAACCGTCAGACGAGCCCGTCAACAGCTTCGTGTCAGGACACGAGAAGCCCTCAGAATCTCAAGAAATGTTCCTCGATCAGATCGCCTCAGCATCCCGCCGCCTCTTTAAAGACATGGAGATACCAGGAGAATGCGTCATCACCCACCGAATATACGACCTCGAGGTCGTCGAACTCAACAGTGACGTCAGTTTCATCATGGTATGTCCTCCAGCGGAACAGGCCTGCTCCGTTCCTGGGCAGAAAGAAATCCTACTCCAAAAAGGCGATTTACTAAGCCTCCCCATTCAGGCCTTCGAAATGATCCACCTTCAAACATACCATACTAATATTCTCAACAAATACTCCAAACTTAGCTGCGTTTTAGAACTAGATGTAGCATTAGCGGCTCATTCGCATAGAGAGGCTTTTTCATGTAGTGAGCTACAAACAGCCAAAGAAAGACTATCAAAACTAGAAGACCTCCAAAACAACCTCAACACCATATGGAAAGCTGAACGATGGTTGATGGATCTCATTGGCTTCGCGAGAGACAAAGACAAGGCGGCACCTAGCTCAGGAATATTGCTCAAAAACGTACTAGATAAAACCCCTTCTCAATCATCTGATGGGCCTGATATCGGGGACCAGGAAAACGAGGCTAACTTAAAAGACTTCTTAACGATACCTCCGAGAGACGGGAAGATGACGAAATCATCTCCAGGGAGAGGATCTTGGCCAGGACCAGCTGGGAATGGAAACCACGCAAATTTACACCCTGAATTCAGCAAGTCAGAACAGCAACTAAGCTTAGCACCTCGACAGACTTCCATATCAACCCTAAACCTTAGCAGCTCGCAATTCCTCAACGCGGATAATAATAAACGGAAGAACAGCGCCGATTCTCAATTCACCCAGTCTAGCAATAACTACATGAGCAGTAACTCCCAATTCGATGTAAAATCGACTGGATCGCATTCAAGCATCAGTAGCAACCGTCTTCCCCCTTCAAGAAGCGAAGACACTTTAGTTTTACAAAACGAAAATGTAGAACCAAAACCCCGTCCACATAGCATCAACACCACTTGCGCGTCAACCACGTCCAGTCCTTTACTAACCGTTAAAGGTTACTACCCAGGAAGCATGATAAGCGTCAGAACTTCTAAAGGAAACGTGTCCGAATCAGCCCAAAGTTTATCCAGTGACTCAGAAAGCCAAAGCTGTCCTTTAACATTAGTTCCTTTAAAAATCCGTCCTCAACACTTCAGGAGTCCATGTAATGTTATTCCTTCTAAGAGTTTAACCAATGTGAAGTCTTCAGATGTGGAATACACTGATACTGGTCAGGAGTTTCCAAAACCGAGCTTGACCGTGAAGAGGCAGCCGTTGTTAGAAACTCAGGAGGATGTGGAGTATAACAATAAGGTTCCAAAGACTGAGGGGAGAGAGCATATCAAAGCGCCAGAGTTGCGGACACCGGATCAACCAGGGATTTTGCAGGTGAGAGCAAAAATTATGTTGCATATAAGTAATAAAATAATTTTGTTCTACCCACATTAGGCAAAAAAAGGACTGTCTGTCTGTTTGTTAAGTACCTACCTATACACAGTTTTACCTCCTATAGATTCCGTACTCAAGGCAATCTCAGGTCACCGCTTATCGATGCAAATAGACCTATAAAAATCCACTCTCATTGGTTCATTAACCTTAAGAAAACCAATAGGAACGTTCTGTCCCAGGCACCGTAAATTTGAAGAAAGCGCGAGCACTTTTATCAATCTGGTGACTGGGTTAGAACAAAGAAACCTATCTTATACGGGGTAATCAGTGCCTTCTCATGACTAAACAAAGAAGTAAGTAGGTATATTTCATTATGATATCGGACGATACAGTTATCCAATAAAAAAGCAGGAAAACTGGTAAATGGCTTGTATAACCACCTGGTGACCGGTGGCGTAGCACATTGGCCTGGTCGGCAGACTTCATAGGACGGCGCGGCGTTCTTCTCGTGCCGCACAAAATTTTGACCAGACTACACATCCGTTACATAGACCAATGTTGTATTTTGTTCAATGTAGTAATCATGACCTTTCTACCCAGGTGTTTGCCGCTTACGAGACCGGCCTAGCCTCGGGCACATCTCTCAAGCTGCACGTGACTCCACGAACTTCCGCCCGCGAGGTCATCGACTTAGTTGTCAAACAACTCAACATGGCCGCCGTGCTCAAAGGAAAATCGGGCCCCGTGTACGGCCCAGAAAAACTACACGACTTCTGCCTCGTAGCAGTCATTGGTGCTCGAGAAAGATGCCTTCGAGATGACTTCAGACCTCTACAGCTTCAAAATCCGTGGAGAAAAGGAAGATTATATGTTCGGCTCAAACACGATGTGTTGGCAGCACTGCAACATTCTGCCAAGCAACCCGCGTATATATAAAAAAATACGGCAACTGCAGGTTATTTTATTAATCCGCGTTCATAGAACTTTTTTGTGGAAACTATAGACTGTCTAGTTTCGTTTTTGGTGCCAATTTTCTTATTATGTTGATGCTTTAAATAGATAAGTGAAAGTTGTGAGTAATAATAGATTGTATTAACAGAATTTATGGTGCTTTTTCACTGTAAATAATGTCGCTTTAACATATATTTTCTAGTATTTTGAGAGTTATTTATATTTTTTAGAGCCTACAGATTAAATTAGTGGTGTTATAGCTTTTCCTGTCTACCTAGTTCAATTTTTAACTATTGTCGTGTCGTTTCAAGTAGATAGACCTAAAAAACTAATTCTTAAGGTTTTTAATCTTTTAGCAAATTCGTTTGAAAACTTCTGAGTTTAATTTATCTTCTCTAGAATTAAATTTAAATGGAATTTGTATGAATGAATGAATGAACTAGAAACTGATGTAACCATATCTCAGAGGTGAACAGGGTTGAAATATTTAAAAAACAATATTTTTTCATAATTTATAATACTAAATCAAACTTTTTTGTCTATCTGTTATCTTTGAATGTGTAATACAGACAACTTATCTGTAGATTTGAATGAGAATTTGTACAAAAATAAAATGAGAGCTTTTCAGAGTGAGTATTAAAAAAAGGAATTGCGATAATCTAAATATAGGTCAGCTAATTCGGAATTGGCGCTTAATTATATTTATAAAATTCAGCGCCATCTTGTAATTAAAGTCGTATATTTCAGGCACTTGTTAGTCCCATGATCTACAAACTAATGCCTAAATAAATATATCACGCTGTATAGACCGTTCTTCTAATTATGTAGGTACCTACATAACGCCGAGGATACACATGCCTGTAAAATGGAACAGTAGCGTGCATGCTTGTTAACGGCATGTACAAGTAAGTGGCGCAATGTATATAGATTTACAAGTTACAAGTTCGTACAATAGATTTGCAAGTTACAAGTTTGCAAGTTCACACTTGCCGATTTTGTAGCCCCCCTCTCCCTCACGTTGCATGCCAGTACATCAAATGTTGTGCTATCTACTTGCGTGGCAAATACAGGCATGCCAGTTAGCGTATACACATGAAAGTAGGTGGCACGTGCAAGGAGCTTTTATGCAAGCGTGCCAGCTACAGTTATGTGTATTCCCGCCTTAAAACCGGAAGAAAGGCCTTGAAAAGCTCTCATTGTAGGTAAATACTCCATTGTGACGACTCTACAAATAAGTTTGGTTTGTGGAATGCGCTTTAGTGCCTATTTGGTATATATGGATATGTGTTCCGTGGGCGAAGTTTCAATAGAAACTTCATTTTCGAAATTCAAAATGTTTATTATAATTTCGATACGTGTTTTACGTATCGAACACTTATTCCACAGATATTTTTTTATTTCTCATACTTGATCGTGTTGGCTTCAAGATCTCAAGCATTTTTCTTTTTGTACTTTTGCCATTCGATCTGTCCGACTTAAAAAAACCCCTTCTGAAAATAATAATTAAAAAAATCCTCAAATTTAATTCCAGTATTTCGCTTTTAAAGTTACGAATTGAAATGTTATTCCAACATTTCTATTGATTTTATGAAAGTCGGAGAGATCAACCAATGGTACCTACAAAAACAAACATGCCTGATAATAAAATTAATCTTTGGCCAAACCAGGGGCGGATCCAGGATTTCATGGGGGGGGGGGGGGCATTCTAACAAGGTTCGAAGAAATCAAATCGAAAAATTGAGTCGAATGTATGCAATTCGGTGTGTAAAGTTTTTTTTTTGTATTTTTTTTATATTTTTATTTCGTAGATAAGGCTATTTTAAGAAACTAATTTCAATATTTTTGTTTTCTATTGAGTAGTTATTTTACAATATTTTTTTGAAAATTGAAATTATGTGACGTCACCATATAGCACAAAATTTCGTTGCGTTGAGAAGCCTAAAAAAGCACCCCATATTGGCAGCCCTGAAAAAAACCAGACAGTCAAACCACAGAAATGAAAAAATATTCTATTCTGTGTGACGAACAGTGTGTCAAATGTATAATATTTTTATTCTTAAAAGGCACAGGAAATAAAATGCTACAATGTGACGTCATTTAGAGGTCAATGAAAGTCGAATGATTTCTTAGTTGTATGTTAAAATAAATGGCATCTTATCGTTTTTAAAGGTCAGAGTAGAAAAATAAAGGTTGGTAACATAAAATCTCGAAATGGTTTTGGAACTGGCATAGGTACATTTTTTTTAGCATACCGAATTGCTAGGTGTTTTGGGGGGTTCATGGCCTCCGTGCCCCAAAACACCCTCCCCCCTGGGTCCGCCAATGGGCCAAACATGGTCAATGCATTACAGCTTCTGTTATATTTATGAAATAAGTGTGTAAATACTTAATTAATTAGGATAAACTGAATTATTAAACTTACATAGACTTAACTTACTTAGATAAAAATGAAACAAATTTCCGACCAGAAAATTAATTTTATATAATATTATTTTCATTTGGTGTTATTCCAAAATGCAGTTTGTTTTAATATTTATCAAGGTGTTTTATGCTCCGCCCGGTTTATAATAGAAAATAAATACTCATAGCTTAGTAGTACTAGGTATCCATCAGTCTGCATCAATATCTATGTATGTTCACCTTAGCAAACCGTAGGTGAGGTACGACATCTATCTAAAAAGTATATTTGTTACTTATTTAAGGCGCTTGCAGACGATGCTTAGTACAAGTGCTACTAACCACTTGCATTGCCAATTGCACTAAGCAAAACGATGTAGACGATGCGTAGTAGCAACGGACCGCCGTCCAACCAACGGGAGAGAAAGTGAGAATATCATATTTCCCTCTCTTTCTCTCCCGTTGGTCAGACGGCGGTTGAGGTCAACCAAATCCATACGTGTGTTAACACTATTATGTTAGCAATTAATACGGGGTTAATCGCCCTAATGGAAACGCTCCCGAAGCCAAAACGCTACTATTATACTATCTAAACACAATCGAACACCACTAGTTAACCATTTGATTGTTTTAGCGTTGTTTTAGTGGTAAAAAAAATCGGAAACCAGCAAAGTATAGCGTACAAGCGTGCACGCGACGAAGGTGGGCGCGCTACTACAATTTTAAAAACATTCTTATATATTAGGTAACCTTAAACCTTAAACTCTAATAGATTACTAAATTAAATAACTTTCAATTCTATCTCGTACTTCCCCTACGGTTGAATATATTTACATGTACATACAGAAATAAATATCTTATTGTACATACAGATAAACTATGTGATTGTACAAAAGACGAAAATAAGTAAAAAAAAGTTATAAACTTGTTATGTTCCAACAGGGGGTAGGAAAAAAATTACTTTTTATCAAATTATTCGAGCCAGCTCAAAGCGAGCCAGAAAGAGAGATTTAAATTTTTATGATGCCTAACTAAATGTCTTATGATAAAATATTTTATTTTATTCTATTTTAATGTCATAATATATTATATCCACCCTGTCCGGTGTTGTAAATTAGAATAGAAAGTGGGTTATTAAAGTGATGCACAAATAAAATAATAATTATTTATCATTTGTTTATTTTTTTTCTTCATCTGTAAAGAGCTTTGAGGCTATGATTCCACTTTTATTATGCGACGCGAACTGCTAGACCGGAATGTGATATTCCCCGATTAAAGATAGTCTGGCTAATGAAAGTAAAGCGAAAAAACGCACTAACTTTAAAAAAAACATTTTGCTACCCCGTATGAAATTCAAACATTACTATACAATAAAAAATTATAATTTATAAGGAATCAAGTGAGATATTTCCAGGTATGTCATACTAATTTTTGGGGTTCCAATGCTGATATTTATAAATTTGCCGCGTTTTTTCAGTTTCTTATTTCATTAGCCAGACTCTACAATCTGTCTCAATCTGTCTTCAAGTCGCGAGTGAATCGGTTTTTTCTACAACAAGCGTGCTCAAAGAATTCGGTCCAAATTCTTTGAGCGTACTCCATCGTAGACTACACAATCGCTAAACAGAAATGGTACATTTATGTTTTTAATCTGTGGAATTTACCTACTTTTGGCCAGGTGGCAGTCAAGCATACAACAGAGTTTTGGCGTGGTACGTCTTGTACATCTGCCACTGTCAAGTACCTATTGAAATATTTTCAAGTTTTATCAGCAAAGTAAGATAAAGTGGTGGAGACTGTGGCTGGTGGCTTCTATGGAGTTTTAGAAGCAACGAGAAAGGACATGTTTTATCACATCTTGCAAATACACTCGAGCACGTTTGCTAACACTAATTAAATAATGCCAGTGTCAAGTATTGTAATTTTTTCAAGCATAGACATTGTCAAGCAAGCCATGGTCCAGTCAAAGTCATGCCCCACATTATATAGGTATACCCCACAGATCTACTACCTATAGATTTTCAATGAGCGTGGCTAGCTCAGTGCCTCTCGCTTCAACAAGGTGTGTTGCCACATTAAAATGATTTGCTATAAGTTAGGGTAATTTACCTACTATGATGGGTAGTGAATCTTCAATGAGTACTTTGGAAACAATACTACCTTTTAAATATTTATATTTTATACACTATCTGCTGCAACCCGCGGAGCTACCTGCAATGTTCTGGGAAGAAAAGTACGTTGTCTGTCCTCATGACACACCCTATCGTCCTGACAAAATTTGACTTAGCCCATGATCTAAGAAAACAAGGTCTAGCAATCTGGGAGTGGTCCCGCAATGACGTCACTGTCCAGCTGCCACTTTATTCAATCAGCTGTTACGTGGTGTATCGTCATCTCTCTCGAACCTGTTGTAAATTGACATCATTGCGGGACGCCTACGTAAACATTTTTTCTCGGATTGCTATACCTGGCGGAGTATATTATTATACCATGACTTAGCCGTTTCCTCGTAAAAAACAGACAGAAAGATACTTGCGTTTTTATTATAATTATTTGTTAGGATTAGAATATAGTACTAGAAAAAAGGTTGTAAAGTAACCATAGCATGATTTTTTATGATTAATTAAAAATAATAAAAAAGTCAAAGAGTTAAAACGGAAGGGCAAAGGAAGGGCCCCCATGCAACAAACGTTAAACATATTTTTGGATTTGTTCTAGTGTAAAAACGGTAATCCGTACAAGCGTCAAATTTAGCGGATTATAGTAAAACAACAAATAATAAACACTGGCCAAGTGCGAGTCAGTGACAAATTTCTGTTTACCACTAAGCTAAGCAACGTCGGGCGCGGTCGGTACTTGGATGGGTGACAGCCTGGGCGTGATGTTGTCTTTTTGCACAACTTTTTGTATTTTGTGATTGTAAAGAACTCTCAGCGCGTGAGCCCGACTCGCGCTTGGTCAGTTTAGTTTTTTCATGAATGGAATTATGTATAACATTCCAAATAATTAGATAAATAGACTCTTTAATGTTTACAGTACAAATTTCACGAACAGCGCGTAGCTTTTTGAATCGGTTCGCCGAAATCGCCTTTTGCTTTTCCAGCTTCATAACTGTGGCCTCATTAATATATATTTAATATTAACATTCACCATATTCATATGGGCATAAAAGGGTCGGTATTTTGCACTTCTTGCAATGTGCCAGCTTTTTTCAGCAATGTGACAGGATCAGTTGGAAACCTGCAGAACGAATAATTTATGTTAGTTACGGTGGGTAATTTCTTTCATAAACTGGCAACATACATAATTTATTTTCTAAGTGAATAATTTGATAAAATTCATAGAATTAGACCACAAATCGACCTAAAAACTGACTAATTATGAATAAAATATTTGCGAATTGATATCCTGAATTTATTTAGGTGATCGTTACAAGCTTTATATGTTTACTTACGTGTGAAATGATATTTCATCGTATTTTCGCTCACTGCGCTTCTTGCAGCCCAAAATGCTACAACCAACCATTGTAAAATATCTTTTACAATTATTTCTCAGAGGAAACACGCATTGATCACATTTAATCACCAAAAAAAGGCAATAAATATAATTCAAACCCGTTTTGTTTGTCACTGATTATTACAGATTTTGACACTTGAGGTACCAAAAACAGGTCACGCCGATAAGGACAACAAAATCTATTTATGTCCTTTTCGTACTTGTGCTGAGCCATATCAAGTTGTCTCATTCACTAAAATATATTGCCGATCTGGTTGTGTATATCTGTGGTATACCCCAAGATCTGTGACTATAATAGAGGGAGGTATACTTATGACAGTAAAATACATAATACGAGGCGGTATGGTTTTAAGAGCTTTAGCCTGTCTAGTGAAATAAAAAAATAATTAAAGTCAACGTCAAGTCAACACGTATCAATCTTCCTTTTGAAGTTTCATTTTCTTTCGTTTATTTTCCGATTATTGTTGAGTTGATTTGAATAGTTTGTATCAGTGACCTAATAAAAATTATTTGAATTCTCTAATTTGTGACAAATAGGTTGATTCAAAAACTTGCTACAATGAGTTTAGTGGCGAACACAGGGTAAGGATAAAACGAAACCAAAACTTGTGTTATTATCCGGTGGACTTGCTGATATAAATTTCGACGTTTTAAATTAGGAAACTTGCTGGCCGGACTCTTTTTATAACTGGAGCATCTCGAGGTATCGGCAAGGCGATAGCATTGAAAGCAGCTAAAGATGGAGCAAATGTTGTGATAGCTGCCAAGACTGCCGAGCCTCATCCCAAACTTCCTGGCACTATCTACTCAGCTGCTGAAGAGAGTACGTATCTTTCGAAGTTCATTAAACCTTCAATGAAGCGTTAGAAGTCCTTATGCAATGTTATCATAGTTTCATAGTAAAGTATTTTCTGTTAAAACTACTTTTAGGGAAGTTGGACTTTGCACCTGTCATGGACTATTGACCAAGATCCAAAGTTCAACACCTGTTATCAAAACAACAAATTATTTATGTGATGCATTCAATGATTTGCAAACACATGGATGTTGGATCTAGTACAAAATTCACAAAAAGTGTCCCAAGTTTACCTCTGTAAATTAACCCGAGTTGCACCAGCAACTGCAGCCCTTGATAGCATAAAAATTATGTCTTTCCGAATTAAAGTCTACACGTCTACGAATTAAGGTCTAAAATTAGCCTGTTTTGCTTAATTTTTTTGATAGTGAATAGTTTCGTTTTTTAGTGGAATTAAAATCGTAAAAAGGTCGCGATCATTTTTGCGCGCCGCGTTCAATACCGCGCCAGGCGTCATCAAGGTGGGACCTATGTTCGTTTTTGTCGTTGCACTCCCCCCACGGGCGTCCTGATTCTAGCGTGGCAAAATACATCGTCGCTATAACTCTCGGATGACCGGCCGTTAAGTTCAGATTAGAACTTAAGGCACATCACGGGTTAAGATTAATTTTAGAAATGTAGAAAAGTTTCTTTGTGACTATTATACTTAAAACAAACAAAAATATGAGTATACAATGTACCTCACATTGTTATAAATTCGGCCCTAACTCAGCATGTTGCTAGTTGTATACAACCAATTGCTGTACCAAGAACTTAGTTGTGAGTGAATCAGTTTCTTCTAGGCAAGCAACCAATATTCTTCCGCATATCCCCATGGTCCTCCACACAAAGTGCATAATATCCCCACAGTTGATATTCCAAAAACCGGTACAAAGTGCTTTGATTCCACTTTTATTATGCGAACTGCTAGTTTCTGGATTACACTGCCTGTATGGGTGTTCCCCAATAGTTAAAATCTGGGTGTCTTCAAATCGCGAGTATATCGGTTTCTTCTAGGCAAGCATGCTTCATCATAGACCGCATCATCAGGTACATAACTTCGCTTAACATCAAGAGAGGTCATACACAAGCCCCATATTTTTTTCTCTCTAGTTATAAGTTTAACATGTCTCTGGCATCGTAGCTCCTAAAAGATGACAGAAAATGTTGGTTGTTATTTTTAGGGTTCCATTCCCGAAGGGTAAAAACGGGACCCTATTACTGAGCCTATGCTGTCTGTCTGTCCTACCTTTAAATAGTTGTATCTTTCGAACCGTAATAGATATCCAGTTAAAATGTTTACAAAATATGTAACGTTACAGCGAATTTACTAAGAAATAAAAAAGGCAAAAAGAAAAACGAAAGGCCAATACAACAAATATGTATTTTTTAAACATTATTTTGTATTAGCTTTTAATGTAAAAATGGTAATACATACAAGCGTCAAACTTGGCATGATTATAGTACACACTCTAAAGTATAACAAACAAATGATAAATAATGGCCAAGTGCGAGTCGGTGACAAATTTCTGTTCATAACCAAGTTAAGCAACGTATTTGGTTACATAAATGACCTTATCATTTCTTTCATCATATCGAAACTGCATAATTTACTAATTTTGAAGTCGGTTTTTTAAATTGATAATCATTGTATTTCACGTAACCCTCGCGCGAGCACGAAGCGCACTTGGCGGGTTTAATTTTTAACGTATTATTTATTTTCAGTTGAAGCATTGGGAGGAAAAGCACTGCCGTGCATTGTAGATGTGCGGGATGAAAAACAGGTTCAGAAGGCTGTTGATGATGCTGTTAAAAAGGTATACCTACCAATTAACTACTAGGTAAGGTAGGGTGTAAGTTTATGTCTCAAGAATGTGTCAAGACATGCATAGGCGGGTTCCGTAACCAAAGGCATACAGTTGTGGTCATATTCATAGTTTCTTTGTGAAGATCATTTCATTAAAAAAGTCAATGACTTTTCGGCAGTTTTAATGCTACAACTCAAAAAGTTGTTATCAATAAATTTTCAAAATAATTTATAATAAAGGTTTTTAATATGACCAAATCGGCATGGCAAGTTACAAATATCTATATTTAATAGTTTGGAAAAATAAGGGGAGGAACAACTTTTCAGTCTTCACTCAACTTCATTTCTAATTCAACGATAACAAACACGAAAGGGGTACATAAAAAAAATATATCCTCATTTCACATGTAACAGCATAACCCCTAAAATGCATATTTTTTTATTACTTTACAATTGAGTTCTATACTTAAACTACAATTGTGCAAAGTTTCATGAAGATGCAAAGTTTGATTGAAAATTCTAATGGCTTGGGACGAACAGACACATAGACGGATGGAAAGACAGATATACAGATGGAAATAATGAACTTATAAGGTTTCCTTGTAGTACTGCAGTAGTTATAAGATTCTCTAATAACATAGCCAAAAGATAAGTAGATTAGGTATCGTTAAAAATGCAGCAGGCAATGTGCAATGCCTTCTTATATAGAAACGAAGGAAATACATGATTTTATCCAAAATATTAAATCCTTTCTTCTGAAATATTTCAATTTATCTTTAATTGTAAATATGTTATCAACATAATTTCCTTATGTTTCAGTTCAACGGCATCGACATTCTTATCAACAACGCGTCGGCTATATCCCTGACGGGCACCGAGGAGACTAATATGAAGAGATACGACCTCATGCACAGCATTAACACGAGGGGAACTTTCTTGGCGTAAGTTGTATGAAGATTCTTTCCCGGCGCTTAAATAGACCTCGTTGAGTGTACACTGTCTTCGACTGAATCATCAGTGGGTCCATAGCTCAAAAAATATTGTTTTTAACCGACTTCAAAAAAGGGCTCATTTATTTATTTAATTCATGTTTGTTACCTCAGAACCGATTTGGAAAATTATTTTTAATTAAAAGATATATGTAGTTTCAAATTGGCACCATAGAAATTTCATCAAAATCTGTTCAGTAGATTTTTATTTAGTTATGGTTATTGAGGATGACATGAGAGTGAGTAAGACAAACAAATGAAATATGCTCTAGAAATTGGAAAATAAAAGTTTTTTAATTGGCCCTCTAGTTTTTACCGATGAGGGCATTCGTAGGCTCCAGCTATGTACTAACTATAGTAGCAGCTGGGTATCTACAAATCGTGAGTGAATCAGTTCCTTCTAGGCAAACATTCCATCATAGACAGCATCATCACTTAATACCAGGCGAATTGGCAGTCAAATATAAGCGTATTATTTAATTTAAATAAAA
This sequence comes from Agriopis aurantiaria, assembly GCA_914767915.1. Lineage (NCBI taxonomy): Eukaryota > Metazoa > Arthropoda > Insecta > Lepidoptera > Geometridae > Agriopis > Agriopis aurantiaria. The sequence continues at coordinate 13,982,188 of OU611994.1, forward strand.
AGATAACTACAAAGGTTGTCTCGGTAAACAAAAACTTCCTGTTTATTGCAACTATTGTAGCTGTTTATTTCTCATTAGTACAATAGTATTATATCCTTTTGCGGAACAGCAATATCCTTCCTGTTGACATGTTTAACTGTCTTCTTAAATGCTAAGACCTCCGAGAAGGATATTAGTTTCTATCATACTAGTATTATAAATGCTAAAGTTTGTTAGTCCTACTTTTACGCAACAACAGAGCAATGAGTCGACGTGATTTTTTGCATATATATTGTTGGGGTGGCCGGCATCGAGATACAATTCCTATAGAGACAGAATCTCTCAGTGAAAACAGTCGAAAAACGTCCGAGCGTCATTGTACATACATTGTATCAATTATATACTTCACAGTGCCACACTCACTCAAATTTAGACGTTATGTCGCTTGCGTAGTGTTCAATGTTAGTTGTCCGCTATGTCATCGTAGCTCTGGCATCGCGCGGCGTTGTACTCGGATCGCGGTTACCTTGTTACTAACCAAAAAGTCTGCGCAATTCATAGCGTGCGCCGAGTTTTGGTTCGGACGTTTTTTTGGTACTATTGTGACTCTTATATGTATTGTATATCGATGGTGGCCGGTGATACATTTCATCATGAAAAAGAAAATATTCAGATCGCAACTTTTTCTTTTGTATGCAGGTCTAAACTGTGCTTGCCTGTATTAAAGAACAGCAATCATGCACACATCCTCAATCTTTCACCACCTCTCAACATGAACCCTTACTGGTAAGAATGCAATTACTAATTTTAATTCGGCTTTGTTTTTATAATTGACTGTGTCAAACATCCACCCTCCTTAGAAAATGCTTGTAAAGCCGGCAAAGCATATTGATATTGACCATAGCATGCCGAGCCTCAGCCAGTGCGAGCGTAGGCTAATTAATACAAGCTACTGTCTACACGTTGGTCAAGTTTGATTGAGCCAATGCCAACCAACATGTGGACATGGCCTACCGAGTGCAGTTCCTTTGATTTGTGCAGAAAAACTGACACTTATCCAACGTGAGGCGAGCGATCCCGACTGATGGCAAATCATGGAAGCAAGCCGTATACCCATTAGCGTTGGCCTGTACTTGGCCACCAATGCGAGAAACGACAAGCAATGGCCAGCTAGGCAAATTGGCTATCTACACGTTTGTATTAGCCTTCGCTTGGCGAGCTTTGGCCTACAAATATTGCCGGCTTTGATAAAGATAAGATAAAAGATAAAGGTACTTTATTTGCACAAAACACGAGTAAATCATACACATATTGATAAACACATGCATAATAAATAGGTATAAAATAATATTACTTATTTTATATCATGTTTTGCCTATTAGACGTACGAATCGGAGAGGTGACATAATAAATAAATAAATATTCGGGACATTTTTCACACACGGTCATCTGACCCCAAACTAAGCAAAGCTTGTGATATGGCTGCCAGAGACTGATATACATACGTGTATATTTTTAAATACATACTTAAATAAATATTAACAACCAGATATAGAACAAACACAAATGTTCATCACACAAATGTTTGTCCTAGATGGGAATCGAACCCACGCCCCCAAGCTCAGAAGGCAGGTTCACTACCAACTGGACCAACGGGCTATCATATCGGGCGGGCTATAGTGTAATACTGTAATTACTTGTCCCTCTTTATTAGATATTAGTTTCTGTTCTGTTCATTGTTAAAAAGAAATGGACATTGATATGATGTCTCCGTTAATTTCCGCCCGAGGCAGGGCGCCCCAGTTGCACCGAACGTCTGGGGCTGCTCAAACCCTTCACCGCGGAGTCACGCCAACGGTAGCAGGGCGCCCCAGTTGCATAGATCTGGGGCTGCGCTTACCCTTCACCACGGCGTCACACCAACGGCATCCTATTGGAAATGCATATCTTATCGATTCGTAATAAATTGTCCAGGTTCTCAGTCCATGTGGCGTACACGATGGCCAAGTACGGGATGTCCATGTGTGTACTGGGAATGAGCGAAGAGTTCAAGCCATTCAACATTGGCGTCAACGCGCTCTGGCCCAGAACAGGTGAGAAATTTACATCTGTGGCATACTAATTCTAGATGGGGTGTTCTTACCTGCACTGGCGACGGCTCGCTTGGGGTGTTTTGTGCAATTCCCCCATCCAGCAAACCCATACCACCCAAGTACAAATAATCTTACGCTTTTATAAAAAAAATAACACTAGCTTTGCCAGCGGATTTATTTGCGTAGTGAACAGAACATAGCCGATGTCAGTCAGAGATAGTGAAGCCTTGTAGTCAGTGAATGAATTTGCAGAATTACCTCATATAAATATGGATCGCAAATAACTTTGACTTATTATGACTTTAGTGTGTTTAGTAAAATACAGTCCTAGAGACTATTACATTCTAATTAAATACATAAAAATTAAATATCGCAAGTAATTTCGCGTTTTAGCATGACTGCATAAAACTAATTTGAGATTTTTTTTTATTGTTTACGACTCCATAAAAATTTGAATACAAAGTATTAAAATAAGTTAATTTATACACGTTATAATTGTTCCTTTTATTCAGAGCCTGATTTACTTAAGAAATTTGCATACTTTTATTTAGGTGTAATACATAAGTGAGTATACATGTATATTTGTCTGTCCTTATGTGACCTCTTGTAGCCTGAGTCGCTTCACAGAATTTGAGGTGCAATGCGTCGTTAAATTCGTCTTTAATGTACGGAATGTCATAGGCTAAGTTTTGTATGCAGTCGGGGTGTTTACGTCTCTTTTAATAATATATACTTAATTTTGATCGAGTACTTATTTACGAAAGTTACCAATGTAGAAGTCTTAAACCGTATGGGCAAGAAATTGGAACTTATCCGGACCATTAAACAGCAAAAGGTCGATTACCACGGACATGTACTGCGGCATGACCAGTATTATCTCCTGCATATTATCATGATGGGCAAAATACCAGGGAAGCGAAAGGTCGGAAGACGGAAGATGGCTTCGTAATATTAGGGAGTGGACGGGGATTAAAACGGTAAAACAATAATTGTTCTGACTTGCACTGGACAAGGCAATTTTTTTGGATCTGACTGCCGACCTTCATTGATGTAGGGGCACTGAGAGAAGAAAACTTGAAAAAAGTATGCTGTAATATTTCCAGGGATCGCGACGGCAGCTATCGAGATGCTGACGGGAGACATCTCGACCAGTCGCAAGGTGGAGATCGTTTCTGACGCCGCCTACGTCATGCTTAGCAAGTGAGTTCTTATGCTTATTTGACTTTTAGCGATGAGTCCGGCACTGAAGTCCCGGTGGGGTGTATTGTATATTCCCTTTCCAGCGTCTCCCCGAGCCAACCTCGCTCCCTGAAAAATCGGATGGCTTTAGGCCGCTGACACAGAGGCAAAGCGGATTCTACAGCTCTAAAAAACTAGAATAGCAGGGCAGGGGGGTAGACAAGAGCCACTTTCTGTCCAACTGCAGCCGTTAACGTCTACGGAAAGATGAAATTGTATGAAAATGACATTAGCTTGAGATAATCACATCTCTCAAGCTAATGTCATTTTCATACAATTTCATCTTTCCGCAGGCGTTAACGCTAATAGAAAGTGGGTCTTGATTCCTGCTATTCCTCAGAAACTATTGTGTAATTTAGAACTTCCTTGACTAGTGTTAGGCTAATTAATGCTCTTTCCTTAAAGTTTTTAACTTAAATGCTTTCAGCTCTTGGTTAAGTTAGATGAAGACTTCACATACAGCGGAATTTCAAATGACATTTCCTTTCAAACTAGTATCGTTTGTATTTATTTTCAGAGACCCCAAGACTTACACGGGCAATTTCGCGATAGACGAGGATGTCGTCAAATCAGCCGGAGTCAAAGACCTCACTCCTTACGCTTGTGATCCCAGTAAGTTTCACTTTTGTTTTCACAAATTTAGAATTTGTTATAAAGCATGCACTCTACGGTATGTTTGTTTTTGTCCAACGTTGTACTAACTGGTATGGCTCAGTGGAATTCGTAGCTCGCCTACTGTGTAAGCAGGAGGCCCCGGGTACGGTTCCCGGTGATTCTGAATTCTCCATTTCTTTGTGTGTAGTCCATGACATCCTGACACAGGGAACCCTAATGGAGCAATGAGTGTCGAATGTTATTTATGAAAACAAACCTGGCGTTTTTAGACCAATGACAGCTTTGAATTTCCTCGCTAGTCCTCTATCATTGGTTGCCTGTCCGCTGTTTGTTTACGTGTAAGTGCTCCTAAAAAAACTCCAGAAGGCACACTCCACTTGTTCTACTTCTCATTTATGATGCAAGTGTCTAATGTTGAACTACAGAGCAAATATCCAATTTTGAACTATTGTGGCCACAGAGAATGCAGATACCCTATTTTTGGACGGTTTCCTAAAAGGGCTATGAAGTCTGTTTCCCAGAATTGAATTCATAGACCTGTAGTTATATCGAGATTAACATTACAAATTACACATCATGAGCTCTTAAACGGAGGTTACACATTAAGAATGGCATCAGTTCAGTCCGTGACGCTAATCACAATTGAACGCGACTGACCTGTTTACCGTACACAAGCAGTTCCCTCGTCACTGACCACAACCACGAACTGATGCCAAACTAAATATTGTAATCTGCGTCTAAAGCTGGGTGTACATTATACACGCGGGCACTCTGCGCTTCTGCAACTGATCGAGTAGAGACAAAAAATATGCACACGGTATCATGCGACGGCGTAATGCTACTATGGACGTCTTTTCGTGAAAATCTACGACGTATATCGTCGAAATTGACGCCCGACGTCGCACGAGGTGAAGAAAAATGCCGCAGTCGATCTCGAAAAATATACACGTGTTGTTTTTTTAAGTTTTATTAATATAAATACTAGGCTTGCGTTTGACCACCATCTCGCCTTATGTTAAGCGATGATGCGGTCTACGTTGGAGCACGCTTGCCTAGAAGAAACCGATTCGCTCGTGATTTGAAGACACCCAGATTGTAACCATCGGGGAGCTCCCATTCAAGCAGCGCATTCCACAGACCAGCTGTTTTCTTTGGCTTATTAAGAAGATGCATAAATGCGACGCTGACATTGGATTGCATTGGCAGTTTCCACAACACGATGTCTAGCCGTGCATTGTGTCACGATACGACGCCATGTCGTCAATCCCGGCGATGAACGGCGTAGTTTTTCACGACGTCACATAATAGCACGATGCGACGTCGTGCCATGTGCTTGTGTTTTGGACCTATGTAGATACGTTCGAGCTCACGGTAAATGCCTCGCAAAGTGGAGCGAAATTATAGCACATCGCGTTTTAAACCATGACAAAATGGTTTACAGTTAACGGTTTGTTTGTCGACCGCTAAACATAACGAAAGTAATGAGCGGTCAGTTGTTTTTGATGGAGTGATAACGCGTGTTGCTTTCGCGACGCCTGAGCCTTGTTCATTGGAGCAGTTGCAAAAGGATCATCATCAGCCAGAAGACGTCCACTGCTGAACATAGGCCTCCCCCTTTAACCTCCACACTGAACGACAGCCTGCATTTTGCATCCACTGGATGCCAGCGACTCTCACAATGTCGTTTGTCAATCTAGTGGGAGGCTAACCTAACCTAACCTACGCTGAGTCTTCCGGTTCGTGGTCTCCACTGAAGAACCTTTCTTCCCCATCGGTTATCGGTTCTTCGAGCGATGTGGCCTGCCCATTGCCACTTCACCTTGCAATAACAGCTATGTCGGTCACTGGTCCTTTAGCGAATATCCACGTTTCGGATTATATCGCGCAAAGAAACTCCAAGTATAGCGTTGCAGAAGCGCGGAGTGCGAATAATGTATACCAAGCTTTACTTTAAACTATTTTGGCCTCAGAGAACGCAAATAAACTATTGCTGGACGGGTTCCTGGACGAGCCTGGTGCACTGCACGGTCATGCGCAGACCGTCACCACGGCGTCCGTGAGACGGTACCACACCACGGCCGTCAGCTATAAGGAAAAGGTACTACACTCATTTTACATGTAGTTACCTATTATGAGAAAAGACATCAAAAACTAACTGCCTTCTAAACACAGAAAAGTTTTTTTTTTTTTTTTTTTTGTTTAAATTAGAACTGCTGTCAATGCATTTTTGTGAGAAATTTGTTGTAGCCAGTTGCACCCATATAAACGAAACGTCAGTCATTCGAAATCAGTTATCAACTGTGATGCGGACAATGAACTTTGTGACCTAACCCAAAAAGGTAAAGTCCAAATTCTTTGGATGCGGAGTTCGACGCGTTGATCTAAATAAGAATGTTCAATTAAGTTTCCGTCATAATGCCTGGTAACAGATTTTCCTTCTCATTTCCATTCTATTTACTTCTCTTTTCTGTGCTTCTAAAAGTGCTAACAGATGTGTGGTTTTGATTGAGTCAATCTACGAGAGAAAAAGAGAGGTAAATAATGTTCTCTCTTTCTCTCCCGTTGGTCAGACGGCGGTCCGGTCAAATCCACACGTCTGTTAGCACTATAACATGACTAACAGATGGGGCTACCACATACCTCTCTCTGGAAAGATATCGCTACAACAATGAAAACCCAGCGTACTGCATTTTTGTATTTACAATGATGTACCTAACGAGAAGAATTTCGGACCCGGGTATGTCCTAAAACTGCGACCAGAACCACCGGAGGATGTGCAGCAGCGTCCTATTAGTGCACGGTGAACGTACTGTGATCCCCAAGCCGCCTGCCAAGCGTGGGGATTATGGCAACACTCCTCTCTAAGAGGGAGGCCTTTGTTCAGCAGTGGACGTTTAACGGCTGCTGATGATGAATGAGAACAATTGAGTGTTAAAAAAAAAGTGTTACTTTAACGAATAAATTTGTATTTCCGCTTTAGCGTCGCATAAAGTACAATAAGGAGTTTGAATTAAACTGTGCTTTATCTCGGTTTCGGCGCGACATTTTTCATGGCGAAAAGTCGGCAGAGTAGTTTTTTTTAGCAAATATTTTGGCTTAGCAGATGTTTTTTAAACGCTGCGTAGACCGAGATTGTAGACATCTATTTGGTAAAAAAATAAAAATAAACTTTAGCCGTTTTCTATTTTTATTTTCGACGGAAAAGTTGTACCAATCTTGATAAAAGGCAAGGAATACACATGAAACATGATTTTTAATCCAAAAATATCGCAGTTGGTGCGACACCGGGCATCCTATGTTGCATGCATATTATATGGTGCGCGTTCCGAATCATGCTAACAGTGCCAACGGGAACCAATTCGGCGCGGGCGCAAACAAAAACTTCATGGAGTATCGAAACGAACGAACGATGAATAACGATGTTGTCGTGATTCCGAATACGCCCTTACAATACTGACTGGAGCACAGATTGAACATTCCAAAAATGGGTTATTTACGTTCTTTGGCTAACTTTTATTTAAAATGTAATATCGGTAATATATTTAACTGAAATCTTTTTCAAAACAGGTAATCTCTTGGTATTTTTTTTCACAAATATAAATATTAGATATTATACCGTATTTGTATTTGTTTATTAAATTAGCACGGCTTTACACCAATTACACTAATTACATACATTAATATTAAATAAAGATAAAAAAAGAATACAATTTAAAAATAGAAATTATGTCAAAAATAATATTGTCAAATTAATAAAATGTTAAACATAATTAAAACATAAATTTAAAGTCTAATTTAATTGTCATTCACACACTAGTCTCACAACACGTCATGCATTCAGACAATATCACCTTCCATTCATCGGCAAACACATCACAGTTTGGGTTGGTGTTCAGAAGGGCATTGAGTGCGGCGAGAGTACGCGGTATGGGGGATTTTGAGCGAGCAACAGTTCGATTTATAGAGTTTGCAAACAGCTTGTGATGTCTACATCGGTTGTAGTTATCGGGAACATACAAACGACATAGTTCACTATTCAGATCAGGTGCATCAATATTACCTCGTAAGATCTTGCACATCGTCACTAGTTGATCATACGGATATTACGATCTACAGTAATATCCGTTTTAGATAACTATAAAGAAAATGTGTATTGTTTGCAGGTAATTTAGAGAATCTGTTGCCCGATTTCTTCCTGGACGTGCCTGGCACTCCTCAAATGGCGGCTAAAAAGGTCTGATTAGTCCATGACATGTACATATTGTCCATGTTGGTATTTGTCTATGCTCCACTCATGCGATATTATGTCTTTTAAAACATTATAAATAACGTTTCATTTATATAACTGGTGCCCAAATTTGGGCACCATTTTGGCAAAGGCAACAGCAGTGCAAGTACCGTTCTTCATCGATCGTCAAATTCGATAAAATGCCATAGAATAGATCATAGCAAGTGTTGATCAAATAACATTTTATCGAATCTGTCAAATTTGACGATCGATAAAGAACGGTACTTGCACTGCAGATGTCATATATTTTTGCCGTATTAGAGATTTTTCTGTGATTCCAAAAAGTTCCGAGATGTATATCCGATAAAGCATCTTTATGTCGGGCCTCATGAGGCACACTACTTCCGTGCTTCGTTTAATTAAGATTGGTTCAGCTTTTTTTCGTACAAAGGTACAGTGTGACATAGAGATTCATTCAGTTTTAAGGGCACAATCATGCAATGCCTAATTTTCACAAAATTTTGTCCCGTAAATCTTTAAAATTTGTAATGTTACATTTTGTTTTAATGACTTATACTGCTAGATTGTCATGCCGCTAGCTACAAATACAAAGCTAAATTTTGGTGTAAACGGGACTGTTACTAAACCTAAGCTGTCTGTCTGTCTGTCCTACCATTTAACGTGTTTTAAACCGTAATAGATAGCCAGTTGAAATTTTCACTGAATATGTAATGTTACGGTGGATTAACTAAAAAAATGACAATAAGTAATAACCAAAGAAGGATACTTAAGTGGTCAACAATTTATGTGGTGGTACGGAACCCTCAGTGCGCGAGTCCGACTCGCACATGGCTGGTTTATTTTTATTGGTGGTACCATTGAAATTTGAAAAAATATTGCACCTCTATGGGTGGATAATCAGGGGATGAATCCTTTTTTTTTGTGCTTTTTCATCTATTAATAATTTAGGTTGAATAATTTTATTTATGTATATACTCATTCTTAATTAGAGTTATATGCTTTTTTTTTATATCATAAACTCATATTTTATTAATCAATTATTCATTATAAACATAAAACCAATAATTAAAATTAATTTATTAATTTATTTCATATCTTTAGGTGTCGCGTTAATTTTTTTTGTAAAAATGTATTATTTTATTTTTAAAACTAAAACCACTTATAATTCTCCGTGTATTCCACAGACTGATGAATCTGCGGGACAAATCCCGGCGTTGTTTACTGCCATTAGCAAAACTATGACCGCTGACCTCGTGAAGAAGACCGGTGCTATCTACCAGTTCAATGTCAAAGGTAAGAAGCAAAAGAAAAAGATAAAAATGGAAAGAATTTTTTTTCTCATGACGATACCACTAGTACTTGTACATTGTTTTTTTAAACCCGTAATAAAAGAGCTGACAAATCTTCAAACAGCTAAACCGATTTTCATGAATCTATACTAATATTATGAAGAGGAAAGAGATTTTTATGTGTGTTTGTAACGAATTGGCTCAAAAAGTACTGGACCGATTTTAAAAATTCTTTCACCAGTTGCATGCTAGCGGGTATAGTTATATAGCCTGTTAAAATACCACGGTTGCCTGGAAGAGATCGCTTTAAGCGATAAGGCCGCCTGTTAAAAACCTAGATAATATTTTTGTTGTAATTTTTATGTTATCCTTGTTTTGTGGTATTTTAATAAAGAGTTTTGTATTGTATTGTATTAAAATAGCCTAAATAGCCTTTTTTTAAATCGGTCCAGTACTTTTTGAGCCAATTCGTTACAAACATACATACAAATCTTTCCTCTTTATAATATTAGTATAGATTGATATAGGCTATTTTAATATGCTATATAACTATATCCGTGCGGAGCCGGGGCGGACCGCTAGTCATAGATAATGAATGAATCATGAATAACACGCTTGATCAAGGTCACCTTTCTAACAAAAAAGAACTAAATCAAAATTGGTCAGCCATCTGGGAGCTCTAATGCCACAGACAGATACGCACGTTTAACTTATAACACCTCGCTTTTTGCGTCGGGGGTTAGAAAGGAGGGTAATGTAGTTAGCGTTTATGTATATTTGTTTATGTACGTCTACCTAAACTCTACATAGTATAAAAAAGTTTATCTGCGGCTGTCTGTCTGTATATCCGCTAACTCCTCCTAAACCACACAACTGATTTTGATTCACCATCAGTCAGCATCATCATCATTAGCGGTTTTCACCATCAGTTATATAAACCGGAAGGTTTATATATGTATATAACAAGCGACCAGCCCCGGCATCGCGCGTAAATTACACCCGTTAGACAACAATGGTAATTGAAACACGGTTTTTAACTATCACGTTTGTTAAATAAAGTTATATGATTATTTACGGGATGTTTACCGTGGTAAGGTTGTTCCCATATTTCGACGCTGTTTCATGCACCATGTTCACGGGAAAGAATGCGGGTGGTTGGTCAGGCCTGGCGCACTCCGCACTTTAGGTATGAAGCTACAAATAGCCGACTTGTCGGACTTGCCGCGCGATATAATAATAATAATAAATAAATTTAATGAACCAAATTCTTTAAATTGCTTAATTAACAATATTTGTTTTCAAACTTACAAAGAGAAATTACACATCTTAGGACTACATTAAACATTACAAATATTGTTGTTTGTCTGAGACTGGCCGGCGCCTGTACTAGTAATTAAACTGTGCTACTGGCGCCAGAGCCCTCCGTGATGACTACAATAGCTTTAGTCATTGACATTGGCTTTAGTTGAGTTTATAATATTATGACATTGTATTACATAATGAAAGAGTTTTTGGTTTTATTTTAGAATACACAGAGATAACGCTACTTACAGAGGCAACTTCTTGGTTAATATAGCTGTAAGTAAATAGCGCTCGCACGTCCTGAATTGCACTTTATTGTGTAGTAACAAGAGTCGCTACTTATTTAAATAATTTTGCGGAGGGAATTATCTGTACTTTTACTAATATATCTACCCTCAAATATCCCGTAAATAATCATATAACTTAAATGGTAATTGAACCTGTATTACCGATACCATTCGAAAGCCCGTTGGTCGAGTTGGTAGTGAACCCGCCTTCTGAGCTTGGGGGCGTGGGTTCGCTTCCCATCTAGGACAAACATTTATGTGATGAACATTTGTGTTTGTTCTATATCTGGTTGTTAATATCTATTTAAGTATGTGTTTAAAAACGATATATGTATCAGTCTCTGGCAGCCATATCACAAGCTTTGCTTAGTTTGGGGTCAGATGACCGTGTGTGCAAAAATGTCCCGAATATTTATTTATTTATTTTATTTGTAATGTAACCCTTGGCCTATACCTGAGCTTTCATTATTGCAGGCAAGGAAGAAGGCGTGTGGCACATAGACTTGAAGAACGGTGACGGCACGTGCGGTCAGGGCGAGCCGCAGAACCCGCCTGATGCGACTCTCACCATGGACAGCGTTCACTTCGCTGACATGTTTGCCGGTAAGTTGTTAACACCTTAACTGCCGTGAAAAGGCACTCCATTCAGGCCACTGGGGGGTTAGACAAGACCCACTTTCTGTTAGCGTTAACGCCCGCAGAAAGATGAAATTGTATGAAAATGACATTAGCTTGAGATAACATCCCTCAAGCTAATGTCATTGTCAATGTCACCTCTCAAGCTAATGTCATTGTCAATGTAATTTTCATACAATTTCATCTTTCCGCAGGCGTTAACGCTAACAGAAAGTGGGTCTTGTCTAACCCCCTGGGCCCTGATTCTGTAACTACAAACACGTACGTAACGCGCCGTGTTAAGTTTACCTCTAAAAGTTGGTCTTTATTCCCAGGGAATAGAGTCCAAATTTTAAGAGGTCAAATTAACGCGCCGCGTTACGTGCGTGTTAAAGTTACGGAATCAGGGCCCAGGTGTCCTGTGAATTGTGATATATGATGCACTATACTTCCTCCAATATATGAAAGCAGACGGCATCCGTGCTGAATTGTAAGTGAGAAGAAAAAAACCCGGACAAGTACGAGTAGGACTCGTGCTCTGAGGGTTTCGTCCAACGGAACCCTCAAAACGCGAGTCCAAAAAAACAAAACTATCTGAAGTTGAAATATTGAAAGACAAACTTAAGTTTGTAGTTGACTATAAGGTTCTTACATACATTCCAACTACAAAATGTAAGTTTGTAATAGCCAAATAATTATTTTTAAATGATATAATTTCAAATTAGTAACTTTCGGATTTATTCCTATATATGTACTATGAGACCTTGCCTTTTGCCAAATTTCATGATTCTAGGTCAACGGGAAGTACCCTATAGGTTTTGATTCTTCTGTGAAATCGCAAAATATGCGACATAAACGTTCATATCTTTTGATTGCGTTGACTTACAGCTTTTATTTTTTCACAGCCGAAAGAAACAGTAGACCCAAGTATTTAGTTTAAATTTCAACTTGATACCTTTACGCGTTCTTGAGAAAAAGGGTCTTGACAGACGGACAGACAGACGGACAACGAAGTGATCCTATAAGGGTTCCGTTTTTTCCTTTTGAGGTACGGAACCCTAAAAATAAAAAATAAAATCCTTTCGTCAAATAGCGCTTGGCAATAAGGCAAAAAGTCAGCAGTTAGGGCTTGCCCATATTTTGTCAGAAAATCACCATTCTGCGTTCCTTTTGATAACATGTAAAGTTGCGTGTATTTGTAAATTGTCGTGTATTAAATAACTCTATTTTATGTCACAGGAAAGCTGAAGCCGACCACAGCCTTCATGATGGGCAAGCTAAAGATCAGTGGCGACTTACAGAAGGCAATGAAGCTTGAGAAAATGATGAAGTCGCTCAAAGGCAAAGCCTAAGGGTGATATTCCCATAACCTTTATGGCCCAGTGCAATATTTGCATGTATATTTGTGAGGTGTTTGAAAGGTTTTATTTTACTTCAAAACTCTGTATTTCAAGTGCAGGCCTGCTTAAAATCGATTTGAAAATTAGTTGAAAAACGTTAGCCTAGTCCGATGAAAAAAAAATCGTGAATTTTTATTTTAACTAAAAATCAATTTCTGTGAATTATTTGTCACAAGCTGCTTGAATTAAGAGACTTAATTTGTATATTATGCAATATAGTACAGATGTTAAGGTTGTGTAGATGTTTTGCTTGATTTAAAATAATGCTAACCAAAGTAACCTGTTTTACCATGAAATGAGAGAAAATGAGTAGCAACTTTTTACGTCAATTTATTTTGGAAATCTTTGTATTATTAAGTATAATTTTTTCTTTCTCAAAATGCTCTTTTTTATTGAAAAACAATGCAAAATAATATGTTTGGTTTGTGAAATAAAGGTATGATTATTAGGTATTTACATGTATCGACAAAGGTATTTACTACCAAATCAAATTCACTATTTTTATATGGAGAAGCAGTATTTTTATAAATCCTGAATATTAGGTTATTGAAGTCAATATTTTTGAAATGTAAATAAAGTGCTATTAATAATATGTTTTGTTTTAATAATTAATTTTTTACCCAACTTCGTAATTATCGCTAACATATCTCCACAACTCCTTAGGTACACGGTATACTCTGGTCTTCGATCAAATTATTTGAAGATTCTGGTGAAATACTTCGAAAACCTTCGCCTTTCCAAATTAGATCTCAACCGTCTTACCACAAAAGATTTAAGAACGCTTTAGACATGTGTTTAGCAATTGTTTCACTGCGAAAAATATGCTAAACACTTGTCTAAAGCGTGCTTAAATCTTTTGTGGTAAGACGGCAAAACTCTTAAAAACCGACTTAACAGCATCAGATTACTGCACAACTTATGACCTGGTTGAAGACGAATTTTGACCTTGATAGTTTTTTCTTAGAATTTTGCCCGCAGGCTTAGATTATCACTGGAGTAGTTAGTAGGATGGACAAAAACACTTGTGTTACTACTGTTAGTAACACGAGTAACGGGAGATTTTGACCAAATTCTGTAAAAAATATATTTAATGCCAATTTATTTCCATAGAAATGTGATAATGCCGCCAGCATTCTAGGGACCTTTCCCTCCACTAATGGTATTTAAGTTTAAGTTTTTATTTAGTTATTGAAAGTTTTGGTTTTTAGTTATTATTTAAAATTTTCGTTAATTTTATGTTTTTTAAGTTGTGCATAATACAATTATATAGTCTTTCCACAGAACAGAATGTAAAGTGTAAACTATACTAAAAATAATTTGCAACAAGCTGCCTGAATATATTCCCGGATAGTTACAATCTGGGTGTTTCCAAGTCGCGAGTAAATCAGTTTTTAGGCAACCATGCTCCATCGTATAAACTGCATCATAGCTTAACATCAGGCGAGATGGCAGTCAAGTCTAAGCCAAATTTAAAATACAAAATGAATATTGGGCCAGTCCTCAAAAGTTGACTAACATCATCCATAAGTACCATTGTTTATTAAATAGTGGCACGCAGTCTTAAGTCTAAGCATGTCAGTAACAACTAGTCAACAGTTACTAATTGCATCATTATGTTATGTTACACGGATTATCTTGTTTACTTGAAGGGGTCTATTTATTACCACATATCACTAGCAATGGCTGATAAGGATGTCTGTGAAGGATGCTGACAATAAATAGTTTTGAAATTTCGTGATTCTGTAAGGATTGATAGTTTCAGACTGGATGCGATTGCTGAGTTTCGTAGTCAGCTACTATACTTTCTTAGACAAAAATCTTTTTGTAACATAACAGAAGGCCGAGTTTGAGCGCGTACGAAGTAGCGGGTATCAGCTAGTTTCTAATGTGCCCTTGCCTCACTTAGACTGTTGTAACAACTAAAACCAAATAAAAGGCGCTAGTTAAACTGGAGTAACTATGACAACTTTACGTCAGAAAGCGATAACCTTGTTATCAAATTATCAATTCGAATTCTCGCGCCTCCATTGACCTTTGATAGATCGTTTCCATTTCATTATTCTGTCATCTGTTTACATTGACGTCTCACGTCTAGCAACAATAATTTCCGCGAAATAAATAGTCAATACACCAAACCAATAAAGTGCAAGATGTTCTCAATCGACGCACCACAAGAAATACAAGGTTCTGAGTTCTGTAACTACCGATCGCCGCTTAGCACAAGATATGCCTCCAAGGAAATGCAATACAACTTCAGCGATCAGAAAAAGTTTTCGACGTGGAGAAAGCTCTGGATTTACCTCGCTAAAGCTGAAAAGGTAAGTAACTCTTAGATAAAAGATACCTTATTTACATTAGACAACAGTATTAGCTACAAAAATAATTAACAAGTACATCAGCCAGCTTCTCTTTTTTAGGTTATGTTATGTATTATTCACAATGAGATGTAACACTTTGGAGCCAGTATATCTACAAAACACGGGTGCATGCCTACAACTCAATAACATGGCTGTTATTACTATAGTATAATAATAAAACTATTTGACATTGTATCTATATCGATTATTCGCTAGGGCTCAGAATATGAGAATACATACAAGTACAAGTATGTACAGAAGATTCACTCCGCAAAATCATTTAAAAATAAGAAGCGACTCTTGCTACGACACAATAAACTGGGGCTTGATTCTGTAACAACAAACACGCACGTAACGTGCCGTGTTAAGTTAAGTTGACCTCTAAAAGTTGGTCTTTATTCCTAGGGAATAGAGTCCAAATTTTAAGAGATTAACTTAACGCGACGCGTTACGTGCGTGTTAAAGTTACGGAATCCTGGACGTGTGAATTTTTGATTTTCTTGTAGTTTTTATTTAATCCAACTAGACATTTTTTTTATGTGACAGGTTGATGATACTTAATAGTACCTACTAACAGATGTATGGATTTGGTACGACGGAAAGCCGACTGACCAACGGCAAAGAAACGAAAAAAAATCTCTTTCTCTCCCGTTGGTTGGACGGTGGCGGCGGTCCGTCAACCAAATCCGTCACGTCTGTTACCTACATAAGATGGCGAAGTGACACCCAGTTTAATATCAGTTTGTATGCGTAGACAACAGCTGACCATCTCCAGATAAATATTATAACTCAATGTTTATTCAGATTTACTTTTTTTTTTGTTTTTTGACACCAGACATCTGGCCTATTTAGCCAGCCAGTGCCGATTCAAGCATGATAATAGATTTTGTTGGATTTTGACAGCAGGAACTGGGAGTGGTAAAAGGATGCGATATAGGATTTTTACGTGCTTTTTACACGGTTTTTAGCAAGATAAAACCAGAAGTCATCAGGGCTGTTCTAAAAATATAATTCCAGGCATTCCAGCGGCAATATTTAAAAAGAAAATTTTGTAAGTTGACTGACATCTTGCTGCGTGTTTTCATTTTTAGGGTTCCGTAACCAAAGGGTAAAAACGGGACCTAAGCCTACGATGTCTGTCTCTCTGTCCTACCTATTAACGGCTGTATCTTTCGAACCGTATAAGATACGGCCAGTTAAATTTTCACAGAATATGACATGTAACGTTATGGTGGATTAACTAACAAATAATAAAAAAGGCAAAAAGTATAAACGAAAGGGTAACAAACAAACCCCCATTATAACAAACGTATTTTTAAAGTTTTTTTTATTTTTCGCCTATGGATACTTGTACCACCAGAGGCATCACAAATACGTTGCCGACCCTTTAGGACTCGATTAACTCGCCTTTTGAAGAACCCCATGTTGTAGCTTCTCTGAAACACCGTGGAAGGTAGCTCATTCCACATTTTGCAAGTATGAGGCAAGAAGGATCGAGTGTATTAGCTGTAATATAAAAAGGATAATAGATACAAGCGTCAAGCTTGGCATGATATTCGGGACATTTTTGCACACACTCATCTGACGCAAAACTAAGCAAAGCTTTTGTGATATGGCTGCCAGAGACTGATATACATATATATATATATTTTTTTAATACATATTTAAATAAATATGAACACACAGGTATAGAACAAACACAAATGTTCATCACATAAATGTTTGCTCTAGGTGGGAATTGAACCCACACCCCCAAGCGCAGAAGGCAGGTTCACTACCAACTGGACAAACGGGCTATCCAATTATGATTATAGTACACACTCTAAAGAATAACAACAAATCTATACTAATAATAATATTATAAAGAGGAAAGATTTAATTGTTTGTTTGTTTGTTTGCATTGAATAGGCTCCGAAACTACTGAACCGATTTGAAAAATTCTTTCACTGTTGGAAAGACACACTATCCCCGGGTGACATATGCTATATTATATTTTCAAAAAAAGTAGGGATCCTTACTAAAACTCCAATAATGTAACTCAAGGTGTAAAAAAATAAGACTTACACCCGTGCGAAGCCGGGGTGCGTTGCTAGTAATAAATAAAGGCCAAGTGCGAGTCGGTGACAATTTTCTGTTCATTCATCATCATCATCATCATCATTTCAGCCGTAGGACGTCCACTGCTGGACATAGGCCTCCCCCATCGATCTCCAAAAGGGCCGGTTGGAAGCGGCCTGCATCCAGCGTTTCCCTGCGGTCTCTTTTAGGTCGTCTGTCCATCTTGTGGGTGGACGTCCTACGCTGCGCTTACCAGTCCGTGGTCTCCATTCCAGAACCTTTCGGCCCCATCGGCCATCTGTTCTGCGTGATATGTGCCCTGCCCACTGCCATTTCAACTTACTAATCCGGTGGGCTATGTCGGTGACTTTCGTTCGTCTACGAATCTCCTCATTTCGGATTCGATCTCGTAGAGAAACCCCGAGCATAGCCCTCTCCATAGCTCGTTCTGTTCATTACCAAGTTATAATTGTGTTATACTCGAGCGCCTGTAGAAAAGTAATTAACTGCGTAGCAATTGCTTCGACAATTATTTTGGAAGGCGTTATAATAACTGGTAATTCTGTTACTTGAACAACCTAACCCTGATAACGCCCTTGTATTTTGTGTTGGTACGGAACCCTCAGTGCGCGAGCCCGACACGCACTTGTCGGTTTATTTCCTTTAATATTTTTTTTATAGATAGTCATTCAATTTGGATTGATCCAGGAATAATAATCATTGTGATGCAATCTGAGCTTGATGCTTTGTGAGCTATCCAAGATCTTTTCTAGTCCAAATTATCCTCTGAAATGTATTGTATTCGTCATAATCTCCCCAAGTTCTGAGCAAGCAAACATATGTATGCGCCCTGCGGTTTCACCTGCGTGGATTACTCCTTATCCAGCTATCTGCCAGTGAAAGTCCCGTTAACATCGGTCCAGCCGTTTTGGAGTCAATACGCGTTTTGGAGTGCGTATGTAACATTCTTACATACGCACATCGCCTTTTATACAGTGTCAAAGGTAACTAACGCAAAACTTCTTACGGGCGCCTTTGACACATCAAGACTAACAAATTTTGTTCTACAAGTTTTCGAAATTAATGAAAAAAATCTGCTTTCCCATACAAAAAAATATATATACTCCCAACAAAAGTATGAAACCGCTGATATTTTTTATGCGAATTTCGAAAACTTGTAGAACAACAGTTGTTAGTCTTGATTCACTAAAGTCGCCCTTGAGAGGTTTTGCGTTAGTTACCTTTTACAATATTATATTTTAAGAAAGAACATTGGTGAACGAAACAAGTAACTTTTGGTATCATTAAAATTTAATAAAATAATGCAACGATTACATATTCAATTAATTAAGTATACAATTATATTATTACAATAAGTGATGTGATGTTACATGGGTTTTAATATAATCATTCAGTATGAGACGCGGGTACCTTTTGTTCTATCATATTGTTATTATTGTGTATTGTGGATAAATAAGGTAACATTAGCGCCGGGTTACATCTGTTGTTGTCATTATTATTACTATATTTACATATCTAAGCCTCAATTAAAATTATATGTGGAGTATATTAACACTGTTTTTTTTTATAACAAAGTCATAAATGAGAAGAGTAAAGTAACTATGGATAATGCAATGATAATTAAATATAAAATTAAATTACTTAAAACATAAAATTAGTTGGAAATTTAAAGTTAATCAGATCTTGGACAGTGTAGTAATTTGTTTGGGCCATTCATAATAAAGAATTGATATTTTAATCAGTCAAAAATATTCGTTAGATGACAACATTGAATGTAGTCAGTAAAACTTTCCAAAACTCCATTGAAGCCTCTTGAGAACCCTCCACCACTTAACTGGGGCATGAGTTTGATTTGACATTGACTTAATTTTCTTAACTCTGACTTGTTTGCCGCTATTTAATATCATAGATACTATGTAAACTTGTTTAATGTTACGACTGAAGGACTCTGTATCCATGGTCATGAAAAAAAATTACAACATTTTGACACTTTGTTTGTTTGCTTGACATTAACCATAGACAAAAATGTGTCTACTATTAACTATAGAGAAATAGTTAAAAAAGTGACAAAATTAAATCATAATGGGTTGAGCAAGCTGTGGGGTTGTAATAGTAGTATGTAATAGATAGGACTGAACGGAATGAATATATTTTCTTTATCAGGTCGTTATTATAACTTGGCCTAAGAGAAGATTGTAAAAAGAAAAAAGAACATCTTAACTACCACTGGACGGATACTGATTACTGCTTTGGTTTATCCTTTAACTTAACTCTTAACTTAAATACTTTGAATTAAATTAAAATAAAAACACTGAACTGCAAGCGTTTTAAAAGATGTTTTACAAAATAACTCCTGATTGAAATTCATTAATTAATTTCTAGATAATCGCAAAATCTGCAGTTAATAATAACTGATTGAAACACCAAAATTTTTAATTTACAGTTATCATATTTGCAATGCTTTGAAGATTAATAAAATTTTATTTTAACTTACAAATTGCTTAGGAATCTGTCGATAAGAGGGCGTCGTATATTAATCTTTTTATACCTATTCCAATATGTATATATCTATATATTTTAAATAATGAAATGCCAACGTGGCTTGCCAATCAGCGCTGCCATAACTTTTAAATTACTTTTGCCTATTGTTCTCGATTATACGGTCCAAGGACCATTACTTACAATCAGGTTTCAAAGCGAGTTTTCAAGAAGTTGCGGTGGTCTTATTTCGTTAGTGCCACTAAAAATAACTAATACTAATCCTTTTAAAAAGCTTGCGTTACATTTTGTGTAACACATGTTATACAAAAAAATGCTTATACAGGGCTACTGGCAATCAGTTAGCATCCTCATATGCATCCTCAGTTCATAAAAACAAACAAATTTTACTCAACTTTTCGAAATTTGCGAAAAAAATCAGCCATTCGCTCCCAACAAAATATCAGAAACAGATGATTTATTTTTCGCTAATTTTGATAAGTCGTAGCACAAAAGTTGTTTCCTTTGACGTATTGAAGTCCTTACGAGGATGCTAGCTGATTGCCAGTAAACCTGTATAATATAATTAACAAAAATAAAAACAACTATACTTAAACACTTAATTATCATTATTGTAAAAGATTTTTAAACCTAATTAATTTGGTTATAGCGGAATGTTTTAGTAATTAAATACAAAGTAACAATGAAATCACCTTTACCTTAATAAACTACTTAATGCAAAAAAAAATAGTATAATACCAAGCCAATGAATTATATTTATTATCTACCTAAAATGCGTTTTATAACATTTACAAAAAAATTATTATTATTTATTTAGTCCAAATCTTACTGTTACATAATCTAAAGTATTTAATATTAAATTGTTTCCAATAAATGAATACCATTATTTTAAATTACGTTCTGAATAATTATCTATGTATGTATTATTTATATTTATTATGTTAACATTATGTACGTACTTGCACTTTCGGCCAAAAAAATCTCTAATATCATATAACTGCTCGATGAGGGCAAAATTAATTTTATTTATGTTAAAATGAAACTATTTTTAATCATGTATTGTATTAAAGAGATGAGTGCGTGTTTATGTGTTAGATTGCAAAGCTGTCATGGAAGCTGCCAAAACAAAATATAGGGAGCTAAAAAATATATTTTAACTAAGCTACCAACTGTTTCGCATTGTTCGT
This sequence comes from Agriopis aurantiaria, assembly GCA_914767915.1. Classification (NCBI taxonomy): domain Eukaryota; kingdom Metazoa; phylum Arthropoda; class Insecta; order Lepidoptera; family Geometridae; genus Agriopis; species Agriopis aurantiaria. The sequence continues at coordinate 14,003,378 of OU611994.1, forward strand.
AAAATGTATGAAGGTACATATAATTTGCAATGTAGAAAATATAGCTGCCTGAAAACAAATGAACATCGAGACATTTTATTTTAATGTTACTTAATCTTAATCCTTATTAAAAAATCTTAGCTGCAATTACCACAACCCACAAATCTTAACTTTTTTAAAGAAATAATACTGAAAAAATATAGCTGCCGATATAAGTTTAAAAATTAAATAAACTGCAGTAGCTGCTTAGTGATTATAAAATGTAAGATACAAAGTATTTGGCAGCAAAAATAATACATTTATACATTAATATTAAGCTGCCTAACACTTTCGTATAGGATAGCTGCCTTTTATTATGTTAAAAAAAGGTTTAATTAGCTGCCATCTGTGAATAAAGCTTGTGTCATAAGAGCAAATTAAATAATATTGAATATCAAAAACAGACATTTTTATAGCATTTATAATCTTCAGTGTGGCTGCCATATTTATGATTATGTTTAAAATGTGAGGAGTATGCTGCCAAAATTAAACCTAACGCGTGTCGTCAAATTAAAAACTAATTTAAAAAAGCTGCCTATTCAGTTTGATTTTTAAATAAAATATGGGTAAACTTATATGCATTTTTTTATTGTGACTTGCGCTGTTGGCCGTAAGGCCTCGAAAACTTGACCGGACTGGTTATATAACGCAGAGGGCGTTGGGCCTAACTAGTTTTGGTTTTTGGGCAACTAGGTTCCAAGGTACAAGCATAGGCTTGGGCCGTCGCCGGGATAGAGGGATCAGACTTGCCCTGGCACCCCAGAAGGGGTGTGCCTTAGGGCCATAGCAGGTTGTTGAACTGACTGATTATTTGGAGAGAATCTAACCGATCTTCTGACAGATCCTGGGAGTTTCGACGGCATTTTTTTGCATACGGCATAGCTGCCTTTTATAATTGTTTTAAAAATAGCCGCCTCATGCTGCCATAAGTAACAAAAAAAATCATCTTATGAAATTATACTGAAATTTAATAAGTAGATGCCAAAATCGGCACTCTTTTACAAAAAAAAAATCTGTAAAGCTTTTTTTTCGTGCTGCCCAAAATTGCTACAATTGTTATACTAACTGCCTATAGCTGCATGTTCTCGTGTCTAGCATTTTTATAATATAATTTAGATGTGATTTAGTCCTGGTTATAGATTTTTAGTATTTAAATTTAGCTGCAACTGATCACAAACAACTCAAGATTGTTTTTGTCAAATCGAAAGACAGCCTAATAAATCTTGATTGCATATAGCTACTACCAAGGGCACTTGCAATTTTTAAACACCTTAAAGAAGATAGAAAAGTAAACTTAATTATTTGTAATGGAACACTTATTTATAACAAAGTAGGACTTAGTACTAACTAAATATCAAAAAACTAACATACCTTTGCCTAATATATAAATACATTTAACTTAACCTACTGTTTCCTAATTTACTTATAAGATCATAAAATTACAAAAGCGAATGTTGCATGAGAAATAACCCGATCAGAACAGTGTACCAGAATATAATAAAATTATTAAAATTAAAATATAAATATTATTACCATCTCAAATTTTATGCAATTAATAACAGTAACAAAAAACTCTCAAAATCCAGAAAATATGCTTAATTTAAACTACATGCCGTTAATTGATCAGTTTATTTCTCCTACAAAAGTTATCTGCTGTAAATATAATAAGGACTAAACAAAATATACACAGGTTTAATAATCGGCTTCTTTCCTGAAAGTCATGAATGCATGAGCAAGAAAAACGGCGGCATTGATGATCGAAAACACACCGGAAGAGATAAGGAGGTCGTATGAAAGCTTGTTCGGACGCATGTTGGCGTAGTATGATCTGTGCCAATCTGGAATTAAAAAAAAAACTTTATAAGATAAAAAGCAAATTATTCTTATGCTAAAATAATCATACTAAACAAGCATAAGATACATAAAAAAAATTACATTCTATGTACTTCAAAGTATTATTTTAACGTCGTAATAATTTAAAACGAAGCTAAAAGGCCGGAAGTCCTATAGCCCCAATCTCCAGAGACAACCGTCCATATTTTTATTGAGCGTGGCACAAGCCTTTCCCATATATAGCCTAGCAGGCCTGGAGGTGCCGTTTGCATAATAAAACTCGTAGCTAAAATACATTACAATAGAAAATTATTGCCAATGGAGCTAGTATTTATCACAATTAAATCACCAGTGCGGCCACAGAAAAGAGAAGTAAATAGAACGGAAATGAGAAGGAAAATCTGTAACCATGCAGGCATATGAGTGAATCTTGAATGAACATTCTTATTTAGATCAACGCGTCGAACTCCGCATCACAGTTGCTAACTGATTTCAAATGACTGACGTTTCGTTTATATTGGTGCAACTGGCTACAACGAACTTCTTACAAAAATGCCTTGACAGCCGTTCTAGTTTAAACAAAAAAAAAGAAACTGAGTGCGACCAACCAACAATGTGTATATCGGCAGAGATGAGCCTGCGCCGTTTTTTTCCTAAAAACAAAAGTTTGTTCTCTCATTTGGCCAGCTCTACAGATAAGTTGGTCGCAGTAAAGCAAGTAGATGTTTCAATTTTGTTCACGGGTTATTGAATATACAATTGCGGATGGAAATGATCTGTTCTGCAGTAGGTTCAATCAGAGTTAGATCAGATCTTGACCAAATGGTTCTAAATCAAGACCATGTGTGACCCGAATTGAAACATCAAGCAAGAATCAAAGATTTCGTTATCATCACGCTAAGAAAAATAGGTGAAGACATTACTTACGTATAAATTATTCATATTCTTAATGCGATGATTTAAATTTACGGATATTGTCACCAGTAAGGATGACGATGATGACCACGCAAATTAATGGCATTGAAATAAATGTTTCGATGATGGATGTAAGGATGATGATCACTCGCGATGATGATGATAAAACCACAAAAGATTAAGACCACTGTATAACAGAATTACTCGACGAATAGACTGGTGATGGTGGAAACTTACCGTAGAAAATGACAGCAGCGGCGGCGGTGAACATTATGACTCCAAGTACAGAAAAGCCAATAGACGTCCGCCAGCCGGCCGATTCACCGAACAGACGCGCGATTAGCAACACACCGGTGATGATGATGAAACCTGTGAACAGATTAGAGCAACTTTATGATAGCTTCTTATTGCGTTGATGCTAAAAATACTCCGGAATTACGTACTCCAATGCCCTTCAACTTAAGCAAAAAGCAAATTTTTCTTTAATTAGTCTTCAAATAGCTCAATATTTTTCTAGCTATGACAGTTCTAATGGCAAACCCAATCACGGTTTCTATAGCATTTAGTCTGATATTGCACGCACTAGACTAGAATAGTTGTCGAAATTCGGACAGACACGAATATCTGCATCTTATTTCCTTTACTACGACGCCTAAAGCTTGTTCATAGACATCAGGAGTTTTTAGAAGACAACGGTTTTTTTAATAGTCATCAAGCATAGGTCAAGCACGCTGTCATCGAACAATGGGAAACGGCGACTACGTACAGGAAATGCTCGGAAATTAAACAATGCCTGTTCACGCACGACCACGATGACGTTTTATCGACGTTTATGGAGGAAGCTAAAGCCAATACTCAGTGGACGTTTACGTCAAGTCTAACTTTCACGACCGAGTTCAATGTAACTCTGGTAATCGAGTGAAAACCGAATAGTTAGTGTCAATAACGTTTAATTAATTAGATTTTGTTAATTTGCTGCTTGTTCTTACTTAATTGTGTTACGTGGGCGTCGGATTATGACTAGACTGCTTTAAATCTTTAATCAATTTTTTATGGCTCGTAGTCGTAACTAATTATTATAAAATTTTCTGGTAAACACAACAACACACAGGCATCGAATTTTCTGCTACGCAAAATCTATGGTCCAACCGGTGTATTTTGACACAAAGCATTTCTTTGCAATGACCACTAAAACCAAGTTAGTGATATCATTGTTTTAATATTGACTACATTCAGTGTTTTCATCTAAATAATAATTATTTTCCTGCCGTTTTCTTGTGGCCAATTACGCTGAGTTGAATAAACAATAAACCTGCCAAGTGCGAGTCGGCCACGCGCACTGAGGGTTTCGTACACAGACTAGGTAAAACTAAACATTCCGCACAACCACATAAAATACAGAAACTAAGTATAGAACTTTTTTTTTTAATTTCGCTGATGGAGTTCTGAAATAAATAAATGCGATTTCAATTAAGGCCTTAAGATATTTAAATTAAAAAATTGTGCAAAAAGACATCACGCCCCGGCGGTCTCCCATCCAAGTACCGACCACGCCCGACGTCGTTTACCTAACTTCGGTGATCGTACGAGAACTGGTGGTGAACAGTAATTTGTTACCTACTCGCACTTGGGCATTATTTATTATTATTTTTTTGTTCTCCCCGGCTTCGCACGGGTATTATTGGAGTTTTAGTAAGGATCCCCAATTTTATGAAAATATAATATAGCCTATGTCACCGGGGATAGTGTAGCTTCCCAACAGTGAAAGAATTTTTCAAATCGGTTCAGTAGTTTCGGAGCCTATTCAATGCAAACAAACAATCAAATCTTTTCTCTTTCTAATATGTATTAGTATAGATATAGATTATTATTATATTCTGCAGTTCTTATTCGTTGGTGTGTTTCGTTATTTTGCTACTGTCCAACGCAGATCGACTCGCTCGTTAGAATAAATAACGAATTAGCAAAAAACCGACTACCTATTGTTTAATGACCAAAGTGTTTGTCGCTGTCATAGGCTGATCTCGTTTTTGTTTGTGGCTCATCAAACCATGACGAATTGAATCCGATAAATCATAATATTATGAACGCTGGATGATGCTGCTCTTTATTTCGATGCTATTTTCAATAAGTAAATATCATTGTACCTAATACAATACTAAATAAAACCTAAGTACAGATAATTAAGTAATTGCATTTTCTAAAAGTAAACCTGAATGATGTTTGTTTCCGAATAATAGCTTACAATGACGTTTTTTTTAAATTGTTCTATATTAAACAACAATACCAAAGGAGAATACAGCTTGGGTGGGCTGCGTTCGGGAAGCTGGAAGACATTCTCCGATCAAAAGAGATACCACAGTGCCTGAAGACTCGTCTCTATAACCAATGTGTCCTGCCCACCATGACCTATGGTGCTGACACGTGGACGCTCACGGAGAAGACTGCACAAGATAGCCGTCGCACAGAGAGCCATGGAGCGAGTCATGCTCGGCATCAAATTGCAGGACCGTATCCGAAACACTCAGATACGACGTCGCACCAAAGCTGCAGACGTCGTAAAAAGGGTGAAGGAATTTAAGTGGAACTGGGCAGGACACATGGCCAGACGTAGCGATGGGAGGTGGTGTACAGCAGTAACTGCGTGGTGGCCGAGACTAGGTTGGCGGAACCCAGGCCGACCGAGGATGAGGTGGACTGACGACATCAGAAATACTGTCAGGAACGAGTGGATGCGACTAGCGAGAGACCGGGGAGAGTGGCATAAACAAAGGGAGGCCTATACCCAGCAGTGGGTCGCTCAGGGCTGATGACGATGACCAAAAATAACAGATAGATTAAATAAAGTCCTATTGTTCACACCTGAAATTACATACATGTGACAGAAAGACTTAAAAACTAGTCAATCGTTAAAAGGGATAACTTCTACGCAACTTTAAGATGGATAGATGGTTGGATTCTAACAAAAATACTAATAGGAGGGTGTGGTACTTCCCAGAAAATTACTTTGCCTTAAAACTTGTATATAAATAGTTACCAAATGTTGGCAAGAATAGTTCGAAGCCCTGACCTGATTGCTTCAATGTTTGTTCTAATCATTCAATTTGCGGACAATTGTTAAGAATCGATTCTGGCAAGTTTCACGGAACAGCGCCTACAGAGGTTACGATTAACAAATTGATCAAAATGTGAACATAAACCTCGTTAAAATCTTTCAAAAACAAATGACAGCAACAACACGCTTTTAACGCACGTAAATTTTTCAGAAAACTTAAATTTATGACATTGCCTCGTTGTTCGAACACGAAGCCTTTAGAAAACTTTTCTAGTCGCGAAGCCTTCGATATATATTTTGAAGCATTCCAGAAAAGCTCCAAGACCGTCATGACTTAAGAAATAAAAAGTTAGTGCAGTCGCAGCCGTGGCAACTGTTCCAGGACAAATTGCCAGACCTAAAATTTAGACACTGTGTAAACCGCGCAACCCTTCGGGCTATTCTATTCTTGTGTATACGATATGGTTTCTGTCCCCGTCGCACTTATGTCAATCCGAATAAGAATGAAAGAGATAAAACTAACCAATCAACAGGTCTACCAACATAATATTGCAGGTCCTGGGACAACCCACCAGTTGTAACCAAGAACGTCTACAGAGAACGTGCCACAAATTAACAATCTGGGACCTCTTTGTGGCACGTCGGTAATTTTTGTATGTCTGTGAAGCTTGTACATTAGCTGTCAAAAACAATATTTTCGTAAAGACGCCATTTTGAGCTTTAAGTGTCGCGACAATCACGTGACTTTTATTTAAATTAAATAATAGGCTTGTATTTGACCGCTACTTCGCCTGATGTTACGCGATAATGATGTCTACGATGGAGCACGCTTGCCTAGAAGAAACAGACTGACTCTTGATTTGAAACCGGTGTGAAGTTGGCAGCCAACTTTGGCTGCCTATAATCCGACTAAATTAAGATGACTTTTTTTGTGAAGTTAGCAGCCAACACGATTACGACCTCTTATTCTATAAAAGCAGCTACTAATTCATTTCGAATGGTTCGAAAAATGCAATAAGCATAAATTAAAAACAATATTAAAATGACAAAGTCCCATCAAGACATGTATCGCAACCAAACGCCATAACAAAAATCACAACCTTAATTCCTCTTAAATATGCAACAAAACTTACTGAAACGTGTAGAAAAAATAAAAGGCTTTCAAATAAAACCTATTTTAGTCCGGTTAAACGATTGCTTATTGCCGGAAAAAAATTACGAAAATGGGAAAATCAAAATATTTTACGACTCTCAAATGACTCGGTGGATTTCGACCTGTAAACCCCTGAATTCGTGTAAAGCTGCTATATCATTGCAATTTCTTATGTTTAAGCTATCTTAAAAATATTCTGAAACGGGGCAAAACATTTATTTAACCCTGTAATGATCCGACGGAAACTTTTTTTTACTTTGTCATTTTCATTCCTGAAAATCATTAAAAAAAACACCACACAACCCCTGATATTTGGATTTCTATGTGAATAATATCAAAGAATGTATATTTAGCTACAAAAAAAAAGTAAATTTTGTCTGGCTTATCGACAGCATGTTACCCAATTGTCACCTGAAATCAAATCTAAAACTTAAATTTTCACGACTAAAGTTGGCTGCTGGTGAATGGCGACCTTTCATCCCCGTAATTATGAAACAAATGGTGCTTAAATGGCCTAACTAATATCTAGGCTTTAAAATGAAACCTATTTCAGCCCGGCAGTCTGATTGTTTAATGCCCAAAAACACAAACGAAAAAAGAAAATCTAAAATTTTACAACTCTCAAATGTCACGGTCGATTTCGACCCGTGAACCCCTGAAAACGAATAAAACTGCAATTTCATCGAATTTTCTTATGTTTTAGCCACCTAAAAATAAACTGAAAAACTGGCAGAACTATTATTTAACCCTCTAATGGTCCGACGGAGAAAATTAACTTTTTTTATGAAATTTTTGTTCTTGAAAATCATAAAATATACCACACAACCCCTGCTATTTGGATTTTTATGTACGTAATTCTAAAGCCTGCGTAACTGGCTACAATAGTTGATAAATTTGAGCCCAACTTAATATCAATTTCGTACCCAAACTATCACCTGAAATCAAATCTGAAACTTAAATTTTCACGACTATAGTTGGCTGCTGGTGAATGGCGACCCTTCAACCCCGTAATTATGAAACAAATGGTACTTAACTAGCCTGACTGATATCTAGGCTTTAAAATGAAACCTATTTCAGCCCGGCAGTCTGATTGCTTAATGCCCAAAAAATCAAACGAAAAAAGGAAAATCTAAAATTTTACTACTCTCAAATGACACGGTCGATTTCGACCCGTGAACCCCTGAAAACGAATAAAACTGCTATTTCATCGAATTTTCTTATGTTTTAGCCACCTGAAAAATATATTGAAAAACTGGCAGAACTATTATTTAACCCTCTAATGGTCCGACGGAGAAAATTAACTTTTTTTATGAATTTTTTGTTCCTTAAAATCATAAAATATACCACACAACCCCTGCTATTTGGATTTCTATGTACGTCGTTTTAAAGCCTGCGTAACTGGCTACAATAGTTGATAAATTTGAGCCCAACTTAATATCAGTTTCGTACCCAAATCATCACCGGAAATCAAATCTGAAACTCAAATTTTCACGACTAAAGTTGGCTGCTGGTGAATGGCGACCTTTCATCCCCGTAATTATGAAACAAATGGTGCTTAAATAGCCTAACTAATATCTAGGCTTTAAAATGAAACCTATTTCAGCCCGGCAGTCTGATTGTTTAATGCCCAAAAACACAAACGAAAAAAGAAAATCTAAAATTTTACAACTCTCAAATGTCACGGTCGATTTCGACCCGTGAACCCCTGAAAACGAATAAAACTGCTATTTCATAGAATTTTCTTATGTTTTAGCCACCTGAAAAATATATTGAAAAACTGGCAGAACTATTATTTAACCCTCTAATGGTCCGACGGAGAAATTTAACTTTTTTTATGAATTTTTTGTTCCTTAAAATCATAAAATATACCACACAACCCCTGCTATTTGGATTTCTATGTCCGTCGTTTCAAAGCCTGCGTAACTGGCTACAATAGTTGATAAATTTGAGCCCAACTTAATATCAGTTTCGTACCCAAATCATCACCGGAAATCAAATCTGAAACTCAAATTTTCACGACTAAAGTTGGCTGCTGGTGAATGGCGACCTTTCATCCCCGTAATTATGAAACAAATGGTACTTGAATAGCCTAACTAATATCTAGGCTTTAAAATGAAACCTATTTCAGCCCGGCAGTCTGATTGCTTAATGCCCAAAAACACAAACGAAAAAAGAAAATATAAAATTTTACAACTCTCAAATGTCACGGTCGATTTCGACCCGTGAACCCCTGAAAACGAATAAAACTGCTATTTCATCGAATTTTCTTATGTTTTAGCCACCTGAAAAATATATTGAAAAACTGGCAGAACTATTATTTAACCCTCTAATGGTCCGACGGAGAAAATTAACTTTTTTTATGAATTTTTGTTCCTTAAAATCATAAAATATACCACACAACCCCTGCTATTTGGATTTCTATGTACGTCGTTTTAAAGCCTGCGTAACTGGCTACAATAGTTGATAAATTTGAGCCCAACTTAATATCAGTTTCGTACCCAAATCATCACCGGAAATCAAATCTGAAACTCAAATTTTCACGACTAAAGTTGGCTGCTGGTGAATGGCGACCTTTCATCCCCGTAATTATGAAACAAATGGTGCTTAAATAGCCTAACTGATATCTAGGCTTTAAAATGAAACCTATTTCAGCCCGGCAGTCTGATTGTTTAATGCCCAAAAACACAAACGAAAAAAGAAAATCTAAAATTTTACAACTCTCAAATGTCACGGTCGATTTCGACCCGTGAACCCCTGAAAACGAATAAAACTGCTATTTCATCGAATTTTCTTATGTTTAAGCCACCTAAAAATAAACTGAAAAACTGGCAGAACTATTATTTAACCCTCTAATGGTCCGACGGAGAAAATTAACTTTTTTTATGAAATTTTTGTTCTTGAAAATCATAAAATATACCACACAACCCCTGCTATTTGGATTTATATGTACGTAATTCTAAAGCCTGCGTAACTGGCTACAATAGTTGATAAATTTGAGCCCAACTTAATATCAATTTCGTACCCAAACTATCACCTGAAATCAAATCTGAAACTTAAATTTTCACGACTATAGTTGGCTGCTGGTGAATGGCGACCCTTCAACCCCGTAATTATGAAACAAATGGTACTTAACTAGCCTGACTGATATCTAGGCTTTAAAATGAAACCTATTTCAGCCCGGCAGTCTGATTGCTTAATGCCCAAAAAATCAAACGAAAAAAGGAAAATCTAAAATTTTACTACTCTCAAATGACACGGTCGATTTCGACCCGTGAACCCCTGAAAACGAATAAAACTGCTATTTCATCGAATTTTCTTATGTTTTAGCCACCTGAAAAATATACTGAAAAACTGGCAGAACTATTATTTAACCCTCTAATGGTCCGACGGAGAAAATTAACTTTTTTTTTGACATTTTTGTTCCTGAAAATCATAAAAAAATACCACACAACCCCTGTTATTTGGATTTCTATGTACGTAATTCTAAAGCCTGCGTAACTGGCTACAATAGTTGATAAATTTGAGCCCAACTTAATATCAATTTCGTACCCAAACTATCACCTGAAATCAAATCTGAAACTTAAATTTTCACGACTATAGTTGGCTGCTGGTGAATGGCGACCCTTCATCCCCGTAATTATGAAACAAATGGTACTTAAATAGCCTAACTGATATCTAGGCTTTAAAATGAAACCTATTTCAGCCCGGCAGTCTGATTGCTTAATGCCCAAAAAATCAAACGAAAAAAGGAAAATCTAAAATTTTACTACTCTCAAATGACACGGTCGATTTCGACCCGTGAACCCCTGAAAACGAATAAAACTGCTATTTCATCGAATTTTCTTATGTTTTAGCCACCTGAAAAATATACTGAAAAACTGGCAGAACTATTATTTAACCCTCTAATGGTCCGACGGAGAAAATTAACTTTTTTTTTGACATTTTTGTTCCTGAAAATCATAAAAAAATACCACACAACCCCTGTTATTTGGATTTCTATGTACGTAGTTCTAAAGCCTACGTACATAGCTACAATAATTGATAAGTTTGAGCCCAACTAAATGGCAGATTCGTACCCAAATAATCACCGGAAATCAAATCTGAAACTTAAATTTTCACGTCTAAAGTTGGCTGCTGGTGAATGGCGACCTTTCATCCCCGTAATTATGAAAGAAATGGTACTTGAATAGCCTAACTAATATCTAGGCTTTAAAATAAAACCTATTTCAGCCCGGCAGTCTGATTGCTTAATGCCCAAAAACACAAACGAAAAGAGAAAATATAAAATTTTACATCTCTCAAATGTCACGGTCGATTTCGACCCGTGAACCCCTGAAAACGAATAAAACTGCTATTTCATCGAATTTCTTTGTGTTTTCGCCACCTGAAAAATATACTGAAAAACTGGCAGAACTATTATTTAACCCTCTAATGGTCCGACGGAGTATTTTTTTTTTTCATGACATTTTGTTCCTTAAAATCATAAAAAATTATCACACCACCCCTGCTATTTGGATTTCTATGTACGTCGTTTTAAAGCCTGCGTAACTGGCTACAATAGTTGATAAACTTGAGCCCAACTTAATATCAGTTTCGTACCCAAATCATCACCGGAAATCAAATCTGAAACTCAAATTTTCACGACTAAAGTTGGCTGCTGGTGAATGGCGACCTTTCATCCCCGTAATTATGAAACAAATGGTGCTTAAATAGCCTAACTTATATCTAGGCTTTAAAATGAAACCTATTTCAGCCCGGCAGTCTGATTGCTTAATGCCCAAAAACACAAACGAAAAGAGAAAATATAAAATTTTACAACTCTCAAATGTCACGGTCGATTTCGACCCGTGAACCCCTGAAAACGAATAAAAATGCTATTTCATCGAATTTTCTTATGTTTTAGCCACCTGAAAAATATATTGAAAAACTGGCAGAACTATTATTTAACCCTCTAATGGTCCGACGGAGAAAATTAACTTTTTTTATGAATTTTTTGTTCCTTAAAATCATAAAATATACCACACAACCCCTGCTATTTGGATTTCTATGTACGTCGTTTCAAAGCCTGCGTAACTGGCTACAATAGTTGATAAATTTGAGCCCAACTTAATATCAGTTTCGTACCCAAATCATCACCGGAAATCAAATCTGAAACTCAAATTTTCACGACTAAAGTTGGCTGCTGGTGAATGGCGACCTTTCATCCCCGTAATTATGAAACAAATGGTGCTTAAATAGCCTAACTAATATCTAGGCTTTAAAATGAAACCTATTTCAGCCCGGCAGTCTGATTGTTTAATGCCCAAAAACACAAACGAAAAAAGAAAATCTAAAATTTTACAACTCTCAAATGTCACGGTCGATTTCGACCCGTGAACCCCTGAAAACGAATAAAACTGCTATTTCATCGAATTTCCTTGTGTTTTCGCCACCTGAAAAATATATTGAAAAACTGGCAGAACTATTATTTAACCCTCTAATGGTCCGACGGAGAAAATTAACTTTTTTTTTGACATTTTTGTTCCTGAAAATCATAAAAAAATACCACACAACCCCTGTTATTTGGATTTCTATGTACGTAATTCTAAAGCCTGCGTAACTGGCTACAATAATTGATAAATTTGAGCCCAACTTAATATCAATTTCGTACCCAAACTATCACCTGAAATCAAATCTGAAACTTAAATTTTCACGACTATAGTTGGCTGCTGGTGAATGGCGACCCTTCAACCCCGTAATTATGAAACAAATGGTACTTAACTAGCCTGACTGATATCTAGGCTTTAAAATGAAACCTATTTCAGCCCGGCAGTCTGATTGCTTAATGCCCAAAAACACAAACGAAAAGAGAAAATATAAAATTTTACAACTCTCAAATGTCACGGTCGATTTCGACCCGTGAACCCCTGAAAACGAATAAAAATGCTATTTCATCGAATTTTCTTATGTTTTAGCCACCTGAAAAATATATTGAAAAACTGGCAGAACTATTATTTAACCCTCTAATGGTCCGACGGAGAAAATTAACTTTTTTTTGACATTTTTGTTCCTGAAAATCCAGTTTGCAAATCAAATCCAAACTGCCAGTTTTTCAGTATATTTTTCAGGTGGCGAAAACAAGAAAATTCGATGAAATAGCAGTTTTATTCGTTTTCAGGGGTTCACGGGTCGAAATCGACCGTGACATTTGAGAGTTGTAAAATTTTAGATTTTCTTTTTTCGTTTGTGTTTTTGGGCATTATACAATCAGACTGCCGGGCTGAAATAGGTTTCATTTTAAAGCCTAGATATTAGTTAGGCTATTTAAGCACCATTTGTTTCATAATTATGGGGATGAAAGGTCGCCATTCACCAGCAGCCAACTTTAGTCGTGAAAATTTGAGTTTCAGATTTGAGTTCCGGTGATGATTTGGGTACGAAACTGATATTAAGTTGGGCTCAAATTTATCAACTATTGTAGCCAGTTACGCAGGCTTTGAAACGACGTACATAGAAATCCAAATAGCAGGGGTTGTGTGGTATATTTTATGATTTTAAGGAACAAAAAATTCATAAAAAAAGTTAAATTTCTCCGTCGGACCATTAGAGGGTTAAATAATAGTTCTGCCAGTTTTTCAATATATTTTTCAGGTGGCTAAAACATAAGAAAATTCTATGAAATAGCAGTTTTATTCGTTTTCAGGGGTTCACGGGTCGAAATCGACCGTGACATTTGAGAGTTGTAAAATTTTAGATTTTCTTTTTTCGTTTGTGTTTTTGGGCATTAAACAATCAGACTGCCGGGCTGAAATAGGTTTCATTTTAAAGCCTAGATATAAGTTAGGCTATTTAAGCACCATTTGTTTCATAATTACGGGGATGAAAGGTCGCCATTCACCAGCAGCCAACTTTAGTCGTGAAAATTTGAGTTTCAGATTTGATTTCCGGTGATGATTTGGGTACGAAACTGATATTAAGTTGGGCTCAAGTTTATCAACTATTGTAGCCAGTTACGCAGGCTTTAAAACGACGTACATAGAAATCCAAATAGCAGGGGTGGTGTGATAATTTTTTATGATTTTAAGGAACAAAATGTCATGAAAAAAAAAAATACTCCGTCGGACCATTAGAGGGTTAAATAATAGTTCTGCCAGTTTTTCAGTATATTTTTCAGGTGGCGAAAACACAAAGAAATTCGATGAAATAGCAGTTTTATTCGTTTTCAGGGGTTCACGGGTCGAAATCGACCGTGACATTTGAGAGTTGTAAAATTTTATATTTTCTCTTTTCGTTTGTGTTTTTGGGCATTAAGCAATCAGACTGCCGGGCTGAAATAGGTTTTATTTTAAAGCCTAGATATTAGTTAGGCTATTCAAGTACCATTTCTTTCATAATTACGGGGATGAAAGGTCGCCATTCACCAGCAGCCAACTTTAGACGTGAAAATTTAAGTTTCAGATTTGATTTCCGGTGATTATTTGGGTACGAATCTGCCATTTAGTTGGGCTCAAACTTATCAATTATTGTAGCTATGTACGTAGGCTTTAGAACTACGTACATAGAAATCCAAATAACAGGGGTTGTGTGGTATTTTTTTATGATTTTCAGGAACAAAAATGTCAAAAAAAAAGTTAATTTTCTCCGTCGGACCATTAGAGGGTTAAATAATAGTTCTGCCAGTTTTTCAGTATATTTTTCAGGTGGCTAAAACATAAGAAAATTCGATGAAATAGCAGTTTTATTCGTTTTCAGGGGTTCACGGGTCGAAATCGACCGTGTCATTTGAGAGTAGTAAAATTTTAGATTTTCCTTTTTTCGTTTGATTTTTTGGGCATTAAGCAATCAGACTGCCGGGCTGAAATAGGTTTCATTTTAAAGCCTAGATATCAGTTAGGCTATTTAAGTACCATTTGTTTCATAATTACGGGGATGAAGGGTCGCCATTCACCAGCAGCCAACTATAGTCGTGAAAATTTAAGTTTCAGATTTGATTTCAGGTGATAGTTTGGGTACGAAATTGATATTAAGTTGGGCTCAAATTTATCAACTATTGTAGCCAGTTACGCAGGCTTTAGAATTACGTACATAGAAATCCAAATAACAGGGGTTGTGTGGTATTTTTTTATGATTTTCAGGAACAAAAATGTCAAAAAAAAAGTTAATTTTCTCCGTCGGACCATTAGAGGGTTAAATAATAGTTCTGCCAGTTTTTCAGTATATTTTTCAGGTGGCTAAAACATAAGAAAATTCGATGAAATAGCAGTTTTATTCGTTTTCAGGGGTTCACGGGTCGAAATCGACCGTGTCATTTGAGAGTAGTAAAATTTTAGATTTTCCTTTTTTCGTTTGATTTTTTGGGCATTAAGCAATCAGACTGCCGGGCTGAAATAGGTTTCATTTTAAAGCCTAGATATCAGTCAGGCTAGTTAAGTACCATTTGTTTCATAATTACGGGGTTGAAGGGTCGCCATTCACCAGCAGCCAACTATAGTCGTGAAAATTTAAGTTTCAGATTTGATTTCAGGTGATAGTTTGGGTACGAAATTGATATTAAGTTGGACTCAAATTTATCAACTATTGTAGCCAGTTACGCAGGCTTTAGAATTACGTACATATAAATCCAAATAGCAGGGGTTGTGTGGTATATTTTATGATTTTCAAGAACAAAAATTTCATAAAAAAAGTTAATTTTCTCCGTCGGACCATTAGAGGGTTAAATAATAGTTCTGCCAGTTTTTCAGTTTATTTTTAGGTGGCTTAAACATAAGAAAATTCGATGAAATAGCAGTTTTATTCGTTTTCAGGGGTTCACGGGTCGAAATCGACCGTGACATTTGAGAGTTGTAAAATTTTAGATTTTCTTTTTTCGTTTGTGTTTTTGGGCATTAAACAATCAGACTGCCGGGCTGAAATAGGTTTCATTTTAAAGCCTAGATATTAGTTAGGCTATTTAAGCACCATTTGTTTCATAATTACGGGGATGAAAGGTCGCCATTCACCAGCAGCCAACTTTAGTCGTGAAAATTTGAGTTTCAGATTTGATTTCCGGTGATGATTTGGGTACGAAACTGATATTAAGTTGGGCTCAAATTTATCAACTATTGTAGCCAGTTACGCAGGCTTTAAAACAACGTACATAGAAATCCAAATAGCAGGGGTTGTGTGGTATATTTTATGATTTTAAGGAACAAAAATTCATAAAAAAAGTTAATTTTCTTCGTCGGACCATTAGAGGGTTAAATAATAGTTCTGCCAGTTTTTCAATATATTTTTCAGGTGGCTAAAACATAAGAAAATTCGATGAAATAGCAGTTTTATTCGTTTTCAGGGGTTCACGGGTCGAAATCGACCGTGACATTTGAGAGTTGTAAAATTTTATATTTTCTTTTTTCGTTTGTGTTTTTGGGCATTAAGCAATCAGACTGCCGGGCTGAAATAGGTTTCATTTTAAAGCCTAGATATTAGTTAGGCTATTCAAGTACCATTTGTTTCATAATTACGGGGATGAAAGGTCGCCATTCACCAGCAGCCAACTTTAGTCGTGAAAATTTGAGTTTCAGATTTGATTTCCGGTGATGATTTGGGTACGAAACTGATATTAAGTTGGGCTCAAATTTATCAACTATTGTAGCCAGTTACGCAGGCTTTGAAACGACGGACATAGAAATCCAAATAGCAGGGGTTGTGTGGTATATTTTATGATTTTAAGGAACAAAAAATTCATAAAAAAAGTTAAATTTCTCCGTCGGACCATTAGAGGGTTAAATAATAGTTCTGCCAGTTTTTCAATATATTTTTCAGGTGGCTAAAACATAAGAAAATTCTATGAAATAGCAGTTTTATTCGTTTTCAGGGGTTCACGGGTCGAAATCGACCGTGACATTTGAGAGTTGTAAAATTTTAGATTTTCTTTTTTCGTTTGTGTTTTTGGGCATTAAACAATCAGACTGCCGGGCTGAAATAGGTTTCATTTTAAAGCCTAGATATTAGTTAGGCTATTTAAGCACCATTTGTTTCATAATTACGGGGATGAAAGGTCGCCATTCACCAGCAGCCAACTTTAGTCGTGAAAATTTGAGTTTCAGATTTGATTTCCGGTGATGATTTGGGTACGAAACTGATATTAAGTTGGGCTCAAATTTATCAACTATTGTAGCCAGTTACGCAGGCTTTAAAACGACGTACATAGAAATCCAAATAGCAGGGGTTGTGTGGTATATTTTATGATTTTAAGGAACAAAAAATTCATAAAAAAAGTTAATTTTCTCCGTCGGACCATTAGAGGGTTAAATAATAGTTCTGCCAGTTTTTCAATATATTTTTCAGGTGGCTAAAACATAAGAAAATTCGATGAAATAGCAGTTTTATTCGTTTTCAGGGGTTCACGGGTCGAAATCGACCGTGTCATTTGAGAGTAGTAAAATTTTAGATTTTCCTTTTTTCGTTTGATTTTTTGGGCATTAAGCAATCAGACTGCCGGGCTGAAATAGGTTTCATTTTAAAGCCTAGATATCAGTCAGGCTAGTTAAGTACCATTTGTTTCATAATTACGGGGTTGAAGGGTCGCCATTCACCAGCAGCCAACTATAGTCGTGAAAATTTAAGTTTCAGATTTGATTTCAGGTGATAGTTTGGGTACGAAATTGATATTAAGTTGGGCTCAAATTTATCAACTATTGTAGCCAGTTACGCAGGCTTTAGAATTACGTACATAAAAATCCAAATAGCAGGGGTTGTGTGGTATATTTTATGATTTTCAAGAACAAAAATTTCATAAAAAAAGTTAATTTTCTCCGTCGGACCATTAGAGGGTTAAATAATAGTTCTGCCAGTTTTTCAGTTTATTTTTAGGTGGCTAAAACATAAGAAAATTCGATGAAATTGCAGTTTTATTCGTTTTCAGGGGTTCACGGGTCGAAATCGACCGTGACATTTGAGAGTTGTAAAATTTTAGATTTTCTTTTTTCGTTTGTGTTTTTGGGCATTAAACAATCAGACTGCCGGGCTGAAATAGGTTTCATTTTAAAGCCTAGATATTAGTTAGGCCATTTAAGCACCATTTGTTTCATAATTACGGGGATGAAAGGTCGCCATTCACCAGCAGCCAACTTTAGTCGTGAAAATTTAAGTTTTAGATTTGATTTCAGGTGACAATTGGGTAACATGCTGTCGATAAGCCAGACAAAATTTACTTTTTTTTTGTAGCTAAATATACATTCTTTGATATTATTCACATAGAAATCCAAATATCAGGGGTTGTGTGGTGTTTTTTTTAATGATTTTCAGGAATGAAAATGACAAAGTAAAAAAAAGTTTCCGTCGGATCATTACAGGGTTAAATAAATGTTTTGCCCCGTTTCAGAATATTTTTAAGATAGCTTAAACATAAGAAATTGCAATGATATAGCAGCTTTACACGAATTCAGGGGTTTACAGGTCGAAATCCACCGAGTCATTTGAGAGTCGTAAAATATTTTGATTTTCCCATTTTCGTAATTTTTTTCCGGCAATAAGCAATCGTTTAACCGGACTAAAATAGGTTTTATTTGAAAGCCTTTTATTTTTTCTACACGTTTCAGTAAGTTTTGTTGCATATTTAAGAGGAATTAAGGTTGTGATTTTTGTTATGGCGTTTGGTTGCGATACATGTCTTGATGGGACTTTGTCATTTTAATATTGTTTTTAATTTATGCTTATTGCATTTTTCGAACCATTCGAAATGAATTAGTAGCTGCTTTTATAGAATAAGAGGTCGTAATCGTGTTGGCTGCTAACTTCACAAAAAAAGTCATCTTAATTTAGTCGGATTATAGGCAGCCAAAGTTGGCTGCCAACTTCACACCGGTTGATTTGAAGACACCCAGATTGTAAAGAAGCACTAGCAGTTCTCATAATAAAAATGGAATCAAAGCGCTTTTTACAATAGAGAAATCTAGGTTGTAAACACAAGAAATAGAGGTTACTTACTGGAGTATGCGGAGTAGATGAGGGCGATGTGTCGATGGTCGCTCTGCACGACCTGCGGAGCCGTGAGCGCGCCCACCACCAGACCGATGGCGATGATCGCGAGCACCTGGAACAAACGACTTTGTTAGCTATTGTGTAACATCCAAAATACTATGAATCTAGGCGTTTTAGTGATTTGGTAATATTAAGAAGCCTATTACAAGATGAACCGTTCAATTTTAGTATTTGTATATTCAGGCATAAAACGAATAAATAAAGCCGTAATTTTCAAGATAAATATAAAATAAGTAAACCATAAACATAAAAATGTTTACTTCATGACAGTAATTTAACGAAATCCATTCTCAAACTTTCCCTCCTAAAGTTTTACGAAAAACTACTTTTGTAAATTGGAGGTAACAAATGGATATAAGTAATTATGTTGAGTTTTACCAAAATCTGAAGTCGCTTCATTCAATAAAAAATACAGATCTATTTAATACAGCAATTGAATTTTCTACAGATCTTATTAGTTGTAAGAAAGTTATACTAAAAATCCAGTTTACGATGCTTTTTTCGTCAAAAAATGCGATAGGACCCTTAAGAAAATTTTGCGATTTCGTCTCTCTGCGATGAAGTAAACCTACGATGCATTCGCTACACGTTATGGTAGTTTTTCTATGTAGTCAATCTTCAATCTAATACTAACTTATACGTCTTCGTATACTTTTTTCAAAAATAATATAAGTAGGCTACTAAACTGTAATTTAAAAGTTAATCCACAATAGCGCTTCTATTAATACAATTCCCGATGTTGTTGTTTCTTTTTTGAAGCTAATATTAATTATTGAGTAAATTAATAAATGTAAACCGTTTAATTCACGAATGCACGAAAAGTAAAAATCAGTTTAACTGAAAAATTGCGTTTGTCACGACCACTGCAAATTAATTATTACAAAGATGCCAATTTCACACTTATTCAAATACTATTTACAAAAACCGAATGCTCGTCGCCGAATTGTTGTCAGTTTGTCTGTTACAGGACATCTTATAGACATCTTTTGTGACAGTTTGCTCATTGAAAACGATTCACTGGTTGCGCTTTGTTGTTTCACCAGTGGTTTACAATTTCCTCGTAATAAATAGCTCCGCTCTGTTTGTACGATTCATCAAATCAATTTTTGTTGTCGTCTAAAAATGCTGATCATAAATAGAGTCGATCATAGAAAACAAAATAAAAATGTGTTCAAAATTAAGAAAGATAATCATTTTAACGGCATCGATTCTGATGCACTCTAAACTAAACTAGACAGCTCTAAAACTGTTGCCATCCTTCTCTCACGTATTAAAATTAAAAGAGAGGCAGATAATTTTAATCCTGTCAGATTGGCTTAGTGAGTGGTATGACAGAATAGGCCTCAATGTCTTCCAATGGCCTTATGTCCTAGAAAGAGAGTTTACTCACTAATGACGTCACTTTTAAGTACTCCATACTGACACTCACTTTGCGGGAAAGGGACAGAGCATCATTTACTAATCCGAATACATCTCAGAACCTTTTCAGTCGAATTAAATATTATGTTCAGTTTTCGTTTTACATTTTCTTAACTATGTCGCACCAAGCATAATATTTTTAACAAATCAAAAACCTGTCCGATAGCTATGGATTATCCGATGTAGAGGCATCCAGTGAAAGTTTTTACGTGGAAAAGAGAACCTCAAATATTAATTTTCTCTTTTGCACCGCAAAATGACGTTTTTTCAATGACGTGGCTGTTTTCTTTACCACTCCTCATTTATATGCAATTTTCCTTATACCACAATAATTTTACAATATATTCGTCTCACTCTTCTTTTCTATAGTACTGATTCTAAACCATCGATAACAAAATTCATTCTCATATCGATTTCAAAGTCGATATAAAAAATTTATTCATACATTATTGTATGAAAGACCTAGTTTTAGGAAATGGGATTGTAGATATATAGAAATAAACTCTTTATTGTGCACAAAAATTACAAACAGAACGAAAACATGGCGATTGTATCGTTTTATTAACGAAGTAATTTCTTGTTTTGACCAACTTTAAAAAGGAGGGATTTTCTTAATTCGATCCGCATTTTTTTTTAAATTGCTGTGTAAATATTGTTTCATTATATATTGTGTTTAGTGTACACCCCTAGTGTCAGACCTAAATCCACACACCTATTAGTTCACTTAGAGTAGACGTTCTACTTCCTCCAATCTGTTATGAATCATCCATCGCCATGCATCAGATCCAATATAAAACAAAGCTGTGTTACCGTACCGTTGCTAACACGCCGGTAATTAGAACTGAGAATTCAAGGGCATTGTGCGAAGAAGTGTGTTACTTTTCTATCCATTAACCCTGTAATCTGGTATAACATTAATTATACGCATATAAAGACACATGTACACAACTTTACAAAGTTGAACGGTTTTCCTTTCAGAGGTCTTTTTTATCGCGGGAAAACCTTCCAAAGATACCCGGATGCGTTGGTGTGCAGCCAGGTTATGTGGGATTATGGCCACTAAACCCCCTGTGACCAGTCTTAGTGCTTGATAAGAGAGCTCTGGCATCTCCAGAGGAACGCACTGGAGCTCTCAGCACTGCGCAACGGTTCTTCCCGAGACAACCATGTCAGAGGTTTAGGCTAGCCACTCGGTTTATTCGACAAGCACGCAATAAAATTTACTCCGTCTAAATAGGTGCAAACTTTGAATAGCCACCCAGCGCCACTCAGGCAACACTCCCAGAAATGCTTGAAGTATTTCTTCTGATGAACTCAGATCCAATAGTCCTTTTTTAATCGGTTCTTAAGATAGGCAATACTCCGGCTCCAGTCTCAAACCTGTTAAGACCTAGCTGGAGTTCTATCTCTCCATTTTATGTTTACGTTTCAGAGAGATCACTTTTAGCGATAAGACCGCCATTTGTTTAATGTATTTGTCATATCAATTCTGTGGTATTAAGAAAGTGTTGTTGTATTCAATAATTTTACCACACTATTATCACTTACCCACACTATGCACATTTACGAATAATCTATAAATTGAAAAGTTTTGTTATAGTTCAATGTATAGTATAGTTATAGTATAATGAACGCGATATGACTTTTTCACGTTGGCTCCACAACTACCCACTTTATCACCACGACCGGACCAGACCAGTGGTGGACCGACAGTTTGTCCTGATCACGAAACTGAAAACGGCCTAGGTCCGGTAATTCAAATTCAAATTCAAATTATTTATTTGTCAGAACATGGTAGGTACACATACATATAAAGTAGCATACATGGTCGTAAGAATGGAGACGTATCTCATGTCCTTGCCTGTTACAGCGTAGCTGACAAATATAGGCTAATAAGTCCAATAATAATGACCAGAGCACATAGTAAAGGATTATAAGGGTCCTCACCAGTTCCAATGCCCGTAGACCCACGCACCAGTACTGTTTTAAGGCTGCCGCGGCTCTACTGTCCCGGTCGTTTGATGAGCTCTCGTCGCCCTTCTTGGCCTGAGCCTCCGCCTCTCTGTCGCCCGCCGACATGGCCCAAACTACCCGCGCGCCGCCGCCGTACTCGGACACCTGAGGAACAAATCTGATCTTTATTGTGTAGAGAAGATGGTTGTTACACAAATTATAAATCAATTATTATAATTATACAACTTATAGTTATAATTATTAGCTGATTGACAAACGTTGTCCTATCCAAATTTCATTGATAAAAGCACTGTCAGGTTTACCCGAATTTTCCGGACAAATTATCCAATTTTATTTTTCTTATAAACCACCCCTATATTAAGGTGACAAAAAAATGGTCAAGCCTTAGAATAATATGTAGTTATTCTAAGGGTCAAGCTGTTTTTGAGTTTTAGCGAGGCTAACGAACAACAATTGATTTTTATACATAAGAAGAATAAATATAAAGCTACAGTTTATCGTTAACCAATCTCAAAACAATGTGCTCTAATGCTCCTCCAATTAGAACGCAGAAAATGACGCTACGACGTTAGACGACGTTTTGTCCATAGCACGCAAGTGGGACACCTAATAATTGAACAGGTGCTTAGCTCGTGTACTTAAGCAAGTAATTGCTGTGGGTAGAGTTATCTAATTTATAGATCTGTTCGAATTATTTTGAACGAGTAATGGAACATAGGACAAAAAATAATAGTAAACGAGCCCGAAGGTTTTTTCCCTAACGAGATTTTTATTCTCGATCGGATTAATGATCGGTTTCTGAATTCAAAATAGGAATAGCGTTTTTTTTTATAATTCAAGTTAACTTGCCTTTGACCGCCAAAGTTATTGTTCGTCTCAATATAGGCGTGGTTTAGAAGAAAAATACAACTGGATGATTTGCCCGCTGTTTTTTTTTTTTTTTTTTTTGTTGAAACTGAAAGTGTTTTTTTTTTCTTCTATGGATTTTGGACAAGACAGCGTTTGTCGGGTCAGCTAGTCACTTATATTTTTAAAGGTTGCTTGCTCAATTGCTTGTTCCGCAATACCTTCACTGTAAAGTGAACTTGCACTTTTTATCACCTAACTTAGGAATTTCATTTGCAAAGAAAAAGCTCTTCATTCGCTTGAACGAAAGTCGAAGATATTACAAAGGTTGGTAAGTTAAGTACGTAATTTGTTTCGGGCGTGTTTATTGTATTTAGCTTTTCACTCTTGCACGCTGTGCAATTTACTTAGGGAGAATTATGTGGCTTTTAAGTGTAAACTCGTCGAAATGACGACCGAGTCTTCGACGGACCAATTCTCACAGATCAGACGAAAAAGTTTGATTAATAACAATATATTCTTTATTTCAGACCACTATGGTCCATATTCGGGGGTACAAAAGAGGTCGAGTTCCTTAGAACAATGGCAACTCATACAACATAAATGATTACAATGGAAAAAATAAAATAAAAATATTAAAAAAATACAATACAACATTAATAGAAAAGTAAACCTATAACTAGATGGACCGACGACATTGTGAGAGTCGCTGGCATCCAGTAGATGCAAAAGGCAGGCTGTCGTTCAGTGTGGAGGTTAAAGGGGGAGGCCTATATTCAGCAGTGGACGTCTTCCGGCTGATGATGATGGTGATGATGAAACCTAACTACCTATAATACGAGACTTATAATAAGATTATTCCAGTATCTATGGATGAAACAATCAGGTTTATCGGTTATTGTGCTAAGGACGCTGTTGTTGCTACCACGCATTCTGTTTGAAACTAAAACAAAACTACTTAAGTACCAGCATTTTTGCAAATCTATTCATGTAGATCCAAGCATGTTGATTTTAACAGCCTTTTAGCCTTTTCCCGCTTAAAAATCGAAATAAAATCAGAGCAACAATTAATAGTTAATTAGAAATGTGTGGTTACGCGTATAATTCGATACATAAACCATCGGGTGTGTAAATGCCAATCATTGGAACGGAACGGGCTCGCACGCAGTACTTTCTATCTAGACGGTTTGACGTGGAAAAATGGCATGAATATTGCACAGGTTTGCGAGGGAAACTCGAAAATGGAATTCTTGGATTTTTCTTGACGGCCAGTCATAAGTTATTCTTTATTTGGCGTACTTCGTTACTTCTTTAATTTGACTCTACATGGCTTCCGTATATAGCATGCCAATTATTAAGGTTATAGTTTTTGTTAGCAAAGCAAAATAGAAAAAAAAACCATTGATTTAGAATCTTAATATATTTTATTTTATTAAAAAATCAGTTGTTCTTATAAATCAACTCATTGTTTGAAATTTAGAAGTGTCAAGCTAAATTAGTTCTTGATTGTGTTGCAAGTTGTTGTCCTATTTCTTGGACTTTACACTTAGTAAAACACAGTTTTAAACTGTCACGGTTGTTCACTAAAGTAAGGTTGGTTGGTGTGGTAAGGTTGTGGGAGCTCATTCCACAACCTTACCACGGTAAATATCCCGTAAATAATCATATAGCTTTTTGCTTAGTGTTAGCGGAAGTTGCTTAGTACCCGTTGCAGTCGATGCGTGTAGTACTTGCGCAAGTATTTCATTAAAGCTTAGCCCTAGGACGATCATCGTAGGCATTACTAGGATACTGCAGGCATATCTTATATGTATTTAAAGACTTTTGAAGAAAAAAATATAACTCTAACAAAACTGATAATTGTAAATCACTTCACTACATAGTTAAAACAAAGTCGCTTCCCGCTGTCTGTCCGTCCCTATGTATGCTAAGATCTATAAAACTACGCAACGGATTTTGATGCGATTTTCACCATCAGTTAGATAATTTTTTACGGAAGGTTTTTGTAACAAGCGCTCCGCCCTGGCTTCGCACGTAAGCTACACCCGTGCGAAGCCGGGCGGGCGGGTCGCTAGTAGTGTATAATTGGGGAAATACTAATATTTACGTGCGTAAAATACGTATCAAATTCCATACTAATTTTGAATTTCGAAATTGTAATTTGTTCGGAATTCGATACGTATTTACGCACGCTATAATATGCGTACGTGCGTGCTATGCGTACTTCGCCCACAGTAGACACTAATAGGATATAATACTCTTGTCCTTGGTACTCAACTAAATTAAGCACCTACTTTTTCGAATATGTATTTCGATCTACACTAACTACGAGGTAGCACATATGGCGTATGCACTATACAGTTCAGTAATTTTATTATTCACCTAATAAATGTAAAATATCGTCAATCTGCGCAAGATACGTACTTACTAAAATTTATTTTGTGCTAAACTACAACATTGTAGTAATTTTATTGGTAATAGCAATATAATAGAGACGATACAAGCTTCATTATTCCTAAAACAAAGCTCGAACAAACGAAACAAGAAAATCAACTTACCGAAAAAAAATTGAATTCCCGTTCAGGGACAAAAGCTGTCTGCTTCAATCCAAAAACAAAGGCACTTAGAAAAAAAAGTTGAAAAATAATTCAGCGCGATTTCCGCGGGAGCGTTGCGTTTACGAAGCCAGCTAGTGACACGAGTGCGTTCGATGCGATCGCTCGGCGCGACTGCCGCTCGTCGCACAGACGGCAGTCCTCTATGCCTCATTCGACAAATTATTATTGCCCTCTGATAACTAAAGCATTTTCCTCCTTTGTCTTCCAATTCGGTCCAATACGGGAGGAAAAGAAGCTCTTGGAAAATTGGCCGTTGAAGCGTAGAACCGGTGGCGTAGTACTTACTGCGTAGCTTATGAGTAAACAGCTTTCGTTTATTTTAAAGTTCCATTATTTTACGTCATTGTGATTAATTTCATTGTCATACGTGGCTCACAAATACCAATACTTAATAGAGATTCTACAAATTTCGGCGAAAAATAAAGAAAATATTGCGTTTTCTCAAAACTGACTGATCTACAAAAGAAAAGAAAAACTGCTTTTAAAATACCAGCCAGTACCTACTTTACAACTTTGGCCAAACCAAGACGCAATTGCCAGCCAACTGCGTATATTAAAAGCGATAACGCATCCCTTTTATACTCTTCGATGATTTATATTTTTAAACTGCACTGCCCTGATTGACTATCAACGCGAATTAAATCGTTCCAAATAACTTATTGCGTAAGATTTAATACAAATTGTAATGGAATTGAACAGTTCAGTTTACTGTTATTATGGTAGGCTGTTTTCTTTCAGTTTAACGACTTGTCTATTTGATCTATGAGATTTCGTATATAAAAATAACAACCTGTGCAACTTTCAGTCACTTTTGCTACGTTTTATACTGTCACTAGCTGAATCCCGCGGTGATAACCGCGATTTTCAGATGTTCCACATTTCTGTATGAAAATTACCTTATGTCCGTCCGTCCACACTATATCTTCATGCCAAATTTCGTTAAAATCGGCCTAGCCGTTTAGCCGTGAAAACCGACAGAGAAACAGCGTTACTTCCGCTTTGTTATTATTCATAAATAAAAAATATCTACAGCAATACATATTTTTTTTGCAAAGTTTGAGTTATGTAATATGCAGAAAACACGTAATCAAAATTAAAATACCTACTACATAATCGTAAATGAGAAAATTCTTTGCGCGTATAATTTGCTAAGATTGATTCACCAAAAGTTGAAAAGTACCTATTTCTTTAGTTATTTTTTTAAGGATAAAG
This sequence comes from Agriopis aurantiaria, assembly GCA_914767915.1. Lineage (NCBI taxonomy): Eukaryota > Metazoa > Arthropoda > Insecta > Lepidoptera > Geometridae > Agriopis > Agriopis aurantiaria. The sequence continues at coordinate 14,030,421 of OU611994.1, forward strand.
AACATACCGTTAACTGAACATCAAACATTAAAAAAAAGCCGTAATATATTTTTTCTGTTTTATTTTATTTATTTAATTCATTGCCCTTGGTTGTTTGGAACTTGGAGAATAACAAAGAGCTATAAGTTCTTTTTATGTTTTAGCGGGCCAAACGGTGTGAAAAACAAAACTAAATAAATTTTTGTCGTCCAAATTTTAATATTTTAAAAAGTAATTTATGTAAAGCAGATGAATTCCAATTATTAACCTGTCAGAAACTAGCTCGAGTCCCACATAAAAGCAGCAATTAATATCCAATCCAAATTAATATCCCGTTCATAAATCAATCTCGTCAAGTAGCTCGTCGCTCGTTGGTTTATTATGTAGCTATTCGTGAATTGAAAAGCCACTTTCTAGCGTTTTCCGGTCCAGAAGCGTGGCGCGCATTACTGCGTACGTGGTTAGACGTGCATGCGACGAATTTACATAGAGTTGACCGAGGGAGACACAATCGTATTTTCTATACAAATCTGACAGCTTTTCGACAAAAAAAAATTGTTCTGTTTTGGTTAACTCTAGAGATAAGTTGGTTAGTCTATGCCTTGTTAACCATAGACTCGTTGCCCCAAATAGAATAAGAGTTAGAGTTTTCACAACTCTAATTCTTGTTCGATTTGGGGGCACCGAGTACCGTGAGCGTAGTACGATGTTTTGCTACGTAAAATACGTATAGAATTTCATACAAACTTCAATTACGAAATTTAAAATGTGTATGAATTTCGATGCGTACCTATTTTACGTATCGAATATTCGTACTTCGCCCACTAAACTGGCGGACTGCTTGGGATGTACTCGTAAGTAATGTGCATTTAATCTGCCAGTCTCCCAACTCGTTCCTTAAAACATCGTATTGTGGCTCTCGTGGTAGTTTGCTCTATTGGCGTAAATAGACGATGGTGAAAAAAGGTTCAAAGTCAAATTGATGCTGTGTTATATTGTTTGCAAGCGTGAAAATGTTGTCTACTCTACACTATAATATTATAAAGAGGCAAAGTTTGTATGTTAATAGGAGCTGGATCTTCTTAAAATTGAAAATATTTTCATTATTAGAATAGAATAGAATAGAATTATTTATTGGCCTTATAACTAAATTGACACATTAGGCAAGTCTTATTACAACATTCCAGCATAAAATTATATGGAACAATAAAATAAGTATTTAAATTTTTTAATCCTTATAATAATTAATGTCACGAAAGAAATCTAAAATAATATCCACAAAATTATTCTATTAATGTCAATTATACTATGTATTCTAATCACATAAGAATGAAGATTCATTTAGACGCATTTTCATAAATTCGTTTAGAAAGCTAACCTAATTATTATAAAGCTATATAAGGTCTCTAGAGACTCATGTTTATGTTTTGTTGACAACGGGGGTGACGCCGAAGAAAAAGGTAGTGTAGTATGTTTTTTTGGAAATTAATTTATTTTTCACCGAAACCTCCTCCTTTCAAAAAGGAGGGGGTTCTCGGTTATTTATTTTAATTTTTTATGTTTGTTACCTCTAAACTCTGTCATTTATAAAGCGTTTTGGAAAAATTTATAGGATATATAAATACTTTTGGATTGGTCCCACAGTCATCAAAATCGCTAGAGTAGTTTGGTTTTTAAACCATAATAACTGGAAAAAATATGTCATCCAAGTAAACGAAATTACGTATTTACTAATTTTGTAGTCGGTTTTTAAATTGATAATTATTTGTGAACTCTACGAAAAACGACCTTTTTACACATTGTTACGGCATGATTGGTAACTTTCCCGCCAAAACTTCACCGTGCCTCGATTGAAGGTAGGTAAATAAAATTTTCCTCCTAAACAGGGATAACCTCAAAATGTCACGTAAACATTTTGTAGTATTTCTTCATGCGTGCGTATTATTTTCCCTGAAACCCGTCCCATTCACGTATTCAGTAGGTCATATTTATGTGAATCAGAACATTCAGGGAGAACTAATATTTCAGTGATTTTCCCCGTTTCAGACTCAAACAAAGGTCAGAATTCTGTTTATTATTTATGCTGAAATCATGTACGAGTAGGTATTTCGTCATTTAATTATGAGTAATTAAATGTTATTGTAATTAAATTAGTTTTAGTCATTTATTGGTGACTAAGATGAATCCGCGGCGCCAACTGTCACAGAATAAAAAATAGTTACGAGAATAAATAATAATAGTTACCGCAATTATAATATCTTCAGCTTACAGATCTTCTCCAATAAATAAAATAAATAAATAAATATTCGGGACATTTTTGCACACACGGTCATCTGACCCCAAACTAAGCAAAGCTTGTGATATGGCTGCCAGAGACATACATACATATATAGTTTTAAATACCTACATACTTAAATAGATATTAACAACCAGATATAGAACAAACACAAATGTTCATCACATAAATGTTCGTCCTAGGTGGGAATCGAACCCACCCCAAGCTCAGAAGGCAGGTTCACTACCAACTGGACCAACGGGCTATAAACGTCAACGAATAACACGTCTTATTATAATTATTGTCCGAATGAGCCGCCGATACAACGAAATCCTAGTCTCCAACAGAGACATTGATATATTCTATTTAAAGTTACATATGTTTCAAAGGCCGAGGCAAGGTAAGCGGAGCGTTGGTCGTCCAGCTGCAAGATTGGTCGACGATATTATTACTATCACGGGTCGAACCTGGACTCGATTAGCACATGACCGAGGCAGATGGCATAGCAAGAGAGAGGCCTATACCCAGCAGTGGGATAAGGAAGGCTGTGGATGATGATGACGTTTCAAAGGCAATTAAAAAAGATTTTGAACTTTAATTTGATAAACTTAATAAATAAATTACTTATTAATTTATAGTTTGCATGTTAGCATTAAGTAAAAAAATTATTGTTCAATATTTTATTAATTATCTATTTATAAGTACCTACCTACCCACAATGATATTATTATAATGCACCTAGACATACATACAAAGTTTTAGAATGTGATACAGATCATTAAAATGTAAATTCAATATTATTTTAAAATTATTGCATTCTGTTTTGTATGTTATTGAATGATTGAAATGAAATGTTCATTATTTCGGAAAAAAAAATCTGCAATTTTATAGCTTATTTTAAATTGCGTCTATTCTGTGGGTGAATTACAAATATTCGATAAGTAAAATTCGTATAAGATTCCATAAAACATTGGAATATACATAATTCGCCCACAGAAAGAAAAAAGAAAAAAAAAGACTTTAAAAAAAGAAATCAGATAAAAAAAAGAAGAAGAATCCGATCATAGCACATAATATCTACCTACGTAAATATGTACTTGTATTACGATTAAATTACATAGATCTGAGTAAATGTGAGCACTTTATATTTGTGATCATGTCATGTCCACGTAATGGAGTCATAATATTGGTCCACCATGGCCCTGACAGAATCTACGCTGGGCAAGGTCGGCGGTCACCGCATGGTCACTGAACAACAGAGGTTTTACTGCAAAAAAAATGCTTCCGCTGACAAGCATTTTATAGTAAGTTTATCAGGAACTCGAGCAGATCAGGCCCCTTATTATGGATGATTCGGATCGTGATCGCGATCGCGTGCCATCTTACTTACGCTCGTGGTGCGAGTAAATAGATGCGAACGGGACGGCATGCAATCTCGATCCCGATCAAAGAACCATAATAAGGCAGAGGCCCCTTATTATGGATGATTCGGATCGTGATCGCGATCGCGAGCCATCTCACTTACGCTCGTGGTGCGAGTAAATAGATGCGAACGGGACGGCATGCAATCTCGATCCCGATCAAAGAACCATAATAAGGCAGCAGTTTCCACGGCGTCAAACCAGCGGTAATTGGGACGCGCAACGCCACTATGGAAAAGCCCCATACGAGGCCATCTCAAAACTGTTTTACACGACAGTCATTGGCGCTGGTTAAAACTTCGACCAAAATAAAATGAATGGACGGGCCCAGAAGAAGCGCATTTTTATAAACTGCGTTTCAGCAACCGCTACATTAGTGGACGTTCTGCAACTCGATACGCGGAAGGCAGTTGTCAGGGACTTGATGAGTAGGTAAAGCTAGGTATGATCACATCATCAGCCATTACCTCCCAAGGCCAAGGCCTCCCTCTTAGAGGGGGGTGTTACCATAATCCCCACGCTTGGCAGCTTATTATCTTCAATAATAGCTAATACACTCGATCAAGTCACCCAAAATCATGTAGTTTTTTTCTTCTTAAAATAAAGTATTTTCCATCATTATTAATCAAAATCAGTTCAGCCGTTTGGGAGTTTACCCACGTCACATTATTTCTCGGAGTGCTATACCTGGCGGAGTATATTATTATACCATGAAGATTACAAAATGAGCGCCGGCGCTCACTTCGTTTTAGTCGATCTCTAGCCGTAGGAAGTGCAACACTAGTCTATTGTTACGTGATAACGAAACATCTGACAAAATTATGCCTTCGTGTGATTTCCCGAAGTGTAAATACACAAATACAACCGGTATAAATTTTTTGTAACTAATACACTATACATTTTTATAATTAGGTGTTGAAGTATATGTCCGATGGTTTTGCCTCGTTTTTACTGAGCAAGTTCAATGGTTAGGGCCCGTCCATTCATTTTATTTTGGTCGAAGAGTATAGTAATGAAAAATCTTACCTGTAGTTATTCTTATTTATTCTACCACGGGCAGTGCGTGAGACTGAAACAATGAATGCTTGTGGTGTCGACTTCCTGAAACCACGTACCACGCCGTACGTGGTAAATCAGTATAACAATGTACCACTTATCTTAGGTACTTATAACAATGCACTGTACTTAGAAACCCATGCCACCCTCTTAGGGATAAATATAATTATCAATATATAAAAAAACACACCAATAAACGAACAAAGTCGTGGGCATTTAGTAACTAAATAAAACAAAAAAGGCGTCCTTTCCAAGTTTTACGGCTCCAAAATTGTATGAAAAATTAGATTTGAAAATCTTTTTGTCGAAAGTTTCTTTGATTTTGTAAATTTGTTTTACATGCTTTATGCAAATAGAGTAATATTGAAAATCTGAGTTTTGATTTATGGTCGAGTAAGAACCTAATATTGCAAATACCAAGGTAAGTTTCTGCCCATTGTAGGTAGTGTTACGCGCTATGGACCATTGTTCCGAAGCTATTAGGTTCTTTCCTTACAACACGCGACCGAACCCTTGTTAGTGCTAAAGTCTCAATTTACAAGAGAACTTTGCATGCAATTGTATATGTGAATAAAAATATTATTACAATTTTATGAAAGGCAGCAAACTTTAGTAGGTACTTTAAAAAAAACAAAGCATGTTTTTCCCCTGCAAACTAAATAACCTTCTTGGTCCATAAACTTGAGTAAGGAATATAAAATCATGTGCTGTTTGCAATTGAAAATAAAAAAACTTTAATAAATAAGACGAAAACACGAGCAAGTTTTAACCAATGTATGTATTTGTATTAACTTTGGTATTAACCAATAATCAAAAGAAGTAGGTAAATGGTTTTAGCGCCAACCTGAAATATGGTGTCGTCTCGTTGTATTATGTTCCTAAATTTGTGTATCTATTTTCGATGTCAATGTTAAATAACGGTTGATTATTAACATAAGAAATTGTCGTCTACTTGCATAAAAACTCTAATACTTGACATCGGCTAAATAGACAAGAAGTCTGGAGCCAAAACTTTAAAAAAATACTCTTATTGGTTGCTAACATAAAATACATATCTATACGATACGTAAGTACATAATAAAATTAATGCACTCTGATTTATTCATCTCACATCACAAAGAATGAAACTACCCCTACGTTCTAGTGACCTATAAAATAGATACGTATGTCCACCGCCGGCGCGCCGCCATGATGACGCCAGTTTTGGCGCCAAAGTTCTGTGCCATCGGGGTGCGAGACAAATTTAAATACAGAAGCGGCCAAATGAAGGAACTGAAATTACCACGGAAGTTTTGTTCGGAAAATACGCTGGTGGCGCCCCCGATCACCTCTCCAGATAAGTTAGTCGCTAACAAAGGTTATTCTGGCTCCGACCTATATTTGATACTTTGTTTGGTGTGTGCAAAACAAAACAACGTGGGGTGGATGGGGCTATCCGATTTAAGGCTATATGAGTAATGTACTTTATCGTGTTTGTAAACAGTTTGTACGTATATGCGAATAGCATCAACATTGTGCAAAATAATTTACTTTACCACGTACTTACCATCTTGAGAAGGAGTATAAAGTACGTATGGGACAGTCGCATACATGCACCTACTTTTTATGCAAATGGCGTCCCTTCGCTAACCTACGGTTAATGTGGTGCGCACGCGCAGCTCTACACTAATGGCTTGTCCGTTAGCGCTAGCACCTACTTGCGCTAGTCACATTTACTCACATTCCTTTATAAATTAAGCAGTACTTCATAATTAATTTATCAAATTCATCATCATCATCATCAGCCAAAAGACGTCCACTGCTGAACATAGGCCTCCCCCTTTAACCTCCACACTGAACGACAGCCTGCCTTTTGCACCCACTGGATGCCCGCGATTTATCGAATTACTAAATTATTATTACTAATGTGAATGTGATGTAATTCTTTTCTTCAGTTTCATACCCCGCCATTATCTGGTGGTGCTTCTGAGAGTTACCTACTAATATCTACCGGAAAACCCGATTATCTTGATAGCCTGGTTGCATAAACAAGTCAAGTATGGATTAGGTCAGTCAGGCAGTCCTGGTGTGTTTTTCTAGAGCAATCGTGATATTTATTTGTTTATTTGAAAACCAACAGCTTTTTACACTAAAATATACAATGGAAAAACGATAGGAAGCCAATTACAGGTTCTCACGAGTAGATATAGTAAGAAAGGTTTTGGAAACATAAAAAACAAAATGTATCTATAAAATAAATTAATAATAACAAGTTAAACATGTGCAAACACTAAGAACGGTTTCGGTAACAAAAAAACAAAAATGTATAGATAAAATAAAATAAAAATAACTAGTTAAACATGTGCAAACACAAAGAACGGTTTCGGTAACAAAAAAACAAAAATGTATAGATAAAATAAAATAAAAATAACAAGTTAAACATGTGCAAACACTAAGAACGGTTTCGGTAACAAAAAAAAACAAAAATGTATAGATAAAATAAAATAAAAATAACAAGTTAAACATGTGCAAACACTAAGAACGGTTTCGGTAACAAAAAAACAAAATGTATAGATAAAATAAAATAATAATAACAAGTTCAACATGTGCAAACACTAAGAACGGTTTCGGTAACAAAAAAACAAAAATGTATAGATAAAATAAAATAAAAATAACAAGTTCAACATGTGCAAACACTAAGAACGGTTTCGGTAACAAAAAAAAAACAAAAATGTATAGATAAAATAAAATAAAAATAACAAGTTAAACATGTGCAAACACTAAGAACGGTTTCGGTAACAAAAAAAAACAAAATTGTATAGATAAAATAAAATAAAAATAACAAGGTAACAAGGTAGTAGGCAATAATTAAAGATAAAAGACACATAATTATAAGACACGAGGCCATAGCGCTTAGTTGTCATCCTGGGACAATTTTTTTTTTAAAGTTTTGTCTTCAGACATCTTATCTATTAAGCCAGTGTCAAGTTGTAGAATATTTACGAAGATAATTTTTATGATTTAGTAGACATCGTAAAACAATTCGTAGTCACAGTCAAAGTCTAGCAAAGTAAGTCATGATCAAGTCTAAGTCATGCCCCAGTAAAGTAGTGAAGACTTTACGAGAAGCTTTTGTGAAGTTTTGAGAACAACGCGAAAAGACATGTTTCACTTTATTATTAGGTTTACCAGTTTCCCATTACGATCACTAGTAATATAAATGCGAAAGTGTGTTTGTTTTTTTCTCTTTCACGCAGCAACACCGCAAAGGATCGACGTGATTTTCTGTATAGAAATAATTGGAGGACCGGAGAGTGACACAGGATGCTTTTACCCGAAATTACGGTCCCTGAACCCTGACTGAAGGAATGTTCACGCGAGTGAAATCGCGATGCGCAACTACTAAAAGATTACATCATACTAATATTATAAATGCGAAAAGTTTGTTGGTTTGTTTGTTCCTCTTTCATGCAGCAACAGAGCAACGGATCGACCTGATTTTTTGCATGGGTATAGTTCAAGGGCCGGAGAGTGACATAGGCTTTTCATCATCATCAACATTCTTCATCACTACGCGGGTGAAACCGCGGGGCGCAGCTAGTATTAAATACTCGAAAAAACAGTTCAGTAAAGTTATGAAAAATTATACATGATTTTCTCTCGTTTGGGCCATTAAACCGTAGGTTGAAGGCAAGGACTTTGTATACCACTTTAGGTTGAAGGTTGCTTTGCTTCGGTTATCTATAAAGCCCGCTGTACACGGGTAGAGCAAACAGTACATAGTAGCACGGTAGATTACTATGGCATAAATCGTTACTGATTATCCCTACTAACTATAATAATGTAGACAGCATTGGTAGAACACTGTTTTAAACTATCACGGTTGTTCACTAAAGTTATATGATTATTTACGGGATATTTACCGTTGTAAGGTTGTGTGTCTTCCCGTGAACATAGTGCATGTAACTGCGTCGAAATATCGGGAGCTCATTCCTCAACCTTACCACGGTAAATATCCCGTAAATAATCATATAACTTTAGCATTGGTAGAGTACTAAAATTAGTACCTACTGCTATTTGTACTAAAACTAGTAGAGCACTCGGAACTGGTAGAGTAGTATGCTATAAATGTTTATCGGGACTTATCACGTTTCACGTATCGTATGTGTATCGTAACATGGCAGAAAGAATTTTAAAAAAATATCGCGGCCGTCAAAAATCGCCAGACACAGAAGTCTGCTATTGCAGAACATTTGCTTGAGGCGGGATCCGGTCACTGGATCGAGCTCCACCATCCGAAGGTCCTCCACTGAACGACATTATTTTTCTAGAATGGTTCGTGAAGCGGTTGGAATTAGAAAACATCGCAATTTCAACCGGGTAGATGGATTTAAGTTAGCGGCGTCGTACTGTAAGCAAGTGTACAAACCGCGGTGTAGGTACTAGGACATTTACCGATACAGTCAGTGTTGTGTGTCGTAGTGACAACCCTGCGATTTTTCAAGATCAAGTGAGGGTAGAAGAACAAAACCCCCGCTCTTCTCGCCGGACTCACCCGCGCAGTTTTCAGTCAGCTCGTGACCACGGCCATTGTAACATGGTCAATACGTCGAGCGCAAGGTTCTATTTTTACCTAAATAAAATAATACGTGATAAGTACAGGCTTTGTCCTAGTGTGAAACCAACAGTAAATTATAATTTTATGGTGTTACTTTTTTAAGAAATAAAAAATCTCTAATCTTAAGTCCCGATAAACATTTAAAACATGTATTAAATCGCGAAAGCTTAAAAATGACTAGTAGTATTATGCTAGTTCACCCTAGCGTTTACTCTACCCGTGTATAGCAGGCTTATGCAGTAGGTATTGAACTATGACACGAACTACTACTGCACGAACTGTGAGCGTAGGGATACATCCATAGAGTAATATATACACCGGGATACATCGAAATACAGGCCACACAAGGCAAATTCCACTCTTTTTTTTAATTTATTTTTTTATGTTGTAATGGGCTAGCGTTTGACCACAACTCACCTGATGGTAAGTGACGATGCAGTCTAAGATGGGGCACGCTTGCCCATGAGGTGCGTATCACTCAGATCACTCTTGTCTTGAAGAGACCCAGGTTGTACCTTGTAGGGAACACCAAGGCAGGAAGCGCCTTCCATTCCTGTGCAGTTCGTATTAGGAAGGAATTTTAGAAACGCTGCGTGCGGACTTTACCAAAGTTCACGATGTAAGGATGAAATGTCTGTCTCGATGACCTATGGCGGAAATTGGTTGACGGGATCAGCTTAAACAGCTCTTGTGCACTCGGACACAAATGAAAGATTTTTCAATACACGGTGGCAAGAAACTCAAGTTAAAACTTTTTTGTTTAACTTTTTAATCAGGTCAACTTTACAATCGACCATTTGTGTTTTGCCATCACCACCAAATATTTTCAAGCTATTGTCGCTTTTAGTGTACTGAATTAAGAGCAATTATTGTTTGTGGAGGTTATGCAGATGTTTGAACAGTTTGCGGTGGTGTACCTCCGTACAATGCAACATGGAGTGCGTGCGTTGATCCGTGTAATTCGTGACACTCCTCGCTATAACTGTTTGGTACTAGCTTGGTAATTAAGTAACTGAGTATACTCACTTACGGATAACAGAGCAGCAATACTTTGTTTGCATTTGCGTCACGCTAAAGGTAAAACCTTCACTACATATGGAGAGGCTAAGAAGACAGGAGACAGCCGCGCCGCCTAAACTCGGTTTGAACTTAAAAGTGAAGAATAGAAAGGGGTTGTCTGTAAAGTCGGTTTACGGACGATAATTTTACGTGATAACGCTTAGGCCCATCGTGTCTCTATCCCTTGTTCCGCGCTCTCACTTGCACGCGCGGCTCAGGCGGAACGTGACAATTTTTCGTGCGTGCAGCCGGCGTTCATCGATTTATAAGACGTTATCACGTCAAAAATAAACGCAGATAAAAACTGCTTTCTGTCCTGGCAAATCGTCATGGACAAAGACAAACACTACAAAATTCTTATTAACTTTTCTTAATTTTTTCCTATTTTAAAGTACACGACTTCAAAAAAGAAGGATTCAATTTGATTGTTTTCTTTTGTGTGTACTCTAATGGTTCTTTTTTTTATTGAATAAGCAATATTTTTTTCGTTATTTCAGATTTGGTCGCATAGTAAAAGTTATTCATAGTTATGGGTATTATGGAATCCTTTTGACTTAGTACAGTCTTTCAGCGTAACCCTGTATAATAGTTTTATTGCGGACATTTTTGAGTGGGCTAACTACGTATATAAGTATTTTACGTATGGAATATTCTAACTTCGGCCACTGATATCCATAATTTTTAATACCTTTGGGTTAAGTATATGAATTTTGATAGGTGGGATTTGACCTTATCAATACAAATTGTATTGCAGAACAAACCGCACTAAGTTCACCGTGTACTAATAGAACGCTGCTGCCCATCCTCCGGTGGTTCTGGTCGCAGTTTTAGGACTTACGCGGGTAATATGATTCGCATGTTTAAATGCTTTTGATTGATTGATTAACTCTTTATTGTTCACACCATAAAATTTGATACAAAGGACAAAATACTCTTAAAAACTAGTGTAACAACTGGCGGCCTTATCGCTTTTGCAGATTACATAAATATCTTGGTACTTACGGTATCCGTTAGAGGCGCAATCTTGACGTCTTCGATGTCCAGCTCGCACAGGAAATCCTTGAGGGTCGGCGATATCGTCAGAAACGACGGGGAATTTAGGATATCCACTTTCGAGACTCGTTAAAATCGGTTTAAAATTAAATTAATGTCCAATCGTTACCTACCTAAAAGTGATTACAAATATCAATCGATATAATTGCAATCAACTTATAGGTACATGTCTATAGAGTTTGCGAATATAAACATTTGAGATAAAAAATCGTTTCTAAAACCTTTCGTTTTCGTTTCCAATAGTTCTAACCAAAAATGTATTCGATTGATATGATTGTATCCACTAGTATAGCGTTAATCGATCTGTGATTAAAAAATCTCTTTTAAAACTCGAATCATTCAAAGGACATTAACTATCGAATCCAAAAAAACAAATCGATCAGAAATTTCACAACCTTACTCTGTAATCTAATTTCAACAAAAAATTACCACTTAGATCTCTAACATTGCAGCTGTATCTTTTTTGATGCCTAATTAGTGTCGACGGCACGTATAATAACAAAGAGTTTAAAAGCACCAAAAACTGAAACTTTCTCTCAATATTAAAGTATCACGTAAACTATAACACTTTTTGCGATAATTTCGATAAGGAAATAAACTAGACTAGACAGGTACGCCTATTCTAATATCTTGCACAGTTGTGACTCAAAGATCTCAGGATCCTCAACATGTTTCTGGACGTCACAGGTCACTTGACCCAGGATCTGACCTGAGCTGATGCTGAGTAATGTGACTCCTGCATTGACCTTTAATTATGTAATTTAGGTGTAGTCATTAAGTCCACATCCGGACTGTTCGCGATATATAATTAGATTGTGTTTTGCTTTCATTTCCTTTTGTTTTCGCAATTTAAACTTCACAAAATCAGAAACCACTTCTAAAGAAATGACATTCTGATTCATAATACTAAATTTGATAGCCCGTTGGTCCAGTTGGTAGTGAACCTATGCCTTTTGAGCTTGGGGGCGTGGGTTCGATTCCCACCTGTGATAACCAGATGACCATGTGTGCAAAAATGTCCCGAATGTTTTTTTTTTTTTTTAATAATATACTAAATTTATTTCAGTGTTTATAAGTTTATAATAGTGAAATTCTTTGGCGATTGTGCGTGAATTCTGCGTACGCGCAGAGGTAGAGTCAATACGAAGGAAATCGCAATGCGGTGCTTGTACATGTTCTACGTCAGATCAGACACCAATAATGCAAGAATCATAGTGTCAATACAGGGTGTTTCCAGGGTCCCGTTTAACTTCGATAAATTACAAATATTGACAGATTTGGTATAGTAACGCTGTCAAAAAACGTCATGGCTTGTGAATACAATACCCTGATTACAATACAAAAGCAGTGACACCGCCAAAATTATATAGTGGGAAATCTGTGTGGGAAATAATATAGTTAGAAACATTGACAATAAGCCCAAAAGAGGTGGTCTTAAAAACGATCTCTTCTGTAACTTTGTTTTGGTTGTGCGTATCTAATAGTGTGGAAAAACACATAGAACGTCGTCATAGAACTGAACCTTTAGAGTACTCATAGGTAGGTATTGGTATTGGAAAATTAATAAAACTACATCTTCAATTTAATATTTAATTCGAAATAACATTAAAATTAAACTGTCATACAAAAGAAGCTCTAATATAAATAAACTAAAGAATACAGAGGTGGGAAAAAGGTTTGGTAATAAGAATTTATAGGAGAGCTTACGTTTACGGAACAAGAAATGTACAATGGAAAAAAGGTAGACACAGCCTTTAGTTATGGTATATACTCATAAGAGAGTATTTTAAACAAAAAAGGTTTAATCAAAAAGACTTCATCGAATAAGAAAAAAAAAGACTCGTGACTGTCACTTTTATTCAGCAAATATAATACTGGCTACTCATAAAAAAGTTAGTCGCCCTTTAGGTCAAACTAATTTAACCTAGGTTACCTAAGACAAACTGGTGTGTCCTGAAATTGTATTCGGCCGGTAATAACATAACACGGGTCAGACCAAAATCATAACAGGTGTCTACAAAACATGTATCAAAATAATGAACGTAAATATCATTAAATGTTCTTTAAAAATTATAAATCTCTTAACCTAACGGTTGATGCTCTTACCATAACTACAATTAAAATAATGTATGTTTATCCAATAGTCTAATTTAGTAAGTTTACATTTCTTTCGTGAAGTGTATGACGGATAGCACTGTATCCAGAAGGTAGACTGCGCCTTGGATGACGCAGAGAGCACCGACTGCGAGACCCACCTGAAATTAGTACAATAATTCTTTGTAACGGTTTGAGGTTTTTGTGATTATAGCTCCTGACTTTGTGTACGTCATTTCATACAAAATCCCTTTAATATTGTCTAACAGACCAAAATATCATCTATTTTGGTCTGTTAGTTACACTTTTAAGAACCTATTTCTACCAAACTGTACTTTCATTATGTCAAATCCACTTCCTAACCGTCACACTAGTGTTACAGAGCAGTTAGTCAGCCGCGGGTTTCTTTGTTGTAGGGTTTGGGAAATAAGGTTACATAATATGCGACACTTTGAGAGCACAAATTAGCGTCGGGTATGCAAAAGTGGCCGACTTGCCGCGAAGAGGTCTCAGTGTCCTCTCTCCGAGACGTACTCGGTCAAATCTCAAAATGCCACAAAAATCTTATAGAGAAATATCTCTAACCCTATCTCCTAACTGGGTGGAGTCTGCACTTCATCTATTGTTTCTCCATTTTGTATCTATCAGCCGTTCATTCTATCATCAACTCTTTTCTCACTCATATAATACTCTTTCACACAGTGTTTTCTACATTTTCGGGTCGCTCTCTTCATCGATTTTTTTTCTTCTATTATTGTTTTTTCTAAGTATCTTAGAAATCTTGTTTCTCAAGAGAATAAGTGTTATTCCCTTAAAATCTCACCTGTTTCTCTGCGAATACGAACTGGTACTGATGCTCGCCCTGGTACCCTCCCCAGTAGTGCAGCGCGACGGCTCCGACGGCGATCCAAAGGAACACGCCCACGAAGTTCATCACGATCTCTGACATGGCCCTGGAAGATAGTAACCATTTGGTCAGATCATTGCTCTATCAATGTCTCTATTAATGTTCTTCTGGGGAAAGTCTTAGCCCTACATAGCAAGCTGGATAAAATCTAAGCCCTAAGCAGAACTTTAAAAAGTAACGCCGTCAAGACATATTTCGTCGATAGAAGATGAGACAAAGCAGCCAATAAATGAGCAAATTAACTGCGTCTGGTCTTCTCGCATAAATGTTCTAACATCTAGATGCTTTAAGACTTGGGGGAAACTTCTTCTGTTGAGGTATCAGTTGCCGATTTCAGATATGCTTCTATCAAAAATCTATACTAGAAAAACTAAATCACCAATAGACATCTTGTAGGCTTTAGCTACTTCGGTTTATTAATCTTTCAATTCATTTCGGTACCTCTTATGCTCAGTAGTGCCAAACAGGAAGGTGATGATCTGCACCAGAGTATAGATGAGGTAGCCGACGATGACACCCGAGGCCACTATCTCGGCGTCAGGGTTCTTCTCCTCGTTAAGGTTCCAAGTGCCGCCTACACCGAGGAACTCTCCATTATACCCCGTGCGGTATAAGACAAGGATCACGATGTTAAGGACCTGGAAAAGAAAGAGGGGTATGAAAATTATATCAGCACTACAGACGGTACAAATAATGTGCTGAAACAAAATTGAGTTGACATAACGAAATATGATGGCAACACTTTAAAGTTGTTTTTTTATTTTTTATTGATAGGCTTGCGATTGGCTGCCATCTAGCCTGATGAAAAGCGACGATGCGGACAAAAAAAAACGGAAAGTAAAACGGAAGCATTTAGTTACAATTTACAGTTCCAAATATGCTATGAAAACGCACGCATATCGTATAAATTTGTAAATTCCGTCTTTTCTGTCACGAAATTCGTTTGAACTATTTTCAATTTTGTCTTATTATTTATGCCTAAAGCTCTTGATTGTTCTGAGAACTAATTTGAGTACATTGGCGGATCCAGGGGGGGGGCATGGCCCTGGATCCCCAAAACACCTAGAAATTCCATACATTCGACTAAATTTTTCGATTTGATTCCTTCGAACGTGTCAGGATGCCCCCCTCCAAATAAAATCCAAAATGCCCCCCCAAAATGAAATCCTAGATCCGCCCCTGTTTGAGTAGGTCATCATAATCATAATAGCCTATCTTAGTCACATGCTGGACATAGGCCTCTCCCAAGGCAAGCCAGTCAGCCCTTTCTACGCCTGTTCGCTTTCAGCAGCTGCTTGCTGTCTTAGATATACTCCATCGAGTGAGGGCGTCCTACGCTACGATTGCAGTTTCGTGATCTCCACTCTAGAACACGTCTACTTCAATAATTATTGGTTCTGCGACAGCAATGACCGGTCTACTTCAGCTTGCTAATACGTTGAGCTATACGTTGGTGTCTCTGGTTCTTTGGCGAATAACTTCATTCTGGTTCTAGAGTTATACTTGTAGTGACTTTGAGTGGATCATCATCAGCCGGAAGACGTCCACTGCTGAACATAGGTAACCCTTTAACCTCCACACTGAACGACAGCCTGCCTTTTGCATCCACTGGATGCCAGCGACTCACAATGTCGTCGGTCCATCTAGTGGGAGGCCTACCTACGCTGCGTCTTCCGGTTCGTGGTCTCCACTCAAGAACCTTTCTCCCCATCGGTTTTTTGGTTCTTCTTTCGGTCTTTGAGTGGATACTACCTATGTAATTCTAGTATTTCTCGCAGTTCATTAATTGGGTGACATCTCCGTATTTAATCTATTTATCTAAAATTTTAAGCATTTCCTGTTTTCAACGCAAAAATTAGTCATGGGTTTGGTGGCTTCCTGCAGCTATGATAATCTCTTCACTACCATACATTTGTTCCG
Source organism: Agriopis aurantiaria (assembly GCA_914767915.1). Classification (NCBI taxonomy): domain Eukaryota; kingdom Metazoa; phylum Arthropoda; class Insecta; order Lepidoptera; family Geometridae; genus Agriopis; species Agriopis aurantiaria. Next base: position 14,046,782 of record OU611994.1, read on the forward strand.
CTTGACTCATCACCATAACACTGTACGAGGAACTGGAACTATGCATCCGGAACTAAAAAGACGTCACCTGTTGAATGCTTGTGTACTATGTAGGGCTGTGAGGTACAGCATGAGGCCTGATAAGTTATCGGCCACCGCTTGGTATTCAAAGATAAGATCTGGCCGTTCCTATAATTGCAGGTCTATAAAGAACGTTGATAATAAGCCGAAAGGGCGACATTGTACTCATCATCATGAACAACGTTTAATATAGGAAATCTCAAAAACGTGAAAAAAAAACAGCTCTTTCATGCATTTCGTTAAGTTCATCCACATATCATAGATCGGTTGAAATCGCACACGGTGCGTGCGATCTTTTTTGCCTCACACCTGCTATTTGTGGAATGACCATGCTGCGGCATTTCCGAGTAACTATAACATGGGGTTCTTCAAACTTCAAGGGTCGGCAACGTATCTGTGATGACTCTGGTGACCAAAGGCGAGGGCGACCGCTTACCATCAGGCGGCCCGTCAGCTAGTTTGCCTCCTATGGCATTAAAAACATTATGTTAAGTGTAAATGATATATTTCTACGAAACCGCTAAATTTTTATCGCGATTTCTTAATTGGTTCTATATTAAAAGATTTTTATAATAATGAGTACAATGACCTCCTTTCGACTTAGCACCAAAGTTCCGAGTAACCCTGTATATTTTCTGTTGTGGACGTGTTTACGTATTTGAGTGTAAGTAGAGTTAGTTTCATGATTAATAAAATCCCCATTTCATAAACGAGGCCCACGTTTTATAAAAATGTAATAAAATGGCAAGACTTTGTCATTTTAAGGATTGGTTACGTATAAAATTAACAAAACTAATTCATCATCGCCTTCATCATCATCGTCACTGCTATCAGCAGCAGTTTATTTAGCTCAAATTACGGCTTCATTCGAGGGTATTCCTCTTTCATCTGTATGTATAAAAATGAATCCCTATTTACCTTGGTCACGCCATAACTTGAGAACGACTTTACCGATTTCATACATCTTTTTTTTTAAAGTTTTTTAATACATTGTAGAAGGTTCTTATGGTAGGAAAAATTGCGCAGAAAATTGGGAAATTTCAGAAAACTTACAACTATTTTAATTTCGCGCGTTTGACAGTTTTAACAAGTCGTCTGTCGGGTCAGCTAGTCCAAAATAAAAATAAATCTAATTGAAAACAGAAAAACAAATTCGGTGTGTAAAGTTTTTTTTTGTATTTTTTTAATATTTTTATTTCGTAGATAAGGCTATTTTAAGAAACTAATTTCAATATTTTTGTTTTCTATTGAGTAGTTATTTTACAATGTTTTTTTGAAAATTGAAATTATGTGACGTCACCATATAGCACAAAATTTCGTTGCGTTGAGAAGTCTAAAAAAGCACCCCATGTTGGCAGCCCTGAAAAAAACCAGACAGTCAAACCACAGAAATGAAAAAATATTCTATTCTGTGTGACGAACAGTGTGTCAAATGTATAATATTTTTATTCTTAAAAGGCACAGAAAATAAAATGCTACACCGTGACGTCATTTAGAGGTCAATGAAAGTCGAATGATTTCTTAGTTTTATGTTAAAATAAATGGCATCTTATCGTTTTAAAGGGTCAGAGTAGAAAAATAAGGGTTAGTAACATAAAATCTCGAAGTGGTTTTGGAATTGGCATAGGTTATTTTTTTTTTTAGCATACCGAATTAGCAATATGGTGATGGTTCGAGCTAAGACAAACAAAGATCTCAAACAATATTAGCACTATTCATAATTTTAACGAATTCATATTATTGTCATCGACAAAATGGTCTCACTTCAATCATCTTGGCATTGAAGAAACCACTTCAATGCCTCGAGCTAAAATTGACAAAGTATTCAAGCGTACTATAAAAACTTGCAAAGAACTGTTCCTACGTGACTGATGGTGATTTTGTTCCTCTTAGAGTTCCAAGTCTAAAATTATTTTCAGACTAGCTTCTGCTCGTGGCTTCACCTGCGTTTTTCCTTTACAAAGGCAATCCGTAAGATAACTATTATTTTGTTGTTTTTGATTCGTAATGTCTGTATATTTTGTTTCTGTCATAAATAAATATTTTTTTCTTTCTTTCTTTCTAAGTTAACAACTATCTTACTTAAACGAATATACAACAAGCTTATACTTACGTTAGGTGTAGATCAAACGTATTAATTTGTATGGGATATAATGTGCTAGACGCTTTACAAAGTTATCAAAATCAAATCAAATGTTTTTTTTTTTATTATCAGACTATTAGATTATATGTCAAGTACCATAAAAAATTACAATAAAAAAGCAATTAAATAATATATATGTATATACAAAATATATGAAATATGTTGAAATGGCAGTGGGCAGGGCACATATCACGCAGAACAGATGGCCGATGGGGCCGAAAGGTTCTGGAATGGAGACCACGGACTGGCAAGCGCAGCGTAGGACGTCCACCCACAAGATGGACAGACGACCTAAAAGAGACCGCAGGGAAACGCTGGATGCAGGCCGCTTCCAACCGGCCCTTTTGGAGATCGATGGGGGAGGCCTATGTCCAGCAGTGGACGTCCTACGGCTGAAATGATGATATACAAAATATATATACAATGTCAATCTTGAAATAAATTACCACAATAGATATTAGATCATAATGTCAATTTATTTCAACGGCTACTGTTGAGATGTGATGGTGCAGGATGGGCTTGGGACAATTAAACCTAACGGTGCATTTTTTTTTTTCCTTGAAATTTTCATGACCTTGGATTCAATGTCCTTTAGTCGTAATATTAAACAGTTTACATTGTCTTAATAGCGTCAAACAAGTCATAGTCACAGTCAGAGTCAAGCTAAGTAAGTCGGGGTCAAGTCAAACTCATGCCCCTGTAAAGTGGTGGAGACTTTACAAGAGGCTCCTATGGAGTTTTGGAAACAACAATAAAAGACACGTTTCACCTCGTTATATCACTTTCCCACACTCGAGCACGTTTACAAGCACCTAATGAATAATAATTCACCATTTAGTACACATTAACACTCGAAAATACACAAGTTTAGGAAAATAATCCAACGAGCCGACATATTTTTCCACGTTGGCGCCAAAACTCCTCGGTGACTGCTTTCAGAATGATGTTGCCACTCGCAAAGTTATTGTCAAACAGCGATTGGCATAATGGACAAACTATAGTTTAAAATAAACTTTTACTGTTAGAAGCTAACTTCTATTCCTGTTTTTTATAACCTTAACTTTTTCTATTGATAATTGATATAAGCTGCAATAACCGTTGAAGACTATCACGGTGGTTCGCTAAAGTCATATGATTATTTACGGGATATTGACCGTGGTAATGTTGTGGAATGAGCTTCCGATATGGAGCATCTAACTGCGCCGAAATATCGGGAGCTCACTCCACAACCTAACCACGGTAAATAACCCGTAAATAATCATATAACTCTATTTTAAATTGTTTTAGTCCTTCATTTCGTTCAATTATGCCTCGATATATGAATCAACAAAAGACCACCCGTACTACGCATTAACTGTGGTATAAGTAGACTAGGTACCTACAGTTACTGTACTTCGTAATCAAATGGGCCTTATTAATCCAAGTTATGGGCAAAATGTAGATTCCTTTTCGTTTAATCATCTGGGGCAAAGCGTTATTTACGCATTTTGTATCAGTAAGAGAGTACCTAAGTATTTCTGCTTGTTGACCACAGTTCGAGACGTATCTATATCTTGTAAACTTCAATACTCAATAATTAAATGCATACTAGCGACCTGCGCCGGCTTCGCACGGACGTAATTTATGTGCGAAGCCGGGGCGGGTCACTAGTTATATATAAATAAAACTTCCGTGAAAAACTAGCTAACTGATGGTGAAAAACGTATCAAAATCAATTACGTGGTTTAGGAGTTAGCGGTTATAAAGACAGACAGACAGAAAGACGCGGAAAGCGACTTTAATTTATAATATGTAAAGATTATGAAATTAAACATACAGATCTTAGGTAGCATGTGTAAGGTAGGTATCACATAAGGTGCGTTCGGATAGCCCCTTGGTGGCAAAAATAACTGTTACAAACGCCAATAACGATCACATGTAGCGTTCGTTTTGGGAATGTGTGTGCAAAAGTGGCATTATTAACTGTTTTCGCTCACCGTTCGGATAGGTCGAAAACAGCTAAAAATGCCATCGTAATCTGCCACTTTTGACCCACCTCGCGACATGGGATCGTTGTGATCGTTTTTTGACATTAGGATTATGACGTTTGTTTTTCGCGGTGTTTTGGTGTTTTGTTTGCGCGCGACTGTAATAATTCTTCAGTTACTCGTTTTACAACAAATCTACAGTCAACTACGGATTGTATTCTCTTTGAACTACGGTGTTTGACGTCACCGCTATTGATGCTATTGCAGATCTTAATTATTATTTTAATACTTTATTCTCTAAAACGTGTTCTATTATTTTAATGTGGGTAGGGTTACCTAAGATTTTAATTTTGTATTATGAACGATTGTGATGATAACATTCGCCTAGAAAATAATGATACGTATTTATTGTATAAGCTGACGGCTCTAAGAACATGGAATATGTCTACAGAGTGAATAAACTTTTGAATTTTGAATTTTTTTTGACCGCTGGCGACTGTAGCGTTCGTTTAGGGTAGGGATCAAAAGTGGCAAAAATCGCAAAATTCTCAAACCGAACGCCAATTTTGACAATGCTAAAAATGCCATCATAGCCTATCCGAACGCACCTATAATGACCGTGTGTGCAGAAATGTCCCGAAATATTTATTTATTTAAGTGCTCGTCTAGGCTATATAGTCAAATTTATCAAGCAGTATGTCTTTTAAAAATTAAATTTTTTTCTCATTTTCTATGTCTTATAACTGCACTGGTAGTTTATTATATATTTTTCACACCACCCACCCGCTCGACAAAGTCCAATTATATGTCATGCAAACCAAACCTAAAGTAACTAATTATTGCCCTACGTTCTCGCCGGACAATAATAATGTACTGAATTTCATTATAACTGGTCAATAATATGATTTAAAGTTATATGATTATTTACGGGATATTTTTTTTTTTTTTTTTTTTTTTTTTTTTTTATTTAGTGAACAACCGTGATAGTTTAAAACAATATGATTTAAACTTAGAATTTGACACCTCAATTATTATTTTATATTTGTATTAATTTATATATCATAGCGAAAAGAATGTAATCAAAAGTGGAACTGGCCATCACAATTAGAACACAATAAAGAAAAAAAAAGAAAAAAAGGCGCGAATACTGCAAATCGGTAGATAAATAAATATCCGGGACATTTTTGCACAGACGATCATCTGACCCCAAACTAAGCAAAGCTTGTGATATGGCTGCCAGAGACTGATATACATACATATATAATTGGCATGATGACTAATATTTTTTATTACCTCATAAAAAAGCTGATCATAAATAGAGCACATCAACGAAAACAAAATTAAAATTAGTTCAAAAATAAATAAGATATAAGCATTTTAATTTAATTTAATTCCATGCTAGACAGAGAGCTCACTATACTGAGCCGTGACGTCACGGTTCAAGAGCGCCATACAAATGCTATACTAACACACGCTTTGCGAGAAAGGGATAGAACATCCCCTCCCTATCCCCACCTAAAACTTTAAATACTCATATCTCAGAGATTTATCAGCCAATTCAAATTATTTTTTCAGTATGTGTAATGTATTTACTTATATTCATCGCTAAGCCGGTTATTTGTAATAAATTAAACATGAGGAATCATGCCTATTATATATAGTCATTTCAAAACACGTGTGAATCGGTTTCTTCTAGGCAAGCGTGCTCCATCGTAGACCACATCATCGCTTAACATCAGGCGAGATGGTGGTCAAACGCAACCCTATTATTTATATTTAAAAAAAACGAATGAAAATAACTAGCTAGATAAGCTAGCTAATTACTTACTATCCAAAAATAACAGGATAGCAGCAATTATCTGATAATGCAGTTAGTCTCCATCCACATATAGGATAATATCTGCCCAGGTCAGGAGTCAACATATCCAAGGAGCTGGGCTCTAGCCAGAGTAGTGTACGACAGAAATGTTCACAATTTCACTAAACAAAAAAGGCAGTAACATAAATCATTTTTGTTCGTCAATACGATATTATTATTTTATCTGTTCTATTTGATGAAAAGATTTTATCGACTAAATAAAAAAACAATTACACATACTTAAAAATACTATCAACACACACACAAAACACTTTATACTTATACAGGGTTAAACGAAATGGCAGTATTAAGTCTAAAGAAGGTTATTGTACCAATCATTACTATGGGACCAACCGACCAACCAAAATCAGCTCTTACAAACGTTAGTGTTGAGTTTGAATGGTATTCTTCTATGGAACTGATTAAGTGTTCGCATTTTTCAGGGTGGTTCCATAAAAGTAAAAAAAAGTCATAAAACTTGTCCATTAAATTACTTACCTCCTTTCGGCTTAGTTACACCGTCCCATGTAGCTCTGCACAGATAAAGCTAAAAATATTCTATGGTAGATATATATCGAAATTATGGTGTCAAAAAAAAAGTGTTTAGAGCATAGATAATAAAAAATTCGAGGTCTGTGGTTTAGAGATATTAACACATTTCGTGGCGGAATCAAGCTAAATCCTTTTAAACACGCATTTCCTGAAAGCAACACCTAAACTTGTAATTGAGAGATTATAAACGCTGGTTAAAATCTATTTGTTACTATTAGGTTTCTAACTATGACCTCGGTAAAAATTACCTACCCATTATTGAAAATTAAACGCAAAATCAAAAAGAATCGGTTTCTACTCATTAATTTTGTTTTACAGTCATAAACAGAAGAATTGCCTAATTCAAATTAACTTCAATAGTTATGCCTCTTTATTTTTTTGCCTGATTGAGCGTTCCCCGATAGTTATAATCTGGGCGTCTTTAAGTCGCGAGTAAATCGGTTTCATCCAGTGGAAGAAAAAGGCAGGCTGTCGTTCAGTGTGGAGGTTAAAGGGGGAGGCCTATGTTCAGCAGTGGACGTCTGGACTAGTGGGAGGCCTACCTACGCTGCGTCTTCCGGTTTGTGGTTTCCACTCAAGAACCTTTCTTCCCCATCGGTTATCGGTTCTTCGGTTATTTAAACACATGCGCTTGAGTGAACAGATGGGACATAACTGTAACTGTTCATGTATTCTCTAACCCTCACTACTCTATACGCGGCAGCTGATAATTACGGGTGTAATTGTCGCTTCGGCAGGAAATGATGATTTAAACAATTACAAACCAACATCCTCTGCTGCTTTGATTGTTGTCAGATTTGCATTGGTTTGCTAGCCTTTCGTGCCCGTGGGAAATTATAGTTTGTAATAGTTATAAGCAGGTGTCCATTAGCACACGGTGAACGTTCTGCGATCCCCAAGCCGCCTGCCAAGCGTGGGGATTATGGCAGCACCCCTGTCTAACAGGGAGGCCTCAAGGTCTTAGGTTCACAAACCTATCGAAAGTGATCAGAATTCGTGGTTTTTCCAGCGTTTTACAATATTATTGCAGCTGTCAGAGGAAGTGAATGCTACGACCGAGTTTAGTGAATTCAAAAAGTGACTATACAATGTTTTGCTGTCTATCAAAACACCAAATATTTATATATTCGTTTTAATCATTGGTGTAATAATATTTTATATCGACGATGTAAAAGATAACAACAGAAACTTTCGCTTGTGTACATTATACAAAATGACCAATTCCATAAAAGCCAAACTCAAAGGGCGAATTGTCAAAATATGCAAATGCCAAATTCTCCAACAGTAAATAACTCAAATAATATATTTTTTTTTATTAGTATTTTTTGCGTATTATGGGATTACAAAAGTTACAGGTGTCGTGTAGAAAGAATGGTTCGCCATTATACTACCTTTCGGCATGCAAATTTGGCACTTACATACATAAATTAGATAAATATTATGAACAAAAGCATTCATTGTTATTTCATTCAAACATATTTTTATTCCATCCGTTGTTGTGGCTGTCCTTGCGCAGATTGTCAACACCATTACCGGCGCGTGCGCATTATATTCAGAACCATCCTCCAGGCGACTGGTTGTCTATTTACCTTGGGTACGCCTATTATGTGCCGCAGTACCATTATGAACGTGATCCATTTAGACACGTAGTTAGGTACCTACATACATATGCCACTAATTGTAACTGCATAGAGAGACTAGACTAACCCTCATATTCATAGACGTAATAAAGGTCACTCGAATCCTCAAGTCACCCTCAAGTGCTGTTTTTTATATGCCAAAAAACCACTTGAGGGTAACGTGAGGATTCAGGTACCTTTGTTTACGTCTATGAATATGAGGGTTTATGTACCTATATCAAATTTCATCTGCAAAAGTAAACTGCGTTTTCACGATTTAACGGCTAAACGAATCTTTGTGAAACTAGATATAGGTATAGTAGGCTATATAATATAATAAATGCGGCAAATTGAAAAATCGCGAAGTGCGGACGAAGTATTGAACTTTTAAAACTTAAACTCACGGGAAGTCCTTACGAAAATAAATCCAGTTAGAAGAAATAATAAGCGGGATGTGCAATTGTTTTCTAGTCAAATTATTTATTGAGAATAAAAACTGATATATCCACTAACATGTATCTTGAATCGATTCCCTAATAAAAAAGGAAAAAAATTAAAAAAAAAAACGAATATAATAAATTCAACAAATTGCTGTAAAAACATGTCAATGTAAAAACAAAAATCTATTAGATATTATGGCTGATAGTTTTCCTGAATAAATTATTATTGTAAATGTAAATATTGAATGCCCGATGTGGGTAGACTGATGAATACAATTTTTGCACTAACATCTAGCATAATAATAATGTATCAGTTGATCAATAAATGTTTTCTGATTCTGATTCTGAGAAGAAATATAGTGACTTGCCAGATAATGTACCATCATAATAGGCTCAGTACTTCAGTTAGTCACTACACCACATTACTCAGTTAACAGTTCCCATTGTGCCCTAACCACAGGCATCTGTAGGTAGGTGAGTAATACGGCTATCTGATAAGGAATGTTTGTTTTACGTTGTTTTGCAATACGCAAAGGAAGGGCGTTCTTACTCTCGTAGCGAGACGATAGAAGGGCATGAAAATCTCATCATTTTGGTTACGGATCTATTTGGTCTTTGAAAGGAGGTACTGCGACTAATGATTATGGAAAAAAAAAACCTATTTGGGCTTTGGCTTCGCGCGACTGGCGCATTTGCCATGTACATGTACAAATGCTATACTAACACACGCTTTGCGAGAAAGAGATAGAACATCCCCTCTCTATCCCCACCTAAAACTTTAAATACTCATATCTCAGAGATTTAACTAAACAGAATTAAACATTAGGAATCTTACAAATAACCGGCTTAGCGATGAATAAATACATTACACATACTAAAAAAAATAATTTAAATTGGCTGATAAATCTCTGAGATATGAGTATTTAAAGTTTTAGGTGGGAATAGAGAGGGGATGTTCATCCCTTTCTCGCAAAGCGTGTGTTAGTACAGCATTTGTATGGCGCTCCTGAGCCGTGACGTCACGGCTCAGTATAGTGCGCTCTCTGTGTAGCATGAAATTAAATTAAATAAAAATGCTTATATCTTATTTATTTTTGAACTAAAATTAATTTATTTTTTTCGTTGATGTACTCTAATCAGCTTTTTTAAGAGGTAATAAAAAAATATTAATCATCATGCCTATTGTGACAAAACTGTTTGTTATAACAGCAAAGGAAGACCAATAATAACTTCCGTCTCACTGAGGTTTCCTAATTAGATACACTGGCATAGAGTACGACGAAAACAAAAATCTAACTGCTTGTAACAATAACCATCCCAAAACAACACAATTGTTCCTAAAATAAAAAACTGCATTTGTTACCACTGTCACAAATTACAGAAAAATATAGCCGCCAAATTCGAGAACCTTTGGAGAAAGGTGGATGTGTTTGACCAAATGTCATTGTGGTTCGCAAGGTCTTTCAAATAAGATTATAACATCGGTGCAAGTACCGTTCTTTTAGCGATCGTCAAATTGACAGTTGAGGTCGTCAAATTCGATAATATGCCATTTTTTCAGTACTCGCTGTGATCGATTCTATGGCATTTTAGCGAATTTGACGATCGATAAAGAACGGTACTTGCACTGCATGAGTGCAAGTACCGTTCTTTATCGATCGTCAAATTTGACAGTCGAGATCGTCAAGTTCGATAAAATGCCTTTTGATCAGTCCTCGCTATGATCGATTCTATGGCATTTTATCGAATTTGACGATCGATAAAGAACAGTACTTGCACTGCTGAAGAGTAACAAATGCTGGCCTTAGGTTAATAAATCCAAATTTTAACAAAATGAGTGTAAAAACCGGCCAAATGCAAGTCGGTCGTCGAAATGAGTAATGTGTAGAACGGTTTTCATTATATCAACGAAGCGATTATATCAACGAGGTGTGCTGTTATCAGCGTTATAGGGAACGAGGACGCTGCCATACCTATCTGAAAATATAACCTCTACTGTAAATTACACATTGTTTACGCTTGTTTTTTTTTTTTTAGTTTCAATTTTCTTAAGAATTTCATTATTTGTGAATCTATGAAGTGGTCGTGGATGTGGAGATGTTCCGTTTATTGGGTTTTTCTTATGTAAGTCTATGTAGAAGGTAGTGGCCGTATCTATTATTTTTGTTCTCGAGGATATTTCGCTATCAGTCGAGTTTTCTTTCACGATTAGTATTCAAGTTTTTACAAAGTTTTTCTCCTTGTATCCCTACCCTTATTTGTTTCTTGCAATATCTAAAATGTTAGGAACAAATAAGTATACTTAAGGACTTAAGGTATAAGATGTGATCGAGTCAGTTTGCAGCAGTAATGGTCCAGTAGGTCTCGTTGTAAATAAGTCGTACGTATGACTCACGCTTATTACGCACGGCCTGTGGACAATTATCTCCCCGAGGACTTCATTAATATAATTATTGAATTAAAACAATAGAATGTTAAATAGGTAGAGAATGGGTACAGACTGCTCAATACCAACCTCTTTGTTACGACCTTTTCTTAATATGTATTAAAAAGTATTCTGCAATTAGCCCTGGCGCCGGAGCAATAGAATACGGCACCGGTACCGTGCCTGCAGTAAGAGGCTACTAAAAGGGGACCTCCGGGCTCTGTATGGTCAAAGTTGGGGCTCTGACCATCCACTTAATCGTGCCCAGGGAGAGAGCGACAACGTTGTATGAGGCTAAGACTAAGGTTGGTCACTGGGGGGGCCGTTTAGTGGGTATAATCCCACATAGCCTGGCTGCACCAAATGCAGCCGGGTATCATTGAAAGATTCCTCCTCGAAAACAAAAAAAGGCGTTTAAATCTGTTTAGGACTAGCTGAGTCATAATATATAATAAATTTTCTAATTTTCTAATTTCCTTAGGTATCTAGTAGTATAACTAAAATATGAATTTTGTATCGGCCGCAATCTTCATATGCATAAAGGGTAAGGTCGGCCTTTGCGATGTTCTAATATAGTTAATAAAAATTACCGGGAAATCAGTTTTACAAACTGTTAGTGTGATACAATAACACAACATCTATTAACCAATAACCTATTTTCATTACGTTTTTTTATTCGTCAATCGATCGGCATTTACGCGAAGGCGTATCGCTGTCACGTATTGAAGCGTATCATTCGCCATTGTCATTTTAGTCACACTTTCCACGAACCGACCGAAGCCAAAATAGAAAAAAAAACTTACGACTTTGAAGGTTTTGACAACGATCGTTGCTATAGTCTGTACAGACACCATTTTCACTGATTTTTAACACTTTTTTTTGTCCAAAAAACACTGGTTTCAGTTTTTATATTTCTTTTGTCTTTATGTCCGTTTTCGCTAACACTCTGTTCGTCACTGGATGACTTCATTTATCTTTTTTGTATCGCTTTATCAGTATCGTTCAAGCCTCTAATCTTATCTCTTTCAGCGAATTAGTAGGGCAGGTTGCAATATTAGGAATTTAGTTTGTATTTATATTTTGGACTCTATTACATTTGAAATAGAAGTGGATATGTTAGTTAAGTCTCTCTACTTATATTTGATCAAAATACTATCTTTATTTAGAGCTACTATTCTATTTAGTTTTGCTTGTTTAGCTGTAACCCAAATAAGTAGGTATATTGAGGTCAGAACAAATATTTATTTAATTGTCATAATTGTTAGAAATTCTTAGGAAATTCACTGCCTGGGTCCACATCCACTACTTACTACATTTCTATAAATAAATGCTAAATACACTCACTGACTCATTACGAAATCTCGAAAATGACTTGACCTACGATACTGAAATAGGTACTGAAATATGGCAATTGCTTTTTTATTTTATTTCTATGCTATAAGTGGCAAATAAGCAGGCTGCCTGATGGTAAGCAGAGGCATCACAACTACGTTGCCGATTCTTTAGGAAGCTACCCCATGTTGTAGCCTCTCGGAAACACCGCGGAAGGTTGCTCATTCAACATTTTGCAGGTATGAGGTAAGAAGGATCGTGTGAGTCGCACAGTGTGCGATGTCCACTGATCTATGATGGTGGATGAATTTTCAGGCGGTGGCGGCTAGTGCGGCGGATTTACCATCGTAAATCCACGACGCCGGCACCAGATCAAATAGTTCCTCAGCAAACGGCAGCAGTTTTACAACGGATTAGGCAAATGGAAACGTCGTTTCCCATTAAGGAAATGGGAAACAAAGATGTCTCTTGCCTAGGAAACCTAATCACTTTTTTCTTGAGGTCGGACATTACCTGTTCGAAAGATGGACGCAGGTAAGGAGTTCTTATGGGGTGTAGTGTAGAAATTCGCCGTTCGATCTCCGTCATATACGAGTATTAGCACGTAAATGTCAAATTGCGCTCTTAAGTAAACTGTAAAAACTCTTGGAAAGCCGTGCGAACGGAGTTAAGGGCCCTTTTACATTTTTCGACGAAAAAAGCTATAAGAAAACTAGATTCTTGGCGTTCTGATTCTATCAAATTAAAATATCTACCAATAGAAAATGCAGTTTTTGTATTAAATAGATCTGTATTTTGTTTGTGAAAATAACTGTTTCAAATCAATAATTTACTAACTTTTTCAGTTTTATGAAAAACTACTTTTTAGTTTTATAAACCCCTTTAGTTTTTACAGTTTGACTTTATTATTATTTCTTCGTTAATCCGCCGTAACATTACATATTCTGTGAAAATGTCAACTGGCTATCTATTACGGTTCCAAAGCTTACGGACGGACGGACAAACAGACAACGTAGGCTTAGTAGTAGTGGCCGTTTACACCCTTTGGGTACGGAACCCTAAAAACGTATTAAAAACAGAATACCTACCTACTTGAATTTGTTTCAACTGTAAGCCATTTCATCTTAGTACTTATTCTATTTATTTAGTTTAATTTTAGATCATTCATTTTTAATGACCTCACCTAAATGGGTCATCTTTTATAGCAATAATTATTGTAGATAATTATTTTCTTGTTTTTCTTCATTTTGCGGTCAGAGTCAGGTCATCTGACCAGTAAAGGCGCTACTTGGTGTGAGTGGTAATTTCTTAGGTACCTACTTATATCATCTAAGTATTTTTAGAAAATTACAAAGACTTTTCTTTGTTTTAAATTTTACATCACGATCAACGATCATATTGACTATTGTGAATGTGGTGAATATCCACTGAATACACAGACTGAATATCTGTTTAAAATGAAGTTGACAACAAGATAACTGTCAAAGTGACGCTTGTAGTACATTTAATTCTTTATTACGTTTGTGGCGTCCCACGTCTTGTACATTTGCCAGTTTCAGCTTTTTGCATTTCGATTAATGCAATGATATCCTCGGATGTGCCGCGGGGGGATGAAGTTTAACAGCGTAATGTCATTATCTAAATCTATCTCCTATTTCCTTAAATTCACAATTTTATAAAATGCAGCTATTAGGATAATGGGAATTTTCGGGATATCAATTCATAAAATATTACTACAGCGGCTCTCTTAAATTTTTTATGAAAAAAAAAAAACAACTAAATATGGGTTTTTGACATTCTGATTTAAATAGAAAGAATAGATCTTTCTATTCAGTTTATAGAGCTGTTTATAGAAATATTATTATTATATATTATAAGAAATTAATTATATATTATTATGAGAAAATAACAGCTTATTTTTTTTTAAACTCACCGTCAACTTATTACTTCCAACTTACAAAAATTGTTTTTCGTTAAACTCTATGAGGAAAAGTTTGAGAGTGGATTTTGGTAAATTACTAATATTAAATTAATAATTTTAATGTTATGTTGTACTTTTTTTATGTCTTGACAATTACGGCTTTGTTTATTAGTTTTATGCCTAAAAATTCATACCTAAAATTTAACAATGCATTTTGTAATACCAGCTTAAAATGTATGCCATCATTTCACTCTATGGTCGACGCAAAACTTTCGTTGCCCTTTCCTAGTACCTCTAACGAGTGACTACAAAGGGCCTCGATGTGGGACACTGGGTCACAGTTGTGTACCAAATACCACCGTTAATGTGCACATTACCGTTGATGTGTTGGAGACAGACTGGTATTCTATTTTACACGTTTATCTTTAGTTAGATCATACGAGTTAAGCACAAGAATATTAGTAAATTGAAAAACCCCTACGACTCATTCGGAAAATAGCTCATAAATTTTAAACCGCTGGACTGATTTTGATTAAATATAGATAAGAACCATCGCAATGAAACCTATTTCAAATAACCGCATTGAAATAGGTCTAGACGTTTAGGTGAAAAATGCCTTAGCTGGCAAACAAGCAGACGGGCCGCCTGATGGTAAGCAGCCACCGTCGCCTATGGATCCTTGTAACACCAGAGGCATCACAAATACGTTGCCGAACCTTATGGACTCTAACTCGCCTTTTGAAGAACCCCATGTTGTAACTTCTCGGAAACACCGCGGAAGGTAGCTCATTCCACATTTTGCAGGTATGAGGCAAGAAAGATCGTGTGAATCGCACAGAGTGCGATGTCCACTGATCTATGATTTGTGTGAATGAACTTTCAGGCTCATAATATAATATCAGCTGTTCTATACATTTTGTCGAATGTGAATATTGCTGTGTTCTGTAGCTAACAGCGGATTTATTTTTTCGCGATTTCGGTGTTAGTCGCATATTCAAAGTTATTTATAAAAATGAGTTTATACTCATTATATCATACCATTTTCGGCTTAGTACACCCTTTCCTCTTAACCCTGTATTTAATGATGAGGTAGTACATGGTGGTAAGGAGTAGGTACCTTAGTTACTTATAAAACGTTAAGTAGGTATGTTTCACCTATGGCGGGAAATTCAAATTTATACAGTTTTTTGGTCCTAGTAGTTAGGCCGGGTACCTAATTATTTTAAAATAACACAGTGTTTGCGCAAATGTCTGTTCTTTACAGTATAATGTACAACTATTTAACAGTAACGCACCATGTTAATAACATTTGTTAATAAACCGTTTGAAACAGCAAAAATTTGTTAATTGACAATATGTAATTAACAATGTGCATTAGTGATAAATATCTTTACATGATTTTGTAAAGAATAATAATCAATTTGCGCAAACATCATGATCGTTTAGACGTTTACAATAATTACCCGGCCTAGCTACAAAGACAAGAAAACCGTTTGAAATTTGAATTTCCCGCCATTTGTGAAACGTACCACCTTAAGATATGAGACTATGGAGTTGTGAGGTCACTTCACAAAAGCCATAAACCAACAGTTGATTGAAGTTATAACTGTCTTTACTTCTAGATATAGCGTCAACACATCGTTCACGCATAGTTATGTTGTAATTGTCTCGTTTCCTTCCCAGGAACTAGGTCTAGAGATCACCGACGAGCAGATCTCCGAGCTAGAGTCTGCTATCCACGACATTGATTTCGCAGCGGCGGCGGAGTACGAGAGGAAAGTCCGACATGACGTGATGGCGCATGTTCACACCCTAGCTGACAGGTTCGTTGATCATTATTGTCTAGTCAGTTCCTTGGTTTCAGTCAAACTACTGCTTTAGCTTACTCAGTCCAGCGCCGGCCCTAGCCTTTGATCATGGTAGAGCGAGATTGTCTTTCGGCGCGTTTCATTTCTGCAAACGATCGCACAGGTATCGATTCCGGGATAAAAACATTTCCATGCGCTAATCCAGGATATAAATCATTTCCACATGAAATATACTGGTTCTAAACTATGCAAGTATGCACCGCCGCCCTCGCCCCTAGGTGCCATATTTTTTTATTTTTCGCCCAAAAAAATCGCTTTCGGCATTTTGGCGCCCATTGCTATCTGACGCCTAGAGTAGCTCCACTCGCTCTACACCAGGGCCGGCGCCAGCGTTGCCAGACGTCCGGATTTTGGCGGTCGTCCCAATTTTTAAATCAAAATTAAATGTCCCGCGCGGGACAGGCTCAGTCCGCTTTTCTATATATCATATATATAATATTTTTATTAAAATACAGTTTCTATGGCTAAGTTTGTTATCTATTGCCACGTAAACATAATTTGAACTCAAATAAAAAGATAAATGTTTAAAACTTCTGATTATATATACTTAATAGCTACGCCCCGCGGTTTCACCCGCGTGGTGGTGAAGAATGGCGACGATGATGATGAAAAGTAGCCTATACCACTCTCTGGCTCTTGAACTATAATGCAAAAATCAGGTCGATCCGTTGTTCCGTTGCAGCTTGAAAGAGGAACAAACATCCATACATCTATACATCCTTACATACAAACTTTCGCGTTTATAATATTAGTAGGATATACGTTTCTTTACTGTCCCGCTTTCGACGCCAGAATTCCGCTTTTTTAACTCAAAAAGTACCAAAATCCCGACTTGGCAAAAAAAAATGACAACGCGGGCCGGAGCTGTATCTTCTGTGATCTTCTGTACGTGGTTACATAGTTCCGAATTGCACTGTAATACTCGTCATTTCTTGTTTTGCAGGTGCCCAAAGGCAGCACCTATCATACACCTCGGAGCTACGTCGTGCTACGTGGGGGACAACACCGATCTGATCGTGCTCAAGCACGGCCTGGAGCTGCTGCTGCCGAGACTGGCAGCTGTCATCAGCCGGCTGGCGCAGTTCGCTGTTGAACACAAGTCAGTTTCCATAGATTTCTATATAATTTTAGCCTGAATGGTCTATATACAGTCAGGTAAACCTGGCGAAGCAGATTAAAGTTATGGCTAGTGTTTCCAAAAGGCCAGCAGTTAATGACTACTTCTCAGGAGGTAGTAGGTACCATATGTCATCACTAGCAACATACACTGGTTAAAGACCCTTGTCTTTAGGCACTGTGGTGTTTTTGACGAGAAGATGTCACGTAATTTCCCGAACACTTCTCGTGTTCGGGAAATTACCGATTCCGAGAATTTGACCGGAATCCGAGTTGGAATCTTTGTGCAACCTCTTTGTCTAAGTTAAAAATGTTGTCCTCAAATGAGCATTATACATAAAATATTCACACCTAGTGTCTAGATATGTCCAATATGTAATATGTCGCTTCTCGCCTTACAGGAGAGTTATTGTTTACCTATGTTAAGATTCAACTAGAAACTTAAACTATTTTAGAAATGATTTCCTCGATTGAGCGTATTATAAACAATTCATACCTAGTTAGTAGCTACCTAAAAATAAATATGATATGTCTAATATTAATCAAAATCGATTCTCAAGTAGCCTCGTCGTTTTGCATACAATCAGCAATAACCGTTTAGCTGTCGGTCATTATGTTATGTATGAAGACTTCGGGTAATGCATCGGGCACTTACGTTGTTTTGTTGACGACCCCTTTGGGCGCATTTTATGATCTTCCTGCGAATTACAACTACTATTCGGCCATACTTAGAACCGTTACTTGAGTTAATCTATGCTTAAAATTCCTCTGTCTCATTTGTGATTAATACTTTAACAATATTTTTTTAAGTAAGTAAAAATACGTTTATCCAGAAATTTAATTGGAAGCTAGTTTATGAAGCATAGGAAAAGTTTTAAAATGGTTTTAAAATGAAGGTAAGGTTCCATATAATCAAATTTTTATCAAATGATAATCAAAATCAATAATTTCGTGCGCCTACTCATTTGGCAATATCAATATTCGCCTGCAGATTTGACATTCCCAAAAAGGTAACACATTATGTTTACATTTAAAAACATAGGCACTGAGCTGGGTGCACCTTCAATCTCAGGAAACCATATCTTGCACATAGATTAAACTCAGCTAAACTATTGACAACCACACAATGTAAGTGATGAAGCCGTTATTTCTTTTCACCTGCGTCGATATAAGATACTATAAAGAAATCCATCACTTTCCAGGTCTCTCCCGATCCTCGGTTTCACCCACCTCCAACCAGCCCAGCTGACAACCGTGGGCAAGCGAGCGTCTCTCTGGCTCAGCGACTTACTGATGGACGAGCGAGCCTTGTCCCGCGCCAAGGATGACTTGCGTTTCCGTGGAGTCAAAGGTAAGATTATTTGGAAATTAATTGCCTAATCATAGTTTCTAAAGATATTTACTTGTTTTATTGCTGTGACAAGCTGGCACCCTCAATGCGTAGCTTTTCTGACAATGGCCTTCTGCCCAGGGTTAAATGAAGTCCAGTCTGACTTTCGAGAATTTCTGATTGATTAACCCTGACTAGGCTTCCATCAAGCCAGACTGGGCGCCATTAAACCATTTAAACCTTAGGCTTGAATCGAAAACGCGTTTAGAATATGCAGTGTTGTTCTGAGAACGGAACGGTATTTTTAATTTGCCTACGTTATCCTATGGCTCAACGAGTCTAATTTGTTATTTAAAGGTACCACCGGCACCCAGGCTTCCTTCCTGCAACTCTTCCACGGAGACGGCGCCAAAGTTAAAGCTCTCGATCAACGCGTTTCCGAGCTAGCTGGCTTCGACAAGCGCTACCTCGTCACAGGACAAACCTACTCCAGGAAAGTTGACTTAGAAGTCGTTTCTGCTTTATCTGGACTTGGAGCTACAGTCCACAAAATGTGCTCCGATATACGTATATTAGCGTCGAGAAAGGAGATTGAGGAGCCATTTGAGGCGTCTCAAATTGGTTCCAGCGCTATGCCTTATAAAAGGAATCCTATGAGGTCTGAACGCTGCTGCGCTCTTGCCCGTCATCTAATTACTCTACATGCGAACGCAGCGAATACTCACGCTGTCCAATGGTTGGAGAGGACTTTGGATGACTCTGCTAACCGTCGTTTGACTCTCGCTGAGGCGTTCCTAACAGCTGATGCGACTTTGCTGACTTTGCTGAACATTTGCCAAGGATTAGTCGTGTACCCTAAAGTCATCGAGCGTCATATAGCTCAAGAGCTGCCTTTTATGGCTACGGAAAATATTATTATGGCCATGGTTCAATCGGGCGGTGACCGTCAAGTTTGTCACGAAAAGATCAGGGTCTTGTCTCATGAGGCAGGAGCTCAGGTTAAGCAGCATGGCAAAGACAATGACTTGATTGAACGCGTCAAAAAAGATAAATACTTTGCCACTATCATAAATCAATTGGATAAGATTCTAGATGCTTCCACCTTTATAGGAAGAGCACCAGAGCAGGTGACGGAATTTATTGACGAAGAAGTGAACCCAGTCATTTCTAAATATGCGGGTACTTTGGATGACGTTGAAAAACCAGTGGCATTGAACATTTAATTTTATATATTTTTTTACTATTGCTTATGTGATTAAGTTTTAATTTTATTTTTAAGCATTTGACATGAATAATACACATAATTGAATAAAATTATATATTTACAAATTACTGCATAATATATTATTTCTTAAATTTACAGTAAAAATGACTATTTTACAAAGTAACATGCTTTATAAACTAGAATGGTAACTTCAATTTAACCGATACGACGCAACATGCTTGGCAAGCTATAAGCTGAGTGATATGATTAATAAATAGGTAACTACGATATAACATTAACAAGGTGAAACAAATAAATAAGCTTCTTAAACGAGAGAGAGAGAGACATCAAATGAATAGCTACTGCTACAGCACAGAGTAGAAATCTTGGTACCTTGTTGAAAAAAGTTACTTATCCTTGAGGAGTAAATCTGTATGTAGTTAGTGTATTTAAAATAACAAGGTACTAAAATATCTGCGCCATTACTGAAGCTGAGAAGAGTAAAAATTCGTGATCACAAGTTTCTATCACAATTTCGATTCGATGGCACTTTGAGATTGGTAACGCTCAGGGGTTTATAGCGCGTTGGTAAGGAGTGTATTGCCTTGACAGGCTGGGCCTTGGCTGGGCCAATTACAGGCACCAAGGCTCGGGTCGAAGCTTAGCTGAACAGGGCAGTTGAAAACGTGAAGAGTGAACCTCTGCTTAGTACAGTCCCATCGACAAGCGTAGAACTTGTTACATTGTTTGGGATGACGGAAAAGACCAGCGCGTTTGCAGTCTACAGATCCTTGAAGAGTTTCGTCTCTGCTTCTCCAACCACCAGGTCCGTATCTATCGAATGATTGCGAGTCTAATGCGGAGACTGCAGCGTCATGGTTTGCTTCGTCGCTTTCGCCTGACAGGGCCACTTCCTGGTTTAGCAATAAAGTTTTGTATGTAGGAGCAACGGTCACGGTTTTAACGCGTGGCCTGATTCTGACTAGCCTTTGAGTCGATGTCACCGCTGGTGTGCTTGATACAACGAATTGAGCCTTAGGAGTAACAGCAACTTCGTAATTGCTAGGTTGGTATTCTTGGTAGTAAGAGTCATCGGGTACGATAATGGGGTTGAATGTTGACGTAACGATAGGAGTGGTAGTGACGGTAGG
The DNA here is from genome assembly GCA_914767915.1 of Agriopis aurantiaria. NCBI lineage: Eukaryota > Metazoa > Arthropoda > Insecta > Lepidoptera > Geometridae > Agriopis > Agriopis aurantiaria. The sequence goes on from OU611994.1 coordinate 14,067,768, forward strand.
GGTTTGTATTCGGGCTGATTTTTGAGCCCATTCATCATCGCTTATGTCTCCACGGCTTGAGTCATCGTATTCATTGGTATAATCGTCGAAATCTTGTGGGACTGGGACGTTTGGTCGTTTTCCTTTCAGGACTAAAACAGGGGACTGACAACTGCAAACTGCACCTAATTTGCGAACAAGTAGCGGGTTGAAGTCATTGATCTTAGTTACAACAGCTACTTTAGGCTTGACTCTGCGTCTAGGCGCGGGAGGTGGTGACACTTCAAAGATGCCTTGTTCTTCAGGGGCGTACGTAGAAGTTATTCTTTGAGGATTAACTGTGTATGATTCAGTGCTTGAGACAATTACAGGAGTTGAAGCAGTGTAAGTTTGAGATACTAATCCAGCATCTGGACCTGAATTATAGGTGAACTGGTTAGCCTTAGCAGTTTGGACAACGATGTTCTGCTTTCTTTGAACGGGTGCCGATGTCGATACAATGTTTTCTTGGTATCTTCCTCTTGATGGTTGAGCACTTTTGGCTCCATAGCTTTCTATATTTATCTCGGCTTCGTCTGTTGGAGGTAAATATTCAGGAGCTTTGTAAGATGTAGATTCGACGTAGAGAGGTGCCTGTGTGGTGGATTTTACAAAAGGCCTGTAAGTATACGTGGAAGAAACGACCGGTGCTGCTGTCGTGTATGATATGGGAGAAACTAAGCCAGCATCAGGTCCAACCGTGCCGAAACCTAACAAATTAGACTTTGCCGTTTCAACGACTATATTAGGTCTTCTATAGACTGATTTGGCTGTAACTTCTTGCCTATTCTCTTGGTACGGGTTGTATCTAATCTTGGGAGCAGCTGTAGCTTCAATATTGTCAAATCCAAAGCTTTCAAAGTTCAAAACATTAACTTGTTCGGCAGGAGGTAAATATTCTGATGCCTTATAGCCGGTTGTTGATTGAGTGTATTTTAACGTAGGGGTAGTAGATTTAACTCTTGGTCTGTAAGTTGACGAAGGTGGCAAGTATTCAGGGGCATTATATTCAGGTTCTGCTGGAGGTAGGTATTCCCTTGTGGTGGAAGCAGTTGTTGGGGGAAGATATTCCCTAGTAGTGGTGGAATATGTACGTGGCCTGTAAGTTGTCGTAACCACAGGTGTAGAAACAACTGGTGGGAGGTACTCTTCGGCTTTGTAACCGACCTGTACTTCTGGGTTATCATAGGTAGCTGGCTGGTATTTGGTAGTAATTTTCGTGCCAGGGAAGGATGAAATATGGTAAGATTCTACACTCTTAGGCTGCGATACGTGAGATGTACTAAAGGCAACTTGCTGCGCAGTGTTTTGGACAGTTTCGTACTGCTGGGAGTATTCGACAGGTTTGACATATTGTTCTTGGGTTTGGATGTAGCTATCTTGAATGACAGGACTTGCAGTGGAGACGACTGAGAACGATTGCTGGTATTCATTCTTTGGTGGGATGTATTCAGGTGCTTTGTATTCAACCTTCGGAGCTTCCTCGGAATAATGTTCTTCATAAGACAAAGTGGCTGGCGTTGTCGACACGAAAACAACGTCCTTGTCAGATTTAGGTTCTGTTTGCACATTGGCCAAGTGGAAGGTCTGGTGAGAAACGACACTAGCGTCTGAGTAAGCTTTTCTTGCAGTCTCGACGTTTCTCTGAATTTCAGGCTGGTTGTAGGAATATCCTTCCTGATTTAATTGCAAGCTATGTTCGTAGGATTGAGGCTGGTTGTAGGAATATTCTTCCTGATTCAACTGCAAGCTCTGGTCGTAGGATTGCTGGGATCCCTCATAAAGGCCGGTTTGAACGTGACTGACTTCGTGCTGCTGAACAATTGGCTGATAAGTCTGAGTGAATACAGTTGCAGTTGGTTTGACATAAGTCACTGGAGTCACTTTCTGGGTATATTTGATGATAGGGTTTTCGTAGGTCGAAACGCCGGCAGTCTGATAGGTAAGGTCTACCTTAGGAGTAACAGTCGATACAGGCACGAAATTCTGAGTTTCAACCTTGTGAATCGTTTGCTGACTGTACGCTTGAGGTTTGTACGTGGATACAACTGGTGCTGGGGTAGAGTACCTAAAAACAGTTTTGGGAGCTTCCTCAAACTTAACTTGAGGTTTCGAGTACTGGTAGCCCGATTCAGCTTTGTAAGTATTAATTTGACTAGCATCAACTTTGTGTAGAGTTTGTTGGCTGTAAACCTGGGGTTGATATGTAGATACAGATACAGGTTGTACAGAAATAGGTTGTGGTGTTGTGTATTGAACAACTGTCTGTGGCTGTTCATATGCAACGGATTTCGAAAACTCATAGCCGATGTCACCAGAAGAATATGCCTTGCTATTTTCAACTTTATGAATAGTTTGTTGGCTGTAGGCTTGAGGTTTGTACGTAGGCTGCACATAAGTAACCGGAGTCACCTTTGGTTGAGTATATTTCAAGAAAGGATTCTGATAAACCGTGATGGGTGTTGACTGGTATTCGTATTGAACTTCAGGAACAGGCGTAGAAGAAACAGTCACGAGTGGTTTCGCCTCGAACTTGTGAAGAGTTTGGTGACTGTAGGCTTGAGGTCTGTAAGTCGACACTACTGCTGGAGCAGGAGTTGAGTACTGAACCACAGTAGGTGCTGGCGTGGAATAAGTAAAAGCAGTCTTGGCGCTTTCCTCAAATTTGACTTCTGGTTTCTCATAATTGTAGCCAGAATCTTGAGAGTAGGTATTGACTCGATTAGCATCGACTTTGTGTAAAGTTTGTTGACTGAATACTTGGGGTTGGTAAGTCGAGACTACAGGTTGAACAGCTAAAGTGGGCTGAACTGTAGTGTATTGGACAACTGTTTTTGGTATTTCATAGGACACTCCAGAATACCCGGTATCTCTAAGCTCCACGTTGCTAGCTTCCACTTTATGAATGGTCTGATGACTGAAAGCTTGAGGAGAGTAGGTGGATACCGTAGGCTGGGCGAACGAAGTAACCGTAGGTCCAGTGGTATAAGCAAATGCTTTCCTAAATGGTTCTTCGGTAACTCGTACTGCAGATGAGTAATCGAATCCTGCTGATTCTACATTGTGAAGATTCTGTTGACTGTGAGCAAACTCTTGAGGTTTGTATGTGGACACCACGGGAGCTGCAGTTGTGTAAGAGATTCCATCTTCAAACTTAACGCTGGGTTTCGAATAATCGTATCCAGATGATGCTGACTTAACAGCCTGGCCATTGAGGCTCGAAGATTGGTGTCCATTGTAGCGACCAGAAGAATAATCTTTACTTTCGAATTGATAAGTAAGTCCCTGATCGTTAGATATTTCTATTTGAGGAGTAATGTATTGCTGCTTGACGGCGACTACAGTTGGTTGAACAAAAGTGACAGCTGGTTGGGAGTAACCGAATATTTGCTTGATTGTTGACTTAGGTGCTTCAGGTACGAACGTAGTCTTGTATGTAGTGATTGCTGGCAAAGCTGTGGTGACTGCAAACGGAGTGGCAGTTGTAGGGATACCAGAAGATGTCGGGGTTGTGACGTATCCATAGCCATCTAAATTGTTCTCGTCAGTTCCGACATGATTTATAGAAACTGCAGGTTGAGATACAAAAGATACATGACCAGGGTGCAAAGTTTGCGAAACGCTTTGGGTATATCCATTTTGTCCTTGATACCTTCCCTGATCAGCGTAACTAGCGTCGACCAAAGTCGTCTTACCAACTAGACCGACATTAATCGCTCCAGCAGTCAATGTGTGAGACGATCCAGTATAAGCTTTTGAATCACTGATGTAGTTTCCGGCATTCGCTTGACTGTAGCTTTGAACGTTCACATCACTAGCTTTAGCGGTTCCACCAATATGTCCTTCAGCTCGGTAAACTCCTTCATATTGTCCAGAATTGTCTTGTTTGTATGACCCTGAGTAGTCTGCTGTATAACCATTAGAACCTTTGTAGCCAGCGGAAGATTCAACGTAAGCACCGGAATTATCTTCAACGTACTGTCCTGAATTGTCTTCTACGTATGTACCTTCGGAACCGCTTTGAGATGTACCTTTGTAATTGTTATTGGAACCAAAATTGCCTGAATAGTCTGTTCTATATGCGTTAGATGTTGCTTTGTATCCAGCGGACGCTTCATATGCTCCAGAATTAGCCTTATATCCAGCCGAAGAATCAACATAGGCTCCAGTATTATCCTTATATCCAGCCAAAGAATCAATATAGGCTCCAGAAGTATCCTTATATCCAGCCGAAGAATCAATATAAGCTCCAGAAGTATCTTTATATCCAGCAGAGTTATCAACATAGGTTCCAGAGTTATCTTGAACGTATTGGCCACTGTTGTCAACATATTTTCCGTCGTAATCACCTCCTTTGTACCTATTGTAGTCATAATAATCACTCGAGGCTTTGTAGCTGGAACTGTCATGAATGTAAGGTACGACAGGCGAACCGTCATGTCTGTAGGGTTCCGCATAATCCCCTGAAGGGTCATGAACGTACGCTCCAGAATTATCAGCATCTGAACTGCTTTGGTATACAGATTTCTGGCCTAAGTTACCTGAGAAAGATGAAGTTGAATAACCTTTGTAACCTTCAGCAGTTTGACCAGAATAGCCGGTAGAATCAGCTTGACCAGTAGAATATACGTTAAAACCTAACGGCGATACAACACCACCCTGAGCAACTCCTTGAGCATTACCAATCAAAGCACCATGAGTCTTCTTAGTAGGTAACCTATAATCATCTAAAATTAGAGAACCGCTCGTGTATTTCTTTTCATCGTTGTAATTCGTCGGTCGGACCAGGCCTATGTTACCAGTTTGACTCGCATCAACTTGGACCAGGCCAGAGCCTTGAGAGAGATCTAAAGCACCTTGAGAATGTCCTAAGGAACCTTGATTAAGAAGACCAGTTTCGTAATCTGCGTTGGCTAATTCTTGTGACGCGATGAAGTTAGAGTCTAAAGCATCTTGTTGTGTGAGGAATCCGCCCTGGATGCCGACAAGGTTGTCAAGGGCAGCGCCCGAGGCTAGGCTTTGGTGGCCGGCGACGTTAACTGAGTCAGCTGTTTGGCCGTAGAAACCTGCTGCTCCTAGAAATAAAGTAAATAATCATTTAAAACCCATAGGTATTAGTATTTTGTTTGACACCATATGACCACATTGAATTGTGGCGCAAAAAAGGTAGACTATGAGAATTGTATGTTGGTTACCTGTAAGTGTAGCAGCAGAATATCCGTGTGCCTCGGCTTCGTATCGCGCGATGTTTCCACAAGCCGGCACGAGCCAGGGCCAATCGCACTTGAGCCTAGCAGCATCAAATCCGAGACCGAACGGGCAGCGAAACTCGTAAGCGGTTAGAGGAGCCTTCCCGTGGTCGAGGCAAGCGAAAAACCAGCGGCAGTTTTCGGGGTCCGCGTAGTAACCTGGGGTTAATTAAATGCCTATTTAACACGTCAAAAAGAAATGTACAAAAGTAAGTAAAATACGATCACCTACTACAAGATCGATAAAGCATCAAAAATATCTTGAATATTGCAAATGCCAGTGTCTACATGCAGTTCAAACTAATCGTATTCAAAGTGTAGCAATCCAAGACCTAACTGCATTTTTTATTATTATTATTCTTCATCATCATCATCATCAACCATTCTCCACCCACTGCTGGGTATAGGTCTGCTCTTCAGCGCGCCATCTTTATTTCAGGTATATTCTGGATCGAGTGGACTGTACCTAAATACGACTTACGTTTCCAAACCAAGATTACTGAGCTGAATTAGGCTAGCTTTTGACCACGTCTCACCTGAAGGAAATTGACCATGTGGTATATGATAGAGCACACTTGCCAATGAGTTGCCTAATTACGATTTTCTTAACCCAGATGATACTTTATAGGGAACACCGAGCCTAAGAGCTTGCAAGGCTCAATGATTTAAAAGTTGACTCTACATTAACACTACTAAATTTTGCAATGAGTATACCTTCGTGTTCAGGACAGGTGAACCTAGTCCTAGGTACGGGCGCGATCTCAGATGATCCCGGGCAGGCTTGTGAGTGAGGCAACGATCCTGGCCACACGCATACTTCATAGCGGGAGTCGAACGCTAGACCCGCCGGGCAGTCGAATTCGAACACCTATGGAAAATACATATTAGTTGTTAATGCCTGACGCCTGGTATATGGAGACATTTTCAGTCATAGCATATTACCTACCGTATTGGACCAATTAGCACCTCCCATTGAAGGTGCGCATTGCTACGATGTCCCCCGCGCATGTCTGTTGTCTGAATTGTGTGCATTGCCAATGAATCCGATATAAATGTCCATGATACCTGCAGTGGTTTTAGAGTGTAATTTCAATGTCTAACTAGACAGTAAAAAATTACTTACAGTATATTCAGGGGAGAGTTGGTCAAACTTGACGCAGCGGTAGAAGCGCGCGCACGAGCGAGGGTGGACGAAGTAACCTTGTCGGGAGCACGAAAACTCCGTGCGGGTGTCCTGAAAATAATGATCAAATAAGGATTATGTTTACCAAACACTGTTGCCGCCAGGATTCAGCATTTTTCTCTCTCGCCTGATGGCAGTGCTACATAAACTTGATTTGAAGATTTAGTTTTGAAAGGTCAATAACAAGCAAAGGTAAGAAAAATATTTCTGGGCATGAAAGGCCCCCGATAATCCAAGGTACATTTCAGCTTGCTATCAAATGCAGTTAGGGCGAAAATCCACTGAAGAGTAGTCGGGAGCAATGTGCAAATGTGTTTTATTAATCAATAGGAAGCCGAATAACGAGACTTCATAATTCCAAACTAAAAGTTATGTCTGTACATGTAATGCCGTGTCTGCAAACAACGCGTATAGACAGCGAAAGCAAGTGCGCATTGACGTGTCTTCGATTTGATAGGTCTTAGCTACAGCAGCATTAGAAGCATTCAGTCAATTTCAGTCAGACTGATGCTGTAAGGGTTAGCCACGTGGCGACTCAGCGTATAAAATATTTACTTTACTTTTATATGTCCTTTACCTCTCTAATGGAGTGTATGACGCCGTCTGAATCAACCACCTGGGTGATGCGGTAGGGAGACACCTGCAGGGCGTCCAGAGCGCGCGCGTGTCTCGGAGCTGATAGAATTTCCTGTTCCAGAGATCTGAAAGTCGATATTGTTAGAATGTTATAACTTTATGCTAGAAATTTGAACTGAAAAAGTTTTTTTTTTTAAATTAGATGCTAATGTTTGAAAAACTTCCTTCTTAAGCAGACGGAAAAAATATCTAACGCTTGATGAAAATCTAACAACCCACTTCACTGGTGTGACATTTTTACGATAAAACTCTGTAATCAATACATCAGATCCGTCAGAAAATCCGTCCTTATGATGTAAGTACGCTATCATCCTGCCAAATGTCTTTAAGATCTGCCTAACCGTTAAGTCGAAAAGCGAACAAACAGACAGAGTGTTACTTTCGCTTTTATAATATGAGTTAAAGATAAGGATATATCTGCCTGGATTTTTAACTGATTAGTACTTATATTCATTCACCTCAATACTGCAGCTCTGGGTGCCCTGCTCTGCTGGTTGAGCACTTTAGCCAGAGACGTCCGCAGGGTGGGGCCGCAGGGGGTGTCCTCGTCGCGTTCGGCTCGGTACAGTGCTAGACCGGCTAGCCCACGCACTCGGGCGTACTTGCCTTTTACGTCCACTGAGGATGCGTCTTCGAATGAGATCCAGGTTTTGTCTCTGAAAGGGAAAGACGAGTGTGTTTATTTCTTGGTTACATGGAAATAGGTGACAAGGAGGAAAATAACGCTCTGGCAAACCACACAATGTTACTTACGCGTGACATCGAAAAAAAGGGCAATTCGATTGATAGCCGCTCAGTTCTCACACTCATTTCAACTCATAATGGCCGGTTTATTGGATGACTCTTATTGTAAAAGGAGTATTCAACATGGGGTACTTTTTTTATATACAAACAAACCACGTGCCACCTGATGGTAAATAGTCACTGCCGCCTTAGGACACCTACAATACCCGGAGCATTGGCAAAGCGTTGCCTACCTTTGAGGACTCTATTCACTCTTCGTTTGGAGCAATTGAGGTCATATTTCGGAGGAAAATCCGAAGGTGGTAAGCCATTCCACATACGTGGCAGAAGCAATTGATCAAATCGAACAGTGCGAGACTTCCACGTATCTATGTGTGGATTCCTTTTCTTGCGATGGCGGACGGTTCAATGGTAAAACCGCGATGGAAGGCTGAGGTCAAAGAGTTCATATAGTTAAGCAGAATCTCACTTGAAAGCATAAGGCGCTGATAGGTCCTGATCTCTCTCCAAGGTCCATCTTCCTTTTTGCAGCAGCCTGCATAGCTCTGCCTGGCCTATCTCCTTAGGGTTGTCGAGGGTCGGGCTCCCAGGGGTGCTGAGGGTCTCGTTCTGGAGCTGGAACTGCTGCGCCGAGGCCGGCAGCGTTATGACGATCTTGGAGGCTGGCACACCGAGACCGACCACTAGGTCTACTACGGAGTCCTGGTAGGAATAATCATTTGGATCAGTTTATGCTCGTTGAATATTTCGTTATTTTATATCGTACCAATATTTCTTACATCTTTAGATGTAAGAAATATTGGTACCTACAATACTTGTGCCAAGTAAAACTAAGAAATATAGTAGTACCTATATTTCTTAGTTTTTCGCTCTGATACACGGGCGGGCGTAGCCAGGTTTTAGTATCGAGGTCGATATGGAGGGCGAACGCCTTTCCTTTCAAATATAATATGAATGTAATATGAAGAAGAAAAAAACCTCCAAACCCCCTGGCTCTCAGTAAAAATCTGAACCTAAACCGTAAATTTTGACCACTTGCTAAGTTTTTGAACGGTAGGTTGTAGCTAGCAACCAACAGTTTTTTTTTTTTTATTATTAAATAATAGGCTTGCGTTTTGGCCGCTATCTCGCCTGATGCTAAGCGTTGATGCGGTCTACGATCGATGAAACACTACGATGATTTGTTTGCACTGCGTTATGTGGCGTACGCCAGGTATTATGACAAAGTTATAAGCTATATATAATTTTATCTTTCATTCTATAGTATGGACTAGAACAGTTAATTTTCCAAGAAACAAATCAGACACATGACAGGCAAAAATTAAATCTCAGACGAATGTTTGCTCAGCTATTTTCGAAAGGCAAAAGCGTTGATGTCCTCTCTAAAAGAGTGCAATGAAAAATTTTATCAATATAAAATCGACATACTAGTACTGCATGGTACAAACGGTAACATCTGCCTGTCTACTTAAAGATTCCTTTACACACCTGAATTCTTCTAAGTAGTCTAGAATCCTAAATACCGTAGCGACGGACAAAGTAAGCGCCTGCCATTCAAGGCGTTTCGCAAGCCATTGAATAATATTGGCATCAATCTATCAACCAATCCATCCATTGCCAATTTCAAAACGATGCACCTGTAGAGTAGTTACGTATTTACCATTAAAATTAGCATTTAAATCACTTTGAATGGACCTTATATCCTTGGCAGTAGAGTTATGTAAGTTGAAGATTAGATAGGTAATTTTCTCGGTACTAGATCACCTTCACCGTTAACGTGGTTGAAACGTGATCGGCGTACGTTGAAATTATTCCTAATTATTAAGATAGCAACTCAAAGACTGCCCAATCAAAAACATGTCAAAATAAATAGGAATCACGTCACATTAATTTTATAAATGCGAAAGATTTTTACGTAGTAAACTAGTAATGCTTATAGCTCCGGCCCAAAGCCAATAGCCACCAAATTATATAATAAACTACCAGCACAGATAAAAGAGTAGAAAATTAGAACAAATTTGCCAAAACCCTAAAAGACATACTGGTAATAATGTTACTTGCATACTGCTTGCAAAATGTCACTATAGCCTTGACGAGTACCATAAAGAAAAATCAATTATGGAATAAATCCACAGACCTCGCATTTTTTTGCTATGAATAAATCGATCCGGTCCGCCCTTTGTTTGTCATACCCTACCCAATCAATTATTAAGTGTAGTATATGTAATGTTACGGCGGATTAACTAAAGAAAATATAAAAAATTAAAACGAAAGGGTACCTACGATACCCTATGGTATACAAAGTCTTTGGTGATACGTACCCTTTCGTTTTTACTTTTTTATATTTTCTTAGTTAATCCGCCGTAACATTACATATTCTGTCAAAATTTAAACTAATCTAATCTAATACAATTCGAAATATACAGCCATTTAAAGGTAGAACGGGTAGACAGACAGACATCGTAAGCTTTGTAATAGGGTTCCGTTTTTACCCTTTGGGTAAGGAACCCTTATAACAGAATGCATTATACGAGAGGAGCATGTAAAGTTTGTGTTTACTCGAATTTAATAGCGTTTTAGAACAGTATATGACCATTTGGCCGTATTCCAAAACAAGCATGCTGTGGTGTGAATACCAACATACCAACCGTCTGCTTTTTCATAGCTTTATAAAGAGGTCAAGAATTTTTAGGACATTTTGTGACCATAAAGAGAACGAGGAAAATAATAAAATACAAGCCTAGAGCTAGTAAGATCTTTTAATGTCTCCCCTGAGCCTTACGAAACATTGGTCTAACCTAATCGTGCTAACAGACGCTCGAACGCGGCTGACGGACCGCCGTCCAACCAACGGGAGAGAAAGAGTGAGAATATCATATTTCCCTCTCTTTCTCTCTCATTGGTCAGACGGCGGTAGAGGTCAGCCGCGTTCGAGCGTCTGTTAGCACTATAAGATGTAAATATGGTTATATACATTACAGTAGATAACAGGCATAAATAAGCAATTTAAAATCTTAAGTATTTTTATTGACGATTCTAATTTGTTTCACAAAAGTTAATTAAAAGCTTTAAAGATACCAAGGTCGTATTTTATGTATCATTTTTAATAGGTACAAAACACAGACTAGGTAAAGCTACTAAGTCTTTGGTACAAAGTTATCAAATAGTCATAGTCTCTGTACTCTGTTTTAAAAGGGTATTAAATTCAAAATAGCTGTTACAATTTTGTTTCATGATAATGAGACTGAATTTTCCTGCAGAATCAAGTGTCAAGCCAATTATATAGCTAAATCACGAGTAGGAGGGGATAATGCAGCGCTGTAAGTACCTATTTTTACATAACTTTGGAGTACCAAATAATTACTTTACGAGTAACCAAAAAATTTTTTTGCGCTTTCCCTATGTATTTTAATTTCGCGACAACATGCTCTTGGTTAGGTACGTATAAGAAATTTGTAGCTAGGGTAAGTAAGGAAACCAAAGAAACTTTTCAAGTTTTGATACTCGGTTTTCCGCCCTAAATTAAAACTCCTCCGGACTACATTTATTAGAAACTTAATGCCATGACATTATTTAAAAAACCGGACAAGTGTGAGTAGGACTCGCATCCTGAGGGGTCCGTACAAACTTAGTAAATATGTATGTATATCCCGAAAATCGAGTCATGACGAAAAAGGTATTTTTAAGATTGAAATATTGAATGACAAACTTAACTTTGTAAAGTTATATGATTATTTACGGGATAGCGGGTAGTGAACAACCGTGATAGTTTAAAACTGTGTTTAACTTTGTAGTTAGCAAACAGGAACTCCCATACATACCAACTACAAAAATTTTAGTTTGTAAGAGCAAAAACATTTTTTTATGTGAATATCATGTCATTTTTTTTGTTTTTTTTTTTGTATTTTTTTTTTGTGTCAATCTAACAATTTTCGATTTTTTTCCTTTACATGTGCTATGAGACCTTGCTTCTTGCTAAATTTCATGAGTCTTGATCAACGGGAAGTACCCTATAGGTTTCGATTCCATTGTGAAATCGCAAAATATGCGACATAAACGGCCATATCTTTTGATCGCATTGGCTTACAAATTTGATTTTTTTCACAGCTAAAAGAAACCGTAGACTCGAGTATTTGATTTAAATTTCAACTTGATACCGCAACGCGTTCTTGAGAAAAAGGGTCTTGACAGACGGAGACGGACAACAAAGTGATCCTATAAGGGTTCCGTCATTCCTTTTGAGGCACGAAACCCTAAGAAATATAAGATGTGTACATTTTATGTAGGAGACTGTCTTTGAGTACGATCCATACTCAAAGGCGGCTGTACTCGGTGGCTATTGTTTACTCCGCGTGAGTATCATGTTACCAGCGTCTGTATTGTGTTACTTTCCTGCGACATTGTTTGATATCATGGTATTAGATCTTATCACCTGGATCTAGTATGACATGACAAACTGGCTCATTTCTCGGTCAGATGTCAGATAAATATCTATACTGTGTGAAAACCAGGTTGCATTACTAAGGTGGCAAAGCACCGTCTAATTTGCACATAACATTGTAGTACCAAAACTAGGAAAATAACACAATTTTTTTGTATAATTTTTTATTGATGTTAAAGATTGATGTGGTTTAAGATGGAGCACGCTTGCCTAGAAGAAACCGATTCACTCTCGACTTGAAGACACCCAGATTGTAACTAACGGGCAGCAAATTACACAAAATAGCAGTTCGCACAATAAATGTGGAATCAAAGCGCTTCGTTCGGGTTTTCGGAATATCAACCATAAAACGGTGTCGATTTTTCGTGCCCGACCTGGCTAGTAGTAGCTCATAGCCTGGGTTAAAACATATGCAATTTTCTATCTCGAAAAACCCTTTAGCACAGCAGGTGAAACCGCGGGGCGCAGCTAGTAATAAATAAAAAAACTCACAGTGTTCATCATATCCCAAAGTCCGCTTAGCCTGCTCGGATGATACGTCGTCTTCTTCACTGCGCCCAAGTCATGAGTCTCCACCACCATCAGGTCTACTTTCTTCATCAGCACCCTGAGGTCGTAGTACTTCGCTAATAGCTCGGGGTGTGCGGGGAGGGTGAGGAACAGTGGGCCTCCTCCCGAGGAGGTCAGGGCTGAGCGGGCGGCCTCCACGGTCTCCAGAGCCTTGGTTTTGTTGAGGGTCTTGTGGACATCGTGCAGCTCTAATCCTTGCACGTGCTTCGATTTCAGCAGAGTGCGGAGATCCTGGAATGAAAAGGTATCGTTAGTACTATCATACTAATATTATAAATGCGAAAGTGTGTCTGTTTGTTAGTTTGTTAGTTCCTCTTTCACGCAGCAACAGAGCAACGGATCGACATGATTTCTTGCTTGGGTATAGTTCATGGGCCGAAAAGTGAAATTATACAGCTAGTTTGTAATAAAAAACCAAGTTTGTATTGTTTGCCTAACGGCGTACAAATGATTCAAAACGGTCCGAGTTGGCGACTGTAGAATACATATTTTTGGACTAAAACAATCGCATTCAGACGAATTAAGTGAAGGATTTATTAACATCAGGGTTAGTAACTAGTACAAGTTTTAATATCTAACCACAAAGATTCCTAATGCTCTACCAAACCTCTATGACTCACATTCAATTACAGTGCGACCAACATATCTGGTGAAGGTGGACAAATAAGAGAACCACAAATTTTCAAAAGAATGTCTATCAGTTTCGTTCAAAAAAATACACCGGTGGTTCTCCTAATCAACTGTATAGATAAGTTGGTTGGCTTTGTAAAAAGTCCACTTCATATTGCCGTATAAAACGGACACTGATTACCTACTTAATTAGGATTAGATGAAACCACTATTCATGGTTGTGGCAGTAAAAAATAAACTAGCAAGGTCTCTGACAGTAGAAATAACTATGTCTCAGAGGTTCAATCTCGCGCACTCGAGATTACATCTGTCAAAGTCTCTGTAGTTAGAAAATTTCATGAGTGCTAGAGTGACTGAGATAATCTCGAGCGCGCCAGAATAGAGCTCCAGGTCACTGGACTAAATAGGTGCATCATGGCATGATAATACCAAAAATGGTCTCGAGTTAATTGGGATCTAAGGCACTAGCCATTTATGGGGAACGCGTAAATTAGGAATGTGGATTCCTAGAGTTAGGTACTCTATATGACCTTAAGTTTTTTTGTGTGGATGCAAACTTTGTATTGTAGTACGTTAAAGTCATCGATTTATATACATTAAATTATTTGGTCAAAGTACTAAAAATTTTGGGCTTAAATTTAATCAAATCAAAAAGTTCAAATTAGTCCAATCCACGAAGAAGAGCTACACCATTGCCAGGTATGGCATTCCGCGACAAAAAAGCCACGTGGGTGACACAAGTCTACGTCATCGACGCTGTGTCGACCAGTAACATGAAATCATAACTCCCCAATCTGCGTGTATTACCTGTGGGAATATGACAAAACTATGTTGCATAGGTTAAAAAAAAATAAAAAAAATCGTGTTTAACTTGAATTGCTTCTCATGAGCGGACAAACAAAATTACAAAATAATGTTTTTTCTATTTTAGATTATTAACTAATTTGTTTCCGAATTTCTGTTTGTTGCAATGAAGAGGCAACTAGACACTCTAGACAGTGACGTGGGCATGTGTCACTCCAGGAATGCCAGACCTTGTTTTATTGGATCATGTGCCGACTATAGTTTTACCCGCATTTGGCGGTTGAAAGGCAAGTTGAGTGCGCGCGCGATTTTGTCTCGCATCTCGCATTTGCATTGCATTACGCACCGCACACGTCTTGAGAACTGCCGTTCTCATACTGATCGTGGGTAGAGAATCGCAAATCAAAATCGCCGGCGCACACTAGAGCTCTTCATTAGAATTCTCTTCTCTCTCTCATCATCACATCACCATCATTCACAGCTATTCTTCATACCACTGCTGAGTAGGTATAGACGTCTCTTGATGTGCCATGGCTCTTAAAAATAACTTTCTTACCTAATACTTTTCCAATGCTTTGACGATGACGTATATAATCAAAGTTCCAATAAGAGTTATTAACCGACGATAGGAGAAATTCTTCACTCTACTGTATTTTTATTATATGTTTGTTACGCGAAAGAATTGATTTTGTTTTTTTTTGGTAGGTCTTTAGAAATGTAAATTTAACCGAAATCGATTCAGTGCTTTTAGAAAAAATCAACAAAACCCAAAAATATATACACAGGTGACGTATCCCTTCAGCAAAAGTTTTGATGACGACTTTCAATCTCTGTTTTAACTCTCATTTTTCTATTTTTTTTGTTTAAGTTTTTACATAGGTATATAACGAAGAACGACGAGGTCTTGAAGACGGATTTCGTTTTTAAAATTTACCTTTGTTTTACGGTAGTTTACGGTTCTAGTATCTCAAAAATAAGAGCAACAACAGGATATAGATTCGATAACTGTGATAAAAATTTCATTTGACCAAATCAAAACTAACTGGCAGGATGTGGTCTTAAAACTTGTTAATACTCAGTTGCTGTCCTAATAAAAACCTCGTTACTAGCTGTCGGCTAGTTTTAAAGTTACATTAAATATTGCCCTGAGGGCCGATTTTTCAATCCTCGAATAAATCGCCTATTAACTACAAAGCGAACAAAGTTATTACGCTGTTTAGCCGTCTTATAAACGTTTGTCTATTTTTCAACGGACATTTATCCTGTGAAAAGCTAACTGATCAATTATTTACACTCAGGCAACTTCTAGTCACTTTTTAAAATTACAACTAGAAATAAACATCGGCCAAATTCAAGTCAGTCACCAAATGCACCATGGCCATCTTAATATCTACATCTATACATTCAATTCAGATAGCCCGTTGGTCCAGTTGGTAGTGAACGCACCTAGGACCAACATTCATCATGGCAGAGTCGCTGGAGGACCTAAATACGATGCTCAGCGACCTCAGAGCCTTTCCCAACAGGTGGGTCTTAAAATGAACATGGACAAGACAAAAATCATGTCCAATGTCCATGTTGAACCCGTGCCGGTAGTCGTTGGGAACGATACTCTCGAAGTTGTTGACCATTACACCTATCTTGGACAGATTGTTCAGTTAGGTAAGTCCAACTTAGGCAAAGAGGTCGCCCGAAGAATCCAACTCGGATGGGCAGCGTTCGGGAAATTGCGTGACATCTTCTCGTCCAAGATACCACAGTGCCTAAAGACAAGGGTATTTGACCAGTGTGTGTTGCCAGTGATGACATATGGTACTGAGACGTGGTCCTTAACTGTTGGCCTTTTGGAAAAACTCAGAGTCACACAGCGGGCAATGGAGAGAGCTATGCTCGGAGTTTCTTTGCGCGATAGAATCCGAAACGTGGATATTCGCCAAAGAACCAAAGTCACCGACATAGCTGTTAAAATTTGCAAGTTGAAGTGGCAATGGGCAGGCCACATCGCTCGGAGAACCGATAACCGATGGGGAAGAAAGGTTCTTGAGTGGAGACCACGAACCGGAAGACGCAGCGTAGGTAGGCCTCCCACTAGATGGGCCGACGACATAGCAAGAGTCGCTGGCATCCAGTGGATGCAAAAGGCAGGCTGTCGTTCAGTGTGGAGGTTAAAGGGGGAGGCCTATGTTCAGCAGTGGACGTCTTCTGGCTGATGATGATGATGATGATGATGACCAACATTCATGTGATGAATATTTGTGTTTGTTCTATATCTGGGTGTTAATATCTATTTTAAGTATGTAATATGTAAAAATATATATCTATGTATATCAGTCTTTGGCAGCCATAATCACAAGCTTTGCTTAGTTTGGGATCAGATGACCGTGTGTGCAAAAATTTCCCTAATATTTATGTATTTAAATGATATTTACTTTTCTCCCAGTATTGTGTTATAGCCTGGTGCCTGTGGAGTTTTATATTAAAATATAAAATAATAATACGTAGGTGGAAATTATATCATCAGTTTCTCGCTATCAATTAACGTAATTCGTATCAGATTACTCGTCGATCAATGTAATCATTCCGCCATTTCTCTACGTTTCACAAGACACGGGAGTGACCGCTGTTGACGGTGGCCGTACTATCTCGACGGTCGCGACAGTTGCCATAACAAGATTATTGTCATTGCGTCACGATCCACAATACAACATCCAGTAAACTGGGCCTGCACAAAAGTACCTACATACCTCATGCAACTGAAGAAAGCAACTACTTTCCTTTGGGAAGTCGTTGCTTATTTACCCAACCTAGTCGTTGCGTGGGAGGCACAAAAACAAAAACGAAAAAATTCAGCTTCAAAGAAGGAAGGAGTTTTGGAGTTTTAGCGCCAACATGAGAAAAATATCTCGCCTCATTGCATCATTTTCCTATACTTGTGTTATTTTTGGTAGATTTTTGCTTATTAAGTCTTCGTGATTACGTGAAAGCAAGTGATGTGATCAGATGAAATATATATTTTCGTGATGTTTCCAAAACTTCACAGAAGCCTCTAGTAGTGTCCACCACTTTACTGGGGCATGACTTGGACTTGACCGTGACTTACTTTGTTTGCATCTGATCACACCATTGTCATAGTGAACAAGTCATTACTTAGTAATTTTTAAACATTCGCGATTTGAACACATGTTTAATTAAATAATACGTGATAAGTCCTGCATGATAACATTTAAAACAAGTCATTACTTGTTGGACGATATTTAATAAAACTTGAAAAATCTCAGTCACTGACAAATGCATAAGACGTGGGACGCCAAAATCCACTCAAGAAATAAAAAAAACAGAATGATAGGTAAGGTGTTCAAAACTACGGATATCGTCAGGTCATCATCAGTGTTCAAAAATATACGAACCAAAAGTAGACTAAAACTATACTATACTGTTAAGGCAATATACAGACTAGGTAAAGCTACTACTAGAAAGTCTATGAAGTAATATGACTGGTCTAGGTGTTAAGTCTACATTTTACCAAGCTAAATTAGACAGTAATAACGACATTGGATTTGATTTAGTTTGTTGGTACAATCCAAAGGATAAATCACACCGTATGAGGTTAGTTGGAAGGTAGTAATAAGTAAGTTCAAAACACATTGAACCTTTGTCTAATGAATTAATTCATAGTATAATTTATGTATCATTGTATCACCTCATCTAATACGTGGAACACAATAAGGGCGTAACTCTATCCAAGGGCTACCTTGAGACGTTTACCGAAGGAATTCGCGTATGGGATCCCATTGTTTTTCTTATAGGAAGTCCCATGGTTGCCTTTACCCTGAAATGATCTGATTGTTTTTGATTTTAATTTATTTTGAAAACACTTCCTAGTGGCACTTTGATTTTAGGCCATAGCAAAACACAATGATCCTTTTTTTAATGCAACTGAGTGAATACTAGCAAGTCTGCAGTGCAAGTACCGTTCTTTATCGATCGTCAAATTCGCTAAAATGCCATAGAATCGATCACAGCGAGTACTGAAAAAATGGCATATTATCGAATTTGACGACCTCAACTGTCAATTTGACGATCGATAAAAGAACGGTACTTGCACCTCTGGTAAGCTTCACAGAAACCACCCAGAAATTAAAAGTTCACCAGTTCCTACAAAAAGTAGAGCTCACAGTATCAGCCTATCAAAAATATGATAAGCTCTAGTTAAGATTTGTTTAAGTTTAATTTATTTTTTTACCATTCTAATTATTGTATTTTTTTGCCACAAATAATTGATGTCTATGTCTATGTCTCCTCTCCCTACTGCTGGGACACAGGCCGTTCTTTCAGAGAGAGGATGGGCCCAAATCCACCATGCTGGCCCAGTATATGTTGGTGAAAATCATATGTGAACTTTTTGAGATTCTTGGACATACCGTTTCCTCACGATGTTTTCCTCCGCCTATTTTAAGCGAGCATCGTTTAGAAAAACAGTTGAAATGTGGAACAAAGATTGAAAATGAAAATTAGAACGAATATTGGTATTTATTAACAAAAACATTTGCTTACGTAAGTTATTTTATCAAATCAGCTAGTAACACACTCTGGCATATCAGTCTATGAAGGAATTGAACACAAAATCCCGAATCCCGAATCCCGATATCACGATTCCCGCACTAGTCTAGGCATGTATTGCAGGAAACTAAGAGTTTTTTTCAAATTGAAAACTTTATTAGCTTCTAAATAGCATATTTTTTTTAATGTCATAGTTTCATGATCATCATTATCAGCCGGAAGACGTCCACTGCTGCACATAGGCCTCCCCTAATATATTTTTACAACACATTTTCTCAAAAAGTGCACTTACGAAGCCTGTATACATCGTTCGAAAGTTAAACATTACAGATCATACAATGGAGCGTGCTGTAATGAAACGCATCATGCAACGGAGCGTGCTGTAATGAATTTGTCCGCACGCTCCGTTGTATAGCACCGTGCGTGTACTTTACGGTATTTTTTTAATATCCATTTTTTGTTTTTTTCTCGCAAATGTGTTGTAAAACGTTGTATGGCACACGTGCGGATTGGTTATTACAAACTCGTGACTATGGTAAGCCCTCGGCTTCGTCTCGGGCTTACATTCGTCTACTCGTTTGTAATAACCAACTTTCCGCACTTGTATCATAAATAACTATTATTACTTAGTTAATAGCTTAATGCGTGTCTTGTCACTAAAATCGTTAAGATAGTAATTACCAAACACTAGTTCAACCGTATTGCGTATTTACTGCAGAAGGAAACTAGAGACGTTACAATACGATTAATGGACTCCGATTACAGAAGATTGCTACTGATTTATGATGGGCAACACTGTCCATTCATCCATTGTTTAGTGAACACTGGTTAATAGTTATAGGTGACGGGTGGAATGGAGTTCGTTTGGCGCGGACGGCGTCATAGTCGTTCGTTATTCAGTAGCTGAGCAGCCACAAATAGCTTTGGTCGAGCACCTAGCCTGAAAACCATAAGAAAAGTTCTGTGTTTTCTTTAGTTTTCGTAAGATTCAAAGCCTGCCGGGCTATGTTGGATGATTTACTTGGATGACATATTTTTTCCAGTTATTTTGATTTAAGTACTGAACCCATTTTGATGTCATTTTTATGAGTCTAATATGAAAGTATACACTATCAAATTAAATAAAAACAAATTGGTTTATAAATGACAAAGATTCAAGGAAATGAATATACAACCGGATTGTGAACCCCCTTCTTTTTTGAAGTCGGTAAAAACGGAGATACATAATATATGTACCTAAGTTTTACTTGCAAGGTACAAAACGTCCAAACCAAATGAAATAAATGTAATGATTAATGTTTTCGCAATTATATAGTAATAATTGAAACACTTTTAACGGCTTTTATCGCGTGTACCTTAAATTACTTGAAATCCTGACCGCATCATCGCTTAACATCAGGCGAGATGGACGACAAACGCAAGTCTATTATATATTTTAAAAAAAAGTTATTTCTATACACTTATTCATCATCATCATCATCATCAGCCAGAAGACGTCCACTGCTGAACATAGGCCTCCCCCTTTAACCTCCACACTGAACGACAGCCTGCCTTTTGCATCCACTGGATGCCAGTGACTCTTACTATGTCGTCGGTCCATCTAGTGGGAGGCCTACCTACGCTGCGTCTTCCGGTTCGTGGTCTCCACTCAAGAACCTTTCTTCCCCATCGGTTATCGGTTCTCCGAGCGATGTGGCCTGCCCATTGCCACTTCAACTTGCAAATTTTAACAGCTATGTCGGTGACTTTGGTTCTTTGGCGAATATCCACGAATATACACTTATTGAAATTAGTTAACTAGGTTTTGATTAATAATCATTGGCGGTACTTGTAACTAATCTCATAACATTTCTACAGACAACCGTCATCTAGTCTACCTGTGACCACGCACACTGCAAAGTGTTCGAAACGTCAGGAATTAAAATAATGTGAAATACACGCAATAAAGGTTTATAATTTAAACGAAATTAATTCAGCATGATGCCCAATGAATTAAGCCCATCTCTATCTCTTCTCTATCTCTATCTCTATCTCTTTTCTTCTCTTCTCTTCTCTACATAGTATAAATTAAAGTCGCTCTCCGCGTCTGTCTGTATGGCCGCTAACTCCTCCTAAACCACGCAACGGATTTTGATGCGGTTTTCACCATCAGTTAGATACATTTTCACGGAAGGTTTATATATATATAACTAGCGACCCGCCCCGGCTTCGCAGGTTAATTACACTCGTGCGAAGCCGGGCGGGCGGGTCGCTAGTAATATCTAAATTCGTAGACTCTGTAGAGGCGTAGAGGGGAACGCGTTGATGTCTTTTCCGTCACTACTTTTCTGTTCTACCAAAATACTATTTTGGCTGGCTATTGGCTGTATCACTGGCTTAGTATCTTGTGCATTAGTATTGAAGTTATATGATTATTTACGGGATATTTACCGTGGTAAGGTTGTGGAATGAGCTCCCGTAAATAATCATATAACTTTAGTGAACAACCGTGATAGTTTAAAACAGTATTAGTATTGAAATCTAAATGCGGCCAACATTTTAGGATTTTTCAGCTGTTTATTAGATTAGTTTAGTTTTATATTTTAGTGCTAGTTTCTATAATTATTTATTAGATTACGCCTTTAAGTAGTTTTAGTCATTGAATCGTATTTTATCTATTACTTTATTTTTGAGGTATAAAAAAATAAAAAACACGGTTGTTCACTAAAGTTATATGATTATTTACGGGATATTTACCGTGGTAAGGTTGTGGAATAAGCTCCCGATATTTCGGCTCAGTTACATGCACCATGTTCACGAAAAGACCATCATCGGGAGCTCATTCCGCAACCTTACCACGGTAAGTAAATATCCCGTAAATAATCATATAACTTTAATAAAATTATGTTTATGAATCTAAAAAGAAAGGCTTGGTAATGTAAATGTAAATACTTTAATAATTAAATACACAGTACATACAATGTATTGTAAAATGGGGTTCTTCAAAGTGCTGTTAATAGATTCTTTAAAGGTCGACAACGTATATCTGTGATGTTACAAGTATAGGCGACGGTGATCGCTTACCATCAGGCGGCCCGTCAGCTTGTTTGCCAACAATGGCATAAGAAACTTCGTAATAAATATTATACTGTAGTAAAAAAATTATTGCAATTTTTGTTTATGGCTACGTAGATTAGCTATTGAGCCTTAAACAAAAATGGTAGCGTAAGCACAGTTAGATTAACAAAAACAGTTGTACTTGTCTAGAAATAAATCAAACGCTCCAGCCTACTACCAGCGTCAGCATTACCGAAGACTAAATATAGTTGTCTTCAAGGCGTTACTACGTTTCTTAACCCAACCTGTCTGAATATATACTTGTCTTAATCTCAGGGTTTGGCAACAGAACTGGATATGTGCACTCATTCAAGTTGCCTAATTGCTAAGCCGATACCTATCTCCGGGCACGTGTGCTTACGTAAATTTATTGCATATAGTATTTCTGCAGCACCTGTGCAAATTATAGTAACTAGCTGCGCCCCGCGGTTTCACCCGCGTAGTGATGAAAAATGTTGATAATGATGGTGAATAGCCTATGTCACTCTCTGGCTTTTGAACTATACCCATGCAAAAAAATCAGGTCGATCCGTTGTTCCGTTGCAGCGTGACAGAGGAACAAACATCCATACATCTATACATCCATACATCGATACATCCATACATCTATACATCCATACATCTATACATCCATACGTCTATACATCCATACATCGATACATCCATACATCTATACATCCATACATATAAACTTTTGCGTTTATAATATTAGGAGGAAGTAGGGCTACGCTCCGTGGTTTCATCTGCTACATTATTTGGAGTTAATAAACCGAAAGTGCGTCCGCTGAAAAATTGCGTCTGATAGTTGCCACAACATTGTAAAAATATGAACGAAAACAATAAATAACACATTTTTTTCGCGATTTCAGGGTTGTTCCCATTGTAAAAGCTTAGTGAAAAATATAATTAAATTTAATACACTCTACGAAGAAACTAATTTGGCTTATAAAGTATATAAGCTATATACGCGTTTAAAGTTTTTGTTCGGATTAGGGACGGGTGCTTTGTACCTTTCTTAAGGCGAGTGTCATCGAGCATGAAGTTTATAGCCTACTTAGAAGTGGCATCATATTATATAAGTATATATTATAGTGCACCCATTACAATTTTGTTTTCGGTGTTCAGTTTTCATAAATAAAACTGAGCACCGAAAACAAAATTGTCCGCCCTTTTTATAAGGTAATATATATTATATATAATATTATAAAGAGGAAAGATTTGATTGTTTTTTTGTTTGTTTGTTTGTTTGCATTGAATAGGCTCCGAAACTACTGAACCGAATTGAAAAATTCTTTCACTGTTGGGAAGCTACGCTATCCCCGGGTAACATAGGCTGTATTATATTTTCATCGTCGTAGGCGGCGGGCGCTTAAGCATCCACTCGAATACTTGTTGTGCCACGATACCATACAAAACATATAAAAAGTTTTGCCCAGCGTTTGTAGACAAGTGGCTCAGTGTGCGGCGGCACTAAATTAATAAAACTTGCTTATAGAATCAAATAGGTACCTACCTACTAAGCTACACTATCTACTTGTAACAAGGTGTGATGAATGTTGCAAATAGGTAGTTAGGCTTTAAAGGTTATCTACCTATTATTATTTTACATTAGTCATATTTATCATTGCAACCTAGTAGAAGTTTTCATTCGAGAAAACGAGAAATCTTTTAGTGCTTTCTGATGATCATCTTGGAGTTGTCTTTTCAGATTCTTATTATTTATTGCTTCGATACAGTACAAAGAGGTCAAATAAAATTTCCTTTTTCTTCGCAAAAATAGAAAAGAATTTTTAAAATCGGTCCAGTACTTTTTGAGCCAATTCGTTACAAACATAATTACATACAAATCTTTGCTCTTTATAATATTGTATATAGTATAGACAACTAAAAATCCATTGCCTGAGAGCCAGATGTTTTTTTTTTCTTCTTTATTATGTCTTGGTATGTAATCAAGTCTTACAACGATGCAATTGATCTTTAAATCTGTAACTAATTAGCTATGCAATTACATAACAGCATATGATATCATAAACAACATCAATGACATAGTTCTTAATTACAACATTAAACATGAAAGTCTAATTACACTTTACGGCCAGACGCAATGTGGCCCTTATTTCCTTTGCAATAAGTTACACTAAGAACTATGTGCTTATGAAGATAAATGTAATGTATGTGCATTTCATTAGGTGCAAATGTGACGGTTGAGCTATTAGATTAGCATGTCACGCGGGCTTAGATTTAGGGCCCGTTCGTAGGGCTATAATCTAGTCACCGACTTTCCGACGGGGATATAATAGTCTAGTTTAGTGGTTTGTTACATAAATGTCTTTTAGCAAATATAATTTGTGTTTTATAATGGTCAATAAATCAGAAAAACTGGGGTGATATGCCTTTATACAATTGCTGTGATGGTTCGTGTACAAATTTCTCCGTGTTTCACCTACTTTTACTATCACCGTAAGGACGTGAAGATCGTCTCCTGGGTGCGTTTGCACCCGCCACGCCAACTTACCATATCTCCCTTTTTTGTCTGTCTCCAATATTTTAAATAATTAGGCCTTTAAGCTAAGTTTTAAGAACTCAACTCAGGGTTAAATTAATAAAAAAAAATTTGGTTATCAGTATTAGACAAAATTAATAACCCTCGACGCAAACAGTGGGGGTGTTACAAGTTTATCGTGTGTATCTGTGGCATCGTAGCGTAGCTCTCAAATCTTATGTCGAAAGAACCGTTTTTTTAATTTTTTTTTTTTGCTTGAAACCTTTTTTCTGTTCTTAGTTTTTATTCAAAGCAATCTATCTGTTCAGCCGTTTGAAGATCATCAACTGTTATTTTTATTTACCCCCGACGCAAACGACCTGTTATTCAACGTGTGTATGAGTATCTATCTTTGGCATCGTAGCTAACAAATGGGTGACCCGTTTTTTTTTTTTTTAAATGTGACTTGATCTTGAGTATTCATAGTTATGATTCAAGAATAGAATAGAATAACTTTTATTGTTTCAAACTGGTGCATGAGTTGTTACAAATACATCATTAAGTATCACAGTTCTACCCTCTTCGGGTGTACAATATTTTCTTAGCCTAGATTTTTATTGTTGCCATTACACAATAAAAAAGATAAAAAGAAAAATTAATAAAGAGGTATGCAGCTTAAAAGAGGTATCATTGAGATATATAATATGTACATTAGTCATCTAAAACTACATTTATTTACATTATTATATTACAATTAATCATTAAAATATTCTTTCACTGTTCTGCCGTCTGAGTTCGAGAAAATCTGTTCAGCCGTTTAAAGCTCACCAGTTCTTTTAAAAGGTTTTTTTTAACGTTCAATTTATGCTTGTTTATACTTGTTTTTAAATAGCTCCACGCAGTCCCTTAAATACGAGTATCTTTAGAAAGATATATTTTTAGCACCTTAGAAACAGTATTGATTTGCTTTTAGCTGTAATTTTAATCACTAATTGAAATTAAACGAAATCCAATCAGTCCTTTCAATTGTAAGTATTACAAGTATGTTAAACTCAATATTACGAATATTTATTATTAATTGGCCGTAAAGAATGCGGCTAGATTTACATGCACCGTCTAAAGGGCACTTGACCAGGCGTGGCCAACCCTTTAAATTTATATGTGCTTGCGTGCACACGATTTGACATGCTCCAAGCCACAGATTTTTAACATAATAGATGCCGCAAGCACGTTAAATTGCATGAAAACCCAGCATGCTAATTTTTCGCACTTACTATAACGTCGCGGGACCCAGGTATGTCCTAAAACTTCGTCCAGAACCAGGGGATGGGCAGAGGCATCTTCCTACTTCTCGGTGAACACTCAGCCATTCAAGCCGCCTGCCAAGCGTGAAGATTATTGCAATCTTTGGCCCATGCCCTAGATGATGATGACGTCTCGAGAGTAATTTAGTGGTAATTTACCTCCATTCGCTCGGCCAACTGCTTTGGACGAGTTTTTACAGTTTATTAAGACATAATTTGAAATTTTTGCTTTGACGTCTGACATACTTCTGCCAAGACGACGAAGATCGAACTGAATTTAGTTGGAGCATTGATCCAAGTTAAGACAGGTCACAGACACGCAAAGTAGATGAAGTCGCGGTGTTTATGTTAATAAAGGTCTGTGCACCAAGCTAAGTTATGAGTTTTGTATGAGTCCATGATTTACGAACATGCATATTCATGCATTGTTACCGACACTGAGACAAAGTGGAGCACACGCGTGGGCTTAATATCGTTTTCAGGATGTAAAACTAATACTAAATGCTATTTATTAGAATGGAACTTACAGGGTGGCCACGTAAAATCAGATCGCTAGGCATAAGCATTAAACTTATTAAACCGTAATCTAATCAGGTAATTCAATGTAATAATTATCAATCAATAAGTAACTGGCAACACTACACCCACAGATTATGTAAATGCAGAGATACGATAGCCGAAAAGCGCAAGGATCAGTGAAAGGCCGGGGCAGACCGGTCACGAGTCGCACTTGACAGTAAGGACGCCATGACAAGCCATATTTTATTAGTTTTGTTTGATCTGTGACCTATATTTTGGTAATTGCACGTACGAGAGATTGCAAGAGAATTGTATATGCACTTGATGTACTTGCATTTTGAGGATTAGGGGGTTTAGGGATTTACTCATACCTTAAATATCATCATGATTTACTCATACTATGATTTACTTCTTTTTTAATTTTATTTGCTTTGGTTTAAACTGATAGAGTCTGGCTAATGAAAGTTGAGACTGAAAACGCCCGCCAAATAAAAAAAAAACCGCATTGAAACCCCCAAAAAATTGTATGAAATGCCTGGAATCATCTCACTTGATACTTGTAAGTTATTAATTTTTATTGTAACACAGAACAGCAATGCATTTTTATTTTTATTTGGCGGGCGTTTTAGTCTCAACTTTGATTAGCCAGACTCTAACTACACACATCACACATTTATGTGATCTGATTGGCTATTAAGGTAGTTACTTCATTGTGACAATTCATTATCTATATGACTTTAAAGTGAACATAGAGTACAAAAAAGATTGATGGTCATAATTAGTTTACGAACTAATAAGTATTTGTTTGGTATACCAATGACAGCTAAATGAATGCTGGCTGGGCGCATTCCAAAGAATTAAGCACACCATAATGCACAGCCATAATGCACACAGAGTACAAAAGAGGGCTGTCAAAATTGACAATAGTACAATCAGGCGGCCTTGATATAACCTGTCAAACGCAAGGTCAAGATTAGGTAGTAGATCTGTGGTCAAGATCGACCATTGTGAAGAGTGAATGAGTCAGTGTAGAATGAATGATAAATATTTAATCTTGTATCAAATCACCGGGTATGTCCTAAAACTGCGACCAGGACCACCGGAGAATGGGCAGCAGCGTCCTATTAGTACACGGTAAATGTACTGCGATCCCCAAGCTTGCCAAGCGTGGGGATTATGCCAACACTGCTCAGTAAGAAAGAGGCCTTTGTTCAACAGTGGACGTTTACTGGCTGATAATGTGTGATGTGAGTCTAGTGTGATTTAATTTACCTACCCTATTTCATGTCGCTAAGCGCAACTAGCTGGTCTCTGGTGGCTGGTGGTTAGTGATGGATGAACACGACTGGCATTTACGTAATTCGGATGACATTAAATTGTAGGTTCCGGTAGTTTGTTTTGACCAAAAATCGTTTAGCAATTAGGTCAACAGATGGTCTATAAACCATGACTTTTGGACTACTATCTATAAGATATTTTATTTATTTACATAATACCTATTCACTATTTTATTTAAGTAATTCGCTCGCTTTTTTAGAATTCTTGCAACCGAGGTGTCGTAAAGTTTTCCCACATATTCCACCCACGCCTCTAAATGGACAGACAGCCGCAAAGACATTGAGCAGTCAACTGGGACACCCACTAGTTATAACTTCTAATATGATATTAATAACTGTAGCATTTTAGATTTAGTTTATTTAATGCCATAGGTGGCAAACAAGCAGACGGGCTGCCTGATGGTAATCATGTAAGCTGCGTGCTGCTGTTGTGTGTACCTATGGATACTTGTAACACCAGAGGCATCACAAATACATTGCCAACCCAGTAAGACTAATATTTACTCGCCTTTTGAAGAACCCCATGAACCTCGGGAACAACGCGGAAGATAGCTCATCCCACATTTTTCAGGTGAAAAATCGTGTGAATCGCACAGTGTGCGATTTCCACTGATCTATGATTATGACAAGGATCTGGGGCTCGATTTTTGAATAGCTCGTATGATTTCGGACGAAAATATCAAATAAAATAATAAAAATATGAAATTTTTTCTATTGATAGAAAGCAAAATTAGAATGGTTCAAATCACTTGTTGTGTTAGCAAGTGATATGGTTATTAAAAAAATGCGACTTTTGTTTGGGTATTCGTTCGAAAATCTGTCTTTTGGCATGGTTTCGCAAGATATTTTCGTGCGAAACCAGCGATAAAAAAATTAAGATGAAAAAATTTAGCCCCATGTTATTTACCTTTGTATTTAATTGCCTTGGATATAATAAACAATTAATTACCTATACATTTCATTAACACGACTAGTGGGCATTTACAAATGCTCGATAAGTAATGAAATATGTGGATAGGTATCTTATACGTGTTCCATATTATGACATCCACTTATTTCATTATTTATAGAGCGTTTGTCAATACTGTTCCGTGTTTTTTTAACTCTGAAAGCTATAGTAGCTTGTCTGAAAACCGTAATTTTTTATCAATTTTGCGAATGTTTTTGAACGTAAGGTTGTAAGCTGAAAGATAGTGAAATATTGAAATTTAATGATTTGTTCAGCTTTTTTGCAAGATTATTGCAGCTCTCAGAGCTTCAGAAACATGGACCTAGTTTAAATCTTTAGGTAATTATTATAAACTGGGGCGTTACCTATTACTACCTACCTATTTTAAGCGATTCTGTTTAGGTGATGAGAAAAGTTTCGCGTCCGCAAACAGTATTTAAGCGAGTTAAGGTACGTGTTCGTACTCCTGTACGAACACAGAAACTTCTTGCTGAAGGAAAAGACAGGCGAAAACGAGAGATCTGTTGAATGTTTTTGAATCAAGGATGTTCTAACCTTTAGGGTATATATAACATCCTTGTTTTGAATACGAATTGAAAAATATATATTCAACTACATATTTTTAATTTGAATTTGAATTTTGAATACGATTGTAAAAAGATTTAATCTTAGACCGTGAGCTTGTTCCATTTTCGACCACGTTTATTGAGTTTTTTGTCCAACTGTACCCATGTGGAGACTATAAAAACAAAAACACAAGAATGTACGTTACGTAAAGCAATTCAATATAGTAGGAACATAAAAGTATAACAAAGATTGCACAATTATAAAAATCGATGGTGTCGATAGCTTAGCAGCTTAGCACAATGAAAACGAAAGGGCGGTGATCGGAGATGGAAGGAGATAACATACTATAAATTATTACTTACTATCTTAAGTAATATCACTTTCTATTATAATGTTTATCTATCTGAGCCCCGTTGGTCCAGTTAGCCTTCTGCCTTCTGCGCTTAGAGGCGTGGGTGCGATTCCCACCTAGGACAAACATTCATGTGATGAACATTTGTGTTTGTTCTATATCTGGGAGTTAAAATGTATTTAAGTATGTATTTAAAACTATATGTGTATGTATATCAGTCTCTGGCAGCCATATCACAAGCTTTGCTTAGTTTGGGGTCAGATGACCGTGTGTGCAAAAATGTCCCTAAATATGATTAAATATTATTTGCATAGTGACTTTTTATATATTGTTCATTTATTTTATTTATTTTTCTACTGAATAAGATCAATACTTTGTGAATCTAATGTAAGTACAACGTGGACAGCTAACAGGCTTGCACTTGACCGCCACCTCGCCTGATGTTGAGCGATGATGCGGTCTACGATGGAGCACGGATGCTCAGAAGAAAGTAATATACTCGTGACTAAGACACCCAGATTGTAACTATCGGGGAACACCCACTCTGGCAACGAGTTCCAAGGACTAGCAGTTTGACAATAAATGTGGAATCCAAACGCTTCGTACGGGTTCTCAGTAATAATTTCGCTGGGGAACACCCATTGAGGCAGCGCATTCCACAGTCTAGTGGTTTGCACAATAAAATTGGAATCAAAGCGCTATGTCCGGGTTTTCGGAATATCAACCAGGGAAACACTGGATGCAGGCCGCTTCCAACCGGCCCTTTTGGAGATCGATGGGGGAGGCCTATGTCCAGCAGTGGACGTCCTACGGCTGAAATGATGATGAATGATGAACCATGAAACGGTGTCACACTATTGTGTCAGACCTGGGTGTCCGATAAAAAATGGGCAGGAGGGGTTCTCAAGTGCAAGACTCAAAATTGTACAAATCGCTAATTAATAAGGTTGCCTGGAAGATAAGGTTGCCTGGAAGAGATCGCTTTTAGCGATAAGGCCGCCAGTTGTTACACTAGTTTTTAAGAATTTTTTGTCTTCTGTATCAAATTTCATGGTGTGAACAATAAAGAGTTAATCAATCAATCAATCAATTAATAGTCAAACTCTTTGCTGAAATATGGGACTATTAAATTTTTATTTATAATAGGTTTTAAATAGGTATGCTTTTAGCTTCATTTTATTTTGGTCGAAGCTTTTTAGTATAAACTGACATGACATAATCGTGCAACATTTAACCTCTGATTAAATTGGATGAACTTGTACTCTTCCTATAAAATTCAGTTCATTATTAGTACTTCCGTTGCAATAGATCTGTCCGCGGAAGCTTTTAAGATATCGTGCGAATGTAGAGATGCGTGAGGAGCTAAAACCATGTTTGTGGTCGAAGGCAATTTAAAATTGATGAGTCACACGTCAAGATGCACTTTATAATACGCTTATATGTATTAAAATGCAATTATGACTGACTACAAGCAAATTTTTTGAGTCGATTTCAGGTTTATAGAATTATAGACATTTATTCTCATATAAGTTGTTACATCACTTCCATAAGAACACTGCTAACAATAAATTTATACAGTTCATCGTCGCAAACATAACTAAATAAATTAAATTAACATTACAACATGTAGAATAAAATAATACAGCACAAATCACAGATTTCAATCCACCTCCAATTTTTTAATCTATTTAAAACTTTGCATTTATTTAAGTACATGAATCCGGATGCAATATCATTACTTGGTACCATAGATCTGATGATAAATTTATTGGTCTTGTCGCTCTCGTGAACTTTACATGACACGGACAGTTTGCCGCCTACGATGTAGTACCCTTACGTAATTGGTGTTAATCCCTATTGGGCGGCAGCAAGCTTCCATACAAGTCGCCGCGCCGCCGCCCAGTTCCCCGCGGGCGAGGCCACCCATGTGAACTATACTTTACTGTAACGTCATTGTACCAAGGACGTTTTATACCCCATGCATTGTACCCACAGAAAAGAGAAGTAATTTTTCTTTTCTGTGATTAGTTCACAAAAAAATAAGGCTGAAGTAATAATTCAAAAAACAAACTTTTATATATCAGTTCATAATTCATAAAGTCAGAAAGTTACTAAGGGCGTAGATATAGTGAAAAGGAAATCAGCTAAGATCCCGTGTCACAAATCGCTTTTAACGCCGCACTGGCTGGCCAGAAATATGTTTCACACATTTTCAAAAAAAATAAAAATCGCCGAGTTTTGAGAATGAAAAAAATCAAATTGGATATTGAACATTGCGAATGGCATTGGTGTCCCCACGATAGTTACAATATGGGTGTCTTTAAGTCGCTAGTGTTTCGTTTTTTTCTAGGCAAGCGTGCCCCATCGTAGACTGCATCATCGCCGCGATAGTGGTCAAGCAGAAGCCGATCTTTCAATATAAAAAAGTGTCTGCTTAGACCACACGACAGAAGTAAAAAAACTTCATCAAGGCTGACAATATCCCTCTCGCTCTCTTAGTCGACTCGAGCCGACTTTACCCGAACGAGTATCTGAGCGTGGTGGTCACGCGAGCTCAGTGCCTATTCCCCATCCCAAAAAGTTCCCAACGTGCCTAAAGAAGTTTTCACTTAAAAAACCAGAAACCCTTTTGGCTTTTTACAATGTTTTTGCAGTTGTCACGACTAAATCAAACTTGAACTGACTTTAAAGGATCGAGCACATAAGGACAGGCCGCAGCGGGCCGGTGCGCATAGCAAAAATCGCTTTCATAAATTTTATATGAAGTATCGCACATACTGCCTGGCCGCAGCAGGTCGGGTAGCATCGCAAAAATTGCTTTTATACATTTTATATGAAGGATCTCACATTATGCCGGGCCACAGCGGGGCCCCGGCATATAAAATTGAAATGCGATGCGTCCCGGCCCGCTGCGGCCCGTCCTAATGTGCTTGATTCTTAAGTAAGCAAGTATTAATCTAGAACTCCATTGTAATTTGTATGCACAAGCCGAGACTGTCGTGCATCATTTTCATTCAACTCTGCACCTGCAATTAGTCATCCCGCGTAACTACAATTAGGTGTTCCATGTTACATACTGTTACAAAACTGCGGATTTCCCTCGGAGAGAGAGCCACCTACTTTTGAGTTGTCTGTATTGCATGTGGTGTTAAAAATTAAGCCACATCCGTGAATGACACCATTATCTTTTAGTATTTTACTGTAGTATATTTGGCTACCAGCTAAAATCTGAAGTTCAAAAACCCAGTAAAATTTATCATTAAAGAAAAAAAGAATTTCATAGTCTATCCTCTATTGCACACCCCGTCTTCAACTCATCAACAACAAATCCTTTTCATCCTAAGGTTGCCTGGAAGAGATCACTTTTAGCGACTATGCCGCTAGTTGTTACACTAGTTTTAAAGGGTTTTTTGTCCTCTGTATCAAACATGACGTGAAAAATAAAGAGTTGATCAATCAATCATAATATACGGTTTTCATGCAGCTATGTTATGACAACTGTCAGACGCATTTTTTCAGCCTCCACACTTTAGTATAAGCCACTAGACAGTCCTTGCCGAATTTCATAGAGATAATTTCAGCCGTTAGTTGTGAAAAGTTGTCAAACTGGTGAAATTGCGGGGACTGTGTTTATATAGTCTACAGCAACGCAGATGGCACAGACAACCCTAATTTTTTCACCTGTGAAATAAGCAATGTTGCCACAGTGCAATGTATAATGTCGGTATAATGAGTGTAGCGGATGACGTCACCGAACCAGTTCACACGATCGGCCTCGCCTCTGCCTGGCCCAGTAGCCTGGACCTCGTTATGAAGTAATACGCAAGTTCGAACACTTGCGGTGATATCATTTTATTGCATACTATTTACTTTAATTTTGCTAAGTATGTACTTAAAGCCCAGAATATGGCGAGCAGCTATCTGACTCTCACAATTGATGGTATTTTTTAAAATCATCATCATAATTTCAGCCATAGGACGTCCACTGCTGGACATGTGCCTCCCACATCGATCTCCAAAAGGGCCGGTTGGAAGCGGCCTGCATCCAGCATTTCCCTGCGGTCTCTTTTAGGTCGTCTGTCCATCTTGTGGGTTGACGTCCTACGCTGTGCTTACCGGTCCGTGGTCTTTAGTTAATTTTTAGAGAAAAATAGTAAAAAAAGTGAATGAAACATGAAGACATTTCAACACGAACGATATTTTTATTGTACTACGGCAAATCTCCCTTGTTTCTCTGATCTGAGGTCCAGACACTTAAATTTATTCAGCTAAGTTGTTACATATTGTTACAAAATGTTGAAGTGCACTGTGTCAGGTAAAGGGGATAAACGTAGTTACAAAAAAAAAAAAAAAAAAAAATCGACAAAAAGATTACAATAATTATTACTAGGTACACCACATCACTAACTAATTTTAATGCCATAAATAAAGTCAACTTACAAATAATAAAGGCAGGTGTTGAATTCAATGTAATTTAGTATTTAACGAGCGCTCGTAACCACAACATGACGTTACATAATGAACTTGAAAACTTAAGTAAGCTCCGTGTAACTTGAACTTGACTTCAATGTAATACAAAAACTGTAATTTAGGTTAGTCATACGAGTACTGAAACGATTTAATGTCATAATAACAGTGGGGTACCTACCGTAAACTAATATACAATGTAATCTCTATATAGCTACAATTAAGGGACTGCGCATTTTAGGGCGTTATTGAGAGTTGTCGTTAAATGGCGAGAAGAAAAACCAATATTATTTTACTATTAAAGTATTTTATGTCAGGCAATAAACAATAATACATTATTGGGAATCAAAAAAAAACTATTATATATAATAATATGATTTATTAGAAAAAAATATAAACTTTTCTTCTAGATCGACGTGCTCCGTCCTCGGCTACGCTTACCATCAAGCGAGTTAAAGTTAGTAAAAATCAATGGCTATTCGTTAGTCCAACAAAAACGGCTTCACCGATTCGAATATTTTTTTTGTTTGCCTCTATACAGGGGTGGTTTAAAAGAAAAATAAAATAGGAAAATTTGTTCGGAAAATTGGAATAATCGCAACTTTTTTCTATGTACTTAATTTGGACAGGACAACGTTTGTCGGGTCAGCTAGTCTCTGATAAAAAAATTATGGGCCGAATTGAGAACCTTCCTCCTTTTTCGAAGTCGGTTAAAAAAGGCTGACGGTTCACACTAAGGAAACTGTAGATCTCTCTCTGTAAACTCATAGGAAATCAGCGCACAGCAATGATATATCAGGATTCCTAACCATATTGGTACTTCTCAAGGATGCCTTCTACTCTCTTTTATTTTTACACAAAGGATACTTCTCCATAATAAGAGGTAAGTATTTTTGACTGCTCCAGATTCCGATTCATATTCACTTAATATGTCTTGCATAAGGTCAAGCTTTTAGGGTTCAAAAATTCAAAAAACGAAACACTGCCGATGCCATTATTACTAAAGGTGCAAAAATATTCATCAATGGATCTTTACAATGGATTATCAGACACACGTTATAGTTCTAAAAAGTACACTCTGGATAAAATCATGGATAAATAATTAAAGTGGACATAAAGGTGCAAAAGATCCATCAACAGCTCTTTACAATGGATTTTAGTAGACCGAGCGATTTAATTTTGGTCTTAAGTAATTTACAGTCGATTACGTTGATGTAAATCTTTTGGTATTAAGTTATAATTGATTTTAAATTTAGTCTTGTTATACCAAGCATGTCGCGCTTTATGCGTGAATCAAGCGAAACTAAAGTCGAATTTGATCACCACTGGCATATTTTTCGATTTGATTATTAAGTGACTATACTGATCTAATACTACATTCTTCAAAACGTATCCAGGTTCTTAAAGGTAGCAGATATAGTACAGTAAAATATTAGAAGAAAGAAAAATTTTCTGTCAGATTTTCTTTCTGTATGTGTACTAATCAATACAAGTTTCTAAGTAGGTAGTGTACGGAATCCAACTCTTGCGAAATCACACGCACTTGACCGGTTTTTAATATGACGTATGGTAGACAGCTCAATTAGGTTCTTTTGATGTATCCAAGGGCTGTCCGACATACCTGGCTATCTTCGACACTCATTAAAAAACCTGTCTATTCGGCCTTGGCGGACGCATTTAAAACATTTGGGTCATTTTTTTCTTCCTTTATGTAGGCCTGTATTTTTGGCAATGTTTTGTAAGAACTTGAGATCTCTACGTATTTTCATGATCTCTTGATTTATTTCGTATTTTATACTAGTTGTTCACCCCGAACTATGACCTTACCACCCCTATAATATTCGCAACCCCTGGACTGATTTGGCTCTTTTATCCGTTTGACTTAAAACTTTCTTACGAAATATTTTATTTACAATGAGAATTGACTAAAGATAAATTTTATCTTTAGTCCATTTTGCAAACAATGCATGCATGCAGGGAAATGTCTTTATTGAGAGTGAAATTGACGTCGCTAATATCTACTTGAATTAAAAAAAAAACATCTCTTAATTAAAAAATTAAAAACTATCGCAGGATTTGGGCGATATTTAATCAACGGGATTCTCCTAACTTTCCAGACTTAGAGAAGAAATGTTTTATTCAAATTATAATATGTGATTAGAAATTGAACCATCTGTACGAGATGGCATATTTTATTAAAAAATCACTAAATTCCAGATCAAAATCGCCGGAGATACACAAAAAAAATACAGCCAATTTAAATCCTCCTTTACTTAAGATGAAATATGCTTCAAATTTGACGATTCGTCATCACGAATATTCAGAAGTACCTTTAAAATCGATTAATTGTCATTAATTCTTTATGTTTAATAAATGTTCTTGAAATATTATATTCGAATGTGTTCACCGATACACGATTAAAGAATTTTGGCTCGATAGAAAAAAATCGTAAAGTGGATTCAATGGATTGAATCAACTTTATTAGATACTATAGAAAATATTTTTATTTTAAAAATTTGTGTGTTATCCTAACAGTCATTCGAATACTTGAGTGGTCGCAGTTTTTTGTAAAAACGTAAGATTATTTGTAGAAAATAAAGAAAAAATAAATATTGAAAATATTTGAAAGCGCGCACGCCGCATTACCGTCATACAAATGTACGGTTCTCTACCATTTCGCCTTAAGTCAGTTAAAAATAATTTCATGTTCAATAATTAATGAACTAAAATCAATTTCCTAAAATTAGGATTCTACCGAGTACCTTGCAGGTATCTTAAGTCCAGTCACGATCTGTTTCCGTTCTACGTCACTAATTAGCATTTGAAACGTTATACCCGTACAGAACGACCAACTTATCTATACAGTCGAGCGGGGGAGCTGACATCGCATTTTCTGAACGAAATTAACAGCTATCCGTAAAACATTTTTAGTTGATCATTTAACCAACTTTAAAGATATGTTGGTCGTACTGTTGGTAATTAGCATCAAAGCCTTTACTTTCAAACGCCGCATTTACTGTCAAAATACCCTCGTTTTCTGTAAATTTATACAAAAGAAATACGTAAGTTCTTTTGTATGGATAGTGCGTTCCGGCGGAAAACTCCTATTAGGTAATGTTGGACGGAGTTTTTTTTCTAATTGAACAATTAGCGGCAAACTTCTAAAGAACATTTGTCAAGAACATGTGTTTATGATTTTTACAGGGGTGTTTTCAAGTTTTTTTTTTTACTTAGGTATGTGGTTTTTTGAAGCAACACGATTTCAAATAACAGTATTTCGTGTTCCAATGTGTTATCAAACCAATCATCATGAATGAAAATAAGTGAAAAATTGTATAACTAAGATATTTTTAATACACCACGTTATTTAAGACCTACTCGCTGAGAACCTTCTCCTTTTTTCGTCGGCAAAAATAGGACTGTGTTCAAATTTTAGTGATGGCTCATTTTTATCATAGTTCAACATTATTTATGCTTGATTACCATTACGCTAAATAATATTAAATTAAAAAAGTAAAACTTTATTTGTCTGATTTTGTTGTTTGGCCTCTCCTGTTAAGTTTTGACAACCTGTGTTAGGTGAGACCGCTCTTTCGTTGTTACATGGTAATTTATATACACATATGGGCGATATATATTAGCGATAAGGCCGCCGATTGTTGCACAAGTTTTTTAAGCTAGCAATAATAAATATTATCTATCTAAATAACAACAAACCTCCAAGCTTTTCAACCCCTTACTAACAAAGCTTTTCAACACCTTGTAGTAGAGCTATAAAAATATAAATAACGCTCACCTTATCCACCTCGGCGACCCGCAGCACAATCTTGGCCCTCGGGTTATATTTCCTGTACTCCTTCAGCAAGGACTCGAGTTTGTCACCCCTCGCATCGCCCGCGTACACGATATGCGTACACTCGTGCAGATCCGTCGCAGCACCCTCCACGTAGCAAGCGAGCCGGGCGGCGCCCGCGCCAGCGCTTTCCGCGACCGCGGCCGCCGCGGCCAAGAAAAACAAACAACCCCACATGTTTAAAGCGCTTGCATACTCTGCGCGCGTGTGTCGTCGCAGGCGCAGTACGAGTGCCGCAGTCTCCGTCGACTCCCGCGCAAATCGAATCCCCCGCCCTAGCGCTGGAGGTACCAAGGTCGCGCTCACCGCCTCGGGTCCCCAGAACTGTAGCAAGTACCTAATGTTGGTGTCATATGTAGCATTTCTGTAGCATTGGCTTTGCGAAGCTGCGGGGCAACTATCGCCAAATGTTGGTCGTTTTTGGCTAGAATTAGAGTAATGGAAGGTTGCACCATTGTGGTTTCATTTTGACACTAAGGTGTCAAAAGCTCGTGAAGGTGGTTGAATTCGTAACTTTATGAGCTTTATTTGATGTGACAGTTAGGCCCGACAGTTTTCATACAAAAGTCCATTACAAAATACTAAACTCGGCACAAGCATTTATTTGCTTTGACATTTGTAGGTATACCATTGTAAAAAGCTAAATGAAAACCACGAATTCTGATCACTTTCCCTCACATACCTCGATTTTTTTGGACAAATAGAGTATCGGAATAAAGTAGGTAATCTGGTGTCTAACAAACCCTGCGAATTAATAAGGATTTAATGTTCCTACATAATTTTTAGAGAGAACCCCGGGCTCAATTTTATCGCTCGTGTGATATTTCACAGGAAAAATATCATGCGAAAACATGCAAAATGATTAGCTTTCGAACGAAATCGCAAACAAAATTCGCATTTTTTTCAATAATCGTACCTCTCACTCGCTAACTCAATGAATGATTTGAACAAATCGAATTTTCATTCTATCAATAGAAAATCTTTTATTTCGCATAATATTTTCATGCGAAATCATACAAGCTATTCAAAAATCGAACTCCGAGAAGAGTAATATAAACAATCCCTTTCTTTATGTCACTCTCCCCGGAGCTCGATTTTATATTTTTTGCCTATACCCAGCAGTGGGTCACTCAGGGCTGATGTTGATGATGATGACGACAAATCGCAAGTACCTATGTATAACTAGTTGCCTACTTAAACTACAATTTCAAAAGCACTTAATT
The DNA here is from genome assembly GCA_914767915.1 of Agriopis aurantiaria. Classification (NCBI taxonomy): domain Eukaryota; kingdom Metazoa; phylum Arthropoda; class Insecta; order Lepidoptera; family Geometridae; genus Agriopis; species Agriopis aurantiaria. The sequence goes on from OU611994.1 coordinate 14,106,752, forward strand.
TTAATTAACTGTATGTTATCAAATTGAGATAAATGATATTATCAGCATTTACTTACACCTACACGTGTCATTTTGACTTACAAGTTTAATAAATTGTGTTGCCCATATAAATAAGTGGTCCACATTACCGAGAGGAAAACAATAATTATGTGGGTACCTATCAACTATAGGTGTGTGTAAAAATGTATCAGTTCCGCTTGAACCGATCGTCATGGCCCTGATATTAACGTTATGCGGTGTTACAACTATACCTTCAATAGCAGTTCAATATTTTAATAGTAACCTGCATTAGATGGATCATAAATCGATTAATATGTATTATCCTCTCTCTGAAAGGTCTAGTGTGTCACAGAAGTGGTAATATGATAGGCTGAAATGATGATAATCATTGTCAGCCTATCATGTTCCCACTGTTGGGACTCAGGCCTTCTCTCAGAGAAAGGATGGGCCGTAATCCACCATGATGGCTCAATGCATGTTGGTTGGCCGGCAACCGGTTACCGGTTTCCCCACGATGCTTTCCTTTACCGTTTTTGAGCAATGGCATCGAAACTACACATAATTTATTTAGGTATACGAGGTTGAACTGGGTGCCGTCAGATTGTAAAGCGCACATGTTACCACTGGGCCACCATCGTTTTATGATGATGATGATGATTTTTCAAATAACTGTAAGTTACTAAAAGTTTAAATACGGTTAAGAAAATGCTAGAAACTCTAGTAAATTCAATGTAGTCCATTAACTCGCTCCCACACGACGCGTAAGTCAATTAGGATCGGTTCAAATTCCGCCCTCATAATACGTAAGATCATGTCAGGTGACTGCAATCACGAGAAGCAGAAGATATTTTATAATAGCAGTGAAGCCAATTTGAATAATTCAAAAAATTTTTTAATTAGTAATTTTTAAACTTTCGCGTTTTGAACACATGTTTTAAACGCCAAAACGTCAAAAATCGCCAGACACAGAAGTCTGCTATTGCAGAACATTTGCTTGAGGCGGGATCCGGTCACTGGATCGAGCTCCACGATCCGAAGGTCCTCTCCACTGAACGACATTATTTTTCTAGAATGGTTCTTGAAGCTGTTGAAATTAGAAAACATCGCAATTTCAACCGGGTAGATGGATTTAAGTTAGCGGCGTCGTGGAATCCCATAGTAAGCAAGTGTACAAACCGCGGTGTAGGTACTAGGACATTTACCGATACAGTCAGTGTTGTGTGTCGTAGTGACAACCCTGCCATTTTTCAAGATCAAGTGAGGGTAGGAGAACAAAACACCCGCTCTTCTCGCCGGACTCACCCGCAGTTTTCAGTCAGCTCGTGACCACGGCCATTGTAACATGGTCGAAACGTCGAGCGAAAGGTACATATTTTTTACCTAAATTAAATAATACGTGATAAGTCCCGATAAACGTTTAAAACATTTTTTAATTAATCACCTAAAATACGGGTCAAATTGAGAACCTCCGTCCTTTTTTGATTTCAGTTAAAATATAGGCAATTATTGACCGAACGAGCGATGCAACCGTTACAGTCTAGTCTAGAGGAAGAAGTTGGCGGTTGTGTATGTTTCCTTCGATATCATTTTAGAAGCAATAAGTTTGTGTCATTTCAGTTTTTAAGTTCGAATATGAGCATGTCAGTCTAGGGGTTGTAAAGGTAGGCGGTCTCAGATCATGACGAAGAACTAGTTTACCTATGATAGACTAGGTCATTTGACTAAAAGTCCTAGCTAGACCAACAGTAAAAATGTCGCCTAGAATTAATTTTACAAATTCCACTTACAAAACCCAGAATACCAACAGGTGTCACACCACAAAGAGTACTAGGAGCACATACTAGATAGGACAAATTACATCATAATCAACAGGTTGCATAAATTGTGACCTAAACAAGTAGTGAAAAAACAATTCAACAGGTGATGCGCATCCAAAACTACCAGGGTCTCATAAACCTGTTACAGACATAAATGAAGAGTAAACAGTCTGACAGGTTGAAAACATCGAACCTCTCTCATTAAAATGACGGAATCTTTCAATCAACAGGTGGATTGGGACTGAAAGTACCAGGGGAGTATAACTTTCTTGAAGGTGAATGAATAACGAAATAGAACCGAAGCAACCGAAGTGACGGCTCGTTGTTAGACCAACGCTGCTACTAACTAACAGGTGATTAAACGCTCTAACAGGTTAGGATCGACAAAAGTACTAGGAAACCATATGATAGGTATTGGAGAAATTGAACAAAATATTGGAGTGGACGATAACTAGTGGAGAACTGCGGAACAAAATCTAGCCCCCAATCCAATAGAAAAATATTATACATTATTTACTATAATTTCTTAATATTTGAAACATTTATAAAGATTAAAGTTTCACTTTACCTGTTATGGTTATGCCATATTTTGTAAATCGACGTTACATAAAACCGCCGAGCAGATGGCGTGATGAAGCCATTTCTTTATTTAATATCTTGTTCTTTTTGTCTCATGACTCCAAGCTTTTGTGGCTATTGATATTGGCAGAATTATTAGTGTCACAGTTAACAGTATATAAGCAATGGGATAAATGTATAATATCTTATCATTTTGAAGACAAGTTTTTAAAATTGCTTATGTAACGACACCTACCTAACCTCTTCACAAAATTTACCGCGATCTTCATACTTTTATAACAAAGGGCATGTAAAACATCCGAAACTTTATTATTATTACTCAAATTATAAAAAAATAGGCTTGCGCTTGGCCGCCAACTCGTCTGATGTTAAGCGATGATGCGGTCTACGATGGAGCACGCTTGCCTATAAGAAACCGAGTCACTCTCGAAAACGAAACGTCGAATTTTCTTACTAAAATGTTTCAAATAACATGTGGGTGGGTTGAGCCAAACTACCAGGAAAGCATAGCTCTCGGAGTTGAATTGAACTGAGATGTCGGTAGGTAGGTATATTATACCTAATGTTTACAGACAATGTAGAAAAACATAAACAAACGAATATCGAAAAGAAAAAAGTCGAGTAAATGTTCGAGGAACTAACATTGGTTTATTATAACCAAGATAACAAACTTAGTGCTTTGGGAGACAAAGAAATGAGCCAAAAAAAAACATTTTTGTATAGTAGCGCAGGTTGGTAGTTCCATACCTAGGTAATAATTAACGCCTTCCTAAACATTGCTAATTCACATCAAGTACCTATGCGTGCCCTAAAATTCTACATAGGAGCATTACAAAGCAAAAATTCCAATACCCACAATGACTGTTTCGTTGTGATGTGACGTTTAAGTACCGTGCCTTATCATATTTCTATACATATTAAAACCGCGCGGTTTTTTCTGAATCGTGGGTCTCTATGAATGATTTCATTTGTCTAAGGTCTGTAGTTTGATCTCTGCCTCAATTCTGCCTCAATTATAATGTATAGATTTGATAAAGTTACATACCAGGGGCCTTACGGACAACAGCTAATTGCGGCACCTAATCCGCTCAGTTGGAAAATCACGCGAACGTGTACCTTATCGCGCCCAGATACGGTTTGCGGTCTCGTGATTTTCCAACTGAGCGGATTAGGTGCCGCAATTAGCTGTTATCCGTAAGGCCCCAGTAATGTTGAACAAAAGCTACAATTAGTGCTGATTAAAAAAACTCATTTAAAATTAAAGTCGTAGGTAAACAGTGCATACAAGTGAAAGAGAGACAAATAATTCTATTGTTTCACATACGCATGTTCAAAGTTCAAGTTTACAACTCAACATAACCATTATTATTAATGTAAGTAAAGATAATACAGTGATAAAATGTGATAACACATTTGTGCTAAATCTTATCAGAGTTTCAATATCATACCTGGGAACTGACAACAGTGTAACGAATTTGGTAGTATCATGGTAATGCCAAGACTTTAATGAGAAACATGTCGTTTTCGGGGAAAAAATTCAGACGGACGCGCTGTATCAACGTTCACGAAATGTTCAAGCACTCAAGTGAGTCAAGTGTTTTTTGTTTAATTTCAATGTGATGAACAGTCGTGTGGACCCATATGTCCTAATACTGCGACCAGAACCACCGGAGGATGGGCAGCAGCGTCCTATTAGTACACGGAGAACGTACTGCATCCCCAAGCCGCCTGCCAATTGTGGGGTTTTATGGCAACACTCCTCTCTAAGAAGGAGGCCTTTGCTCAGCAGTGGACGTTTAATGGCTGCTGATGTGTGATGTGTGAAAACATGTGTTGTGTTAATTGAGATACTTATATTAATAGGGTTATGTTGAAAATTATAGTTCAGAAATGCTGTAAGGTTTAACGTTAAAATAATGGTGCACCATAATCGGGCCTCCTTGAAGAAAAACTACCAAGTGTCCTAAATCATGAAACAACCTGAAAAAATAGCAACAAACGTTTACAACGTTTATAATGTGCAATCTACATTTCTTTATTTTCATTGACTTGTTTAAGTTAGACTAGTTTGGTTAGAACTACCAGAAGAAACACAATTTGAGACATTATTGAAGGCCCTTTCACCCCCATACTTTGATTTTTTGTAAGCAATATACTAACAGATTTAGAATAACAAGTAAATAGAATTTTTTTAAAGGGCGCGCTCCAAATCGTCGCGTACGACGCCAACAGAATAATGAGAGCCAACACAAATAAATTTAGTTTGTGTTGTTTTAGTACACAATTATCAATAAAGTTATATGATTATTTACGGGATATTTACCGTGGTAAGGTTGTGGAATAAATAAAAAATAAAAACAATATCCCGTAAATAAACATATAACTTTAGTGAACAACCGTGATAGTTTAAAACAATGTTTTACAATTATCAATGTTGGCGTCATTTGGAACGCACCCTTAGATTGCAAAGAATCGTCATAATCCACAGCTTTCTCTATCCCATTGCTGGGTACAGGTCTCTCTCTAACTAAACCATCTGTCTCGACCTTGTGATGGAATCAAAGTTACAAAGAATAGTTGTGATTTCCAGAAGCGAGTCCCCAAACGATCAACATTTTACTGAACAGCGCCCCAGTGTTCTCCTTCATCAGGCTCGATGAAATGACGTTCATCTTCAAGCTAATCCTGCAGGAGAAGGTCATGTCACACAAGTTCCGTCTCGGGGAGGAGTTTGAGATGATGAGACATAACGGCACTACGGTAACTACGAAACATCATCACAAGTATTCAGCACCATCAGCCCTCCTATCAGCCCATATCAGTTCACTGCCGAACTGCTGGACATAAAGCATCACTAAAAAATGAGAACAAAAAAAACGACAAGGCATATTAAATTTGGCGGCGTACTTCGAAAACGATATATCTAAAAAAACTACCACACCTCACTTTAATTTTAAAAGCACTTTTCATCATACGTCATTTATTTATGCATTTTTTAATGCAATAAGTAATTTAAGCTGACGATCATAACCCAGTGATCGACCATTCCTGAATCTACACGATTCTAGACACCTTAATCAAAGTCCGTTGAGGCGCTCAGACTAGGTGGGAACATACTATGTATGCTTGTAGCATACATACAAAACTGTTGATGGTTTTAATGGTAGTAATATTTTTTTTTAGATAAAAGTAACGTACACTTTAGAGAGCGATGAAGTATTGAACCAAATTATCAAGCACCCAGACGGCAAAGTAGCACACTTTAGACGCGAATTCGGAAACTCCAACAAAATGGTGAGTATCAGGTTATTTTGAAATTCGTCGTTTTTACCACAGAAAAGTTTTTTTAATTTATTTTTTATTAGAACGGCTGTCAAGGCATTTTTGTACGGTTGTAGCTAGTTGCACCCATATAAACGAAACGTCAGTCATTCAAAATCAGTTAGCAACTGTGATGCGGACAATGAACTTTGAGACCTAACCCAAAAAGGTAAGGTCTACGAGTTCTTTGGATGCGGAGTTCGACGCGTTGACATAAATAAGAATGTTCAATCAAGGTCCTTGAGGTTCTGTCATAATGCCTGGCGACAGATTTTTCTTCTCATTTCCGTTCTATTTACTTATCTTTTCTGTGGTTTTTACTATGTCCGGTACAAACCATAGATTCTAGGATGATTTTAGGTCTGTGGTACAAGCAATTATTTGCTCTGACAGCTACAATAACATAGTTAAAAAAAAAAAACTTTTTTTTTTATCGGTACTGATCAGAATTAGTCACAGATCTACTACCTATAGATTTTCAATGAGCGTGGCTAGCTCAGTGCCTCTCGCTTCAACAAGGTGTGTTGCCACATTAAAATGATTTGCTATAAGTTAGGGTAATTTACCTACTATGATGGGTAGTGAATCTTCAATGAGTACTTTGGAAACAATACTACCTTTTAAATATTTATATTTTATACACTATCTGCTGCAACCCGCGGAGCTACCTGCAATTTTCTGGGAAGAAAAGTACGTTGTCTGTCCCCATGACACACCCCTATCGTCCTGACAAAATTTGACTTAGCCCATGATCTAAGAAAACAAGGTCTAGCAATAGGGTATTTGACTACTTTTGGGAAACTATTGCACATTATTGTCTGATATAAAATAATGTATACTGCATTTATATTTTCTGGATATCAGTCGTATTTGCGATATAAATCGATGTTAAAGTTTGAATAAAAAAATATCGCGCCAAAACGCAGACCTGCGTCATAGCTCCGATCACGTGACTAATTGACGTCACACAAAACAAAACAACTGCAGCCAGGCTGCAAAAGTTTGATGATTAATTAATTTTTAATAGAAGTAATGGTTTATAAATATTGTGTAGTGCCAAAATATACAAATACTTCCATAAAGACACCGGAAAAAATATTTGTTCCTGTTCCAATGGACCCAAAACTCCCCAAAACTCGAAAAAAGTGGTTGGAACCAATCTAAGGTTGGAACTAAGTAGCTCGTAGATAACCCAAAAGTATTGGAGCTAATTCAAGTGTTTCTATGTGCGAAGATCATTTTGAGGTACATATTTGAGTCTATATATTTCTATTATAATTTGTGTTTTTATTGCATTACTATTTTATGTACTGTTACTTTCTTTTTAAACATTGTAAAGCTCGACATAACCTAACAAAATAGTGATATCCACTTACTACAACATACTTTTTGTACAACTTGATTGAATGTTTTGCTTGGAGAACAATTAAAAATTAATACTGACATTATAGTTTTTACGTTTTGAGTTCTGCAGCGTAGAAACAATGACGTGGATTATTATTAAAGAAATATGCAACCATAAAAACATTAATTTTGGGTAAGTTACTGCTGTCTGCTTGCACAAAATGTTTCTCCATTCTTCTAACATTTAACCTCCGGACTGTTTTTGGTGAAAATTTCTGGATAAATCGCTCTCAAAATAGCTTTACAACATTAAATTCGCAAATATCAATACAAAATCTGTTTGTTTCGATTTGTGTGACGTCATTAGGGATGAAGCCAATTACAGACCGTTTTCGATCACGTGATCAAATGTCGAAAATACAGTTATTTTATTCGCGTTTTTTACAAAAAATAAGCATATTTTTATCAAAAAATCAATGAAATATGCTTTTTCACTGTGTCATCTTTATGGATGGCGTCAATTGGCATAATATTTTTAATACAGTCAAGTACCCTATTTGAGAGTGGTCCCGCAATGACGTCACTGTCCAGTTGCCACTTTATTCAATCAGCTGTTACGTGGTGTATCGTCATCTCTCTCAAACCTGTTGTAAATTGACATCATGACATCATTGCGGGACGCCCACGTAAACATTTTTTCTCGGATTGCTATACCTGGCGGAGTATATTATTATACCATGACTTAGCCATTTCCTCGTAAAAACAGACAGAAAGTTACTTGCGTTTTTATTATAATTATTTGTTAGGATTAGAATATAGTACTAGAAAAAAGGTTGAAAAGTAACCATAGCATGATTTTTTATAATTAATAAAATATAATAAAAAAGTCAGAGTTAAAACGGAACGGGGGTCCCTCATGCAACAAACGTTAAACGTATTTTTGGATTTGTTCTAGTGTAAAAACGGTAATCCGTACAAGCGTCAAATTTAGCGGATTATAGTGAACATAAGTAAAACAACAAATAATAAACACTGGCCAAGTGCGAGTCAGTGACAAATTTCTGTTTACCACTAAGCTAAGCAACGTCGGGCGCGGTCGGTACTTGGATGGGTTTTGACATGACAACTTTTTGTATTTTGTGATTGTAAAGAACTCTCAGCGCGCGAGCCCGACTCGCGCTTGGTCAGTTTAGTTTTTTCATGAATGGAATTATGTATAACATTCCAAATAATTAGATAAATAGACTCTTTAATGTTTACAGTACAAATTTCACGAACAGCGCGTAGCTTTTTGAATCGGTTCGCCGAAATCGCCTTTTGCTTTTCCAGCTTCATAACTGTGGCCTCATTAATATATATTTAATATTAACATTCACCATATTCATATGGGCATAAAAGGGTCGGTACTTTGCACTTCTTGCAATGTGCCAGCTTTTTTCAGCAATGTGACAGGATCAGTTGGAAACCTGCAGAACGAATAATTTATGTTAGTTGCGGTGGGTAATTTCTTTCATAAACTGGCAACATTCATAATTTATATTCTAAGTGAATAATTTGATAAAATTCATAGAATTAGACCACAAATCGACCTAAAAACTGACTAATTATGAATAAAATATTTGCGAATTGATATCCTGAATTTATTTAGGTGATCGTTACAAGCTTTATATGTTTACTTACGTGTGAAATGATATTTCATCGTATTTTCGCTCACAGCGCTTCTTGCAGCCCAAAATGCTACAACCAACCATTGTAAAATATCTTTTACAATTATTTCTCAGAGGAAACACGCATTTATCACATTAAATCACCAAAAAAAGGCAATAAATATAATTCAGACCCGTTTTGTTTGTCACTGATTATTACAGATTTTGACACTTGAGGTACCAAAAACAGGTCATGTCGATAAGGACAACAAAATCTATTTATGTCCTTTTCGTACTTGTGCTGAGCCATATCAAGTTGTCTCTTTCACTAAAAGATATTGCCGATCTGGTTGTGTATATCTGTGGAATTAGTGGTTTTCATTTTGTTTTTTACACGTTTGTGCAGCTGTCAGAGCAAATAAATGCTGAAACCGACTTTAGCAGTTTTTGGGACCAAACCCGAAATCGCCAACAAAAAATATCAGCTGTTCCATAGCAAAATACTTCATTCGACTCAACAAAATGTATGGAACAGCTGATATTTCTTTAGAGATTTCGGGGTTGGTGATGGGTTCCATAGTCAAACTTATATTTATGAATAATTTAATATCGATTGTTCTAGATCGTAACAATACCAGGAATGACCGAACCAGCAGTCATATATTATGAACTTATCGAGTGATACTGAACGAATGGTAGCGAAACGCACCAAATTTTCAATAATATCCCACTGACTATGGGGAAGTCTGAATCAAGATTAAAACGTGTGTCCATATTATGTGGCCGTCCAAAGGCCTCCAACATGGGCCATGTAAGTCGCATAAACTAACATTTGTCGCATATACCAATATTTATGGTAGCAAATGAATGAAATATATTTCACATACTAGAGTACCTACAAACATGCGTTGGTATCCAGTTCAGTCCCGACATTCGAAAATCAATATTTACCTAAATATATTATATCCAAGGAGGTAACCACTGGCAAGTAAATATTAATGTAGGATAGGTACATGATAATGCAGGAGTCTAATTGTATGGATTGAAGGGTTTTTTTTCTTGAAACGCAACTTTAAAATTCGCAACAATCAAGGTGATATCAGACGTTATAAAATTATCATTACTGTTTATTATTACTATGATTTATTTTATTTCTTGGTATAGCCCGGATATTTGAGAAGCTTTGGTGGGGCGGAATCCAATCCAAGAGGCTTTGTTGGATTTAAATTTAAATTATTGCATGTGTCAAAAAGGATTGTAAAAGGACAATTCTGGGTTATTATGGTGAGTTCTCGATGATGTTGAGCTGGTCTATTGTATGAGGCACGGCACCGTACGACAGATGAATAGCGCCCTTAATAACTAAGTAAAGTAGAATAACATTTGACACTTCATCAAAATTCAACAACGTAACGTTACCTTGTAACAATATTATTAACTTTGTCAACGTTAGAACTGCACAATTACTTAGCCGTTTTCAGTTAAAAATAGGTCCATATTTATTGTAATAATAACAAAAAAAGCAAATTTAAGATTTACTTTGATTTAGAACCGCACAATTCCTCAAACGTTTTCAGTTAACAATCCATATTTATTGTAATAATAACAAAAGAACGATACGATTTGCGAATTTGTCTATTTACTTTGCTAAGACTGACAGGTGTCAAATGTGATCTAAATTGGCCCTACTTTAAATGGGTAAAAGCTATACTGAATCTATGGGTAAAAGCTGCCGTTGGCGTGTCAGCATAAATGTCGAGAATAGTTCGAGTTATTTTTTACATTTATTGGGTGTAAATATGTATGCTGAACTTAACTTAGATTTTAATAAGATTTTTGTGATTTTTCTTTTCACTTATTGGAGCTATAAATACGCCTCATGAAACATTTTTGTTATAACTTAGTTGTAAGTACCGACGTTTTTCATTAATAAAAAAATATAGAATAAATATTTGGGACATTTTTTAGTTTTTTGCTCACACGGTCATCTGACCCCAAACTAAGCAAAGCTTGTGATATGGCTGCCAGAGACTGATATACATACATATATATTTTTAAATACATACTTAAAAAGATATTAACACCCAGATATAGAACAAACACAAATGTTCATCACATGAATGTTTGTCCTAGGTGGGAATCGAACCCACGCCCCCAAGTGCAGAAGGCGGGTCACTACCAACTGGACCAACGGGCTATCAATATACCTACATTTATTGATATATATGTACTTTTTAAGTGATATACCTTTCCCTACCTTAAGTAAATAATTTATTTAATAGTTTTCACATGTTCTGCTTTTTATTTCACCAAAGATATAATTATTTCGTCGCTTACCAACAGGTGAGTTGGTGGTCAAACGCGGACTTATCCGCGTTAAAAAAAATGTTTAAAACCTACTAGCTGCGTCCTGCTGTTTCACCCGAATCGATGTACCCTCAGGGACGTTAAAAAATCCGGGATAAAAGTTTTCTATCACTTCACTCTTCGGCCCTCCACCACAAACTATCTCTAGGCACAGAAGATTGCCCTGCTATGACCCTCTCGGGGAGGGACACCGGCCGAACATACCTAAAGTCCGGAGTGCACCATGCCTGCTCTAGGTAGGTATATGCAAAACGTCACGTCAACCCGTTGTTCTGTGGCTGCGTGAAAGATAAACAAACAAACACACTTTTGCATTCGTAATATTAGTATGATTTCTCAAAATAATAATGACCTAGCTCTCGAACACCCCATTCATTATAAACTACAGCGTAAGTATAGCAACAGTGGCAGTGGGCAGGGCACATAGCACGCAGAACAGATGGCAGATGGGGCCGAAAGGTTCTCGAATGGAGACCATGGACCGGTAAGCGCAGCGTAGGACGTCCACTCACAAGATGGACAGACGACCTAAAAGAGACCGCAGATAAACGCTGGATGCAGGCCGCTTCTAACCAGCCCTTTTGGAGATCGATGGGGGAGGCCTATGTCCAGCAGCGGACGTCCTACGGCTGAAATGATGATGATGATGATGATGATAATTATAAAGTAATGTTTCAATAATTTTATTTATCTTGGTCAAACAAACATAGATATATGTATTAAGGCCTATTCACACATATCAGTGAAGTCACAGTTCCAGCACAGTCACGCCACCTGCACCGTGATAATTATTGGTTCATAGTTTCTATGAATGCGTTCACACTTGTCAGTGTCAGTCATCACAGTGTATAATGTTTATATAGTATTCGCCGACGAGGATATTTTTGTTGCGACACGGACGCGGCTGCATCGAAAAAAAGTTGAGGACGAGCAGAAGAAGAATAAAATTAATCCTGAAGAATATTAAGCTTTGTGACATTCTAAAGTATTAAAAAATACTTTCATCTTTATTTATTTGCATAAAAGTTATAAATTTTCCTTGTGCTTCTCTGTTGTGCCATTATCAAATCAAATCATTTATTTGTCAGAACATGGTAGGTACACATTCAAAGTAGCATACCTACAGGGTCATGGTTATGTATATAATATGTTCCTTACTTTTAAAACTGTATTGACTTGTAAATTGCCATTTGACCAATAAATTTACTTTTGACTTATGCTTAATGCCCCTTTTTTTGGATTCTGTTCTTCATTTAAAGCAACTACTATCAATTCTAGTTCCGTATTATTGAGCAGAGCCATAGCAACGAAAATCGTAGATCGCAATGTGTCACACAAGTTCTAGCCTGGACACATACTGGACATCCGCAAAAGTAATGAGAAATCACACATCGTCGCTTGCCAACAGGCGAGTTAGTGGCCAAACGAGGACTTATTTAAAAAAAAATTAAACCTGTGTACAAATGACATTAGTGAAGACATTGTGGTATCACTGTAGCACTGATAACCACAGTGTAGCACAGATACCTACCAAGTATTTTTTTTTTAAATTAAAAACCGGTTTTCTTTTACTCTATTAACGACTTTTTTAATAAGTTTTAAAATGTTTTTTAAAATTATATTTATATTACGGTGAAAGCAATCTTCAATAATTGTTTATGAATAAATTTATAATGAATATATTATTTACATGATTTTTTTACTGACTTGTTTATTTAAACAATTATCAATAAAAATGTGCATCTTTTTATCTGGGAACTGTAAGGATACGATTTTGGAACTGTGACTTCACTGTAAGTTAGAATAGACCTTTATACTACTAGGTATGTAGTTCCAAAGTACCTACATTACCTCTGTTATCAGTGATAACGCAACATGGCATGACGCAACTATTTTTACTGATTGCGACGTAATAAAAAAAATGCTAATGCCACCATTTTTTTAATATTGGCTTGTACTGTTGGCCTTTTGGCCTCTACAGCTTGACCGGACTAGTTAGCGAACGCAGTTATGCCACCATTTTCGACCGTGCATTTTATAAGTATTAGTGACCGTCCTTTAGTTTGACTTTTTTATTAGTTGTTAGTTAATCCGCCGTAACATTAAGTACATATTCTGTGAAAGTTTCAACTGGCTATCTATTACGGTTCGAAAGATACAGTCGTTAGGACGGACAGATGGACAGACAGACGGACAGACAGACAGCATAGGCTTAGTAATAGGGTCCCGTAATCACCCTTTGGGTACAAACCATAAAAAGTTGGGCGTCACGGGACGCCCGGCAGATATGAAACAGGAGGTAAGAGAGTCGTGCCGTCACGGCATATGAGTCAGAAGTAAAAAATACTTCAGCCCTTCAGCCCTCAACAAAAACCTTGTTCAATCCACTTAGCTTGCAGAATAAATCATATATTAGAGCGAGCTAACATGAGGGTACGAAGTGTACAGATATTATAGATACATAATCAGACAAACAAGGGAGATATGGTAAGTTGGCGTGGCGGGTGCGAACGCATCTGGCTGTTTAGTCGAACTCACGAAGCAGACGACCTTATCGCCTTTTTTTGCACGTGGATTATTAGTTAGTTCATTGGTGGCACTGCAAGTTTTTTAGTGTGCTATAAGTAGTAAGTGAGCCTTACAGCTTTTGCGTTAAGCGGTTTAGCGGTAGGTAGGTAGTATAAGTAGCGAAAAAAAATGCATGGAAAATGCAGACATTTGAACACGACAGGAATGATGATTTTACTAAGGCATATCTCTCTTGATTGTCTGATCAGAGGATACATACATATGGATTGTATATTTAGGATAATTTAGTAGAATACTGAGAATTGAATATTATTCACATTATACACAATCCAATTGAAAGTAAAATGTGGTGTAAATGAATAAATAACATCAATTTACACATACGTTGCGGCATAAGGTGCGGCCAGAAAACTGATCATAACAGAGCTAAAGCTTGAGTCACATTGTACCGAGACTCGTATATAGGCCCGGAAGGTATCTGACATTGAACTGTAGGACTGTGAACCCCTTACCGCATACGAAGCCAGTTATGGCTTGCAATGTTTTTTTTTTACAGTTTTTATTAAGATCAAATTTCAAAAAACCATAACGAAGCATATTATTTGTTTCTTCGTTAAACGGAACGTATTTTTTTCTATGGTAAATTAAATCTGTCAAAACTATTCAAGTTATGTTCAGTGCGTCCGGCCAGTCAATTAAAGGTGCATCTTTTATCAGTGAAAAACAAATGTAAAACAGTGAATAAAATATTTACACACTGCTTGAATTGTCCACCAAACAAATTGTTAGCTGGTTTAATTTTGACCCACTTTTCGCAAACTCCATATTTGGCTTCGTATGTATTCCCGTCAAAACATTCGTCTGTTATTATACATGGCTTCGTGTGCATTAAGGCATTTTTTCTGCTTTTTATATCATAAATGGATCCTTCTCGCTTTTACGGTCCAAGCATGTTTTATGTATATTTCTTAATATTTAATAATAGGCTTGCTTTTGGCCGCCAACTCGCATGATGTTAAGCGATGTAAATCCTATACCCGGTGATGGCTTTTGGGTGATGAAGAGTTTGCTGGTATACCTTTTTATATGGTAGAGGTCGATTCGATAGCTTCAATGCTCGCTTATTATGTAACCCAATTACAATCTCGTCAATGGAACAACAGTATTTTCTACCACGTGGTTGTTATATATAGTAAACGCTTAGCTTTACTGGCGAAGGGTTAATGAATACAAGTATGTACATGCCACTGTTAGACTAAGTATACGCAGTTCCTTTTTTTGTTGCTTTTTTAGTCTCAGTGACGAAGTCACACTGGTGCGACTTCGGATAATTTTATTTATCTGTGGCCACTCCAAAGCTACCACCGCTGTGATACGGATAATTTTATTTACATACTACTTATTCGTACCCACAGCGAATACTAAAACAGGCACGCGGGTCGGAAGACGGAGCCCAGTAGGCAATGTGAATTGAGCCTAAGAGTTAGTTACTGATAGTAACAATTTAGTTCCCATTCGGTTGATCTGTATACACTCGACTCAAATTGCGTAAATATGATACACAATTTACATATTCGTATGACATAGAAAATTAACGAGCGCTACATTTTGTACAACAGTTAGCAAAATGGTCAGCAATAAATAAAGCCAGCAAACCTACAACAACAACACAAAAACAGGTACAACTTTGGTCTCTTCAAGACAAGAGTGAATAGGCACCTAAATACCAAGCATGCTTCATCTTAGACTGCATCGTCACTTACCATCAGGTGAGTTGTGAACAAACGCTACGCCCATTTAATCATTAAAAAAAAACTAGCCTCCAAAGTTAATATTTGGCGTAAGTGCCTGTGCCTGCGTGATATTGAATCCTGAAGGTAGCTATAGATTCAACTGGCACTGCTTAGTGTAGATCGTTGGGCACGAAACACAAATAACAAGTTTCAGCCTGATTTATTAATTTACAACTTTTCTTATCACCCTATCGAGGAAAATAGTTCAAAAGACTTCTTTGGCAGAAAGATCAGTTTAATGTTAATTATATAATATACATAAAGGACGTTTAATTCAATAATATGACCACCAATACACGCCTAAAATTATTAACACTTTCCACTACCACACTCTGCCGGTGTTAAACTAATAGGTATCTCCAAAGCTTGTTTTTTTTTTATGGTTCAGGTTTTATTTTTTTATTCTTATTATTTAAAACAACCTTTTTCGATTTTTGTCTTATTCTTCTCAGCAAACTCTTCCATTTGATACCCATATCATGTAAATAGACCAGAAAATTTTGTCCGCCATGTTAGGGCGTCCGCCATCTCCTCCGTTAACATCATTAGCTGTCATTCAGCCTACTGGTAGATAACCCAACCCATCTCAAGCTTTTCCCAACCTATGGCACGCCAACCAGCCCTATCTTCCAGCTTTTCGCTCCCAGCCACTGTCCATCAGTCCATGAACCCATATTGAATAAATATTAAGTATCATAAGATCAACAAGCAGTAATAAGATTAATGAGTATAATGATAACAATCAGGGCATTTATGATTACAATCTGCGTCTGCGCACGCGGTGGGCATTGTCGCGACCAGTTTACGGATCAGACGATTAATCGTGAGACAAGTCGCGCGGAGGACTTTTGAAAATGCTCGAGGCTAAGTAGTACCCACCTAAGCAAGCAATGTATTAGAAAACCAAGTGGCGTAACTAGTGTGAATATAAACTAAATAAAACAATGTGAAATACATTTATCAGAATTTGGCGAGTAAGGTAACATAGGTAACATTCTGCATGATTTTATTCCCTCTTATACCCATTTTTTTCTATCGGACTGCAGAGTAGGCACGGAAAATCGACACCGCTTTATGGTTGTTATTCCGAAAACCCGTACGAAGCGCTTTGATTCCACTTTTATTGTGTGAACAACTATTCTATGGAATGCGCTGGGTGTTCCACGATAGTTACAATCTGGGTGTCTTCAAATCACGAGTGAATCGGTTTCTTCTGGGCAAGCGTGCTTCATCGTAGACCGCATCATCGCTTAACATCAAACGCAAGAATATTAGTTTTTAAAAAACAGGCTATATGGTTCAGTAGCAAGACCGGACTAAGCTTAGAAGGCGACTCTTAGGTAATATTTGGTAGGTACATTTCCTACTTTCTGATCAATAATGCTTCGTAAGCACTGCTGTGTCTTTGAGAGACGGAAGTGTTAGGTGTTAGTTATTTAGCCTGTAGATAATAGGCGAATATATTATATCATGCGATAATAATTTATCGAAATTACTTAAGACGTAGGTGTAACAATAAAGTACGTACTTTAGTACCTATCGAAATGCACTCGTCAGCCTGAGACATCAGTTTTGTTGACCACGTGGAAGTAAGTATTATTTCCTCCAAAAAAAAACAAAAATAGTTTAACTACTTACATCAAACGGTGAAGGTCAACCACCCTGAAATCACTGAAACGAATACCTATTAGTTATTTACATCGAACCAAGCGTTATGTTGCCATTCTCGCGAATGCGTAACACTTAATTGCGAACTGCTAGTCTGTGGAATGAGCTGCTTGAATGGGTGTTCCCCGATAGTTACAATCTGGGTGTCTTCAAATCACGAGTGAATCGGTTTCTTCTAGGCAAGCGTGCTCCATTGTAGACCGCATCATCGCTTTACATCAGTCGAGTTGGCGGTCAAACGCAAGCCTAATAAGAAATAAAAAAAATGCTCAAGATGTTCAAAGTATATCTTCTGAAAAATTTCAGACTTTTGTCATAATCAGCCTCATGTCATTGCTGGCTGTGCGCTTCCAGCCACAAACGTATATCGCCACTTCATCGAGTCTGAGAGCGTCCCACGCTACTTTTGCCGATTCGTGGTTTCCACTTCAGAACAGACTTGAATGTCATCATCATCATTTCAGACATAAGATTCACTGCTGGACATAGGCCTCCCCCATGGGTCTCCAAAAGGGCCGGTTGGAAGCGGCCTGCATCCAGCGTTTCCCTGCGGTCTCTTTTAGGTCGTCTGTCCATCTTGTGGGGTGGACGTCCTACGCTGCGCTTACCGGTCCGTGGTCTCCATTCCAGAACCTTTCGGCCCCTTCGGCCATCTGTTCTGCATGATATGTGCCCTGCCCACTGTCACTTCAACTTGCTAATCCGGCAAGTGCGACTTGACTGTGCGCTTGTTAAAATGTTCGACGTAATTTTTGTGCATTCCTGAGAATGCTCGCTATAATGTTACAGTTCGAGAGAATGCACCATATTGTGTAACACGTAAATGATCAGCTCTATTTGTGCTTCTACGTACCTACACAGCAACCTATACCTATAGACCAATTGCAATCCTGCATAATAAAATCCTGATTGAATTTTACTCATTAACTATTAAAGGCTTGCGTGTCGCCAAGCAGGTGATCTCTTGCCGATGTGAGCACTGCAATGCCGTAAGTACAGTCGTGTTGAAAACTATTTGAGTTTTTCTTTTAAATATTAAATCTGGGGAAAAGTAGGCACCTACAATAACGTGTCAGACTAAATAATTATTACAAATCATCAAATCAATCAATTGTCCAACAGTATAAATAATAGCTAATTGAGTCTTCAAATAAAGCAAATATCTTCAAATAAAGAAAGAAACACTAATATTATAATGTAATGGTACTCGATAGAAACAACCTACCACAAGTTCTTTTTTAACTGTACAAAAAAAAAGAGTATCATACAAATAGAAGTGCTAGTGGTACTCGTTTGTGTCGCAACCCTCAATGGTACAAAGTGAGGGTACAACTCCAAAAATTTGAGGCGGTTTCGCTATTTCACGAGACAGGTTTTTTAAAATAAATTGTGGATTACGTGTGATGATCAAAATGGATCGCAAGTAGGTCATTCTGAAGATTGCCTTCTGTGCGCCGGTATTAGAAAACTGATTGAAGGAAAAGTTTCAGAAATGAGGATACTGTTTACTCATTAACATTGCCTAGAGATAAATTAAAATAATACCTAAAATAAGTTTTAGTAGATTTTGAGTTTACAGGTTACGCTATATCGTTAAATATGTGGTCAAAGTTACCACTTTTAAGCTTCGGTTATAGGTTACCCTTCATCGATAAATCTGTGGTCAAAGTTACCAGTTTTAAGTTTACATATAGGTTACACTTTACCGATTAATCTGTCGTCAAATTTACCACTTTTAAGTTTACATATAGGTTACACTTTATCAATAAATCTGTGGTCAAAGGTTACCGTAACCACTTCTCAAAACGACTGTACGCATTGGTCAGAATAATGGCCTTTATGTTTTTTTCTGTCTCGGAATCTGGATGGACTACTTTCGAAAACGTGCGCTGACCCAAATTTCAGGGCGCAAATGTAAATCAATACTCTTGCATTACGCTTCAAGTGAACTTTGTTTTTAATTACTTAAAGTACTTGAAGTGATAAGATGTTTGACTTGTCTTAGGCGTGAAATAATGTGTACACATTTCATTGATTTGAATTTAAATAAATTAGGGCAGTTTCACCATGTACTCTTGACATATACTTTACATAAGTAGATACCTAGTTAGAAATAATCGAGCGATAGAACATATTATATTATTGCCATAGTAGGTATAGAAAATTTAACGTTACTATTCGCGAGACAATATATTATGTAATAACAATAAGCCATGATTTATTTATTTTATATATTAATTAATAGTTAAGGCAGCAGGAAAGCAGTGGACAAGGCTAGCACATGACCGGAAAAGATGGCGCGCTGAAGAGGAGACCTATACCCAGCAGTGGGTGGAGAATGGTTGATGATGATGATGATATATTAATAGACTTGCGTTTGACACCAACTTGCCTGATGTTAAGCGATGATGCGGTCTACGATAGAGCATGCTTGCATATAAGAAACCGATTCACTCGTGATTTGAAGACACCCAGATTGTAACTATTGAGGAACACTCATTCAGGCAGTGCATTCCACAGTCTAGCAGTTCGCACAATAAAAGTGGAATAAACGCGCTTTGTACGGGTTTTTTTGGAACATCAACCATAAAGCGGTGACGATTTTTTCTTGCCCACACTGGCAGTCCGATAGTCAGGAGGGAATTAGATCATGCAGATCCGATGCACACCCTCCGAAATGTATCCGCTAATTGACACGCGTACATTTTTAACGTCATAATTACGGAACTTTATAAGCGTTATTTCGATGACAGCTGTCTCAGGACTCACGCTATATTTTAAGTACATTCCCAGAAAACCTTTAATCGTTTGCCACGTACACAATTTCAGGAAAGTTTTGTAGTCACAATATATTCTCTAGCAGTTGCAGTTAACGTTAACCAGAGGTGTTGAAACTGGACACAGAAGTATTTATGCAGTGATAGGTGCTCTTAATCTGTCACTAATGCAATTACTTTAATTCTTATTCATAAAGTTGCGTCAAAATAAGCACTGGCAGGTCATGAATATATAATTGAAGTTCTGTCTATCTTATAGTTTTTAGATTGATATTGCCACTAACCTTTGGGATAGACACCGCGAGATCACCTAGTTTCCATGTCTCTGGCCTTTCTCAAGTTGGATCAATGCTGCAAATAGCACGCCGTATAATGGGAGGATTTCCGAAAGGCAATAAAAAAAATAAAAAGGCGATAGAAGACGTTGGCGTTGACGATCTTAAGATTTTGCAAAATTGCTCTCGTGACTTGGGCTGTATCGTGGCTGCAGCGCGTCGGGGATGTTCGCAAAGTCACGGGTCAATTGTTTCTACTAACCATGCCAACACCATCCTAAACTTATTTACGAATAGGTTTGACTGTCAGTAGGTACATAAACTATTGCTCTATAGTACCTACATGCACTGACTAATAAGCAAATTGTGAAAAGTGTGTAGACTGCGTGGTAGCATTTCTTATTAATTAAGATTTACTTTTGATTTTTTTGTTACATCTAATTTTATTACATATTTCATTTTATGTTATTGTAAGAATTATATGATCAAACTAGTCGAAAATAAATAAATAAATTTGAAATAGTTACAAAAATCTGGAACGCTGGGTTGGCAACTTGGCGGGCTCTCGGTGTCTATACTGTAAAAGTCTGTGATATTTTACAGCCGACGATCGAGCTGAATGGCGTGCCTTGGTAGAGATATTATAAGTCCGGTAGTGGACATAATTATATTATAAGGTATGCGCTGCTTGAATGGGTGTTCCCTGATAGTTAGAATCTGGGTGTCTTCAGGAGTGACTCGGTTTCTTCTAGGCAAGTGTTATATTACTCATTACCGCCAAAGGCTTGCGTTTGACCGCCGACTCGCCGGTGATGCGGTCTACGATGGAAGTCTAGAAGAAACCGATTCACTCGTGATTTCAACTATATATAGCGACCCGCCCCGGCTTCGTACGGGTGTAATTTACGTGCGAAGCCGGGGTGGGTCGCTAGTTATTAATACATATAAACTTTCCGTGAGAAAATATCTAACTGATGATGAAAACCGCATCAAAATCCGTTGCGTGGTTTAGGAGGAGTTAGCGGTTATACAGACAGACAGACAAACAGACGCGGAAAACGATTTTATTTATAGTTTGTAGAGATAGACGTAGAGAAGAAATGATACCAATAATAGTTAAAAAAATACTTCATTACCCGAACCTTACGAAAGAACTTGAAGGTGTCGATTTTTTTTCCTTATCTTTTAGTGGGTATACCTTCCTGTCAAATTTTTATTTACAATTTTTTTAGTATACCAGTTATAATTTTTAAACAAGGGCGCCACTTTAGCTTACCTTTTGTCTTAGAGTCCTTTTGGAAAATCTGTAGGTATTACTTCGATTGTGCCTGCCTGCTTGTAAAGCCTTAGAAAATAATAAAGATCAAGGGGAAGACATGCAAAGAAATGTATTGTACATGGCTTGTAATCAAAAGTATACAGAACTCCAGCTGCTATCCTATTCTATCTTTAGTGTTAAAGAGAGACAACTTTATTAACAGCGCTTCAGCAGTGCCTACAGCCTTGTCGCGTTGTAACTGCCGATGCGCGATAAATGCCACCAAGACGTAAGGACTACCGGAGTACACGACCTTTCCTCACCTACTTTATATTATGTAATAACGAAGATAAGGTCAAGTAACGTGGGACAGGTGCGGAGATAAGCGAAATTTTCTTGATTTGCAACACTCTCACCAATACAGCTGGGTAACTTTAGAAGATTTCCCCTTTTAACAAAAGTTTTTTAACAAAAAATACGCTCAATTTAAGACTCTATTTGAATGCCTAGTAAGTTACTAACATTACGTTTTGATAAATTTTACAATGTTATTGCAGCTGTTGGATTAAATAAATGCTTGGACAGAGTTTACAGTACCTTTCTAGCGATTTCTAATGCTTAGTTCTACAAATATGTTTATTAAGATTTCCAATAAAGGTCTTTCACAATCATATTAGTGGCATACGTATTTTTTTTTTATTATTATAATTTTTTCATTATACACACATTTGGAGACAAACAGCAAGGTGTTTAAACAAATGTTTTGAATAAAATTTTGCAATATCATGCAAAATATTTCATGTCATTGCAAATATTTTAGATCAATATAAGTATGTCGATTGTGAAGTTTGTGAAGGTTTTAGGTAATTAGTCACCAAGCTATTCTGCAACTTGCTTATAGTATGTTTCACAAAGAAACTTGGAAAAGAACCATCTGTTCTCGTGTCAGCATTCGTCATCAGCAGCATACGCCTTGTCAGAGAGACACAAAATAACAGATACACACAAAGGTATTTGAAATATTTAGCCTGTTTAAGGTATACTCAAACCAAAGTAACCAATAAATATGATTTACTTACTGTTATAAAAGCTAATCTGTCTATTTAAACTATATACGACTGTTGCCTAAATTGTGCCTGTTGCGATTTAACCGAATACATTGGGGGAGATATAAGAGACCGCAGGGAAACGCTGGATGCAGGCCGCTTCCAACCGGCCCTTTTGGAGATCGATGGGGGAGGCCTATGTCCAGCAGTGGACGTCCTACGTCTGAAATGGTGATGATGATGATGATTGGGGGAGGTTAAGACGGTACACAGGCTGCGATGACTTGGTCATATCGCACAGATGTAAGAGGTTAAGAGAGCATACTTGAGACTCTACGAGACCGAATCAGAAATTAGGAGATCCGAACGAAAGTTACCGACATAGTCCACCGGATTAGCAAGTTGAACAGGCAGTAGGCAGGGCACATAGCACGCAGAACAGATGGCCGATGGGGCCGAAGGGTTCTCGAATGGAGACCACAGTACGGTAAGCGCAGCGTCGGACGTCCACCCACAAGATGGACAGACGACCTAAAAAAGACCGCATGGAAACGCTGGATACAGGCCGCAGAATGCAACCGACCTTTTTGGAGATCGATGGAAGAGGCTTATGTCCAGCATTGGACGTCGTATGGCTGAAATGATGATGATTATGACATGAGACGGGATACAAGTGAGGCGTCCCAAGGCACCGCTAGTCTGACACCGTATAAACTGATCTGCGTGAGCTCCAGCTGCCCGATTGGCATTAGGTCGCAATGACATGAGGAATGGCATCCTTTATTGTTTGAGGCCAAAATTCCCTTAGTAATCGCGTCATCCCAGTAAGTAACTAATGATATCACAGCAAGCATCAGGCTACAAGCAGCTGTATTAAATTCTATGAATAACCATCGGGCGTGGTTAATGTCATCAATGCGCATGATATGGTCGCATTAACCCTCCAGCGGCAATTGTCTTCATTATGACTCATGGAAATAAATCACAAGTGTCAGAGCGCATGCGTAACGAATCTCTATATAATAAACAAAATCCGCCCGATTTCGTATCCGTAGTACCTACTCGAACAACATTACGATGAGAATCTTATGACGAATATCTACTTCTTCTTTGACCTTTTTTTCCTCACACCGGCAAATTCCCTCCTGCGGCATTTCCATTAAGTGGTAAAAAATAAAAATAAATGGGAAGAGTCATTTAGTACAAATTTATGAAATCTATAAGGACGTTCCGTTCCCCTGCAAAATCATTATAAAAGGAGAGGACGACCAAAGAGAGCACAATCATATATTATACAATCTGGGTGTCTTCAAGTCGCGAATCGGTTTCGTTTAGGCAAGCGTGCTCTACCGTGGGCCATGAGGGACGAACGCATGTTTTCTTACTCTTTTTATTATTCAATAAGGATCTAATATACTACGTTTTGTTTATGTGACACGGGAATTACTCACGTATGATTAAGCCGGTTACTTCGACTATAAGTAGTTTCAACCGTGCGCGCGCGCGGCAACCCAACTAAACTACAATCCATAAATCCATGAAAAATCCCTAAACTAATCGAAAATCTAATCCAATCCAAATACAAATTTCAAGTGCCTTTATTTAGTAAACAAACACAAGCTAACAATAAATAATTACACTACTTAGCTTATTTTACAAATCAGTGAAATTTCCATAGACCATTGAAGTCTTGGTCTTGGTCATTTGGATTGTCTAAAGACAATCCAAATCCTCAAGCCCACTGCCAGGGCCCCGATTCTACTAAAGAAATTGTTTTTAAATTGTAATTGTTGCGTTTTTAATTGTCAAATAATTGCTTGAAAATTGACAGTTTTAAATATTTTTTAATACTAGAAAAATACAACCACCTGATATTATAACTTAGTATAAAAAACAATTAAAAACTGTCAATTTTGAGGCAGTTATTTAAAAATTAAAATCGCATTTGTTTAGTAGAATCGGGTGACAGTCGGCAGCGCACTCAGCATGCCGGCGGCATTACCACGTTGAATATCGATACTTGTAAGTTGCTTATACGTTTTGATCAAAATACTTATGTAGTAAGTACAAAAAGGTGAAAATGCTGGAAAAACCGTGAATGATGGTAACCACTCCACCGACATGAGTCACGCTCTTAAATAACAATGCCGACGACGTTACAGCCACAAAGAAGGCAATCACAACCACTAAATACACAATTAAAGTGTTCTGAACAAGTTAATTATTCTTTTCAATTAGCTTCATACTGAAGACATTACATTTTACTAATAGATTTAAGTATTTTTTAGTGTATATTTTTAAATGTCTCGAAATTACCGTCTAATCGCGTTATTTAAATCTCAATTGCCTAGCTACGAGTAACTACAAAACCGAAAAAGTATCTGTGAAGTCGAGTAGATGAGCCACAGTCGTATTTTCTAAACAAATCTGATAACCACCCGTTGAAACTTTTTAGTTCCTTCATTCAGCCATCAGTACAGGTAAGTTGGTCATACTTAAACCGCTCTATTTGCATGTTGAGGCAATAACTTGCAAATATGCTCTGATTGCCGTTCCCGGAAGCACACCATGATTCATATCGAAGTTACCAGACTGGTGCAATATCGTTGAATCACTTGAACAGGATGCTAAAGGTGAAGGAGTCTGAAGGACGTGAGGGACAGCTTTCGGTTTTATTTTTGGGATTGTTTGGTCGGAATGAATTACTTCCGCCTGATGTTGAACAGAAGCGTGTGAAAAATTAATTTAAACAGTATACTTAATCACAGCAGATGCATAAGCCAAAGCAGTAGTTTGACAAGGCCGTGTCCTTGAAAAACAACACTGATTGCGTGATAAAAATTTACGCACTCCAAAACAGTTACCCTGTCAAGGTAGGTAGGTTCTACTTTAGACTGCATGTTATTTTAATGATAGTTTATCATTCTATCGCTAAAAAAACAAGTATTTCATAAGATACTAGTTATTGTCCACAAACTCGTAAATGTAGACTCTTATGTAAGTAGGTAAACTTTCATTCCCTCCCTTCATTCATCCCTGTTCCTTCCCTGTCTAAACTAAGGAATATCAATATTAAAATAAAAATATCAGCCAAATTTCAGATCCGTATAGGTCAAGTCGTTTTCGAGATTTCGTGACGTGACTATATAGTGAGCAATGACGATATTATCTTTGTTATTGAGTAAGGAAGTAGGTACTTATTTCACTTTAAAAAATATAGATTTCTAGCTATTTAACCTCTATCAAATGAAACTAGATTTGAAGGCGGATACCGATACTATGATGAAGATCGCCTTGTGCTGAGGGTATATAACATTAGGTAAAACTAGTATACCCAAGTGGTAAATGGTTTCATATATAGTCTAATTTTACTGTTCTACTGGGTTACGCGTAAAGGGTGTACTAAGCCAAAAGGGGTCCATAGTACCCATCATTATAAACAACTTTTACTGTGGGAGTAACTATGAAATCGCAAAAAAACTTCTGTTACACGGCCATTGAAACACGACAATGTATGGAACAGCTGATATTTAGTTCGCGATTTCAGGGTTGGTCCCGTCGTATATGTTGTTGATAATGATGAGTATAACGGACCCCTTTCAGATTAGTACACTCTTTCAGCGTTACCCTGTAAATACTGTAGATCTTTCTTGACGAAAGAAAATTCACACGGAAAACCGGAACTGGTCCATACATCAGGAGCCTTGTAACAGCATCAGCTTTTCTCATTGTTATCGCCCATACCACATGGATAACGTAATGCTAAGACACCAAGTATGGAGCGACTATAGTCCAGTTATGGTGCAACGTTCGCGAGGTATGAATTTGTTGCATATTTTTGTAGTGATAACAAAGAATGCTATGGAGACGCTTTACTTGTGAAGTTTTCTGACGAGAATGAGCAATTGAACAAAAACTATAATTAAGATTAAATAGATCATCAAAAAACGTAGAGTAAGCGCTACGGAAAGCGACGAACTGCGAAAGACTGCTGGGCCTGCTGGTAGCAAGTGGATATGAAAAGCGAAGAAGTGCGATCATTGTAGGACCCTACGTTAAGAATGGACAAATGTCAAATGGACAGTTTGTTATGCATGAGTAAGATCGCAACGCATAAACTGAAGAAGTCAAGATCGCAACGCACGGTAAAATTGGACACACGGTGGACAAAAAGAATCACTGAATGGAATCCACGTAACAGGGAGGACAAAGGAAAACGGGAAACGGAAACAGGAAGGACAAAAGAAAACGTGGAGAGTCATTTTCAAGAAAAGAGCGGGACTTGACTGGATGACGAAAGCAGGGGATAGAGTGGAGAAGATCAGGAGAGGTCTACGCCGAAGAGGCAACTTCTACGGCTTTAGTTTAAATAATAGTTTCTAATATGTAGTAATATGCAAATTATTACAATATTTATAGTACTTTTAAGTTTAGATTGTAATGTCTGCAGAGGAATAAAAACGGCGTAAAAAAAATTACACGAATAAATCCGCGTTTGACCCAAACACGCCTTTTGGTAAACGACGATGAATAGATTCTGTTAGCAAGATCATAATTTATCTAATTAACTTTATTATCCTGAAAATGCGAAGAGTGCATAGATTGACTTATTTTCAAAATCCTTCAACAACTCAATGTCTTTACAATATCGATTCACCACCTTTTTGCCTCTATTGGTTAAGCAGCAAACTACTGTTCTGTATTTTCTGATATTTACACAGACTGACACAAGGCATCGGAAGACTTTGTTTAACCCCCCAAATGCGTTACGCACCGCATGTCGGCGTAAGCGAAAAGCTCCGACGCGCGTATTGTGTGATTTATACACAATACCAATGGTACATAATATTATGCACGTATTTTATACTTCTTTTTAACATTTTTTTTAAATTATCTGATAATTAGGTGAAATTCCCCATTTTAGCCATTAAAAAACTCCCTCGCTCGTATTCGACGGATTAATAATATGTAAGTACTTAGAAATATTTAAGTGGTTTGGCTACTCCGTAACTTTTCTGTTCTGGATAATGCATAGAACTGATCTTGTCACCTAAAGTGGAACGCTTGTGTAAGAACAGGTGTGCTCCAGAGCTGTCCGGTTTGGGGAGACACGACCCAAATTGAGAAGGACAGTGATATGTGGCTCTTTTACTGAATTGCAGCTCGAAATGCATTTATGGGAAATAGGTAAATTGTTTTGCGATTAAATAACACGCATAGCACAGCTAGGGCAATTTCCTGCAGAAATTTTTAACTAGATTTCAAACAATTAGAGATAATAGAGTCCAGGATAAAAAAGAGGTGCGAATACGAGGAGCACGTCTTTAAGGATTGAAATGTTTCTAAAATATATAAGATGTATAAGTATGCCAGTTGGTGATTCATTATAAACTAGCTGCGCCCGCGGTTTCACCCGCGTAGTGATGAAAAATGATGATGATGATGATGAAAAGCTGTCATGTCACTCTACGGCCATTGAACCCATGCAAAAAATCAGGGCGTCAAGTCTGCTAATTTATTTAAAATCCCATTGGCCTGCCACTCCCACGACACTCCACTGTGATTCTATTATGAAAGTGACAAAAAGGGTATTCTGCTAAAACTTCAGTGGCCTTTCAACGGAATGGCGTGGGAGTGTCAGCCCAACTGCGATCGATGTTGCCTGTCAAAACCTACCACAAGTTGTATTATTTAATACCAAACTATTATCTCCTTTTTTGTTAATGAAATTGCTATATTATAGATTGTATTGATTGTACAAAACTTCCTCATCAATAAAACACACCAATTATAATTATAAAATGCGTTTAAAGGAAATAAACAGTAAAAATACCGATGACGAGGCGGTATGGCCTTAAAAGCTTTAGCTTGCCCAAAGAGCAAAAAAAGTATCCTGTCTGTGACATAATTAGAAAAAAAACGAAACCAAAACGAAACTAAAGCGCAGCGCAAAGTAAATAAATAAATTAATATCCATAATTGTTATTTACCTAGTAATTTATCAGTGTAAATAAGTATCTGATTGCTGTGCTAAAAGAGCAAGAAGTGTAAGTATTTATTTGGGATTTATGTTCAATAAATTGTGTGGTTTGAAGTCTTTTCCAAGATGTACATCATAATATTATCAATCTTCATGAAAACTTTTACTTTTTCAGAGAAGATACTGCAGAATTGTGCACTCTTCAGACAGCGACTAACCTCACCTAAGGACCTTCCAAGTTTTGGATCAGAACAAAACAGTAAGTAATTGCTATAATAATTATTAACCTAATATACCATTAGAGTTTCTGTTTTCAAGATGCTGCTTTTATTGACTTCAGGCTATGAACTATAAAGTTTATTAAGTAACATAAACATTTATTTCTGAAACGCTTTTACAATATCACATCTGCGTAAGTTATACATAGTCTAATATAGGTTATAATTGACTTAACAGTGGGCCCCAAACTCGGCTAGGCCAGTCTCTTATTGACCGTGAAATAGAAATTAATTAGAACAGAAATTAATTAGATGGAGCAGGGATGTGTAGGTATGTGAGGGTGGGATGAGTAAAGTGAACTAAGTTTGAAGCTTTACAAGATCTTCAGTATCTCTGTAGGTAGCTGATAATTATTATTAAAGAATAAAATGACTATGGACTTGAATCTATCATGAAATTAAATAAAACTGTTTTAAATAAAAGCTATTTTCAATAGTAATTTATATTATGCTTATTGTATAATCGCCGCATCTCCAATGTAAATGCGCACCTGGAATCTGTAACAAAAATATTGTTTTTAATTGTGATGTTTTAGTTACTAATTATTAAATATCTCCTACACTGTCATGCAAAGAAATATAAAGTAAATAGAAATGTATGCATGTTTTAACCGATGACGTGACTGTATAGGTATACTTACATATTTTTAAAGTCTTCTTTCTCTCCACAGCCTGTCGACGAGAGCCTGTTGCAATGCGCGGCCCGTTGAAGTTCGAGGTTGACACGGCGGTTATGCGGATTCTGTGTCGAATATACTCTCCGCTCCAGATCTTAATTAATCTTTAACCTATAGGAAGCAGAAAATGATTAAAGAAAAGTTTTTTTAATACTATCGCCTCTAGTATATAATCTTTGATACTATCGAGTAACGAGAAGTCGCTCGTCTGATGATAAGCGCCACGCCTACCCATAACAGTTACAGTGCCACCCAGAAACTTGGTTGCAAACCTGCGCATCACTGCAATACTCTCGCTATCTTTAGACGTTAGCCAGTTTTTAATGTACTGAGGTTACGAAGGAGTATTGTGCGGCATATTTGGATTTAATTTCTTTTTAACCTCTTTAGAGTGTGGTACACGTATGTAACTTGGATGACAATGCATTATAATAGTACAATGGAGCTTTTCTGATGATGGAGTCGGAAGGTAGGAACTAATGAACGCAACAAGATAACACCAACGAGTTGCCCCCATAAATGCTTGTTTAAAAAAATGTTTTTACTATTAAGTTAAATTATTAGTGACTGATTGTGAGCTGTAGATACATAACAATAAAGACATCACACAATACAATATTTTAGTTTAATTTTTTATTTGAATATGTATGTACTTACCAAGCAAAAATAAATTCGAATTAAAAGCATACCTCAAGTACATACAAATATAGTAGTTACCATAGCAATAAGTAATCCTATGTAGGTACTCACCTTGCCTTAATTTGATACCTTTCTTGACGCTGCATTGGCCATACGACATATTTTTTGTAGACAGAGGGGTGGTTCAACGCTTCTGTGTCTTGTCTCACAACCCTCGTAACTGTGGTCTGTAAGACGTTGTGAAACACACTCTGGCCAACTAGTGTCTGGTAAGATCCAGTCGCGTAGAACCTCAGGTAGATCCCGAAAAGGATCTATAGTAAGCCTTAATAAAGCGCGGGATTTCCGGCGCTGGAGCAGCAGTTGGCGTCGGCGGTCACTGACGTTGGCTAATGATAAAATACGCCAACGTAATGTTGGTACTGCAGGCCTCATTTTGTAAATCAACTTTCTTTTACTTTTTAGGGCTCCTGTGTTTATTTAAAGCCCTTAATAAACACTTGTACCCTTGCACTTTCACAAAAAAAGGTGTGTCTGTCCAATAGCAACTCAATCGTAGTTCGATGTCAAAAAGTCCATTGGAAGGCCATTGAAACAAACGTCAAATAACGAGCAGAATACCAAATGTTCAACTATTGAATTTACACTGATACGCCACTGAAGAACAGAATACCAAATATTACAATGGCAGTTCGATGGAAGGTCATTGGAAATCCACTGGTCTTAAATAACTAGCAGAATACCAAATGTGTAAAACTATTCCAACGACACTCTATCGACACTCCATTGAAACATTCATAAATTAGCAGACTTGGGCCCGTCGATCAGTTGCTCTGTTGCTGCGTGAAAGAGGAACAAATAAACCAACAAACTTTCTGCATTTATAATATTATAGTATCATCATCATCATCAGCCGGAAGACGTCCACTGGTGAACATAGGCCTCCCCCTTTAACCTCCACACTGAACGATAGCCCGCCTTTTGCATCCACTGGATACCCGCGACTCTCACAATGTCGTCGGTCCATCTAGTGGGAGGCCTCCCTACGCTGCGTCTTCCGGTTCGTGGTCTCCACTCCAGGGCGTCAAGTCTGCTAATTTATTTAAAATCCCATTGGCCTGCCACTCCCACGACACTCCACTGTGATTCTATTATGAAAGTGACAAAAAGGGTATTCTGCTAAAACTTCAGTGGCCTTTCAACGGAATGGCGTGGGAGTGTCAGCCCAACTGCGATCGATGTTGCCTGTCAAAACCTACCACAAGTTGTATTATTTAATACCAAACTATTATCTCCTTTTTTGTTAATGAAATTGCTATATTATAGATTGTATTGATTGTACAAAACTTCCTCATCAATAAAACACACCAATTATAATTATAAAATGCGTTTAAAGGAAATAAACAGTAAAAATACCGATGACGAGGCGGTATGGCCTTAAAAGCTTTAGCTTGCCCAAAGAGCAAAAAAAGTATCCTGTCTGTGACATAATTAGAAAAAAAACGAAACCAAAACGAAACTAAAGCGCAGCGCAAAGTAAATAAATAAATTAATATCCATAATTGTTATTTACCTAGTAATTTATCAGTGTAAATAAGTATCTGATTGCTGTGCTAAAAGAGCAAGAAGTGTAAGTATTTATTTGGGATTTATGTTCAATAAATTGTGTGGTTTGAAGTCTTTTCCAAGATGTACATCATAATATTATCAATCTTCATGAAAACTTTTACTTTTTCAGAGAAGATACTGCAGAATTGTGCACTCTTCAGACAGCGACTAACCTCACCTAAGGACCTTCCAAGTTTTGGATCAGAACAAAACAGTAAGTAATTGCTATAATAATTATTAACCTAATATACCATTAGAGTTTCTGTTTTCAAGATGCTGCTTTTATTGACTTCAGGCTATGAACTATAAAGTTTATTAAGTAACATAAACATTTATTTCTGAAACGCTTTTACAATATCACATCTGCGTAAGTTATACATAGTCTAATATAGGTTATAATTGACTTAACAGTGGGCCCCAAACTCGGCTAGGCCAGTCTCTTATTGACCGTGAAATAGAAATTAATTAGAACAGAAATTAATTAGATGGAGCAGGGATGTGTAGGTATGTGAGGGTGGGATGAGTAAAGTGAACTAAGTTTGAAGCTTTACAAGATCTTCAGTATCTCTGTAGGTAGCTGATAATTATTATTAAAGAATAAAATGACTATGGACTTGAATCTATCATGAAATTAAATAAAACTGTTTTAAATAAAAGCTATTTTCAATAGTAATTTATATTATGCTTATTGTATAATCGCCGCATCTCCAATGTAAATGCGCACCTGGAATCTGTAACAAAAATATTGTTTTTAATTGTGATGTTTTAGTTACTAATTATTAAATATCTCCTACACTGTCATGCAAAGAAATATAAAGTAAATAGAAATGTATGCATGTTTTAACCGATGACGTGACTGTATAGGTATACTTACATATTTTTAAAGTCTTCTTTCTCTCCACAGCCTGTCGACGAGAGCCTGTTGCAATGCGCGGCCCGTTGAAGTTCGAGGTTGACACGGCGGTTATGCGGATTCTGTGTCGAATATACTCTCCGCTCCAGATCTTAATTAATCTTTAACCTATAGGAAGCAGAAAATGATTAAAGAAAAGTTTTTTTAATACTATCGCCTCTAGTATATAATCTTTGATACTATCGAGTAACGAGAAGTCGCTCGTCTGATGATAAGCGCCACGCCTACCCATAACAGTTACAGTGCCACCCAGAAACTTGGTTGCAAACCTGCGCATCACTGCAATACTCTCGCTATCTTTAGACGTTAGCCAGTTTTTAATGTACTGAGGTTACGAAGGAGTATTGTGCGGCATATTTGGATTTAATTTCTTTTTAACCTCTTTAGAGTGTGGTACACGTATGTAACTTGGATGACAATGCATTATAATAGTACAATGGAGCTTTTCTGATGATGGAGTCGGAAGGTAGGAACTAATGAACGCAACAAGATAACACCAACGAGTTGCCCCCATAAATGCTTGTTTAAAAAAATGTTTTTACTATTAAGTTAAATTATTAGTGACTGATTGTGAGCTGTAGATACATAACAATAAAGACATCACACAATACAATATTTTAGTTTAATTTTTTATTTGAATATGTATGTACTTACCAAGCAAAAATAAATTCGAATTAAAAGCATACCTCAAGTACATACAAATATAGTAGTTACCATAGCAATAAGTAATCCTATGTAGGTACTCACCTTGCCTTAATTTGATACCTTTCTTGACGCTGCATTGGCCATACGACATATTTTTTGTAGACAGAGGGGTGGTTCAACGCTTCTGTGTCTTGTCTCACAACCCTCGTAACTGTGGTCTGTAAGACGTTGTGAAACACACTCTGGCCAACTAGTGTCTGGTAAGATCCAGTCGCGTAGAACCTCAGGTAGATCCCGAAAAGGATCTATAGTAAGCCTTAATAAAGCGCGGGATTTCCGGCGCTGGAGCAGCAGTTGGCGTCGGCGGTCACTGACGTTGGCTAATGATAAAATACGCCAACGTAATGTTGGTACTGCAGGCCTCATTTTGTAAATCAACTTTCTTTTACTTTTTAGGGCTCCTGTGTTTATTTAAAGCCCTTAATAAACACTTGTACCCTTGCACTTTCACAAAAAAAGGTGTGTCTGTCCAATAGCAACTCAATCGTAGTTCGATGTCAAAAAGTCCATTGGAAGGCCATTGAAACAAACGTCAAATAACGAGCAGAATACCAAATGTTCAACTATTGAATTTACACTGATACGCCACTGAAGAACAGAATACCAAATATTACAATGGCAGTTCGATGGAAGGTCATTGGAAATCCACTGGTCTTAAATAACTAGCAGAATACCAAATGTGTAAAACTATTCCAACGACACTCTATCGACACTCCATTGAAACATTCATAAATTAGCAGACTTGGGCCCGTCGATCAGTTGCTCTGTTGCTGCGTGAAAGAGGAACAAATAAACCAACAAACTTTCTGCATTTATAATATTATAGTATCATCATCATCATCAGCCGGAAGACGTCCACTGGTGAACATAGGCCTCCCCCTTTAACCTCCACACTGAACGATAGCCCGCCTTTTGCATCCACTGGATACCCGCGACTCTCACAATGTCGTCGGTCCATCTAGTGGGAGGCCTCCCTACGCTGCGTCTTCCGGTTCGTGGTCTCCACTCCAGGGCGTCAAGTCTGCTAATTTATTTAAAATCCCATTGGCCTGCCACTCCCACGACACTCCACTGTGATTCTATTATGAAAGTGACAAAAAGGGTATTCTGCTAAAACTTCAGTGGCCTTTCAACGGAATGGCGTGGGAGTGTCAGCCCAACTGCGATCGATGTTGCCTGTCAAAACCTACCACAAGTTGTATTATTTAATACCAAACTATTATCTCCTTTTTTGTTAATGAAATTGCTATATTATAGATTGTATTGATTGTACAAAACTTCCTCATCAATAAAACACACCAATTATAATTATAAAATGCGTTTAAAGGAAATAAACAGTAAAAATACCGATGACGAGGCGGTATGGCCTTAAAAGCTTTAGCTTGCCCAAAGAGCAAAAAAAGTATCCTGTCTGTGACATAATTAGAAAAAAAACGAAACCAAAACGAAACTAAAGCGCAGCGCAAAGTAAATAAATAAATTAATATCCATAATTGTTATTTACCTAGTAATTTATCAGTGTAAATAAGTATCTGATTGCTGTGCTAAAAGAGCAAGAAGTGTAAGTATTTATTTGGGATTTATGTTCAATAAATTGTGTGGTTTGAAGTCTTTTCCAAGATGTACATCATAATATTATCAATCTTCATGAAAACTTTTACTTTTTCAGAGAAGATACTGCAGAATTGTGCACTCTTCAGACAGCGACTAACCTCACCTAAGGACCTTCCAAGTTTTGGATCAGAACAAAACAGTAAGTAATTGCTATAATAATTATTAACCTAATATACCATTAGAGTTTCTGTTTTCAAGATGCTGCTTTTATTGACTTCAGGCTATGAACTATAAAGTTTATTAAGTAACATAAACATTTATTTCTGAAACGCTTTTACAATATCACATCTGCGTAAGTTATACATAGTCTAATATAGGTTATAATTGACTTAACAGTGGGCCCCAAACTCGGCTAGGCCAGTCTCTTATTGACCGTGAAATAGAAATTAATTAGAACAGAAATTAATTAGATGGAGCAGGGATGTGTAGGTATGTGAGGGTGGGATGAGTAAAGTGAACTAAGTTTGAAGCTTTACAAGATCTTCAGTATCTCTGTAGGTAGCTGATAATTATTATTAAAGAATAAAATGACTATGGACTTGAATCTATCATGAAATTAAATAAAACTGTTTTAAATAAAAGCTATTTTCAATAGTAATTTATATTATGCTTATTGTATAATCGCCGCATCTCCAATGTAAATGCGCACCTGGAATCTGTAACAAAAATATTGTTTTTAATTGTGATGTTTTAGTTACTAATTATTAAATATCTCCTACACTGTCATGCAAAGAAATATAAAGTAAATAGAAATGTATGCATGTTTTAACCGATGACGTGACTGTATAGGTATACTTACATATTTTTAAAGTCTTCTTTCTCTCCACAGCCTGTCGACGAGAGCCTGTTGCAATGCGCGGCCCGTTGAAGTTCGAGGTTGACACGGCGGTTATGCGGATTCTGTGTCGAATATACTCTCCGCTCCAGATCTTAATTAATCTTTAACCTATAGGAAGCAGAAAATGATTAAAGAAAAGTTTTTTTAATACTATCGCCTCTAGTATATAATCTTTGATACTATCGAGTAACGAGAAGTCGCTCGTCTGATGATAAGCGCCACGCCTACCCATAACAGTTACAGTGCCACCCAGAAACTTGGTTGCAAACCTGCGCATCACTGCAATACTCTCGCTATCTTTAGACGTTAGCCAGTTTTTAATGTACTGAGGTTACGAAGGAGTATTGTGCGGCATATTTGGATTTAATTTCTTTTTAACCTCTTTAGAGTGTGGTACACGTATGTAACTTGGATGACAATGCATTATAATAGTACAATGGAGCTTTTCTGATGATGGAGTCGGAAGGTAGGAACTAATGAACGCAACAAGATAACACCAACGAGTTGCCCCCATAAATGCTTGTTTAAAAAAATGTTTTTACTATTAAGTTAAATTATTAGTGACTGATTGTGAGCTGTAGATACATAACAATAAAGACATCACACAATACAATATTTTAGTTTAATTTTTTATTTGAATATGTATGTACTTACCAAGCAAAAATAAATTCGAATTAAAAGCATACCTCAAGTACATACAAATATAGTAGTTACCATAGCAATAAGTAATCCTATGTAGGTACTCACCTTGCCTTAATTTGATACCTTTCTTGACGCTGCATTGGCCATACGACATATTTTTTGTAGACAGAGGGGTGGTTCAACGCTTCTGTGTCTTGTCTCACAACCCTCGTAACTGTGGTCTGTAAGACGTTGTGAAACACACTCTGGCCAACTAGTGTCTGGTAAGATCCAGTCGCGTAGAACCTCAGGTAGATCCCGAAAAGGATCTATAGTAAGCCTTAATAAAGCGCGGGATTTCCGGCGCTGGAGCAGCAGTTGGCGTCGGCGGTCACTGACGTTGGCTAATGATAAAATACGCCAACGTAATGTTGGTACTGCAGGCCTCATTTTGTAAATCAACTTTCTTTTACTTTTTAGGGCTCCTGTGTTTATTTAAAGCCCTTAATAAACACTTGTACCCTTGCACTTTCACAAAAAAAGGTGTGTCTGTCCAATAGCAACTCAATCGTAGTTCGATGTCAAAAAGTCCATTGGAAGGCCATTGAAACAAACGTCAAATAACGAGCAGAATACCAAATGTTCAACTATTGAATTTACACTGATACGCCACTGAAGAACAGAATACCAAATATTACAATGGCAGTTCGATGGAAGGTCATTGGAAATCCACTGGTCTTAAATAACTAGCAGAATACCAAATGTGTAAAACTATTCCAACGACACTCTATCGACACTCCATTGAAACATTCATAAATTAGCAGACTTGGGCCCCAGAACCTTTCTTCCCCATCGGTTATCGGTTCTTCGATCGATGTGGCCTGCCCATTGCCACTTCAACTTGCAAATTTTAACAGCTATGTCGGTGACTCTGGTTCTTTGGCGAATATTCACGTTTCGGATCTTATCGCGCAAAGAAACTCCGAGCATAGCTCTCTCCATTGCCCGCTGTGTGACTCTGAGCTTTTCCAAAAGGACAACAGTTAAGGACCAAAAAATTACCTGTCAAAAATCTACTGAAAAACTATGGCTAAAATATTTTGCACAAAGACATCAAAGAGTGTAATAACTTCACGGCACCGTCTCCTCTACACAAAATAATAGATTAAGCTAATCTGCGTATTAATAGCTTTAGCAATTAGAGCGGCTATTATCGAGAAGGTCGCCTACGCACCTTTGTTTGAGCGCTAGCGCCGCCCTCTAGGCGCTACGCTAAATTGAGAGTTAATCATTAGACGCTCTCTGCCAACTGGTAGGATACTACTAGAATAGTCAAAGATATAAGTCTGTTATCTACAGCTAACCTGCATATCTGTCATAAAATATTGTCCCCTTGTATGCATGTTTTTATGCAGTAACTGCGTGGTGGCCGAGACTAGGTTGGCGGAACCCAGGCCGACCGAGGATGAGGTGGACTGACGACATCAGAAATACTGTCGGGAACGAATGGATGCGAATAGCGAGAGACCGGGGAGAGTGGCATAAACAAAGGGAGGCCTATACCCAGCAGTGGGTCACTCAGGGCTGATGATAATGATGATGATGATGCATGTTTTGGCCCAACGCGCGATACTAGCAGATCAGTTGTTTTCTTCTGTAGGTAGGTATTTGTTGTTCGCTGGGCCTGAAATGGACATTGTCCTTTACACAGTCAAGTGAAAATAGAAGGAGGTAAAAGGGCTGAGGGTGGAAATGAGCTGATATATTTACGAGTTTATGAACTTAGAAACTTCTTGCTAAGAAAACCCAGGCGCTAGGCTGAGCGGTAATCTCTATAAGTAACTCTATTGTTAGAGTTACTTATAGAGATTAGATTGGTATTGTTAGAGAAGCACGAAAGCCTTTGATATAGCTTAATTCAATACTAAAGTCTTATCAGAATTAGGTTGGTGCATAGCTGCCGCTGGGTGGCGCTAGATAGCTTTGTAATAATTCAAAAGTGCAAATATACCTGAGAAGCATTTCAAGAGAAGCGCAACTCATACCAATAGATGGCGCCTTTCTTTATTCCCTTGATATGTTGCGAAACTTGACTGCGATACTAGCGCTACGGTATTTTGTAGAACCCTTTCGTGCATTATCTGACTGCAGCGCTTACGGAAGTTCGAGACAACCTATATAACGCTCAAATTACGGCGCCATCTAAGTTCGTACCGTTTTAAGGCAAATTTCCGAGTTACGCGTTATTTCTAATGTTCCGCTATTGTCTTTCCTCTTAGTCTATCTTCCTTGCTATTATTAAGAAATTAAAACTCACGACAGTTTATTGCAAACAACCAAAGTTTTGTGGGGTAATAACTTATTCAAAAAATTGGCTTCAAAGGGTATATTTTAAACTAAAGTAATTACTAAAGCGAAGTAGGAAAGCTATGCTTGGTAGAGAGACATGCAAGTTACACCCCAATCGGGATGCCAGGGCAGGTCCCAAGATCCCAACATCGTTATCCTACTCGTAGATAATGAAATTTTGTAACCGGAATAGATGCCTACAAACTGCCATGCAGTTCGGCAGAGTTGTGTAAATATAGCACGTATGTTATTCATCATCATCATCTTTAGCCGGAAGACGTCCACTGCTGAACATAGGCCTCCCCCTTTAACCTCTACACTGAACGACAGCCCGCCTTTTGCATCCACTGGATACCCGCGACTCTCACAATGTCGTCGGTCCATCTAGTGGGAGGCCTCCCTACGCTGCACTGCGAGACGCAGACGTATGTTATTCACAGAACAAATAATATATATTATTTAAACCCACAGGTACAGACTTTGTGTATATTTTCCATAGAGAAGTTCCGTTGGTTACATTACAAGCATCTAGAATTGAATAAGAAGAAACTGAATCCAAAAAAATTGCTATTCTAGATAATCTACCGTTACATCTAACATTAAGCCAGGCCATAATGAGACAACCGACGGACATTGATGGTATCAACTTGGAAAACAGCACAGAAATATAGTTCAGCGCACAAAGTAAAAACAAGTACACCTTGTGATAAAGACATAAACATAGCATCGATAAATTAAAATTTAACTATCTACAGCGACCTTCGATGGCTTATAAGACCACTTTGTAAAGTAGCCCACCACCTACACGTAGGAACCAGATCACAGGGCACTGATTCTGACGCACTCGAGATTATCTTGGCTAGAATCTGTAGTTACAACTCTCATGAGTAGAGACCGAATTATAAGCACTTGTGTGTTTATCACCCGTGTATGCATATTTTATCGAAGATCTAGTGATGATGCATATTTTTGGTAGCCAAATCTAACCATACATATAGTTATAGAGTCACAATCGTGCCAAAATAAAACCGAACCAAAACTCGGCGCACGCTACAAATTGCGTAGACTTTTTGGTTAGTTACAAGGTAACCGCGATCCGACTACAACGACGCGCGATGTCAGAGCTACGATGACATAGCGGACAACTAACGTTGAACACTATGCAAGCGACATAACGTCTAAATTGGATTAAATGTAGCAATGAACTATATCATTGATACAATGTATGTACAATGACGCTCCGACGTTTTTTGACTGTCTTCACTGAGAGATTGTGAGTCTATAGGAATTGTATCTCGGCCAAACCTAGCTCTTTGTGGCCGCACAGCCCTTAAAGCGCAATTAGTAGCTGTACATTTGTTATTTTTGAACGAGCTAAGAGAAGTATGACACGTCGGCGTTTCTATGCATTTTTAACCGACTTCGAAAAGGAGGATGCTATCAATTCGACTGCATGTTTTTTTTTTTTTTTTTTTTATTTGTTACGCGATTACTCCGCCAATTTAGAATTGTTTTTGATGATTATTTTTTTGGTTGGTAGGTCATAACTCATAGGTGGTCTCATATTTTTTTGTGTATTTGTTCGACGATGACTTGCGCATCATTGATCTGATCTTTATAAAATTTTATAGGCAAATAGTTAATTTCGATAACTAATTTTTAATTTCGGTCCTGCCAGGGGTTGCAAAGATATTATAGAGGTCGCGAAGTCTCAGTTCGGGACGATAAATTAAAATATTATGGGGCTCGGTAAAACGTAGACTCCCGCGAGATGACGAAAATATGTGATTTAAAAACTGGTTGTGTGCAAAAGACTAAGAAAGAGAGTAGATCGTTATGTCTGCACCTAACTTTTTATTTGTTCGACCAACCACCCGCATTCTTCAGGTTCCCGTAAACATGGTGCATGTAACTGAGCCGAAATATCGGGAGCTCATTCCACAACCATACCACGGTAAATATCCCGTAAATAATCATATAACTTTAGTTAACAACCGTGATAGTTTAAAACAGTGGTTGTGTGCAGTTTATTTTATTGGATGTTTTGACACTTTTAATTTTGCATATTTGCATGCATATATTTTGAGCTTTTCATGTTGCATATAATCCGATCTCTAAAAATCCAGAGTCACCAACATAGCTGTTAAAATTTGCAAGTTGAAGTAGCAATGGGCAGGCCACATCCCTCGAAGAACCGATAACCTATGGGAAAGAAAGGTTCTTGAGTGGAGACCACGAACCGGAAGACGCAGCGTCGGTAGGCCTCCCATTAGATGGACCGACGACATTGTGAGAGTCGCTGGCATTGAGAGGATGCAGATGGCAGGCTGTCGTTCAGTATGGAGGTTAAGAGGGAGGCGTATGTTCAGCAGTGGACGTCTTCTGGCTGATGATGATGATGATAATCCGATCTCTACTCATGAGAGTGAGAGTGACCGAGATAATCTCGAGCGCCCGAGAAAAGGTTCCCAGATTACTTCACAATCGGTGTAAGAAATCATCGGTGACTTTCGAAGTAATAATTATTTCGTTCGAAGGAGCTTAATTGAAAAATTTATTGAAAAGTTATGCAAATTATGATACGCTGACGCATCGTGAACTTTGTGGGACTGTTTCTATCTGATTTAATATCACTCCACAATTATTACAACCAGGGGCCTTACGCCTAGCTCATACATTTCATACAATTTCATCTTTCTGGTCTCCACTCTAGAACTTGTCTAGCTCTAAAGCTAAGCGGTTAAATTGTTAAAAAGCTTTTCCGTGTTATCTATTAAGCAATGAAAGAATAATTAAACTCTAAAACAATGATCTATCAACGAGACCTGTCTAACTTGGCCCATCCATCATAACTACAAGTCTTTATCACATTAGCATATAACCTACGATAACATACCTACATGTTGTTATAGATTCACAATAGGTTGGGGTAATTGCGCACTAAGCGGGTGCTAGCCAGTCGATACCTTTGGCCTTCCAAAGACTAGAAAAAAATAATGAAAAAATGAGTCTCTTTGACACTCAATACCTTTATAAGTTATTATATAGAATCTAACTCGGCTGGGCAGCGTTCGGTAAACTTCGCAACGTCTTCTCGTCAAAAATACCTCAGTGCCTTAAGACGAAAGTCTTCGACCAGTGAGTGTTACCAATGATGACATACGGCACTGAAACGTGGTCTCTCACTATGGGCCTCATAAGCAAGCTCAAAGTCGCACAACGAGCTATAGAGAGGGCTATGCTCGGTGTTTCTCTACGAGATCGAATCCGAAATAAGGAGATCCGTAGACGAACGAAAGTCACCGACATAGCCCACCGGATTAGCAAGTTGAAATAGCAGGGCACATATCACGCAGAACAGATGGTCGATGGGGCCGAAAGGTTCTGGAATGGAGACAACGGACCAGTAAGCGCAGCGTAGGACGTCCACCCACAAGATGGACAGACGACCTAAAAGAGACCGCAGGGAAACGCTGGATGCAGGCCGCTTCCAACCGGCCCTGTTGGAGATCGATGGGGGAGGCCTATGTCCAGCAGTGGACGTCCTACGGCTGAAATGATGATGATGATGATGACCTTTATAAGAATTCGAGATTAAAAGTTATATATATTTGTATATAACTTATACTTATAGTTATATTTGTATGATCAAAACAAAAGTTATCTAACTAATATTACTGTATAACGCAACCAGTATATACCTAAATGGAGTATTAATTACCATCTTTATTCCTTCTGTTTAAAAGTTACATTTTGCCCTCGAATAAATGCTTGAAAAGCTAATTTGTATTTTTTCACGCATGACACATCTCGTCAGCCCGGGAAGACCGGCATAGATTTTTTTAAAGCATATAGCTTATAGAGTTTTTAAGCGTACGAGGGTTAGATTTCATATTCTAACATTTGTACTTGTATTGTTGTAATTTTTTATAGAACGCGCGAACTCCAAGTTTCTTACTGGCAAGAGACCGCGACAAATGGTGTTTTC
This sequence comes from Agriopis aurantiaria, assembly GCA_914767915.1. Classification (NCBI taxonomy): domain Eukaryota; kingdom Metazoa; phylum Arthropoda; class Insecta; order Lepidoptera; family Geometridae; genus Agriopis; species Agriopis aurantiaria. The sequence goes on from OU611994.1 coordinate 14,149,382, forward strand.
TAATTATGGAATATAAAATCCGATCACCAACGAAGTAAGTACAGGCATAAAATGTATAAAATAATGGGGACACCACTATCGCAAATGATTCCCACACCGAAACAGCTTGTAAGGTATAATGAACAGTTTGAACAGTGAAAATTAAATGAGCTATTTTATTCAATTATAACATTCAAAACCAACCAATAGAATAACGCCACATTGGAAATATTTTCGGATTTTTCTCTGTCAACTAACAGATAGTAAGAAGTAGAAACAGTAAGTATTCTTATGCAAGTGCACGATAACCTCACCATGCTTCAGTCTACTCTATATAACAATAGTTCTCACGGCAGCCAAACCCAAGGCAGACGTGGGCAGACAAACCTTGGCGGCTGTACTAGCATAGTGCGCGAAACATTACGCCTAGCTTACTTTATGATCCGGGAAATAAGGTCTCACGTACGTAAGTAGGTAAGATTCCCGGAAGGACTTTGCCGGGTATACATCTCTCTTTACATGACGACCGGCATGAAATGAAAAAAGGTGTTGTCTGTAAAGTCGGTTTACGGACGATAATTTTACGTCATAACGCTTAGGCCGATTGTGCCTCTCTATCGCTTGTTCCGCGCTCTCACTTGCACGCGCGGCTCCGGCGGAACGTGACAATTTTTCGTGCGTGCAGCCGGCGTTCATTGATTTATAAGACGTTATCACGTCAAAGTTAAATATTGCTAATGCGTACCTAAATACATTCCTGGTGGAAGTGCATTGGTACCCTAACTAGGACACCCTGTGAGATGGCACACCAATACCCTCCGCCGAACAAAGGTGATTGGTCATGTGATGATTAAATGGTCGGGCATGGTCGAGTGGTATTACGTCTACGCGTCTGCCAGGTCATGTACAGATCACGAGTTCGATTCCCGGCCGGGCATATATTTGAGTAACACCCAGATCTAGGTGTCTAGATCTGGGTGTGTGTTAGATAGCAATGAATGTGAAACGTTATTTATATTATTAGCGTTATTTTTAATAAATAAGGCGTTAAGGTTCAACTTCCGATAGAGACAATATCGTTGACCCGAGATGCAGCGGAACGAATACCACTTCGCTAAAAAGTAAGTAAGCTCCGCTAAACTTTCCTCATTCTCCACCCAAATCAACGCAGCTACGAAAGCTACTAAAGTGAAGATAAAGTCAGGAAACGTAGCAAGGCCTAGTGATTATTTATGTAGAGTACGGCCAACATAATTTAAGTCCTCTTCTATGGAATATTTAGTAATAAAAATTGGTGCACCAGGGGTGCAAGTACCGTTCTTTATCGGTCGTCAAATTGACAGTTGAGGTCGTCAAATTCGATAATATGCCATTTTTTCAGTACTTGCTGTGATCGATTCTATGGCATTTTAGCGAATTTGACGAACGATAAAGAACGGTACTTGCACTGCATGTTCGTTTCGCCAAAATCATTCACATAGAATATAAATACCTATCTACACATACACAAAATATCTACTTCCTACTTTTGCACATAGATTTTATGAGGTGATCTTTACCCAGAAACTGTAACGCAAAAAAACTGATTAAGCAGGTATTCTTTTACACCGTGCAATCTGATCATATTGTTATTGAATACAATTTGTATAAAAACATTACTATGTTAGACCTAGCGCACGCAAGCGAACGATCTCTAACGAACATCATACACTGTGTTCGTCAAACATATTCATGGCGATTCAATTTGTACGTTCTGTATGGAAGGTTTGTGGAGAACTTTGATATAGGTTACGTGATAACATGCCATGCCATAAAGCTGTGTAGGCACGTACGAACATGAACATAGTGAACACAAACATCAAACATGAACATTAGGTTTGTTCGTATGGACGGCATATTCGAACACGAACGCGAACATAGTTAGTAACAGCCGTGAACTCTATATCAATAGCCATGGCGGCGCTAATCGAAAGCTATTCAAACACCGTCCATACGGAACATACAAATATGATCGCCGCAAACATGTATGACGAACAGAGTGTTCGATGATCGTTAGTGGTACTCACGTGCGAACCAAGTTGTTGCGTATCATGCAACGCAACAATTTTGTTCGTACGTGCGTACACGGCTTAAGGAGCCAGCTATGGCTATTGATACTGTGAGTGTGAGAAGATGGGGTTGTGCGCGAACACCGGTCGAACATGATGTTCGTGTTCGCGATGTTTGTATTCATACGTGCGTACCCAGCTTAGGATTAGCTCGCGTGCGCCAGAGCTCAGCGAATGTCAATAGCTCGGTACTTTGCGAGCGGGGTAAACACCACAGCGATGGTAAACGATCGAGCGGAGTCTAGCGGCGTATGCGCTTAAGTTCACAAAAGGTAGTTTTTATCAAACAGACGAATAGACTAGACGATCGCTAAGCGGTTACTCTCTGCCAATCGAACTTCGGCAACGCTTGAGCGATAGGGACTGAAGAAATAAAATCGCTTCAAAGCGAATGCGCCGTTTGTCTATGCATGCTTGTGGACGTTTGGTCGCTCGGTCTGTACACAGCATTATATTTATTGGTTCGGCACAATGATATCATCTGATTCGCTAATCTAGTGGGTATGTAATGTAATAAATTTGCAATCATCATATTTCCTGAAATGGTTTTTACACGCGTCACGGTGGATAATTTACACTGACATTTAAAATGTACCTATGTTGGGTCATCAATTAACAGCAGCTACCTTTGTTTGGACTAGAATTTAATCACAATCTTTTGTAACGGTAGTAGTCAACCTGCCGCATGCTGTAAACCAGCTCTCCAATTTGTTAGGTATCTGCTACGAAACTTACATCAGGGGCCGTACCGTGAGCTCTTAAACGCGATTTAGTTTATTGAAATTACGTGAACGTTAACCTTAATGCACCGTGATACGGTTTGCTGTCGCTTAACTTTTCGCAGTCACCTAAATTGAAACGCTTTAAAAAGGTGGTACAAGCCCAGGGCCAAATAAGTTTGTCGAAACAATAGCTCAGTGGTATACCATGACCAGAGGCCACGTTGTGAAATAGTTAGCTCTAAAAAGCTCTGCAATTAGCATTCTCGCCAGAAATCGCGTAAAACCCAAGCACAATATTTAAGTGCAAAATAGGTATAGTTTTTTTCATTTACGATCCGAAGATCTATGGGCCAAACCACAGCAATGTAGATACCAAACGCTAAAAGGCTATAAAAAAGACTCCTTTGCAGCGACTGGATCGAAAAAAGCACTCCGCCGCAAGAAATTGAAAAATAGATGAGACCTTTGTCCTGCCGTGAGACAAGCATGGCTAAAATAAATAATAAATGAATAATGGCATAGTAGTGGTTGTGTTGTTCTTGCGAAAACATGAGAGAATAATTTATCCATCAGTAAGATTTCAAACTCAAAAATTCAAAGATGTCGTAGTCCTTCAGTATTACAACTGGCGCCTACCCCCCCCCCCCCCCCCCCCCCCTCCCCCCCATATATACATACATTCATAATGCAAGTGTTAATACAATTACAATCAATACAAATACGTTGTCTTGTCGTTCCAGTCCTGGGGGTCTACTACAATCTCTTAAGAGTATTAATTTTTTCAGTCTTTTGGTTTTCTCTCACTCTAATTCAATACAAATTCATTCATTCATACCATGTGATTAGACCCATCAGTTTTTACAATAATTGTTTCGTACATATATGTAAATAAATAAATAAACAATTATTCATCATAATAGGCATGACGACAAATATTTTTTTTATTACCTCATAAAAAAGCTTATCATAAATAGAGCCCATCAACGAAAACAAAATTAAAATTAGTTCAAAAATAAATAAGATAATAAGCATTTTAATTTCATGCTAGACAGAGAGCGCACTATACTGAGCCGTGACGCCACGCCTCAGATACACCATACAAATGCTATACTAACACGCTTTGCGAGAAAGGGATAGGGCATCCCCTCTCTATCCCCACCTAAAACTTTAAACACTCATATCTCAGAGATTTATCATTCAATTTAAATTATTTTTTCAGTATTTGTAATGTATTTAGTTATATTCATCGCTAAGCTTGTTATCTATACTAATATTATAAAGAGGAAAGATTTGTATGTAAGTATGTTTGTAACGAATTGGCTCAAAAACCACTGGACCGATTTGAAAAATTCTGTCACTGTTGGGAATCTACACTATCCCCGGGTGACATAGGCTATAATCTAAACCCGTGCGAAGCTCGGGCGGACCGCTAGTTTGTAATAATTTAAATATTAGGACACATGCCTATTATCAGAGGTACAATAAATAAATAAAGTATTAAAGCAAAAATCTGCAATGACATAGTCAAAATGAATATTAAATAACATCTAGCATTGTATAAGTGACCATTTTCTTAATATGTCTTTGTCGGCAATAGGTAATTTATGTAACTTTTGTCCAAACAATGTTTTTAATTTAAGAAAATCGAAGAGGGGCAAGAGAAAGTTCGTTGTAAGCATGAAATAAGTGTGGTAGGCCCCCCAGTTGCGTAATCCGGCATCGGCATCTAGATCACAGATCGTATCTGGTATAAGCTTATCGGTGCGCGTGCGCCATCGACAAGGCTGCGACCTTACGGCTTTGGCGGGCCCGGGTCATGTCGCTCGCCGATTTAAATGCTTTATGAGCTCTAAGATAACTTGTCAAAAGGTAAGCGGTGATTCGATTGTATTTTCCATCGAACATAATTATAGGAGTGATCGACAAAATTTGAATGCAGGACTTAAGAGACAGCGAAGGCATCCATAGGCTCGAACATTGGAATTTTTTGAAGATATATGAATCAGAGTGCACACTTCGACCAAAATAAAATGAATGGACGGGCCATAACCATTGAACTTGCTCAGTAAAAACGAGTCAAAACCGTCGGACATACGAGTATACTTCAACACCTAATTGTAACCTGTACATGGTTATAATTAGGTATAATTTTGTCAGATGTTTCGTTATCATGTAACAACAGTCTTGTGTCGCACTTCCTACGGCTAGAGACCGACTGAAACGAAGGGAGCGCCGGCGCTCATTTAGTCATCTTCAAAAATGCGCTTCTTCTAGACCTGTCCATTCATTTTATTTTGGTCGAAGAGTGCACATACAAAATTACAACTACTTACACTTCAAAATAACATTTTATAACTTTTAAGTAAAGTCTAAATTGATTACCACGAAACGTTTTATTTATTTTTTTGGGAAAAAGACCGAAAATCTATCAATATTATTTTTCCCGCGCTCGGCCTTGAGGGGCATTTCTTGCCCCTACAACAAGCGATCAACATATTATGTCTGAATTTCCGCATCAGGAACACTAAGCTTGTTGTGAAAATTTACGAATATACATACCTACTTCATAAATAAAGTGTAGGCATCATCACTAATGATTTTTGAAAGATGTGGTGACGATGAATGTTTCAAATAATTGCTCGTAGCATTGCATATCGAGTAAATAAGCTCGTAAGCATACATTTATACTAAAACTATGCTAGCTCCCAAAAATAAGGCTAGGCTAAATAAATAAAAGCTAGGCTAGGCTAGGTATAATTACCCTAATCTCTTGCTATGTTTACCTGTATTACCTTCTCTGCTTCCATTTAAACTAGTTTGTTGTCCCGAACTGTGATTCCCCTCCATACCATCCCATCTTCACAATCCAGGGGCCTTACGCCTGTTTAAAGCTCCAGTTTAGGTGATGAAAAAAAGTTGCGTGACCGCGAACCGTATCTGGGAGCGTTAAGGTTCACGTTCGCGTGATTTTCCAAACTGCGCGGTTTTAACGTTAGTTTGATACCGCGTAAGCAGTTGTAGAAAAGCCCCAGGCCCATTTTGCTCATATTCGAACATAAAAATTTGATTTGGATAAATGAGTTGCTTACAAAGTTAGATGACTATCGGATCAACGGTACAAAAGTTTTCGTCGATCAAAATATACAAACAAGTCACGACTCAAAAATATACGACAGAAGAAAAAAACCCTCTTATAAATACATAAAACACTGGTTTCTTTCCGTAGACTATGAGACCTTTGCTTCGCTCGGTCAAATAAACAAACGTGAGTGATTCATTTCCGCAAAAATGCGTTCATACGACTTGTAAGGCCATTATATTGTTTATAATGGACGTCAGACTGCATTCATCAGTCAATCCGATACAAGCATGGCTCAATAGACCCAATCAGAGCTTTGGAACAATAGCCACATACCCACCGTGTCACAATTTGTATCGCTTTGCTATGACAAACTCGGCCAAGCTCTTGACAAATGGTGCAGTCAAACGTTATCAGATTGACCTTGGACCGAACACTGGCCAAAGTGTGCCATTTGTTAGGGCAGGTAGCGTTGGACAGTCACGTTTAGAGAAGATAATTTATTAGCGCTAACCGGCTTGTATTACCACATCTCACCTGATATTATAAGATTTAAGGTTACACAGAACGGTTATACTAAGTCTAATGAAGGTCATTGTACAAATTTTACTGTGGGATACTCTAAAATTGCTACAACAATCAGCTAAAGTCCGGTTCTTCTGGGTGCGCGACGACAGCACTGTTGTAAAGAGCTACATATCTAATGTGCGAATCAGTGGACCATAAATTCAATATTTGAGAGAGGCCATGGTTGGGCGCATGAACTTGTCCCTTAAGGCAGTGGGGAGAGGGCAACCTGGTCAAGTTCAATGCAGCTAATCATCATCTATACTAATATTATAAAGAGGAAAGATTTGTATGTAAGTATATTTGTAACGAATTGGCACAAAAAGTACTGGACTTATTTTAAAAATTCTTTCACTGTTGGGAAGCTACACTATCCCCGGGTGACATAGGATATAATCTATACCTGTGAGAAGCTGGGACGGACCGCTAGTATAATTATAATTGGCTACCAAAAAGCTGGGTATCCTTTCGAAGGTGCGACAGTACTTCACGTCGGAACAGTTGCACACACTGTATCAAGCACAGATTCGGTCGTGTATGGAGTACTGCACCTTTGGGATGAATCAGCCAAATACCAGCTTGAGGCGAAGCTCATCTGTAACGAAACCCTTGTACAGGCTAGCTACAAAGCCATGACCATTGGCCATGTCACATTAGGAATCTCCATAGGAACGCACCGGGTCTACTATAAGTATGCGTTGTTGCATAGATTTCCGTTCTATCATCCCGGATCAAAGTCAATCGGATTGCTAGTCAATCGGTATTTTATCGGATACATTTCGGGGAGTACATTGAATTTGCATAACGTCATTCCTTCCTGCCCATTTTCCGGACTGCCAGGACGGGCACGAAAAGACGACACCGTTTTAGGGTTGATATTTCTCAAACCCGAACGAAGCGCTTTAAATCCAATTGTATTGTGCGAACTGCTAGTCTGTGGGATGTGCTGCCTGAATGGGTGTCCCCAGATAGTTACAGTCTGGGTGTCTTCAAGTGAATCTCAGGTAGATTCACTTGAAGACACCCAACAGCTTCGTTTAGTAATTTTTAAGATTGATAATGATTTAATGATTTAATGATGAATCAGACAGTCAGTCAGTCAGGTGGTGAGTGGTGGTGGGGGCGCGTTTTGAAGGCTACAAGTGGTGATGACTGTGTTTAAACAAAAACTACTTCAATCTCCTCCGAAGGTGAAAGAAAATTACCTATCCATATAAAAGTAGATTCAGAGTAAAATCCATTTTCCTTATCCAAATCTTATTTAAATTTCTAAAGCAATTAGCGCAGAATTTACAAGTTCAATTTCAGTGAGTCACCAGCACGCTTTAACTACTATTTTTATACATTTAACATTGAACGAGATACGTTCTTAGTACCAATAAGTGGAAATGTGGCCACTTGCCCTTAACGGGCGTGTGTCACTTCGTAAACTATTTCAAAATGTGACACTACACGAGTTACTAAGTAAATATGATTTAATCTGTGACTCACTAACTGTATTATAACTGCTTTAAATTGTGCAAGTTTTTTGTGACGTAAAATAATTAGGTCAAATGTTTCTTTTAGGAATCTTTATAGTATATGCCAAAGTCACAGAGAAAACGGCCATTGACCTATACTACTATAACTGCTTTAAATTGTGCAAGACTTTTGTGACGTAAAATAATTAGGACAAATGTTTCTTTTAGGAATCTTTATAGTATATGTCAAAGTCACAGAGAAAACGGCCATTGACCTAGGTATTATGTTAGCACCGATTGAAAACGATAGTATCGCTCTCAATACATGTACCAATGCATCGCTTCCCTGTTGTTTTACGCTATACAGAGTTATGCATATACTCTGTACTAAGCCGAAAGGAGGTCATTGGTACTCATCGTTATGAACAACTTTTACTATGGGACCAATCCTGAAATCACGAAAAAATCTGCTGTTTCATACATTTTGTAGTGTCAATGACCGTTTTCTATGGAACAGCAATTTTTATGACGATTTCAGGATTGGTCCCATAGTAAAAAAAATACATAATGATGAGTACAATGACCTCCTTTCGGCTTAGTACAGTCTATATGCGTAAACGTATATTGCATTTAACACGACATTAAAACAGAAATACCCTAATGATTCGCATAAGAAACTGCTTGGAAGATTACATCAGGTAACAAAATAATGTAAAATCTAAGTACAATCTATATAGTTTCATTGTTGATACAGAATACTTTAATCAGAATACTTTTTTTAAACATATTATTACGTGGTTTTCACTCATTTTATTTATATTACACGGGAATTACTCACGTAAGATTAAGCCGGTCACTCCGACTATAGTGCCAAGCGAGACGCAGCCGCGCGCGCGCATTCACCTAGAAAAAGACTGCCTAATGCGGTTGAAACTATAGTCGGAGTGACCGGCTTAATCTTACGTGAGTAATTCCCGTGTAATATAAATAAAATGTTATTAATAATATGTTTGCCTTTGACCACCATCTCGCCAGATGTAAAGCGATGTTGCGGTCTACGGTAGAGCACGCTTGCCTAGAAGAAAGAAAGAAAGAGGAGAATTTCACACTGATAGAAAGCTACTCTATCCCTAAATAACATGCTATGTTTAGTTCACAATTTTTTTATTAGTTTTTTGTCCTCTGTATCAAATGTTATGGTGTGAACAGTAAAAAGTTAATCAATCAATCATAGATAAAATAAAATAAGTAGTTTGATTAAAAATATATATATTATGTATCAGTTTAAAATTAATTACTTTCTAGTCTAATATATCTAACTATAAATGCTTCTATGGCTTGATTCACATCTAGCACAGCGTAGTTCTATAATTAAAAAAAAGCTCATAAAAGTATTTACGATATAATTTTTACATTAACATAATAAAGTTATATGATTATTTACGGGATATTTACCGTGGTAAGGTTGTGGAATGAGCTCCCGATATTTCGGCGCAGTTACATGCACCATGTTCACGGCAAGACTGAAGAATGTGGGTGGTTGGAGTACAACCGTGATAGTTTAAAACAGTGATTAACATAATAGTTAAACAAATATCGATATTCACTGAATAAATAAGGTATAACATACTACTTATATCTAAAAATATATTTATAAAATCATTAATTTACATAATCATGGATGTTGGGTCTGGTACAAAATTTCTGATGCCTACCGATGTTTTAGACACTTTTGAGTCTCCAAAGCGCCATACTAATGACTGTTAGACCAAAAAAGGAAATTAAAATACAAGGAAGTAGCGAAGGACTATACTTTTTGTTCTGGAAATGTAGGAAATCTCAAAAATCTCAGAGCTACTCGACCACGCATCGCATCTTTTCGGGCTTACCCCGTAACATATTATAATGTATAATTAAATCAGAATTAGTTCATATAAAATACAGGGTTACGTATATACCCTGTACTAAGCCAAAAGGGGGTCATTGTCTTATCATTAAGAACAACTTTTACTAAGGGACTTTAAAATAACGAAAAAAAAAACTGCTGTCCCATACGTTTTGTCGTGTCAATGACCATTTTCAATTGAACAGCTGATTTTTTTTTTTGTAATTTCATAGTTTTTTTTTTGTAATGATGAGTACTATGACCTCCTTTCGGCTCAGTACAGGGTGTTTGCGTAACCCTGTATAATAAATAATAATGTACAAACAAATATCTTACGATTAAGACCCATCTTGATTGTGCAACTGCTTCAGCTGTTTCAGCACCGTATCCAGCAGCTTTCTTCTGTCTCTCTCATTCTTCTTCAGAACGGAGAAGACGGATGCCTTCTGCTCTGCTTCTTTGAACTTCTCGAGAAGGGAGGCGGCGTCGCGCGGCGTCACTAGTGCGTATTTGCCGCCCTCTATGCCGACATCGTGGAGGTAGGACGACCAATCCCAGCCGGTTATGAGGTCTAGCAGTTGCCTGTAAAAAAAAAACTTTGTTTTTTTAACCCATCGGAGGGTTTATTTGAGTCTTTGAGCGTTTGAGACACTAACTCGCCTGTCATTAAGCGATGATGCGTTGTTTGGAAGGAGGTGAAGGAAGACCATTTGCCCAGAAGTGAGGCAGGATATATATATATATTTTTTTGCCTAATTTCAGATATTACGTGTTAACCATCTGCGCTAAAGATAATATAACCACTTGATAGCGCATGTAGTCAAAATTTCCTTTTGCAAAATGAAGCCACGTCGGTCGCGGGGCAGCTTCTGATGGAAGACTCGACGCGACTCGACGCTTGTCACGCTCAAAATAGTTTAGGTTGACATTTTAGAACCTTCGGTTTACGGCGGGGTGAAGGATGAGCAGTCAAATGGTTATATTGTCATTGATCTTCGCCAACATCAGGTGAACTGTAGTCAAACGCGTAGTCTGTTAAACATAAAAAATACTGGCACTATATTTGTGTCGTTTAGAATAACTTTTTTTAAATGCCACGTGTGCCAAACAAATGGTAAGCAATCACCTATAGATACCTGTAACACCAGGGGCAATCGAACAAATACCACAGAACCAGAGCTCACCGTAAACTGGCGAAGTGTTCCAGCAGTTCTCCCTCCCTAAGCCCCGGCACTGGTTCTCCAGCTGCGAACTGCTCGCACTGAATCACGTCCAGGTCCAGCTGGTACAGAGCTCCGGAAGAGATCTGCTTCACAGCTGGATCTAGGAGCAAGTTGCGGAGGCGGGTCGCGATGCGATTGGTCGCCGCTCTTACTGCTGCCACTCTAAAACAAAAATTTAAGAGTTTTTAACCTGGGACAGCTATTTCTTTTTTGTTATACTGGAATTTTCTTTTTAAGAGTAATGATGAGAAAAATTCACATAATGATTTAAAAAAAAATATAATGAATAGTTAGCTATTCATTATAATTTATTACAAAACGGCTTACATTCACGTTATGTTTAGCGGTCGAGACGATCGACCGGTTTCAGAGCCATTAGGGCTCCTTCATCAAGAAATACGCGCGCTCCCGGAGACGGTCGCCCGCGCACTCGTGCTGCCAAGACCGCGGTTGCGGTTGAGGTCATGTTATGTTTATCGGTCGATCGTCTCGACCGACCGAAAAACATAACGTAAGTGTAAGCTGTTTTTGACGAGTTTTTTTGTTTTTGTTTTGATTTTATGTGTTTTGTTTTGTTGTTGTGTTTTGTTTTGTTGTTATATGTTTTGTTTTGTGATGCTAGTTGTTTCACATTGTAAAAGACATGGTATTTTTTAAAATGTTAAATTAGTATGCTAACAAAATAAAACAATAATTATTATACTATAAAAGAGTATCCAATATCCATTGTTGGTCCAGTTGGTAGTGAACCTACCTTCTGAGCCTGAGGGCGTGGGTTCGATTCCCACGTAGGACAAACATTTGTATAATGAACATTTGTGTTTGTTCTATATCTGGTTGTTAATATCTATTTAAGTATGTATTTAAAATAATATATGTATGTATATCAGTCTCTGGCAGCCATATCGCAAGCTTTGCTTAGTTTGGGGTCAGATGACCGTGTGTGCAAAAATGTCCCAAATATTACTAAATATTATTTGCATAGTGACTTTTTATTTATTGTTCATTTACCTAGCTCTTTCTGGTAGCTGTTCCAGGGAAGTGAGCACTCCCTTCAAGTAACTGATCATATCTGTCACGAACGATGACGCTTGTCCGGTGGGCTCCACTGAAAACACAAGACAGAAATCAGGAGCGCGTTCCGTATCACGCCAACAGCTAAATAATAGGCTGAAGATTTAACTTTTTATGTAACTCTGTCCACCTATTTATTCCAGCCGTTATGTCCGGTGGAGAGTTATTTATAGATGATAAAATAGGAGCATAATTATTATTTTATAAATACGTGACGAAATGTGCAAGTCTCTCAGCTGACCGTAAGCGCTGGTCATGCCCATAATAGTTGATGTCATAATCATTATCCTCCTCTTCCTCAGTTCTTTTGCTCACTGCTGAGTGTCGTGATGCTCCCGATCTTCTGTACTTTGGCGACAAATCTGCTTCCATCTCTGACGGTCTCCAGCCTGGTACATCGCGCCAGAGATGTTCGTGCCGAACTCTTTTGACACTTGGTGGGTCCATCTTGTTGGGCTACGCCCCCTAGGTCTTTTTCCTTCCATTTTGCCGGTCACTATTAACTTCTCCAGGTTGTCGGAGGGCTTTCGGGCGATGTGTCCGAAATACTGCAGCACTCTATGCAGACAAATGCTCGAGAGTCTCTTTGTAAGTTTTAGTTCACTAAGGATTGAGACATTTGTTCTATGAGCAGTCCACGGAATACGTAGCATGCGTCGCCAGCACAACATTTCAAAAGCGTCGATGCGTCGTCAGTCAGCAGATTTAATGGTCCATGATTCGGCGCCATACAGAAAAATGGGAAAGACCAGTGTTCTTACAATGTATACTTTTGTCTTTTTCAGTATGTTACGGTCCTTCCACACTTTGTCAAGCAGTCATCGCCAATTTTGTCATTCCAATGCGTCGTCTTATTTTGCCTTCTGTCCCACCATTGTTGGATATGCTCGAGCCTAAATACATGAAGTCTTGCATCATTTTTATAATCAGCCTTTTAACAGTCCACTGCTGGACTTTTAGCCTGCCCCCGAAAGGGTGATTGGGCCATATCCACCACGCTGGCCCAGTTGCGGGTCGGTGGATTCATACACCATTCATTCGCCATTCATTGGCCCAGTTGCGGGTCGGTGGATTAACATACGCCATTGAATTTCTTCTCCGTAAGTATGCAGGTTTCTTCACGATGTTTTCCTTCACCGAAAAGCCAGTGGTATGAAAATCCGTACATAAACTCCAAATTTCTCATTGGTACGGGCCCGGGGTTTGAACCTGCGACCTCACGCTTTCAAATCTAGCGGTCTCCCAAATAGGCTACCACGGCTTATATAATAGTTGAAGTGCCCCCCAGAAATTCTTAAAAAACATGAGATAAAATTCTCACCCAAAAGCCAGTCGTAGTTCTCGAGGTCAAGAAACTCGTCGACCTTCTTCTCAAGATTCTCGCATATCTGTTGCTCGGCGTCGTCGCGTGCCGCTTGGAACATGCTGCCCGCCGCCTGGAACATCGGAAAAAAAACTGGTCCTTATACCTCACCTTGATTGTAAGTGGCTTTTACAACTGACCGCTACCGTGGGCCAGATAGCACGTAACATTTTAGGTCCCGGTAAACAATGTGCGTTTGCGCAGCCTGAAAAATAAGCTACTCAGCCTGTACAAACTTACTACTTTTGTATTTTAACACAACTGCATAACAGTCTGATGGACTTTAACAAACTACCTAATTGTCTGTTGGACTAAAACTCAACTGCATAACGGTCTGTTGGACTTTAACAAACTGCATAACGGTCTAATTGCATTACGGTCTGTTGGACTTTAACAAACTGCATTACAGTCTAATTGCATTACGGTCTGTTGGACTTTACCAAACTGCATTACAGTCTAATTGCATTACGGTCTGTTGGACTTTACCAAACTGCATTACAGTCTAATTGCATTACGGTCTGTTGGACTTTACCAAACTGCATTACAGTCTAATTGCATTACGGTCTGTTAGACTTTACCAAACTGCATTACAGTCTAATTGCATTACGGTCTGTTGGACTTTAACAAACTGCATAACGGTCTAATTGCACTTTACACAGATGACGTTTTGGTTTGTGGTTATCTCGAGCAACAGTTTTGATGTGGACTGTCAATCTCTGTTTGATCTGTCATCACAGATACATTAGAACAAAGAAGTATGTATGTATTTGTAAGGAGGCATAATAATAATTATACCTATACCTACGTTAATATACCTATTCTTAAAGAAAACTACTTTATTGTTGGAAAGATCACGCAACTGTGTCATGTCTGTTAAAGATTTCTCATCGTGTGGGGTCGAAGCCTATCTACTTTTTAGTTTAAGTTTGTACATGAAGGTATAGTCTTGAAGTTGGTTGTTGGTTTTTTTATATTAATTCTGGACGCGAATGATTGAATGTCTAAAGTTTCTGCGTAAGGAGGTTAGACTTTAATACAACAGCTAAAAGTCTACACTCAAATAGCAGATTTACAAACATATGCTTTTTTTGTTTACTTACTTGTGTGGTGACAAGCTCAGAGCCGGTGATGTTGCTTATGAACTCGTAAAGGCATATCGTCGCGTCTTCCAAGTACTTCGTGTCCACTATGATCTGGAATTGAGCATGTTATAATATTAAGGAGATATTCACCTAGATCGGGAAATTCAAATTGCAAACAGTTTTCTTGCCCTTGTAGCTAGGCTGGGTAATCATTTTAAGGCAAGTTTTTTCGGTAACAGAAAACAAATAATATGTCATAAATTAATTTAAAAAATTCATTATTAAGCTCAGAAAAACAGTAATATATGTGAATGGAAATTTTAATATTGGTTGCCTATATTAAGGTACAGACTTTTGAAGCTTTTTATTTAGACATAGCATACCAAATTTAAAAAAACCAGGGTATCATAGATTATATGCGTCTTTCAGTTTAGAGCATGTTTAAGTAGAGATAGTATGGCTATTAAACTGGAATAAAACTTTCATTTCATTTTTGGCTACCGGACAGTTTTTTTTTTTTTCTTCAAAAAGCTGATTAAATGTTATGCCGATTACCGGAAACAAAATTAATATGTGTTCAAAATTAAGGAAGTTATGAGCACTTTAATGTCTTGCTAGACAGAAAGCGCACTATACTTTCAAATGCCATGCAATCACTTCGCGAGAAAGAGACAGCATGTCTTCCTAAAAAATCTCAGAAGTTTATAAACCGTTTTAAATCATTAGTTCAGGATACACATTACATTTTATAAATTTTTACTCCAAGCCTGATTATTATGAACCAATTAAACAACTGTCCTATAGCCTATTGGACAGAGAGGGTGAAATACAGAGATAGAGAGAGAGATCGGCCTTTTTTTAATGTAGTGCGTAGTAAGACTTTTTACCTGAACCAGTTGCATAAGAGGCAGCGGGCGACGGAAAAGCGCTTCGAGGCAGCCGGTGAATGAACGACTCAGCAAAAGCGAGGCGGAGTGGCGCGCCGCAGCCGCGCGCCGACCTCCTCCCAGCCCCAGTCCTGCCAAATGTGTATGTTTTTTATCCGTTTCGTATGTAAATTAGGAAGTTTACATACGTTAGTAGGAATTAACTCAACAAACGCGTTACCCAACAAAAGTAAATAATAGGTAAGAAAGTCATGGTTGCCTAACATTCGAGAATAGACGGGGATTGCGGGATGTCCAAACTATTTTGCCTTGCCAAGGATGAAACTAAGGGTGGGTTGCACCATCTTACTTTAGCAATATCAAACATCGACATTTCAGTTAAAGTACCAGTTAGGCAAAAAATTCGTTGCACCATCTGACAATTGTTTAATGACGTCATAACTTTAACTGTTACCCGTAACTGCCCACGCTTCGCTGGTTATGTGTTATTGTTTATGTTAAATATCTGTCAGATGTTAAAAATGTTTTAACTGTGTACCTGGGGTAAATAAGTTCTCATTTGACTTGCAACCCTGGTAACTTTAACTATGTTAGTTAATACGCTGGTGCAACGCATTTCGCAGTAACTGCTAAAGTCAGCGTTACTTTAACTACTACTATGTTGCAACCGAGCCTAGATATGCCGAGCTGACTGCCAACCTTCGCCAAGAAGACGAATGCCATGGAACAAGAGCTAAATTAAATAATAATATGTTAGTACCTGTAGAGTATTTGAGCCACGCATAGATGAATTCTTTCACTTGGACGTACACCGCTGGGACTACTGAAGAGAACGGAAACCTGTATGGAAAGATCTCAGTAATTTTTTTGTATAAGGGACTAGGCTCACTACAACAGACCATTAGCATTATTAGCAGCATTAGCAGTCTGGTACGTTCATTTACCAGACTCGAAAAAAACGACAGACCATAGAATCTTATCAACAACACTATAAAGTAGTGGATGGAATCTTATCAACAATGCTATAAAGTAGTGGATATAATCTTAACAACAATGCTATAAAGTAATGGATATAATCTTAACAACAATGCTATAAAGTAATGGATATAATCTTAACAACAATGCTATAAAGTAATGGATAGAATCATCATCATTCTGCTTCATCATCATCAGCCAGAAGACGTCCACTGCTGAACGAAGCCATACCTGATGCCCGCGGCTCTCACAATGTCGCTGATCCATCTAGTTCTAGTCTCCACTCTGAAGCCTTTCTTCCGCATCGGTTATTGGTTCTTCGCTCACGACTTAGTACAACTCAATACCTATTATTTCAGTACAGACAGTACTCACGTTCTCGGGAAAGGTTGTGTTTCGAGCTCATCTCCGTCGTATGGATACGTGTCCATTACGCCATCGTATTGCTCTTGATTTTCCACCTGTAAGATATAGTTAAATTGTAACAACAATGTGACCAATGTATTAGGTACCAGTTTAGTAAAACGCCTCAAGGTGTCAAATCGGTAAGTCTCTTCAAGGTGTCAAATTAGTAACTTCCTCGTATGAAAGGTAGGAAAATTATGGAGCAGCTGTTATCATTAAATTTGTATGGATTTGACAGCTGTCAGGGGTGGCCACTTCATGTTATTCGCAGCTATTTTGGAGGGGTCATCATCATCATCATCATCATTTCAGCCGTAGGACGTCCACTGCTGGACATAGGCCTCCCCCATCGAAACCATCTTTGGAGGGGTATGAGCGAGAAAATAATTCAGATATGGACATGGCTGACTGGCAGCTGTAGCACAAAAATTTTACACCGATTATTATATGGATACAGCCGCTCCATACACTTCCTACCTGTCTATTTCTACAAAGTATCAAAATTGGCAAGTAACTCTTTTATCGAGGTGTCATTTCTTAGCAAGATAATGAATATAGATGTTTACCTCAATGGGGGTAAAGGTAGCGTTGTCCAGTATATCTCTGAAGACGACCACCCATCTCTGCATCAGCACTTCAGTGTAGTGTTCTGCCATTTCCTGCAATAGCAGTGGCAATGGATCGGTGGGCAGTCCGTAGCACCTGACAAATAATTTTATTTCTACACTTATATAAGGTCTAGAGTTTAAGATGAGATAAGGTATCATTATAAGACCACACGTGGCAACTGCACAGTCCACCTCCAAATTACATTGTCCCTGCTGAAGAGCTCCCCCCAGGCCATAAAGAACCATGGCCCACTTGGAAAACCCTGAACCGACTTCGGTCCAAAGTGGGCCGAAGTCGGGATAATATGGCAAAGTGGGGTTATATAAAGGGCTCTGACACCGAATGTATTTGTGGTGTGAACCCTCAGACAATGACACACTTGATGGACTGTGCAGCGTGTCCTACAACTTGCACACAAGACGACCTGAATGAAGCCACGCAAAATGCCATTGAGGTGGCAAAGTTTTGGTCTAGAAACTTGATTTGAAAATAGAATTGTATTTTGCGGAATATCGACTCGAAAGAAGAAGAAGATAAGACCACATAAATAAGGAAAACAGATACACCAGATACATTACAATAAACCTATTATCTAGGTTTTTAACAGGCAGCCATATCGCTTCAAGCAATCTCTTCAAAGCAACCGTGCACGGAAAGGGAATTACAAGAACAAAATATTCGCAGACTAAAAAAGGAAGAAGGCCTCTGGTCGACGCGTATATCTACACTAATATTATAAAGAGGAAAGATTTGATTGATTGTTTGTTTGTTTGTTTGTTTGCATTGAATAGGCTCCGAAACTACTGAACCGACATGAAAAATTATTTCACTATTGGTAAGCTACACTATCCCCGGGTGACATAGGCTATATATCTATACCCGTGCTAGTTTTTTATAACTTATCACTAGAACACATTCAGCATCTAGGAATTCTAAAGAAACTGGAAGTATACTCACTTGAGGGTATTGATGAACAGCATGATCTGATGCTTGATGCTGAGCATGAGCGTTGGGTCGGTGATCAGGGAAGTGTTGGTTCTCAATGTAGACGCCACTTTAGTCACCGACATACTCCATGTTTCCAGCAACCAGTCCTGAAATTAATTATACTAATGTTATGATTCCATATCTCAAATCAGTGTAGGAAAACATTGTAGGGAAACCATTATGTCCAGGAACCTTAAGGGTCCTATCACATTTTTTGACGAAAAAGCATCGAAAACTGGATTTTTGGTATAATTTTTCTATCAATCAGTAAGATCTGTAGAAAATTCAGTTTCTGTATTAAATAGATCTGTATTTTTTTATTGAATGTAGCAGCTTCAGATTTTGGAAAAACTTAACATATCCACTTGTTACCTCCCAATTTACAAAAGTAGTTTTTCGTAAAACTTTAGGAGGGAAAGCTTGAGAATAGATTTCGTTAAATTACTGACATACAATAAAAAGAAATATGTTATGGTTTACTTATTTTATATATATATATCTTGAAAATTACGGCCTTATTTTTTTGATTTATGCCCCAAAATACAAATACATAAAATTTAATGGTACATTTTGTGATACGCCTCTTAAAATATAAGTTCAAATACATAAATGACATTCGCCAACATGCACTGGGCCAGCTTAGTAGATTATGGCCCATTCTCCCTCTAAAAAGGCTTGTATCCCAGCAGGACAGCAGGTGATGATAATGAATATTATTAATAAAGCCAAACTAATAATATTGTAGACATCGTACCTATTTAACTTGACATAACTACTATACTATGACATTTCCTTTGTAAACTAACAACTAATAAATAAAATAAATAAATAAATAATTAAATATTCGGGACATTTTTGCACACACGGTCATCTGACCCCAAACTAAGCAAAGCTTGTGATATGGCTGCCAGAGACTGATATACATACATATATAGCTTTAAATACATACTTAAATAGATATTAACACCCAGATATAGAACAAACACAAATGTTCATCGCATAAATGTTTGTCCTAGATGGGAATCGAACCCACGCCCCCAAGCTCAGAAGGTAGGTTCACTACCAACTGGACCAACGGGCTATCAAACTTATAATTAGAACAAACTTATAATTAGTGAGTTATGAATGCCAGTGCTAATATTGCACGTCCATTTAGAGACAAGTTTGTTTTCGGAGCTCTTAAGAACAGATTATGTCATTATAACAAACTGCAATAAATATATTTTGATTTTGTTTTTTTTGATTTTGAAACTATTGACATACGAAAAAGCAAAGTAGTATGAAATCACTGTTTTAAACTATCACGGTTGTTCACTAAAGTTATATGATTAGAAGAGGGTAGATCGTTATGTCTGCACCTAACTTTTTAACTGTTCTCCAACCACCCGCATTCTTCAGTCTTCCCGTGAACATGGTGCATGTAACTGCGCCGAAATATCGGGAGCTCATTCCACAACCTTACCACGGTAAATATCCCGTAAATAATCATATAACTTTAGTATGAAATCGTTAGTTCACCTTTTACCAAACTACCCTCACCTGTGCTTCAAGTCACTCGTCTGAAGGCAAGTGTCATCCTTGCCCATAACAGTCACACACCATCCAGAATTTAGAACTCCTAAAAAATCCTCATAAAAAAAGTCAAAAAAGGCCCCGTACCACAAACGTATTTTTTTACGTATTTTTGTACTAAATAGCTCTGTAAAAACGATAATACGTACAAGCGCCAAACTTGGCACGAATGTAGTACACGCTCTAAATTATAACCACAAAAAAATCAATAATGGCCAAGTGCGAGTCGGTGACAAATTTCTGTTCATTACCAAGTTATTATACCCGAGCGCCTGTAGTAAACTGCGTAGCAAATTACTCCGACGATTTTGGAAGGCGTTATAATAACTGGTAATTCGGTTACTTGAGACAACCTTATTGTATTTTGTGGTGGTACGGAACCCTCAGTGCGCGAGCCAAACTCGCACTTTGCCGGTTTATTTCTTAAACTTCTGTACAACATCACAGTGTTTAAATCAATGTGTCATCGCATCAAATGAACCAGTACCAAGCTCACCTTAGAAACCAGGCCCGCTCCAGCGCTCAACAAATGCTCCTCCAATATGAAGAAGCCCAGCACACCGTTCAGATAATTCCTCACGCCCTGGATGGAGTCGTGGAGGTTCGCTGACGCGGGGATTAGCACTAGGCGCGCCTGCTGCTTACGTTGCGCTCTGTAAAGATAGATTTGAAGATGTTTCACGCTGTTTTAAACTATCACGGTTCACTACATTTCACTTTTCATTACAGTTATATGATTATTAGCGGGATATTTACCGTGATAAGGTTGTGAATAGAGTTTGCGATATTTCGGCGCAGTTAAATGCAATCAGTGTCAATGCACCATGTTCACGGGAAGACTGAGGAATGCGGGTGGTTGGCTGAAAAGTTCGTTAGGTACTTTTCGGCGAACTACCCGCATTCTTTCATTCGTTAGTAACCATATAACTGTACTAGGGGCCCGCCCCGGCTTCGCACGGGTGGACATTTATTTTTGGAACATTTTGGCATAAACTTACAGTAAATGCAGGACATACCTAACCATATTTTTTACTTGCAATCAAAATAGCCTATATTAATCAGTGATAATGTAGCATTCAAATAGTAAAAGTTTTTTTTTTAAATCGGTCCAGTACTTTTTGAGCCAATTCGTTACAAACATACAACATACAAATCTTTCCTCTTTATAATATTAGTATAGGTATAGATAAGTGTTTTCAATTGAATTGGACCTACGACATCATGATGAGCATACAAGGTTAGTCAAAAAGGATAAGTTACGTTAAAAAAAAGCCATTGTAAGAAATAACGCCGCATGAGAGAGGCTATGTAGAAGGTTTTGGCATTGCCAATGATGCCAGCGTATTGCACCGTAAGAGTTTTGCTTACTTTCACAGACAAGAGACTCTACTCAGGGTTAAACATTACTAAATACTTTAAAAGCCTCATACACTACTTGCTTTACTACAAAAAACTGGATAATCCTCTACCTGTAGTACTGTATGAAGTCATTCTTAGCTCCCAAAACACTGTGGATGTGTAGGCAGCGATGCAGCGTACTGAAATCTACCAGCTCGTGAGAGCACTGCGGCCCCGTCGACTCCTTCGCAGCTATGCCTGATGCTGCTTTGTCTGGGAATATACAAAAATGTCTGTAACATCATACTAATACAGGGTTACGCGGAAATGGTGTACTAAGTCCAAAGGGATCCGTTATACTCAACATTAAGAACAACAGTTTTTCCTCCGAAGTATAATTTGGACTGCTTCAAACGAAGGGTGAATAGAATCCTCATAGGTAGGCAACGCACTGACAATGCCCCGGGTATTGTAGGTGTCTATAGGCAGCGGTGACCACTTACCATCAGGTGGGCCGTAACTTGTTTGCCATATATTCTTTAAAAAAACAGATCTACAAAGGGACCCCGGAAATCGCGAAATAAAGTCAGCTGTTCCATACATTTTGCGGATTGTATTTTATTTATAATGGTTTGCAAACTGAATGTTACAGCATCTAAATGAAAATATATGAATTTAACGCTCAGCAATATAGTAGCAATATAATATAGGTTCCAGCAGTTAAGTCTTCCTTTGCAAGACGTTTAGCCATTACACTCTTCCATTTTTGTATGAGCATATGATGAAGATCTGTAATCTTAGTGATATCTCCACTTACGGCGTCAAGGAGAATGTGAAAAAATGGCTCCTAACACTAGATAATGATGCTACAGAGGCTCTTTGTTTATCATTCAATCATGAATAATACTATTAATAACTACAAAATATATATATAAATTTAGAACTTTATACTTACACACACACTCTCTCTCTCACACACACACACACACACACACACACACACACACACACACACACATACAATCACAAACATAATTAGCCAAAAACATTAATAGTAATTTTGTATCCGATCACAGTCTCCCGCGATACAGGCTAGCCCTAGTGCGGGGATTACTAGGAAACTGTACACTTATTTTGCGTTTTAAGGTAAATAAAGATATTTGTAAAATAACAATCTCTCTGGGTATTCTGCGCCACCCTTTCGAGAGGTCGCTTTGAGGCTTACCTTTTTTATTTTTGACAATAGTAGCTAAGTTTCTGCCCAACAAATCTTGAGTTTGCTTCAACGCCATGGCGCCAACCTGTTGAGCAGAAACTACAATATAGTTATTTATATATTTTATATAAATAACTATATAATAACTATACTTTATATATTTACAATATAGTTATTTATACTCGTGACTATGGTAAGCCCTCGACTTCGTCTCGGGCTTACATTCGTCTACTCGTTTGTAATAACCAACTTACCGTTACCGTTATCGTTACCGCCATACAACGTTGTACAACACATTGGCGAGAAAAAAACAAAAAATGGAAATTAAAAAAATACCGTATAGTACACGCACGGTGCTATACAACGGAGCGTGCGGTAAAATTTATTACCGCACGCTACGTTGTATGATGCGTTTCATTACCGCACGCTCTGTTGTATGATCCGTAATGTTTAACTTTCGAACGATGTATACAGGCTTCGTAAGTGCACTTTTTGAGCAAATGTGTTGTAAAAGTAATTTTTGCCATCACGGGAAGTTAGTGAAATTCAATAAATGAGATTTAGCCACAAATTTTCATTCTCCGAGTGGAATATTTTGTTCCAGTTTGGGCACTTGAGATTATAGTCTTAGCCTTTGGAATAGCCTTTGGGACTGGAAAGCGATGGTGGCTGAGCGGTGGCATGTGTGCTTTACAATCTGATGGCCCCTGGTTCGGTCCTCAGCCCTACACCAATGACTTATTTGGAACCTAAATAAATTATGTGCAGTTTTGATGCCATCGCTCAAAAACGTTGAAGGAAAAACATCGTGAGGAAACCGGTATGTCCAAGAACCTCAAAAGTTTAAAGACATATGACATTCACCAACATGCACTGGCCCAGCATGATGGGTTAGAGGCCACCCTCTTTCTTTGAGAGCAGGCCCGAATCCCAGCAGTGGGAACATGATAGGCTGATAATGATGATGAATGATGATGACCTGTGGACTGAGTTTCCGAATGTTCTCGAGGAAGTCCCTTAGGTCGGCCATGGAAGCGTCTCTGATGGCCTGCCGCAGCCGCGGGATGTCGCCCGATATGGTGGCGCACCATTTGTACGGACCCACTCGAGGTAGGAGCACGTGTTCCAATTGCTCTAGGGTTTTTAATGCTGGGTAGTACCTAGAAAGATAGAATGGTAAATTTTTATTTTACTACAATAGCATTAATAGCCCGTTAGTCCAGTTGGTAGTGAACCTACTTTCTGAGCTTGGGGGCGTGGGTTCGATTCCCACCTAGGACAAACATTTATGTGAAGAACATTTGTGTTTCGTCTGTCTGGTTGTTAATATCTATTTAAGTATGTATTTAAAACTATATATGTATGTATATCAGTCTCTGGCAGCCATATCACAAGCTTTGCTTAGTTTGGGGTCAGATGACCGTGTGTGCAAAAAAGTCCCGGAAATGTCCCGAAATAGGTATTTGACTGAAGAAATAATTTAAATCGGGTGGCAAAGTTCTAAGATATAAGCGTTTTAAGTTTTTGGAGGGGATTGAGAGGATGCTCTGGCCCTTTTCCGCAAAGCTAGTAGAGAAGAGCTGTTAGTATAGAATTTGTATGGCGCATAAAGCTTGACGTCATATATTAGTATAGTGCTTTCCTTGTCTAAAATAATTGGAACTTCTTAATTTTTGAACTAATATTAATTTGGTTTTGACGATTGACTTTTTTTTATAGTCAGACTAGCTGAAACCCGCTACTTCGTACGCGTAGAGCTCGGCCTCTGGCCTCGCTACTACAACCCGTTATAGCCTATGTGTTATTCTAATGTATAAGCTATATTATTGTAAACTTTCATTTAAATCCATTCGGTAGTTTTTGTGTGAAAGAGGAACAAACATCCATACATACAAACTTTCGCGTGTATAATATTAGTTTATTTGACAATAAAAAATTATCAATTAATATGCCTATTGTTAAGTCATAAACATAAGAGATGTACCACATATGGGACTTCTTTTACAACTATGTGACGACAACAACAAACGAGCAAGTTTCTCGTCTGATGGTAAGCATCATGCTTACTCATAACAATACAGTGTTATAAACACCCAGAATTATAAACTTCAACAAAATACAAATTCTAATCCAAAATCCTGCACAGCATCGTACGGAAATCGTCACCCTGCCATATACGATGTTAAATCACTATATGCCCAGTAAATTCACTGAAAACTATGCCATTCTTCCCGGAACATAGTAATATGATGTCAGTTATCAATAACAATGTCAGTACCAAAAACAACGTCAGTCCCAATAACAAAATTAGTGGGAATAACGTCAGTGCGCCAATAACAACGTCAGTCCCAGTAACAAAGTCAGTGCGAATAACAACATCAGTGCGCCAATAACAACGTCAGTCCCAATAACAAAATCAGTGGGAATAACGTCAGTGCGCCAATAACAACGTCAGTACGAATAATAACGTCAGTGCGCCAATAACAACGTCAGTCCCAATAACAAAGTCAGTGCTAATAACAACGTCAGTGCGCCAATAACAACGTCAGTCCCAATAACAACGTCAGTGCCATTAACAATTTTAGTGCCAACCGATGGGATAGCACTAAATAGGGCCTATAAGTGCTCAGCAACAGATTTTTAGCAAAGCGATAGTTATGCAAGCATTAGAAAGTATCCTACCATGCATATATTTATCATAATTAAAATTAAAATAATGTTTCCCTTCACCGGCAGCTCAAGTTATTGTTACCTTTTCGCTTCAACTTGTGACTTCAGCTTGGAGTACGTAGTTAGCAGCGGCAAGCACAACTCCATCTTCTCAATGGTAGCTGCAATGTTGAGTTCCACCCGCCGCGCTCTGATCAACTCTTCCGCTTTCACACAAAGACCTGGAAGTAGTTACACTTAATCACTCAATTTGTTCTTTCAATTATTTTTACCACCTTGTACCACATGAAAAGTTAATTAAAACTATCATAGGTAAGGAAAGAGGACTAGAAGACCAAAAATTGCATTTTAGACCAAATAAAAGAGAAGGCAAATGTCATGTCATAAAGGGGGGTTATAACGCTGGTAGATAAATGTGAAGTCTGGAAGTTATTCCATCGGCACAAGCCTTTATATGATGAATGAATAATTTTTACGATGAAGAAACTAGTGTGTTTTGTTATAATTTTGAATGCCAATTTAGAAAGAATGCATGCTTGAATCAAATTAACGACAGCAGCTAAAATGCATGCACACAGTAAGGGAGTGAATCTGCCAGAATCTGTGTTGCCCGATAAGTACAATATGGGTGCCTTCAAGTCTAGAGTCAACAGGTTCCTCTAGGTAAGCGTACTTCATCCTAGTGAGTGAGCTTTGCTTAAGGTGAAATGGTAGAGACGGTACACCTGTTTGTCTGTAATGCTTGCATAATCGGCGTGCGCGCTTTCAAATATTTGTACGCTTTTACAAAAAACTGCGACCACTAAAGTATTTGAATGATTGTTAGGATAACACACCATTTTTAGGGTTCCGTACCGCAAAAGGAAAAAACGGAAACCTTATAGGATCACTTCGTTGTCCGTCTGTCTGTCTGTCCATCTGTCCGTCTGTCAAGACCCTTTTTCTCAAGAACGCGTAAAGGTATCAAGTTGAAATTTATACTAAATACTTGGATCTACGGTTTCTTTCGGCTGTAAAAAAATAAAAGTTGTAAGTCAACGCAATCAAAAGATATGAACCTTTATGTCGCATATTTTGCGATTTCACAGGGAAATCAAAACTTATATGGTACTTCCCGTTGACCTAGAATCATGAAATTTGGTAAAAGGCAAGGTCTCATAGCACATATATAGGAATAAATCTGAAAGTTACAAATTTTAAGTTATATCATTTAAAAATAATTATTTTGCTATGACAAACTTACATTTTGTAGTTGGAATGTATAGAAGAACCTTATAGTCAACTACAAAGTTAAGTTTGTCTTTCAATATTTCAACTTTCGTTTTTTTTGGACTCGTGCTCTGAGGGTTCTGTCCAACGGAACCCTCAGATCACGAGTCCTACTCGTACTTGTCCGGTTTTTTTTTTTTAGTAAAAATATCTTTAATATAAACTGAATGAAGTTGATTCCATCCATCGAAGGGAACGTAAAAACGGGTGTTCTTTAGGAAAGTTTACGATTTTTTTCTATCAAGCCAAATTTCTTTAATCGTGTATCGGTAAACACATCTGAATTAGTTATTTATGATACAAGTGCGGTAAGTTGGTTATTAGGAATGAATAGTCACGAGTTTGTAATAACCAATCCGCACGTGTGCCATACAACGTTTTACAACACATTTGCGAGAAAAAAACAAAAAATGGAAATTAAAAAAATACCGTAAAGTACACGCACGATGCTATACAACGGAGCGTGCGGTAAAATTCATTACCGCACGCTCCGTTGTATGATCCGTAATGTTTAACTTTCGAACGATGTATACAGGCTTCGTAAGTGCACTTTTTGAGCAAATGTGTTGAAAAGAAATAATGTCAATTAATCGATTTGAAAGGTGAAGCTACTTTTGAATGTTCGTGAGGACGAATCGTCAAATTTGAACCATATTTCGTCTTAACGTCAAGCATGATGTGCACAATCGCATGCCTATCATGAATTTTAATAAAAACTATTTTTTACAAACTCAAGGAAGCATGCTTCAGCTCAGACCGCTGCCTTATTTTAAAAAACTCGATTTGTGTTTTTTGTTTCATTGGCTGTCTCAACAATAGGTATTTCTATTTGAATAAGGTAGCGGACGAGTTATTTTTTACTATCTTATAAAAAGGCTGATCGTAAATAGAAACGCGTGATGTACCCTGAGTTATCTATTGCTGTTTTTTTTTACATTTTCTATCTCTACTCTATTATTAGATGAAAAAAAAAACTAAATAGCAGTACCCGCAGATGACAAACTACTAGATAATCCAGAACTAAAAAAGAAATTAAAGAACTATTAGGATGGTAAAATTATATTTATAAGAATGAGGGAATATACTGTATACTGACCTTCAGTGCTGTCCTTGACATTTGCGTCAACATTTGATATTTCTGCATGCAGCTCTTCAGCGTGTGATCGTACCTCCAGCAACTCACGGATCGAGTCTATAAAACCCTGAAAATATTTAATCATAAAAGTATTATAAATGCAAAAGTTAATGCTTTTTTTTAATGCCATACGCTGCAAACATGCTAGCGGGGTGCCTGATGGACTCTTAGACTGAAGACTCTATTAACAGCCCCTTTGAAGAACATCATGTTATAGTTACTCAGAAATGCCGCAGGAGAGGAGAGGAGTTCAATCCACATATTGCAGGTGTGAGGCAAAAAAGATCACGTAAAGCGTAGTGTGCAATTTCAGTATAGTTTTGATTAATTTCCCAACTTCTCGAGATGTTTTCGCATCTTGCCTTTCAGTAGATTTCGCTATTTTTTTTGCTTCAAGATATAATGTGCGAAAGCCTTGTGTGTTCCATGACATACCAAAAAAAACAAGAAATCCTTAATTAAATGGGTAGCTCCCCGCTGAGTCATTATTAGACGTTTAGTAAGACCGAATATTATATTAATGTTAAGGAGACTACTACCTAGACTTAGTAGGAGTTTTTAAGAGGCCCAAGTACCATACCGACATGGCTTATCGCTTATTTTAGTATCCCACCTGATAATGAAAGTTGCAAAGCTTCTCAATTTCCTTATCATGCTGCTTGATTCGTTCGTCGAGCTGTTGCACGAAGGCTTCATGGCCTTCACCTTCGTACACCGATCGGAATGCCGGCCCCCAATAGTCATCTATTCCTTCGATTTCCTATAAGAATAAAACACCATTGTACCTACCAAAGATGTATATGTAAAGAGATTTATTGCATTCGTTGGATAAAGAAAATATTTGGTTTATTGATAAACCCACATCAGAAATCTATAAAACAAGAGATTTAGTAAAATTTTAAATCATTTTCAGAAGTGGGAGTACCTGTATCGTAGCATTCATTTTGTGTTTGAACTATGCTCTGGAAAATCTCGGTCCATATAACTTTGTTAATAATTATTACGTATGTATCTAATCTTGATGTGTCTGTAGAACTATTAAAGCTACAGACGATTTGATTTGTAAATTAATAAATAAGGACGAATTTCTCAATTTTAGCAGGATACACAGAAATACAGAATCTTGGATTGGAAGTTGGAAAAAAACAATCAAAAATCTTAGCAAAATAATCAAATCAATGCATAGACGACATTGACATATAACATTCAATGAAAGGTTTTTTTTTTTTTTCTTCTTCCCCGAGTTGGGGCTTTTGGCTCCGCATGATTGATGCAGTTGCCATATACAAGTCGTATGAGTTTAGTTTTAGAATTTAAAGGTAGGGAAACGATACGCGAAAATTAGGATATAGGAAGGATTAGGATGGACCACAGATATACACAACCAGATCGGCAATATCTTTTAGTGAAAGAGACAACTTGATATGGCTCAGCACAAGTACGAAAAGGACATAAATAGATTTTGTTGTCCTTATCGACGTGACCTGTTTTTGGTACCTCAAGTGTCAAAATCTGTAATAATCAGTGACAAACAAAACGGGTCTGAATTATATTTATTGCCTTTTTTTGGTGATTTAATGTGATAAATGCGTGTTTCCTCTGAGAAATAATTGTAAAAGATATTTTACAATGGTTGGTTGTAGCATTTTGGGCTGCAAGAAGCGCAGTGAGCGAAAATACGATGAAATATCATTTCACACGTAAGTAAACATATAAAGCTTGTAACGATCACCTAAATAAATTCAGGATATCAATTCGCAAATATTTTATTCATAATTAGTCAGTTTTTAGGTCGATTTGTGGTCTAATTCTATGAATTTTATCAAATTATTCACTTAGAAAATAAATTATGAATCGCCGCCTTAGTGCTTGAATGGCCAAGCAACCATTTACCAAATTTTACAGGAGACGTTTTTTTTAGTTTGTGATTAATGTATCTGATATTTATTAAAATATTTGATGATTTAGGAATAATGTTGTATATATTTATAAGATTGTCTATATTGTATTTTAATATGATAAGCATAAAACCGATATTTTTTCATTTATTTGTGGAGGTTGGACAAAATGCCTCCGTAGAAATTATGT
The DNA here is from genome assembly GCA_914767915.1 of Agriopis aurantiaria. Classification (NCBI taxonomy): domain Eukaryota; kingdom Metazoa; phylum Arthropoda; class Insecta; order Lepidoptera; family Geometridae; genus Agriopis; species Agriopis aurantiaria. The sequence continues at coordinate 14,179,075 of OU611994.1, forward strand.
AACTGGAGGTTGGACATAACGACATGGAGATAGCCCATGAAAATGATTAGAGATTTCAGTGCTTGTTTGTCCTATCTACCATCAAGACGTATACAGTATGTTCAACTTTTTAATGAATTTAATTAGAGCATATTTGCATTATAGCCCTAGGGTCTCGTGGGGTACTTTGTGTCCCCCTTGGGCCAGGACTGAAGAAAGTCTAAATTTAGATGAGTACATAAAAAAAAACTGGGTATAGTGGGCATTTAAATTTGAGACTTGTGAGGTGGATGGTGAATTGAATGGTGGTAGTGGTGGATTGAGGTGATCTATGGTACATAATAATAATAGGTGTTATACGAGTTTTGATAAAGTCTTTGGAAGTTTACGCAAACTTCGTACATCCGCGATCCCGTTAGAACGGCAATAAATTTTTATACTTGCCCAAAGATATTAGGACACTTATTCTGTCCAGGTATAATTCTTTCTTGAGAAAGCGGAGATGGGGCATTTTATGAGTCCCGTAAGGTCCCGTTACACGCACCCTGCCAAAATGTACCGTTGAGTTTGGACCCACAGGTAGCCACAAGATGACGCAATATTTACCTAGACGAACTTGCTAGAATCCATGGCAATTAGTGCGATGTACTGTAAGCGAATTATGTGACTAATACCTAGCGTAAGACGATGTTTGAACCCTAAGCTAGTTAAGCCAACATATCACTGTAACCAAGTTTTATCTCTAATCTATTCAAATAAGTATATTTTAACGTTCCATATTATGTCGCAAGGTTCAGGGGCCTTACGGACAACTGTTATTGCGGCACCAAACTAACGTTAAATACGCTCAGTTAGAAAATCACGCAAACGTGAACCTTAACGCGCCCAGATACGGTTTGCGGTCGCGTGATTTTCCAATTGAGCGGATTTATTGTTAGTTTGGTGCCGCAATAGCAGTTGTCCGTAAGGCCCCAGTACACAATATATCTACAATACATTACTAGCAATCTATATCGTAGTCTTATCAAAAGCCTAACATAACCCTAGCATATACTAATTCCTAAATATTCCTAATCATGAATAAATTTTCCTTATTATTAATAAAATTATATAATATATAATTTTATAGTTTAATAATGATAAAAAAAAATAAAAAAAAAATCGTGCAACGTAACAACAAAAAAATACAATCTAATGGAAAACCCTCTTTTTGGAAGTAGGATAAAATGCACTCGCGTGTTTGTTTTTTTACATATATACTAAGCGAAGAATGAACTGCTTTAATTCATTAGATTTTAAATCAGCCTGTAGGTATACTGTGACATACAACATTCCATCACTGTTAACCCTTCCCGCGCAATGGGCTGACTAGCCTCTGTTGCCAGAAATGTGAGAGTCCAACCGAATTTTCGAAAACTAACCGACTGTAAAATAAAATATATTTTTTTCCTATTAATTTGACATTTTATGTTCATATATTATATATAATATTAATCGTCTTGAATTGCTGTATGATATTTTCATGTATTATATATTTAATTACTCACCATTAGTACAAAATCTCGTGATGAAATTATAATTTCTGAATTTTCTTGCGCCATCACGCACTTGTTGATAAAAATATGCTATTTTTTTACAATAAATTACAATCACACCACTTTCACAACAAGGGAGCACTATTTCCGCAACTTTTACACTAACTACTTGACACTAATAGTCAATATTCACTTCAAAAACTAAAACTTTATCGCGAACCATTTTTACGTAATGTTTCCGCCATGTCAGTTTGCCGAACACTGGCTAAACGGGGAAATCCCACTCACAAAGTACTGTTGCCAAAAAAATGTTTATGTGAATAATCGTAACGGTTATTCTTATAATTATCAAATCGTGTTCTAGTGAATAATTTCCAAAAAAATTATACTATTGTTAATAAATATTTAGATTTTCTGTAATGCAGAGAGGGATTTCCCTATGGTGTAAAAATAAAACCAAATAATTGTTTTTTAAGTAATATATAATTCAAACACTAAAAATAAGTACATTTGCGATTATGTATTCAAAATGTCTCTCATACTAAGTAACATTATAAATGCGAAAGTGTATTTTTTTGATGGCTTGTCGGTTTGTTTGTTTCTCTTTCGCGCTGCTACAGAGCTACCTGACTTTTTGCATGGATATAGTTCAAGTACCGGAAAATGACATAGGCTACTTTTCATCGTCATCATCACAATTTTTCGTCGCTACATCACTACTATATACATATATAATTATATATATTATTTTATTATAAAATATTTAGATTCACTGTTATGCAGAGAAAGATTTTCCTAAGTTGTAAAATTAAAACCAAATAAATGTTTTTGAAGTAAAATATAATTCAAACACTAAAAATAAATACACTTTCAATTGTGTGTTCAAAATATCTATCATACTAATATTATAAATGCGAAAGTGTGTTTGTTGGCTTCTTGGTTTCTTTGTTTGTTCCTCTTTCACGCAGCAACAGAGCAACGGATCAAACTGATTTTTGCTTATAGTTACAGTGCAGGAAAGTGACGTAGGCTACTTTTCATCATCATCATCATCATCACTACGCGGATGAAACCACGGAGTGAAGCTATTCATCTATATATAATTATGTATCTGAAGTTAAAATGCTTACAACTATACATATCAACGCACAACCTAACTACTGATGGTAGAATAATGAAAAATACAGTTATTTCCTATTACTATGCGTACCTTGTATAAGGGAATTTGCGATATTCGACCCACAAGAGGGTGAAATGGGACAATAATGCACGTATACATGTATGTATATGTATGATATGTAATGTAGACTAAATAATTAACATAAAATCGAGACTAGGTAGTAGGAAAAAGTAAAATAATAATAATAGCTTATATTGGTGGTTATAAACATCTAATTAAGGTATAAAATACAACTAAACCAAAATATAATTCTTACAATATTCTAACAGACATAATTTAGTTTTTTTTCTTAACTTTATCAGAAACGATTAAAATATAATTATATATAAAAAACTAACATTTGTACGCTGTAACAAGCAAGGACATGAGATACGTCTCCATTCTTACGACCATGTATGCTACTTTATATGTATGTATACCTACCATGTTCTGACAAATAAATAATTTGAATTTGAATTTATCGCTTAACGTCAGGTGAGATGGTGATCAAACGCAAGATATTCATCAAGACATCAGACACAAGAAGAATTTATGAAAAAAACAATTTAAAAATCTATCTATCTAAAGCTGTATATAATTAAATGCGCAGCGCGTTCACATGGCATCGAATAACGTGATACAATACAATAACTCTATTATGACACAACAAAAAGGAAACCATAAGATGAAAATTCTAGATTATAATAATTCTACACGAGCAAAGCAACGCGGGCAAACTTTATCAAATTAAAATATGATATAACACTGACTATAAGATTTTTATTTAGTTCTCCTATTTTGCCGTCATTCGGCATGTGAATTTGGTCATGATATTATATTAATGTTAAGTATACAAAATAAAATAAAAACATAGCACACAACTCAATGTTGAATGTTTGGCTAAAGTAATATTAATAAGACGGTAGATGGTAAAGTATACATTATGTTTTGACATACATGTTTTGTTTGATTACAATATCAAGTTAATCGGTATTTCAATTTGGTTATAATAATTAATGTACTTATGTATAAAGGAAAATAAATGGAAAGTATATAATTCAATGTTGAGTGCGTGGCCAAAATTAATATTAATAGGTTGGTAGATGGTATGGTGTTCACAATTTTTATGTTTGATTACAATATTACGTTAATAATATAACGCTGACTATCATTTACAATAAAAAACAATCAAAATAAAATTACAAATTAATTAATTACAATGAAAATATACATGATTCTTAAATACACTATATACAATATTACCTAACTTACCTAGAAACGCTAGCCAAACCTGCCGAGAAATTTTGAATTCTATTTTACTCGGGACAGTGACGGCAATGAGCGAAATAAAAACCACAAAAACAGAGGCTGTTTAAAATGTTCATGAGTTTGAAAGCCCCATATCAGTAACGAATATCCCTAAATTATTTATTTACTTACTTACTTACCACCTCCCAATGCCCCATGTCCAACTAAGCGGCAAAAAAAAAAACAACTCTGCCTAGTTATGATTAATCCAAAAGTAAAATCTGGTATTTACAATTGAACACGAATGACCATTGTCCTAATTATTGCAAGAATTATTTGGGAAACAAACATCACAAACTAAGCCAATCAAATCTCGCTTTCACACACTTTTCACACACAAAAAGTTGTGAAGACTCATTCGCGTCGTCTTTTCCGCCCACGAATTTCATGCCCTTTGAGCTCTGCGAGAGAATGCCACTCTTCCCAGCAGTCCTCAAAGCACAGAAAAACGTCACAGGTAACGCATTTCGTATGTACAACTTTTCGGATTCCTTGTCTTTGGTGAATCACACAACGCTTTATGGTACTTTTGCCCGGCAAGTACTTTGGTACGTGCATGACATCCATTCTCAACCTCGTGTCTTTGTACACGGGCTCGCTAATCTCCTGACGAACAGGACGGTGGTGCTCGACCAGAGAATTAGCCAGCGCGTAACGAAACTCACGATGCGTCACGGGCAGCTTGTCACGTCGTTTCAAAGAGCTGGCGTACATAACAAAAGCGTTATGGGTGCTCACGTTCAGCAGCCTCTTAAAAATCTTTATATACCACTTCACACATCTCTTCCGCTCCAACAAATACATTGAGAGTTTTTGATCTTTGAGATCAACACCTCCCATTGTATTGTTGTAATCTCTCACACTCACAGGCTTCACTAGCGGTTTACCTGCCTTCGATCCAACGTAGGTGTCGTCGTTGTGATAGGTGGAGATCATCGTCACCAATTTGGAGTCTTTCCATGCTAACACGGAAAGATCACCACATTGACGCGCGATGATGGTCCCTTTTTTCACATTCTTCGGTACTTTCGCGATGTCCTGAGGCACGTGCTTACGATTTGTGCGCAAAGTTCCCAAACAATCAAAACCCAAGCTCTTGAGATGCCGCGCTAACGCTGGGCAATTATAAAAATTGTCCATCGTTACGCAGTGTCCCAGATTCTCGAGACCTTGTAATAATTCGAGTACCACTTTGGTACTCTTGCCACCCAAATCAGCACTAGGCGCAAGGTCGCCGGTACTTGCAGAGTTTTTCCCCGTGTAGATTTGAAATTTGTACAAGTACCCCGTTCGTGACTCACACAGCTCGTAAGACTTTATGCCAAAACGCGCAGCCTTTGTCCTTATTGCTTGAACCCAGGACAAGCGGCCCTTGAATAAGGTCAATGACTCATCGATAGAAATTTGTCGTTGCAAGTTATAGAGGGAGGAAAATTTGCCGTTGAGGTGTGAGATCACAGGTACTATTTTCGCCAGTTTCGGTGAAAGCTCAAGTTCTTCATATCGTACATAGTCCTGACTTACATCAGCATTATCGACGAAATGCAGAAATTTGCTCAGCAAAACATACCGATCGTAAGTCATCAGTTGCTTGAAATTGGACAACGTTAGGCAACCGAGTGACTTCCAATATTCATGCTGCGATGTCCGCTGGTCAATGCCCATGAACATGAAAACAGCAAAAAGAATCATTATCTCGTCTGCATCAGTGTCAGTCCACTGATGAAGACGAGACGATTTCTTCAACGTCTCGTTGGCCCTCATATGATCGATTGTTTGTTTCGCGTACCTATTAGTTTCTAGGGCGATAAGCTCTATGATGTCATTACTCCAGATATCAGTAAAAGCATCATAAGGCGTATCGTAGTCTTTGAGTGGCCCCGGGGTCGGACCTGAAAATACTTCAGGAACACCACGAAACGACTCAAATTTACTTTCCCACGTGAAAGTATTAGAGACGCCAAGCAAACAATCAGCTGCTTCATCCATTGCCCTCTCAACAGAAGATAAAATATCTCGAACAGGTTCTTCTAGTTCCTCGTTATCCGGAATTTCCCTCCCTATGCCAGCAAAGACGTTGGTTTCGATAGGAGCTACGTCGAACTCGTCGTCAAACTCGCTATCTAAATCACTGCCTTTACATGCCTTGCGCCTAGTGACTCGCTTAGATGTGGTTGTCACCCCCGAACATGACGGACGAACATCAGCATCTACGGAGGAAACATTCGCTACGCTTCCAGGCTGAATGCTAGTTCCTTGCGGTTGGAAACTAGCATTTCCCGAAGCACTGCAAAAGTTTTCCTCGGCAGCAGTGCTAGGCGTAAGTGGCCTAGGTGAGGCAAATCCCTGATCCTCCACCCACCGCCTCACCTGCTCCATGGCGTCGTCCGCCTCGTCGTCGGTGAGGTCCATGGCCTCCACTCGCTCCACCACACTGGTGCTGCAAGGAAATGTAACATTGTAACAAACTATTTTGAACACTTACCTGATGTTAAACAAAGGCTTAGAATATCAGCCATGATGTGTTCAAACGCAAGCCTATGTTAAATAAAAATATATATGAAAAAACGTACCTGAGCGAAGGCATGGGCTCCAACTCCATGACTCGACGGACGGTACCACCTGGGGTTTGTTGTATGGGGACGGTGTCCCCAGTAATTTTGAAAGAACCGCCAGGAGTGACCTGGACGGCAATTCCTAATGACCTAAAAAGTGAAAAATTTACAATATATAATATAATATACAATTATGTAAAAGTGAGTTTGTGAATTATGGCGAAATTTAGATTAAATTAACTTTTAGGATACTTTCATTGCAGTAGTCTCTATTTATTACAACCTGATTATAAGCATCATGAATAATATTTAAAAAAAGCAGAAAAAGGTTGGCATACCGGGGAAGGACCTCTGGCGGAGGCATCTCAGGGTCGCGCGGCGCTGCGTCTGCCGCCAGCCCCATTAAGAGAGCACGTCGTGCGGCAGAGGGCCGTGGGCCTCTGCGCTCGGAGCTGGGCGTCACAGATCGTGAACGCCCAAACTCCGAGCTCGTCGACCGCAATCTAGCTAATCTAAAAACAATAAAAATAAGTCTGATGAAATATCTACACGACCAACACATTTCTACAAGTAAGTAATTTACTACGTACGTACTTTTCAAAAAGTTGATTGAAGAAAGGGTAAAAATTCGTGCAAGGTATACACTACAAGCAGCAGAATTCATTATCAGAAAAAAAAAAACATTGATTTTACAAAAAAAAAACGGATATAATAAAAATGTACTATCTAAATGTAATCTATCTGTTTCAATTCAAAAATTGATGATGATGATGACAAAACATACATACGCTACATACATTTTAATTATCTAACGAACTGTTTTTTATTTTTGAATATTTTTTTATAAATAATTTAATAGTTGCGTTGCCGGAGAAAAAAAGTTTAAAAAAAGGTTAAACGTCTCGATCTATAAAATCTATTTTGTATGGGCGAGTTAGCAATCGTAATTTTTTTTTGTCGACTGTACTTCCCGTGTTGAAATGAAATGGCCGACTTCTTATTTTAGAAAAAAGGTTACTATATGATATTAATGCACTTAAATGAGAACCTGTTTATCAAGAAATGTTTCAAGATACATTATTTACAAACTTGGATGCGATTTTACATTTTTACAGGCAAGTTTGTCGAATTATCAGCTAAAAACTGCCGGCACCAAGCGATCGTTTTATTGCAATTAAAAGTTTTTATGTTTTTTCTCATTTATTTTTGCCACAAATACATCCTAAAACACTTTTAACACACTCTATACACATTTTTCAGTAATTTAAAAGCTTTTACTCACCGTTTTCGCCTTTGTAACATTTTCTTGACATAAAAACATAAACCGATTCGACAGTAAAATTTCACAATATGGCTATCGCACTGTCAGTTCATTCTTTTTGGTCAGGCGGAGTTGTATTTTATTTTTTTCAAACCTCTATAGGCCCCCTGACACGGTAAGAATGCATCGATTCTCTAGTGATTGAAGTAAGCTAGAGGCGAAAGAACTTAAATTGTCTTTGGAACGTTCATTCGAGCGGGAATAAATTGACGAATAGCGGTGATTTCCTTACGCACCGCTCCGGTGCGTAACGCGCGTCGAGCACTTTTCGCTTACGCCGACATGCGGTGCGTAACACATTCAAAGGGTTAAACATATTAAATGCCAACGTTCCTTTCTAAATTCAGTTGTACGTACGTACATAAGTACATCTATTAATGTTTATTAGTAGTTACTGACATTTTCAAGCACTCATTTAAAAACTATTTAAACTCTTTTATTTATCACAGGATCTTAGAAACGTTGCTAAATCATTGACTAAACTAATATTATGCAAACAAGACGGCGAAACGTCACAGCTCACAGCGTAAATACTTAGCTGTGATTGGTTGGCCTATGGAGGTTGGACAAACAAGAACGGAGCTTGATATTTGGATGCGGTTATTTGAGCAAATTATGGAGTTAGGCCATACAAGCACTAAAGACTATTTTAATTACGGAGATAGGATATTTTATTTTTGCAAAAAGTACGAATAATATAGAAAATAAAATAAAATAATCAATATGGTAAAAAGTGTAATTTTTTTCTCTTAATTTTAAAACAAAAATGTTGTTTTGGGTGGAATTGGTCTGTTGGACATTCAAGCACTAGGGCGGCGGAATGTTGCCAGTTTATGAAAGAAATTACCCACCGCAACTAACATAAATTATTCGTTCTGCAGGTTTCCAACTGATCCTGTCACATTGCTGAAAAAAGCTGGCACATTGCAAGAAGTGCAAAATACCGACCCTTTTATGCCCATATGAATATGGTGAATGTTAATATTAAATATATATTAATGAGGCCACAGTTATGAAGCTGGAAAAGCAAAAGGCGATTTCGGCGAACCGATTCAAAAAGCTACGCGCTGTTCGTGAAATTTGTACTGTAAACATTAAAGAGTCTATTTATCTAATTATTTGGAATGTTATACATAATTCCATTCATGAAAAAACTAACCTGACCAAGCGCGAGTCGGGCTCGCGCGCTGAGAGTTCTTTACAATCACAAAATACAAAAAGTTGTGCAAAAAGACAACATCACGCCCAGGCTGTTACCCATCCAAGTACCGACCGCGCCCGACGTTGCTTAGCTTAGTGGTAAACAGAAATTTGTCACTGACTCGCACTTGGCCAGTGTTTATTATTTGTTGTTTTACTTATGTTCACTATAATCCGCTAAATTTGACGCTTATACGGATTACCGTTTTTACACTAGAACAAATCCAAAAATACGTTTAACGTTTGTTGCATGAGGGACCCCCGTTCCGTTTTAACTCTGACTTTTTTATTTTATTTTATTAATTATAAAAAATCATGCTATGGTTACTTTTCAACCTTTTTTCTAGTACTATATTCTAATCCTAACAAATAATTATAATAAAAACGCAAGTAACTTTCTGTCTGTTTTTACGAGGAAATGGCTAAGTCATGGTATAATAATATACTCCGCCAGGTATAGCAATCCGAGAAAAAATGTTTACGTGGGCGTCCCGCAATGATGTCATGATGTCAATTTACAACAGGTTTGAGAGAGATGACGATACACCACGTAACAGCTGATTGAATAAAGTGGCAACTGGACAGTGACGTCATTGCGGGACCACTCTCAAATTGCTAGACCTTGTTTTCTTAGATCATGGGCTAAGTCAAATTTTGTCAGGACGATAGGGGTGTGTCATGAGGACAGACAACGTACTTTTCTTCCCAGAAAATTGCAGGTAGCTCCGTGGGTTGCAGCAGCTAGTGTATAAAATATAAATATTTAAAAGGTAGTATTGTTTCCAAAGTACTCATTGAAGATTCACACCCATCATAGTAGGTAAATTACCCTAACTTATAGCAAATCATTTTAATGTGGCAACACACCTTGTTGAAGCGAGAGGCACTGAGCTAGCCACGCTCATTGAAAATCTATAGGTAGTAGATCTGTGGGATGGACGGATCAGCAATGACAGCTTAAATACTGACACCGACATTATGTTTTTCGTGACAAGTTTTTTTTTTCTTTCTTACCTTTAAGATATTTTGGCGTTGCACGTCTTGTGGATTTGACAGTGTCAAGTAATTTTTCCTATAAAATAAGGTTTAAATTCGACTAAATCTGACCTAACACTAAATATAATCAACAACAACAAGTAAAGCATGCAAGACTATTCATTAATGGACTCGAAAATCAAAACTTACGAGTGAAATTTTATATTTTCATGTTTTCCTTCCGTGCGGCTTTTACAGCCTAAAATACAGCAATTCACCAATAGCAAAGGTCAGATTTACAAGAACTCACCAGAAACCAGCAGGTAAAAACGTCCAAAATAAATGTAATAAAGCATAAACACAAAAATACCGAAAACAAAATTTTCACGACCAGTTTGTTTGCCCCGAATGAGCTTTGGGGCAGACATACAAATCGAATAAGCCAGTAAGGGACAACAAATATTATCTTTCTATCATTTACTATCAGCTAACGGTTTATAAGTTTATTTCGCTTGCACAACTATTATTAGAGCTGCGTCTCTATTCCTTCTCACTCTACGGCCAAAAACTGAAGGGGGTGTAAAGAGAGAAGGAACATAGAAGCTGATCGAATAATAAGGAAGGTTCTGCGTAAAATGGACTGCGAAGGAATATCTAAGCAATGCTGCCAGGGTTCTAAAATGTTGTTTCCATAGAATTTTTCCTATGCTTAGTCCTAGATTTGATAGTTTTCGAAAACTTTTTTCATTTATGTATTGTTCCATTCATTTTAGTAAAGCGCCTCCAGCGGAAACGTGGACGAACTAAAATCAGTAGTAATCGGCGGTATATATTGTTTCATTCTAATACGAAAAAAGTTTTCGAATACCTTTCAGCCCAGCAATGTATGGAACAATACGTAAACAAAAGATTTCGAAAACTATCAAATCTGGGACTAACCCTAACTGGTCGTGTGAGTAAAGCCCATTGTGGACTATACAAAGTAGCTTGCAATTACAAGTAGCAAGTACTCGCGCCAGCGTTCATACGTGAATAATGGTTATCCACTTACGTGGTGACGCGCACAACTCGCGTGCGAGTACGTACTCGTGGGACTGTTCTAACGAGACGAACGATGTGAAGTAGGCGTCACTTGATTATGGCGGGGAAATGAAGCTTCACTTGCGCAAGGACCAGCACGACTTCCACTGCCACTTGCACTAAGCAAAAGGTATTGCAGGTCGTTGCAGATGATGTGTAGTAAGTACTTGCTACTTATATTTGTCAGCTACTTCATGGCTGACTGTCAGCTGACCGCATGGTCTGCAACGGGCGTAAAAGCCAGCATGTAATTTTGGTTTTGTATACCTACCGCTAGCTGCTGCTACTGTGTTGAAAAGTTCAGAATAAATCGTTTCTGTCGGAACGGGAGGTAGTATTTAAAAAGCGGCAACTTCAATCTTTATCTGTCAAATATAAAAAAAAAGTTTGCCAATCATCTGCCATTTCTGCCAAATTGCCAATTATTATTTCGTAGAAGCGGTGGTGCGGGTTCGTCCCTTAAAATTATTGTGAATTTGTGTCGGTGGTGATTGAAAAACGACGTAATAGTCGTTAAATCCATGTTGCCTCTATTTAAATAATTTAAAAAATATTATTTACTACTTATTCAGTGTACTGAAGTCCAGCAACCATGGCTCACTGTATGAGAGTTTTGCATGGCCAAGTAAGTTCCCGATTATTCCACGTTCAGTAACGTATGGATTATTCAATCACTTACAACTTTTAGTATAAACCATTCTCGTGATAATATGCGGTATTTATTTACTATATTATCAATCCCGTAATCGTTTCCGAATTGCCGATAAGTCTTCAATGGAGAGGTCGGGTTATGTTAAATAAATTACACGGGGTCAGCAGGGTTATTCAACGCTATCTACATTGATATTGGCGCCGTTTCTGCACATTTAGGGTTAAATTTTTGGGGAGACAAAAGAATTATGCGGAAAAAAAATATCCGACACAAAATTTCAATTTCAGGGTGGCAGGACGAGAACTGTGCTATTGGAGATCCAGCAAAGATGCTTCAGCGTGTCTCCGCTCACAGCCGCAGCGGCTCAGGTACCTACAACCCCGTAAAAGTGATTTTACAAGTGTTTTCAGTGATAAACCAAACTTGTTATGTAACCATCTTAGTGTCAAGACTTTAATGTTTTCGTGTATAAACGGCATTATGTTGTTTCGTAGGTCGCGATGTCGAAGTTCGACCCGGCTCCCCTTCCATACGCGAAGCTGACCAAGAATTTGGAAGTTGTCAAGAAGAGGTTAGGTCGTGACATGACCTTGTCTGAGAAAGTGCTTTACTCCCATCTGGACGACCCTAATGAACAGGTAAATAAAATTGTCTAACTGTGCTTTTAAGGATGATTGTATCTGACCTTTGTTGAGGATAATATGTATGACCTTTCAAAGGATGCACGAGTGGAATTTTTCCAAAGATATCTTGTTCAAATATTTGCTTTCTCTGAAAAGTAAACAAGATTGTATAGGCTGAGTTGTCAACCCTAGTGTCAAAGTTTTAAAGCTACCCAATTCCTTAAACAAGGCTTAATGATTATTTTAAGAAAAATATCCAATGCTACAAAATTATTTTCTCGGGTTTTCACGAATAATTCACTTTAAAAAAAAACCAGTGTAGAACAGCAAGGCCTTTGGATTTCTTTAATTTAATTTTTTAAACATCCACTGCTGAACAAATGCCTCCCTCTTAGAGAGAGGTGTTGCCATAATCCCCACACTTGGCAGGATGCTTGGGGATCGCAGTATGTTCACCGTGTACTAATAGGATGCTGCTGCCCATCCTCTGGTGGTTCTGGTCGCAGTTTTAGAACATCATCAGCCAGAAGACGTCCACTGCTTAACATAGGCCTCCCCCTTTAACCTCCACACTGAACTCAGCCTGCCTTTAGCATCCACTGGATGCCCGCGACTCTCTTTAGGACATACCCGGGTCCATTTATTTCTATAATTCTTTTACTACATTTTTATTTGCTTTTTTTTTTCCTCTGCCTGTTTGTTTGTTGGGTAAATTTTTTATAATAGTTTTTAAACTACCTTCGCAATGAGTTTGAGACCTGAAACTTTAAATATTGTTAAAAACATGACAATGACATTATTATTTACTTTCTCAATAATTAATCTAGATAAAGCAAAAGACCAACTGACTCATAACAAAATTTCAGTAACTACTTGAAGCTGTAATTTAGCAGGTACCTTAATATTCTTATGAGGTTCTCCACACCTTGTTACCTGCCCTTGCTACGAAAGGATTTTGCGAAAGGGGCGAATTAAGGGGGCAAAAGGAGGTTGAAAGTTTATAATTATGAAAGTCTAAAAGTACGAAGCTCAAGCAAAGCAAAAAATTTTTTTTGTATATAATAAAGAAAATGTCTTGTTTGTTATTACTTTTTTAGACAGAACCTGATAAAACAGTATCAATTTCCTGTATTAATTTTCCATGTCACCTTGGTTATCAATAAATGAATGCAATTGAACTCTTATGAAGCATGATATTGTAAACAAATAGTAGACCAGCCTTATAGGTAGGCAGTATGTTGAACTTCTTGATTTATCTATTGACTCAGTCATGTTTTTTTCACAGTCTATTTGTACTACAGATTAAACAGCCAATGTCAATCATGTAGGTAGTCATTGACCATGTAACTACATTATTATCTTAATATATTTTAACACACTAAGAAATTATGAACATTGTTTAAAAGAAACAAATTTAACTAAATAAAAATAAAATATATTATTAAACTACACTTCTCTACATAGTCACTACATAGTATAAAATAAAGTCGCTGTCGCTGTCTGTCCGTCCCTATGTATGCTTAAATCTTTAAAACTACGCAACGGATTTTGAAGCAGTTTTCACCATCAGTTTCATAATTTTTTACGGAAGGTTTATATATATATCTAGCGACCCGACCCGACTTCGCACGTAAATTACACCTGTGCAAAGCCGATTTCCACGTCTGTCAGTCTGTTTAACTGCTAACTTCTCCTAAACCACGCGAAGGATTTTGATGCGGTTTTCGCCATTAGTTACATAATATTGCACAGAAGGTTTATATATACATATTTATATACCGTGGTGTGCGGCTGGCATTTTGGCAAAAATACCTATGGCCACCAGTTTATTAGATACTAGCTGACCTGACAGACGTTGTCCTGTCTTAGAACTGTCAAACACGCAAAGTCAAAATTGTAAATCTTATTTTTTTACACCTTGGGTTACATTATTGGAGTTTTAGTAAGGATCCCTATTTTTTTTGAAAATATAATATAGCCTATGTTAACCGGGGATAGTGTAGCTTCCCAACAGTGAAGGAATTTTTCAAATCGGTTCAGTAGTTTCGGAGCCTATTCAATGCAAACAAACAAACAAACAATCAAATCTTTCCTCTTTATAATATTAGTATAGACTAATGACCCGGCCTGGCTGTAATTGGGTGTAATTTACGTGCGAAGCCGGGGCCGGGAATAAAGCTGGGATAATAATCCTTTAATAATCTGGCACTCCTACTTTCTCCATGCATAAAATCAGATAAATCTGGCAGTGCCGTAACTAGCCTTTTATGTGCCCGATGCGAGCTTCTATAACTGTTCCCTTGAAAACAAAAAAAACCTCTAAAACAAAATTTGGAACAAGAAAGTGGCGCAAGTATATTGTTAAATACTTTTACCCTGGAAAATGCAGGATAGGTAATCGATGGTAAAACCACGGGTAAAACAATGAGGTGTATCTAGTTAACAATACACTAAAACTAAACATTATTCTTGTCTAGGAAATCGAACGTGGAACGTCCTACCTTCGGCTTCGCCCCGACCGCGTAGCCATGCAGGATGCGACGGCACAAATGGCCATGCTTCAGTTCATCTCGTCAGGTCTGCCGCGCGTCGCTGTTCCTTCTACCATCCACTGTGACCACTTGATTGAAGCTCAAATCGGTGGTGACCAGGATTTGGCCAGAGCAAAGGTAAGAGAAGAGTATCTTTTATTGCGGTACAAGACGACTGAAGCCAAAATGTAAAAAAAAAAGAAGGCAAATAGACCTCAGTGTCCTACATCCGAGAGTTACCTTCTTATTTAAGATGGGGCGATAGGATCTGATCGGTTATGAGACCTGTCTAAGAACTACCTTTTAACAAACCTCAAACTTAACTCGCCAGGACATCAACAAAGAAGTGTACAAGTTCCTCGAGACAGCGGGCGCCAAGTACGGAGTCGGGTTCTGGAAGCCTGGTTCCGGCATTATCCATCAAATCATCCTGGAGAATTACGCCTTCCCCGGTCTGCTTATGATCGGAACTGACTCCCACACGCCCAACGGAGGTGGTCTGGGTGGACTATGTATTGGTAAGTAAACATTGACTACTATGTTGGAAGATAAACTTACATTATCAGTAAAACTTTTCCTGTAAAAATAACTTCAACATAAACGTTTTAGAGTACAAGATTGTGTTTAGAAAAACGTTTTGTAGGACGCCCTGTGGTCATGAGGAAAAACAACCTGCTTAAGTGGTGCAGAAACTTGATCCATAGATTGAAATACTGAGCTCACTGACTTACATTGGGACCGGCCTACATCCAGCAGTTTACAAATATGGGCTAATCATCATCGTAGGCCTCCGCATCGATCTCCAAAAGGGCCGGTTGGATGCGGCCTGCATCCAGCGTTTCCCTGCGGTCTCTTTTAGGTCGTCTGCCCATCTTGTGGGTGGACATTCTACGTTGCGCTTACCAGTCCGTGGTCTCCATTCGAGAACCTTTCGGCCCCATCAGCTAACTGTTCTGCGTGATATCTGCTACATCAACTTGCTAAGCCAGTGGGCTAATAATGATGATCATTACATCAGTAGTGTTCTCGTAACGAAGATAGATGTGTAAGAAATAAGGACAAATGGATAGATGAACATACAGACATGGATGGATAGAACGAACTTATAAGGGTTCCTTGTAGTACTACAGAACCCTAAAATAGATAATGGATTGTTGAACCATGTGGTACTGTTTATTTAGTATGTACTTTAATACTAATTCTGCTCCACGACTTTACCATTTTATCGCAAAACAAATGTATTGTATGCCTTCAAAATGCCCAAACATCCTCTACTCTCGTATCATGTTAAAAATCCTGAAACTAGGTGTACGTATAAAAATAAAAATCATTGATTGTTGTGTTAATTTTACAGGTGTGGGTGGTGCTGACGCGGTAGACGTGATGGCAGACATCCCATGGGAACTGAAGTGCCCGAAGGTCATCGGTGTCAAGCTGACTGGTAAGTAACTATAAAATAAGAAGGAGACAGAAGAATGTCTATAAAGTGACAAAATACTTGATAGACAACGCTAGTCGAAACGGAGGTAAACAATATCACTAGGGCAAGCGCAATACACCGGGAACGCAGATCTGTGCAAGCAGGACCTGCTCAAATTTTTTGATTCTATCAAATAGAAATATCAATAGAAAATTTCATTTCTGTAATAAATACATGTGTTAACAGACTTCAATAAAGGAGGGCGTTTTCAATTCCTCTTTTTTTCCATATTTTTTTTAATGTTACATCAGAACTCCATAATTTATGAACAGATTTGTTTTGATTTTTATTTTTTATTGTAAGTATTATAATTTTAGTTTGGTCCCATAGAATTTTTATCAAAATCGGTTCAGTAGTTTGGTTTTTAAATCAAAATAACCGAAATTGCGTATTTTACTAATTTTAAGCGAGCGTTTTTTTTTTGTTTTTTTTTTAAAGTATGGACTTTAATTGGATAAACATATATTGTAAATAATGATTTCAAATTTTGGAAAAACTCAACATAAATCAACTTTTTATTTATATTACACGGGAATTACTCATGTAAAATTAAGCTGGTCTGCCCTGTCTCATATAAATAAAATGTGGGAAAACCACACCAGTAACCAAGCAAGCCAAATAAGCTGTTCCAAGCATTTTGTCAAGTGTGAATGACCGTTTTCTATGGTACAGCAGTTTTTTGTTCGCGATTTTAAAGTTGCTCCCATAGCAAAAGTTGTTCGTAATGTAATTTATTCTAGCAAATAAATGATTTGATTTGATTTGATTCGTAATGATAGGTACTATACACAGAAAAGAGAAGTAAATAAAACGGAAATGAGAAGGAAACTGTTACCAGGCACAATGAGTGAACCTTGATTGATCATTCTTATTTAGATCAACGCGTCGAACTCCGCATCACAGTTGCTAACTGATTTCGAATGACTGACGTTTCGTTTATATGGGTGCAACTGGCTAAAACAAATTTCTTATAAAAATGCGGAAATGAGAAGGAAAATCTGTTACCAGGCACAATGAGTGAACCTTGATTGAACATTCTTATTTAGATCAACGCGTCGAACTCCGCATCACACTTGCTAACTGATTTCGAATGACTGACGTTTCGTTTATAAGGGTGCAACTGGCTACAACAAATTTCTTATATAAATGCCTTGACAGCCGTTCTAATTTAAACAAAAAAATACCTTTTCTGTGATACTATAGTCAGCTTTCCACTTAGTATACCCTTTCCTTGTTACAATACTTGCAATCCTATATCCGTGACTTTTGACGCCATGTGCCAATTGCATTTCCAACGTATAAATAGGTGAACGTGTTTATAAAAGTGTATAAAAATAGCCCGATATTTCGCACGGGAGCCGAGAGCGGGCGCAGCGCCAGCTACCAATGATCGTGCATAGATACATTCGCAAGCTTCGAACTGTTACAATGCACGGAACCAAAGAATTTGAGTGTTTTTTTTTAACCTGGATAAGTCCGCGTTTGACCACCAACTCGCCTGTTGGTAAGCGACGATGTGGTCGAAGATGAAGCACGCAGACTTACAAGATACCTATTCACTCTGGCCTTGAAAAGGCCCAGGTTATATCTCTCGGGAAACAAGGAAGCTGGCAGGTTGTTCCAATCTTTGGCCGTACGGATTAGAAACGTAGAATCGAAACGTTTGGTACGTATCCAAGGAAAATCTACAATGTAGTGGTAGTGGGCCGTTTTCCTACTTGTCCTGTAGTAGAAAGAGGATGGCAGGATAAGGTCATGTAGCTCTGATGCACATTCTCCGAAATGAATCCTGTAGAAAATTTACAGACGCGCTACTTATTTCTATACGAGGCGTACTTTGATAGATGCCTTTGTCGAGTGAGAACTGCTATGGACATTCAGAAAAGTTCTAAGCTCTCGTATCATAGAACTTTTATACAGGGTTACGCGGAAAGGGTGTATTAAGCCGAAAGGGGTCCGTTATACTCATTACTCCTCCTCCCACCTCCTTCAGTCGTACGGCTCACTGTTGAGCGTCGTGATGATCCCGACTGATAATTTTCTGGACAATTTGTCGCCATCTATGCCGATCAGCGGCCTCATGCATGGCATCAGTACCTTTGGTGTTAAGCTGTTTAGACACTCTTGTTCTTACCATCGTTTCGGGCTTCGACCCCTAGCTCTTTTCCTTCCACTTTTCCTGTTATTATAAGCTTTTAAAATACTCATTACTCATCTGATAAAAAACTTTTACTATGGGACCAACCCTGAAATATAAAAAAAAAAAACGTTTTCTATGAAGCAGCTGATATTTTTTCGCTATTTCTGACTTTCTCCCATAGTTTAAGTTGTTTATAATGATAGGTACTATGAACGAACCGCTTTCGGCTTAGCACACGCTTTCCGCGTAACCCAGCGTATATATATATGAGACATTGCTTGCAAAAGACACAAAAAATGTGAAATGTGTACATAAAAACCTATAAGCTGTCATTAAACCAACTACAATAAAAACAACTGCATACTAAATACGCAGACAAGCAAGCCCCCAAATCTGTATTGCCGTAAAAATGCGTCACAGTTTACACATCAGCCAAGATATCGAAATTATATCTTGTCTGATTGCTTCGACCTTGCGCCTGGAGATAACTGGAGTGAAGTGGATTGGTATCGCTCCCATAGAATAAATTATAGTACAAGATCGCCGCCTGAATGAAGACGGATCTTATAGTTATCTTTCGCCTATATAGATAAATATAACTGCGTGTATGCTCGAACTATCCTAGGGCTCTTATTCACTAACTAAAACACGCAATTAACGCGGTACGTTAAGTTAACCTCTAATAAACCGGCCAAATGCGAGTCGGGCAAGTGCGAGGGTTCCGTACCACCACAAAATTCAATAAGAAAATTACCCATTATAACTTGGTAATGAACAGAAACTTGTCACCGACTCGCACTTGGCCATTATTTATTATTTATTGTTATACTTTAGAGTGTGTACTATAATTGTGCCAAGTTTGACGCCTGTACGTATAATTCTCCAGTACGTATAATTCGTCTTTCCATTAGAGCTAATACAAAAATACGTTTGTTGTATGGGGAATTGGTGACTCACCCCCCTTTCGTTTTTACTTTTTGTCATTTTTATTATTTCCTAATTAATACGCTGTAACGTTACATATTCTGTGAAATTTTTTCAACCTGCTATCTATTACGGTTCGAAAACAGCCGTTAATAAGTAGGAAACGCGGACAGACAGACAGAGACATCGTAGGCTTAGTAATAGGGTCTCGTGTTTACCCTTTGGGTACGGAACCCTAAAAATGTGGACTCTGGACCAACTTTTAGAAGTTAAATTAACGCGCCGCGTTACGAGCGTATTTGTAGTTAGTGAATCAGGGCCCTGACCATTTGTTGTCTAGATATCTGAGTTCAAATAAATTTTCCAACATCGTCATCATCCAAAGTTTTGTCTCTGCTTGACGTATTCGGTATGATGCTGTCCCAATGAAGTGATATTCCAAGTGAAACTGCGCTCCCCTGCAAAATGCTGTCTATCCAAAGATTGCCCAAAAGAAATCGCTTTAGGCGATAAGGCCGAATAAGGATAATGTATTGCCTAATGTTTAACTTTTCATCATTATCGCTTTTAGCGATAAGGCCGCCAGTTGTTACACTAGTTTTTAAGAGTATTTTGTCCTCTGTGTCAAATTTTATGGTGTGAACAATAAAGAGTTAATCAATCAATTATCAGCTTATCATGTTTCCACTGCTGCTGCACAGCACAGACCTTCTCTTCGAGAGAGTGAGAGAGAGAGAGAGAGAGAGGTAGGTAGAGAGAGGGGGATGGGCCCTAATCCACCATGCTGCTCCAGTGCATGTTGGTGAATGTCATAATATGCGTTTCGAACTTTTTGTGTGGTTCTTGGACACCGGTACCGGAGTCTTGAGTACCGGTTTCTTCACGATGTTTTTCTTCCTTTTTGAGCGATGGCATCGAAACTGCACATATTTAGGTCCTAAATAAGTGATTGGTGCAGGGCGGGGCCGAGGATCGAAGCCGGGTGCTGTCAGATTGTAAAGCGCACATTCTACCGCTCGGCCACCACCGCTCAATTTTGTTTAATTATAATACAACTAGCAACGCACCCCAGCTTCGCACGGCAGTCTTATTTTTTTTACACCTTGGGTTACATTTTAGGAGTTTTAGTAAGGATCCCTATTTAAAAAAAAAAATTGCCAATGTCACCCGGGAATATTGTACCTTCCCAACAGTGAAAGAATTTTTCAAATCGGTTTAGTAGTTTCGGAACCTTTTCAATGCAAACAAACAAACAATCAAATCTTTCCTCTTTATAATATTATCATAGATATCATTTTATTATACACCGAAAAAAATACAAAGTAACTTAAAATTTATGGCTCCTATGGAATTTTGGAAACAACACGAAAAGACGTTTCACCTCGTTATATCACTGCCACACTCGAGCACGTTTACGAGCACTTAATGTATAATAATTCACCATTTAGTACACATTAACACTCGAAAATACACAAGTTT
Organism: Agriopis aurantiaria; assembly: GCA_914767915.1. Lineage (NCBI taxonomy): Eukaryota > Metazoa > Arthropoda > Insecta > Lepidoptera > Geometridae > Agriopis > Agriopis aurantiaria. The sequence goes on from OU611994.1 coordinate 14,200,016, forward strand.
AGGAAAATAATTCAACGAGCCGACAAGTTTTTTTTCCACGTTGGCGCCAAAACTCTATTGGTTAATAGTATTTTCAGTGTTTCCATAATTATACAGTAAATATGCAATTAAATGTAGTGCGTGTATGCTATACATAGAAACGCATTGAAAAAAAAGACTAGAAATATATATATTTTTTTACAATTTTCGTCGTATACATGTTACGTTTTATTAAAGCTGCCAGGCACCGTCATCTTGGTATGAATTAACCATAAACAGTATTTACATCCGACTTTATCAATAGAGATAATAAAATAACAAGTATTTCCTCGTCTACTAGGTCAAACAAAGTGCAAGACGTATCATATTCATCTCGCAAATAGCTCCTAATGAGTGTCGAGTTCCAGGTATTAAGTATAGATAGCGAAGCCAGCTTCAGTGTCACAGAAAAAACAATGTTTAGTAAGAAAACTATATGACATTCCTCAACGTATCAGTGTTACATATATCTATAGATACTGATGTGAACGACCCGACCCGACTTAAACCTCGATAGAAGCATCACAATCCTCTATTGCACACCCCGTCTTCTAAGTTTACTATAAATCCTTTCCATCCTAAGGTTGCCCGAAAGATATTGCTTTAAGCTATAAGGCCGCCAGTTGTTACACTGGTTTTAAAGAGTTTTTTTTTGTCATAATAAATATGTTAAAACAAAAATTTGGTGAAATATTAACTTAGCAAAATAACCGAAGCGCATTTTTCAAAGGTAGACACACATTTTATATTAAAAAAACAACAAACGAGCGAATGAGATAGCGGCTTTAATAGAATACGTTTTATCCCGGTAAAATTTACGGTTCCTGGGAAATGTCCACGCGGGTAAAACCGGGTGCACAGTTAATCAGTGGTAAAAGACTTTACTGAACATTTAACTGATTTCGCAGGTAAACTGAGCGGCTGGACCTCCCCCAAGGACGTGATCCTCAAAGTAGCCGGCATATTAACCGTGAAGGGTGGCACTGGAGCCATAGTGGAGTACCACGGGCCCGGAGTCGACTCCATCTCCTGCACCGGCATGGCGACCATCTGCAACATGGGCGCTGAGATCGGCGCTACCACCAGTGTAAGTCACTCTCTCTCTCTCGATGCCAAAAATGACGTCGAATCGTAAGGTCGCGTTTTAGGTCTATATGGCCATCTGCCAACCACAATTTGAAGACACATCTACATTGTTTTTTTATGTGTATCAACTCCTCAATTTTCATATAGAAACACTGATTTCTGTAACACGTACAAACAAAAGGTATATATTTCCACATCACACATCCTCGACAAAAGAACTGATTTGTTTGCTCAAACCTAAACTTTACTACAAATTAAAATACAAAACATGTGCGAAAACATCACAACACAATACACATTAAATGTATTTCTGTATATCAGATGTATGTACACAGGTGTTCCCATACAACAGCCGCATGGAGGCCTACCTGAAGTCGACCGGCCGCCACGACATCGCCGCGTCAGCCAACCAGTACAAACATCTGCTGACGCCTGACTCGAAGGCGCCTTACGATGAGGTGAGATCAATCAGCTGTCACCAATGTAAAGCATTTTAGACAAAGGGGGCCACAAAAATCTAACATTACAGTAAGCCATGGCAGCAATATCGTTAATGAAGTAGATACTGCAAAATTTCTGGGCTTAGTAATACAACTAAATTGGAAAAATCAAATAGATAGTCTTTCTAAGAGGGTCTCAAGCTTAGCTTATGTACTTCATAAACTGTCTAGTACCGCATTACTGTCCACTTACTATGGTTTAGTTGAGTCCGTCCTCAGATACGGTATTATATTTTGGAGTAACTCAACCGACAAAGAGATTATTTTTAAAAGGCAAAAATGCTATATCAGTTCTTTGTTTAGTTAGAACAATAGAATAAAATAGAACAAAAGGGGTAAAACAGTTTAGCCAGTGGCCCAAAGCCGTGCTTCGTTATTTTATGAAGCTTGGCTAGTTTGTGTAGGCTGGCAGCGGTAAATGCACAATACACCCCAAGCGGGATGTCAGTGCAGGCACATCACAATACAGAAGGTCGGCTGCTTACGTCGAGCTTAAACAAGCACACGCACACAAAGACGCACTTACAGCGATCTCAGATCGAACGGTCGACGCCAGTCGCAAGGGCACTACACGAAATTATAGTTTTGCGCGATAATTCGCCTGAATAACACAACATTATACATTATAGCTGCTTTGCGACCCAAGCGCTACAGCGAGTAGGTAATTAAAATCATGGTCAGCCGGAGCCGACTTTCTGTACCCTTTATATTCTGTGGTGCAGGTCATATCACTCCCATTATGAATTACAATTAGATACCCATCATTATGAACCTCGAATCGGTCGAACCATCATTACGACCTGCTACTACTAAAAATATCAGCTGTTCCATATATTTTGTTTGAATGTGAGTGGCCGTTTTCTATGGAAAAGCTGGGTTTTTTCCCGCGATTTCAGGTTTTATACCATTGTCAAAGTTGTTCACAATGATGGTTATTATGGACCCCTGTGAAGAAAAGATGGCAAAGGGTTGGCAACGTAAATGTGATACCTCTGGTGTTACAAGTATCCATAAGTGACGGTGACTGCTTACCATCAGGCAGCCCGTCTGCTTGTTTGCTACATATGTCATTTAAAAATAAAACCTTCTGGCTTCTCGTACACACTTTCTGCGTAACCCTGTATATGGCAACAAAATACATTCAGAAAGCACCCATTACTCACGTTTTTTTCCAACACGTAGTCAAGTAGGCTATGGCCATCCTTTTCGGAATGGACAATGACGTCGATTCTGATGTACCATTCTCTAAACTAAACTAATTTTGACAGCACTAAAATTGTTGCCATCCTTTTCTGACGCATTGAAATGAAGAAAAAAACGGCGATTTTAGTCCTGTCAGATTAGTTTAGTTAAGAGAATGGTAGAACAGAATTGATGCCAATATCAAATATAACTTACCATCAGGCTAATTGGTGGCTAAAAGTAGATCTATTCAGTATTAAAAAAAAATGCGCGCAAAACAAAAATAATACTTTTACTTATTAACTTAATTACAGATATACTGTGAAGTAAGTTGCATTGACGAAATTCTGATTAAATATGAAAAATCAAGAGTTTCGTCAAAAAAATCGTAAGTTTGTAAATGGCAATTTATTCATAAATCAAGTGTTTTTATCGTCCAGGGGCCTTACGACAACAGCTATTGCGGCACCAAAGTAACGTTAGATCCGCTCAGTTGGATAAGCACGCGAACGTGAACCTTAACCCGCCCAGATACGGTTTGCGGTCGCGTGATTTTTCAACTGAGTGGATCTAACGTTAGTTTGGTGCCGCAATGGCTGTTGTCCGTAAGGCCCCTGTACTATATATTTTTATGTAGATAGAATATACAGTAACTAGTGTAATTTATAATGAAATTATTACTAGCTTTAAAAGAACTGTAGTATATATAGTTAAAAAGTACAAAGAAAAAACAGTGTTCTTTAATTAGACATTGGTATGATGATAAAGAATTTAAATTAGACATTGGTATGACGATATAGACTTTAAATTAGACATTGGTATGACCACAGAAAAGAGAAGTAAATAGAACGGAAATGAGAAGGAAAATCTATTACCAGGCGTTATGAGTGAACCTTGATTGAACATTCTTATTTAGATCAATGCGTCGAACTCCGCATCACAGTTTCTAACTGATTTCGAATGACTGACGTTTCGTCTATATGGGTGCAACTGGCTACAACAAATTTCTTACAAAAATGCGTAGACAGTCGTTCTAATTTAAACAAAAAATAAATTATGTTGGTTTGACGACCTAGAATTTAAGTAAGACATTAGTATGACGATATAGGATTGAAATTTGACATTGGTATGACGATATAGGATTTAAATTAGAGGGTAGCGGTCTAATTCCCTACCATGAACAATCGGATTGGAGAAAAAAGTTTTAACCTTAATTCTTTTCCCCAGCTGGTCGAGATTGACCTGTCAACTCTAGAGCCTCATGTGAACGGTCCCTTCACACCAGACCTTGCCAACCCTATCTCGAAACTTGGGGAAGTGGCCAAGAAGAACGACTGGCCCCTCGACATCAAAGTCGGTCTCATCGGCTCTTGCACCAACTCCAGCTACGAAGACATGGGACGCTGCGCCAGCATTGTCAAAGAGGTCAGTTACTTGCTAGGGCCATAGACTGGCCGAGTATCTACACTGTCATCTCAATTTTGTATCTTTATAGTTCTCTTATGTAAACAAGTAGATATAAGTTGTTTTTTTTATAGATTACCAAGCGAAAATTCTCCAAACAGCTGAACAGTATTTTTTTTTATAATTAATATGCTTGCGTTTGACCATCTTCACGCCTGATGTTAAGCGATGACGCGGTCTACGTTGGAGAACGCTTGCCTAGAAGAAACCGATTTCCTTGAATTCCGAGAATTTCTTGAATCATAACTAAGAACACTATTGATCAATTCACAAAGAAATGCGCTAATCGGTTCACAAATGTCGGAGGAATCTCCGCACATCGGACACCGCCAAAAAGCTCACGCCCACATCTTGCAGAGCTGGAAATCCCTCACCGTCCGATTTTCCGCTCCTTTATTCCGCGGTCCTGCAAGGTGCGGAATGTCCTTCCCGCCGAGCTTCAACATGAATCGTTACAAAAAGGGTGTCTACAACTACCTCTCCGGGCTGGCAAAGCACCGTCAACAAAACTAGTGTTGCAGGTGTCCATAGGCGGCGGTTCATGCTTACCATCAGGCGGACCGCCTGTTTGTTTGCCGCACTATTTATTTAAAAAAAAGAAAACAATATGCATAGTAATGATCAACTCAGACGGTCCGACTTAATTTGGTCATTACCAGAAATGCAGTGTGGTAGGTTATTCCGAAAATGTGGCAGCATGTTGTCGGTACTCCGAATCGGATTACAGTCGAAGAGATTTTTAACCGAAATGATTGCTTTTTGTGCAGGCGCTGAAGCACGGCGTGAAATCGAAGATTCCATTCAACGTGACGCCCGGGTCTGAACAAGTGCGCGCCACCATCGAGCGAGACGGCATCGCGCAGACGCTCAGGGACTTTGGAGGCACTGTGAGTATAATAATATCCTAAATCTATCCTATTTTAACCCTCGATACCGGGCCGGAGCATCGTCCGGGGCGATAGAATACAGCACCGGTATGAGGCTTTGACAATCTACCCAAGCTAGTCCCGGGAGAAGATGGCAATGTTGCTGAAGGCTCTGGAGGCAAGTTCATCTGGAGATCCCAGAACCCTTGGGAGCTTTAGTGCGTATAATCCCACATACCAAAAAAATCACTGTCTTATTTAGCAATAATCTATCACGAAGCGCCTGATGGTTGTGTTCCGGCAACGTCAGCTGAGCGAGGGTCATGAGGGTGACAGATTTTTTTCCATGCGGAAAACTGAGTTCTGAGTTTGTTCATTTCTCTTTCGACCATATCAATAGCACTAAAGTTTTCGTTAAACAAAACAAAGTGCCAAAGTGTGCGCAGTACTACAAAATACGCAACATGCAGAGAGAAAACGGTTTAAGAATAAAACAAATGAGAATAAAGACGATTTAATTAAAAGCGAAATAAAATAAACAGGCTTCGGTATTTCCTCCGGAGCATAGTTTGGGGTGTTTCAAATGAAGGGTGAATAGAAAACTCAAAGTTAGGAAACGCACTGGCAAGGCCCCGGGTATTGTAGGTATCCATAGGCGGCGGTGACCACTTATAATCAGATGGAATGGACTGTCGCTTCTATAAATAAATCTGGGCGTCTTCAAATCACGAGTGAATCGGTTCCTTCTAGGCAGCGTGCTCCAACGTAGACCGCATCATCGCTTAACATCAGGCGTGATGGTGGTCAAATGCAAGCCTGTTAATATTTATTTTTTATATCTAGACTACATATTCGACATAAATTGTATGGTTTTTTTGATGAAATTAATTGTATTGGTCAGGTTCTCGCGAACGCGTGCGGTCCTTGCATCGGCCAGTGGGACAGGAAAGACGTCAAGAAAGGAGACAAGAACACCATTGTGACGTCATACAACAGAAACTTCACCGGGCGCAACGACGCCAACCCAGCGACTCACTGCTTCGTCACCAGCCCTGAGCTCGTCACTGCGCTGTCGCTTGCTGGTAAGCTATACAAAGTCATCAACAACAAAAAGGAAAATATAACATAAATAGACATGTGTCCTAATGTTTAATTTATTACTAAATACATTACACATACTGAAAAAATTTATGAAGTTGGATATGAGCGTTTAAAGGTTTAGGTGGGGATAGAAATACTCTTTCCCTTTCTCGCAAAGTGTGTGTTAGTATAGCATTTGTATATCGCGCCTGAGGCGTGACGTCATAACTCAGTATAGTGCTCTCTCTGTCAAGCTTGAAATTAAAATTCTTATAACTTATTTATTTTTGTATGTATCATTTAATAGTATCACTAAAAGTGTTTTAGCATCCCCCGTCGATTCTGTTACGTGAATTCTTTCCATTCAATGGTTGCCTGGAAGAGATTGCTTTTAGCGATAAGGCCGCCACTTGTGGCACTAGCTCGTAAGTGTTTTCTATCGTGTTGTAATTTTTATTTCTGGTGTACATAAAGAGTTTCTATCTTTGCATCTTATTTATTTTTTAACTAATTTTAGTTTTGTTTTTGTTTTAGCTCTATTTATGATAAGCTTTTTTATAAGATAATAAAAATAGTTTTTATGCCTATTGAATGATCAAAGATTAGACCAGTAACATATTACGTTTTTTAGCAGCGATACAAACGCGCAAATAAAACAAAGCGCCAAATATTTTGAAATACTAATGTTGTAAAATAACCGAAGCACATTTTTTTGACAGTTATTTTATATTTTAAAAACATCAAATGTGCGAGTGACACCGCTTCATATAGTATTCTGGCCCTTAACCAGGCGCCCTGAAAGATTTTATTCATCATCATCATCATCAGCCAGAAGACGTCCACTGCTGAACATATAGGCCTCCCCCTTTAACCTCCACACTAGACACAGATAGCCCGTTGGTACAGTTGGTAGTGAACCTACCTTCTGAGCCTGAGGGCATGGGTTCGATTCCCACGTAGGACAAACATTTGTGTGATGAACATTTGTGTTTGTTCTATATCTGGTTGTTAATATCTATTTAAGTATGTATTTAAATTATATATGTATGTATATCAGTCTCTGGCAGCCATATCACAAGCTTTGCTTAGTTTGGGGTCAGATGACCGTGTGTGCAAAAATGTCCCGAATATTTATTATTTATTTATTATACACTGAACGATAGCCTGCCTTTTGCATCCACTGGATGCGAGCGACTCTCACTAGGAGAAGAAAGATTTTATTATAGGGGAATTACTCGTGTTGTTATATATATATAGTTGGGAGTATCCGGCTTACTTCCCACCCGACTATATATAGTTTTACGTGTACATTTTTTTAAATCAACATTATTTCCCCCCGCAGGTCGTCTTGACTTCAACCCTCTAAAGGACAGTCTCACGGGCTCCGACGGCAAGAAGTTCAAGTTATCAGCCCCGTTCGGAGACGAGCTGCCCGCCAAGGGCTTCGATCCTGGCCAGGACACCTATGAGCACCCGCCTCCTGACGGCAGCAGTACGTATATACTACTAGATTTAGCTTCCCTTGCTTTTATGTAGATGCACTGGATGAAAAAAACTGCTATTCAGGTTTATAGACATTTATTCTCATATAAGATGTTACATCACTTCCATGAGAACACTGCTAACAATACATTTACAGTTCGTCGTCGCAAAAATAACTAATAACATTACAAACATGTAGAACAAAATAATATAATAAACATACAGTACATAATATCTATCTAATTAATCGTCCATCACATTTGCTTTAATTTTATGTTGTGATAACATGCTCAGCAAGCCGCTTTTTAAATGCGTTGAACGACTTAGTGTTTTTAATTTCCGAGGGTAGTTTGTTATAAAGGCACGCTCCATTCTGAGCTGAAAACCGTCAATGCTCATCATTATAAACAAGTTTTACTATCGGACCAACCCTGAAATCGGGAATATCCGTTGTTCCATATATTTCGTTGTTTTTTTTTGTTTTTTTTGCAAATCATATATCTATATTTATATATCCCGTTAGTCCAGTTGGACACCACTAAGATATATTTAGATATTATTGTGTAAGAGGTAGTATTGAGGCATACCTTACCTCGCCATAATTAGTAGTGCATGATTGAGGTTTTATTAGCTCATAAATATACCCATAAACATTTTTAGCCCGGCCATTTTTAGATAGATCGTAGGTCCAGTTGGTAGTGAACCTACCTTCTAAGCTTGGGGGCGTGGGTTCGATTCCCATCTAGGACAAACATTTGTGTGATGAACATTTGTGTTTGTTCTATATCTGGTTGTTAATATATATTTAAGTATGTATTTAAAACTATATATGTATGTATGTATATCAGTCTCTGGCAGCCATATCACAAGCTTTGCTGAGTTTGGGGTCAGATGACCGTGTGTGCAAAAATGTCCCAAATATTTATTTATTGTTTTATGTATTGTTATTGTATTAAAAGTTGTTCATAATGATGACTAAAATTACCTCCTTTCCGCTGAGTACACCATAACCTTACAACCCTGTATTGTTGTAAAATTCTTTTGATAAAGTTCATCCTATTTCATTGTACCATTCCAGAGGTAAGAGTGGACGTAGCCCCCACATCTGACCGCCTTCAACTCCTGGAGCCCTTCGACAAGTGGGACGGGAAGGACCTCACAGACCTCACGATCCTCATGAAAGTGAAGGGCAAGTGCACCACCGACCACATCTCTGCGGCTGGACCGTGGCTCAAGTACCGCGGACATCTCGACAACATCTCCAACAATATGTTTATCACGTGAGTGTTTGTATTATTTGGCATTTGTGGTGAAAATTTTCTCATGACGTGAGGTGGCAAAGACCTCACGATCCTTATGAAAGTGAAGGTCAGGTGTACCACCGACCACATCTCGGCAGCCGAGCCTTGGCACAATTACCACGGGCATCTTAACAACATCTCGAACAAAATATATCTCACTAGTTTTAATACTAGTACTACGTAAAATTGGTATTAAGTCGAAATGATACCATTGTAATTATTGACGATTGATAAACTGCAGCAGTGCAAGTACCATTATCAATAAAATGACATATGACATTTATGACATATGTCATTCTTTATGTCATTTTTCGATAAAATGACATAAAGAATGCACTGCTGATTCACAAAAAAAATGCTGATTCACAAAAGCAGGTTTACGAATTTGACAGTCTATGTATATGTGGATAGCATTTCTATGTATTTCCTCTAATCTCCTGAATTACTCATCAAATTTTGACTAATGAGGCGTGACTATCGAGGTGCCTCAGAGGCGTGGTATATGACGTTACACTAAATTTAATATGGTGCTTTCCCAATTCTTGACAAGAAGATCACCAACAACCTATTGAAGTTGCAACGACAGGACCTTCGCCTGATAGCAGGCCTTATAACCGGTCATTGCAACTTGAATAGTCACGTGTATAAGCTAGGAGCCACGAGCAGTCCACTGTGTCGTGGCTGCATGAAAGAGAACGAAACTGTAGAGCATGTGTCACAGCATTGTGAAGCCACAGAAGAAACTAGAATCACTACCGGGTTGCATGGGACACCGTTGGCTATTTCATCCACGTCACCACAACAGGTAGACTGCTTTTTATCATCATTACTTACACTACCATACTACGCCACTGGAGCGTGTGTGCCAGCGTCCCAGAGCCTCACACCGATATTTCAAGGAGTTGGGTTGGCTCGGGCAGGTGCTGGTAGGGGGAAATGCACAATACACCCCAAGCGGGACGTTAGTGCAGGACTGATCGCCCCCATCTCGAATAAGAATGGCGGCTATTATGACCGTATGTTATGATCGGCAGTGCAACGAACGCGGAGAACGGAGAACTGAACAAGATCCGCAACCAGCTGACTGGCGAGTACGGCGCAGTGCCCGCGACCGCGCGCGCCTACAAGGCGGCCGGCGAGCGCTGGTGTGTCGTGGGAGACGAGAACTACGGCGAGGGCAGCTCCAGGGAGCACGCGGCGCTGGAGCCGAGGCATCTCGGCGGCAGGGCCATCATCGTCAAGTCATTCGCCAGGTAAACACCGCTCCTACAAACTCAGATCAGACAATTATTAAAACAAAACAGATGAACAGGCGGTATGGCCTTAAAGGCTTTAGCCTGCCCGATGGGCGAATAATAAAAAAAAATCAGATCAGACAATTTTAAACAAGGGAGACGGTGGATGCTCTGTTCCCGGAAGTTAAAATGTAAATTCGGTAGATATGCTCTTATAGTTGTTCTAACTCACACTAAAGTTAATGTTGGTATGATAGTACGATTAAAAAAAGCGTCAAACTTGGCATTATTATAGTAGACACTCTAAACTATAACAACAAATAATAAATAATGGCCAAATGCGAGTCGGTGACTAGAATTCATTACAAGAATGAAAAGTTTGGTTGGATGGAAATTAATGTACGTAAATATTGCAAAATACGTAACTACCACAAAGTTACTAATTATTACATAATTTAACGGGATTATGTATTTTTTTAACATTTACGTTGGCTGAACGAAGCTCTCCACTGCCATGATAAAGTTTAAAAAGTAAATACCACGCGAGCGCCATCTCTTGACGATGAAAGAGCTATTGACAATGCCCAATGAGAAGACGCACTGCTTATTTATCTCGCCAGGTGGCGCATTATCGTTGGTGTTGTTTCACTGTCAAAAGTGTCAAATATCAATAGATAATTTTAGTAATTACACAATAAATATCGTCTGGTATTAAAACATGCCTCTGTGTAGTGTATTTCAGTGTAAAAATAAAGGTACACACCGTTTGCCTTCCGATGAGAAAAAATAATATTGATAATTTTATTGCATACCTTGCTACAAGAGCTGATTTTTTACAAGCTAAGGAAGCATTTCTTTTCTTTAACTCTTATTTGAATTTCGCCACTGTCATTAGAGAAACAATGTACTGTTTAAAAGCAAAGTTTATTTTTATTGTTTCATTCAAGAGCAATGTTTATAACCTCAAATAAACCACAAATGACAAGCACCAGCGAAGGTGGCGCCATCTGAGATTATTTTTGCCTGTGGCTTCTCATTGGAAACGGGGGCTCCACGGTTTTTTCTTAAAAAAAGGAAAAATCTTATTTGGTCATTCTATATACTTTTTGTGATTGTATAGTTTGGTGTCCGTTGTTTAGGATCCACGAGACGAACCTGAAGAAGCAAGGCATGCTGCCGCTGACGTTCGCTGATGCCGCCGACTACGACAAGGTCAGGCCTGACGACAAGATCTCGCTCCTCGGGATGAAGGACCTCGCGCCCGGCAAGGTAAGCCCTAACCTTCTAAGAGAAGTACCAAACCATAGAAAAAATTATATACTTAGTAAGTCTAGCTCACAGACCTTTTACAGCATTTAAGATAGACCGCAAGTTTATCTACTTTGCATGTCTGTGGCTCTCTTTATCAATGCTCCAAGCATAGTATAATAATATACAGTGGAAACTCCATGTAACGACAAAATCCCTAAAGCGTGGAAATCACTTGGCTTTGGTTGGTTTAGCTTGCCTTCCATACAATGATACACTCTATATATCCGCCACTGGTGCCGGGTTTTATAGCAACTGAACGTGCTAAAAAGCACACACAGATAATAAGCTATAGAAAAGTACGTACAATGTACTTACAAATGGCTAAGCCTCTTAACCCACACATACAAACAAACGGCATGTTGTTTCCTACAGTAACTGTAAATTCTCGGAAATATTTTCAAAGCTACGACACCTGAGATGTTTCCAACGACAATGGCGTATGACAAACTCTCAAGTTATCGGAACGAAATGCCTAATGTATGAAACGGGTGCGAAATCATAATTATTTTTGTCTATGGAAGGCCCACCTCTTCAGCGTTAGCGGTTATATTCTCTTTGGCTCCGACGAGCACGCCGCATAATCCAGTTCGAACTGTCATCATGACAGCAGCATGTCAAACGTCAATACAAAAATTATAAATTGCGCCAAAGTAAACTGTAACAAGTGTTTATTAAAAAAACATTGATAAATAAGCTTGTATTTAAATTATTGCTTTTAATTTAAATATTTTCATTTTGACGGCCATTTTGAAAATAGTACATAATCGGGTATTACATATTGTATTGTTGTACCGTTCCCCCCTACTGATCTCTTTTTAATTTTTAAACTTTTCTATTTATTGATGTTGAACTAACTAAATACCTATCCTAAATATATTACTTAACTGAGCAAGTGAACTTAAACTAAATTAATTTAACTTAAACTAAATTGGCCAAGTGATCGTCTAAGTAGCTAGAACCTTATTTTGTGAACCATAATAACCCAATATAAATATGAGATGATCACCTACACTATTTGTAGACCTAGCTATCGTACAAGTTTAAAGGCTAGCCTAACTTCTACTCCGTACGACCTGCCTAGGTATGAATTGAAACAGAATTAAACCTAGATCTAATAATTAGCTCTTATACTATGTGGAACTTCATGTACCTATTAGTAAACTAACTCTTACAACTATTTAACATATTATTAAGTGTGTGCGTTAACCGTGCCAGGTTATAACAGTAAAGTTTATGTTATTTTCATTAGGGAGTGACATGATTGGTTTGTAGATTGGTATGTGGTATGATAGATCTTGGAACACTTTCTAGATAGATTAAATGATATTTCTTTGCTTTAGTTTGTAGAATCTTACAGGACATTGATAGTATCAATTCCATACAAGTGAAAAGTATACAAGGTGAACTTAAAGTGAATTGAATCAAAGTTAACGTAGAAAGCTAGCTTTTGCTATTTGAAATATAATTGTTTTGTGGCTAGAACAAGAGCTCCATTCCCGCCCATGCTAGTAGAATCCAACCAATATAAAATAGGGATTCCCCCTCCACGAATCTTTTAAGGGAAAATCGTGCCTTGAACACGAATGAACTTTCTTTACAGTCAGTTTGTGTGTTTGTAAGTCAAATGTAACAAAATAAGTTAACAGAGATTATAAAAAAGGAACATTCTCTTTTGCCCAATGTTTGTAAGTAAGTTAGTGACTCATTTCCAATCTATGAGTGAGATTCTCCCATCCTTATTGTAGGATCAGAAAACCCCTATGAATTTACAGTGATAGTCAAGATCAACCAAACCTTGTATGATCATTAGATAAGTTCTGATTGCGGTTAGATGATGAAACCTTCAATGAACTTTGTAGAATCTAGTAAGTAATCTTTAGTTTGTCAGAATCTCCCTCGTTTAGTTAAGAGAAACCAACTGGCACGGCTACGCTTGGCCTTAAAGAGTTTACTAGAGAATTTGGCTTGTAATTTCGTCAATTAAAGTTGAAAGTATGCACTTAGGTGCTTTATAAACCACAACAAGACATTATCTAAGAACTCCACATTGATGATGTATTTAGCTGGAACAGTTGTTTGCTAGTTTTAACAAGCTGGATACTTCTGGAACAACCTGAAACTAAAACTTAAGTAATTTTCCTATATCCCGGCGACCTGATACAATCGCATTCTGTTGAGTATATTAGATCGGCGGGATCGCCCTATTCCCTATCCTATACCTACACCTTTTACGTCCCTACACTTATTCTTGGAGAGACACCAAAGCTATGCAAGGACTCGCGGGTCCTGTATTTAACTAAACATCCAAAATCCCATACTAACACAGAGTTTATTGGAAGATAGGTTATCCAATGTGCAAAACTCTTCTAGACTAGCTGAGGCCTACATGGGTGACTAGTCCAACTATCCTGAAGTCCACTACCTATAATCCCTACGGGAGTCTGTTTCAACAGGCCGAAGCCTAGGGTGTACCTCTAACACAAGGATCCACCCCTGGGGACTGAAACGGAACATCCACCTAACGTACAAGACAGTTCACATGGAGCCTGAGGTCCGGTCATCAGCGGTCGGTCAAGAGCCAACAGTTCCGCCAAGGAGCAACTTTGCGTTTGCAAAGACCTAGAGAGCTTCTGATGACCGTATTCCAGAAACCATGCACCCTGGTGACTTGATCGACCTCAATTTAATGAGAATAATCGACCCTTGGGTTCGTCACAAAATCCCAAGCCTGACTATCGGGAACTTTAAGATGGTAACTCCTTTACGTTCTCACAAATATTTTGTTTCCGGGAATTACCATTGACTAAAACCGTGTCTAGTCGTACGCAATTGTCCAATATTTCAGTTTAATAACTTGACTCTACAAATAATTGTATCTCGAACACTTTATGCTCAAAAACTTAGAGAGAAACTCTCAATATCAACCCTAAGTTGAGCTGTGATAATCTCACACTGGAACTAATAAACACTGTCGATGTTATTTGAATGTATATTCAGTCGGGCAGAGTTTCTACGTAAAACTTTAAAATAATTCATAGTAAAATTATATTGGACAACCACGGAACAAAAATACTAAAATCTCCACCTGCGCGCTACGAACGCCAAGGCAAGAATGAATCCCGAAGCCCGCCTGCACGATCCCTTATATAACTTTCTCCCGCCCCAACATGATACCTAAAGTGTTTCGCGTCGTTCGAGTGCCCCGAGTGTTTGGCGTTGTTCGCGACCCATAGAGTACATTGAAGATATTGTTTTTCGTGACGCATCTAAAGTGTTTCGCGTGCTCCAAGTGTTTCACGACCTATAGAGTACCTACATTGAAGACATCGTTTTTCGTGACGCATCTAAAGTGTTTCGCGTGCTTCAAGTTGTTCGCGACCTATAGAGTACCTACATTGAAGACATCGTTTTTCGTGACGCATCTAAAGTGGTTCGCGTGCTTCAAGTTGTTCGCGACCTATAGAGTACCTACATTGAAGACATCGTTTTTCGTGAAGCATTACTTTAAATACGAATAGTGGCCGGCAAGTCAATGTAGATAGTAAGCTAAACCTAACAAGGCAACCTTTTTCCAAATATAGTACTATTCAAACAGTGCCTTTGCAGGGTTAGGCACTCATACATTCAGAAACAAGCTGAATTACGTAATTATAAGAATCAGTCCCACCACTTTTCTACAATAAAGTACAAGGCAATATCTCTGCAAAGGCAAAGCTATTTATATGTTAATTCTCAATCATTTATTTGTTATAATATTCCTATACAAACTATACAGTTTTGAGAATCCAACCTTAAGTATCGGTACTCCAAGTAGTAGGCAATCTAAACTTTAGTTTTCTAATATTTGTGAATGTTAACGAGGGCTAATCTGAACCGTTACAGCAACCCCCAAAATTTTAATAGATTATAATTTGTTAATCGGAGAAAATTTTCCCATCCAAATAAACATTGGAGAGATTCACAAATATTCCCGTTCAAACGACTCAATTTGCAAGTGCAAAATCTAATTTTTCAAAATCCAAGTTACAACAATATAATTATGTGTGAACGAATGTTATGTATCCCCAACACAATATGTGTAAGTGTTTTTAAACCGACATAAAAATAATCATCATAAAACCCCAGACTCAAAGTTTGTTAATATATCAACTATAAAGAAAATTGTCCCTTCACAGGATCTCTGTCATCTGCAAGGAAATTCTGGTTGTGAGGCAGAACCAACCCTAAACGGTTGCACATAACTTCCCTTTCCTTCGCAAATATCTTTTCATTCGCTGAAAAGCAAAGTTTACGCACTCCTTCCAAAATTCTAGTAGACCCAAAGGCAAATAGAAAAAAATTCCGTACAGTCTTTATATCCCACTAAAAGTACAAGTGTTAAAGTCCAATGATTTCCATTCGGAAAATGTAGAGTGTGCTTGTCGATAGTTTCTTCATTGTAGAGTAGGATCTTTTCGAAATCAACGTTGTTGATGTAATTATTAACTAAGCCTAACACCAAAATTTCTCCTTCGAAAAGATCAATTGTACTTGGGTTTGCTGAAAATCAGATTCCGAAAAACTGTCTCAAATCTAAGCAATGATAAGATCTTGAATCCCTTCAAAAGAATTTAACCCACGCATATATTCATTAAATCTCTGCCAGTCATCATTCTATCATATAAAATTTATAAAGTTTATCATTTATATCTTTCATAACATAACTTTCGCTGTCTTACTCGCTGATTCAAGACGCCATCACTACCCTTTAATTCGACACAAAATATTTTGCACAACCCCCCCTTAATTGATTACTTGACAAAGTTTAAAACCCTA
Organism: Agriopis aurantiaria; assembly: GCA_914767915.1. Taxonomy (NCBI): domain Eukaryota; kingdom Metazoa; phylum Arthropoda; class Insecta; order Lepidoptera; family Geometridae; genus Agriopis; species Agriopis aurantiaria. Next base: position 14,216,356 of record OU611994.1, read on the forward strand.
TGTAGACTCACATGACCTTAAAATAACCAAAGAACCCGCTCACATTCACAAATCTTTTTTTTTTTTTTTTTAATTTTTTTTTGTATTCAAATTAAATCTTATTCAAAACATCAAGATAACCAATAATCCACTGTAATAATTGAGAGAAATTACGTCATTAATAATCCAAAAGTATTTTTTTTTTTTTATAATTATAAAATGATAGCACCCTCAAATATCTATTTTAGTTGATATACATACATACAATAGGATCAACGACATTAAAAAGCTTTTGAATTGAAATGCGTAATGATACGCTGGACAAAAATATTAACATAGATTCAAAAACATAGGTAGTTACAATGTCGAGTCTTTTCCGTAGGCTCTAGCGCAACTGAAGCAAAGCATTCGATTATAAATATATTTATTTTCTATCGAAATTGAATTTGTCTAGGACTCAAACCAACAAAATTTAAATGCAAGAATCGAACTCGCCATATTATAAAATAATTTAACATTGTATCTGTTTAGACTATCTATAAAAAATTTAATTAGTTCATATCTAATTAGTCGGCATATTATTATAAGTTAATATTCATAAAAAAATTAATAAGTTAATGTTCATAAAAATAAAATAAAACGGCCTTAGTTTACAAATTACCACGATTGCTCAACTGTAACCTACGTACGAAGAAACATACGTACAAGTGGACATAGCACATAGGTACTGTTCTGCACTGCACGCCAACTCCAGTCTCCATGCTTTAATCTGCTATTTATTTACTTATTTATTACTAGGAGGTAAAACCGTCTATTGTTCCTGAAAACAACTGAATAACCAAAATACCTGATCAATCACATACTTACTAGCAATGTGGTCCTTTTTAAACGCGAATCTCTAAATGTGAAATGCTAGTTAACGACACAACCTATAATAAAGCACAGAACTCAGATCAAACAAACGTGAAGATATGACAAAGCATTGCGATGAATGTGAACGCATCAGTATATCGCTGATCCGTAATTAAAGAGTTTATGTTAAACGGTCTATTTGTATTAGTAAAAGGTGAATAAAAACGAAAGCATTTGAACACACGCAATAACTAACCCACGGCATATCTCATTCGTTTATCCGATCCGAGGCATGGAGCCACCAACCTCATCTATAATATAAAAACTCTCTAATACATCAAGCATAGCTATCCGTGTTTTAACAGATTACACCTAAGTTTTACAATATCTATCCTAGTCGGTATCAATACATAACATAGAGATTTACCTGAAATTTTCAGAAGAAAAGAACGCCTTCGCCGTCCTCACTACTGTTTCTCCCTTTTAAGCCTTAATTATATTTTAAAGATAGCGCTTCAGTGCGTTAACTATTTGTAATGAAATGAAAATAATTAGGTACCTGTAATCCTGTGTTATTCACCTGAGCTGGTCCGTCTTAACTATTAAACATACAAGATACATCCTCCGGCTTCACCTGCTAACACTCTGAAATCCGGAATTAGCTAAATTAAAAAGCCTAAATATTTGTGTTGTGAAATTAATTTAGGATACCAGTACATTTTCAACATTCATTTGAACCTGCTCTACCACCACGAAGTTGAAAATACAAACATACATAAGTACCTGTGAAACTTCCGCATTACATTTTTAGTATAATTCCTATGTCAACTGTTACATGTACAATGTACATAGATAACATACTAAGTACTAGCTAAATGTTATTAGATTATAATCTCGTAACTATGCCTTAAGTTTTCACGTACCTATATAATACCAGCGGAATCCCGCAGCGCCACCCGAGAATCTCCAGTCTTCTTTCTTCCACTGTTCTTTCTCATTAGATTAACCAGTCCGTGATCTAAATATGTTTTGTGAAATAATTTAAACTAAAAGAGACACTTAGAACGTCTAAAATACTGGAAGTACAATAAATAATACTCTCTAATTAATTACATAATTATATCCTAAGTCTAGATTACAAATCCTATACATACATAATACATCAATTTAAATAGTTCCCGCATTTTTCTCATGTAAAATGAAACATTACAAAACCTCACGGTATGCTAAACTTTTTTAACTCTCTTTACGTGATTTGGAACAAATCTATTTATATTTATATTTTTCTTTCTTTCTCGGACAGGCTAAAGTCTTTAAGGTCACACCGCCTTCGGAAAGCTTTTAACAATAAGTTTGTATTCCATGTCTGGCAAATAATTATAGTGATTAACATCTTAGAAGATTCACGGATACTCGACTACGAATTACCTATATTACAAAATCGATCTATTTACTAATCAAAACAATGCTTATTCTGACGTGCTCATGAGAGTTAATATGATTATAATACATAGATCTATACTGAATCTATGTTATAATATAATATTTTAAATGTACTTAATATCTGACTTTTTTTTAAATAATACTAGAAAACTTCGCTGTCTGCTGCATCATCATCTAATATTCATAATTACATAAAACCCAGTACGTGGCGTCGCGTCGCGTGATAAACTACAAACATCTATTTTACGTACATCGAAACGGGATAAATAACCTTAGGCGCAATGGTCAACTAATTATTGCATAAATTGCCTATGACACTTCTGTCACCGTCAGCTCCGTCAAGTCAAGTGTCATTCCCGTCAAACTGATTCTCACAATACCATGCATTTGTATTGCTAATGTTTATTGCGAAAAGTTAACTGAAAAACTCAAGAATATACGTAAATATCGCTTTACAAGATGATTTCAAGAAACGCTACAGGCGAGGTTTACCGTCATGCATAGGAATATCCTCGCACTTACACAATTTTTAACTCAAGGTATGTGATCGAAGTTTTACTTGTTTACAAACATAAATGCCTCATAAAGATACTAAATTCGTTTCAAGATAGTTTCGTATGAACCCTCAGACTTGTGCTCACGTTTATGGACGTGTCTTTAGTGTGGAAATAGCTTAATTCCTAAAGCCGTGTTGTTATTCTCCCACAACTTAATAATTTACCTAATGATATTAACGAACCTAACATACACTTTCAGGAACGCATGAATAACTGTCTACACATTCAAAACAAGTCCGGCATCAATTACAGTACCTACATGGAAACATTAAAGCGGAAGCATCAAAGAATGATCCGTGGCCATGCTCAATAATGGGCTTACACTAGCAGGTAACTAAACCCTTCTTTTATTCCCTTGAAGTTGCATGAATGACCTGACCATTTAACATCCCCATGTAGGAAGACTAATGTTTAACAATCAATGTACTCGACCAAACACTAAAATTGTTGATTGTTGTTTACAATAAATTACAAACAACCATCTAACTAGCTTAACCATGAGTAGATAGTAAATAAGTCTAGATTTATTTCTAAATACCTATTAAATACCAAGTACTTCCCGATCTTAACCTAGAGAAAAAGAGTCACACAGGCGTCCTGTATTATTTTAAATTTTAATGAAATTTCTTACTTTTTGGTTTCGTTAGAACTGTAGTTCGCAGCGACGTAACCCTAACCTCTTGACCGTTTAGAAATTAACACACCTTAGACTTAAAAGTATTTTATGTTTTCAGATAATCTACACAAACGTCTGACACAATACCTGTTTGGAGATGTTACTGCCATACCAACCACTCTGAAACTGGAAAGGTCTTCACGTTCTCAAGCCGCCAGCAATCTCTAATTTTTCTAAATGCCGTTTAACCATTAACAATTCAGCCGGAAACCTGGATGCTGTCGCTGCACCTATTTAGAACTCAAATTCTACAAAAATGTTTCCTGATGTACTGATGTGTAATCCCTGTGTGTACCTAAATACGTGTATGTGTGTGTGTGTAATGAAATAAATACTTATTTTGTTTTAGTTGTCAAGACACTAGATCATTCTAGATTTAGGTAACAATAATTCAAATTAGTCTCAACAATTCTACTAATAATTACTAAAATGCATAACTGAATTCTAAACATATGAACAACAGTAGCGTGTGGATGTGTGATAATGATAATTATGTCCTAACCTTAACATCTTTCCTTCTGGGCAGCTGGATAAAATATAACCTGATATGAATTAAGAATAACTTACACGGTTTCGCTTTCGGTGATAGATCAGTCTTTCTCAAAGTAAGTGATGGTATTATAAGTTGAAAACCCTTTGAACTAGATTCTTGTTTTTTGATTTTATTTTACTATAAATTTAACTGATAATTTATGTAATTTAAGTTATTTAATCTATGTACTTTATCAACCCCCGAGCCTTTCATCTTTTAAAATCTTAATCTATCTGTTTGTTGTTTTACTAATTATATCTACCTAAGGTGATCATCTCAATTCCTCGATCGACTCCACGGCAAAAGATTGTGTCCAGGAGACCCCGGACCACATAATATATAAATAAATTTACCCTATGTTATTGATAAAAGACTATCTAGGTTCGACACTACATATTTATATGGTTCTGAAATCCTGGTCACGGCACCAGATTGTACCGTTCCCCCCTACTGATCTCTTTTTAATTTTTAAACTTTTCTATTTATTGATGTTGAACTAACTAAATACCTATCCTAAATATATTACTTAACTGAGCAAGTGAACTTAAACTAAATTAATTTAACTTAAACTAAATTGGCCAAGTGATCGTCTAAGTAGCTAGAACCTTATTTTGTGAACCATAATAACCCAATATAAATATGAGATGATCACCTACACTATTTGTAGACCTAGCTATCGTACAAGTTTAAAGGCTAGCCTAACTTCTACTCCGTACGACCTGCCTAGGTATGAATTGAAACAGAATTAAACCTAGATCTAATAATTAGCTCTTATACTATGTGGAACTTCATGTACCTATTAGTAAACTAACTCTTACAACTATTTAACATATTATTAAGTGTGTGCGTTAACCGTGCCAGGTTATAACAGTAAAGTTTATGTTATTTTCATTAGGGAGTGACATGATTGGTTTGTAGATTGGTATGTGGTATGATAGATCTTGGAACACTTTCTAGATAGATTAAATGATATTTCTTTGCTTTAGTTTGTAGAATCTTACAGGACATTGATAGTATCAATTCCATACAAGTGAAAAGTATACAAGGTGAACTTAAAGTGAATTGAATCAAAGTTAACGTAGAAAGCTAGCTTTTGCTATTTGAAATATAATTGTTTTGTGGCTAGAACAAGAGCTCCATTCCCGCCCATGCTAGTAGAATCCAACCAATATAAAATAGGGATTCCCCCTCCACGAATCTTTTAAGGGAAAATCGTGCCTTGAACACGAATGAACTTTCTTTACAGTCAGTTTGTGTGTTTGTAAGTCAAATGTAACAAAATAAGTTAACAGAGATTATAAAAAAGGAACATTCTCTTTTGCCCAATGTTTGTAAGTAAGTTAGTGACTCATTTCCAATCTATGAGTGAGATTCTCCCATCCTTATTGTAGGATCAGAAAACCCCTATGAATTTACAGTGATAGTCAAGATCAACCAAACCTTGTATGATCATTAGATAAGTTCTGATTGCGGTTAGATGATGAAACCTTCAATGAACTTTGTAGAATCTAGTAAGTAATCTTTAGTTTGTCAGAATCTCCCTCGTTTAGTTAAGAGAAACCAACTGGCACGGCTACGCTTGGCCTTAAAGAGTTTACTAGAGAATTTGGCTTGTAATTTCGTCAATTAAAGTTGAAAGTATGCACTTAGGTGCTTTATAAACCACAACAAGACATTATCTAAGAACTCCACATTGATGATGTATTTAGCTGGAACAGTTGTTTGCTAGTTTTAACAAGCTGGATACTTCTGGAACAACCTGAAACTAAAACTTAAGTAATTTTCCTATATCCCGGCGACCTGATACAATCGCATTCTGTTGAGTATATTAGATCGGCGGGATCGCCCTATTCCCTATCCTATACCTACACCTTTTACGTCCCTACACTTATTCTTGGAGAGACACCAAAGCTATGCAAGGACTCGCGGGTCCTGTATTTAACTAAACATCCAAAATCCCATACTAACACAGAGTTTATTGGAAGATAGGTTATCCAATGTGCAAAACTCTTCTAGACTAGCTGAGGCCTACATGGGTGACTAGTCCAACTATCCTGAAGTCCACTACCTATAATCCCTACGGGAGTCTGTTTCAACAGGCCGAAGCCTAGGGTGTACCTCTAACACAAGGATCCACCCCTGGGGACTGAAACGGAACATCCACCTAACGTACAAGACAGTTCACATGGAGCCTGAGGTCCGGTCATCAGCGGTCGGTCAAGAGCCAACAGTTCCGCCAAGGAGCAACTTTGCGTTTGCAAAGACCTAGAGAGCTTCTGATGACCGTATTCCAGAAACCATGCACCCTGGTGACTTGATCGACCTCAATTTAATGAGAATAATCGACCCTTGGGTTCGTCACAAAATCCCAAGCCTGACTATCGGGAACTTTAAGATGGTAACTCCTTTACGTTCTCACAAATATTTTGTTTCCGGGAATTACCATTGACTAAAACCGTGTCTAGTCGTACGCAATTGTCCAATATTTCAGTTTAATAACTTGACTCTACAAATAATTGTATCTCGAACACTTTATGCTCAAAAACTTAGAGAGAAACTCTCAATATCAACCCTAAGTTGAGCTGTGATAATCTCACACTGGAACTAATAAACACTGTCGATGTTATTTGAATGTATATTCAGTCGGGCAGAGTTTCTACGTAAAACTTTAAAATAATTCATAGTAAAATTATATTGGACAACCACGGAACAAAAATACTAAAATCTCCACCTGCGCGCTACGAACGCCAAGGCAAGAATGAATCCCGAAGCCCGCCTGCACGATCCCTTATATAACTTTCTCCCGCCCCAACATGATACCTAAAGTGTTTCGCGTCGTTCGAGTGCCCCGAGTGTTTGGCGTTGTTCGCGACCCATAGAGTACATTGAAGATATTGTTTTTCGTGACGCATCTAAAGTGTTTCGCGTGCTCCAAGTGTTTCACGACCTATAGAGTACCTACATTGAAGACATCGTTTTTCGTGACGCATCTAAAGTGTTTCGCGTGCTTCAAGTTGTTCGCGACCTATAGAGTACCTACATTGAAGACATCGTTTTTCGTGACGCATCTAAAGTGGTTCGCGTGCTTCAAGTTGTTCGCGACCTATAGAGTACCTACATTGAAGACATCGTTTTTCGTGAAGCATTACTTTAAATACGAATAGTGGCCGGCAAGTCAATGTAGATAGTAAGCTAAACCTAACAAGGCAACCTTTTTCCAAATATAGTACTATTCAAACAGTGCCTTTGCAGGGTTAGGCACTCATACATTCAGAAACAAGCTGAATTACGTAATTATAAGAATCAGTCCCACCACTTTTCTACAATAAAGTACAAGGCAATATCTCTGCAAAGGCAAAGCTATTTATATGTTAATTCTCAATCATTTATTTGTTATAATATTCCTATACAAACTATACAGTTTTGAGAATCCAACCTTAAGTATCGGTACTCCAAGTAGTAGGCAATCTAAACTTTAGTTTTCTAATATTTGTGAATGTTAACGAGGGCTAATCTGAACCGTTACATTGTCACCAGAACTAAAAGTGTACGCGAAATTGTAAGAAAATCGGTTAAGTAAGAGGAACGGGTTCTAATTCAGCTTGCAAGATTTCACTTCAACAAACATTGCAAGTTAAATTAAAATTAGCAAAAAAACATTTTACATATTACACACTATATACTACTACTTACTTACTTTATTTTTTATTGCACATTTAAACTTAGGTACAAGTTTCTTGATCACTTCACAATCTAATACAATGTCATGTTCCGTTCACAGCCCGTGGAATGCGAGATCAAGCACAAAGATGGCACTTCTGAACGCATCAAGCTAAACCACTCGCTTAACGGCCAACAAATCGGCTGGTTCAAGGCCGGCTCCGCACTGAACAGAATGAAGGAGCTCGCCGCTGGCAAGTGAACACACTTGCACTGGCAATACCCCAATTGTAGGGAAATAGTCTAGTAGCAACACTGGAAACGGAGGCATTCTCTTGTACTGTTAAACTTCTATTCAGAAATGTTCAATAGGTTTGTTTAGCTATAATGTGCTTTGTGGTAACTTATTGAATGTTTGTGAATAGGTTGTGTGACTATATGGGCGTGACAGCGCAAATGAAAACTAACACCGCACAAAGAAAAATTATTTGTGTTATATTGGTTCTTATTTGCGCTGTTGGCGTTATTCGGAACGCGCCCTAAGTAGGCAGTGGCGATTTCCAATTATTATTAATCTAGTTTATGAAATTTGATGTTTCGTGTCATTTTGTTGCATTATATGCTTGTTAACATTGGCATAGTTGTATCAATAAGAATTGAATGCAAAACTTGTATCGCCAAATTGTCGGAATTTTCGTATTTTTACCGCTTGCAACTGGTGCTGAAGAATAATGGCTTGCAGTGGACAAGTCACTAGTGCAAGATAAAAAAATCAATGAGATTTTCAACCTTTTTAGTATTTATTCGTTTCTACTTTTGTAGATGGATAATTACAGTGTATGTATAAGTTTTCATGTCGCCTTAACTCCGGTGCAAGCTAAACGTTACCAGTTTAGTTCAAATGTGGTGATGAATCTTAACTACTTACTATATAGTGTAGTGAATGTACTAGATGAAGTTAGTCCATAAGTTTAAACCTTTACCATTATCTTATCTCTTTATCCTTCAATGAATTATCAGTCTTTTTTTAAAATTATTTATGTATATAAAATTTACCAACCGAATAAACGTTACTTAAAAATGTGGAATTTGTTTTTGTTCTTGTAATTAGTATAGTTGCCCAGTCTACATGTGATAAAAGCCAAGGAGATGTCATAATAACAAGACTCCATCTGCGAGGACCGGTGTACGAGACCAGTACTGACTGAAACCTTGCGAGGAAGGGACAGCATCTCTTCTTAGGAAGAACAAACCATTTAAACGCTTTTAATATCTTAATATTAATTTCGTTCTCCCTGCCAGTAGTGCCAGTGCTGTCACTAACTTATCTATGCACTAACTTTCGCAACTAGAAGTTAGCCGGCGGAGGGGAGCAAACTCTTTCAACTCCCGAAAAATCTAAAAAAATAAGGAGAGGCGAGGACGCATTTCATGCACATTTTGTTTTATTTTCTTGGCCCCCCGAAACTGAAATCTGGCTACGCCCGTGAGTTAGTTGCGCTTAGTATATAAATTGACACCAGCTTTCCTCATCGTGAAACGCTGGCGCTTTTTATAATATCATTCTTATTCAATAATATCTGTTATCTATAGAAAAGATCGAGGACAAAACTGAGACCAGTTATGTAATAAAACTTACAACTATATGAGAAAAGGTACGTTTATAGGCAGACTAGGTTTTTGAGAAAGTCTCCAACATGTTTTAACGAACTGTTGACAAAACTAAGACCTACAAAGTCACTAGCCCTAGTTTATATTATAGGCCTCCGACATGTTAAGCGATTTGTTCCGAGGACAGATACAAGACTTACTAAGTTATAATACTTTACCAGCTGGATGAGATAAAGTATGTTAAAGTAACCAGCTCTAGTTTATTATAGTAGGCCTTCTAGTTTATAATAGTAGGCCTCCAACATGTTTAGCAATTGTTTAGATAGCCTGTTGGTCCAGTTGGTAGTAAACCTGCCTTCTGCACTTGGGGGTGTGGGTCAAGGAACATTATTTAGTGTGGGTTAGATTCCCACCTAGGATAAACATCTGTTTGTTCTATATCTGGGTGTTAATATCTATTTATGTATAAAAAAAAAAAAGTGTGTACCTATATCAGTCTCTGGCAGCCATATCACAAGGTTTGATTAATTGGTCTATTCCACTTTAATCACCTACCTGGGTGCTAAAAGTCGACTCTTTAGTCGACTTTGATCTCCTGGGAATATAATCACCTGGGTGATGGGGTCAGATGACTGTGTGTGTAAAAAGGTATACTGAATATTTATTTATTATTATTTATAATTTCTTCTACAGAGTTAGACTACAGAGTAAGTAATGAAACAACTGGATAGTGTAAAACTATTTTTATTACAAGAGCTTAATCCTCATTGTCCTCGTTGTCGGAGTCTGCGTTGATGTTGAAGTAACGGAGCTCGTAGGCGTCGTGCGCGGAGGCCACCACTCGGAGCCAGTCTCGCAGGTTGTTCTTCTTGAGGTAACGCTTCGTCAGGTATTTGAGGTACCTCTTCGAGAAGGGAATGTCTGGAGAAAAGAGAAAAACGTTTTAATTAAGAAAAATCTTTTTAGATGACACATGCAAGCAGCGCCTAGTTTTCCCAAACATTTGGAGTACCAAAACCTGAAAAATATTTTTATGTAATCATGTTAATTTTTCATAAGTAACGATCTAATGCCAACTAAGTATAGAACACGTTTTTGTTTTAATACACAACCACAAAAAAAAATTGGCAACTACGATTGTGAACTGTGTATGCGTATACTACAGTGTAAAATGAATAATTCCACTTGGCTATCTGTTACGGCTTGATTTTTACCAGTGACACAATAAAAAAAAACCCTACATGAGTAAAAAAAAAACAACAAAAATATTGCAAGACAAACTTAACTTTGTAGTGGACAATAACTTTCTTTCATACATTCCAACTACAAAATGTAAGTTTGTAATAGCAAAACAATTATTTTTAAATGATGTAACTTCAATTTTATGACTTTCGGATTTATTCCTTTACATGTGCTTGCTTTGCCAAATTTCAGGATTCTAGATCAACGGGAAGTACCCTATAGATACAAATACAATACAAAAATTTATTTATTGTTATATAAGAAGCACTATATAGATATATATACTAGATAGCCTATAGGTTTCGATTCTCCTGTGAAATCGCAAAATATGCGAAAATATGCGACATAAACAGTCATATCTTTTGAGAGATTATCTTAAGAGTACAAGTTTGATTTTTTCACAACTGAAAGAAACCATATATTTGGGTATTTGATATTAACTTCAACATGATATCTTTACGCGTTCCTGAGAAAAAGAGTCTTGACAGACGGACAACAGTGATCTTATAAGGGTTCCTTTTTTTCCTTTTGAGGTACGGATCCCTAAAAACAAGAAAAACAAACAATAATAGTGATATTAGTGATACTAGATGTCTTCACCAAGCCTTAGATTGGTTGCAATGACAGCTCAAGAATTTGGAAGCCGACATTGACTGTAGCTTAGCAGTAAGAGCGCTTGGGGCATTTACATCGCAGGAACATCCTGCCCAGGGCAGGGCATCCTGCCCTTGATCAAACTTTGTTTATCATATTTAAATAATGAAAGCATATTATATAACCATGCTTGAACTATGGCTAGGTAGGCTGTCAGTTTGTTTTTTACTAGCTGGGCCTGGGAGTTATAATATATGAGATAAAATGCCAGTGTGCATTGCCTGTGCCAGCGGTCCAGAGCCTCACTCCGATATTTCAACCAGTTGGGTTGGCTCGGGTAGGTGCAATGCACAATACACCCCAAGCGAGACGTCAGTGCAGGACTTATCCTAATTCTATATCCTAATTTACATGATTGGAATCTGTTTGGAAAATGTTTTAAAAGAGCTAATAAGTACCTATTGTTATTAAAAACTAGCTGAAATAGGGTCAATCTTGTTGGTAAACATCTCAAGAATAATTTATCTGGCACAAATAGAACGAATGAATAATGAAGAAACTGCTGCAGTAAAACTTGAGTTAAATCTTGATTGTGGTCTCTGTCGTAGTCTCAATTCAAGGTTTTTTTCTAGCACAGAAATGATTGATTCTGTCTGGGTCTCACTCACAAAAAATGCAATGTGTCAGTGATCAATATATTCTCCACACCAGAAAAGAGGCCCACATCTTGAACCAGGTTGCTATCCTCATTAAATGAAAGAAAAGAGGTAAAATATTGTGCTTGTGTCTTCGACCAAAACAAAATTAATAGACGGGCCCTAACCATTGAACTTGCTCAGTAAAAACGAGTCAAAACCGTCGGACATATACTTCAACACCTAATCATAACAATGTACAGTACATTTGATACAAAAAATAAATACCAGTTTTATTTGTGTATTTACACTTCGGGATAGCATACGAATGCATAATTTTGTCAATGTTTCGTTATCATGTAACAGTAGACTCGTGTTGCACTTCCTACGGCTAGAGACCGACTGAAACGAAGTGAGCGACGGCACTCATTTTGTATCTTCAAAAATGCCCTTCTACTGTGCCTGACCATTCATTTTATTTTGGTCGAAGGCTTGCTTTCCATATCTAAAAGACTTCGTACTAATTTAAACTGTAGCACTCAGCAGGCCTAACCCAGGCTGTGAATGGACAATTTGTCCTCGGCCTGCTGGTATCTTAGCCCTGATGGCAGAGGGCAAATTTTACTCTTAACACTTTTTTGTGACTCAAAATATACAATAGATAGTAAAAAAAACTACAGCACTTGCCCATGCAAGAGTACCAAAACCTTCACTCATCACCATCGCAGGACATGTATACATTATCATTGTAATCACAAAAGAATTGTAATTTCTATTATATATTACCTACAAGCAGTATGAGCGGTGATGTTTGTTACTTGTATCTAATGCTGAATATTTAGATATTTTTTTACAAGGTGTAACAAAGTGCGCGGCCTAAGTTCACTGCACGCTTGAATTTTTCGCAGAGATTAATGCTGATCTAGTTACAACAGGCCATGTTTGGGACTTTGGGTTATTCTATTCGAAAGAGCTTACCTGAGTTGATAGCGACTTTCGTCTTGTCCCGGGCAATGACAACGTGATTGCCTAGGTTATTTGTTTTGCCCTCAACTTTGACGTGTTCCTTCAGGTATTTTTCGAAGTTTGCCACATCCAGAATGCTGTCCTCGGCGGGATGTGTGCAGTCAATCGTGAACTTCAGGTTAATTTTCCTTTTTTGACCCTTGCCGCGGATTTTGCCTCCCTTGACTCCCTTCTTGCCAGTCTTCTGGTGTAACTGGGCCTTTTTAGCCACGGGCTTTTTTGCAACTGCCATCTTGGCAACCTGAAATATATTCTGTTTATTTAGAACACAAAATAACAGTTCAATTTGCTGGAATTATACTGAATTTTAGAAATTAACCTACAGAACACGTGTACCGCAGTTACCGTAAAAACTGCAAAATGGCCGATGTAAACGTCAATTTTTGTGAATGTTGGCAGCTCTGTAACAAAGTTGCTATAATAAAAAATATTGAGATAAAATCGATAGATTATGTTTGAAAAAAAAAAAAAAAGTTTAACACGCTACCCGACGCAATGTTTGTTGTTGAATGAGAATGAGTCCAACTGCAATAAGCTTGCAAAATTTTTGAATCGAAACATTTTCATCGTAGTCTATTGGCTACCAGCTACAATCTTACGATCAAAGAGCTGTAAGAGTCAACGAGATCAGAATTTACTAATTTCGGTCAGTTATTTACAATAATTTAGGGCAACTGTTAGATGTATTCTTTCAGCGCCTTTGATAATATATTTTTGTGAGTTCAGTTAGCGCCGCACTTTAGAATGGTTGCATTTACCCGATTTCCCAAGAAGGAGGGTAATGTTTATTGGGTGTATGTAAGGTATGCTAGCACAGGACCGGAAAAGATGGCGCGCTGAAGAAGAGACCTATACCCAGCAGTGGGTGGAGAATGGTTGATGATGATGATAATGAAAGTATGTTTGTTTGTCCCAATAACGATATCTTTGGTTTGTCCCTACATAAACTAGTCCTGTCTTCACAATGGTAGAAGCAATAAACGATATAATAAACGAAATTGATATAATTTGAAATTCACTTACTAGAGGAGACAAACAAGGGGGTGCAGCGAATAGATAGGTCCTTAAATTCGTTATCCCAATTTCACATGTACCTGCCAACTTTGATTTCGAGCGAAGTTTAATACCTTTAGGCAAAGCCGAAACAGTCAGTATAACAGCCAGAGTACAAACTATGGATAGTAAGTTACTTTTTGTAAAAAAAAAAAAACTGCGGCGAAACTGCAAAATCACCAGCAAAACCGTAGGGCGCAGTAATGTTGAGTTACCTACTGAAGAAAATACGATCAAATCTTATTTAATAACAAAGTAATATTTAATGAAATCTTTTTATGAAATCGGTTGAAAAGACGACCAACCACCCTATGTAGGTACAAAGAGGCGCGTTGTAAAGGGAGCGGTCATAGCTAACTAAATCACCATTGTCTTGGCAAAGTAGCAAGGTACCACGATGATATTATTTCCCATGAATGAATCGCGCATTCAACCGAGGTCACGACACGTTTTTTACCTGCCGTGATGTAATACCTCCGTGTTTTAATTCAAGTCACATTCTCCGTAAAATGGGCCGCGCTATGTTGTTTCACACAACTTTTTGTGTAGTTTCCGCTCTTTTTCTTAAAAAGTGCAGTGTTTAAAGAAAATTGTGAGAAGTGTGGCGGGAAAGTTTAAATAAAGAACATTATGGATTATGTGGAGCATGCGCAGTTATATGAATCAATGCCATAGATAAGAATATTAGACGTGAGGCGCGCGCAGCCAGTTTATTTACACGGTTGCAGTCAATCGGTTCACCGCTAGCTATTTTTGAAGTTAACCTCACTTCCTTACCTCGAAAGGTGAATCACGATTCACGGCGGAGTCGAAAATTAACGACTGTTGCGTGTTATTGACAAGTTGCGCAGGCCTAATAACATCGACCAAACTAAAGAAAGTGCTGAATAGTTTTTTGGGACAATGCAAGTCTTGTGTGTGTAGAAGTAGGTAAACAAAATCGATAAGGAGGAAGGAAAAGGCCAATATGTCAGACAAATGAATGTAACATGGATAATTGTTTCGTCGCCTGCGGCTGTGACGACTTCGAAGTCTCCAAGTCTGACTTAGACAGGTTTACGGACAAAATAGAAAATGTACTCAACGACGAAAAGGGAAGGAAACACTTTAGGAATTTTATGTTTACATGCAAATTACGAGACGGACGTCGTTCATTGGATTTCTGGGAGCATATAGAGAGGCTTCTAAATTATAGAGAAGATGCCGAAAGTGTTTCTTTTCGAAGTTATCTTAGAGATATAGATCGACTTATTGATGAAGCTGAGAGAATAGAAGAATTGGATTTCGCCACAATGGAACGAGTCACTGTAGCCCGGGATTCTGAAGATCACGAAGCAATTAAAGATGCGCTAAAAGTGTTAAAAGTAGAAGCAACCAAAGCTCTAAGAAGAGAGTATAATGCCTTTAGAAGGCACTTTATACCGAAGTGATAAATCTACCTACACTCAACAGTGCCTGATTTTTGATGTTTTTAAAAGTTCGCGCCAGAGAATACGACTTTAGTGTTGCTATTTTACACATAAAATAATGGCGCTTTATAATAAAAGTATGAATAAGTACAAACTGCACCATAGAGTATCGTTTGCACAGATTTCATATCTTTAGATCTTTGTTGTAACAAGGCAAGATTTTTTTTTAAAGCGCGTTTAAATAATTTGTTGTAAAACTTGTAAACATGTTGGAGGTCTGCTTTGATAACTGATAAACTATTTTCTTCAAGTTGTAGTTTTATTATAATAAAAACCATTAGGCATATAATAATTTTCATTTCAATAAAATTGCACAAACACTAGAATGTACAACACTCTTACTACATTATTTTAATACAATTTTTTACTCTACTTACATTACAAACTTAGCTATGGTACCATTCGTCAAAGATTACAAAATAATATAACAAAATTAAGAGGAAACCAATTTTTGGTCCCTCTCGCTCAGACAATTAATATATTTTAATTATTTTAATTAGTGACAAATATAATGAAAAATGACATTGCAACTTATTTTCAACTATTAAAACTACCTACGTCTCATATGGATAAATTATAATAAAATGTTTTCTTTATTTTGTTATTGTAATATTTAAATTAAAACTGAACAGTAAGTATAATTTATTAGGGATCAATAACTGAACTAGGTAAATTAAAATACAAGTTTTAAACTAACGCGATTTGACCATAGCTCCAATGACGACATTACCTGATCTAAAGCATAGCTCGACCTCTCGCTCGACGTTCCGACCATTTTAAGCAATAAGTCCCGAACGAACTAACACGTTTTTAAATGCCATGGTACAGAAAATGTTGCAAATATATTTTTCAATACCTCCCTTAATTTTTTTAAAGTAAATATGATGGTTGTTTGGTCGAGCGGGAGAGCGCGTAATTAGCTTAAATTTTGAAGTATGATAAAACATTTCTGACCGAAAAAATCTTATTCTTTTATTATCATGAGCGTTTCTGCATAATACGATAATACGTACAATTATTAAATCAAACAAAAACCAATCTAGAAGGTACGAAACTTGAGCCGTCAGGGTCGATGCAAGCCAGTCAAGCACAGAATCGTTCTATCATGCACAGGCTGGTGACTAATAAGGTTTTATGTAAGGAGCAGTAGCTATGTGACCTCATTCTTTTCATACAAAAATACCTGGAATATACCTGCCAGCTTCGTCTATGAAGTTTTTATTTCGGAGATTACTGAGTTGTTACTTGAAGAATACTTTTACACAGAGTTACACAGCGCCAGCCCTAGCCTTTGACTATCCGCGCTAACATGCGCACCGCGACAAAATCTTGTCGTCACTTTGTCGAGCGAGAACGTGACTAGGCGCCTACGGTTTCGTAAACACCTGTCTCGCTTTGCCTCGATAAAAAGAGTCGACAAACTTTTGTCGCGGCGCGCATTAGCCCGGCTGGTTACTTACACGGTGTTCAATATGCATTAGTAATAATATTAATTTATTTCATATTATTTTATTATGGAATCTGACGTGGTTTTCACTCATTTTATTTATATTACACGGGAATTACTCGCGTAAGATTAAGCCGGTCACTCCGACTATAGCTTCAACCGCATTAGGCGGTCTTTTACAAGGTGAATGGTTCATATTATTTATTTATTCTCAGTAAATAATATGTATAATTATTTATTGAGAATAAACTTTAAAAGTCATTTATTTCATACAAAGTCCATAAATGGCATTAGAACTACTTGTTTAATTTTAAAATGATTCAAATAACATTGTCGCTGCATAAATTACATTATATATTCTAATCACAGTATTTTTGTTAAAATGTATTCAGTATATCACACGATAAATAAATAAATATTCGGGACATTTTTGCACACACGGTCATCTGACCCCAAACTAAGCAAAGCTTGTGATATGGCTGCCAGAGACTGATATACATACATAAATATAATTTAAATACATACTTAAATAGATATTAACAACCAGATATAGAACAAACACAAATGTTCATCACATAAATGTTTGTCCTGGGTGGGAATCGAACCCACGCCCCCAAGCTCAGAAGGCAGGTTCAATACCAACTGGACCAACGGGCTATCTAAATGTGTGTAAAACTTTGTTTGAAGAGTAAAAATAAGAATCAATAAAAAAACTAGCCTTAAATTCTCATTAAAACCATTACATAGTACAGTACATACATAGTATGTGTAGCATGTACAGTACAGTACATAGTACATTACAGTAATGTACCAGCAATATATACAATGGTTTAAAATTGGTATTTTTTTAATCTTATATACAAGACGTCATGTCTAACCTGCAAGGTATTCGGTACCGATAATTCTATACAATAGTAAAAATAAAAAACTGTATAAAATAAAACATGCACACTCTTTTTATAACTAGGTTTGAATGTTTACTGGGACCTTTATGCACTGGGACATCTTTATACCCCTCCCCGTTTGGATACGCCTTACACATAGAGAATACAATCCCTGGATCCAGGCCGTTTTCTGGCCCCGAAAATCCCGGGACTGCACTGGTACTGTGCCAATCTCGGGATTTTCGGGATTGCCACAAACAGGTCTAGTTTGCATTCCGTAGTCCGTTGCGTCTTGACAAATAACCTTGCCTAGATTATTAATAGCATTTATACAATAACGACTAAAACAACCCTTAGATACGCCGAAATATACAAAAGATATTATAAAATTAAAGTTTTTTTGTGTCGTCTTTTTGACTTATTGCAAAAATATCGTTTTTTTTTGTTGCCCTAGTTTGTTCTATTCTTACTATATTGTGATTTGTGTTGTGCAACGATGTTAAAAACGTTTTTTAAGATATTACTCAAGTTTTTTTTCATATGAGCCCACATAGACTTATCCCGGGATAGCCCCGTGATCCCGGGATTACGCATCAAAAATCCCGTAATCCCTGGATTGTATTCTCTACTTACAACAACACAATGTATACATACAAATAAATATTTGAGTGTTTGTCTTCTATGTTTTCGCACATCGTTCATCTGAGAGTTGAAATTAATCGAGGCGTCAATGCGGGCTGTGGTGTTTTGCTCCTTTGACCTACACAGGTGTACCCGCGTGTAAAAACTAGTTATCTAAATAATATTCGAGTTAACATGTGTGGCTATTATAAATATTACATTATTACAATTAAAATTCAATTAATATTTAATTCTTATCACTTCATAAAAGAGTCAATTTCTCAATTAAAATTGTCTTTATTTATAATATGTCTCATTCACACTAAACAAGTACCTGCCAAAAAAAACTTGTTGGTTTAATCACGGACGGTAGCTATAGGTTTTACTTCCTTTCTTAGATCATGCCGGTGGATTTAATTAAAATATAAAGTGGTGAGGTATAAATATGCACAGCCAAGTGCACTAAAGGTCATGCTGATTGTAAAATTTGAATAGTATTAAGACATAATTATTATACTGTTATGTACAATAGGCGGCACAGTATTCGCCGAAGAACCAGAGTCACCGACATAGCTGTTAAAATTTGCAAGTTGAAGTGGCAATGGGCAGGCCACATCGCTCGAAGAACCGATAACCGATGGGGTAGAAAAGTTCTGGAGTGGAGACCACGAACCGGAAGACGCAGCGTAGGGAGGCCTCCCACTAGATGGACGGACGACATTGTGAGAGTCGCGGGTATCCAGTGGATGCAAAAGGCGGGCTGTCGTTCAGTGTGGAGGTTAAAGGGGGAGGTCTATGTTCAGCAGTGGCCGTCTTCCGGCTGATGATGATGTACAATAGCCTTAATTTCACCAAGTGCTAGTTTGGTGTGAATCAGACATTAGTATACTTTTTTAAAACAATGTCATATTATCACTTCACTGCACCATTTTAGTTATGATTCCGACACAACTAAAATGTAAGTTTATTTCTAGGTTTTCTTCCATGAGTAGTACATCTCCAGTGGTTTGTTGACCTGAAAAACATAATAACAAAGAAATTACTAAATGTAATATTAATAAAACATTTCGTATAAATAAAAATAGCAAATAAATCTTTTTTTTTTTTTTAATTTGGCTGATAAATCTGAGAATCCTGAAACTTTTGGTGGGGATAGAGACCGGATGCTCTGTCCCTCTCCCGCTAAGCGTGTGTTAGTATAGCATTTGTAAGGCACGCAAGGCCCCTTGTTGACCCTTGACGTCATAACGTGCTATAGTCCGCTCTCTGTATATCATGAAATTAAAATCCATACTGTTTTTGAACAAATTTTAATTTTGTGTTCATCGGTATATGATCAGCTTTTTTATGAGGTAATAAGAAATATTAATGACACAGGCCTAAACACAGCCACTGTCAGTAAAAAAAAAGACCGGCCAAGTGCGATTCGGACTCGCGCACTGAGGGTTCCGTACCACTACAAAATTCAATAACGAAATTACCAGTTATAACTTGGCAATGAACAGAAACTTGTCACCAACTCGCACTTGGCCATTTTTTATTAATTGTTGTTATACTTTAGAGAGTGTAGTATAATCATGTTAAGTTTGACGCTTGTTAGTATTACCGTTTTTACATTAGAGCTAACACAAAAATACGTTTGTTGTATGGGGACCCCCCCCCCCCCCCCCTTTCGTTTTTTTATTATTTGTTAGTCAATCCGCCGAAACATTACATATTCTGTAAAAATTTCAACTGGCTATATATTACAGTTCGAAAGATACAGCTGTTAATAGTTAGGACAGACATACAGACATCGTAGGCTTAGTAAAAGGGTCCCGTTTTTACCCTTTGGGTACGGAACCCTAAAAAGGTATACTTTTTAAGTTTTGGTACCACTTTAATGAGGTTGATACACTTACCTTCCAAAACTTGTCGTTGATCTGCCTGAGAGTCTGCGTGCCGGCCAGCGGCACGAACTGGCCGGGCGCCGGCGCCACGTAGATGCAGAAGTTGAGCATTCTATACGCATCAGGCAACTCCGCGTCCAGGTCTAAAGTCAGCCGCATGGCGAGGTATTTACTCAGGTGATCCACTAAAATTAAAAATTAATAAGTTTTTTTTCAAACCTATTTTGTATCTGCAATCCTTCCTTGCATATTATGGACACATCAGTGGATCAGGGTAGTGGACCGTTTGATTTAGTAAAATTAACTGGTTAAGTGAAGAACATTATAATGTCTTTTTTATTCCATAGGTGGCAAACAAGCAGACGGGCTGCCTGATGGTAAGCAGTAATTGTCGCATATACACTTCCAACACCAGAGGCATCACAACTATGTTGCCGACCCTTTAAATCCTGATATTGATTGATTGATTAACTAGATATTGTTCACACCATAAAATTTTATACAGAGAACAAAAATCTCTTAAAAACTAGTGTAACAACTGGCAGCCTGATATTTATATGATACTGAAGAAATCATTTACCATTTACCACAGACCACAAAAGCGCAATGCTGCATTGGTCTTGAGGACTTTAATGCCAAAGTGGGAGTACAGGCTTGCAGTGAAACACAAATAGGTCAATATGGCTATAGAAGCAGGAGCAAAAGGGGGCAAATGCTAGTCAAGTTTCTGGAACTAGAAGGACTCTTTTTGATGAATTCATTCTTCAAGATGCAGCCCCAAATAAAGGGGACATAGCGAGCGCCCAAGGTAGGACCCAAAATTTGATTGACATCACAAAAGATAAAAAGCACATAATAATATGATCAGAGATGTCTCCGTGATCTACAGATTTATCCCCAGCAGTGATCACTGACTTGTCCGGGTCTCTCTGAATATAGATTTTAAGCCTGAATGATTTCGTCAGATGAAGACCAAATTTGCTCCAAGCCATTACTGGATCGGGCTTTTTCCAACAAAAGCTGGGAAATCATTTCACCGCTTTAAAAGCATGGAGGAGGTACAAAAGGCAATCCAAAACTAAGTAGGAATTTTTCAGGATGAAGGAAGTTTTGCCAGTTACAATGTACAGTAGGAAGTCCAAGCTCTCTGCAAGGACTCTCCGGGTTCATCATCATTATCAGCCAGAAGACGTCCACTACTGAACAAAGGCCCTTTAAACTCCACACTGAACGACAGCCTGCCATATGCATCCATTGGATGCCTGCTACTCTCAGGATGTCGTAGGTCCATTTAGTGGGAGGCCTACCTATGCTGAGTCTTCCAGCTCATGGTCTCTTTTCCCCATCGGTTATGGGTGCTTCTAGTAAAAATTGTTCAACTAACCAGATGCATTAGCTGTCGTTTTCAGATATCTGACAGAGCTGTCCCTTAGAGCTCTCATCAGCTGGTTGTCCCCCGTCATCTCGGTGGGGTGCGGCTTGAACACCAGCTCTATCTCATTTGGGTTCAGTGGCTCTCCCTCGCCCTCCGTGTCCATTGAGTTTTCTCCTTCTGTTCTGAATATAGTATTAACAATCAGGAATTGTGAAAATAAAATTAGTTTGTTTTGACATTATATCTACAGAGTTACTGAACACTGCTAAATGTGGAGTTCATTGTACTTCAACATTATGAACGACTTTTACTTAGGAGACCAACCCTGAAAAGAATGCCAGTTGTATTATTGTTTTTATCATGAATGTTAAGTAGGTATCAGGCCTTACGGCTATCTGTTTTAGGAGAGTCTGTTTAGGGTATTGCAAAATGTTGGGCGACTGCAAACCGTATCTCGATGCATTAATGTTCATGTTTGCGTGATTTTCCACACTGCGTTTCGAACCCACATTATGAGGTAGCCGTAAAACCCTGCTGTGGTTTTTTGGTATAACGTTATTGTAATAAACATTGTAACATGTGTTAAATAAACAATTTAAAAAAAGTTGTTTTACATAATATTTCATTATATGTGAATAACATTTAAGTATGGAACAGCTGAAAAAAATATATTATTGTTATTTGTCTTTTATGTTCCGATTGCTGGGACACGGGGCTTTTTTTATGACTTTAAGGTTTCCATAATAAAAGTTGTTCATAATGATGATTAGATTGACCTCTGCCACTTAGCACCACCGTTCATAGCAACTCTGTAAATTTACTTCTATTATTAGCATAAAAAAATGACTTGAATTGTCTTCACTCACCTGCCATCGCTAGATTCACTCTCCTCACTTCGCTCCGATGTCAAAATAGACTTTGCCCTCTTAGTTGTGCTTGTGTTTTTGGAAATTGAACTTATATTGGACGGCACCGGGGAGGGAGTGCTCCGAACTGACGCTGGGTTAGACGTTGACTGCGCCGTAGGTGGTGGATTACTATTAATAGGGGTGGGAGGCCCATCTTTAGGCACAGATGTGCTACTGCCATTCTGAGTTGGCCCATTTTGAACGGGCTCTGTATTACCATTTGAGTTGGACGCAGAATTTGAATTTGAATTAGAGTTGGTCTCTTCCTGATTCTTCCGAGATCTTTGAGGCCTATTTTGCGATTGTAGTTTGATGCCTTCCGTGATAGAGTTGACCAGAGAGGCCTGTGAATGCGACATACTTATCTTCTGCAACACTCGCTCCTGATGCGCTTCGTACTCATCGCGACTCGGATAAATCTTAGATATTAGTAGATCGAAGTTTGGGTCGGGTCGCAGCGACCTTTTTGACACCAATTTCTTCCTACATGTTGGACATTCTTTATTACCGGAGCGCAGGGCGGTGATGATACAATCATTACAGAACCTGTGCAAGCATTCCTTCGTAGTCATTGTCTTCTTGAGCATATCTAAGCAAATGGGGCACATCAATTCACTGTGCAAGCTTCGAGGGGACACGGCAATTTCTGTAGCATCTGTAATCACTTCTTGTGGGGTCCGGTGCAGTTCGTAAAGGGAAAGTTCCCAAGTCTTATTCTGAGACGGCTCTGTCGACGACATTTTGCTGTATTTATTTTACTAACAGTATTCTAATACAATATTTTATTTTATAATTTCCACAAGGTGTCAGTCAACAATCCGAGTTCCGACATATTTGTTTGTTTTTTTTTTGTTAAAATATTCATGACCGTGGATTCAATGTCCTTTAGTCGTAATCTTAATAAGTTTACATGGTCTTAATAGAGTCAAACAAGTCATAGTCACAGTCAGAGTCAAGCTAAATAAGTCATGGTTAAGTCAAACTCATGCCCCTGTAAAGTGGTGGAGACTTTACAAGAGGCTCCTATGGAAAGGAGTTTTGGAAACAACACGAAAAGACACGTTTCACCTCGTTATATCACTTTTCCACACTCGAGCACGCTTACAAGCACCTAATGAATAATAATTCACCATTTAGTACACATTAACACTCGAAAATACGGTTTAGGAAAATAATCCAACGAGCCGACATGTTTTTTTCCACGTTGGCGCCAAAACCCCATATTTGCACACATATTTGTTTGACCACGACCAGTGTTGCAATATATTTCATGAATCATGATCGAAGTATCCACTTAGCCAGGCAGGGGCCACAATAAAAAATAAAATAAGCTGGCAAGCCCTAAGCTAACTAGTCTAACTACACTACGACGGCTAGTGGTAGCGGCCGGTTGTGCTAGGTGGCAAATGTGGCAATAGAAGGGTTCGTCGCAGGCCTGGCGCGATATCTATGATTCTATGCAGCCACTACGGCCAGCCATAAGGCAGTTGACACCTAGCCGCAAACTGAAACGTTGAACGTACATCCGGATGTGTACAGAAAAATCTGTTTTTACCATGTTTTTTTAGTTTTCTAGCTATTAAAACAATTAACATAAAGATTTTTTACAGATAATAAATAAAAGATTAGGTAACTTACTAGAAGTTATAAAATAATTATTTTACAAATTAAACACGCCGTCGTGCCATCAAATCACCACCATGCAGCAGAGAGGGTTCCCACTTAAAAAGTACTCTTTGGTCCCCACTGTCCCCAGAATGCGGGAAGCACCCACTGCGATGCAAGACTACATTTTTGTGCAAAATATGCACTTGCTCGGATCCCTCGAGGTGATGATGGCCACTATGGCCAATATATTATTTGGTGTCGAATAACCGCGGGCTTGTCTCTACAGTACTGACATTGACACAATAAACTCATAATGCGCGCTTCACTGTATTGCCGGTGTTTGGTAGTTGGGTAGTGGTCTGCGAGACAAGTTAATTTTGATAAAATATTTTTTATTGGTGCATATTTGGATGCATTACTTTATTTACGGCTCATGGCTTTATTTAGTTAAAATAACTTAGTCTGGCAGCACTTTTACTGACATTACCATTTTAAACGTCATAAACGTCGACTGTCATAGTATCATTTAATTGCCCTACCACAAGGACGTGTATACCAAAGAAATAAAATCATTTATCTCAATTCAATTATCTTTTTTCTTCATGGTATCTGTGGTGCTATCTCTATTTTATTTCAATGCAATGTTAACGAGAGCAATATAGAAACCTGGAGAAAGCAGGGGAAACATAGTGATTCAGTATAGGTACAGGGGAAAGCTTTTTTTGAAACGTCTTGTACGCTGCAAATGCAATGCAATATTTTGTAGATCTGTGTTTATAGCCAACATTATGACACTCAACTTTTTCCGGTGGACCATAGAGCCTGTGGACAGACTATAAAAATTAATCAAACAAAGGCCAAAGCAAAGAGAATATAGTCTATGGGGAAAAGGATTTCACCTATGGCGGGAAATTCAAATTTCAAACAGTTTTTTGTCCTTGTAGCTAGGCTGGGTAATTATTTTAAAATAACACAGTGTTTGCGCAAAACGTTGGTTGTTTTAAATGAAATGTATCTCTTCTATTGTCATGCTTATATCATTTATTTTTTCTTATAAGTTAACTACTATAAGAAATGTGAGCTTTTAAATGCTTTTTTTTTACCGCCATGTTCAGACTTCTATCAAAAAAATTTGACGGGTTTATATAGCAAAAATAAATGACAGAAGCATAGATCAATCTTTTTCACAACTATTAATTAAAAAAATAATGAAATCGGCCGAGTTTTGAATGAGGAAACAGAAAAATACGCACAAATACGAGACGATGATTTTGTCTACTTTTCGTAGGTATAATCGATCCGAGCTGCAGTTTGTCCCTCTTGCACTCTACGGGGAGAGGCTTGAGGTCAAGGGACAGCAATATATTTGCTAAATACCAATTCATCAAATTTCTTGGCCGTGGGATACCCTCTTAAGAGGATTTTGGCGTCGCACGTTTTGTGCATTTTCCAGTGTCAAGCATTTAAATATTTTAAGTTTTATTAACCGAGAATACCGATATAGTCACTCATGGCAGGCGAGAATCAAAACACAACGGCGTTTTTATAACGTAGCTTAGAACCTGATAAAACCTCTTTTTCGTCACCCGTTCTTGATGAAATCGATGTTATTGCTTCATACTTACCCACCTTTTAAAAAGAAGTAAGTTACATTCGTTCACCAGTGCTATCTACTCCTATTAGAATACTCGTTAATGAGCAAGAAGCACGCAAGAAAATAACTTGACTGGCGGGGTGCCAAAATAGGCAGTTTGGCTGCCAGTTATTTTAACACAATGAAGTGTCTGCAAAAAATATTCAGCTACGTAGTAAGTCCTCCGGATGTTCGTTACACTATGGGTATATTACTTAATTATGTAGAAAGTATATTTTCTACTGGGTTACGCGGAAAGGGTTTGCCAAGCCGAAAGGGGACAATAGTACCCACCAGTAAGAATAACTTTTACTAATGGAGCAACCCTGAAACCGCGAAAAAAAATATCAGCTATGCCATAGAAAACGATCATTTGCACTTTACACAATGTACGGAAATGGTTTTTTTTTCCGTTATTTTATGTTGGTTCCGTAGTAAAAGTTGTTCATAATGATGGTTACCTCAAAGACCCCTTTTGGCTTAGTAGGTACACCCTTTCCGCGTAACCCTGTAGACCATTTATTGTAGGCGTTCCATTGTGTTAGATAATTATGAAGACAGACAACTGTTGCGGCTTATTTTAACCATAAGACCTTTGTACACAGTTGAACATGACTTATTCTATGCCCATTTGGGTTTTAAAATTCTAAGAGAGGAGTTATGGCAATACCCTTCTCTAAGAGGTGATGATGATGATGTGCCATGTGATGATTTTCCATTGTGATAAAGCTTTGAATAAATATTCCGTAGGTTAATGTAGGTACCTACCTATATACCTATGTATACTTTCGTTAAGCTATGGAACCCTAACTAAGAAACCTATGTTCGTATATATCATGTAGGTACGTACACTACGTACGCACGCATGCCTAAAGTACCTATGTTATAGGGGTGAAAATAGAACCCCTGGTATGATCTCTTGTTATCGTTCAACTCACGGTTCGACGAGCACTCTCAATGTAACTATTCTATCGTTCATAATATCAGCAGGCCCTGTCCTGCTATAGTTAGGTACCTAGTACCTACTATATCGCACTTAGCATAGGTATATTATAATTTACTAGCGACCCGCCCGCCCGGCTTCGCACGGGTATAATTTACGTGCGAAGCCAGGGCGGCTCGCTAGTTATATATATAAACCTTCCGTGAAAATTATTTAACTGATGGTGAAAACCGTATCAAAATCCGTTGCGTGGTTTAGGAGGAGTTAGCGGCCATACAGACAGACAGACGCTGCAAATGACTTTAATTTATACTATGTAGAGAAGAGATAGAGAAGAGAAGAGAAGAGATAGAGAAGAGAAGAGAAGAGATAGAGACTAGAGATAGTAACCCATACTAACCTAGATTATATGCTAGGGCCGCAAGCATTATCCCTGGAGCCGGGGTCTTAGAATACTGCTTCGGTATCCCCTGCCTGTCGTAAAAGCCGCATTTGGGCTTGTGGGTGGTCAGATTTGGGGATCTGACCTATTCAGCAGGCTCAGGGAAGACAACGGTGCGGTGTGGCCCAAGCCGTTGTAACGGAAATGCCCTGAGCACTTAGATTCTAAGCCTGAGCATTTCTCGGGAGCGTTGCTTCAGGCAGTGTGTGCGTTCCTATGGAGATGCCGGTGCCCTCCGTCTGGCACAGAGGTCGGCCACCGAGGGGGTTTTAGTGGGTGCAATCTCACATAACCCGGCTTCACCCCAATGCAGCTGGGTATCTTGACGATTTCCTCCCCGTCAATTAAAAAAAAAAAAACAATCATATCCAGCTAAATAAAATCAAAATACCAGTTTAACATGTAATTCGTCCAACTAAACAAATAATAAATGTAACTTATAAAACGGCACAATTTTTTTAACACAATCTTGTTTGAATTATTTGTCTGTATGTTTTTTTTTAATCTCATTAGACGTCGGTGCTCCCTGAAAAAAAAGCGTTCAATACATATAATTTCTAAGGTACATTAGTTTGCTACGTCACCCTAAAAGCAGTACCTACTTAGATAAGCACGGTAGAAAAATAGTAGATAAGGAGTTAGGTATGTATATCAAAATGCAGGATTATGCATAAAGTGCATAAACCCTGTACTAAGCCGAAAGGAGGTCATTGGTACTCATCATTATGAACAACTTTTACTATGGGACCAACCCTAAAATCGCGAAACAATATCAGTTGTTCCATTAATTTTGTAGTGTCAATGACCGTTTTCAATGGAACAGCTGATTTCAGGTTTCGTCCCATAGCAAAACTTGTTCATAATGATGAGTACAATGACCTTCTTTCGGCTAAGTACAGTGCATATGCGTAACCCTGTATGATATAAAATTCATTGGCCTATTTACAAAATTACTACGGACGTACCTAATAAATTTAATGATCAGATACTTTAGTCCTCAGATCACACAAACAATAGAGATATGGTAACTTCGGACAAGAATTTATGTAATGTACATTCTTGATCGAAGTATGGTAAAAAGCATTGTTTTAAACTATCACGGTTGTTCACTAAAGTTATATGATTATTTACGGGATATTTACCGTGGTAAGGTTGTGGAATGAGCTCCCGTCCGAACGTCTGCGTTCCCCTAAGGACAAGATTCCCTTTTAGCATCCCGGGGTCAACCCGGGGTGTACAAAATTAACTGTAGCTGCGAAAGTTCGTACATAGGACAGACGAAGCGAACTGTTTCATGCCGCATCAAGGAACACATTAAGGCAGTAAAAAACAACGAGAGACACAAATCTGCCATAGCTAAGCATCTGCTGGACGCAGGTCCTAACCACTGGATCGAATTTCACAGCCCTGAAATCCTGTCCACCGAACGTCATTACATACCAAGGCTAGTAAAGGAAACTATTGAGATCTCGAAATGCCAGAATTTCAATCGAGGTGATGGTTTTCAACTCGCCAGTGCGTGGAATCCATTATTAGGTTGCCTTAAAAATAAAAGTTCGCGTTCAAAATGTGTTCAAAATACTATACGCAGTGACACAGTGTGTATGTATTGTCGAGACTTAGGTTCGAGTTCGAGTTCCAGTGATAACCGTAGCAAAAGACTAAGTAAGAGGGTAGATCGTTATGTCTGCACCTAACTTTTTAACTGTTCGACCAACCACCGGCATTCTTCAGTCTTCCCGTGAACATGGTGCATGTAACTGCGCCGAAATATCGGGAGTTCATTCCACAACCTTACTACGGTAAATATCCCGAAAATAATCATATAACTTCGGTAAAAAGCATGCTCCTATAAGTAGCAAAAATGCTACTTAGTAGTATATTTATTGTCTAAAACATTGTTAGGAACGAGCGTGCTAATTATATTAGCATGCTCAAAAATCAAATGACATTTGATGCTTGAGGCGCGGGTGGAAGAAGATTGTATATAGGTACCTATTGTTATGAGTAGGTGTCTTGCGCAACTTCAATACAAATTCTCGAATGTATGAAACGGGTGCGGAATCAAACTTACCTATACGTTTTCTAAACTACCCTAACGTATAGGTAAGCTTGTCTCTATAGGCGTCGCACCCGCATGAACATCGGAAGACACAGCGTAGGTAGGCCTCCCACTAGATGGACCGACGACATTGTGAGAGTCGCTGGCATCCAGTGGATGCAAAAGGCAGGCTGTCGTTCAGTGTGGAGGTTAAAGGGGGAGGCCTATGTTCATGTCTTCTGGCTGATGATAATGATGATGACCCTCATGAATATTTTTCTCTAAGGAAGTCCCAACTCTCACCTCTTCAGCGTTAGCGTTACCTCTTTGGTTAAATTCTCTTTAGCATGCATATAATTTTACTACTATAGCTTGCTCGCGCAGCTTTGTAAAAAGTAAATATCAGCATGGTTTTTTATGTATCGACCTTAAAGTAACGTACGTAAAAATTGGTGGAACTGTCCAACTCACATTAAATGTAAATACGTGTCCAATTGTTCTAATATAACCACCCGTTTCTTTGTGATCCATGCGACGTTTCGACGCGCACTCTCGTACGCGTGGTTAACTGACGCGTTGATACCCAACTTTACCAGGCTATGATAGTGCTCTGTACGCCAATCTGAGAACTGTTAACAAGCGTGTTTACCTCACGACACGATTATATTCCTACGTCAGACTTATAGTGCTAACAGACGCACGAACGCGGCTGACCTCAACCGCCGTCTGACCAATGGGAGAGAAAGAGAGGGAAATATGATATTCTCACTCTTTCTCTCCCGTTGGTTGGACAGCGGTCCGTCAGCCGCGTTCGAGCGTCTGTTAGCACTATTCCACTACTGCACATCCCGGCACTGTCAAAAAGATCACCCCCACACCTTGAAAGCTGGAAATCCCACACCGTTAGATTCTATATAATTAATGATACGGGCATTCTGTTACCGTTAGCGCCCGCGGAAAGATGAAATTGTATGAAAATGACATTGACAATGACATTAGCTTGAGAGATGTTATCTCAACCTAATGTCATTTTCATACAATTTAATCTTTCCGCAGGCGTTAACGCTAACAAAAAGTGGGTATTGTCTAACCCCCCAGATAAGCTATCAAGCCATCTGTAATCTGTTATGAAACAACGCCGAGCGCAACTCAAGTCGTAAACCAATATCCCCACCATCACCACGACTAGTATCCCTTCTGTCATTAAAAACAAAGATAAAACAAATTTTACCTACCTCTAATAAATCTTTTTGATCACTGACTTGATCTAGCAGATGGGTAATCAGAGCTACCGTAGTGGCTTGCGCCGAGTACCTGCCATAACAACACATGTTATACCTACTCGTAAATAGTAAATCAAAAAACAACTACAGTGGAACAGCTGTTATTAATAGCAGTTAAACAGTTACGAACAGCAGTGAAGCAGTTAATAACAATTGTAAAACAGCTCGATATAGTAGTGAAACACCTATAACAGCAGTGAACAGGAATAGATAGTAATGAAACGGTTATGAAGAGGATTAAAAAGTTATAAACAGAAGTGAAACAGGTGTTAACAGCCGTGAACAGGTGTGAAACAGGAATGTATAGTAGTGAAACAGGTATGAATAGTAGTGGGACAGGTATGAACAGTAAGGAAACAAGTATGAACAGTAGGGAAACAGGTATGAACAGCAGGGAAACAGGTATGAACAGCAGGGAAACAGGTATGAACAGTAGGAAACAGGTATGAATAGTACAGAAACAGGTATGAACAATAGGGAAACAGTTATAAAGAGTAGAGAAACAAGTATAAGCAGCAGTGAAGCTGGTATGTACCTACAGTTGTGAAACAGTTATGAACATTCGCGAAACAGTTAGATTCATATCTAACAATGAAACATGATATTTTGTAGTGTCGGGCGCCAACAAAACTTTGTGTCTAGCGAATTAATACAAACCCAGTAAATATATCTTTGCTCCTCTTAAAAATAAACTCCTTTCCTACGTAGTATCCCACAGGATTGTGAAGTGCAGTTTTAATTATGGTCTGCACATTTGGAGCGATGTTAAAATTACCTTCGACCAGCAATTGTAAGGTCCTGAAAAAAAAAATATGTCTAAGGCACGGAGATGGGTTTCAAGGCTCATTTTATTATGGAAACTGTATGTAACACGTCATTTTGTTTATAAAATACACGTAAGATAAGGCCGATTACTCCAACTATAGTTTCAACCGCTTTTGCGTGGCAAAACCGCTGGTGCGCACTGACCTTAAAAAGACGGCTCTTACTTCAACTGGACCCACCGCAAACTGGACCCGCGGGATGAGTTGAACCACCGAATGCGGTAGGAGGAACCAGCTTAATCTTACGTGAACAATTCCCGTGTAGCATATACAAAATGATGATTAATACTTATTAAAAAACTGTTCTACAATGACACTGTTTCAAAAAAAATACTTTTTTCTGTAGATTATTTTATTTGGTTTAATTGGTTATTTCTTTCAGATTTAAATTAATTTATAATTAAACAAAGGGAGGCCTGTACCTAACAGTACACACACTCAGCACTCAGGGCTCATTGGCGGATCCAGCATTGGCATGGGAGCCATGCCTCCTCCCACCAAAACACCTAGTGATTCCATACATTCGATCAACTTTTCGATTTGATTCAGATGCACCTTGTCTGAATGCCCCCCAAATTAAATCCTGGATCCGCCCCTGTCAGGGCTAATGATGGCGTTGATGCCGATGATAATTACTGTAATGTTACCTATTAGATATTGATTTGTTCCAAGGATAACTATAATTAATTTATTCCTCATTCCTTATTGTACTTGATACGACGTTGGAATAATTCGTCAACGAAATTTACTTTTACTTAAATTATTTAAATTCATTTTAGTTTATTATTACAGTAACTAAACCGTGTGAATTGCGCTTTAGGTGCTCACCGATGTAAAAGCCACGGTTCTCTAGTGCAAGCGAGCCCATTGACCAAGTTTATCTTGTCCGATACCGTAACTGTGTTTTCGTGTAGCTTATAAAATATATGTTCCCAGTCAAACTTGCTGCCGTGTCCAACACCAGCGCAGCAAATTAACTTACGAAGGTGCGGTGCCTTCCTAAAACATAGGACTGTGAATTAGAACACCACCCAGCCCATTACACCTTACGTCAAAGTGCAACTGCAATACGAAACTGACTACACATTACACAACCAATACAACCATTTCGATCATATCAAAAACATTCATGCAATAATTCCCAATATAAAAGACCAACTTCAAAATTAGTGGGAGCTTTAGCAAGACTATGGATGTTACCGTATCAATCAATACAACAAACGTATATTTTTTTTACGTATTTTTGTAATTGCTCTAATGTTAAAACGGTAATACGTACAAGTGTCAAACTTGGCATGATTATAGTACCCACTCTAAAGTTCGTATAACAACAAATAATAAATAATGACCAAATGTGATTCGGTGACAAATTTCTGGCAACGTAGGGCGCGGTCGGTACTTGGATTGGTGACCGCCTGGGCGTGGTGTTGTCTTTTTGCACTACTTTTTGTATTTTGTGGTGGCACGGAACCCTCTGTGCGCAAGCCCGACTCGCACTTGCCCGTTTTTTTACATGTTGTTACAGTGATGTCGTTATTCAGTGTTTTGGTACCAACAAAAACTTACCATAATTCGACTCGAGGAACTGTATGCATCGAATCCTTGAATAGTTTCACGAGAAAACTAGAATATTCTTCGTCATTCATTGCTAACCCCCATTCACATAAAACTACCTGAAATTATACATAACAATTTTATTCTTATTTTTTTTTTTTTTTTAATCACGGATACTCAAATTACCCAAGTCCGCATTTGACTTTGACCACCAACTCGCCTGTTGGTAAGCGACGATATGGTCGAAGATGAACGTAGACCAAGAAGATACCTATTCACTCTGGCCTTGAAAATGCCCAGATTATATCTCTCAGGAAACAAGGAAGCCGGCAGGCTGTTCCAGTCTTTGGCCATGCGGATTAGAAACGTAGAATTAAGACGTATGGTACGTATCCAAGGAAAATCCACAATGTATGGGCGGAAGTAGGCCGACTTCCTACTTATCCTGTAGTAGAAAGGAGATGTAGGATAAGGTCATGTAGCTCCGATGCAACATTCTCCGAAATGAATCCTGTAGAAAATAAAGATGACAGACTCGCTACTTTACGACGATGTTCTAGACTGAGAAGTTACTTAGCCACTAACTTCTCATCGCCTATAAGTCGAGATATTAAATATTTATTATTAACATAAACCACTTATGTACGGTTGTGAAGCCTGGACGCTAACCCTAAAAGAGGAACAAAAACTGTTAGTGGCTGAGCGTAAGGTGCTCAGAAAAATTCTAGGGCTGGTGAAGCGGGAAGACGGTAGTTGAAGTATCCGAAAAAAACAAGAAATCGAAGAGCCGGTAGCGGAGCCCAACGTCATTGGTGAAATGAAATCCCATAGACTTTGTTGGCTCGGACATCTCGAGAGAATGGGAGAGGATCGCACCGTAAAAAGAGCTTACTTGAGACTGCCTGAGGGCCCAAGGCCCGTCGGCCGTGCCAAGAATAGATGGAAAGATGAAGTGGGAAAAGATCTACAGAAACTGGACGTCCATGACTGGCGTGAACTTGCGCAAGATGGAGAAGACTGGCGTCTTTTAGTATCGGAGGCCAAGACACATTTTGGGTCGCTGCGTCAACATAAGTAAGTAAGTAAGTATTAACATAAATAATATAATATATTAATATTATAAATGGAAAGTAGGATATAATAATACCCACACATAGCTTGAGATTTTTATAATCTATTTTGTTTGTTTGTTCCGCCAACAACAAGCATAAGTAAGGTCCACTTGCACTCTGACTTTGATGATTATGTATTATAGCTTGTACGAATCTTTCAAATCCTTCGTAATCTGGCGTGCGTCGCAGCATTAAACCAAGGGAAAATAGTTGATTAAAGCCATTCTCTAGGACATCAGGATCTGGCTCGAACACAAGGTAGCTTGCTAAACTAGAATCAGACAGTCAAAGATTTAGTACTATACTACGTATTTTAATATAAGCAGACAATAACAGGACAGATAGCCCGTTGATCCAGTTGGTAGTGAACCTGCCTTCTGAGCTTGGGGGCATGGGTTCGATTCCCACCTAGGACAAACATTTATGTGATGAACATTTGTGTTTGTTCTATCCTCCTCTTCCTTAAATCGTATTCCTCATGTGTGAGGATCGTGACCACCACCTTCCATCAATCTCTCTCTAATGATATCTTTCCATCGTCTTCTATCCTCAGCAATATGGAGTGCGTCGAAGACTGAGGTGTCGAGAGTGGTGCGAATCTGATCGGACCAACGTACGTTTGTTCTATATCTGGTTGTTAATATCTATTTAAGTATGTATTAAAACCATATATGTATGTATATCAGTCTCTGGCAGCCATATCACAAGCTTTGCTTAGTTTGGGGTCAGATGACAGTGTGTGAAAAATGTCCTGAATATTTATTATTAATAAACTGGCCTAGTATCACTAGTCTGGTTATTTAGTCCGATGATCGGACTGATGAGATTTTTTAGTCTCAGTAGGAAAGGACAACGTATGTCGGGTCAAAATTCCACAAGCATTGCAAATTTGCTACGTATCGGGACAGCTATACTTAAAAAAAGTTTTGACTTTCCTTCCGAGTTTATTCCATTCCAAAATCAATTCCTTCCAAAATATGACATTTTCTTTCCCAAACTAAGGAACGAATAAATTATGTCTTCTAATATTAAAAGCAAAATTTACTCACTAACTGACTCATCACAAAACCACGAAAACTACTTGACCCACGAAGTTGAAATTTTGGCTGGTAGATTCCTTATGAGGTGTAGAGGTCCGCTAAGAAAGCATTTTGCGAAAGGGCCGTATTAAGGGGGGCTAAAGAGGACTGAAAGTTTATATGAAAACCCACACGGTCAAAGTCGCGGGCAACAGCTATTAGGTATGTTGTAAAAATCTGTTTGTTAGATAGATAGATAGGTCAAGCCGTTTTTGAGTTTTAGCGACACTAACAATAACTAATTTGTGGTTGTTTATATCAATTAAATATAATTATATGTTTGTTTTGTTCGCCACAATACAGGGGTAGTTTACAAGACAAATAAAATTAACATTCGGGAAAAACTGAGTGCTTTTTTCTATGAAATTTGTACGTTTGCCGTGTCAGCTAGTATATTATAAATAAAACAATCACGCCTGATTACTATGTGAGTAGGTATCATCATCATCCACAGCCTTTCTTATTCCACTGCTGAGTATAGGCTTCTCTCTTGCTATACCAACTGCCTCGGTCCTGTGCTAATCTAGTCCGGGGGTGCAAGTACCGTTCTTTATCGGACGTCAAATTCGCTAAAATGCCATAGAATCGATCACAGCGAGTACTGAAAAAATTTCATATTATCGAATTTGACGACCTCAACTGTCAATTTGACGATCGATAAAAGAACGGTACTTGCACTGCAGGTTCGACCCGCGATAGTAATAATATCGTCGACCCATCTTGCAGCCGGACGACCAACGCTCCTCAGGTATACCTACAGTAAAAATTTAATAATAACTAAGCAATATTTGAGAAAACAAATAAATTTAATTTAGAAATTGAGTGTGTAAACTTCATCATCATCACCCAGAAGACGTCCACTGCTGAACATAGGCCTCCACCTTTAACCACCACACTGAAAGACAGCCTGCCTATTGCATCCACTGGATGCCAGCGACTCACGTGAAGTAAACTTACTTGATAACAAATTCAAATTCAATACGTCCAGTTTTTGCGAATTCAAACGCATCAGCCAGGAGTTGGACTCTGCTGAAAGCCGGAATCGCCGTGAGGTTTTCCGACACGTGAAGAGTTGCAGACAGCATCTCCCAGTTGCGGCTATCGTAGTTGATTCGACAAGGGGCTGTTGAATGTATTGGTCACTTAAAATTGTAATAGGAGGTACTTAGTCATTCTAATATTGGTAAATGACTGAAACATTTTGTCGCCATGTATCATTCGTTTGTAATGACGTTACATCATCATCATGAGCCAAAAGACGTCCACTGCTGAACATAGGCCTCCCTTTAACGTCCACCCTGGATGGCAGCGACTCTCACAATGTCGTCAGTCCATCTAGTGGGAGGCCTACCTACGCTGCGTCTTCCGGTTCGTGGTCTCCACTCAAGAACCTTTCTTCCCCATCGGTTATCGGTCCTTCGAGCGATGTGGGCTGCCCATTGCCACTTCAACTTGCAAATTTTAATAGCTAAGTCGGTGACTCTGGTTCTTTGGCGAATATCCACGTTTCGAATTCTATCGCGCAACGAAACTCCGAGCATAGCTCTCTCTCTATTGCCCGCCGCCGCGCCGGTCCATTTCGAGCACTGGTCACTAACAGTGGCGGCCCTAGGGTAAAGCGAGAGGAGCGTTCGCTCTTGGCGCCAGGTATATATAGCAGGGGGCGTCAAAATAACAAATGCGAAAAATAATTTCGAGCGAAAAATATATTTTAGGCGGCTTTTGAGAGCCGGGGCTGCCCCAAAAGCAAATGAAAATTGAATTCATGAAAATAAAATTAGGTAAGTGCAAGCATAGCTGCACGGCGCCCACATTTATTCCTTTTAGAAATATTTTTTTTGTTTAAAGTTGATAATTTTTATTAATTTAACATTATATAAACTGAAATACAATTTACGATGAAAAAGCGATGACTAAAAAAAAGAGCGCCGAAAGAGAATCTCGTTCTACCTTGATTATGGACAAGGGCCGCCACTGGTCACTAAAGAATGAGTTTTATTTTTTAATGATTTGTTAACATTTACTGATTACTTGTTATGCCATTTCAGCCATTCCTGTGGTGCTGTTCAATTGCAGTCCTTGCGTAAGATTAGCTCAGTCACATGTCTGTAGAGTCCGCTAGATAGAACCGCCCGTGTAGGTTCCTATGGAGTATGGAGTAAAAGTGTGGCACCTATCATATCAGCATTGAGGAGTAGCCAGGCGTTGGCAGCAGTTTCGTGTTCATAGTCAATAAAGTTGGTGACGCCCTCGTCGTCTGCTAGCCAATCACGCATCTTAGTTTTCTCTCCACGCTGCGTCGTAATGCGAAGCGGCAGCCACCACCCTTGCTGTGCTGGGGTCAAAACGTCTTCCTGGCTCATGTAGCGTACCTGTGACATTAACACATCATATCATATTTTGACAAACTTGGCACTTTAGGGTCCACAAATTCTTAGAGAACACGATCACCGGTGCCGCCGCCAAGTCTGCCAAATTTGCCGCAAGGCAATATAATACTGCACCGTTATCCTCAGCCTTTTTGTTTAGTAAGAGACTACTAAAATAGGACCTCCGGGCTCGGAATGATCGGATGTGGCGCTTTGATAATCCACTCAAGCGAGCCCCGGGAAAGAAAGACAACCGACCGACCGTTGTGTAACCGACATTGTCGTGGAGGGGCCGAGACAATATATAATTGTCTCGGGAGACGCCATAGCGCAGTGCTGAGGGCTATAGTGTTTTCTATGTACATCCTGCAGCCCTTTTGGCAAGCAATAAAGCTGATCATCGGAGGGGTTTTAGTTGGTATAATCCCACATAACCCAGCTGCATTGAGGTGCAGCTATGTTTTAAATAGCATCCTTGAATACCTGCCGCAATAAGAGGTACCTGAGTGAAAGTGAAATAACTGCTGTTGTAGTCCCGTGTGACCGTAATGAGAGGGTACCCTGGCTGAGTAATCCACGAGTCCATGATCATCTTCTCTGTGTTATTCCAGGACTGACCGCCGAGACTTAACCGCGAGTTAAACATCTCTTCCCAGAGGTCGTCCGGATCACTGTTCTCGAATGAGTATTTGACGAGGAAGCTAGAAAGAATAAAATACCGTCTTTATTTAATTTATTTTAATACATTTACCACGTTCAGTCAATGTATGGAGAGAAAAAAATATCATTGGAATGCATCATACGTACGCCAAAAGTACTTAAGAATATAACATTTTGCTAAATATTAAGTTGAAGAAAAGTATATATTATTTGGATTCCGAGTGTGAACAGGAACCTAGGGTTACTTGTGCAGTGCGTCCTTGAAGATATTGTCTCCCAAGACCCTATGGAGCATTCTGAAGAGAAAAGCCACCTTGTTGTGCTGGATGCGCTTCGTATAGTCGTTTATAGACATCGGATGAGTCATCTCCATCGGAGATTTGATCTGTGAAAACAGATTTTTAATACAGTTACATGATTATTAACGGGATACGCGTCCAACATACCATGCCGTATGCAGTATAGGTAAGTGTGTTTTGCCAGTACCTAACAAAATACTAAGAAAGAGAGTAGATCGTTTTATCTGCATCTAGCTTTGATGTTTTATGCCAACCACCAGCGTGGTATTGAGGGTTAGGACTCCAAAAATTTTTTCCTTAGAAGGTAGAAATTTCTTTGAAGGATAGCCTCGTCTCAGAACTCTGTCTTGCGATCAAGGTGCTCTACCAATTATGATTCATCAGAAAATATTTTTTTGCGCACGCCCTTTTGCTCCATCACACGCCCCCTGCTCCATTGTGCGCCCCCATTGCTTCCTGGCGCCTGTAGGCACTAGCTTAAGCTTATGAGCCCAGGGTAAAAATGATGATAGAACACAGGATGACAATCAATCTACTAACCGGATATTGTAACCCTGTTTTTTCAGTGAACTCCAGGTTTTGTCGTGTCGGAATGTTATGACTACTTACTGTGTTATTTCGGCATCTCTGTTAGAACTAAGGGAGGAAGAAACCTAGAAGAAACATTCCGCAGTTTCTCCATCACACTGTGCTCGTTTTTATGTCTTGGAAATCGAAGAAACTAAAACTTTGTAATTAAATAGCTTTATAATTGTTTACAAAATGCAATGTTATTCATTCTCGTGTTGTGACTGATTTGACACAGACAGTGAAGTCCGGTTTGTCCTTGTCAACGTCAAGTCTGTTCCTAATCTGTCAATGTCACTTTTAAGCTCGTATGGAGTGTGCGTGTGCATATGAAGCCAGCAAGTAAGTGACTTGAGCTAATCTGTGGTGTATTATTGACTTTTTCTAATGGCAATGTCTATTTCTACTGACGTCATGTCCGTAAGTTGTTTTTTCCGGTTTGAGCCGGAGGAGACGATTTGATTTTCTTGCACGAGGCGTTGTTTCTTCCACGCAAATATTTTGTTGTTTGATAGTGCTGAGACAGGAGTTCTTGAACCATTTTCATTTCGGATTAGGCCGGCTGCTTGCCGTCCTTTTACCAAACTTAGTGGACGTTCTCCAGGCCGGAGGGCCTTCGAAACTTGACTTTTGACGCTGCGTTGTGGATTTTGTCGGTGTGCTTGTCTACGTGATTGCCTGGATTCCATCCTCCAACTTGGAGGTCTTTGGCCAGGCTGAGGTGATTGGCCGAGCTGAGGTGTTTGGCCAGGCTGAGGTGATTGGCCGAGCTGAGGTGTTTGGCCAGGCTGAGGTGATTGGCCGAGCTGAGGT
This sequence comes from Agriopis aurantiaria, assembly GCA_914767915.1. NCBI lineage: Eukaryota > Metazoa > Arthropoda > Insecta > Lepidoptera > Geometridae > Agriopis > Agriopis aurantiaria. The sequence goes on from OU611994.1 coordinate 14,256,036, forward strand.
GTTTGACCGGGCTGGGGTGATTGGTTGGGCTGAGGTGTTGGAGTTGCTACGCTCCGTGAAGCGTGGTGGGCCTGGACGGTTCATTATAACATTAATTACTGGGGGGGTTTGGGACACGGATATACGGCTGAACCGTATATCTTTTGTGGGTAACGTTATTTTAAGCTGTTTTAAAGATAGTGTAAATTTAAAGAAGGCGAAGGCAAACCGAAACGACCGTCTCCCTGTCCTCTTCTAATTTTACCCAACGGAAGTTAACCCTTCCGTTGTGTGTTGTACATAAACATAAATAAAATATTATATAAACATTAAAACCTATTTTTTTCTTTCCCCCCGACTTTTCCCCCTTACAAATGGCGCCCGAACAGGGACGTTAGGCGGTTCGTGGTAATATTCTCCGGCATTGGTCTCTCGCTCAATGACGGATCGGTTTGTCTTCACTTGGCCTTTAAATATTTATATGTTGTAACTGGTTTATTACATTAGTACCTATTATTTTCCATATTTTGTATTACAATATTGTTGTTGGACAGTTAGGCGGTCGTGGATGTGTTACTTACTTTGTTCGCCATAAGTTGTACGTTGTACTATTTTAATCGTACCCCGTAATCTTTCATAATGGAAGAACGCCCCATAAATTTTCAACTTTTAACAAAAGACGAGTTAACGTACGAAGTAGCTATTCGTGATGCTGTGCCGGAAAGCACCGTAGACAAGTTGCGTGCTCAGGTTAAGAAATTAAATACAGAAATACCCACCGATGACTTAAGTGTATTTGAGGGTGATGTGCGGACGGAATTAAAAACTGTTGAAGTAAAACTGGGGGAATTGGAAGAGATTTGTGATCGGCAGCCTATGCTCCTTAAATATTTAAATCGGATCCAAGCTTTGGGCAATCATCTTTTTCATCGTTTAACTCGAGTTGAACCCATTGTAGATGAGGATAGTGCCCTTAAAGCACAGTTAGATGAACGTATACTGCAAGTAACTAAGCGGATGGACCGTATATTGCACCATTTCAAAAGTAGCGTCGAATTTGATCCTGTGGAGGAACAACCTCGTGTTGTCGGTGGCCCTGACCCTTTTTTGGATTCCGTTCAAACAGAAGATGGTAAATACGTGCGTGTGGTGTCTTGTGATCGTGTGTCCCATGTACATACTCTGAATCATAAGTTTAATGGGAAGGGGAGTGTACATGCTTACCTAGAAAGGCTCGAGGAGTTGCGAAGGTCTCGAAATATTTCTGTGACGAAGTTATATAATTCAGCGGCTGAATTATTTAGTGATGAAGCATTGTGTTGGTATCGTAGTATACGTGAAGATGTGAAGGACTGGACGGAGCTTAAAGAATTGCTTTTAGAGGAATTTCTTCCTCATGACTTTGATTATAGGTTGTTGCAGGAAATTCGTTGCAGGACGCAGGGTCCCGACGAATCAATAGTTCAATATTTGAGTGTAATGCATAATTATTTTGCGAGGTTGAGTCGACAATTAAGTGATGGTGAAAAATTTGAAATCGTAAAGTACAATGTGCGGCCGTTTTATACCACCCAATTGGCCCTGTTAGATTGTTCTTCGTTGTCGGATTTGAAAAAACATTGTAGGCGATTGGAGGCTGCGAAACAGAGGGCTGAATTATTTACCGAGCCCAGGCAATATGCGCAAAACGCCGTGTCCCCGGACCTGACCTACAAGGGTAAAGTTACTCGGAAAAGCGAAGCAGTGGCGGCTGTAGTCGATAAGTTTTGTGTGCGTTGCCGGGAAGCAGGGCATGTCCTTCTCGAGTGTAAGGCTCCACCTTCTTTGGTGTGTTATAAGTGTGGTGAAAAAGGGGTGACGAGCAGATCTTGTCCACGTTGTGCATCGAACGGTTCAGCCCCTCTGACAAAAAACTAAATGCGAAGGGTCGTTGCTTGACGTCCATTAGGGAGTGGAAAGACTGGTGTGATTATGTGCGTGCTTTCCTTGGAAATTACAAACCTAATGTGGCAACGGTCCGTACAAATTGTATAGATGCTCGTCCGTACTTGAATGTTGATATTGGTGGTTTACCTTTTTCTGGTCTTTTAGATTCGGGGGCCGAAGTTTCAATTATTGGAGGTTCGGCTAGGGAATATTTTACTGACTTGGCTGTGTTGCACGAGTCGGATGACTTGGACAATGTTGTGACTGCGAATGGTTCCAGTTCTGCAGTTCTTGGGTATATGTTTTTACCGGTTACAGTGAAAGGAGTTCAACGTGTGGTGAAGTTTTATGTGATTCCTGGGGTGACTTCGTCCTTGATATTTGGTATTGATTTTTGGAAAGCTTTTAACTTGGCGCCTGACGTGTTGCGTATGACGAAATCTCAAGAAGATTTGATTGTGTTTCAAAAACCTTGTGATGCTGTTGTGTCTCAATTAAATAGGTTGCACCCTTTTGATGTGCTATCGAATGAGCAAAAAAAAATGGCAGACGATGTTTGTAAACTGTTTGAGGAAGTTTCAGCTGAGAAGAAAGGGTTGGGTAGGACTCATTTGATATCCCACCATATTGATACCGGTGATGCTGCTCCAATTAAGCAGCGCTATTACGTGATGTCGCCTGATAAGTTAAAAGATTTGAATCGACAGCTTGATGAAATGTTAGAAATGGATGTGGTCGAGCCTAGCATTAGCCCATGGAACAATCCGATTACTATGGCTCCGAAGGCGAATGGGGAATTGAGGTTTTGTTTAGATAGCCGAAAATTAAACGAGGTGTCAAAACATGATGCGTATCCGCTTCCTTACATTAACAGCATCCTCGACCAGCTGAGAGACTCGCGTTTTCTTTCTTCTCTTGACTTAAAAGCTGCCTTTTGGCAAATACCCTTGTCCCCCTCTTCCAAGGAGAAGACCGCGTTCACTGTACCGTCCCGAGGATTGTTCCAATTCAAGGTCATGTGTTTTGGTTTGACTTCAGCACCTGCTAGCCAGCAGAGGCTGATGGATCAACTGTTTGGTCCTGAATTTGATGGGCGTGTATTCATTTATTTAGATGATGTAATTGTGGTGAGTAAGACTTTTCAGGAACATATAGAGCTCCTCCTGAAAGTGCTGGAACGTTTGCGTTCGGCTAACCTTACTATTAATCTTTCCAAGTGTTGTTTCTTTCGGAAACAGTTGAAGTATCTGGGTTATGTTGTAGATGAGTTGGGATTGAGGACTGATCCTGATAAGATTAAGGCGATTACAAACTTTCCTATACCTACCTGTCCCAAGGACGTTAAACGTTTCCTTGGCACCGCTTCTTATTATCGACGTTTCATTCGAGGGTTTAGCACCATTGCTGCGCCTTTGAATGCTCTTACCTCTACCCGTAAGGGTAGACCTCCTTTTGTTTGGTCCCAGAAAGCTGAGTCTGCGTTTCTTGAATTAAAGAGTGCGTTGACGTCTGCTCCTGTATTGGCGTGTCCGGATTTTACGTCACCGTTTGTCGTCCATTCTGATGCTTCAGAAGTCGGCGTTGGAGGAATGTTGACACAATTTGTTGACGGTGAGGAGCATGCGATTGCGTATTACAGTCGTTCCCTGAACAGGCCAGAGCGCAACTATTCAGCGACGGAAAGAGAAGCGTTGGCTGTTGTGAATGTGGTGGAACATTTTCGGCCGTACCTTGAAGGACCTAAACCCTTCAATATTATTACGGACCATGCGAGTTTGAAGTGGTTTCTCAACCTGAAGAATCCTACGGGACGTTTAGAACGCTGGGGGTGTAGGCTTTCGCCGTATAATTTTGTTATTGTGCATAGACGAGGGTCTGAGAACGTTGTGCCGGACGCTCTTTCGCGTTCTGTACCAGTATCTGTTCTCAATACCTCCGTAAATGACCCGTGGTTTAACAATATTTACTCACGTTGTAGGGATAGACCCCAGACGTGCCCCAATTATCAAATTATCGATGGGAAGGTTTACCGTTACACCAAGGGTAAAACTTCGTTGACTGGTGATTTTGATTGGAAGGAAGTGGTTCCTTCTGATGCAAGGCAGGCTCGTATTTCGGATTGTCATGATTCTGCTTTAGGTGCTCATTTTGGGATTGAGAAGACGTATAAACGTTTGCGCCTACGATTTCATTGGCCGGGCATGTATCGGGATGTAGAAAATTATGTTTCAGAGTGTACGACGTGTAAGGCATATAAGCACCCTAATCAGCCTACTATTGGTCTATTCGGGAATCCTAAAGTCTGCCGAAGACCATTTCAATGTCTTAGCATAGATTTAGTCGGACCGCTCCCGAAGTCGCGGCAGCAGAACGAGTATCTCCTTGTGGTTGTGTGTTGTTTTTCCAAATATTGCTTGTTGTTTCCTTTGAGGCGTGCTACGAGTGCTGCGGTAGCGCAACGTTTAGAAGAACGAGTATTTTTAGTCCACGGTATCCCACAAACTGTGATAGCCGATAATGGCCCTCAATTTATTGGTCGTGAAGTGAAGGAATTATTCGAAAAATACTGCATTCCCCAAGTACACTATACGCCGACGTATTGTCCGCAGGTCAATACGGTGGAACGGTATAACCGTACCATCGTCACTGCGATAGCTGCTCTTGTTGGTGATGATCAGCGTGGGTGGGACAGTAAGCTGTGTCAGATACAATTTGCTGTCAATACTGCTGTCAATGACTCTACGTCTTATACTCCTTTTATGATTGCGCACGGTAGGGAAGCTGTTGTTAATGGTAGTGTATATGGTGATAGTGAGGATCTCGATGATATCACTATTTGTGCTAGGGATGATTATGTCGATAAATTAGGAGAGTTGAAGGAAGTCTTTCAACGAGTTGATGAAGCGTTGAAAAAGTCCCATGCGCGAAATGCGAAGTACTATAATCAACGAAGGAGAGATGTGGAATTCGCTGAGGGTGACCTGGTCTGGCGTCGTACTCATATCCGGAGTGATGCGGCGCGACATTTTTCCTATAAATTGGCACCGCGGTTTGAGAAGTGTACTGTGGTGCGGAAGCTCTCCCGATTAGTGTATTTGCTAGAGGATGTGAATGGGAGGCGTACGGAATGTCATGTAAAAGATATTAAGTGCGTCGCTTAATTATTTTTCGTCTGTTGTGATTGTGATACTGTGTTGGGCAAGTAGGGCCGTAGGCCAACTTCGTTGTGTTGTCGGACACTCTATAAGTGTTCGTCAGCGATGCCAAGGTCGGAACTTAGGTTTAAGTTAGGTTAGTTATTGCATGCTTGGTGGTGGTTCATTGGGTTTTCTTTAGTTGTTGCACCTTCTTTTAAGTGTCAGTCGGTTAAGATTTTGTTAAGTGGTGGAGGGTATTGTTTAGTTGTATTGTGTGTGAGCTAAAGCTATTCAAGTTATTTTATTCTCGGTCAAATTTATCAGCTAATTAGTTTGAATTTATATCGTTAATTGAGTTGTTGTACGGACTTACATGTTTCTTGGTAGGAAAGCTGGAGGGCCAGCTGAATTTTTCTCAAGTCTTCGCAAAATTTTGGTGATTGGGGGAGTACTGTAACCCTGTTTTTTCAGTGAACTCCAGGTTTTGTCGTGTCGGAATGTTATGACTACTTACTGTGTTATTTCGGCATCTCTGTTAGAACTAAGGGAGGAAGAAACCTAGAAGAAACATTCCGCAGTTTCTCCATCACACTGTGCTCGTTTTTATGTCTTGGAAATCGAAGAAACTAAAACTTTGTAATTAAATAGCTTTATAATTGTTTACAAAATGCAATGTTATTCATTCTCGTGTTGTGACTGATTTGACACAGACAGTGAAGTCCGGTTTGTCCTTGTCAACGTCAAGTCTGTTCCTAATCTGTCAATGTCACTTTTAAGCTCGTATGGAGTGTGCGTGTGCATATGAAGCCAGCAAGTAAGTGACTTGAGCTAATCTGTGGTGTATTATTGACTTTTTCTAATGGCAATGTCTATTTCTACTGACGTCATGTCCGTAAGTTGTTTTTTCCGGTTTGAGCCGGAGGAGACGATTTGATTTTCTTGCACGAGGCGTTGTTTCTTCCACGCAAATATTTTGTTGTTTGATAGTGCTGAGACAGGAGTTCTTGAACCATTTTCATTTCGGATTAGGCCGGCTGCTTGCCGTCCTTTTACCAAACTTAGTGGACGTTCTCCAGGCCGGAGGGCCTTCGAAACTTGACTTTTGACGCTGCGTTGTGGATTTTGTCGGTGTGCTTGTCTACGTGATTGCCTGGATTCCATCCTCCAACTTGGAGGTCTTTGGCCAGGCTGAGGTGATTGGCCGAGCTGAGGTGTTTGGCCAGGCTGAGGTGATTGGCCGAGCTGAGGTGTTTGGCCAGGCTGAGGTGATTGGCCGAGCTGAGGTGTTTGACCGGGCTGGGGTGATTGGTTGGGCTGAGGTGTTGGAGTTGCTACGCTCCGTGAAGCGTGGTGGGCCTGGACGGTTCATTATAACATTAATTACTGGGGGGGTTTGGGACACGGATATACGGCTGAACCGTATATCTTTTGTGGGTAACGTTATTTTAAGCTGTTTTAAAGATAGTGTAAATTTAAAGAAGGCGAAGGCAAACCGAAACGACCGTCTCCCTGTCCTCTTCTAATTTTACCCAACGGAAGTTAACCCTTCCGTTGTGTGTTGTACATAAACATAAATAAAATATTATATAAACATTAAAACCTATTTTTTTCTTTCCCCCCGACTTTTCCCCCTTACAATATGTAGATTCTAAGGCATTCTCTTCAAGGACCTCCATAAGTGGTGATATCATAAGTGCAGTATCAGGAACATTATCTTCCTTGAGTAAAGTGTCCAGAGACTGTCTTGATAGATATATGGCTAGCCCCTCCTTGAGCCACTGATCGTTCCACCACTTTATTGTGTTCCCAAACCACTGTAGAGCCATTTCTTTAGACATGACCTTAGAAACGACAAGTTTCTTTTAAACTGCATTTAATAAATGAAATATCGTTTTAAAAAACATGTGATTCGTTAAACAAATTAAATTAGCCCAAACTCGAGGGGTTTACTGGCAGCTATAGAAGAGTTCCATAATCCACCTCTTGGTTTCATAATCAGATCAGATAAAAATTAAAAAAAGCCTACCTGATTAAGAAGAATCCTTTCCATGAACAAAGTTTTCCTTTCATTATGAAGCAACCCCTCCGCATAATTGATGAGTCCCAATCCCGTCGAACTGACAGCTTCGTAGCCCTTGTGGAAGACATGATCTATCTTGGGCAGGTCGCAGGGCATATTGAAATAGGCTTCGTAGTAAATCAACGCATTAGAAGCGATCTTAGAGGCGGCCTTGATCTGGAAGCGACAGATATTGATGTAAAAAGCTAAATTGATTGTACTAAAACGGTTCGTGACCAGCTTTGCCATTGCCTACGCCAACTTAGAAAGATAACTTTACCTCAAAAAAAGCTGATCATAAATAGAGTTCATCAACGAAATCGTTTTTTTTATTTTTATAAATAAAATTTAGATATTTTAATTTCATGCTAGACAGAGAGCGTACAGACACAGACAGAGCGAGAGCACGTTATGACGTCACGCCGTGCGCGTGCCATACAAATGCTATACTAACAGATGCTTTGCGGGAGAGGGACAGGGCTTCCGCTTTCTATCGCTAAGCTCGACTATGACAATCATGTTATACGATATTTAATAAAACTTTGACTTGATACTCGCATACACATAAGCCCTGCGAAGACAAAACCCTATCAAGAGGAAAGAAAATAATAGTAGTAGAATATTAAATTTTACAAGCCAATGAGTTTAAGAGTCACGTAAGGTTTCTCACGTAAGGGTGGATCTGGAGGTCCAGCATTGTCCAAACCGTGCTCTTGATGACAGGGTGGCCGGGGTTCTCAATGTCCGTGTACTTGAAGATTACGAAGCCGACGAGGTAAGTGGAAATCATTCCCGTCTTTTGAAAGTGATCCCACACGTAACTTTCTTTACTATTCCTGAAACGTTCCAAGTAACATTACGGACGTGCATTGCAGAAGGTGCAATGCAGGTTCCGAAGATGCAGTGCTGAACCTGGTTCACTGCAGGTTACGAAAGTGCAGTGCTGAACCTGGTTCACTGCCGGTTACGAAGTTGCACTGCAGGTTACAAAGATGCATGCACTGCAGGTTACGAAGGTGCACTGCACTGCAGGTTACGAAGGTGCACTGCAGGTTACGAAGTTGCACTGCCGGTTATAAAGGTGCAGTGCAGGTTACGAAGGTGCATGGCAGGTTACGAACTTACAGTGCATGTTACGAAGGTGCACTTCGTAACCTGCGCTGCACCTATCATGCGCACGTGTACATGTAACATTACGGAGGTTCAGAAGGTGCAGTGCAGGTTACAAAGATGCATTACCGGTTAAGAAGGTGCAGTACAGGTTACGAAGGTGGAGTGTTGACTACGAAGATGCATGGATTCAATCTATAAAGTTTTGTCATATACGTCTGGCCCTTAACGCATTGACAAGTTCCCATAATGAAATGAAATGAAATGAAATGAAATGAAATGAAATGAAATGAAATTTTTTATTATCCGGACTTGCATCCATAACTTATTATACAAATTACATTAATTAATTGATGATAAGAAAATTAAAATTAAAATTAAATTTAAAAAATTCAAATACAAAAATTACACATAAAAATTAAAATTAAAATTAAAACCATAGAAGGTGCACTGCAGGTTAAGAAAGTGCAATGCAGGTTACGAAGGTCTATAATAATAGATCTACGGAAGCAATGATGGTAGTAAACGATGGTGTGGCCGAGGATGGAACACGTTGATCTAGAAGAAATCTATTCGCTCTAGCATAGAAGATGCCTAGATTATAGTTCTCAGGAAACAAGAATACTTACCAGAACGTCTTCTCGATATCGGTCCAGTGAAAGTACGGTTCCAGAGATCTAAAACACAGAATCATAAAATAGATTAAAAAATAATCAATTACTTAAAGCCTGACTCCTAAGCAGTCTCTTTAGCATATTTTCAATATGTTTTAAGATAAAATAACGGAGTGGGAATTAAAAAAACAATAGCATAATCTTGAAAGTATTGCGTAAGCGCAAGTTTTGTATAGATACTTTTTAATTATTGCGACGGCCACAAAAAGAAATAGTGAACCTACTAAAAACGCACAGATAATATAAACACAGTGTTAAAACGTGTTAATAAGTGGATGTAGAACTTTGACCACATTTTCCAGTTTTATCTACTCTACTCCTGGCGGAGTAGAGTCCTATACAATATTACCAATTTCATTCTAAAGATAATGCCCACTGCTCAGTCGTTTTTATTTATTCTCACTCAATGGAAAGTGTGCCAAAGAGATAGCTGTGGCCGTTGAGACAGGTCATAGAGATGCAAAGCTAGTAAACTCGCGATATCTATAATCTATGTCTATGTCGATGTCGATGTCGATGTCTATGTCGATGTCTATGATTCAGTGAAAAGGTATCGACTGAGTATCTACTTGAGGTGTAAAAAGTTTTATAAAGACATTTCGACCAGATTGGTTCTCGCCTCAGGGGATCCCAGAGCTGGAGCATATTTCGCTCAAAAATTAAGCCTCGCAATTCAGCGGGGCAATGCTGCCAGCATTCTGGGAACCTTGCCGCATGGAGGCGATTTGTTCAACAAAAAAATATGTTTTGTCGTACGCAGTAGTTTTATCAATAAGTTGTATATAATATGTATAATTTTAATCGATAAGTTTTATATAATATGTATAATTTCCTATTGAAAATGAAAATCCCTGTATATGATACAACTAGAAACTTGAGGTGCGTTCAGATATAGGGTAGCATTTTTAGCATTGTCAAAATTGGCGTTGATGCAAAGCGTATATGGTTTGAGAATTTTGCCATTTTGGCACTTTTGTTCCCTATACCCAAAACGAACGCCAGAAATGCTAAAATTACTAGCGGTAGTGTAAATGTCACAGCGACAGCACTTGCTATCACGCACTCGAGTTATTTTGTTAGTTATCCTCATAGATTGGACTGTTTTTTTGCCGTTTTCGACCTATCTAGACAATGAGGCGAGAACAGTTAAAAATTTAACTTTTGCGCTCACATATTCCCAAAACTTACTCTACATGGATGGTTATCTTATACCAAATTATCAATTTTATTCAGTTAAATTACAATATTTGAGCTGGAAAAAAATACATGTCACAGATACATCTGTGTTACAGATACAACTTTCCTCGATAAAAAAAAACTGAAAAAACGTAGTTTTTTTCCGTTTTATGCTCTAATGAAAGCTCGTAACAACCTAACGAAATTGCATGTACTGAAAGGCAATTTTATTCAATTTTTTTTTATTTGGATAGACTTTTGGTAGTGAATAGTTTAGTTTTTTTGTGAAATTAAAAGCGTAAAAAGGTCGCGCGAATTTGCGCGCGCCGCGTTCTGTACCGCGCCAGGCGTCATCGAGGTCGGACCTATGTTCGTTTTTGTCGTTGCACTCCCCCCCGCGGGCGTCCTGACTCTTGCGTGGCAAAATACATCGTCGCTCTAACTTGGCGGGGGCTGAGGGAGCGTTTTGTTGCCTACGCGACTCGGATAATAGGCCGTTAACAGTTACTTACTCGTCTGGTGTAGAACTTGTGATAGGCATGTTAGATATGGCAATAAAGTCTGTATGGTGTCCGATAGTTAAGGTGAAAATGGATTTATACTCCGGCTCGTCGAAGCACGGAAAAAGCGTCCTGGCTCCAGTGGGCTCGAAATTTGTCCCTACCAAGAAGTACCTGAGCAGAAAAAATCGAATTAAGTAGGTATATAAACCAACGATCTTAGTTTTAAATATCGTTGACTATACGGCAACAACGATTATCTATTGTAAAACCTGGATAATTAGGAGACTTTGCTAAACCTATGTTCGGCACGCCTGGAAGAAATCGATTAGCGAAAAGGCCGTCTGCCACTTGCAGCACTAGTTTTACTTAAAACACTGTTTTAAACTATCACGGTTGTTCACTACATTTATATTCTTATTAACGGGATATTTACCGTGGTAAGGTTATGGATGGAACTTCCGAAATTTCGGCGCAGTTACGTATACCTACCATAAAAATCCGCGTTCAAAATGTGTTTCAAACACTATACGCACTTACGCAGTGGTAAAGTGTGTTTTGCCCGGACTTCAAGTTCGAGTTTCAGTGATAAGAGGGCAGATCATTTTGTCTGCACTTAACTTTGAACTGTACGACCAAACATGTAACTGCGCCGAAACATCGGAAGCTCCTTCCACAACCTTACCACGGTAAATATCCTGTTAATAATCATATTATAATTGTTGTACCTCATTAGTTACAACCTATTACAAGAGAACAACGTACAACAACGTTGCTTACAACGTAGACTATAATTCTCTTGTTCTTGCGCCTAGTTCGTAGGCAATGTTCGTAATACGATTACATACCATGTTTGAGAAAATAAACATAACATCATAAAGCTGTAAAGTAGTACGCAGCTTAATGATTTAATATTTATTTTCTCAAACATGGTATGTAATGTGACCATAATTTGAAGAACAAACACACTTCGACGAAAATAGGGACTTTAGAGCTTTATTTTTTTATTGAATGTTAACTGTTGCCCGCGACTTCTTGTAAATTTTCGATGATCGGCCCTATTTTAGGGTCATTTATTTTAAAAGACAATAAAGAATAATCTATTCTATTCTTAGAATAACTACACAAAGAAACCAAGTACATTCGCAAAATTTAAGCCATTCAAATGGTAAAAGTCATATATGGCTCCAAAAAAATATAAAAATTTTACTATGACAATTTGCGCGGTGAAATCGTACCACAACAAATCAGAAAAGCAGCATAAGAGTTATGATGTGACATTCCACAGGTAATCCATTAATTTTCTTGCTAAAATCGTTTAAAATACCAATCGAAACGTAAGCTACAAAGCGAATTTGTAGCTTACGTTTTGAGAAGGCGTTGTTTGGAAACCTAAGGTAGGTTTCCAAACAACGCCTCTGAGTAGTTATTCTAAGGTTCTATTATTGCTAGCACTACCAGCAAGGATAAAACTGTGGATAATAAGGAAAACGTAAATAACTGCGATTCTGTTTAGGCGATAGCGAAAATTTGCGCGACCAAAACCGTATCTCGGCGCGTTTCGCGTGATTTTCCGCAATCACCTAAAGTGAATCGCTTAAAACAGGTGAGGGTACGGTCCCTATACAGTTTATGCGTAGTAAGTACTAAACATACCTATGTTCTGGAGCATCGTACTGTTCAAAACTTGTGGATTCAATGTATAAAGTTTTGCCATATACGCCTGGCCTTTGATGCAGTGACAAGTTCCCATAGAAGGCCAGAGACAGGCTGTAAATCACGTCCACCTCTAACCTGGCGTCGAATAGAAGGATGAGGAGCTGGTTTTCCACGTCCACGGTGACACCATCTATGGCAATTACTTTAGATGCCCTCTCCGACCCGGAGGTCACGGTTAGTTTTAAATCTTTCTCAAGAAATTGTATGCCGTTGCTGTTGAGGACGATTTTCGATACTGGTTTGACGGCTTGCAACTGGATATGACAAATAAAACTTTAATTAATGGATGTATTTTTTCACTAGTAGTTAAGCAGTCAAATTGGCGTCGATTCTGTCATACCACTCACTAAACTAAACCAATCTGACAGGACTAAAATTATCGGCCTCTCTTTTCATTTTAATATGTGAGAGAAGGATGGCAACAATTTTAGAGCTGTCAAATTTAGTCGATGCCTCATTACTTACATTTAAAGTGCAGCCGCTAAAAGAATGTGTCTGACAGTTGTCATGACATTATAAAAGCTGAACGAGTAAATTCTGAACACTTTTACTAGCTTTTGATAGTCAGATTGTAGGTGGTAGCCAATATCCTACAGTAAGTAATATTTAAAGAAAATGTTTTCGCATTCTCAAATTCGCAAAGAAGAGAAGTGCCCTAAAACCTTGATGATTTCTATTTAAATTTGATTAGGGGGAGACAAGTCCGGCTCCGACAATTTATTTTTTTTGTTAAAATTTTCATGACCGTGGATTTAATGTCCTTTAGTCGTAATATTAATCAGTTTATGTAGTCTTAATAGCGTCAAACAAGTCATAGTCACAGTCAGAGTCAAGCTAAGTAAGTTTCGGTCAAGTCAAACTCATACCCCTGTAAAGTGGTGGAGACTTTACAAGAGGCTCCTATGGAGTTTTGGAAACAACAGGAAAAGACACGTTTCACCTCGTTACATCACTTCCCCACACTCGAGCACGTTGACGAGCACTTAATGAATAATAATTCACCATTTAGTACACATTAACACTCGAAAATACACAAGTTTAGGAAGATAATCCTACGAGCCGCCATGTTTTTTCCCCGTTGGCGCCAAAAACCCACATCTTTTATTGTGTTATAATTATTGCCTTACTACTGCTAGGCATCTACCCGGGCCATTTCAGCTTTTGGCTGCTGGTTGCACAGTCGCTCCAGTGGCATCTATCTATTAGTCTAAGCAGACATGGATGTATTGTTTTTTAAACTATCACGGTTATTCACTAAAGTTATATGATTATTTACGAGATATTTACCGTGGTAAGGTTGTGGCACGAGCTCCCGATATTTCGGCGCAGTTACATGCACCATGTTCACGGGAAGGCTGAAGAATGCGGGTGGTTAGTTAGGTGCAGACATAACGATCTACCCTCTTTCTTAGTCTTCATTCCACAACCTTACCATGGTAAATATCCCGTAAATAATCATATAACTTAAGTATTGTTTTTTACTCACTAGAATATCAACCACTCCATAAAAGCTGAAGTTGGTGGAGACGTCAACGTCAAACAGGAGTTTCAAGTCATATTGTGTTGGAACAACGTCTCCAGGCAGCCTGAAATGCCCTTTTGCGTAGTGGAGAGTCCAGACTAAGCACAGGTATAGAAGCCAGTTCATTTCACCAGAATTGTACTACAGCAGCATTCTAACACGACTACGAACGAAAATTACATCTGGCTGATGTTGTAATATTGATTTTACTGAACTACTAGTAAAAAGCAAAAAGAATACAATGCTATGGTAGGCAATGGTAGGCTTCTATTTTAAGATGTTTTTGAAGTGTCATCCCCATAGAGAATGGTCATCACATCCCAGATAACTAGACCATAGAGTAATATATACACCGGAACTAGACTGTCATGTGTCATCTATCCCAGTGACTTTATCCACAGATATACACAACCAGATCGGCAATATCTTTTAGTGAAAGAGACAACTTGATATGGCTCAGCACAAGTACGAAAAGGACATAAATAGATTTTGTTGTCCTTATCGACGTGACCTGTTTTTGGTACCTCAAGTGTCAAAATCTGTAATAATCAGTGATAAACAAAACGGGTCTGAATTATATTTATTGCCTTTTTTTGGTGATTTAATGTGATAAATGCGTGTTTCCTCTGAGAAATAATTGTAAAAGATATTTTACAATGGTTGGTTGTAGCATTTTGGGCTGCAAGAAGCGCAGTGAGCGAAAATACGATGAAATATCATTTCACACGTAAGTAAACATATAAAGCTTGTAACGATCACCTAAATAAATTCAGGATATCAATTCGCAAATATTTTATTCATAATTAGTCAGTTTTTAGGTCGATTTGTGGTCTAATTCTATGAATTTTATCAAATTATTCACTTTGAAAATAAATTATGAATGTTGCCAGTTTATGAAAGAAATTACCCACCGCAACTAACATAAATTATTCGTTCTGCAGGTTTCCAACTGATCCTGTCACATTGCTGAAAAAAGCTGGCACATTGCAAGAAGTGCAAAATACCGACCCTTTTATGCCCATATGAATATGGTGAATGTTAATATTAAATATATATTAATGAGGCCACAGTTATGAAGCTGGAAAAGCAAAAGGCGATTTCGGCGAACCGATTCAAAAAGCTACGCGCTGTTCGTGAAATTTGTACTGTAAACATTAAAGAGTCTATTTATCTAATTATTTGGAATGTTATACATAATTCCATTCATGAAAAAACTAAACTGACCAAGCGCGAGTCGGGCTCGCGCGCTGAGAGTTCTTTACAATCATAAATTACAAAAAGTTGTGCAAAAAGACAACATCACGCCCAGGCTGTCACCCATCCAAGTACCGACCGCGCCCGACGTTGCTTAGCTTAGTGGTAAACAGAAATTTGTCACTGACTCGCACTTGGCCAGTGTTTATTATTTGTTGTTTTACTTATGTTCACTATAATCCGCTAAATTTGACGCTTGTACGGATTACCGTTTTTACACTAGAACAAATCCAAAAATACGTTTAACGTTTGTTGCATGATCCCTCCGTTCCGTTTTAACTCTGACTTTTTTTATTATATTTTATTAATTATAAAAAATCATGCTATGATTACTTTTCAACCTTTTTTCTAGTACTATATTCTAATCCTAACAAATAATTATAATAAAAACGCAAGTAACTTTCTGTCTGTTTTTACGAGGAAATGGCTAAGTCATGGTATAATAATATACTCCGCCAGGTATAGCAATCCGAGAAAAAATGTTTACGTGGGTGTCCCGCAATGATGTCATGATGTCAATTTACAACAGGTTCGAGAGAGATGACGATACACCACGTAACAGCTGATTGAATAAAGTGGCAACTGGACAGTGACGTCATTGCGGGACCACTCTCAAATTGCTAGACCTTGTTTTCTTAGATCATGGGCTAAGTCAAATTTTGTCAGGACGATAGGGGTGTGTCATGAGGACAGACAACGTACTTTTCTTCCCAGAAAATTGCAGGTAGCTCCGCGGGTTGCAGCAGCTAGTGTATAAAATATAAATATTTAAAAGGTAGTATTGTTTCCAAAGTACTCATTGAAGATTCACACCCATCATAGTAGGTAAATTACCCTAACTTATAGCAAATCATTTTAATGTGGCAACACACCTTGTTGAAGCGAGAGGCACTGAGCTAGCCACGCTCATTGAAAATCTATAGGTAGTAGATCTGTGACTTTATCACTTTATATGACTTTTTATCATGAAATCTTTCCTATTAAAAAAACATAAAACACTATTCCAAAGAGGTATAATGAGATGGTTCTGAAAGAAACTAGGGGCGCTTTCATTCAAAGATGTTTACAATACCCCTTTTTTTTACTTGGCTACTGATCCTTTGCTTTTTGGGGCAATTTTGCCTTCAACAGTGAGCGAGGCTTACATCCCTTTAATTGCCTTGCCGGGTTGGTTCCCATTAGCGCTGTTGATTTCGATTTAGAACGCACCTTACGGTCGTTTTGCTATCCCTCTTTCTGCCTAGCGTGTATCTCGGCACGGGCCGGGGTCCGCTTTCTTGCTGTGACTCTTCCACTTCGCACGGTTTTTAGTATCTTCCTTGGTGAGTTTGTTGGCTCTCGTTTCATCTCTTACGACGTCAAGTCATCGCTGCTTTGGTCGGCCCAGGTCGGCCACGAGGTTTGGTTCCAGAGAGAACAAGGTCCAAGAATTGATTGCCATACATGTAACGCCGCACATCCACCGCAGTAGGTATCTTTATTATTGAGACGCGAAGCAGTTGGACATGACGCCGCAGGGCGGGCCATGCCTCGCTACCATAAAAAATCACATGGGCTGTACCGTCACCTGTTTTAAGCGATTATGTTTTGGCGATTGAACAATTCTTTATATTTCAATCTAAAAATTTTCAGTATTTTCGTTTAAAAAAAACTGAAAAATCCTTTTGCTTGGATGACATTGTATTAATTACTTATATACTATATAAGTTTTTTTACAGGGGTAAGTGCCCAATGACTGTTTTAATACTTACATCAATGTAAGTGCCTTCATTAACTAAACAAAATACAAGCCTAATCTAACACTACAAATACAGTTAGACTGCCCATAGACCGTTGAAGGTTTAAAGACAATCACAATACTCAAGCCAATATTTTACAAATTTTGAAGTCGATTTTTTAGTTTGATAACTAAATTAAAAGAAATTTGGAGAAAAGACTTCCCCAGTCAGTGAAACATTCAAGCCCCCTGAATAAGTTACTCCCGGAAGTGGTCGTACATACTTGCAAAAAGTAGAGTTTTAAACTCCATTACAAAACCGTAGTAGTACACTTATTTCCACATAATCTATATCTATACTAATATTATAAAGAGGAAAGATTTGATTGTTTGTTTGTTTGTTTGCATTGAATAGGCTCCGAAACTACTGAACCGATTTGAAAAATTCTTTCACTGTTGGGAAGCTACACTATCCCCGGGTAACATGGGCTATATTATATTTTCAAAAAAAATAGGGATCCTTACTAAAACTCTAATAATGTAACCCAAGGTGTAAAAAAATAAGATTTTAAATTTTGACTTTGCGTTTTTGACATTTCTAAGACAGGACAACGTCTGTCAGGTCAGCTAGTGTGTAATATAGCGTTAGATAACTTCGTTATTAGTTCAGTTCACTATCAATAAGGCATTGATTGAACCGCGACCAGAGACCAGTGCAATCTCAGATCAGATGAACAAGGGAGATATGCTTTAGAACAAACGTTCGTGTTCAAATGAATGAAAGTGAAAAAATATTTAAAAAAACCATTTACCGCTGTAATGACACACTTACTCATTTTACTAAACAACTTAAGAATTAACTAATTAATCAAGAACTAATAATAGTCCTCACGCAAAGTTACGGGCTGAATCACAGACTAGGTAAAGCTACTACGTGGCCGAATTGATAACCTTCTTCCTTCCTCCTTTTTTGAACTAGGTTAAAAAAGGGTGGCAAGATCGTCTGTTGTCAAGGTTCGACTAAAGGCATCAGAAAGCCTGATTTAGGCCAGATGCGTTCTCATCCGCCACGCTACTTTACCATATCTTCCTTATTTATCTGATCTGAGAGTGCAATTAATTACGAACTTATCGTCCTGACTGTGGATCGCTGATGAAGCGTACCATAGCGTAGTTAGTGCAGATTAATGACTCAGCTGTACCTTCTAAGTTGTAACTATTCCGTTTTGACTTCGAAAACTTAGTTAGCTACCATTGACTTATACAAGTAAGGACCCTGAAAAACCCTGAAAGCGCGAAAAAAACAAACTTATTCATACATTATGTTGAGTGTGAATAGCATTTTTCTATGGCACAGCTGTTTTTTTTCCGCGATTTCAGGATTGGTCACATAGTAAAATTCGTGTATAATGATGAGTACAATGATATCCTCGAATAAGTCGGCCTTCTAGAGATCATCATCATCATCAGCCAGAAGTCGTCCACTGCTGAACATAGGCCTCCCCCTCTAACCTCCACACAGAACGAAAGCCTGCAGATGCACCCACTGGATGCCAAGCGACTCTCACAATGTCGTCGGTCCATCTAGTGGGAGGCCTACCTACGCTGCGTCTTCGCTACTCTCGCGGCGACGCTTTCTAGAGATACACCGTATAAATAGGCACAAATATATATATTTATATATATATACATATATATATATATATAAGATGCGCCCCGTGATTTCACCCGCTATCCAACAGGAAACGTATTTTTTTAAGGATAGAAAAGAAGCTTTTTGGTAGTCCAGGCTCATACCTTCATTGGTATATAGAACAAAGAGTAGATCAAACGGGAACGACCCAATTTATCCTAATCCGTATAGCCGGATTACACGGCATTGGATGCGGAAACATATCTAGGTACACACATTATTTTATCCCGAAAAAAACATCGGTCATGTATTAACGAAAAACAAATATTTTTTGTGATTAGAACAGCGAGTGAAATAAAGGTTATCGATTCGATATTCGATTAGCCCTGCGTTATTCACTTTCTATACGGACATTGACGCTAATGCGCCATGATAAATTCATTATGTCCACTCGGTTCATGAGTGCGTCGGAACCACATGTTCCGTGATATGCCGCATGGAGAGTGGAAATAATAATGTCAAGTCATGTGAGAGGTACGCAAAAGTTGGAAAGCTCTAATCCGGATAAGTGATGAGACAAGCATTCGCACGTTTCATGGTAAGCACCACCGTCACGGTCGCCTTAAAAGGGTGCTTTTCCGGAGACTGCTAAACGGTGTGCGAGGAAAAAATCAACCAATAGGAGGCGAGGTGAGACGGTATGAAGCGATCCTATTGGTCGATTTTTCTCGCGCACTGATCTTTTTCTTCGCACATCGCTGATGGATACGCTGGATTACGATACCACCTTTGGTCTCTTAATCGGAACGCAACAAACAAAGCTAAAAGATGACGACTGACCAGAGCATTTCATCGTAACGTAGTACGTATAGAAAGTAGTATATTTCCTGTTCGCGGCGAACAAGGGAGGAACAAGGCGGGCGTCTGATAAAATTTCAGCGGCAAGCGGTTCGGCTCGCTGTACTGACCATACGAATGCTCTCATCGTAACGTTTACCGGTCAGGGGGGTTAGACAAGACCCACTTTCTGTTAGCGGTAACGCCTGCGGAAAGATGGAATAGTTTGAAAATTACATTAGCTTGAGAGATGTTGTCATTGTCAATGTCAATGTCATTTTCATACAATTTCATCTTTCCGCAGGCGTTAACGCTAACAGAAAGTGGGTTTTGTCAAACCCCCCTAGGCAGCTAGGTTTCGCAGCGCGTTTTTTAGTAGATACCTAAGATATTTTTATTTCTCATTGCTAGATACCAAACATTTTGTATATTTGTTAATTTGCATTAGCACACATGTTATTAAAGATAAAAAAGAATAGGTACAATTTAAAAATAGAATTGCATGTCAAATATAAAACAAAATGTCAAATCAATAAAATGACAACTTATAAAAGTCAAATTAAAGTGCAAAACAAGTACTAGAAGCAAACTAAAAGTTATTTTCTAACTTCATATTAAAACCCCATAATGTAAGTATCATAAACAAGAAGCTTGTTTGCGTCTCGTTTGGTAACAAAGCTGCCATCCCTGCAATTACCTAATTAGACTCTGAACACGTTGCCAACAGGAAGCTCTAAGCTAAGATATACTTAGGAGTCCCAAGCTGGCTCGTTTCCAATACTGTCCCAGCTGGTTTATTTCGATTCTGGCGTTAACACACTAGCAATTTGCAACCGTTTTTAAAGTGAAGCCGGTCACCGTGCTTACATCATGTGCAATGTGCATAGCGGAATCGCGAAGATTTGCGATCACTGCGGTTGACGAACGTGTTGAAAACGCAAAGAGCTAGTGTGATAACGTCTTTAGTGCGACGCAATTAGGTGCTGAAGCCAGGAAGATTTGCAATGGGGAGCACTTTACTGTCGCAAACGTTGCAAGTTACGTTAACAAAACCCTCGTTTAAAATAAGAGGCAAATTGAGAACTTTTTGAGCCTACAGCATATAAGAATAAGTATGATCTAGGCTCAAAAAGTTGCTCCGAGAACATTCTTCTAACTGATTACCAGGGGCCCAAGTCTGCTAATTTATGAATGTTTCAATGGAGTGTCGATAGAGTGTCGTTGGAATAGTTTTACACATTTGGTATTCTGCTAGTTATTTAAGACCAGTGGATTTCCAATGACCTTCCATCGAACTGCCATTGTAATATTTGGTATTCTGTTCTTCAGTGGCGTATCAGTGTAAATTCAATAGTTGAACATTTGGTATTCTGCTCGTTATTTGACGTTTGTTTCAATGGCCTTCCAATGGACTTTTTGACATCGAACTACGATTGAGTTGCTATTGGACAGACACACCTTTTTTTGTGAAAGTGCAAGGGTACAAGTGTTTATTAAGGGCTTTAAATAAACACAGGAGCCCTAAAAAGTAAAAGAAAGTTGATTTACAAAATGAGGCCTGCAGTACCAACATTACGTTGGCGTATTTTATCATTAGCCAACGTCAGTGACCGCCGACGCCAACTGCTGCTCCAGCGCCGGAAATCCCGCGCTTTATTAAGGCTTACTATAGATCCTTTTCGGGATCTACCTGAGGTTCTACGCGACTGGATCTTACCAGACACTAGTTGGCCAGAGTGTGTTTCACAACGTCTTACAGACCACAGTTACGAGGGTTGTGAGACAAGACACAGAAGCGTTGAACCACCCCTCTGTCTACAAAAAATATGTCGTATGGCCAATGCAGCGTCAAGAAAGGTATCAAATTAAGGCAAGGTGAGTACCTACATAGGATTACTTATTGCTATGGTAACTACTATATTTGTATGTACTTGAGGTATGCTTTTAATTCGAATTTATTTTTGCTTGGTAAGTACATACATATTCAAATAAAAAATTAAACTAAAATATTGTATTGTGTGATGTCTTTATTGTTATGTATCTACAGCTCACAATCAGTCACTAATAATTTAACTTAATAGTAAAAACATTTTTTTAAACAAGCATTTATGGGGGCAACTCGATGGTGTTATCTTGTTGCGTTCATTAGTTCCTACCTTCCGACTCCATCATCAGAAAAGCTCCATTGTACTATTATAATGCATTGTCATCCAAGTTACATACGTGTACCACACTCTAAAGAGGTTAAAAGAAATTAAATCCAAATATGCCGCACAATACTCCTTCGTAACCTCAGTACATTAAAAACTGGCTAACGTCTAAAGATAGCGAGAGTATTGCAGTGATGCGCAGGTTTGCAACCAAGTTTCTGGGTGGCACTGTAACTGTTATGGGTAGGCGTGGCGCTTATCATCAGACGAGCGACTTCTCGTTACTCGATAGTATCAAAGATTATATACTAGAGGCGATAGTATTAAAAAAACTTTTCTTTAATCATTTTCTGCTTCCTATAGGTTAAAGATTAATTAAGATCTGGAGCGGAGAGTATATTCGACACAGAATCCGCATAGCCGCCGTGTCAACCCCGAACTTCAACGGGCCGCGCATTGCAACAGGCTCTCGTCGACAGGCTGTGGAGAGAAAGAAGACTTTAAAAATATGTAAGTATACCTATACAGTCACGTCATGGGTTAAAACATGCATACATTTCTATTTACTTTATATTTCTTTGCATGACAGTGTAGGAGATATTTAATAATTAGTAACTAAAACATCACAATTAAAAACAATATTTTTGTTACAGATTCCAGGTGCACATTTACATTGGAGATGCGGCGATTATACAATAAGCATAATATAAATTACTATTGAAAATAGCTTTTATTTAAAACAGTTTTATTTAATTTCATGATAGATTCAAGTCCATAGTCATTTTATTCTTTAATAATAATTATCAGCTACCTACAGAGATACTGAAGATCTTGTAAAGCTTCAAACTTAGTTCACTTTACTCATCCCACCCTCACATACCTACACATCCCTGCTCCATCTAATTAATTTCTGTTCTAATTAATTTCTATTTCACGGTCAATAAGAGACTGGCCTAGCCGAGTTTGGGGCCCACTGTTAAGTCAATTATAACCTATATTAGACTATGTATAACTTACGCAGATGTGATATTGTAAAAGCGTTTCAGAAATAAATGTTTATGTTACTTAATAAACTTTATAGTTCATAGCCTGAAGTCAATAAAAGCAGCATCTTGAAAACAGAAACTCTAATGGTATATTAGGTTAATAATTAATATAGCAATTACTTACTGTTTTGTTCTGATCCAAAACTTGGAAGGTCCTTAGGTGAGGTTAGTCGCTGTCTGAAGAGTGCACAATTCTGCAGTATCTTCTCTGAAAAAGTAAAAGTTTTCATGAAGATTGATAATATTATGATGTACATCTTGGAAAAGACTTCAAACCACACAATTTATTGAACATAAATCCCAAATAAATACTTACACTTCTTGCTCTTTTAGCACAGCAATCAGATACTTATTTACACTGATAAATTACTAGGTAAATAACAATTATGGATATTAATTTATTTATTTACTTTGCGCTGCGCTTTAGTTTCGTTTTGGTTTCGTTTTTTTTCTAATTATGTCACAGACAGGATACTTTTTTTGCTCTTTGGGCAAGCTAAAGCTTTTAAGGCCATACCGCCTCGTCATCGGTATTTTTACTGTTTATTTCCTTTAAACGCATTTTATAATTATAATTGGTGTGTTTTATTGATGAGGAAGTTTTGTACAATCAATACAATCTATAATATAGCAATTTCATTAACAAAAAAGGAGATAATAGTTTGGTATTAAATAATACAACTTGTGGTAGGTTTTGACAGGCAACATCGATCGCAGTTGGGCTGACACTCCCACGCCATTCCGTTGAAAGGCCACTGAAGTTTTAGCAGAATACCCTTTTTGTCACTTTCATAATAGAATCACAGTGGAGTGTCGTGGGAGTGGCAGGCCAATGGGATTTTAAATAAATTAGCAGACTTGACGCCCAGTAACCCTGTAAATTATATGCGTCGACTTGAGAACAGCTCCTCCTTTTTGTTCGTCGGTAAAAAGCAGTTGGAAGCCAGTACATACATTCAAAAAATATGATCGCTTTACTCATAAGCTGTCACTTTCTCATCTAATCGGATGTTTAGCATCACGCTTTGATGACTCTGGGAGTGCTCCGAATTCATGGACGTGTAAGCCTGAGGCGAGATAAATAATTGCTACTTTTATTTGTGTACTAGCTGCGCCGCGCGGTGTTACCCACATATTCCGGGTTGAAAAATCCTGTGTCCACCCTTGTGATTTACACTTCGTCATAATTTCTGCTTATCATGTTCCCACTGCTGGGACTCATGCCTTCTCTCAGAGAGAGGATGGGCCCTAATCCACCATGCTGGCCCAGTGCATGTTGGTGAATCATGATGATGATGATGATGTCTGAGTTATATGTCTTAGCATCAGATCGTGTGAAGTTTAATAGTAAATGTTTACTGACCTTAATCGAAACCCTAAAAAGAACTACTAAGTTTATATCCCAGAAAACAGTAAAGTGGTTGATTCACACACAGTAACTATGAAAGTAGGTAAACATACATTTTATAGGGTTCCGTACCTAAAGGGTAAAAACGGGATCCTATTACTAAGCCTACGATGTCTGTATGTCTGTCTTTCGAACCGTAATAGATACACAGTTGAAATTTATCTAGTAATTCGGTTACTTGGACAACCTTATTGTATTTTGTGGTGGTACGGATACCTCAGTGCGCGAGTCCGACTCGCCCTTGGCCGGTTTTTTTAATCCAAATGTTTTGAGTGCAGTCGCATGAAACAGCCACGTAATTATTCACACGTCATAAAAATATAACCTGTAACTTCATATTACGTGAAGATTTATTTATAGTTTCAGTAAACTATAATGACCATAATTATAGTATTTAACTTAATTTATACTTAATTGAGAAAGTGCACATTAAACTTCAAGTTATCGCGCTATGTAACAAAAATTTTTGTATAAAAACTAACTTTCGCTTAAACGGCGGGCGTTCGTAAAAGTATGAAAATAACTACTTAAGTATGTTAATGCAGATATAATTGCATAATAAAAACATTTCGGGCAAACTTGTCCATTAGGCTATATGCGCACTTATAAAATTGCCTTAGAGTAATAATATACATTATCCTATAGGAGTATTAATACGTTTTGTACTTGTAGCGTGATTTTACATACATTATGCTATATTGCTATGATAGCCATAGGAGGAATTTTGATGCGCTCGAGATATTTTATGAAAATTATAAATCATCATCATCAGCAGCCATTAAACATCCACTGTTGGACAAAGGCCTCTCTTTTTTTTTTGTTAAATTTTCATGATCGTGGATTCAATGTCCTTTAGTCGTAATATTAAACAGTTTAAATAGTCTTAATAGCGTCAAACAAGTCATAGTCACAGTCAGAGTCAAGCTAACTAAGTTACGGTCTAGTCAAATTCATGCTCCAGTAAAGTGGTGGAGACTTTACAAGAGGCTCCAATGAAGTTTTGGAATCAACACGAAAAGACACGTTTGACCTCGTTATATCACTACCCACACTCGAGCACGTTTACGAGCACATAATGAATAATAATTCACCATTTAGTACACATTAACACTCGTAAATACTCAAGTTTAGGAAAATAATCCTTCCAAGACGGACTAGGAATTTTCATTCAAGAAAAATAATATAGGAAATCTAATCACGGTTAAAAACTGCGGGGCTCTACTGGTTTTATATAATTTTAATAACCTTAGAATAATTGATTCACCGGAAAATCTGTTTATCACGTTGTTAGAATAAATTCGGTCAGAGCCGCATACCTTGTGAAAAAGCAACAAACTCTCTAATTACTAGACGAGCATTCCTTCCCCATTCTCTATACCTGCACTGCACGTACATTTACAGGCCATTAAAATGTTTACTCTTCCCCTCCCGAGATATTGGCTGTCAGACGCCGTCAGACATCAAAGGGTATGACTTCGAAGGCATTGTTCAGGCTTTTGACGAAAATGCAGCTACGTGCAAGCAAGCTGCCAAGTTCAAGAGCGGTTCGCATTACAGTCGCCGTCTCCGTTTCGAACGCACGCGCCAAGCGAACGCGCTGTAGCCAGCCGCGCGATATCGAGTGTTTTCAAAAAACCGAACTTGAAAATTCAGTGTCGTTTAATTTTATTTTTTTAACCAGCCAGTTCGTCATCATGTGGAACACATTACGGTAAGTTAATCATAGATTATTTCTGTACACTCATTAGTAAGCCGCAGTCGATTTATCGTTAATTTATACCCTTGACCGAGGGTTACACTCCATAACCTAGGTTATTGCACTCCCCGTCTAAGTTTCATTAAAAGCGGCCTTTAATTTTTACGGAAGTGTTAATTAGCGTTTGAATAAAGAACTCCTTGATTCTTTTGGCGCCGTAATTAGGCAGTTAAAATATTCTTGCAGCTAAGTAATATTTACTCTATAGTCTCTACTTTTAAGCTTCGGTGTACATCTTTATTGGCGTAATGCTAACAATTTGTTTTGGTCAAATATACACATTTATTGGTTCATTGCAGTCGAGGTATTTTTTAGAAATAATCTCACTATGATCAAGGCAATTACGTTGACGACAATTAGACATTAATGGACCTCCGGTGTAGGTGCCTCAGCTTCGCCCAGACCAGGTTTATAAAACATTGACCTATGCACAAAATAATGTCATAAACCGTCACAAAATACTTAATTAACATAATATATGAATTGACCTCATGCCGACGGCGCCCCATTGCAAAAACAATGCTGATCCGTCAGATTTCCCACCATGATAGGAATATGCAATATAAAATGCGTGAGAAGACTTTGTGAACCCTCCGGGGGCTAAATGGCGCATTGCGGTTCATTTTATAGTAATTAAAAGACATTGATATTTGTTAGTGCCTAGAACTTCTTTTTCTTTGAACTTGACATTCTATTTTTCTATGCCAAGAAAGTAATCAAAAGCTATATGAATGTGCTATAAATAAGATGTGAAATTTGTTGATTAGAGTTAAACATGAAGGTTAATTCAAATTCAAATTCAAATTCAAAATATTTTATTAAGGACAACTAAAAAATCCATTGGGTTAGTACAAACAAAATTTAAAAACTATTGTTAAGTAAAACACTGTTTTAAACTATCACGGTTGTTCACTAAAGTTATATGATTATTTACGGGATATTTACCGTGGTAAGGTTGTGGAATGAGCTCCCGATATTTCGGCGCAGTTACATGCACCATGTTCACGGGAAGACTGAAGAATGCGGGTGGTTGGAGAACAGTTAAAAAGTTAGGTGCAGACATAACGATCTACCCTCTTTCTTAGTCTTTTGCTACGGTTATCACTGGAACTCGAACTCGAACCTAAGTCCCGACAAAACACACTCACTGTATCACTGCGTATAGTATTTTGAACACATTTACACATTTTTTTTTTTTTTTATCCCGTAAATAATCATATAACTTTATTGTTAAGTAGATAAAAATACAAAAAATCATTCAAAACTAATATATATATATATATTTTTTTTTTTTTTTTCACGCACCTTCGGAACATCTGCACTAATAACGACTGAGTAAGAAATAATTTCCTACTCAGCCATCACCCGCACAAAATGCCCGAGTATAGAACCTTTGATTTTTCTTTAATTTCAGCGTAATAGCACAGGTAATAAGTCAAAGAGAAATGAACATTTAGTTCTGTCAAATAATGATTAGTAATTTAATTTTGTTAATAGCTAAAGCGCTGGCTATTAAATATAATGCATTCAAATACCTGTTTCAAGTATCTGTAGACAACGGAAATAATACGACGATATCAATTAACTCTTCATTAAAAACAACTTTTACAATAAGACTAACCCTGGAATCGCGAAAAAGAAATCGGATAGAAAAATTTCACGTGTATGGAATGAACAGCTGATTTTATTTTCGCGATATCATGGTAAAAGTTGTTTATAACGATGTTTATAATGATGTCCTAGAATATATTATGTCCGTTTATCTATACTAATATAATAAAGAGGAAAGATTTGATTGTTTGTTTGTTTGTTTGTTTGCATTGAATAGGCTCCGAAACTACTGAACCGATTTGAAAAATTCTTTCACTGTTGGGAAGATACACTATCCCCGGGTAATATAGGCTATATTGTATTTTTAAAAAAATAGGGATCCTTACTAAAACTCCAATAATGTAACCCAAGGTGTAAAAAATAAGATTTACAATTTTGACTTTGCGTGTTTGACAGTTCTAAGACAGGACAAAGTCTGTCAGGTCAGCTAGTAAATTATAGATACACCCGTATAGTTGTTACTTTTGCACCACCTTCTAAATAACAGAACCTCTAAGATTTTAAAGTGATATGCATAACAAAATTGATACCATAGTTTATGAAATATTGGTAAAAGACCCTCCTGTTTAAGTACGCACGAATTAGATTCCGAGTGCTCTACAGCGCTAACTGCCGAATCGCATCGACTCTTTTACATCAAAAGAGAGAACAATAGAACACTCTAGATTTTATCTAAAAACGTCGAATGAGGGATCACGACAATGGTGTAATCACTATACAACAATACACAACAATAATTTTGATCCTTTAATAAAGAAGTTACCATAAAAACAAGACGAGATTACTTTTAATAAACATAATACAAAAACCTAAACTAGTTGGCCCATTCTACAAAAACTGATATTGGATATTGTACAATTATTTACTACTAGCGGTCCGCCCCAGCTTTGCACGGGTATAGATTATAGCCTATGTCACCCGGGGATAGTGTAGCTTCCCAACAGTGAAAGAATTTTTCAAATCGGTTCAGTAGTTTCGGAGCCTATTCAATGCAAACAAACAAACAATCAAATCTTTCCTCTTTATAATATTAGTATAGACTAGCTGACCTGACAGACGTTGTCCTGTATTAGAACTGTCAAACACGCAAAGTCAAAATTGTAAATCTTATTTTTTTACACCTTGGGTTACATTATTGGAGTTTTAGTAAGGATCCTATTTTTTTTTTTAAATATAATATATGTATGTTAACCGGGGATAGTGTAGCATCCCAACAGTGAAGGAATTTTTCAAATCGGTTCCGTAGTTTCGGAGCCTATTCAATGCAAACAAACAAACAAACAATCAAATCTTTCCTCTTTATAATATTAGTATAGAAGATGAGTTTACCTAGGTACTTATCTAAATTCCATTTTATATTTTAAGAAAAAAAAAAACTGTCAAATAAATCTGTGTTCGAATATTTAAATGCCATATTATGATTGAGATAGAATTAAAAAAACTTACAATAATTTGAACAAAGAAAACCTTAGCCTAAAACTGAATTAGATTATTTCACTTTAATTTTTTTATGTTTTTGCCTCAGGTTTTTGCGAGTAGGTTCTACAGTCAGTAAATGAACCATTGCTCTATGGTCCATACACTGACTAACAAGCAAATTAAGTATAAAGTGTTGTAATTATTTTTTTTGGTTCGTTATATAATATTAATGATTTATGTAATTATTTAATCTTGCATTAGCGCTCGAACAGAGTCCTGAGAGTCCGCAAAACTAAAGGAAAACTAAGATAATTAGGTACTATTTAATTATAATGTCATTCGTTTTCATTGGTTAGAAACATAAATATTTTTATGAGATTTCATGCTAATAAATTCCAAATCTAAGTTATTGTTAAGCTAACTTCCATTTAAATAAACATGCTGTTTGTGGTATCAGATAGTCATAAACAAGAAGTCCTGACATAAACTGTCTGGTAGTGGTAAGTAGGTATTGTTTAGAAGGGAACAGACGGAAGGTATTGTATAACTAACTGAAAAGAGGGAGATAAAATTGAACGTGAAGTTTGATATTGCGCTGTCTTGAATAACTTTGCAGTTAATATTATTCTTTTGTTTTATCTGCTTTGAATGTTTTCTTTTATAGGGCTGTGCATTGGTGTAGATCACCTTATGCGGTCAAAGAAACAGTTGTTGATGTAGGAGCCATTTAAAAATGAAAATAATAAAAAGAAATAAATAAAAGACTAGCGTCAAAGAGAATATAACCACTAACGCTGAAAGCTTGCGATTGGCCATCACCTCGCCTGACATAAAGCGCTATTGTGGTCTACAAAAATGTGGTTTAAATAAATTTCAACGTTTTCACTGGTAATGGTCCTATTAAGCCTATTCGTTTTTCTCCATTTATCTGTGTCCTGCAATTAAATACTAATTAATTATAGACGCAATTCATACTTGTTGAGAGTGAGCAAGAACTTTCAAAACGATTTATAAGCGTGTAGGGTTGGATCTATTATAGGTACATTAACGTTGTGCCGGTTAGTCAGCTGTTGAGTAGAGAATTCTTTGTAATCTAGGTAGTTTTTATAACCTCATTCAAATGCATAATATTGTGTATCACGCTAGATTTGTTACTTTTATTAATCCAATCAATTTCTATCCACGAGGAAATTGGCTTGTTTCTATTAAGTTTGTTATAAAAGGCTGTTGATCTTCCTTTGGCATAAATAAATAAATAACTTTAGTAAGCAGATATCGTTCAGCCCAAATGTAATTAAGTTTAAATGAAAATTGGTAGTTAAACTTTTATATGGTGTTTAAAACATGACCACGCACTGCCGAGAGCCAAGATTTATCGACAATGCTTTAAACGGTGTTAAATAAATCGTTATGTAGAGTGCGGAACACTGTTATTTAAGAACGTTCAAATTATACGTTTGCGTTCTTCTTACGATATACTGGACTTTATCGGAAATGCATCGGACTTTCGGATAAAAAATCTTGGGTGTTCCCCATTTTTAAAACCGTATGATTTTATGTTTATGTAGTTAAAACTGTATCAAGATACAATACTTAGTGTGGTTTTTATTAAAAGTAGACAAAGAAAAAGGTCAGAAAGACAGGTTTTACGTCTTCATCATCATCATCAGCCAGAAGACGTCCGCTGCTGAACATAGGCTTCCCCCATAGAACAGCACACTGAACGACAGCCTGCCATCTGCATCTACTGGATGCCCGCGACACTCACGATGCCGTCCAGGCCTACCTTTATTCTTTTTTATTCTTCTTTATTCTTTATTACAAATACCTACGTTGCGTCCGCGTCTTCCGGTTCTCCACTCAAGAACCTTTCTTCCCCGTCGGTTATCAGTTGTTCGAGCGAGCTGCCTATTGCCACTTCGACTTGCAAAAGTCAACATGAACAATGAATAACTAACATTTTGAAAACCAATTTTTATTTTTTATTTATTTTTTATTTTATTCGGTTCACTAATTGAATGTGACACCCTTAACACTACAAAATATATTTTATAAGGAACGTTCAGTGTCCATTCTAAAAGCAATTATTGTTATTGACTCTGCCTAAACACATTCGACGTGTGTAGCCAATATAATAATTAAAAAATTATACCATGCATGTGACGTCAATTTCAGCTGTCAGATTTAACTGATGATCTGAAACCGGCGCCACAGGACACCACTTTTTGAATATTTCTCGTTAGTGCTAAAAATAAACACACGACTTATCACACTGGTATTCTAAATGCGAAAGTTTATGTGTAAGTATGTATGTATGTATGTTTTCACTCAACTCCGTAACGGCTAAGCGTATTTGGATGAAATTTGGTTTAGGGGTAGCTTATATCCTGGATATCGGCTTTTTAGGCTGGAAAACTTATCGGTTCCCGTAGTATAGCGGGTGAAATTGCAGGCCGCTGCTAGTTGAAGATGCTATCTTGGTGTCGAAAAAAGTTGGTGTAAAATGTTTTGTATTTGAAATAAGCCCAATGTATCAGAAAAAGCTGAGTCACAATCTCATCAATTTGTCCGATGCAGTTGCGTCAGTTAACAAATCGATTGTCCAAGTTCATGTCATCACGTGGCTTGAAAGAGCCAACAAAGCCGCTTTGATCGTGCCGAGACAAAATATTTGTTATATAGACTAAGCAATACACAGATATACAACTCTGACGAGTCAGCAATTTTTCCTGTGGATATAATTATAGCAGCCGTTACGTAGCAAAAACAGCGAGACTATAAAAATGGCGTCAACAGTCCTAAAGCCAATATAAAAACGTTTCCAAATTGTTGCCTTTTTAACTGGCTGAAAAAAAAGACCTCTCAATTCGTTTTTTTATGTTTGTTACCTCAGAACTCCGTCATTTATTAACTAGAGAATTATTTTTAATTGATTGATATATATATATATGTATGGGTACTTTCATATTGGTCCCATAGAAATTTTATCAATATCAGTTCAGTAGCTTGGCTTTTAAATCAATATAACTGAAATTTCGTTACTTTGATGACAATATTATGTCATCCGTGGAATATAAATTGCACGTTTTACTAATTTTGTGAGTTGTTTTTTTAAAATTGATTATTATCTAAAAAAAAATAAGAAGTACTACCTCCTTTTACTCAAAGCTCAAATTTCATAATTATTATATTCTAGTCTTTGAATCCTTGAAACTATGCTACTTAATAAATGCTTATCGATACTTTGTGAAGTTATCTCTCTTCTAATGAATTAATCTGTGTCTTGTGACACTGTTTTATTGTTTGTTAAGGCAGACCGACCATGGGGTTCCGGGAAATAAATAAAAAACTCAGGATTGACGTCTGGGGAGCAACAACTGACAAGTGATGTAGATATATCATTACACGCACGCGAGGCCGAAATGATTCGGTTTAAAAACGTTATACTGGGGCCTTAAGGCTAGCTGTTTACGAGTATAGCAATCCAGTTTAGGTGATGAACAAATGTTGCACGACCGCAAACCGTATCTGGGCGCGTTAAGGTTCATGTTCGCGTTATTTTCCAAACTGCGTGGTTTTAACGTTATTTTGAGACCACGTAACGAGTTGGGCGTCAGGCCCCTGAGAATATCATCACACAAGCCCTAAACTTACGTACGTAACTATAATTTGCTCTGTGCCTAAATATTACGATTTTAAAAAAATGTGTTACTGAGGAGATTTTTGGGTGATGGCGGAAAATTGCCCAACAATTGTCATTCAGAGGTGTTATTACGTGTTTTATGTGCCTTTTTCTGTTATTTGTCAAAAATGTTTTCCTTGTATACATTGGGCTCAGATGTATGAAGCTAATCTGA
The DNA here is from genome assembly GCA_914767915.1 of Agriopis aurantiaria. Lineage (NCBI taxonomy): Eukaryota > Metazoa > Arthropoda > Insecta > Lepidoptera > Geometridae > Agriopis > Agriopis aurantiaria. The sequence continues at coordinate 14,288,526 of OU611994.1, forward strand.
AACATGGACTTTATGAAATAACTAACAGCGCCCAGCGGTTTCACCCCATCTTACTGAAAAAAAATCCGGGATAAAAATACGAGGGTATAAGAAGTTACCTGCATACCAAATTTCATTCAAATGTGTTCAGCTGTTACGATTCTTCTGCAAATCCCGTACAACTATTTTGCAGAATCGATTGTCTAATTTGGAAGAGGAGCTTAAATAAGTAGACCCTACACTAAAGATCTGTATATCTGTAGGTACATATGTGTGTCTCATCTGTCTGTGGAATCGTAGCTCCCAAACGGCTGAACCGTTTTTTTTTTTTTTTTTTTTTAATTGTGCTTTTTCGTAAAGCTAAAATGTCTCACTAATATTCTTAACATTAATTACATTTCACATGAGCATCTGAAGTTTTTTTTTTTTTTTGTTCTTTGAAAGGTGAGTTGATCGAGAGTGTCTTATCTATGATTCAAGAAAATCTGTTCAGCTGGTTGAAGATTATCAGCTTAGTGGTTAAAAAATGCACAATATAATTCCGAATAACGGGTCTCTACGCTCTTTTTCGCTTTACCTTTTCATGTGTGCTACATTAATAAATGAGTCCTTAGCGAGTCACACACCCACACATACACTCAGTAACCCAAGTATTTAAAGTAAGTAGACCACAAACATTAGTTGCCTACGAGCCGGAAAACTTGTTAGTCATATAAGCTTCCACAAATATAGCGGTAGTTGGTAAGTGTGTTTATATGCCATTTAGCCTGATATTATTGCGGATTTTCATGGCTCCATGTCTTTTCGTTGAGTATGCATTCGTAAATAAAATAATCCAAAAGAACAAAGAGAGTTTTTGATGTGAAACATATATTTGTGCGCCTTAGCAGTAAAACCGGCTCGTATGCCGTGACGACGTGATATGACGTTTTCTTATGCCGTCATGTTTCACATGTTTACACCTGCCGGGCGTCTCGTGATACTTAGCATTTTTGGTTTATCTTGTAATAAAATTTCATAATCACCATTATTATAAAGTTGCGTTAAGAAAATTTATGTTTTTACTTACTCTGTTTGTGATTAATTACATTGAAAAATGCTCACTAGGTATATAGTGGCTTGTTAATATGTAACCATAGAATACTTACTTGACTAAGATAATGTCCAGAATTATTGCCCTACGGTCTAGCCGATATATTACTTTGCTCTACGGGTCTAACCGGGCAATAATATTGTACTGAATTTCATTACAACCCGCTGCCTGGTCTATATAATATAATTTGGCACTTAATTTGTATTAATTTTTACCATAGCGAACTACACTAAAAAGAACTTATTCAAAAGTCGAACTGGCCATCACGATCAGCATTAAAGGAGAAAAAAAAGGCGCGAATACTGCAAACAAACATTAATTTCTTTCTAGTACTGTATATTTTTAATCTCGCAACACTATCACTAACATTAGGCTACATTGTAATTGATTTATGGGCGAATTTCATAAACACAAATTATGAAGAAAAAAATGATACTTAAATATGTTTACTTAATTATATCCTTCGCTAAGCCCATTATTTTTTATACACTTAACATTACGATGCAGGCCTATCTTATTATACACTCTCTGGAGATCCTAAATACATTCCATCATAAGCGAATTATTCATCTATACGTAGTAGGTAGTAGGTACCTACGTTTATAAATAGTAAGAACTAAAACACAACAATTTAGCAAGCCAGCCATTGAAAGTAGAGAAAGCCATTTGAATGGCAACGCTTAACAGTTTGCAGGATTCCTCAGGTCCCGTTTTTTGAAATTTACAAGTCTTAAGAACTTAGCGAAGCTTAGGTAATGAATTGACACTTTAGTGATGACTACAAAACAAGTGCATATGTGAGAACAATGCTTGATTTACATGCACAAGATGTGCGACGCGACAATTCTCTCATCTCAGTAAAAAAAAAAAACTTCTTGCAATCCAATACAAGCCCATCATCTTTTAATTGGAATTTTGGCGCCAACTTTATAAAGAACCCCAGTTTCTATAATATGTCCCTACGTCATATCATCTACCTTTCGTCATACTTTTGAAGTAACGTGATTCAGAGTTCCGTAGCTTTATCTAGAGCTTTTTCATCTTTGGCATAGAAACCATACAGAAACCTGAAGAAAATTGGAAGAAACGCAATTATTCTGAATGAATACCTAAGTCCTAGAGTCCATACAGTAATTCCTGCTAACAGCAGGTAAGTGATACCGCGTGTTTGACTATGCATCATTTACGGTATTTGCTGCGGGCAGCTTTCCTAATGCTTGCAATTATACTCTTTGGTTTGGCTCGCTGGTTTAATGGCTTGCTAAAGTGTTCGTAAAATTGAGTGAGGCATACACTAGACCTATATTAGTAACTACAGTCAGCGGTAAACTGTTTAAAATTGACGTCTTTATAGCCAAGATCCGTAATGGGACTTTTCTTTACTTATTACATTACTATACATAATAATAGTAAATTGTACAACGAGTGCATAAAGCAAGTCGTTTTAGCCGAGACGTTTATCAGCTCGAGCCGATACTTAAATCGAGGATAAAATTATTTGTGCACGAGAAATGCACTCTGCTTTTAACTATTGCGAAGAAATGAAACAGAACAACAAACACACAGAAGTGAAAGTAACACCTATCTATTTAATTAAAACTAGCGGTCCGCCCCAGCTTCGCATGGGTATAGATTATATCCTATGTCACCCGGGGATAGTGTAGCATCCCAACAGTGAAAGAATTTTTCAAATAAGTCCAGTACTTTTTGAGCCAATTCGTTACAAATATACTTACATCCTCTTTATAATATTAGTATAGATTAAAACTTAAACAATGTTCGATTTATCCACTTATTTCACTGTCATAAGTTTAACCCCGTAAAATATATCGAGTTTTGAAAACAACATGAAAATGCACGTTTTACCTCATTAAATCACTTGCCCACACTCAAGCACGTTCACGAATACTTAATAAAAATAATTGATTGACTGGACTTCTAAAGGTCTAATTTGACTTATACGCGGAACGTCATAAACACATAAATATGTTGAACAAGCAAAAAGACAAAAGACCGGGACTCCGATTCTACTAAAGAAATTGTTTTTTAAATGCCATTGTTTCAATTTTACAGTTTTAATATTTTTTTATACTAAGTTATAATATTAGGTGGTGATATTGTTCTAGTATAAAAAAATAATTAAAACTGTCATGTTTGAGGCAAGTACTTAAAAAATAAATTTGAAACAATTACAATTTAAAAACAATTTCTTTAGTAGAATCGGGGGGCCAGTGTGTTTTCGCCAATTGCCAAATACGCAAGTCAGTAAAATAAATGAAACAAATAAATCATTTTTTAAAATTAATTTATGGGGTGTAGAAGTCCGCTTTTGCGAAAGGGCCGAATTAAGGGAGGGCAAATGGGGGGTGGAAAGTTTATATGAAAGACTACGCGTACAAAGTCGCGGGCAACAGCTTATAATATAATCTTCAATAAGCGTAGAGTATTAATCCGACACAGTTCATAAAAAAACAATCGCCTTACGCCTTACACAGCTTTCCCAAGACGTCTTTATCATGTGTATCGTGAAAAAAACTCTCATCCTGTTTACTTACTTCCATTTTTAACGGTAAGCAATATGGTCTGAAGAAGCTCTTGTTTGTATATGGAGAGCTTACAGCATTCTGACAAAGGTGCTTTGAAATAATAATAAAACTTGGACCCGCATTGTGTACTGTACGAGTATTAAACTTTCCCGGTTACTCACCAAATTTAAATTATAACACATAGATAACCCGTAATTTACTATTAAAATGCGACGAATATTGTAAAAAAAATTAAAAGTATTTTGAGAGAGATTTTTGAGAGAGGCACAACTATGCTAACCATATTTACTAGCCATGAATAAATAATAATAATAATATAAGACATAAATAACAGACCAATTTTTAAATTGGTACAGTACACTATATAACTATCTAAATAAACATTAAATGCTGTTTGTTGGTAAACGCATCACTTGAGAATGGCTGAACCGATTTTGCTAATTACTGTTTTTTTATTTTCGAAGGTAATAGTCCGAATAAGGATTTAAGGAAACTAAAATTTTGAAAAGTTGTCCAGAGACTTTTAAACTTTGATAAAGATTAAAGTGCTTATTTTTTCTATGAGATTTTTGTGTGACCTCATTACAAATTTCCCGACTCATACAAATTTATTAAATATTGGACAGGACGGATCTTTCAGGTCAGCTAGTTTCTAATAAAGAACAAAGAACCTTTCACTAAGCGATATGCTCCTCTCTGCTCTTAAGTATTGTTCCCCGTAGCAAAATATTATCTTTCATCTAATGGCAGCTGGAGTATCGGCGTCCATCTAAATTGGTTCAGCTGTCTCGGAGATCAGACGACCAATTAGACTGATTAACTGATTATGATTAATTATTTAATGCCATGTACAAACTCAGAAAACGAGAGAACGTAAGCTAATATAACGATATACAGTGTATGCGCTGATTTTCACCATTGCTGTTGTGTCGATAGCCACACAGCCGATTGTCTAGCCCAGTCGTTCCCAAAGTGGTCTATATCGACCCCCAAAGGTCGAATTCCTTCAATGGATCTATAGCGGCGGAAAAAAATGAGATTGTAGTTAAATAGAGTTCCACAAAAGTGGATCCTATTTTTAACCGACGAAAGGAGGAGGTTATCAATTCGACTGTACGTTTTCTTTTTTGTATGTTTGTTACGCGATTACAGCACGGAAAAAAAGATTTCTTAAAATAAAGCAAATTTCTATCAGTCAAAGCAAATATTTTTGTTACAACAATATGGTTCTCTCCCTATAGACGTAAGAGAATATTTTCTTGGAATAGGTAAAATATTCTCTTTCAATCAAGAACAAAAAAAAATCAATCAAAGACTTTACTAAACGCGTTATTATGAATTGATTTTGATGATTTTTTTGCCATAATTCAGAGGTGGTCCAATATACATTTTATGTCCAATATTAAAGTTATATGATTATTTACCGTGGTATACCGTGGTAAGGTTGTGTAATGTGTGGTTGTGTGCGAGATTGATTTTGTGGTTGTGGTTGTGATTTATGTTGTGGTTGTGTTATAATCATATAACTTTAGTAAAAAACCGTGATAGTTTAAAACAGTGATAAATTAATTAATTAATTAAGCTATTTTACGAAATAGCTGACTACTTCAAATTGCCGGACCATTAATTTGTTAATTATTCTAATTGAATTTTTTATTAAATCTATTTTTATACAATTTGACAATTATTGTAATGAATGAATTCAATATAATTATAATAAGACAGAATCTATAGTTTATTGACATGTAACATAGGTGTTATTAATAAATATTTGTATTTGTAAGCACGATTTTAACAATATATCTACCATGTGTTAAAGAAACGGATTCAAAGCACGCCCATAAATACATTCAAAAGGATGTCTTAGATATTTCTAGATCAGTTTTGGTTGTACCAGTAGTTCACTAAAGTTAAAATAAGCTCTATTCACTGCTAAATGCAGAAATCAGCTTTATTCGAGGAATATGCTCGGTAAGATAAGTTCTAAATGTTATATCAGCTCCGCCAGACGCGTCTGCGATTTCAGAAACTTAGCCTTCTGAACTGGCAATTGAAATCCTACGTGGAGTTGTAGCTTACAAACAATCTATTCAATTTCCTTAAAATTACGAGAGGATTTAAACTTCCAGGCGAGTTGAAGGGGTTACAGCTTGTTGAGAATAACGGTGCTTAGTTGGATTTAGGTAAAATTTATTTAGAATCTGAGACATGCTTGATACATAAATTTTCTTTGGCAATTCAACGCGGGAATGCAGCCAGCGTTCTTGGCACTTTACCATACGAACAACATCTTGTTTTTTATTTTTGATTATTAATAATTAAGGCTTTTTTATTTTCTTCGTTTGATATAGGTACCTTTGTATTTAAATAAATAAAATTAAGCAAAAAAAAAATTTTTTTGTTTAAGTGTGTTTGTCGAACATGTATCGTACTTTCGAATAAAAATCTTAGATCTCTTATCTCACCTTACGGCCAACTCCTCACGCGGTCTCAAACTAACGTTGAAACAGCTCCGTTCGGAAAATCACGCGTACGTGAACCTTAACTCGCCGAGATACGGTTTGCGATCGCGCAACTTTTTTCATCACCTAAACTGAATTGCTTAAAACAGCTAGCCGTAAGTATTTTAAAAACTATATTATTTGATGTAGTTAAAATTGAATCAAGACCAATACTTAATGAGGTTTTTACTAAACGTAGATAAAGAAAAATATTATATATATATATATATGTATATATGAGATAAATTTTATTTCTTCATCATCACCATCAGCCAAAAGACTGCTGTATAGGCCTCCTCTTAGAACGAACACTGAACGACAGCCTGCCATCTGTATCCACTGGATGCAGATGGCAGGCTGGCAGTGGACGTCTTCTGGATGGCGATAGTAAGTATATTTATAACTATCTAAATAAGATAGATTGAATGGAATCTTGTCTATGAATCCTTTACAAGAAAATAAAAATTAAGAGACAAAGAAAGATGTTAGAATAATTTGTAATTTATAGTTATAATGTAAGCGATATCGTACGTATATTAAACTAGTAAAATATGTATGTTATATATATATGTGTATTATATATACTAAAAAAATATCCATCTCACAGTAACATGATTATTAACGGGATTTTTACCGTGATAAGGTTTCCTTCCCGTGAACATGGTGCATGTAACTAAGTAGGCCAAAATATCGGGAGCTCCATCCACAACCTTATCACGATAAATATCTCGTTGATAATCAGACTAACATGCTTTTTAAGAAAAGTGACTTTATATACAAGTTAATACTACTACTACCACTAACACTACAAATACATTTAGACTGCCCATAGACCGTTGAAGGTCTAAAGACAATCCAAATTCTCAAGTCTACTGTCAGTTGGTAGCGTACCATAATATAATAATCATATAACTGTAGTGAACAACCGTGATAGTTTAAAACAAAATAAAATTTAATCAAGTTTTAATTTTTATTTATATTACACGGGAATTACTCACGTAAGATTAAGCCGGTCACTCCGACTATAGTTTCAACCGCATTAGGCGGTCTTTTTCAAGGTGAATGCGCGCGCGCGGCTGCGTATCGCTTTGCATAAATATAATGAGTGAAAACCACACATAATAAAGTTTTAATTTGTTTCTTTGAACTTTACGTCATTTCAACAGAAGTCATTCTTTGACTTCGACCCACATCGCACAGACCAAAGGAGTAACGGTGGCGCTCTGATTCACAGTTCGCAGATTTGAGAATATCCGTACTGACGACCGATTGTTATAATATTTCACTGTCACGGTGTAACTGTTATTGTTGTACTTGTGCAGTTTTATTTGCAACGGGTGACGCCCCGCGGTCCACTCGATTATCTATTTCATCTACATTTTTCTGCGCCATACAGAACTCTGTATGTTACCCACAGAAAAGAGAAGTAAATAGCACGGATGAGAAGGAAAATCTGTTACCAGGCATTTGAGTGAACCTTGATTGAACATTCATATTTAGATCAACGCGTCGAACTCCGCATCACAGTTGCTAACTGATTTCAAATGACTAACGTTTCTTTTAGGTATATGGGTGCAACTGGCTACAACAAAAATTTCTAACAAAAATGCCTAGACAGCCGTTCTAATTGAAACAAAAAAAAACTTTTCTGTGATGTTATCTCACACGTCCAGTTGTTTTGGTGTTTCAACGACTTTTTACCGAGCGAAGACAAGTCTTAGATTCTAATGGGACAAGTCGGCATTTTTATGCATCGATCCGATCTTCATGAAAAGAAAGAAATAGAATGAGAAAAATGTCTCAAAAATATTTTGGTTAACTGTAGAGTTTTTGAGAAATTGTTATAAATAAATACCTGCTCTAACTGATAGTACATTTCTGTCCTTTCACAGTAGTTTTTGTCAGCAATTCAATTTTTAGTTCAGCTATTTTAGGGTTTCGTACAAAAAAAATAATCCTTATCGTAGTCCGTCCATCCTGTCTCTCAGTCTGTCACAGGATCATAACATTTATAAAACAAAGTATATGAAAATTGGTACCATATTATATGAGATATAGATTTAAGTTTTAAAAGAATAAAAAATTGAGTAACTGATTTTTTAAATGGATTTCACTGAACTAAATTTATATGATTATTTACGGGATATTTACCGTGGTAAGGTTGTGGAATGAGCTCCCCGTCTCAGTCTTCCCGTGAACATGGTGCATGTAACTGCGCCGAAATATAGGGAGCTCATTGTACAACCTTACCACGGTAAATATCCCGTAAATAATCATATAAGTTTAGTGAACAACCGTGATATAGTTTAAAACAGTGTTTCACTGAACTGTCTCGTATTTGCTGTCGTTAAATAGTATTACAAGATAATAATTTTACTGAATGTATGTAAGTAGGTTTGGTACCTAAAAGTCTTCATCAAAGTTACGTACCTACTAGGGTACATACTAGGCAATAGAATAAATAAGGTGGACGGAGGCATAAAGGTAATAAAGATTGTTTACTGTAAGCTTTCTGCACAGTAGATAAACAAAGTGACAAAGATATCACGCAAACCGATCACGTGCGCGATTCACAGAGTAAATGTTCAATTGATAATGACATGAATGCTACATTTGAATTTCCAGTTTACACTCAAGCGATGTCAAGTTTTACCTATATTTTATGTAGTCAGAAACGAAAGCATAGATAATAACACTATATTGGACTTTGAATTTATCTATATCTTTATATTTCTCTATATATTATAGTAGTCTGCGGAGTAGCACAAGTGGTAATAAACTAATCCAAAAGGAGTTCATTGTATTCTTGATTATGAATAGCTTGTACTACGGGACAAACCATAAAATAACAACAACAAAAAAATGTCCCCCCTGTAAAAGTTGTTCATTATGGACAGTACAATAACCTCCTATCGGCTTAGTACCACTGTTCCGTAAAACCCTGTTTAGTTTACTTACTTTACTCTTCGGTACTTATCTAAGTACCGAAGAGCAAAAAAACTCCAATTTCAAAAGGTCCAATTTCTTTACATACTAAGTGATAGAAATAAAACTAACCTTTTTATATGTCAAATGTTAGTGTAAAGTCAAAAATATGTGATGATATTTTGTGTTTTAAATGCTATAACAATAAATAATACATCGGATTACTGTTATATGATTATTAACGGAATATTTACCGTACTATGGTTGTGGGTGGAGTTCCCGATATTTCGGCGCAGTATGCACCATGTTCAAAGTCAGGTGCAGACAAAACGATCTACCATTGATCTATATTATTATTATTATTATAATCAGCCTTTTAACAGTCCACTGCTGGACTTTAAGCCTACCCCCGAAAGGGTGATTGGGCCATATCCACCACGCTGGCCCAGTGCGGATTGATCTATATGTACTACATTAATTTATTTGCGATCTACCCTCTTTCTTAGGCTTTTGCTACGGTTATCTCTGGAATGGAATTTGAAAGTCCCGACAAAACACACTTACTATATCACTGCGTAAGCGTATGGTATTTTGAACACATTAACCTATACCTAATAATGGATTCCTCCTGAACAACCGTGATAGTTTAAAACAGTGTAATAAATCGGATTGTTTACTCAAAAGTGTTCAATATAATTATCTTACAAGCTGTTTTAGTGTGGAATTTATTTGCAATAGTGGCGTCTTCATTATTTTTTTAATGTTTCTGCCAAGCAGTACATGGAACAGTTTAGTGCTTCATTTTTTAATAAGTCAAGTGCCTTTATTACCTAAACAAAATACAAGCTAACACTACAAAAACAATTAGACTGCCCATAGATCGTTGATGGTCTAAAGCAGTGTTTTTCAATCTTTTTGAATACGCGACCCCCTTACAAATTAAAAAATTCTAGCGACCCCCCAATGTCATATTAAAATTATATAAAACATAATAATTATGCTTCAACTAGAAAATGATTTTGTTATTTGCGTCTCAAAAAATAGAATCATGTTTAGACAAATTATTAAAAATAAACAGGCACAGCATTCTGATATTGTAGTTTATTTCTATTGTAATGTAAGACCTACAAACACTTGCCTTTTTATTTTACCTCCTTGCAAGGCTTGGCGACCCCCCCTGGAGGTCGTGACCCACAGGTTGAAAAACACTGGTCTAAAGACAATGTAAATACTCAAGCCCACTACCAGTTGGCAGCGTACCCAGCATGCTGGTGGCATTACCACGCTTAATGGCAATGCATCTTCATTATTAGTAGATGCGCCCAACTAAATTATTTTCTACGGGAAGTCGACTTTGTTTACATAATAAGTTGGTGTCTCTCGACAACTCGGTCGCACTATACTTGGACCTGGTAAGTAGCTCTGTTGACACCCAACGGTACCGTGGGTCAAGTTGTTGATGTTTGTATGTATAAGGTGCCATAAAATTGTCGTCTCTGAGAGCCTGTTGTAAGATATTTATGTGGACAATTTTATTGCAGTGATTTGAGAAAATAGCAAACATTTATATATTTCCGAAGATTTCTTAGTAACTCTTATGTTTATTACTTGTAGAGTATGGACTTACGAAATTGTAAATAACATAATTTCAGACTTCATCATCATTTGCAGCCTATTATGTTCCCACTGCTGGCCAACAGGCCTTCTTTCAGAGAGAGAATGGGTATAATAATTTTCTCACAATTTTCTTTCACCGTTTTTAAGCGATGGCATCAAATCTTTTCAGACCTGAAAACATTCATCGGAAGACCACTTGTTTCCCTGATAGACCTTCTGATACGGAGGGATCCGTATCAGAAGATCTATCTATCAGGTCTATCTGGTCTATCAGGGAAAATGACGTAGTTTGCAGAACGTCGGCATATTACAACGTCTATATGGGGGCAATGTCTTCAGTGGCAAAACGACTTGCTATTAATATGTCCATAATGTAAAATCGACAATAATCTAAAACCCAAGGGACAGTCAATGACAATAAAAAAAAAAGGTAAAATAACCTTATTATCAATAACATAGTAGCTTTCAGTTAAATTTTTATTCAGTACCTATACTTTGACACACAGAAGAGATTTTTTTTTTCGTATAGAATTTAATTTTATTTGTAACTGTGATACGGAGTTCGACGCGTTGACGTAAATAAGAATGTTCACTCGTATGCCTGGTAACAGATGTTCCTTCTCTTTTCCGTTCTATCTACTTCTCTTTTCTGTGCTTTGACACTTCCCATTGGTCAAAGTGGTTACCAAGTGGCACAATGCGTGGCCGTGAGGCTAAATCAGAAATGTTTTTGCTGGATATAATAAACACCGGCCAAGTGCGAGTCGGTCTCGCACGAGGATATAACGAGGTGAGGTCTTTTCGTGTTTTTTTCCAAAACTCCATAAAAGCCTTAATAAAGTCTCCACCACTTTATTAGGCAATGACTTAGACTTGACCTTGACTTAGGTACTTTGCTTGACTCTGACTGTGACGTACATTTTGAAAATATTTCAATACTTGACACTGGCAAAGTGGCAAATACACGAGACGACGCTAAAATCCTCTCAAAGAATGAAGATACAGTGCTATCCACAGACCTTGCATTTTTGTAAGTTGGTTACACCCTTAGAATAACTACACAAAGAAACCAAGTACATTCGCAAAATTTAAGCCATTCAAATGGTGTCACATATGGCTCCAAAAAAAATATAAAAATTTTATTATGACAATTTGCGCGGTCAAATCGTACCACAACAAATCAGAAAAGCAGCATAAGAGTTATGGAGTGACATTCCACTGTTCTTGCTTAAATCGTTTAAAATGCCAATAGAAACGTAAGCTACAAAGCGAATTTGTAGCTTACGTTTTGAGAAGGCGTTGTTTGGAAACCTACCTTCTCTGAGTAGTTATTCTAAGGTTACACCATTACTCCGTCAATTATGAATCTATATACCTAGTTAGTTTTTTTTTTGTTTGGTAGGTCATACATCAGATGTGGTTCCATATACATTTTATCGAAATTGATTCAGCTATTCTCGTAAAAGTCAACAAAAACAAACAAAAATATACCTACACTTTTTAAGAGAATGTTTTGGTTTATGGTTCCCGTCAGTAAAAGTTTTGATGAGGACTTTCAATCTCTATGCTTTAACAGTCAATTAACAACTTTTTAATTATATATATTTAATAATATATATTTAATAATATATATTTAACGTTAGTCCGAAGTAAAAAAAAGTTTGTACATGTAGGTATATTAATGAAGTCGGTTTTTTTAAACTACCTGTATTTGTAGGGTTTTTTTCTTCTTCTTCTTCCCCGTGTTGGGGCTTTTGGCTCCGCGTAATAGACGCAGTTGCCATTTACAAGTCGTATGAATTTATAATATATTTGTATGATGCATCATTATTTGTATATCGCCATTTTGACGGTAAAGGTGTCAATCTCATTCAGTCAGCTGTCTTCGGTCGCCGTTTTACATAAATCACGAGAGGTTCGCACATGGAAAGGCTGGTTATTTTAATCTGGCTACTAGGAATGCCTACGGTATCATTCACCGACCGCCTCTCAGTAAGGAATCACGCAGTTAAGATATCTATCTCTAAGTAACGACAAATTGCTTTTTTGATTGGCACCTAGATCTCACATCCTTTATACGAGTGTTATTTATCTATGGTACCATGTAGCCGTCTGGTTTAGGGTTGCCAGATAAAGCTTACTTTGAGGGTTACCAACCACAAATGTAAAACGTTCCAATAAAAAATAACGCACTGCATTCTAAGATATTTTACCTGTAGATAGGTTGTGCCCGCCACCATATTGACTAGCCGAATGCAAGGCTGGCTGCCCAACTTCGTTCAGCCGTCTCTCAGTCACGCACTCCGACTGTCCACAACAAATTGTATTTTTGTTCGTTCTAACAACAGATATAGCGTAAAAAGTCTTTCATATTCTTTCCCTTATTTCACAAAAAGCACATATACATGGTGTAGGTAAGCTATGCTATGTAATGGTATATATGCTGCGTTTAGTCAGTTTTTAAACCCGTGTTGTTCGCCTACAACGTCTCTATTATTACACCTCACTGACTGCATTCTATAATTTACTATAAACGCCTTGTGGTTTCTGCCGCTCCTATCCTACAGAAAACGTATTTTTTTTGCGGAATAAAAAAGTATTTTGTTTTAATCATGCGTTATTTTATGTTTCCTTTATAAGTACCAGATTTGATCTAAATCCTTTCAGTTGTTAAATAAGTGTATTGTTTCATGTATATATATACAAATTTCGCATCACACTAATAAAATTATATATGCGAAGTTTGTGGGTGTGTGTGTGTACCTATGTGTATGTGTGGAATCGCGTGTGTTATGGAGTTGAATGGAAACAAACAACCCCATCAAACTAATGGCTACACGGGTTTAGGTAGGTGTAGAGGTAGCTATTTCGCTGCTTTATACCTTAGATTATTAATACATAGGATAAGTACTTTTTATCCCGGAAAATTTATGGGTCCAGCATGCTTAGACAAATTGTCTTTCCACTGTTTTTAACCGCGCGTAGACGCAACAAAGCTAGAATGTGGATAAGTTTGTCTCTTTCTTGCGGGATAAAAACGGTGGCAAAACAATTTGTTCGCGCTATTTCTGCTGTAGGATATCGGTTAAAACCGTGGAGGGCTACTAGTGTACAATTTTAGTGTGGAGTGATGTGAAAAGAGCCTAAAAGTCCAGCCTGCCTAAATTAATGCGCATGCACAGCGACAAAATCTTGTCGTCACTCTGTCGAGCGAGAACGCAACACAGCGCCTACGGTTTCTTATCCGTGTCACGCTTTAGCGCGATAAAAAGAGTCTACAAAAGTTTGTCGCGGCGCGCATGTTAGCCCGGCAGCAAAAAAGACTGGACGGACATGTCCGTACTAATTCGGTCGCATGGTAACCCTAGCCTTGTCCGAGTTCGGTTCGTGCCGTATCTCAGGGAACAGTTTATGGTCATTCGAATAAGGTTGATGATTTCCTGTGTTCCGCGAAAGCACTATTTAGCGGTACCTTACAATTAAATAAGTTATTACCCGGTGAAGTATTAGTTTTTACACATATTTTACTAAGTCGATTAAGTACTTAATCAAAAATATGAATAGAAAAACTGTATTTTTGCTAAAAAATAATTATTTTTTTATTTAATTAGCACGTTTGCGCCATTTACTTTAAAACAACATTTACCATTGAAAATTTGATGGATTGGATTGTATCTCTTGCCATTAGATGCAATGAGCATAAAAACGATCTTTTTTATACTTAATTTCTTTATTCTGTACCTCATCATCATCATAATCAACCTTTTAACAGTCCACTGCTGGACTTTTAGCCTACCCTCGAAAGGGTGATTGGGCCATATCCACCACGCTGGCCCAGTGCGGGTTGGTGGATTCACATACGCCATTGAATTCCTTCTCCGTACGTATGCAGGTTTCCTCACGATGTTTTCCTTCACCGAAAAGCCAGTGGTATGAAAATCCGTACATAAGCTCCAAAGAGCTCATTGGTACGAGCCCGGGGTTTGAACCCGCGACCTCACGCTTTCAAGTCTAGCGGACTCTACTGGGCTACCACGGCTTTTACGAACGCACCTTACCCATTATTTCGTAAGCGATTTTCCATTTTTTACCGCCTTCAAAAGGGGGTTTTCAATTCAACTGTATCTTTTTTTTAAAATGTTTGTGACCTCTAAACCCCGTCATTTATAAACCGATTTATTAGTTTAATTTATATTTTTTAACACGCGCTTTTATTTTGTTTATTCTTAATAAAATGCCATTTCATTTTACAACAAAACTAGTCAATATTTCTGGCTACATGAGGCCTAGAGCTGTAACTCTGTGTGATTCATGACTCGCAGCCGAAAGTTACGCTGCACCGTGTCCATGATTACAGTACAAGACAATATTTCACCTGGTTCAACCGTAAATTTCACATAATACTGTCGCAGCATGTATATTTTATATTACATCAATAAAAAAAAACGCTGAAACGTTAATTACAATAAAATTTGCAACAGCCAATGCCACGAAACTAGGTGTGGCAACACCATTGATGTAAGTGAATGTCATTGGGCAACACCCATCATCACAGATATAGGTAGTAGATCTGTGCCCATCATAGTCTATTTATTTATACAAATTATGCTAAATAATTACAGAATAATAAATAGTCCTTCTTCTGAAACAATAATATTGTAAAAATTATTTAGTCGCAGTCACAAAATTATTATTGATACTGACGTCGATTCTGTTATATTATTTTCTGAACTAAATTTGACAGATCTAAAATTGTTATAATATTTTCACGAATTTAAATTATCTGATCTATCCCATAAAGTCTGCCAACAGGTGGGCCTTAAAATGAACATGGACAAAACAAAGGTCATGTCAAATATCCATGTTGTGCCCACCCCAGTATCAGTTGGGAACTCAGTTCTTGAAGCTGTTGACGCGTACGTCTACCTAGGACAAACAGTCGAACTAGGTAGGTCCAACTTCAAGAAAGACGTCAATCGGCGAATCCAACTCGGCTGGGCAGCGTCCGGTAAACTTCGCAACGTCTTCTCGTCCAAAATACCTCAGGCAGTCTTCGACCAGTGTGTGTTACCACTGATGACATACGGCACTGAAACGTGGTCTCTCACTATGGGCCTCATAAGCAAGCTCAAAGTCGCACAACGAGCTATGAAGAGGGCTATGCTCGGGGTTTCTCTACGAGATCGAATCCGAAATGAGGAGATCCGTAGACGAACGAAAGTCACCGACATAGCCCATCGGATATGTGTGATATGGGCAGGGCACATATCACGCAAAACAGATGGTCGATGGGGCCGAAAGGTTCTGGAATGGAGACCACGGACCGGTAAGCGCAGCGTAGGACGTCCATGCACCCACAAGATGGACAGACGACCTAAAAGAGACCGCAGGGAAACGCTGGATGCAGGCCGCTTCCAACCGGCCCTTTTGGAGATCGGTGGGGGAGGCCTATGTCTAGCAGTGGACGTCCTACGGCTGAAATGATGATGATGATATCTATCAAATGCACAAGACGTGCGGCGCCAAAATGCTGAGAAAAAAAAGAGGTATAGATGATATTTCAGACAGCTGCTATAAGCGCCACAATAAACAATATGCAATGCAATAGCGGCGTTGGAGATAGCGCTTCTCTCTAAAGAGCCAAGTCATCTAGCTCTATTATAAACTGGTTCCCATCATTGCATAATCAAAAATACATCGACCTTGAGGAGATGGGCTTGTACCATAGAATAAATTACAGTTACTGTATAAACGTTTGATGTTAAGCGATGACTAACCGGTCGTCCTCCTGTCAGCTTTAACATAACGGTAACTTATGAACAACTAGATGTGCCCTGCGGTTTTACCTGATGATTTCCAGTTTTCCGAAACTTCCCGGGGTAATAATTATCCTATTTCTGCCCTCGTGACGCACGCCAATTTTTTGCTGAGTTTCATGAAGATGGGGAATAGTTTAGCGACTTTGAGCTTGCTTATGAGGCTCATAGAGACCCCGTTTATTCCACCACGTTTAACCATCACGACCACGTTTTTAATAATATAGATGATGTTGATTAAGAAATAAAAGTGTAGTAAGAGACTTGGTTATCCTTATGTGGAGATTTATAGAAATCTTAGCTTTCCTTTTCTTGACTTGTTTAACCCACTTGCAAGTTCCAGGAAATATATCTTGACCAACTCTTAACCGACACTGCCCTTGCTTGTTTGCTTGCTTTGTTTTTATACTGTTTGGCTTAGCGGGTATTCTGTATATCGCGGCTGATAAACCTGACAATTTCCTTGTAATGAATGAGCCTTCTATAATCTTACACGGAAACGATATGGGCATTTTGTCAGGAATATTCGCGCTAATCAATAAAACCTTGTAGTTTCTTTTATCGCGAATAATTCCGCGTTTGACCTCTAACTGGCCTGTTAGTAAGTGACAATGTGGTCGAAGAAGAATTAAAGAGCATGTGCTGTGGCATTGTGAAGCCACAGAAGGAACTAGAATCGGTACCGGGTTGCATGGGACACAGTTGCCTCTTTCATCCACGTCACCACAACAGGTAGACTGCTTTTCATCATCATTATTTACACTACCGTCTACGCCACTGGAGCGTGTGTGCCAGCGCCCCAGGGCCTCACTCCGATATTTCAAGGAGTTGGGTTGGCTCGGGTAGGGGTATGCGCAATATACCCCAAGCGGGACGTCACTGCAGGACTTAACGCTCCCATCTCGAATAAGAATAAAGTATAAAAAGCTCTTTTACCGGGGGTGTTAAAAAAATCTTCATCAGCTGGGTACGCTGCCAACTGGTAGCGGGCTTGAGCATTTAGATTGTCTTTAGACCTTAAAGGCACTTGCCACAAAAAAAAATGCATAGTAACTCGGCTTCTAACAGTGATCGGAACCTACGATTTCCATTCGGCTTTTTACAATCTATAAAGCTAACCGAGGCGATCCTTTTATGTTTTGGTACTAGTGAATGATGAAATGTATGAACACCATAAGGAAACACATTGCAGGTAACAAACCTTCATTTTATTCGTCTGTCTCATTAACTTTGAAGAGCATAAAAGAGACGGAAGAACTTTAAATTAAATCAGTGTTTGGTTAAGACGAAATATGCTTCAAATCTGACGATTCGTCCTCACGAATATTCAAAATAGACCTTTAAAATCGATTAATTGACATTATTTCTTTATGTTTAATAAATGTTCTTGAAATATTTTATTCGAATGATGGTCACCGATACACGATTAAAGAAATTTGGCCCGATAGAAAAAAATCTTAAACTTTCCTAAAACACCCGTTTTTACGTTCCCTTCGATGGATTGAATCAACTTCATTCAGATTCAATAGAAGATATATTGACCAAAAAAACTGTTTGATATCCTAACAATCATTCAAATACTTAAGTGGTCGCAGTTTTTTGTAAAAGCGTAAGATTATTTGTAGAAAATAAAGAAAAAATTAATAATTAATATATTTGAAAGCGCGTACGCCGCATTACCGTCATTCAAATGTACGGTTCTCTACCATTTCGCCTTAAATGCTTCATTAAACAGATAGACTTGAATGGACGTGAATAATTGGGGCTTCCTTACTGAGCCTGATCATCAATTACTAAGCGTTGAGAATTTGTAATTCGTCGGAATCTTGGCACTGTTAGTCGCGCTGGTATAAAAAGTTTAAAATAACTTTAGAAAATAACGTTGATTAATGTTTTTAAACTATCTCTAAATTATATTATACTAGCTGACCTGACAGACGTTGTTCTGTCTTAGAACTGTCAAACACGCAAAGTCAAAATTGTAAATCTTATTTTACTACACCTTGGGTTACATTATTAGAGTTTTAGTAAGGATCCCTATTTAAAAAAAAAATATAATATAGCCTATGTTTCCCGGAGATAGTGTAGCTTCCCAACAGTGAAAGAATTTTTCAAATTGGTTCAGTAGTTTCGGAGCCTATTCAATGCAAACAAACAAACAAACAATCAAATCTTTCCTCTTTATAATATTAGTTTATATGTGTGCTTTTTAACCGAAAAAATAGCAGCAACGGTTCTAAATAGACATGATAACAAATTTGCAAAAACTGTTCTTATGTTCTTGCGCGTAGTAGAACTTGCGTTTGAACTTGCTGCGAACTTTCAATTTAAATAATGTTTGTTTTTATGTATGTATTGTCTATATATGTATTTGTCATTCGCTCTGATTGGCGTTTCACTTTCCATGGCGGATTCCTGTATGTTATATTTTCTGATTTCATAATTAATTAATAATAAGCCAACTTATGCAAAACATCGTAAAAGGTAAGTATTTACAAAAAATATTTAGTGCAGATATAAGTAGGTATAAATTGAAAGTTATACCTCATCATCATCAGCCAGAAGACGTCCACTGCTGAACATAGGCCTCCCCCTTTAACCTCCACACTGGATGCCAGCGACTCTTACTATGTCGTCAGTCCATCTAGTGGGAGGCCTACCTACGCTAAGTTTATACCTACTTATATAAATTTTATCCCGACAATTGAACTGATTATCTTCAAACGGCTGATTAAAAGAACAGTCCCAATTAAGTCACCTTTCAAACAAAAATACTAACTCAAAATCGGTTCAGCCGTTTGGGAGCTAATATGTCAGAGATACCTACACCGATACACACGTCAAACTTATAACACCCCTCTTTTTGCGTCGGAGGTTAAAAATACATTTCTATAACTTGGCCTGAGAACTTGGCCTCACAGCTGGGCTATTAAAAGTAAGTTAGCGCAAAATATGACTTATAAAGTAGAACTTAGTAGAGCATAAAACACGAGTTGTAAGCATTTGGGTTACCTAATGCTCATTTTGGACACCGTAAAAAAGTTCTTATTCTTATTTCGTATGATCCGAGCAATGCGCGAGCATATCAAGTTGTCTTTCCTCGAATTTATCGAGCAATGATAGCTTGTCCAGTTTATTTGCATACTTACACAACAGCATTTTATTTCGTATCGATTTTGAATGATATATTTGTGTCAAGGAAGCAATGACCGAATGAGCAAACGTAAATTATATTTGTTTTTTGCGTTCGGCAAACATGTAGGCGGATGGAAGAAAGTAGGTATAAGTAAAATCTATTTGTTGATTTGAACTTTTTGTCGCTTTGCAAAAACTTACCACATTCCTTGAATCGGGCGCCCATTTGGTCACGTAAGCATAACTCGATGTTATAAATATAATTGAGTTTGCGCCTAGGATTAGGGAATTCGTTACGGTTTGATCGCAAAGATTCTAAATTTATATTCCCGGCCTTGGGGACCGGGAAATAACCTCATTTAAAAAAAACAGTGCTGGCGTGTTTCTGTCTCAACGTAGGTATAAGCGTTGCCATTCATCGTGGTAATGCCGCCAGCATGCTGAGCACGCTGTCAACTGGTAGCTTGAACATTTGTATTGTCTTCAAACCTTCAACGGTCTGTTTAATTTTATTTATTGCAGTGTTAGTTAGATTTTATTTTGTTAATAAAGGCACTTGTCAAAGTAAAAAAAAAAAACGAATTACGCAAATAGATGTGTCGCAAATTGTTGTATACCAATCTACCAGTTTTTTTTTGTATAATAAGCCAAGTAGTATATATATTATGTATTTTATTTATAATATTTATGGCATGTATTCAGCATTGCGTATTTAGTGTATATATGTATGTATATATTATTTATTTATATTTTATGTGCACCACCGACCGTTTTTCAACTTCTTTAGTCCTGTCCATCCAAAGGTTGCCTGGAAGAAATCGCTTTAGGCGATAAGGCCGCCCATTATACTGCCGTTTATTTGTTTTTATGTTACTTTAAGTTTCATTTGTATTTTCGGTGTGTAATAAAGTTGTATTGTATTGTATTGTATTGTAGTTTGTATTTGGTACAAGTTAAGTTTTTATTTTGTTCGAGTAATAAAAGTTATTGACATATGCGCGGTATTAAAATAACTGGTGTATGGTTTCCATTAAATTATAAAGCATATCGATACCGGAAGTATCAATCAACGTAAGGGACATTTTGTCGAAAATGAGTTAAATATGCAGTTCGATGAAAAATTGTGTGCTCCATCGACTGGTATATTTAAAATTTTGATAATTATGCAAATTAGTACAATTATAAAAATAATAAATACTCAGCTAAATATTTTTAGGAAAAAAATGGTGCTACTAGAAAGTGGGTACATCCCGTTTGGTAAGTATCCCATTTGGTAAACCACTTGAGATACCTACTAAAAAGTTGCGTTTGGTAAACATTCTCCTTTCCATACAAGAAGTTTCGTTTGGTAAACTTTTAAAGAATTTCATGTATTTTATCCCATTTGGTAACTTTCTATAGAAGTTAGTACAGTCAGGATAAAAATAAATAAAAACAATATTTTATTTCACTTTTTTCGTACTTTACGTTTGTTTGGAACTCACTCTAGCGGGCCCCTTACGGCCTAGTGAACTACGCGACCTTGACGATATTTTTTTAAACTTTGTACTTCATCTTCGCCTAAAATTCACTCTAATGGGCCGCTTGCGGCCCAACGAGCCAGGCGACCTCAATAGGTTATTCTTAATTTTTTGTACATCACCTTCGTTTGAAACTCCCTCTCGCGGGCCGCTTGCAGGCTGCGGCCAAGCAAACCACGTGACCTCGACAGACTTTTTCTACTTTATTTGTGCAAAATCTTCGCCTAAAACTCACTTTCGCAGGCCGCTTGCGGCCCAGCGAACCTGCTGCTCAGTAAACCACATGACCTTGACGGTTTTTTCAAAACTATTTTGTTTGTTCCGGGATAAAATTAATTGTTTGTTTTAAATGGCTCGTTGTCTATCTCTGTATCAAATTGCAAACTTATTCGTTGAGCCGTTGTGGAGATAGTTGGTTATACTCAGGGGTGGATCCAGGATTTCATTTGGGGGGGGGGGGGGGGGGGCATTCAGGGATTTCATTTTGGGGGGGGGGGCATTCAGACAAGGTGCACCTGAATCAAATCGAAAAGTTGAGTCGGATGTATGGAATCGCTAGGTGTTTTGGCCATGGCCCCCATGGCCCCCCCCCTGGATCCGCCAATGGTTATGCTATGCCACGGGAACTTAATTTTTCCGGGCTAAAATGCCTATGTGTTTATCCAGGGTATAAGCTACCTCCAATCAAAATTTTATCTAAATTGGTTATGTAGTTTCGGCGTTGAGACCAGCCAAGCATACCTACACATTTACACACTAACTTTCGCATTTATAATTTTAGTAAGATATGGCGTAAAGAAACAGGTACTATATTTGTAGTAGTTTCAGTACGTCCAATGTCACCATGTATGACGTACAACTGGAAAAACGGCTTTGCGGAACATTTGAACGTCCCATCCGCGAAAAAATTATGAACGTGCTTTATATGTATTACAGCACTCTTTGAAGCAAATATAATCATTCTGTTTTCACCGTCTTTCTCATTTGGTTTTAACGCTTCACTTATATTTTACAGTCTTCGATGGCCACGTTACGTTTTTTTTTTTAAACACAGAACTCTCTACAGCTAACTAAAAAAACATATTTTATTTATGGACCTGACTGTACCGTACAAAATTAATGGTTTGCCAAACGGGATTAAATGTATGAAGAATAAAATAGTTACGAAACGCAACTTTTTAGTAGGTATCTCAAGTGGTTTACCAAATGGGATTCTTACCAAACGGGATGTACCCTAGAAAGTACCTATCTATGTTAATGCCACTAAATTATGTAGCCAAAAAAATGTTACTGTAAAACTGGATTTCCCGCGCTCATTCGCATTTTTTTCTAGAATTGAACAATTATACATATCCAACTGTAAAGTAGTGGGCACCATACAAGAATCCTTCTCATTTGTATTTTATGCGTCTTCTCTCTTCTGTGGAAACGCTATGAATTCTAATACATTTCTCACGCTCACTTTACAATGCTTTAGTACTTTGTCATAATGACATAAGCACACTTTCAGTTACTTGAAGTTAAACTTATTTCGACCAAGAACATAAAGGATGAAATACATAGATGGAAAAGAGAGGCTTCAGCAAAGAGGGAGGCCTTTGTCCAGCAGTGGACGGATGTGTGATATGATAAGTATCAGCGTACGCTTCAATAGTATACAAATAGTAGATTTACCTAGTCTGTGAGAACATTAATAGAGGTATTATAGACCTATATTTATAACATGTAGGTACATGTTTTAAATGTCTATCGGGCCTTATTTCCCTTTCGTTTCGTGCGGCATTTCAAACGCTCGCCTGTTTCTTCTGCCCCACAAGTTTTCCACCTAAAGGAGAAGAACGGAAAATCTTCTTTTTCTCCTTTGGTTTCTTTTTGAATTTCTGCTGTCCGGTACACGGCATAGGGTCCACATTTGACTAGTGGTTGCTGCGATGCCACTGTGGAGGTGTGCTATCAACGTCATAAATGAATCGCGGCGTAAATTCGCGTTGCGATTTACGCACGAGTGTAGAGCCCGCTTTAGACTTCGAAGAACTCGTTTTACCACTTATTTTGTAAAGTCTAGAAAACACTGATTAATGTGTTATAGGATTAATGCCTGGGAGATAGGTAGGTACTCTCAAACTGCTCATTTGCCTCAGGCTCCTTGGCCTTTATTCTATCGTTATATGATATTTAAATTACCTACATCTACGAAATATTCCAGGACCTGCGTGATTTGTTTTGTCACCGTCACACTTATTTGGATTGACACAATTTCGACGAGGACAGAAACAATATCGCATGCTCAAGAATAAATAAAACCGCCGGCCGTTTGTAGATTCTGTAGTAGATAAATGTCGAGCGAAATATACAGCTGTATACAAGTAAAAATATTGTCCACATATAAAATGGATCATGTGATCGGTCATTTTGTATGAGAACATTTTTTTGGGTCGAATTTAGGAAACTTGTGTTTTACAAGTTGTTCCCTTTTATTGGTTAATCAATACAATAGGTATATGAAAGGTAGTGGAGGGACAGAAAGTTATTTTTACACCTTTCTTTTACACCCCATACAGTGCTTCAAACAAATCCATGCACATTAAACTATTCTTGATAATATCTACAGTGACTTGGACTTCTCTAAAATGCAGATAAATTAATATACTATGACAGTTCTGGCGATATCTAAAGATTGTACTTACCTAGGTATAATATCGCACAGCACGAGAATACGTTGCCGGAGCTGATCGAATGTATAGTTAAGATGATCACAGTATCATCAGACCTATCACTGGTCAAGAACCTTACAACTATAAATAATATGCCAATATTCCTAACGTAATTAATAAATAAATTAAATAGTTCGAAATTTGAAACAGTAGCAATCCGTCATCCGAGCTAACTAGACGTCGGTCGCCTACGCAGTTGCGTGCAGTTAGTAGTGGGCGTGCACTTCCGCAAGTAATTGCCTTATTTCATTCAACTGCATGTAATATGATGTGGCAAAGTAATTCAATTGGCTTCTTAGGGCGTCCCTTTCTTCTTTTTTTCTTTAGAACAGCAAAAAAATTACAAAAGAAGTTGTTGTTTTCTGTTGTCTGCATAGACTCTTTATAAGGTTTTTTTGTGCTGATATTTTATTTATAACTAGCTGACCTGACAGACTTTGTCCTGTCTTAGAACTGTCAAACACGCAAAGTCAAAATTGTAATTCTTATTTTACTTCACTTTGGGTTACATTATTGGAGTTTTAGTAAGAATCCCTATTTTTTTGAAAATATAATATATCCTATGTTACCCGGGGATAGTGTAACTTCCCAACAGTGAAAGATTTTTTCAAATTGGTTCAATAAACAAACAAACAAACAAACAAACAATCAAATCTTTCCTCTTTATACCTAATATATTAGTATAGAAGTATAGACTAGCTGACGATAACATGTCCAAATTTCAATAAAGTTTGTTATCATTCTGTGAATTGTTTTGTTTGTTATTCCTCCGAAATCGAACTGAAACTGATTCAAAAATCTTTGCTTTTTTCGCTATTCTGTTGTTTGTTGTCAGTTGAATTATGATTATGTTTTTAGTTCATACAAAATTTCCCATACATAAAAGGACGTTCAGTGTTTCCTGAATTAGAAAAAAAATTCGAGTAACTTTTTTTTTTTACTTGACTATTGATTTCTAAAGCCAAATCGGTGTGATGCGCTTTTTTATTATGAATTAATAGGCGTGCGTTTGACCGCCAGTAACGCCACCTCGCGCTTATCAACGAACAGAATTTTATTTTTATTTATATAAGATAGAAGACTGCTCTCAGCGATTTCATCAACAACCGTAGGCCATTTTTCCGAATTTTAACTGCTATTAAAAACAAAAGGTCGAATTTAATTTTTTGTAATTTCTCTATGGTGTCTAACACCATGAAATGACACAGGTCTCGACGATATTTACAGGGTTATACGGACAGGGTATGCTAAGCTGAAAGGAGGTCATTGTACTCATAATTATGAACAACTTTTACTATGGGACCCACCCTGTAATCGCGAAAAAAGTATCAGCTGTTCCATAGAAAACGGTCATTGACACTTGATAAAATGTATGGAATAACTGTTTTTTATTTTTCGCGATTTCAGGTTTAGTCTCTTGTTAATAATGATTATAACGAATCCCTTCCGGCATAGCATACTCTTCCCTTATAACCCTGTATACGTAAACGTATACAACAATGACACTATTTATACAACAATATTTTCACTTGTACAGCTCACTTTGTAAATTTTATTAGCAGAACTAATTCCGTTTTCTCTTTCTCCCATTTCCAATGGACTCGTAATTATTCTTTACCATGCGATCGGCTGATTCTAGGTATTAATGCATTTCTATTTCTGCTTGGGCCGTGACTTAAACGCACCTTCTGACTCTAGTCACCAATCTTAGTCAGTCCAAGCATTTGTTTGCTCTGACAGCTGCAATAACACTGTAAAAAGTTGAATGAAAACCACGAATTCTGATCACTTCTTTGGCAAGGTTTTTGAACGTAAGACTGTAGCAACTGTGTATACAGGGCAAATGGTAATCAGTCTTAAGAGGTAAGAGCAATCGCCCTTAAGAAGACGTTCCTCTTAAGGGCGACCTCTCTACATCATAACAAACAATTTTGTTTCACAACTGTTCGAAATTCGCGAAATAAATCCGTTCCATACAAAACATCATTCAATAGGCATGATGACTAATATTTTTTTATCACCTCCTAAAAAAGCTGATCACAAATAGAGCCCATCAACGAAAACAAAATTAAAATTAGTTCAAAAATAAATAAGATATAAGCAGATATAAGCATTTAAATTTCATGCTAGACAGAGAGCGCACTATACTGAGCCGTGACGTCACGGCTCAGGAGCGCCATACAAATGCTATACAAACACACGCTTTGTGAGAAAGGGATAGAGCATCCCCCTCCCTATCCCCACCTAAAACTTTAAACGCTCATATCTCAGAGATTTATCAGTCAATATAAATAATTTTTTCAGTATGTGTAATGTATTTAGTTATATTCCTCGCTAAGCCAGCACAGAATAAAGACAGCAGATTCGGTCGGCCCAGTAACTATTTGTTTATTTCACTATTTAATGTCATATTTCGCGGTGTAAGAACCAGATGAACGTATCTACCAAAAACTCGAAAATCGTTTTTTTTCACAAATGTGTCTTAAATGTGATCCTGCATGATGTGCCAAAATTACGTAACTGTACAGTCAATATTACACTAATTCAATAGTAACGCAATAGTAAAAAACACACTTTTTATTGAGCTAGAAGAACGTAACTTGAATACCCTTAAAAAAAATTCAATTGCTTGATATTATGGGTAATGCAAAAAGAACGTATAGGCAAAAGTCTTTCTTTGGATCTTAAACTATTGCTCGGTTGACAATTTTAAGCAAGCCTCAACAACGTATAAGCCTTATACGTTATTCTGGCTTTAATATAATTATTGCTTATCGATGTTAATTTTATGAACCATATTAGCGTATGTTTGTTGTCACTTATATTATCTTCCCAAATAACATATCTTAATACGCATAGGTAAACTATTTCGGAATAATTAAGAGCCAAAATAACGTATGTCAACCAATTTTTGAAAAAATATAAATATTTTCTACACTAAGTGCACATAATTTTTTTCTTGTATGCTTATGAGTTCTCTAATAGTATAAGTGAATTTCTGTATACTTTTTTCATTCGTCAAATATATATTATCTTTTATATAACACTTCAAAGTTCAAAAGAGTGAAATATGGACAGTTTTTTAGCTCTCCTGTAAAATTGTAAAAACGTAGATACGCTCATCTGGTTGTTACACCGCGATTTTCAGTGATTCTTTCATTTATTCAAGCCTACTGCCATCTGGAAAATAAATTCTTGATAGTTCTAGACTATTTATCACTACAAGAAACCGCGCACATGCCATTTCTTCATTCAATTTATAGTAAAGGTATCTAGGCCTCATTAGATTCTATGTAACATCTAGATCAATCTGAAGCTCATGTTTAACGCGATTAACTACAATGTCAGCGAAAGTTTAATGTCGCCGTCAGACATGTTCTAGTTTCGCCTACTATGGAACTCTCAGACTATGTTACGTTTTTCGGACTGCCAGAGTGGGACGAGAAGGCGACACCACTTCGACCGCCAACTCGCCTGATGTAAAGCGACTGCTTGGCCAAAATCGAAGCACATCCCGAGAAAGAGCGAGGAGAATCGTAACGGCACTACCTTCCATTCAGATGGAAGAGATCATGATTGTAGACAAATACTTAGGTAAATTAGTTCGAATCACATCTTATGTGTTTCGTTTTTACAACATTTTAAGGTATAAAAAAAACTTATAGTAGCGTAGTCAAAGAGGTCCTTCATCGTGTGGCTGTGACCAGTTCCCGAGTAATCTTTCTCGATAAATTCTCTTAACGCCTTCATTAAGACGCGTATAATTAAACCAATAACTGGATTGAAGCGTGATCACGATCAGAGTGCCTAGTGCGAGTTTTTCCAGTTGCGTTTTACCTACTCGATCGCGTTAACGTAAACTACGATTTGTATGAAACTAGCGACCCGCCCGCCCGGCTTCGCACGGGTGTAATTTACGTGCGAAGCCGGGGCAAGTCTCTAGTTATATAAATGAACCTTCTGTGAAAATGTATCTAGCTGATGGTGAAAACCGCATCAAAATCCGTTGCGTGGTTTATGAGGAGTTAACGGCCATACGGACAGACAGACAGACGCGGAAAGCGACTTCAATTTATACTCAGTTTCATTTAAATGGCGCAAGATGGCGCTGTTCTTGTAAGTAAACGCAACGGGAAAAACTCGTACTAGGCACTCTGGGGTCGTATTGCTCACTTTACAAAGGACTGATCACCGAGATCAAAGCGCGCGACTATCACTCGCATTAAAAAAAATTGTTTTTATACTGATTTTAAACTACCTAACAATTCATCATCATCATCAGTCAGAAGACATCCACTGCTGAACCTCCACACTGAACGACAGCTTGCCATCTGCATCCACTGGATGCCCGCGCGACTCTCACGATGTCTGCCTACGCTACGTCTTCTGGTTCGTGGTCTCCACTCAGGAACCTTTCTTCCCCATCGTTTATCGGTTACCAAACAATTAATTTCATCACGATCCACAGAATAAGTTAGTAAACGACATTTTAAATGTTCAGAAAATCAAGTTTCCTAATTTACGCCTTTTTTTTTTTTTTTTTTTTTTTTTTCGAGCGGGAATTCTTCTAATGATACCCTGCTGCATTGGGGTGTAGCCAGGTTATGTGGGATTATACCCACTAAAACCCCCCCGGTGACCAGCCTTTCCTAATTTGCACCTATAGTCTTGCACAAAAAATTATAATGAGTATACCTACTTTAGGTCCTAAAGTCTATCCATTATAGGCAACTTATTTTAATGGCAGTAAAACTTCTAAGTTGATACTCGACAATTAGGTATTATAAACAGTCGATTCAATGGTTCAAAACTGCTTTTACTAGTTTCAAAGGCATTTATTTAGCTCGCTAGAAAACTAGAGAACTTGAGTTTCTTTTTGTGATCTACAAAACTGATACAAGGGGTCTATTTATATTTGTCAAGTAATTTCATTACATCTTGGCTAGAACCAGAATAGTCTGTTAAGGTCATTGCACACGATGATCAGTGGCATCGATTCTGATGTACTCTAAACTAAACTAAATTTGACAGCTCTAAAATGGTTGCCATCCTTCTCTCACATATTAAAATGAAAAAAGGCAGATAATTTTAGTCCTGTCAGATTGGTTTAGTTTAGTGAGTGGTATGACAGAATCGACGCCATTAGCTTGCACAGGTACTAATTTAAGCATTTGCACTAGTGTTGAAATGTCGCACTTTACCAGGTAAAATGAATTCGTAAATCTACGCGACGAAACGGTTATATTTCCGCTTATATACGGAATGTTCGGTTAAATGACTGACATTATTCGATGAATCATGCATTACTGCGACCAATCCTGGAATAGCGAAAATCAGCTGTTCTGCATAAACTTCGTTGAGTATGCTATTTTTCTGTGGAACAACAGTTCGCTGGGATAAGTTAACTTTTTTCACTTATTTAAAAAAGTATTTTTTATATATAATAGGCTTGCGTTTGACTGCCAACTCGCCCGATGTAAAGCGATGATGCGGTCTACGGTGGAGGACGCTTGCCTAGAAGAAACCGATTCACTCCTGATTTGAAGACACCCATGCGAGGCTAAGAAGTTTAGAAGATTTTCCCACCATTAAAAAAATCCTAAGTAGTTTAGGTATTAAGTATTTTTTGTTATGTTGCCCGTTAAAAAACTTACCTAATACAAAACTATCATACTGTACCAATATGTAGATTGCTAGCGGCTAGAAATAGGAAATCTAAGTTACATCCTACGCTCGTATGATCCATGGGGTCACGGCTTCCCCTTCGGTTGCGCATGATTGAATATTCTTGATATGGATGCACATGCACGACACTCATGAAGATAAAAAAACCTTTGTGAACACATGAACTGCGTAGGGTGAAAGGCAAGAGCGAAAGTTTTATGAAAAACTAATTCTACGGGCGTTCGTGTCTCGCTAAAGTCGAAATTCACATAAATTCTGCCAAGGTTGAACACAAGTCTAAAGCGTTTTGCACACGATGCAAGTAACTTGCTCAATAAGAAAATGGGCGTGCATGCCACGGCAATACTAGTATGTAACGATATGTGCAATCATTCGTACCTAAGTACCTACTGTATATACCTACCTATTTGTAGTGTTAGTTTTAGCTTGTATTTTGTTTAGTTATTAAAGGCACTTGCCCAGTAAAAAAAAAAAAAAAAGTACCTACTTTCACAACTGAGGTGCACCGTCTGCAAGACACGTATATAAGTCTAAGTAGATTGGTATATGAGGCAACTCTTAAATTAAGTCATTTTTATTTTGAGTTATAGATTCTATTAAATCTTCAAATTGTACAAGAATTTTGTAAAAACACCCTTTAGACCTGTTTTAGCTAAAAAATCTGACTACGTAAGCAAAGTAGAGTCCTTTTCATGAAAGAAGTCCCACGGCAAACAGCGGAACTAAATTTCCATGTTGTAGTTGTCAGGTGTTGTTACTGTGTTTGGACGCTAGTGAGATTTTTATTAATTTTCCATCGTTAAAGAGTCGTGTACGATGCCAAAAGTTGTTAAAGTTCTACTCGAGAAATGATACTGATAGTGATTGATACGCGATGACAGCGCCGCGTCTGGGGGACTTCAAACATGAAAAGCACTCTAGGTTCAGGTTCTAACGTCTGATCCCTTGAATGTCTAGTCATAGATTTCCCTAAACGTCAAATTCCCCGAATGTCTATTCCCACAAACGTCCAATTCTCTGAACGTCCATTCATCATAGTCAGCCTTTTTTTAACAGTCCACTGCTGGACTTTTAGCCTACCCCCGAAAGGGTGATTGGGCCATATCCACCACGCTGGCCCAGTGCGGGTTGGTGGATTCACATACGCCATTAAATTCCTTCTCCGTACGTATGCAGGTTTCCTCACGATGTTTTCCTTCACCGAAAAGCCGGTGGTATGAAAATCCGTACATAAACTACAAAGAGCTCATTGGTACGGGCCCGGGGTTTGAACCCGCGACCTCACGCTTTCAAATCTAGCGGTCTCCCAAATGGGCTACCACGGGCTATTTTCGAACGCCCATTACCACGTCTTTATATCATCTGTAGCCTAATCATCATCTGGGTCGTTTTCTTGGGCTCGTCCGATTCTGAAGTGCGAGGTGTCATATTATGACAATAAATAAAAATGGCCAAGTGAGAGTCAGGCTCGCGCTCTGAGGGTTCCGTACCACCACATAAATTGTTCACTAACTAAACTACAAAAAAGTAGTGCAAAAAGACATAACACCAAGCCGGTCGCCTATACCCGCCGGTACCGAGCCCGACGTTGCTTAACTTCGGCGATCGTACGGAACCGGTGGTGAGCAGAAATTTGTCACTGACTCGCACTTGGTCAGTTTTTTTTTTTTTATAAATATTCGGGACATTTTTGCACACACGGTCATCTGACCCCAAACTAAGCAAAGCTTGTGATATGGCTGCCAGAGACTGATATATATACATATATAGTTTTAAATACATACTTAAATAGATATTAGCAACCAGATATAGAACAAACACAAATGTTCATCACAAAAATGTTTGTCCTAGATGGGAATCGAACCCACGCCCCCGAGCTCAGAGGGTAGGTTCACTACCAACTGGACCAACGGGCTATCTTTATATATAAATTTGTTGTTATACTTTAGAGTGTGTACTATAATCATGCCAAGATTGACGTTTGTACGTATTACTGTTTTTTACACTAGACCAAATACATAAATACGTTAAAAAAAAGTTTGCATTTTAACCCTTTAGTTTTAATTTTTTGACTTTATTATTACATATTTCTTATCCGTAGTGCCATTACATATTCTGTGAAAATTTTAACTGGCTATCTATTACGGTTCAAAAGATACAGCCGTTAAAAGGTAGGACAGACGGACAGACAGCGTAGTAGTAATAGGGCCCCGTTTACTCCTTTTTGGTACGGAACTCTAAAAAACAAGGTGACGTACAAAGAGTCAAAGACGACATAAAACCACTGATCTCTCATCATATTTGCCTTCTTAGTCATGCGAAGAGTTTACCGTTTGAGGAAACTTTGAATAATAATGCTGAGAATACTTTATTTACCCTTATTATCACATGATTCAGAAGAATGGTATCGGGAACCCACATCCGGTATTCACAACTTTCGCCAAAATGAACGGTTCTTTTAAAGCAGTGTTTTTCAACCTTTTTAATGACGGGACCCCTTCGTATGAAAACCATTTTCGCAACCCCTACCCTGCACAGTTTATAATCTGTATTTTATTAGGTATATTAGAAATATCAAATACCGGCTTCTATATCTGGTTGTTAATATCTATTTAAGTATGTATTTAAAACTATATATGTATGTATATCAGTCTCTGGCAGCCATATCACAAGCTTTGCTTAGTTTGGGGTCAGATGACCGTGTGTGCAAAAATGTCCCAAAATATTTATTTATTTTATTTTATTTATAGCAGAGACTGTTTGGCGAACACGAGGTGAAAAAGCTCAAAAATATACGTGTCTCTGACAATAAGTAGTATTCAACGCAGGATAAGCGATTTATAGCCAAAACAGATACTCATCATATTATAAACTTTGTTTTTCTTTTTTTTTACTGAGCTTTCGGGATCCCCTGTGACTCATTTAGAGAGGCTTCGCGACCCCCCAGGGAGTCGCGCCCACACGTCGAAAAATACTGTTTTAAAGTATAATAACTAGCTTAAATAGTATGTTCTTAAATCTTTCGGTGCGCCTCGTGATCAAAATGTTTTTCTGGCTCAACGTATCTGTGGTTGCTGGTAGATAATCAGTTAGCATCCTCAAGGCCGGCTTCAATAATTCGAAACTAACAACTTTTGTTCCACGATTTATCAAAATACGCTAAAAAATACCAGCTGTTTCATATATTTTGTCGGGAGTGAAGGACTTTTTGTATGGAACGGCAGATTTTTTATCGCTGAACGAAAACAAAAAGCTAAAAAACAAGATTTAAAAAAACCACGAATTCTGATCATTTTCGCAAGGTTTTTGAACGTAAAAGTAGCAGTAAAACACTGTTTTAAACTATCACGGTAGTTCACTAAAGTTATATGATTATTTACGGGATATTTACCGTGGTAAGGTTGTGGAATGAGCTCCCGAAAAAAGCAGGTACCCGATATAATTCACTGAAATATTAACAGATAATTGTTTTGATTCAACTTTTTATAATTTTGCAGGAGATAGAGTAAACAAACGAATGAAAGTATATCAGTCTCTGGCAGCCATATCACAAGCTTTGCTTAGTTTGGGGTCAGATGACCGTGTGTGCAAAAATGTCCCAAATGTCCCAAAGATAAACCGACCAAGTGCTAGTCGAGCTCGCGCACTGAGGGTTCCGTACCACCACAAAATTCAATAACGAAATTACCAGTTATAACTTGGTAACGAATAGAAACTTGTCACTGACTCGCAATTGGTCATTATTTATTATTTGTTGTTATACTTTAAAGTGTGTAGTATAATCATGCCAAGTTTGACGCTTGTACGTAATTATGACCATTTTTACATTAGAGCTAATACAAAAATACATTGATAAAATACGTTTCTTGTATCGGGCGGGACCCCCCGTTTCTTTTGACTTTTTTATTATTCCTTAGTTAATCCACCGTAACATTACACATTTGTAAAAATTTCAATTGACTAACTATTACGGTTCGAAAGATACAGTAGTTTAAAGGTAGGACGGACGGACGGACGGACGGACAGACAGACAGACAGACAGACAGACAGGCAGACACAGCGACAGACAGACAGACAGACAGACAGGCAGGCAGACAGACAGACAGACAGACAGACAGACAGACAGACAGACAGACAGACATACAGACAGACAGACAGACAGACATCGTAGCACACTTAAAGCTGTTTTTTAGTTTCTAAACTGATATCCTATGTTAGAAACTTTCCTAAGTGCAGACATATACCTTAGTTCTATGATAATATCTCGAACTCACAAACCTTAGCTTGTGGACATTCGAGTGGTGTGCACACATTTAACATGCTAAGTGGCATAGTGAGTCGTTAGACCGGTCGTCGACCCCGAGGTGTGCAATTTGATTCTTGTCCTTACATCACCAAAACAACCGTTTTTAATGTTTTTACGAAAGATCCGCCGCCACGTCCGTTTGTAATGCGAGACCGGTCTGACTTTAAATAACTATAAAACACGATTTTGGAATTGGGTCATACGCGGACGAAAGGTGTGGAATTTTCTCGAATATTACTACAATGATATCACTTTACAAAGCTTTTATTTATTATTTTACTTGCCCTGATAGTTTGGGTCAAATCTGGTAACTGAATTTAAAAGTTATACTCAACCGATTGAGCCGTAATTTTGCACACTTTTTTTATTTCTTTATTTAGGTATGTTGGGGAATTTTGCCATCAATGGCATGTTACTCCCATCATATCTTAAACTAAATTTACAGTGAACTAACTAAATACTAGTATACAAACAAATATTTTGGATGATAATGTCTGGTTAGCTGAGTGGCGTCATTCTAAATTCAATATGGTGGACTCCCAAAGATGGCGGACCAGTTATTTTTATGCACCTGCATGATATGGGTATTAAATGAAAAGATATATAAAATTACGTCACACTAAATTCAATATGGAGGACGCTTACAAGCTTGTTATTTTTTTTATTATATATATGATTTCAGGCATAGCAACAGATTTTTGTCACGAGACTTAAGTATATGTGTTGACTGTTGAGTGATCCAATTCCTCAAAGATTATAAAATAAACTAACTTTGTAATAGACATTATTACTATTATTAATATATTAATAGGCTAGCGTTTGACCGCCAACTCGCCTGACGTTAAGCGAGTTAATGTTTAGTTAATGTTTCATACAAATTTTCGGCCCTTTCATAAAATTCCTTTTTCAGCGGATTTCTACTCCCCATAAAGAATTTACTTGCTAAATTCCAGTTTCGTAAGGTAATTAAAACCTTAAACCTTAAGTTTTTGAACGTAAGATTTTAGCTTGTAGTCGATAAACTACAGTGAGACAAAAATATAATATTTTCATTCAATATTTTTTAGTGTTTTTGCACCGGTCAAAGCTAAAAATATTAGACCGAGTAGGTATAGGGTACAAAGTCATCCCAGTAGTCGTAAAAGTTTGATCCGTCGCTTTCAATGTTAGATTTGAGGAGGTCGAGTGTATAAATTCGCGAACAATGAATAATACTTAAATATCAATAAAAAAATATTGGCATACGCTATTATTGTAATGACTTATATTCATCAGCTGGCCATAAATAGTATACTGGAGAGTCTGGAGGCCATAAAAGGCCATAAAACAATCTGGGTGTCTTCAAATCACGAGTGAATCGGTTTCTTCTAGGCAAGCGTGCTCCAACGTAGACCGCATCATCGCTTGGCATCGGGCGTGATGGTGGTCAAACGCAAGCCTATTAATTATATAAAAAAATCACAAGCCATAAATACCTTACATTGTATTTTCAAGTGGCCAATTGGCTTGCCGTTTCTTCCACATTATTAATTACACCACTAGTAAGCGACCTACTTTTCCGTCGAGGTGGCTAAACGATGGAAGTAAAATATTCCAAGGGACGCTGTCAGTTTTGCTTAGAAAACACGATGGTCGCGCCACAAATAAGGCTCTACTATATCCAAGCAAAGTATATTATTATACCATGGCTATACTCAACTTTACAGGTAAGAAGGTCGCAACGTACAAGTAATTTTACGGACGAAAAGCTTCTGGATGATAATATGAATTTCTGGAAAACTAATTTCACTTGCAATTATTTTCTACGTATATAAGAGTTCAACGCACGCTCGCGGTATATTAGTCGAATTTTCATAAATAATTTATCAATAAAATAACGGCCTAACTTAAAAACTTTTAGCATTGATTGACTCAAGTTATTCGTTAACTCAAGTACTTGAGTTAATCAATGCTTAAAATTGCTTTGACTCGTTTTTTACTAGCATTTATTCAATTTGCCCTGTTAGTATGTATGTTGTAGTTTGTATGTATGTATGTTCGTATGTGTGGGACAAATCTTGCAGGTGAATTTTAGACCAGTTGCCCTCAACCGATTGAGCTGAAATTTGGCATACTTCTGTAAATTTGGTGACAATGCAATGTTATGGTGCCAACGAGCTGATCTTATGATGGAGACAGAAGGTGGCCATAGGAACTCCTAAACGAAACTACGTCACCCTGTCGAGCAAAAAGAATACAATAGCGACCGTCGAGTTTGGGTTCGTTGAATTTGTCTTCCCAAGCACTTTGGTCCTAGATGATAAATTCAATATGGCGGACGCCCCAAGATAGCGGGCAAAATTTTCTTATCTAGCATCATGATATGGGTATCAAATGCAAGGGTTGGTTGAGAAGAATATGAAAAGGCTTGTTAATAAAAAGTTTTATTTAATTTATTAATAAAGTTTATTCTCGCTACAGTTTCCGTCAGTGACAGTCTATATATTAGGCTATCAGACTGTTTTTTTATTGTCTTATAAAAAACAGGCCTTAAAGCCAAAAGCCGAAAACAAAATTAAGATGTGTGTTCAAATTTTAGGATGATATAAGGGTTTTAATATCTTGCTAGACAGAGCACACTATGTTTACGAATGCCGACACATGTAGGTACACCATACAATCTCCATACTGACACTTACCTTGCGGGAATGGGACAAAACATCCCTTCCTAATCCGACCACAAACTTTAAACGCTTATATCTCAGAACTTTATTAGCCAATTTAAATAGTTTCTTCAGTAATTAACTTTTAAGTATATTTTTCACCAATTCTGTTATTTTATACAAATCAAACACCTGTCCGATAGATTATTCCATAGTTTTTCCGATACCGCCCTGTGATATACCACAACGATGCTATATATGGAGGCTCTTCTCGTCCGCAGTCGCTTTCACATTATCGAAGATATTTATAATCACGTCACTAACCCAGCGATCAGACCATCCTTGGGGGGTTAGACAAAACTCACTTTCTGTTAGCGTTAACGCCTACGGAAAGATGAAATTGTAAATGTCAATGTCATTTTCATACAATTTTATCTCATACACGGAGTTCTTTAAAAGTTTACCACGAACGAAACTTGTTGTATGGAAAGGAGAATGTTGACCAAACGCAACTACCAAATGGGATACTCACCAAACGGGATGTACCCAAATATTATTGCCTAAACTGTAATTTTGAACGACTTCTAAACTCGATCACAATTTAAAACGCCAATCATTCTCAAAATATCTGCTCGCAAACGACCATAAAATTAATCCAATCACAGCGCATTGTCAATCAAAGAGCGATTTCACTCCAAATTCCATGCCTGCCTGACGCAAATAAATAATTGCTTTTTCACATTTCTTAACATCCGAATGCTCCGAACTGGAGTGGTTCCTGACACCGATCTTGAATGGATGTGGGTCTAACACGAACAGGGGTCTACTACTATCTCTCAGGTCTTTATTTGATAGTTCTTGTCAGTATTAGCGCCGCGCGCACCGGCAAGAAAACAGAAAAAGAAAACGAAAAAATATTGGGAACTTTATTTTTTGTAATAGGCTTGTGTTATTAAATTTCTGGTATACTGTTTCAAATGTTTTAAAGTCTTTTTGTGCTGATATATTTTACTTTGGCGATTAAAAAAAAACTATTGTTTATACATAGTTTTAATTTTTTTCGTTCTATTCGATTCGAAATATTTATTTCTAATATATTATGTACGCAAATTTTAGAGGAGACAAACACGCCTAACTACTTTAAAGTCGAGGGTGTTTTCGTCAAACCGGGTTCTTCAAATTACGGACACACTAAACACCTCGTTTCACTCGCCATTGAATTCTAGTATATCATCAAATATACGTACCTACTCATATAAGACTAATTTATACAGCGTGAAAATGTAAATCATTCAATTATAGGTATCTTGAAACTGCTTATCTATGAATCATGCCATCGCAAATAGAACCCTAATTACTAAATTATACGGTAATTGTTCGCTAATCCAATTAGTTCAGTAATCGAGTGCTCTAATAGTCGCGTGCAGAATTATTCGACCCAATTCAACTATTTGAAATAGTTCGCTTTCGTTTAGTCACTAAGCGTGTGGTCACCATACATCATCATCACACATCATTTTCTTTATATTCTGTTTCTAGATTTTAACTTGACACCAATTTTGAATTATTTTTCCTGTACGTAAAGAATGTTACCATAAAAATATAAGTACATTGCATACATTCAGGTTAATAACAGTAAATAATAGAAAAGAAACTATTAGATGTAAACAAGATAATATTATGTAGTTTTTTTTTATTTTTTATATTAGGTGATGCATAATTTTGCCCCATAAAATGCGTAGACACTGCCAACAGAACTGTCCATTTTGTGGTCGTAATTCCCCTCGGTGGAGTTGTAACCACAGACTAAAGAATAATTTCTAGTCCATTAGGCATTTTCTTCAAGTTAATGCGTCGTAAATTCTAGTCTATAAAATGATATTATGTCTAAATTATTATTATGTAGTTTAGTGCCGTTGTAACTTATCAGTGTGTACGAGTCACAATGCAACTGGCATTCCGATGTTATCGAATCTTGTTGAATCATTCAGCAGCGAAAAACTTTTAGTTTTTGGGTTTAATCGTGGACATGGTCTTTTTTCTGAACGGTTAATTGTTCTTCGGCTGGTTA
This sequence comes from Agriopis aurantiaria, assembly GCA_914767915.1. NCBI lineage: Eukaryota > Metazoa > Arthropoda > Insecta > Lepidoptera > Geometridae > Agriopis > Agriopis aurantiaria. The sequence goes on from OU611994.1 coordinate 14,327,076, forward strand.
AGAATGAAAGTGAAGTCTAATGTGGCATACTAGCGGAGTTCACAAGGCTTTGCTCGCGTGTTAATTAAAGCAGAAAAAACTACTTAAAAAAATCTTAATTATAAACCAAGATTTTACCAAAAGTAAGACCCTTTTTACCCTGCCGTTCCCTCAGGGGATGATTTTCGAAAAATTTACTTGCATATTATTTGCTTTTTCTTAGGACCTACGTTTCATCACGAGGCGTTTAATAATTTAGTAAATTAATAAATTTTGCGCCTTATTTCATACTATTATTTTTAACCGACTTCAAAAAAGGAGGAGGTTCTTAATTTTGAGACTATTTTTTGTGTTTGATACGCGATTACTCCGCCAATTTTGATTTGATTTTGATGGTACATTTTTTTGTTTGGTAGGGGTCAGAGGTGTTTTTTTTCCGAAACTGATTCATCGCGACATCCCTTGCGAAGCTTATAGACCACAGCCGTCCGTATCCCATTGCTAATAGCTCTTTCAAAAACCATAACAATCTAATACAATTATGGAAAAAAATATAAATTATTATAAAATTATAATTATTATTATTTAAATAATTATAATCATTTAAATAATAATCATTGTTATTATTTAATTATTATTATTTAATAATCATTATTATCATTATTAAATAATAATCATTATTATTATTTAAATAATAATAATTATTATAAAATATTATTATAAATTATTTTGGGGACCAAGAGCCCAACGAATATGTAAAGACCTATCAGGGCGACTGGTCGAAGCAACTCGTGACCAAAATGCTGGCCTTTATTTAGGATTTAAATTTAGATTTTTTAAGATAGTTTTTATTTTAATTGTAATTTTTATTGAATAAATAAATACATACACTTGTCACTAATAAAATTATACGATTAACTATTGATTTTGTCAGTTTTCTAAGTACGTTTTGTTAAGGGATATCTTATTAACGTTATCCTTTCCATTACCTATCTCCATAATCATTATTAATAATACCCGTTTAATATTAACTAGAAGTGCAAACTGTAAACTTTAATAAACGTCAATTTATTACCAAATTATAGCTCTTCAACGGGAATTCAATGCGTTTTTGTGATTCATCAACGCCGCCGACAATCGGATTAAATTAAATGCAACTTGATAGATGGTTCATTAAAATATCTGCATATCTTTATTTTGCTGAAACAGGTTTGTGTTTGTGCACCTGTCAATTATTTTATACAGTATCGCCTACATTCTTATAGATATACACGTAACAGGGAGGTATTCAAGGCGAGGGCGGGGGTAAATCATACTAATATTATAAATGCGAAAATGTGTCGGTTTATTGGTTTGTTTATTTGTTCCTCTTTCACGCTGCTACAGATCGACGTGATTTTTTTGCATAAAGATGGTGACATATTTTTGTTCCTAGGGAAAAGACATGCAGGTGAAACTGCGGTGCGTAGCTATTATAGAATAAATAATTATAAAACATAATAATATAATCGTATATTTTGTTTTATTACCACGTTTAATTTTTATTTGCCACTAGCAGCGTTTTCTCTCAGTATGACTCCAAATCCATCCACCCGCTCAAGTTGAATGACAAACATATGTACACACAGACACACACATATATTCGGCTGGTTTAAAAATTTGTTCCAAAAGAAGGACAAAAACGTGGTAAGTACTCATGTTAAAATTATTTTTTACCGCCTCTTTATAAAGTGAGCACAGAAAGTGAGTAGCCAACCTTTGACAGACCTTTATAGCCTCCTGAAAATCTGTAACATAGCTCAAGAAAGTCTAAAAAATAACCTAGCTGAACCCTATTATTAAACAACTTCAAACAAGGTAGGGGTTCTCAATTCGTTTTTATTTGAAAAAAATACCTCAAAACTACATCATGTAAGAACCGTTTGATCCAAACTATTGAACCGATTTGAATCGACCCGATTCAATAGTTTGGTTTTTAAATCAAAATAACTAGAAGTTTTTGTTATGTAATCGTATTTGCGTAGGTTTTTTATACTGTTAATTTATTTACAATTTCTCTACTTACAATAGGCATGTGTCGTCATGTTTAATTTATTACAAATAACCGGCTTAGCGAGGAATATAACTAAATACATGACACATACTGAAAAAATAATTTAAATTGGCTGATAAATCTCTGAGATATGAGCGTTTAAAGTTTTAGGCGGGGATAGGGAGGGAATGCTCTATCCCTTTCTCACAAAGCGTGTGTTAGTATAGCATTTGTATGGCGCTCCTGAGCCGTGACGTCACGGCTCAGTATAGTGCGCTCTCTGTCTAGCATGAAATTTAAATGCTTATATCTGCTTGTATCTTATTTATTTTTGAACTAATTTTAATTTTGTTTTCGTTGATGGGCTCTATTTATGATCAGCTTTTTTATGAGGTAATAAAAAAATATTATTTATCATGCCTATTTCCAAACTTGAGCTATTGTGAATTCACTATCAACATTTGCTTAAGTGGTCGTAATGGATACCCACTTTGAAAAGATTCTTAAGAACGTAAAGCACTTTGTCCGTATTATTCTGACATTTATACCATTCAAGCTATTCCAGGATCCCTAAGTGCTTTAACCCCGTTAAAAGCTTAAAGAAATAAATAAACAGGACTATGTAATTCTATGAGGACTATTTTAATATTACAAGACTGCAATTAAAGTTTCCTTAGGGCTGGTTTCACTTTTTTGTCTGTTTAAGTCTGCCAGTGTGGCAGATCTAGGCTTAAAGATTGGGGGCAAAATGCTGATAATAAAGTTTATTATTCTAGATATTGGGTGATGCTTTATAACTAGATAGTGCCTACAGTTTTTTTTTATTGACCCAAAATTTTGCCAGGATTATCTCACACGTACTGTATTATAATATTACAATATGCAAAGAGGTTTGATTACGTTTTCCACAAAAAGACGAATGCACTGCAACCAATGCAATGAGGTTATGTTAGAGTACAGAAACAAAAAAAAAAACGGTGGCTTGATGTCTTACGATTAGCTGATAGTTACAAGCCATTACATGGCGACAAGGACTTTTAAACCCACAGATCTACTTTTAAACCCTAGTCAATAGGGTATAAAAAGTCCTTGCCCATGCAAGGACTTTAAAAAAACATTTAATGATGGCCATCCATCATTAAATGTTTTTTTTTCGATGTTTGATTTTCAGGCTACGATAATAATGAAAATATATGAATTTTCGCGAATAGTTTTCCTGCCTTTAAATTCTTAAACATAACACATTAAACGACTTGTACAATGTACTCGGCAAATGGGTCAACCACGTGAAGCCAAAAGCCCAATAGCGGAAAAAATACCGCAAAATAATTATGTATCTACATTCTTACGTGAATATTGATGTCTGCGAAACTTAATATACAAGTCTTGGCAACAACTGATCATTTTTATGGACTCACGCCACATTTTCACGTTCATCCATAAAAGCTTCTGTTGCCGGCCTATGCAGTACCTAATGTACTATTAATTAATCAGATCAGATCCGACGTAGCAGTATTTTTCTTTTTTTAGCTTAAGTAAAATAAAGAAGTTTGCATATCTCCTCCCACTAGAGTCGGTGCTACAATTATTTATAAAATGTACTCGTTAAATCTAGATTCGATTTGAGTACGAGTTGCGGTGGGCGGTGTGAGAGACTGAGTGCTAATTGGCACCTAGCCACTATAAATGGAGCCGTGCGAACTTCTATTGCATTTTTATGTAAATTTCCAAGACTCAACGTGGTTCGACACTGTGCTAAATTAACAAAACTTAAGGGTGCTGGAAAATTCAAAACAAAATTTTCCTAAATTCTGATATGATCCGTCATGTTATGCGTTTAAATTAATGTACAAGAAGGGCAGGCACAAAACCATTCATTTAATACTTTATTGCACATTGCAACTAATGTAGGAAAGCACAAATGGAGAACTAAATGCTAAGTATTTTCTACCAGTCATCAGCACCGGCCGTAGCTAGTAGAGCGAGAGGAGCGGTCGCTCTAGGCGCCAGGTATTAAGAGGCGCCAAAATGCGAAGAGCGAAAAAAATATATATTGATGGCGCCTCGCGCCTCGGTACAGACGTGGCAAGCGACGGGCACACTTGTGTTGTTTAGACAGTAAAAAACGTTGATGTGGAAATTGTTTATATCGTGAATTTAGCACATAGAATACTTTTATGCCGGTATCAATTCCTGTAAAATAAAAATTAAAAGAAAGATACCTCGCTCTACCCTGATCAATAGCACCAGCTACCGGATTAGCAAGTTGAAGTGCAAGTTGAAGCAGTGGGCAGGGCACATAGCACGCAGAACAGATGACCGATGGGCCGAAATGTTCTCGAATGAAGACCACGGACTGGTAAGCGCAGTGCAGGACGTCCATCCACAAGATGGACGGACGATCTAAAAGAGACCGCAGGAAACGCTGGATGCAGGCCGCTTCCAACCGACCCATTTGGAGATCGATGGGGAGGCCTATGTCCAGCAGTGAGCGTCCTACGGCTGAAATGATGATGATGATGAACCTGATCAAAGGCTAGGGCCGGCACTGCCAGTCATCCAAGGTTGGAAGGAATAATAAATGTAGACGTGCATCTAAAACAGACAATTATGCATTCTCTAGGTAGAGTCACAATTTTAGAGCCGCCAAAAAGTTGTATTGGATAGTGGTGCACATTTTTATTAAAACGAATAAACGATTTTGAACGAGAATTGAATTTCATAATACCAATAGAGAGCCATTCAATATAATAATATTTGAATAATATATGATGGACTCTTCGTGTGGAAGCCAGTACCGATCTTACCGATCTTGTAAAACCTCTCAATCTCTCAACTGGCCAATCAACACGTCTGTCGACTTATCTACACAAACCTCGTTCAATTTCCTAACAAATAAGGCAACTTGGTCCTTTTACAAGAATAGAAAATAGTACTGACAATCCAATCTGACACTGCCATTTCGGTTTCCTGAACGTTTCATAAAAGGAGCACGATTTTACGATGCAATTGCTCGATTCCATGTGTACTAAATCGATAATCGAATAATAAATCGATAAGAGAGCCTGTGGACTTATTATCATATTTAATTAAGAAGGACCGGTTTAGATTGTAGACCAATTGCAACCGAATTGTGCTTATTCGAATCAGGTTTTCTATCGTTGAAGATTGCTGATAAAGTAATTGTATTTGGAATAGGCAGCTCAAAGATTTTATCGGCAATCGTTTAGCAGGAACAGTAACACCTCAATCGATTTATCAATGATCGAGTATAACAGCTCATTTAAAATTAATCTGAAAAACTCTCGTCTTTGGTTTAAAAAAGAAAAGGTAGGTAATCAACAATCACTTAGGTTCCCAGTATAAAAGCACATAATATAACGAAATTAATTACCAGCCCAGACAAGTATAAATAGCATTACAGGGTGAGGGCCCATTATTCACTCGGTGTCCAGGCTAAATAGATGGAGATAAATACCTAATTGGTACTGGCGCCCAGCAACGTGCCGCGGCCTTTCGCACCATCATTGCACCTCGTTGGCACTTAGAAGAATAGTGACCTTTATTATTATTTTCTTTAAAAAGTTTGTGCGTAGATCCGAACTTTTTTCTGACAGAAATTAAGAAAAACCATTAAAGAAACGAGGGAGGTATGATTTTTTTTAATTATGATTTTAGGGCTCTTTTTTTTATTCGGATTAGGCGACATAAGTATTAGTTGGATCATATCAAGGACGTAAAAAACCTAATGGGGTTTTAAAACGACCTTGGATTACATTTACCGATGAATGAACTAAGAATGAATAATTTTTCTTTTTTCTACAGTATCATAATCAGGAGTACCTAATAACGGGGGTAAAATACTATAATTAAAAATTAAAACTGTTTTGATTACGTTTGTTTATATTTTGGTAGAACTAAAAATCTGGAACATTTTCTTGCTGTAAACTATAAAACTAACTCACCTAATACAACACAACAGAACGCTACTCTTGTTTTTTGCTCTATCGATAACTGCATATAAAGACAAATCGCTCTACTACCGGATAAGCGACACAAACTCAATTTTATTTTCTTAATAATTAAATAGCAATTTAACACATAAGTCATTAAATAACTGGTATAATCAGGGCTGGGCAAAATACATGCTTTGCTTTAATTGAAATACAAATAAAATAATACTGCATCGCAAGTAATTAAAATACGAAATACAAAATACTTTTAAGTAAGGTATTTAAAATACAAAATACAGTATTTTAGCTATTTGTAATTGAATTACGAAATACAAATTACAAAATACAAAATAAGTAATCTAGACCAGCACGGGCTGAAAAGCACGGGCTCACTCCATCGCCACCGTTGTCCGGCATCGTAGACGACGTACATGCAGATTTTGATCATCCGTCGCGACAAACTTTAATAATACAATTTATATTCTACACAGAACAGAAGCTTTATTTATTCCGTGAAAAAACTAAAAACCAACCGTTATGACTTAACATCTTAGTTTGACATTGACAATTTGACGTAATTTTTTTGCGTTTAGTTGGCCAATTTTGACGTACAGTCATAGCGTACAGTATAAATACAGGTGCAGTGTAGCCAACTCTAATAGCTGCTTTAACATCATTATAATCTCACCTCGCACTCACACTCACGATCGCTAAACGAAGGCTTAATGTATTTTAATGTTAAAATGTATTTTGAAGCCTCAAGTATTTGAAACACTAATTACAAAATATCTCGGCGTCAGGTGTTTGAAATACGAATTACAAATTACATTTTAAGGAAGTAATTAAAATACAAATACCAAATACGTATTTGTATTTCAATTACGTATTTTAATTACAAGTAATTCAAATACTGCCCAACCCTGGGTATAATGCACAAGACATTGTGTCCTCGCGTGTTCATTGAGCTACCGCGGACTAAATACATTGTATATATGAATAAAAATACGAAGATTAAAATACAAAACGTACGCGAAGAGAAATGAAGCACGTTTAGCTCACCTACTTTTATATTTAAAAAAATGTCATTGTATAAGTAACTAGCTACGCGGCCGGATAAAACGATTTCCATTCATAATAGACTAATCACGATAATTGAATGTTCATTCTAATTAACTAAATTTCTGCAGTAAAAAGCAGATCAGTATGTACTTAATTGGTTTTGTGTGAGCTTATCTGCGTAATTAAATCTTTTTTGAGAGTTTGGTGAAGTAGCGAGATGCAACAGAAAGTTGCCACTTTGTAATAAGATACAAGAAAGATAAAACTAGCTGAACTGGCATATTTAGGCAAAATATTACACCGTGAAAAATTAGAGGCAACTTCAGTTGTTTTTTTTTCTATCGAGATGATTTCATGTAATCATGTTTCCCAGGTGATAAATTGTAATAATTATTATAGAACCAAAAAACACATATCCAAAAACAAGATCCCTGTCTTCGCTAACTAATGAGATACACAAAAAAACTGCATTTTGATCAACATACGCTCTTAACATCTGAAATCTTCGGAATTTTTCAGCTCGTAAAGAGTTTGATAAAGTGTGATACGATCGCACTGATAACGTTTAAAAGTATTTTCAACCGGATCCCAAAAAGAAAGTTCTCCTTTCTTTTATATTTCTCAACTGTTTTTCATTTCTGTGTGTTTGTAACGCGACATCAACGCCTATTATAAACCGATTGTAATGATTGGTACCACAGATCTGTGGATTGGTACCAATTTCATCATCATCATCATCATCATTTCAGCCGTAGGACGTCCACTGCTGGACATAGGCCTCCCCCATCGATCTCCAAAAGGGCCGGTTGGAAGCGGCCTGCATCCAGCGTTTCCCTGCGGTCTCTTTTAGGTCGTCTGTCCATCTTGTGGGTGGACGTCCTACGCTGCGCTTACCAGTCCGTGGTCTCCATTCCAGAACCTTTCGGCCCCATCGGCCATCTGTTCTGCGTGATATGTGCCCTCCCCACTGCCATTTCAACTTACTAATCCGGTGGGCTATGTCGGTGACTTTCGTTCGTCTACGGATCTCCTCATTTCGGATTCGATCTCGTAGAGAAACCCCGAGCATAGCCCTCTCCATAGCTCGTTGTGCGACTTTGAGCTTGCTTATGAGGCCCATAGTGAGAGACCACGTTTCAGTGCCGTATGTCATCACTGGTAACACACACTGGTCGAAGACTTTCGTCTTAAGGCACTGAGGTATTTTGGACGAGAAGACGTTGCGTAGTTTACCGAACGCTGCCCAGCCGAGTTGGATTCGCCGATTGACCTCTTTCTTGAAGTTGGACCTACCTAGTTGGACTGTTTGTCTCCCAACAGGTGGGCCTTAAAATGAACATGGACAAGACAAAGGTTATGTCAAATATCCATGTTGTGCCCACCCCAGTATCAGTTGGGAACTCAGTTCTTGAAGCTGTTGACGCGTACGTCTACCTAGGACAAACAGTCCAACTAGGGTACCAATTTAATTTAAAGAAAATATTTAAACTCCAAGGGTAGAAAATTGAGGGATGTATCCCGTTTATTCAGCCACTTCGTTATTTTTTAGGGTTCCGTACCACAAAAGGAAAATACGGAACCCTTATAGGATCACTTCGTTGTCCGTCTGTCTGTCCCTCTGTCTGTCCCTCTGTCTGTCCGTCTGTCTATCCGTCTGTCTGTCCGTATGTCTGTCCCTCTGTCTGTCCGTCTGTCTATCCGTCTGTCTGTCCGTATGTCTGTCCGTCTGTCTGTCCGTCTGTCTGTCCGTCTGTTAAGACCCTTTTTCTCAAGAACGCGTAAAGGTATCAAGTTGAAATTTATACTAAATACTTGGATCTACGGTTTCTTTCGGATGTAAAAAAATAAAAGTTGCAATTCAACGCAATCAAAAGATATGAACGTTTATGTCGCATATTTTGCGATTTCACAGGGGAATCAAAACCTATAGGGTCCTTCCCGTTGACCTAGAATCATGCAATTTGGCAAAAAGCAAGGTCTCATAGCACATATATAAGAATAAATCTGAAAGTTACAAATTTGAAGTTATGTCATTTAAAAATAATAATTTTGTTATTACAAACTTACATTTTGTAGTTGGAACGTATGGAAGAACCTTATAGTCAACTACAAAGTTAAGTTTGTCTTTAAATATTTCAACTGCAGATAGCTTTTTTTTTTGGACTCGTACTCGTACTTGTTCGTTTTTTTTTGTAGTAATGTGTAATAGAAGCACATAACCTTTTAACAGTTTTATAGCATTTTCTGAATTTTTGACTTCATCATCATCATCATCCACAGCCTTCCTTATCCCACTGCTGGGTATAGGCCTCTCTCTTGCTCACTTTTGACTTACCAGAAGATAATTCAGAGATTATGTCCAATGGTCTAATCTCAACAAATGGTGGGTCATTATTTCACAGCATACAGTATAAAGTTTTGATTTGCGTAACACCGCACAAGATTCATTTCCTGCGTGCGTTCAGACGTGGTCTACATAACATCAAAGGCAGTGCAGGAAATAACGACAAATTCACATAGTTAAGCTATTTATATTATGGTGGAGAAGAATGGAGTAAATTAAGAACCTGCGGTCGGCGCAGAACGTTGACCGCCAATGTGGTTAAGAAAAAAATAATGAGCAATTTGTTTAAAAGTTTCGTAAATTGAGTACAAATGAGTCATCATCATCATCAATTCAGCCATATGCCGTCCACTGCTGGACATAGGCCTCCCCTATCTATCTCCAAAAGGGCCGGTTGGAAGCGACCTGCATTCAGCGTTTCCCTGCGGTTTCTTTTAGGTCGTCGGTCCATCTTGTGGGTGGACGTCCTACGCTGCGCTTACCGGTCAGTGGTCTCCATTCGCGAACCTTTCGGCCCCATCGGACATCTGTTCTGCGTGCTATGTGCCCTGCCCGCTGCCACTTCAACTTGCTAATCCGGTGGGCTATGTCGGTAACTTTCGTCTACGGATCTCCTCATTTCTGTTTCGATCTCGTAGAGAAACCCCAAGCGTAGCCCAAACACATAATAAATGAGTGCATACCTTTTTTTTTATAATACTTTTAACAGCGAGAACTAAGTTTACTATTTAAATAGATAATTATTTTAGCACATCAAAACAAAAATAGCTTAATAAAAATAGCTCTGTTAATTCTCCTTTTTTTTTTATTCAAGTATATTTTCAAATAAATAAGTTCTATTCTTATCATTGACAATGTGTATCCGTAATAAATCAATAAATCAATAATCCGTAATATAATAACAACAGCTAATAATATCGGCCAAAATATTTTTTTGTTAAACGGCATTCAACTACTGCCTTCTTCTAAACATTAATTTACGACTTGGTTACAACGCAGTTAGCTAAAGGAATGCAGTTGTACTGGAGGCACTGTTATAAAAAAGTTGATAAAATTATGAATAATTTTGCCCCCCCCCCCCCAAAACACCTAGCAATTCCATACATTCGACTCAATTTTTCGATTTGATTCCTTCGAACCCGTGTTCGTTCGTTCGAAAATGACCCTCACCCCCCCCCCCCCCCCCCCCCCCCAAATGAAATCCTGGATCCGCCCCTGGGTCTTATGCCTCTTTTTTAAACTTATTACGTCTCTGTTCTTCTTCTTTCGAGTCGATGTTCCGTAAAATAAATTATAATTTTATTTTCAAATTAAGTTTCTAGACCAAAATTTGGCCACCCCAATGGCACTCTCCGTGGCTTCATTCAGGTCGTCTAGTGTGCAAGTTGTAGGTCACGTTGCACACTCCATCAAGCGTGACATTGTCTGAAGGTTCACATGGAGTGCACGGAAGGAGCCTCCCCGAGTGTCGTTTAACTGATAGTACTTAAATCACTAGAACGCCTGGCGCACCCTGGACGGTCAGTGCCTATTGCTTCTTGCACTGACTGACTAATCCCTCCACCACGATGTTTCGTACCAAAACGTCTCTGTTGAAGTGCTACCTCCTATTGTACGTACAACGCCGCGCCGTCGAAATCAAGTTAGAACGCGCGGACCTAAAATCAAGTTAGAACGCGCGGACCTAAAATCCCGGACAGGGAAGTGAAGAAAAATATTGGAAGAACTAGAAGAAGACTATAACATTATATTATTATAATAATTATATCGTCGTTATAACTCACAGACTATATTATAAAGCAACTACCTAACTTTCATAGTATCTAAGTCAGTACTACGTTCAACACTTCAGGCTTCCCGTGCACATGGTGCATGTAACTGCGCCGAAATATCGAAAGCTCATTCCACAACCTTACCACGGTAAATATCCCGTAAATAATCATATAACTTTAGTAGGTAAGTATTACGTTTGTATGAAAATCAAACTTGAGAGTATATTTATTTAATCAGGATGATATACAATAACTTGGTACCATCGAACTGATTTGATGATGGAGCCAAGACGTGGATAGTAAAGCTCTCCAATGGCTACTAGTAAACCCCTCGAGTTTGGGATTATTTTGGTAAGTTTTAATCAGTCGTATACCAAAAGTTTCACTATCAACCCCCGGGAAGCTCTATCATTAGACCCTAGTCACCAAGTTTATTGACCCCTCGAATTTGGGATCCTTTGAGTCCATCTTAAATATTAAAATAAAGCAATCTCGTGATTTAACCCTCATAATTTTATTTATAAAATTATACATAAGTATTTGTTTTAAATGGCACATCAAAATTCAAATTATTAAACTCCCGCGTAAACGGTCCCTTTGGCATTTATGGGGCCACGTGACATTAGTGGCGTCACACATAAGCAAACGAGTGCTTCTCGCCATACAATTGTTACTTCTATTTACTTTTGTGTGACGTCATAAGGACATTCTTTCTACATAGTGTTTGCAGTCACGTGATTAAAGAAAATCATATTTTTAGTTTGTATTTATCTGAAAATGTATACTTGATTTTTTAGTTTTTATTAATTAAATTATTTAAAAAAATATCTTCGTGGATTACACCAGCATGAATTATATTTTTAATACAATCAAATACCCTATTTGAAACAATGGTAACGCTCGTGCGTCACACACTCATCGTCTCAGATTCAAAAATCCAATATGGCTGCGGTCTGTCAAGCGTTATACGAAAGCTGGCGACAAAATGCAGCGCACGCGCGTTGCGGTGCGTTGACCGGCGCGCCTGACCCGGGAGTCGGGGGCAAGCGGTCACCGGTGTTAGGACTCGCCTACATGTTGCGCACTATAGCCCTAGGCCTCTAGCTTTATCTGTGCCACGGCGCTGGCAGCACTGCCACAGAGTAGATAAAAAGGCATGAAATAAATAAAAAATAAAAAAAAAGTAGATAAAAAGGAGTTTTGTCGCCAATGTGAAAAAAAATTTCGCCTCCTTATATTATTTTTCTAAACTTGTGCAAGTTCGAGTTAATCTGTAATTGGTGGAGTATTGTTAATTATGTGTTCTTGAACATGCTCGAGTGTAGGCAAGTGATATAATAAGGAGAAACATGTATTTTCGTGATATTTCCAAAACTCCACAGAAGCACTTTACTAGGGTATAAGACTTTTATTTGACCATGACTTACTTTGCTTGACTCTGACTGTGACTATGATTTGTATGACGTTATTTAAATACCTTGTAAACCTAATTATTATTCCGACTATAAAGGACTCATCATCTACGGTCATGAAATAAATTAAATAAAAAATAATAAAAGTATATTTAAATAAAACACTTTGAGTTAGTGGTACCCCGCAGTTTCATCCACGATTCAAAACTTGTTTGATGGTAATTTTATTTGGTTGGAGCGGATTGAATGTGGTATCTAGGATTCTAGGTAGACTATAATTTATTTCCACCTCTGATTTCATCATAATCAAGTGAACCTGACTTGGGATAAGACTACAAAGCTGTGTGTTATTTCATAGACAACACTATCCGTTCATTTTTCCAAGATAAAAATGCCCTATCTACCTAACTACGATATATTTCTAATTTCTTCTTATTATTGTGCAAAAAATCAGTGATTGATATGTTGTAAATAAAGAACTTGCAAACCGAAGACATTTTTAGAATAATTTACAAAATTTTGTGCATATATACTAGCTACACTGCCCTGACTTACTGTGGGAGCAGTCTAAACGGGACTTTGAATTGGCATCAAGATCGTAGGCGAGGATTTCTGACCCATAACATGATTATTGGTAAATTATTACGGTATGGATCGTACACGAAGGAATTCAAACAGTAATCAGTAGATAAAATACAACGGGCTATAACTTTTCAAGCTCTGTAACTTATACCTATTTGCGTGTCTAGCGGGTAAAAGAACCGTTGATGCTTTAAACATGAGTCGGGTTTTGTTAGCCATTCGTTTAGTTTCTACCTTAAAGCTACCTATTAGGAACTTAGAAGCTCCGCCATACCCTACGCTGTCGTGTATTTACTTAGATAGGTACTTAGATATATCTATATTGCATCGATGTTGACCAAGAATGTACTTCGATAATACAACTTTTTTTTTTATGGCATTCATGGAGACAGCCTACACAAATAATAAATAAATATTCGGGACATTTTTTCACACACGGTCATCTGACCCCAAACTAAGTAAAGTTTGTGATATGGCTGCAAAAGACTGATATACATACATACGTATATAGTTTTAAATACATATTTAAATAGATATTAACAACCAGGTATAGAACAAACACAAAAGTTTATGACATAAATGTTTGTCCTAGGTGGGAATCGAATGCACGCCCCCAAGCTCAGAAGGCAGGTTCACTACCAACTGGGCCAACGCGCTATCAACTGGGCCAACGGGCTATCTAATACGTCAAATTACAATGACGAAATATTCTCAAAGCATGGAAGTAGTTTTAGGATATAAAACGTCCTTGTCTCAAAGTTAAATTAGCATGTCGGTGACGCGAACACATAGGTAGGTTTTGCTCCTACCAAAAATCGCTCACTACGGCTAAAGAAGTTTTCACTTCAAAAATAGTTTTTGGCTGGACACGGTTTGTGCATTTCTACTAATGTATTAGATGCCAGATCCGTAATAAGGCTCATAAAATTTATAAAAAATTACATACGGAGCAAGTAGTACTTTCGTACATATTATTTTCAAAAGAATATTATAATGAGACTGCGTCCACAAGTAACAATCGTGAGCATTGGACAATATCCGCGTAAGGCGCAGACTATAAATTATCGCAGGATTAAAACATCTTGCAACATTGTATTTTCTTACAAGCCAGTCGGTGCAAGCTTTGTAGCCACGCGAATGGTAGATCCAAGATTTATTGTAGTATAGCTTATCTATTGCACACACTATTTGTTATTATAAAAGCATTTATGACTAGTCTGTGGTGAGGTTAACAATTTAACATGGAGGTTCTATATGGCCAGTATGTTTTTTATTTTATTTTAATCTGTAGTCTTGGAACTTGGCACCGGCTCTTGCTATCATTGACGTTACTTTGTTGCATTTCCAGTCTAGGGCATTGAGCTATTGTGTAATTTTACGTACTAGAGGATACACCGCACTACATTGCGATATTCATTCATCCAAATTTTGGCCACTGGATCGTAATTTAAATGGACACGCATAAAAAAACATTTAAGCGAATGATTAATAATTATCAATTTAAAAAACCGATTTCACTATTCATAAATTTATATACAATTTCGTTTACTTGAATGGCATATTTTTTCCTTTAATCTCCTCTTCTTCTCTATCTCTATCTCTTCTCTATATCTCTACATAGTATAAATTAAACTCGCTTTCCGCGTCTGTCTGTCTGTCTGTATGGCCGCTAACTCCTCCTAAACCACGCAACGGATTTTGATGCGGTTTTCACCATCAGTTAGATAAATTTTCACGGAAGGTTTATATTATATAACTAGCGACCCGCCTCGGCTTCGCACGTAAATTACACCCGTGCGAAGCCGGGCGGGCGGGTCGCTAGTTATGTATAAATGGACACGTCTAATCAAAGATTTTTTCCCGTTTGTTTTGATATAATAATCCAATTGATTTGATGAATGTTTGTACCAATCTGAAAGAATATCCTTTAAATAAATTAATTAATATTGTCCAAATCGGTTTATAACTGACGGTTCTGAAATAACAAATAAAATAAATGTGTGCAAAAATGTCCCGAATATTTATTTATTTAAATAAACAACCGAATTGATAACCTCGTATTTTTATGAAGTCGGTTTAAAGGCTCAACGCTTGCATGTTTAACAGCGAAAATAGAGATTTCCTGCATTCACTTTTTATAGTTTACATATTTTACAAGAAACAAGTTCTGAAATACAACAAGGCAAGTTATCAGACAGCGAGCATCCAGCGAGTTACTGAGTGAGTGAAGTGTGGCAACCTAACCACAACAGAACGTTTGAACGGACTTGAATGGGACGTTGCGTGTTGTACGAAGTACCCACATAACAGCTAAATGGTCTATTTCGCTTTATCATGTACAGAGAGTTTTGTTGCCAACGTGAAAAAAACACGGCGGAACGTTGTTTCTAAACTTGTGCATTTTCGGGTGTTAAGACGTGTAATAATGGTGGATTATCAAACGTGCTTGAGTGAGGGTGAGTGATATAGAGAAGCGAAACATGTATTTTTCTGTTGTTTCCAAAACTCCATAGAAGCCTCTCGTAAAGATTCCACCACTTTACTGGGGCATGAGTTTGACATGACCGTGACTTACTTTGCTTGACTCTGACTGTGACTATGACTTGTTTGACTATATTAAATAAAGACATGGTCCAAAGGCTAGACCAAAAGGTCTGGCTTCAGAGGGTTTTAACCAAACCGGATTTTTTGAGTTTTATACCCAAACATAAAAATTGCAAAAAACACAACCTTTAATTAACTATTATAGTTACATTACATCCAGAAAACCAATATAATTATGATTTAAAAAAACTACTTTACAGCAATGTGTTTTCCTATTTCACACAAATAACTAATATAAATAAACGAATTTATAAATGTCCTACAAAGTACCATAGCAGCAGTCACACTAGCACTCAACTCAAATTAATCTGTCACGCGTTCTAATGCACTGCACTTGGATTCAATCGGACACGACATGCAATGCAATCCGAGGCGTGAGAAATTCTCCACATCGAGAATTACAAACATGGCAATATAGAAAACAGTGTTTTTTTTTTAATGGCAATACAATAAACGAGAAGCACAAAAAGAATACTTAATTATTTTAATCTTACAACTGTTGATATCTAAATGTTTATGTTATGTATCCTATTAACATTTAAACATATTTTAGGTAAATTATGATCTTTTGTCCTTTTACTTTACATGGCGGGTCTTAATATTTGATACTGGCTGTAAATACAGTGGTTTTTTTATACTAAATACTTGACATATGAGTCGCAAAAAGGAAAGAAGAAAAAAACAATTCGTAGTTTAAAAAGCCTAGTTCTAAAAAGATTGTATACATATAGGTAACAAGTCTTCACATCACAGTAACAAGTCAACCTAAAGGTAAAACGTCCTTGATAGGTAACCTATTGTCTGAGTCTATTGTACTCTTAACTCTTAGATCTACTTGCACGGTCGATTTGATTTAAACCTCAATTTAACGAAATTCAAATTGTATGGAAAATTTTGTAAAATCTAGATTTAAACCAGATTTCATTTGAGGTGCAAGCCAGCCTTAATCTCCGTCTCACGGTCGCAAAAATTAATGAGCAAAAACTTAAATTAACATATGACTTTATTGTTTTTTTATATATATTTTTTAAATCTAATTTTTTGTTTGGGGCTTTAGTCGCTATGCGATTATGCCAGCCCCGTTTTTCAAAGCATCATATAAAAATGCGTAGAACCGGTACTATAATTTCCTATAATTTTCCGCGGTTTAAAAAAGCGAAATTTTAGCCGAGGGCAAGGCTAGTGCAGGTGCGGTGATTAATTTTGCAGCCGCTAGACACTTTTATCGGTTTTTACTGTGGAATATTACATGTTGAGATGCCTACATCATTTTAAATGCATGTTCCACAGTCGAGTCGCGGTAGTATGGATTCACGGTACTTAGAATAATTTCACTGACTTAATGTTAATGTACTTAAGTTTACAGATTGCCAGTGCTTGTAAAATATGATAAAACATGTTTACAAAATGCCTCGTAACTGTTTGTTTCGGAAACAAACCTAAGATAATATAAAAAAACGTAAGTTCATATTTCGATTTGTCATGAATTTAAATACTTCATAAAATAAAACGCTTTTAGTGGGCAGTAAAATAAGTGTTTTAATCTTTCCTAATGAGAGGATTTTGGCGTCACATTTCGTGTGCATTTGCCAGTGTCAAGTGTTGAAAGGTTTTAAGTTTCATTAAATATCGTCAAACAAGTCATAGTGTGACAATCAGATAAGTACTAACTTCTCTGATAGTCAGTCTCATTGTCAAGTCCTAGTCATGCCTTAGTAAAGTAGTCAAGACTTTAGTAGAGGCGTCTACGGAGTATTTGGTACAACACGAAAATACATGTTTACCTCATTATATCACTTCCAACGCTCAAGCACGTTCACGAACACATAAAAAACAATAATCCACCATTATTACACATTATCTCTCGAAAATACACAAGTTTCAGAAAATTATACAATGAGGCAAAACGTTGTTTTCAATTGGCGCCAAATGTCACAAAATGTTTTAAATTTAAAAACATAATAATGTTTTTACCACAGATTAGATCACTATCACAGATGATTTGCTCTGCCCACAGAAAGTACTTTATTTTATTTTAAATTATGCAAATGATGACCTCGCGTTGTTTGCCGAAAACCCTACTGACCTCCAGCGCATGCTACAAGATCTGTATGACGCATCTCTGAACGTTGGCCTCAGGATGAACATGTCCAAGACGAAAGTGATGTCAAATATCTCCAGAACTCGTAATGTAACCATCACGGTCGATAACGAGAAGCTTGAGGTAGTTGACGATTACGTGTATCTTGGACATGTTCTTTCTTTTGACAATGAACCTCAGAGCAAAGAGATCGCTAGGAGAATACAGCTTGGGTGGGCTGCGTTCGGGAAGCTGGAAGACATTCTCCGATCAAAAGAGATACCACAGTGCCTGAAGACTCGTCTCTATAACCAATGTGTCCTGCCCACCATGACCTATGGTGCTGAGACATGGACGCTCACGGAGAAGACTGTGCACAAGATAGCCGTCGCACAGAGAGCCATGGAGCGAGCCATGCTCGGCATCAAATTGCAGGACCGTATCCGAAACACTGAGATACGACGTCGCACCAAAGCTGCAGACGTCGTAAAAAGGGTGAAGGAACTTAAGTGGAACTGGGCAGGACACATGGCCAGACGTAGCGATGGGAGGTGGTGTACAGCAGTAGCTGCGTGGTGGCCGAGACTAGGTTGGCGGAACCCAGGCCGACCGAGGATGAGGTGGACTGACGACATCAGAAATACTGTCGGGAACGAGTGGATGCGAATAGCGAGAGACCGGGGAGAGTGGCATAAACAAAGGGAGGCCTATACCCAGCAGTGGGTCACTCAGGGCTGATGATGATGATGATGATGATGATGATGAAATCTTCGCAATATAGTACCTATCACAACTCTATTTGCTTTGAGCTGCGTCTGCGACATGTTATTTGCGTATCACAGTAATCATTCGGCAATCATCGCGGGTGATCTGTAATCAGAGTGATTACTGTTTGTATGTCCGTACGGTCAATCCGGCAGGTGGGCTGGGACTTACACGGTTGAATGGCTGGTGTAAAACTAGAAGCTTTAATGTAATCTGTGCTGTGAGTATACTCAAGCATGCTAAGTATTCAACATTCAAGATAACTTATCAAGATTACATTAAATTGAACCTGCTTTAATATTCGAAACACGAGTAGACAAAGTACGAATATTCGTTACGTAAAATCTTCGACCAAAATAAAATTAATGGACGGGCCATAACCATTGAACTTGCACAGTCAAAACCGTCGGATACATATACTTCAACACCTAATTATAACCATGTACAGTTCATTTGTTACAAAAAAAATGTAGCGGACTTTTGTTGTGTTATTACACTTCAGGAAAGCACACGAGGACATAATTTTGTCAGATGTTTCGTTATCATGTAACAATAATCTTGTGTCGCACGTTCTACGGCTAGAGACCGACTGAAACGAAATGAGCGCCGGCGCTCATTTTGTAATCTTCAAAAATGCGCTCTTCTGAGCCCGTCCATTCATTTTATATTCGTCGAAGCATAAAATACGTATCGAATCCCAAACAAGTTTTTAAACGGAAACTCATGTGATACGCATTTTACGTAAATTTCTTTTTTTTTTTTACCTGTGTTACCTTGTAGCTTACCTAACATTATACTCGTATCCCACTATGTAAACAGTCAGCCAAAAAAAAATTGTTAAAGATACATACTCGTATACAGCATGGCATGCTACTAATTAAATAGCTACCTAGTTATATTTACCCAATTCGGTAAGCTAAAAAAAAATAACCTATGCCAATTCCAAAACCATTTCGAGATTTTATCTTACCAACCCTTATTTTTCTACTCCGACCTTTTAAAACGATAAGATGCCATTTATTTTAACATAAAACTAAGAAATCATTCGACTTTCATTGTCCTCTAAATGACGTCACATTGTAGCATTTTATTTTCTGTGCCTTTTAAGAATAAAAATATTATACATTTGACACACTGTTCGTCACACAGAATAGAATATTTTTTCATTTCTGTGGTTTGACTGTCTGTTTTTTTTCAGGGCTGCCAATATGGGGTTCTTTTTTAGGCTTCTCAACGCAACGAAATTTTGTGCTATATGGTGACGTCACATAATTTCAATTTTCAAAAAAATATTGTAAATTAACTACTCAATATAAAACAAAAATATTGAAATTAGTTTCTTAAAATAGCCTTATCTACGAGTAAGTACGAATTCGGTATGTAAAGTTTTTTTTTTGTATTTTTTGAATATTTTTAATATTAAAAAAATACAAAAAAAAACTTTAAAACTTTACATACCGAATTCTGCACTGTTAGTCATCATGTCACCTGATTTTTCTCCCGCCCTCAGTGTTCCTGATTATGCTTAGTCAACTGTTTTATACTGACATACTGTTTTTGTGATCAGCTCATTTAGAATTCTGATTTTTAGTAAAAGGTTTACTTACCTATTAATGGGCACTTATTGCGACCTGACCTATTCTTTGTCTAGTCATAGTCACAGTCCAGTTCGTTTTCCTATGTACTTAACTTTCTTCCACACTGAGTTAATTCGAAGTTAATTGGCAAAGTAATTAGGCAATGAAGCAGTTTACTGGCTTGAGAATTGTTCGACCCATAGTCATAAATTTCTCTGAACGACCGAATACCTTGCTGCCAATCGAACCAGAAGACTAGGCGAGTCCTATCCGGTACGAGGCCAGTACTAGACACTAAACTGGAATGGCGTATACGGCAACTCGGAATTTAGTATTCCGGGATTACTCGTTATAGCGCTAGGATGGCCCACTTAGGCAAGGCATGTTTAGAATTTTTAATCAACTATCGACAGGATAAATCATGTTTCTTCTAATAGAAAATGTAGATACCTAAATGAAGGGATTTCTCACTGCTAGAACTCAGAATACAGAAAGGTATTCTGAGTGCTAGAATTACAGTGCAGTCAAGTTAAATACAACTCCTTTAAAGTACAAAGTCTTACTCCTTATCAACCTTCTTTTATGTAAGCTGTGCCTTTGGCAAATACAGATTTTCCCACGATTTCCACAAACATTTTCTGACTAAAATTGGCATTATGCAATAAAATCTTTTTTTGCTTTTTCAAGTTTGTTTCAGATAAAATACATTTGTGTAAAAACCGTTTTGGTAACGGTATTGGTTATGGAAACGGTTTGCTTGTTATATTTATATTGTTATTTTATTGGTAAGTATACGAGTAAAGGATAGATACTAATGTTGGCCTTTATAAACTAAACTAAACAAAATACAAGCTAAAACTAACTAACCAAGTAACTACTTACCCTATTATACAAAAAACTGTTTAGACTGCCCATACCCCGTTGAAGGTCTAAAGACAATCCAAATGCCAAAGCCCCCAGTTGGCAGCGTAACCAGCATGCTGGCTGCATTAACATTGTTGCATGGCTACATGAGAGGTTAAGTATTTAGACATAAAGAAAGTAATAAAATAGCGCTCATTTTGCTGATAGTAGGTACCTACTTGAAACAAATCATGGACCCGTTTGGGAATGAAAATTTATATTTTTATTAGGTATTTAAATTTCTTTGAGCACTGTGGGAATAGGTGTATGAAAGGTTATTTTCAGAGAACAATGGCTCGGATCCATTAGGGAACAAACCTATGGCAGTGGCAGTACGGTGTATGGTGTTGCTTCAAGCATTTACTATTAAGTAAATTTTTGGAAACGTGTTCTTTGGTATGGTATGGCGCTTGTGATTGGATACTCGACGCTTATGATTGGAGACTCAAAAGTCATTCATTCAATTCGCGCCTAGTGGCCCGCTCGAAAAAGATAATGCAGATTTTTTAACTTTAGCTTACGGCGGGGTAAAGTATGACCAGTCAAGTGGTTATATTGTCATTGGCGAAAAGTTACGCTACTGTAATGCAAACCGTACTATCTCGGCGCCTAAACGGTACGGGTCCAAATCCAACTGTGCTTTGTATAATAGGCTAACTAGTTTAGGTACTTGAATTAGCTAGCTTGTATTTTGTTTAGTTAAATAAAGCACTTGGCCGTAAATAAAAACATGGACAATCGTAAGTACAAAAAACCCGTAGAGATAGAGTGAGGAAGGGGCACATAAAGGCCGTTTTAGCTCAGATTTAAGAGTATGGCTGACTTTTGTATAGAATTACCTACTTACTTACTTCGACTCATTCACTCGTGCGACTCGTGCTCGTTTACGTCGTACCGGCTCTCTGGTATATTCTGTGGTACTAGGTAGTGGCGGATTTACCAGCAAGCTGAGAGCCTGGGGCCTAGGGCGGCAGATTTTAAGGGCGGCAAATTTGGGCCAACTTATCTTTCATAAAGAAATTAAAAGATTTATATTATTTAAGTATACATGTAAACTTACCTAAATGTTATTAGGTCCACACAAACAATTCAACATGTAGGTAATATGTTTCACCACTTAGATTAGGTATTATTGTGTAAGAGGTAGTATTAAGGCATACCTTACCCCGCCATTATTAGTAGTACATGATTTTGCTTTTATTAGCTTAGAAATATACTACCCAAACACAATTTTTGTGCAATCGCAACTAACTCGATTGGTTGTAAAAATAATCTAGGAATTGTCACATTGATCCCCTTGTTCACAAAAAAACGTGGTGTAATAAGGATGATAGTGCACAAATCATAAAGTTACAATTTTATTGACAAAAAGCTGTCATTATTATGATTGACTAGGGTATCGAATTGTAAAGATCGGTAGGGGCGGCAAAATTTGAATAGCTTACTGGCGGCGTGTAAATCCGCCACACACTGGTACCGGGTTTTATAGCAACTGAACGTGCTAAAAAGCACACATAGATAATAAGCAATATAAAAGCACGTACAAAATGGCTTAGGCTCTTAACCCACACATACAAACAAACGGCATATTGTCTGCTACAGTAACTGCAATTCTCGGAAATATTTTCAAAGCTACGACACCGGAGATGTTTCCAACGACAATGGCGTATGACAAACTCTCAAGTTGTTTATGCAAAATGCAAACTGAAGTTACGTATCGGAAGTACTAATCATAATATTGAAACTGAATTTGTTGGTCTGTTGAGTCTGGGTACAACTGAATTTAAAGTTAAGAACATCTAGTGTACCCACAGTGTACGACTATGAGCATGTTTTTTTAATAATTATATTGACGTGAACAGCGTGTGACTACGTGTCATTTGAGATGATCCTTTAAGGTGGTACGGAAATTCAAATTCCAAACAGTTTTTTTGTCCTTGTAGCTAGGCCAGGTAATTATTTTAAAATGAAAAAGTGTTTGGCAAAATGTTTGTTGTTCTTTACATAATTATCATGTATAGCTATTTAACCAAAAAGATTTTGTCACTTCTTGCTTATTCATACTCTGTGTTTTTATATCTTCAATAATATGAAAATGCGCGAGCGAGAGATCTGCAGAGGGTATCATCATCATTTCAGCCGTAGGACGTCCACTGCTGGACATAGGCCTCCCCCATCGATCTCCAAAAGGGCCGGTTGGAAGCGGCCTGCATCCAGCGTTTCCCTGCGGTCTCTTTTAGGTCGTCTGTCCATCTTGTGGGTGGACGTCCTACGCTGCGCTTGCCAGTCCGTGGTCTCCATTCCAGAACCTTTCGGCCCCATCGGCCATCTGTTCTGCGTGATATGTGCCCTGCCCACTGCCATTTCAACTTACTAATCCGGTGGGCTATGTCGGTGACTTTCGTTCGTCTACGGATCTCCTCATTTCGGATTCGATCTCGTAGAGAAACCCCGAGCATAGCCCTCTCCATAGCTCGTTGTGCGACTTTGAGCTTGCTTATGAGGCCCATAGTGAGAGACCACGTTTCAGTGCCGTATGTCATCACTGGTAACACACACTGGTCGAAGACTTTCGTCTTAAGGCACTGAGGTATTTTGGACGAGAAGACGTTGCGTAGTTTACCGAACGCTGCCCAGCCGAGTTGGATTCGCCGATTGACCTCTTTCTTGAAGTTGGACCTACCTAGTTCGACGGTTTGTCCTAGGTAGACGTACGCGTCAACAGCTTCAAGAACTGAGTTCCCAACTGATACTGGGGTGGGCACAACATGGATATTTGACATAACCTTTGTCTTGTCCATGTTCATTTTAAGGCCCACCTGTTGGGAGACTCGATTGAGGCCTTCGAGCATCATGCTGAGATCTTCCATCGATTCTGCCATGACCACAATATCGTCGGCAAACCGAAGGTGAGTGATGTACTCGCCGTTGATGTTGATGCCGAGTCCTTGCCATTCCAGGAGCTTGAAAGCATCTTCCATTGTGGCAGTGAACAGTTTCGGAGAGATAACGTCTCCCTGTCTCACGCCTCTTCGCAATGGGATTGCCTTCGAACTCTGCTCCTGTACTCGGACCGACATGGTGGCGTTATTGTACAAACACTTCAACACTTCGACATACCGATAGTCAATACGGCATCGCTGGAGAGACTCGAGCACCGCCCATGTCTCGACCGAATCAAAGGCTTTCTCATAGTCCACAAACGCTAAACATAGTGGCAAGTTATATTCTTCGGTCTTCTGTATAACTTGGCGTAGCGTGTGGATGTGGTCTATGGTACTATAGCCTTTTCGGAAACCGGCTTGTTCGATAGGCTGGAAGTCATCGAACCTGCGATCGAGACGATTCGTGATGACCCTCGAAAACAGCTTATAAACATGGCTCAGAAGCGAGATGGGTCTGTAGTTCTTCAGCAAGGTTTTGTCACCTTTCTTAAAGAACAGCACCACCACGCCTCTGTTCCATGCTTCTGGCGTTATACCTTCGAGTAAGACAGAATTAAAGAGCTTCTGAAGGACTCTGAGTACCGGTGTTCCACCCGCTTTCAGAAGCTCTGATGTGATTCCATCGTCCCCCGGCGCCTTGTTGTTCTTGAGCTGTTTCAGGGCCATCCTAATCTCGTACAGGCTGATGTCCGGGATATCTTCAGTATAGTGTCGGCTCAGCTTGGCTCTTGGGTCTTTGGCCGAGCTGCTCACAGGTTTAGCAACCGAAGTGTATAACTGTCCATAGAACCTTTCGATTTCCCCTAATACCTCGGCTTTGGTCGACGCTACACTACCATCTTCCCTCTTCAGCTTTGTCAGCTGGCTTTGCCCAATAGACATGTCTCTTGCAAACACTTTGGAGCCTTTGTTTTGCTCAATCGTCTCTTTAATACTGTTCGTATTAAAGGTACGTATGTCGTGCCGCAATGACTTCCAAATTTGTCTATTGAGCTGCCTATATGAGTCAGCGTCATCGGAACATTGTAGTTGTAACGAGCGTCGATCAGCCATGAGGTTACGGGTGTGGTCGGATAATTTTTGAGCTCTATCTGTGCGCCGGCCAGGTCTAAAAAACTTAGAACCTACCGCATGGACAGTTTCCACTAACCTGTTATTAATCTCATCCACGGAAGCAAAGTTCTCCAGGCAATCAAAGCGATTAGACAGCTCGAGTTGAAAGCTCTCGGGGTTTTGAATATGGGCATGGTTCGGTCGGAGCGTGGACTTCATTAGGCGGGACCTCTCAATTTTAACGTTAATATTCAATGTGCCTCTTACTATTCGGTGATCACTACCGGTTTTCACCCTGTGAATCACAGAGACATCATTGAATATTTGTCTCTTGGTGGTCATAATGAAGTCTATCTCATTTCTCGTAGAACCATCGGGGCTCATCCAGGTCCATTTCCTGTGAGGTGGCTTCTGAAAGAAAGAGTTCATCATAAAAAGTCCCTCTTTCTCCAGAAAGTCGGCCAGCCTCTGTCCCCTAGGGTTCCGTTGCCCACAGCCAAATTTCCCCACTTTCAACTCATCATCACTTCTCTTGCCCAACTTCGCGTTAAAGTCCCCCATAACAACAGTGAAGTGGGTCTCGGACGTATGTATGGCTCTACTAATGTCCTCATACATAACCTCCACTTCATCATCTGGGTGTGACGAGGTCGGTGCGTATACCTGAATGACCTTCAACGAATATCTCTTGGATATTCTGAGTATTAGGTATACAACCCTGCTCGAAACACTGTCGATGGTGATAATGTTGTTAATGAGGGACTTGTGGATGAGAAAGCCGACACCACCTTGGGACTGTTGGTCGCCCTCCCGGTAGTAGAGTAGGTTACCGGATTTCAGGGTTATCGTGTCCTCGCCCTCTCTACGGACTTCGGATAAACCCAAGATATCCCAACGTACCCTACCCATTTCTTCTTCCAGCTCAACAATCTTCTCATCAGTCCTGAGGCAGAGGGTATACATGCCCCTTAAACCCTGCCCTATGTCTCGAGGCCAGTAGACCCATTAAACGTGCGAAGTTATAAAACTGCAAAAGTCAATACGTTCTACACTACAGTGCGACCAACTTATATGGTAGAGTTCAGTAGAGTTGAATTGTTGAGCCACCATCGTATTTTCTTTACAAAAGCGATAGCATTCTGTGTAAAATTTAAATTCCCTCATTTCGCCACCTATTCTGCCAAGTTGGTCAGTCAGTGCGGTACTAGGTACAAACAAAACAACCATAAAAGTTGCCTCTTCGCAATAAAACGCGAAGAAGAAATTGCGCTTGCAAAACCTAATCGTACTTCCTATAATAAATGTTCGAAACATAATATACTTGCAGTTGAAATCAAACTTGCGATAAATATAAGTACCACGCCATTACCAACTAAACTTGCAAAAGGATATAATTATACCGCATCGTGGTATTTATGATTTCTAAAATGTATGTTCAACTTATAGCGCTTACTAAATCACGTATACGCTAAATTACTGTCTTAGTCCGAAATTTAATGCTCTTAGTAGACCAGCATTTGTGCAGTGCCTAAAATTTTAAAGTTTGCAAAATTTTGGTAGGCCCTACAACCGTTGTCGATAGCTGCAGCCATTACTATAAAAAAAAAACGACCTGCTCACTTCACTGATCTATATGCTAACGGACTGATTAATTTTATGTCCTACAAAAAAAGCTGACCATTAAATAAAACTGATCACCGAAAATAAATCTAAAATTCAAAATTGAGGAATATATAAACATTTTTACTTACTATACAGAGAGCGCACTAAACATACAAAACACGCTACACAAAACAAAACGCACGCACGCTACACAAAATCCATACTACCACTCACTTTGCGGGAAAAGGGCGGAGCATCCCTTTCTGATACGATCAAAAATTTTAAACGATTATATCTCAGAACTTCACTAGCCGATTTACATAATTTCTTCTGATTACGTATAAAATTCAATTAGATTTTTCAGTAAGTCTACTATTTTTAGCTTGTTGTAACAAAAACCTTAATCGCCTACTTGTTCGGGACATTATCACCCATCCGAAGGAAGGAAGAGAAGTTGCACTGAATAGGCCAGGCCAAACTAACCTGCCCTCTCATTGTTTCAGGCTATCAGTCCTCCTCATCGCCATCACGGTGACCTACGCCGCCACCAGAGACGACAACCTCACCGTCGACAAGAATGAGCCATCCACGCACGATCTGCTCAGCTCGTTGGGCCTGAAGAAGCTGAGGATACCAGCAGCCCACCACAGGAAGAGGTTCTCAGAACAGGGAAGACGACATGCTACAGGTATTTTTTATCAGCTTACAATCTACGAATAATCTCACCTCCTCCGGCATAGCCCACTGGATTAGCAAATTGAAGTGTCAGTGGGCAGGGCACACAGCACGCAGAACAGATGGCCGATGGGGCCGAAAGGTTCTCGAATGGAGCAGCGCAGCGTAGGACATCCACCCACGAGATGGACAGACGACCTAAAAGAGACCGCAGGGAAACGCTGGATGCAGGCCGCTTCCAGCCGGCCCTTTTGGAGATAGATGGGGGGGGGCCTATGGCCAGCAGTGGACGTCCTACGGCTGAAATGATGATGATGAATCTACGTATAAATCATTATTGACGATTTGAGAACGAGTTCAGGCAATAATTGTCTTTCAATATCTATACGACTACTCTATAGGGAATACGTCTCGTTGCCACCACCACCATGCCCAGCACGGGCTTAGATATAAATTATCTTTCCACCGTTTTTATCCCGCAGAAAAAGAAAACCGATCAAGTGCGAGTCTGGCTCGCACACTGAGGGTTCCGTACCACCACATAACTTGTTAGCTATACTAAAATACATAACAATAGTGCAAAACTACCCATCAACGCCTAGGCGGAAACCCATCCAAGTACCGACCGTTGGTATTAGCGTCTACGCGTGGATAAGAACAGTGAAAATAAAAAAAAATCGCGGTCCGTGCTAGGCCTGCTAGTGGCAATCGAGAACTAAAACATTTGCCATTGCCACCAGTGGCGGCGAGATGGTGGTGGCATGGATGGATTTATGCTCGCACCATCAGTCTTGTTTAAAAAAAAAATCTAAGTAAAAGATCATTTTGTTTTTGGTAACGGAAGGGAAAGCTTCTGAAGATACTCTGTATTAGGATAAAATCATGCAGGTTACGTAGGCTGACACCTACTGTAACACCCTCAGTGGCTGTCTCTGTGCCTGATGGAGATCTCCATAGAATCGCACTGGTATTCTCAAGCACGCCTGAAGCAACACTCCTGGAAAATAATCCGAGCGCTTCCGTAGAGATTCAGCTTCCCTCTTTAACGGCGCGGGCCTTATAACATAGCATTGTCCTCCCAGGGCTCGCTTGAATGGGACGTCAAATCCCCACATCTGACCACCCAAAGGAGCCCAAAGATCCCCTTTTAATCGGCTGGTACGATAGGCAGGGCATACCATGCCGTACTTCCTGCTTCTGAGACCCCGACTCCTGGGTCAAGTATAGCACACCTAGCCTGGATCGGAAACTCACTCTCATAGGCAGTTGAAACACAGTGATAGGCAGCTGAATTCATCTTGAGCGCACGTTTAATTTAACGCATCATAATATCCATCGATCTGGCCGTTCAGGGTCTTACCATCTCTAGTTAATCTTATACTGTAATTAAAAACAATCGTACTTTATTTCAGGTGATTCCAGGATGTTCGTCATCAAGCTACCTCCCAACACTTCGTACTACACCCGCCCAGAGCCCGCACCAGCGGCTGCTAGGACTCTGCCCCTCCAGATGACGAGCAACGGGAAACCAGCCCGAGTCTACCATTGGAACATCCCAGTTCTTCAAAAGTTCGCCAAGAACAGGCCTCAAGCGAGGTTCGACGATGATGTCGTGGATGTGGAGAGCACTCCAACTTGGCCCAAAGGCGTCAATAACCACCCGAATTCTCTAGACGCGTTGGCGTACTACGTCCCAGCGAAGAAGACCTCTTTTAGGAAATACTTCTCAGGAAACGGAAAGCCGAAATCTTTTTACGTGTTAGACAAGAATAAGAAGGCTGCGGAGTATCATAAGTTGTTGCCATAATTATAAGGTTTCATTGAAAAGATAGAAATGGTATGACCATGAAGATGTATAATTGAACAAGACACAATAACCACTTAGTTAAAACTTGAAACATTTGTGGCCTGGATTAAATACATTAAAAAACTTTAAAAAAAAACCTTACTGACAATTTCAAGATTCACGTTAAGTTTAAAGAAGATTTTTTGTTTTTAAGAAAATCTCCTTCAAAACTACAAACTCATTAATAGATATTTAAAAACCAATGAGCATTGTAAACGAACAGTCCAGTGAAAGACTCCAATCCAAAAAAAAAGAGTTGAGACGCAAAAAACATACTCTACATTGATATAGGCCATTATATTAACGTAGAGTAGGTTAGAACTGTATTTAAAACTAAAACACTACCTGTTTTTCTTTTTCATATGTTACGATATCTGTAAAGCCGCCTACATACATGGTTAGCACAATGTCTATAACACAACATGCAATGCAACGTTAACATCGTCTTGGCATGCAAAACTAACAATCGACGGATTAGCTACGAGTGCACGTAGCACGTATCTACGATGAGACCAATTTACCTGTAAAAGTAGACCCATGAAAAAACATCTGCATTTTGTTCAGACGTGTTATTATTTCTTATAACCTCCTTTCTCTCCTTCCATTAATCACGGTCGAGAGTTTTTGTGGTCCAGCCGTTGCAAAGGGAGTCGAGCTCGTCCCACCATCTCTTTTTAGGCCTGCCGAGGGGCTTAGCTCTAGCTTTAACTTCAGACAAGTATAGATTTAAAAACCACCCTATACATAAAACTATCTCCTACAAGACTTAAAGCTGTATTGCGTAAACGATACATTGTCTGCTCTATCTAATGTGGAAAACCGCGGATCAATTTGGAGAAAATCTCATAACTTTCAAAAGGCTGGAGAGATTTTTATCAAATATAAATATTATGAATCGCCACCGCAATGAAACCGTATCGGTCCAGCCGTTTTGGAGATAAATGGTAACATACATTCAAATACAACCTCACAACCTAAACCCAATTACCTTGTCAGTTCCATCGTGAGTGAAACGAGGACGCCTTAAACTCCACTCTACACATAAATTAGTCTGACTGCATATAGTGTGCGTTACTGTGTTCACGAACATTAAAATATAAGAGAAATGTTGCTCGCCACTTGCATTGCATGTTGTGTAAGCACAATGTCTGCAAGCAGCCTACGTTTTTGATTCCGAGGCTATCAAATCCTATCTAACTTGTATCACTAATTATATATGAATTATTATCTCATTCTGTCTCATTAATTATATGCTATGTCGACGTGTTCGCAATTGTAAATAATACTTATACTTAACTATTGTAAGAAATAGGTGCTTAAATAGTTATACTTAATTAAGACTGCATAACGAATTTAAATTATTACTATTTACATATCTAGCGACGTATATTATGTAATTAGACATGCAACGATATAATTATTATCTTTCGTAGAAATAAGAATATAATTATCAATCTGTTTAGTTTTAATACTTATCTAGGTAATTTACTCAATTGATAGCCCTAGCTACAAAGCTATTTCTGTGCATGTTTTATGTAATAAGGCTTGAGTTTGACTACTTTACTTGCGTCAGTCTTGAAAGAACAGTGTCCAGTGCAGGCCCAATGAGCAAAGATATTAAAAACAATGGATATTGGGCTCAAATTTAGTAAACAAAACGAGGCTCTAAAAAAAGGAAACAATAACTATACTAACTATTAATGCAATATGTGCATTTAGCATTCTTTGGCATTTAGTCAAAATTTATTATTTGGTCACAGCGCATCGATCAGACGCGATGACAAATCAAAAAAAAATTGGCTCCCTAACTCCACGGGCCCATGGTTTTACCCCAAAAGGCTCAAAAAAGTACTGTACATATTTTTCAAACATATTAATGTCAAAAATTTTTAAAATGTGCGTGCGAGATTCAAGGCGCACGAAACATTGGTTCTTAAGGCGCTTGCAGACGATGCGTAGTACAAGTAGCAAGTACAAATTGCAAGTTAGTACTTCCACTGCACAATTGCACTAAGCATAACGATGCAGACGATGCGCGTAGCTTGTACTTGTACGTGTTGTAAATTGTACTTGCTACTTGTACTACGCATCGTCTGCAACCGCCTTTAAGCAAAACATAGGTTCACACGATGAATTATACACAGTACAAGTATAGCCTGACTTTTATAATCACTTGTCAGTGGCAAGATGTTCACTGTTCACCAGACCGGCACCCTCTCCCTCGAATAATGGATCTCGCGGGGGCGATGTTTCACAGGTCACAGTGACTCGTTACAAATTCGGGTTTTACTCGCGCAAGCTACTACGTATTGTCTGCTCTGTAACTAGCTTTATAATCAAGAGACCAATTTTATTATTGCTTGCAGTTATCATCTGTACTATAATAGTTATTTATGATACAAGTGCGATAAGTGGTTATTACAAACGAGTAGACGAATGTAAGCCCGAGACGAAGTCGAGGGCTTACCATAGTCACGAGTTTGTAATAACCAATCCGCACGTGTGCCATACAACGTTTTACAACACATTTGCGAGAAAAAAACAAAAAATTAAAATTAAAAAAATACCGTAAAGTACACGAACGGTGCTATACAACGGAGCGTGCGGTAAAATTCATTACCGCACGCTCCGTTGTATGATGCGTAATGTTTAACTTTCGAACGATGTATACAGGCTTCGTAAGTGCACTTTTTGAGCAAATGTGTTGTAAAATTAATTAAAACTTTTATATCTCCTGCGCCTAAACATCATAATCCCGATGCTAGCTAAACATGTTTTGTTATTTTTTTTTTTATATAGTTTTTTGGCGTAAGAGATAAATAAATTTTAACGATTGACCCATTAAAGATTTTCAAAATTATTGATCTTCGCATTTACTAAAATAAGTTACTAGGGTCTCGTAGCTTTCTTAATTATTTTATTGAAATTCGTTTCGATATTTAGGAATCCTAGGTAAATAAGTTTTGTATCTTTATAATTTTGTACAACATAAGAGTAGATCAATAAACACCTTCAAAGCATGTTTTAGCATTTTATTGTACCACCGCAGGGAAACGCTGGATGCCAGGCCGCTTCCAACCGGCCCTTTTGGAGATCGATGGTCCAGCCTTATGTCCAGCAGTGGACGTCCTATGGCTGAAATGATGATGATGAAAGGGGTTAAATAGGGAATAAAAAAGTGTATGGAAGTTCGTCATTTTTGAAGTTATAAACGTTGAAGTTGATGTTTACCTATAGACTCCTGATTATAATTTAAAAGTTAGGTGTCATCCTTTTTTTAGAAAGATGAAAGATTGTTTTATTTATATTACACGGGAATTACTAACGTAAGATTAAGCCGGTCACTCCGACTATAAGTGCCAAGCGAGACGCAGCCGCGCGCGCGCATTCACCTTGAAAAAGACTGCCTAATGCGGTTGAAACTATAGTCGGAGTGACCGGCTTAATCTTACGTGAGTAATTCCCGTGTAATATAAATAAAATGTGTGAAAACCACGTCAGTTTCTATAATGAAAGATTGTATTGAAGAGGGATCACTTTTTAAAGTCAGAAAAGCAGGGTCATTATCAACATTTGAAAAAAACATGGAAATTTGCGTACCAGCAGTGCAAGTACCTTTCTTTATCAATCGTCAAATTTGACAGTTGAGCTCGTCAAATTCGATAAAATTCCATTTGATCAGTACTCACCATGATCGGTTCTATGGCGTTTTATCGAATTCGACGATCGATATAGAACGGTACTTGCACTGCTGGTACCAGCGGTACCTGACCGCGAAAATTCTAAAAAAGTTGGCTCTATAGAATTTGCTGATGGGAAACCCCATCGAGCACGAGGCTCGTAGTAAAATAAATAACAATACTAATTTATTCTACTTATACTAAACTAGATACAAATAAAAACACCTTCGTGCTGATAACCAACTGCCACAACATACATTCTGGATTAAAAGTGACCCAATCAGTGGCTCCCAATCAGTGGCTCCCTAATAGGTAGTATATTTTTATCCATGCTAATAGTCACAAACGCAGATGTATTTCGGATGCTACTTAGAATCATCTCTTGGATATAAGCCAGTGACGATGATAATGATAGAGATATCATAACTGCATGAAAACTTATTTCTATACACTTTTCTAAAAGCAAAGTAAGATTTCCATAAATTTCGAATATTAAATTCGCTCAACGTTTTCATTATTAGATTCGTTATTATTGCACGCAAGGCGCCATCTATAGCAACGTTATTTAAACATTTTGTGCACTGGCACGATTAACCTCTTTGCATCACACCTACAATTTTTCAGTCAGAGTGGAAAGTCGTCGCACGGCAGTGGTTTCAAGTGGAAAACACAGATGACGCTTTTGGGAAAACAGAGCTACTTTATCGACGAGACTAGCTGTCACCGCATGCGCGGCAGGCTGCGCGATTTATAAAAATCGTACCAAATGCCGTCCGCCAGAAATCCATAATCGCCCATTGTGAAAATGTCAGCTGCAAAAGGATGCAGCTCGGGAAATACGGAACAAAACGTGAAAAACATAGACGAAAGAACAAACAGTGGTGGAAAAATGAAAACTCTCAGTGATAAAAATAAAAGCGATTCCCATGGGACTGGCAGCACTGTTATCAAAGTGAAAAGTGCTATACCGAGGAAAAGGTAAGCTTTTATGTTTTATTTAACTAAAAACCTTAATTTTATTTTGCATTTATCAGTGTAATAAATCAATTAATTACCTAACTTTCGAATTAGAGTTATAATAGGAAAAGAAAAAGCACAATTTAATTAAGAAACACGACTGTGCCGCTGCTCCAGTTTTCTGGATATAATTAACAGTAGTCACTCTAAAAATAATCTAGGAATCCCAATAGAGGATTAGCATCGTGTTAACAAATAGCACAGTAGTTAGTATTGAAGTTTCGCGCCAAAAAATTTGGAAATTCTTCAGAAACATGAGCGCGCTTTTCAGTTAGTCACAGTTTGTTATAAAGTTAGTAAGTATGTAAGGAAAACATTAGCATTGCTGAACACGAATCCTTGAGAAATGTGGGAAAGGCACTCAAATTATCGATTTTCACTTGTCTACCTCTAAAGGTACAGTAAAGAAGTACCGTTTTTTTTTTTTTTTTGGTAGTTTTGAACCTTAGTCCTTGGGTTAAAGAGTGATTTGTTATATCATATTCGCGGTACCTAATGTTATCTTATCAGTCGTATGTTATTATATGCGATAAACGATAATATTTGTGACCCATATTTTTACACACCGTAGTTTAGAGAAATTATGATTTGATTCATATCTTGTTCCTAAAAAAACATCTATATCTTATCTTATATTATTAATAATATACAAGCAACGCATCCCAGCTTCGCACGGGTGTAAGTCTTAATTTTTTACACCTCGGGTTACATTATTGGAGTTTTACTTAGTAAGGTATTTTTTTTTTTTTTTTATATTATAATATAGCATAATGTCACCCGGGGATAGTGTAGCTTCCCAACAGTGAAATAATTTTTCAAATCGGTTCAGTAGTTTCGGAGCCTATTCAATGCAAACAAACAAACAATCAAATCAATCTTTCCTCTTTATAATATTAGTATAGATAAATTTATTTAACTCTAATGCACCTACTTAAATTTTTCAATAAACTGGGAGTGTTTATTTTCAATACAAATTACAAGTAAAATAAAAACTATCTTAAATTTAAATTTATGACTAAACCTAATCTAAAACTAAACTAATCTAACAAGCCGCTACCAGTGGGCAGCGTTCCCAAAATGCTGGCAGCATTGCCACGTATATGTATGGCGTACGTATGTATGTACGTATAATTATGTATATATGTATGTATGGCAATGCTTAGTCTTTGGGCAAAATAAAGGCCAGTATTTTGGTCACGAGTTGCTTCGACCAGTCGCCCTGATAGGTCTTTAAATATTCGATGGGCTCTTGGTCCCCACGGTCCAAGCGTCTCAACCCCAAAAGGCTCAAATGAGGGGGTAATCAAGGGTACTATATTTGCGCCTTTTGAGGCTCTCCGCTGATTCAGCCGCCACGCCAGCCTTTTTCTGAGTTCCCGGAAGATGTGACGGCGCAAGGGTGTTGAAGCAAGTAGCATCCCACACCAAAGGTCGCCCCATCTTCCAAGGAATGAGGGTCATTCCGTCAGGTCTTTTACCATCGTCTTTTACTTGTAGTTTTTATTTTACTTGTAGTTTTTATTTTACTTGTAATTTTTATTGAATAAACTCTCTCTCAGTTTATATATAAATGAATCTCTATTTACCTTTGTCACGCCATTACTTGAGAACGACTTTTTATTTAAAGTTTTCTAATACTTTGTAGAAGATTTGGACGGAAAGAAAATTAAGTAAATTGCGTAGAAAATTGGAAAAATTCAGAAAACTTAACGACGATTTTAACTCGCGGGTGAAACCGCGGAGCGCAGCTAGTATAAGATAAATATGATTGGTCAATCAAATTTTGAATTCAAAACACACTTCGAAATACCCAAATTTACAGTTTTGTAGAAAATAATATATTTACCTAATTCAGTAAAATTAAAAACATTTAGTTACTTTTCGGTAAATAACCATTGAAGTAAGTACCTACCCTTAATAAACATTACCCTAAAATATTGCAAATCGACTGGAAAATATAAATTTAAAGGTAAATATAGATAAAACAAAATTAATGCACTTTAAAAACTACAAACAAAAATCTCTACAGCTAAATATTGAAAATAAAGGTAGTATAAAGTCGATTTAGTCCAAGAAACACAATTTTTGGGGGTAATTTTAGACACTAAATTACATAAAATTAATACCAAATAAATGAATGAATTATTACCAATGTAATAAAGTAATATTGTATTGTATTGTACCAAACTGTCTCAGTACTGCTATGCACTATCAATATATTATAAAGATGCTACTTCAAAAGCCGTTGCTACAAACGCCTATTATGGCAATTGGCAATGTATATCCTCACTTGAAATGGGTAATCTGTTGATACTCTAGTTATCTTTTGTACACAGTTTTTGCAATAAAACTATTCTGATTCTGATACCTACGTTACCTAAATAGGTATCAGAATCCTCCAGGAAAATTAATAGTCTATTAAAATAATTTATTTTATTCGTACGTATTCTGATAACTTGGGTATATAATAGGTACCTACTTAAATCCAGAATAAGTCGTTTTTTATAACGACATTAAAATTAAAATGAGTATATTTTACAATGATTATGCATTGTAAAAATATTTTAGGATTTACGATTATTATGTCTTCTGTGGTATGGGTATAGGTACGTAAGTACGTACAGTAAGTTTTTTTTTTTTTTTTTTTTAATGGGATTGTCTTTGATAAGCGATGACGTTTGTGGTGTGTTTATTCTGCCTAGATAATTCGTTACGTGTTTATGAGACCATGCACGCACCAACTCCAACTTTATTAAAATTTAATCAATTTTTTTGCATGTGAATGCATTAGTACAGGGTTTCGCATATAGACTTGTAGCACCAAAGTGCACCAAGGTTGATTTTTTGCAATTTCAAGGTTGGTCCCATAGTAAAAGTTGTTCATAATGATGAGTACAATGACATCCTTTCGGCCTAGTACAGTCTATATGCGTAACCCTGTATACCCATGTACTTATAAAAAAATATTGAAATATGCGGTTCATTATTTCACACCGAGTGCTTAAATCCAAGAATAGACCAACCGCTCGCGTGCGAGATAAACAAGACGTCGTTACATTCAGTTTGTTTAAAACTGAAAATTACAAAATACTAGGTACAGGCACAGAAGACATGATGGCACAGTACAGAGGCCTTACGGACAACTGCTATTACAGGCACCAAATCCGCTCAGTTGGAAAATCACGCGACCGCAAACCTTATCGCGCCCAGATACGGTTTGCGGTCGCGTGATTTTCCAACTGAGCGGATTAGGTGCCGCAATAGCAGTTGTCCGTAAGGCCCCTGGTACAAGGTTATTTTTAAAGGACCGGAGACCTTTCTCGTTAGCTTCCTCACATTACTTGATAACCTTAATTCCACAATTTTTCACAAAACTTAATAGCCATGCAGCAATGTGAAAACTTAAACAAGTAGGTATAAATGTCGAGTTAATATTTTAAGTTTTCGTAAATTTTCTGTTATTTAAGTTGTGCATAGTAAAATATATATTTTTTAGTTTAAATTGATTTTTTAATCCCCCAATAAATAGCTTATAGAGATCAAACGGCTGAACCAATTTTCATGAACCATAGCTAAGAGCTCCTAATATTCCTGAAAAGATTTTTGAGGAACGTCTCGACCTAAAAGCAAACTCCAAACGGCCACTCCTATTTTTTTCTTCTTCAAATAAATGGTAATCTTTTTTAGGGTTTCGTACCCAAATGGTAAAAACGGGACCCTATAACTAAGCCTACGATGTCTGTCTGTCTTTCTGTGTGTCTGTCCGTCAGTCCGTCTGTCCTATCTATTAACGACTGTATCTTTCGAACCGTAATAGATTACCAGTTAAAATTTTCACAGAATATGTAATGTTACGGCGGATTAAAAAAAAAACAAAAAAAACGAAAGGGTATATATAATAAACGTATTAGCTCTAATGTAAAAACGGTAATACGTACATGCTTCAAACTTGGCATGATTATAGTAGATACTTTAAAGTATAACAACAAATAATAAGAAATTGCCATGTGTGAGTCGGTGACAAATTTTCTGTACGATCACCGAAGTGAAGCAACGTCGGGTGCGGACGGTACTTGGATGGGTGACCGCCTGGGCGTTGATAGGATTTTATCTTTTTGCACAATTTTTTTGTACTTTAGTAGGTAACAAATTTATATGTGGTAGTACGGAACCCTCAGTTTGAACCGACGTCGACTCACACTTGGCCGGTTTTATTTTGAGAAGACCTATGAAAAATGTTCACGAGCCGCCTCTGCTTAGAACACTCCTCTGTTTGCGTCGGGGGTTTTAAACAAGAACTAATTGCACAAACTGATACAAATAACTCTCTTTAGAGCTTACTACACTTTGTTTTACACGGGTAGACTGTGGACCAACTTTGCAAAAAACGTACGTCGCTATCCGTGTCCAGTTCAACATGATGTTAGTGGGACATTCCCGCTACTGTAATTAAAATACGAGTACATGCTTGCGTCCGCTTGATCTGTATGAAATGTGCGCCTAAGCATCACCAAATTATTATTGACATGATGATTATTTATTTAACTGACATTTTACATAATGCAACAATCGATTAAAAATTTTGAGATAGGTTTGCTAATTTTCAGTAAACTTTGCCCTTAGTTAAGAGTTTAGTTAGAAATTCTATGTCTTGTCTCTGCTATGTTACACAACACAATGCAATGACGCACATCATGTTACTAAAATTACTATGCATTTATTTACACCAGCACTTTTAGTGACCCGAGTTTAATTTCCTTACCTATCTACAATAGGTATTAGATTAAATACCAGTCTGCTATGTTATGCCATGCAATAACGCATACCTATAATCATTTATTTACACTGGCACTTTTAGTGACCCGAGTTTAATTTCTGTATCTAAAATAGGTATTAAATTAAATAAGAATTGACTAAAGGTAACGAAGCATGATTTGCAAATTAAAATGTGTTAAAATAAAATCTAAGTAAGTGTGGAGTTCACTTTTAGTGACCCGAGTTTAATTTCCGTAACTAAAATAGGTATTAAATTAAATAAAAATTGACTAAAGGTAACGAAGCATGATTTGCAAATTAAAATGTGTTAAAATAAAATATAAGCAGTTTTATTTTATTTTTAACCGACTTCAAAAAGAAAAGAAGAAGGAAGGGGGGTTCACCATCAGCCAAAAGACGCCCACTGCTGAACATATGCCTCCCCCTTTGACCTCCACACTGAACGACAGCCTGCCTTTTGCATCCACTGGATGCCAGCGACTCTCACAATGTCGTCAGTCCATTTATAGAGGCCTACCTACATTGCGTCTTCCGGTTCGTGGTCTCCACTCAAGTACTTTTCTTCCCCATTGGTTATCGGTTCTTCGAGCGATGTGGCCTGCCCATTGCCATTTCAACCTGGTGACTCTGTGCCAATTAGGTTGTTTTTAATGTTTGTCACCTCAGATCTCCGGCACCGATTTAGATATTTTTGTTGTTAAGGCGAAATGGTAGAGACGGTACACTTGTTTGACGGTACACTTGTTTGACGGTAAAGCTTGCATAGGTACTCGGCGTGCGCTTTTATTTTCAATTTTAATTTTTTCTTTATTTACTACTAGCGGTCCGCCCCAGCTTCGCACGGGTATAGATTATAGCCTATGTCACCCGGGGATAGTGTAGCTTCCCAACAGTGAAAGAATTTTTCAAATCGGTTCAGTAGTTTCGGAGCCTATTCAATGCAAACAAACAAACAAACAAACAATCAAATCTTTCCTCTTTATAATATTAGTATAGATAGTATAGACAAATAATCTTACTCTTTTACAAAAAACTGCGATCACTAAAGTATTTGAATGATTTGAATGATTGTTAGGATTACACACAGTTTTTATCTTTTATAGAAACCGAATGAAGTTGACTCCATGGGAACGTAAAAACGGGTGTTTTTTTAGGAAAGTTTACGATTTTTTTATATCGAGCCAAATTTCTTTAATCGTGTATCGGTGAACACATCCGAATAAAATATTTCAAGAACATTTATTACCCATAAAGAAATAATGTTAATTAATCGATTTTAGAGATCTACTTTTGAATATTCGTGAGGATGAATCGTCGAATTTGAAGCATATTTCGTCATAATTGAAAGGACATTATACTTTCAGACCGGTCCCATAGAACTTTAATCAAAATCAGTTTAGTAATTTGGCTTTTAATTCTAAATAACTGGAAAATTCGGTTACTTTAATGACAATATTATGTCATCCAAGTAACCGAAATTGCGTCATCATCATCATTTCAGCCATAGGACGTCCACTGCTGGACATAGGCCATCGATCTCTAAAAGGGCCGGTTGGAAGCGGCCTGCATCCAGCGTTTCCCTATGGTCTCTTTTAGGTCGTGTGTCCATCTTGTAGGTGGACGAAATTGCCTATCTCTACACTATTTATTATCTTTGTCTCTACCAAAGATTATTATACTAGATAGCATAAGATAAAGTCTCTTTCCGCGTCTGTCTGTCTGTATAACCTCTAACTCCTCCTAAACCACGCAACGGATGTTGATGCGGTTTTCACAATCAAACAGTAAAAAAAATATACGAATTTTGTGGTCGGTTTTTTTTAAATTGATAATTGTATTATAGTTATATGATTATTTACGGGATATTTACCGTGGTAAGGAACCGGTATTTACCGTGGAATGAGCTTCCGATATTTCGGCGCAGTTACATGCACCATGTTCACGGGAAGACTGACGAATGCGGGTGGTTGGTCGAACAGTTAAAAAGTTAGGTGCAGACATAACGATCTACCCTCTTTCTTAGTCTATAAAAAACCCTCGTCCCTCTTTCTTATAATAATTGTATTACTTGCGTTTGACCGCCAACTCGACAGATGTTAAGCGTCTTGCTCGCACATTTTCACATTATTAAAGACTAGCTGTTGCCTACGGGTTCCCCCGCTGTTACAAACAAAAAACAATACAGGGTTGCGCACATAAGTTACACTGCGCCGAAAGCATGTCATTATCAAAAAGGGTTG
Source organism: Agriopis aurantiaria (assembly GCA_914767915.1). Taxonomy (NCBI): domain Eukaryota; kingdom Metazoa; phylum Arthropoda; class Insecta; order Lepidoptera; family Geometridae; genus Agriopis; species Agriopis aurantiaria. The sequence continues at coordinate 14,367,972 of OU611994.1, forward strand.
CGCAGATAGGCTACACTGTGCTGAAAGGAGTTCATTATTGAACGATAACGAATCGATATCCTTGATATGTCCATCGCGTAGAGATACACCCCGTATGGGCTATAACAGGATTGTTGGCTTCACCAACAAGTCTTGAGATTAAGCTGGGTGCTTATCCCCATAGAAAATCCGCACATTCGTTAGCGAAACCGAGCTAGCAAATCGATAATGAGACAGATTTTACCATAGCTCCTCAGATCAAACAAACAAGGGAGAGTGCCTTAGTACAGTTATCGTTCGTGTTCAAATGTCTCCATATGTATCTCTCTTTTTTACTATATACTAGCTGTTGCCCGCGACATAACATAGCCTCTACTTCAATCTGGTCATAGCTAAGCACATTCGTGAAAACCGCATTTAAATCCGTCCAGTGGTTTAGGAGATGTGCGTGAACAAACAAACAAACAAAAAGACACTATTACATATTTTTTTACTCTACGATTTTATTATAATTATGTATAGAAGAAGATATAACTGACGCAAAATTTTTACTAACGACACACTTACAAAATTTTTTCACGCACACCGAAAGACTTGTAGCGACACCGATAAACTAAGAAATAGTCCATGCAAATGCAAAAAAGGGGCATGGCCGTCGCAGGGTGAGTTCGACTAAAGGCATCGCACCACCACGCGTTCGCACCCACCACGCCACCTTACCATATCTCTCTTGTATGTCTGATCTGAGGCTACTACGCACGTACTAGTATGCTATTGTGCCAGTTTTCGTAGATAAACTCCAAGCGTAGCCGTAGACTTGTTTTCTTCGGGCTACGGATAACGGCCCTAATTCAAAGTGGGGGTGAAAAGACGGGCGCGCCGTCCGTGGTAGCTGGTAACGGCCCTAGTTCCGTACGTAAATAATATTGTTGATCATAATAAAATAAAATAAAATAATTTTACTATAACACACTGTTTTGTTTTGAACTATCACGGTTGTTCACTCAAGTTATATGATTATTTACGGGATATTCGGATTTACCGTTTCGATTTTCGGGAGCTCATTCCACAACCTTACCACGGTAAATAATAAATAATCATATAACTTTATAATAATTATATCTAATTTGAATTACGTAGATCGTAATCTAACCGTAGTATCTTAAAAACAGCGCTACGTTTGCTACGATACGCCTACGAATTAGCAATGACAACTTTTATAGGTTAGGTTATTATCAGCTGAAGCTATGCGTAATTTCCTTTTTATAATCTGGTCAATTAGTGGCAGATCTCATTTCTTTTGCAATCGGTAAGCCTGAACAAAAAATTAAGTACCAAGCCTCAATTTTATTTTAAAATACCCCTTCAATGATACGTCACAAATAAAATTTATTGTTTCATCCCCACTTTACATGCAAGTTTTAAACTTTTCTTTACACCCACTTACAGTCATGTCGCCATCTTGTATTTATGATGACGTCACTGAAGTACCCCAGTGACTTTGAATTTTTGATAACATTAAACAAAACCCTTCTTATTGCTGCTAACATCACAAAGTTTGCGTGTAAGTTTTATGTTTTTCCGCACTTAACTCTGTAACAGCTGAACTGCAGTGCAAGTACCGTTCTTTATCGATCGTCAAATTCGCTAAAATGCCATAGAATCGATCACAGCGAGTACTGAAAAAATGGCATATTATCGAATTTGACGACCTCAACTGTCAATTTGACGATCGCTAAAAGAACGGTACTTGCACCCCTGATTCGAATGGAATTTTTATGGGGTTAGGTGTGCCTACCCTAGAGCACATTGATATGCTACTTTTTATCCTGAAAATTAATGGGGCCGATATTACAGCGGTTGAGAGTATATAGCAAGACAAGTGCAATGTTCTGGCTAGTGCCCGTTGCAGACTTGTACTAATATCTATTCTGTGAAGACGCATAGTAATCGAGCGAGCTTCACCTACTTTTTTTTTTGTTAAAATTTTCTTGACCTTGGATTCAATGTCCTTTAGTCGTAATCTTAAACAGTTTACATGGTCTTAATAGCGTCTAACAAGTCATAGTCACAGTCAGAGTCAATCTAAGTAAGTCACGGTCAAGTCAAACTCATGCCCCTGTAAAGTGGTGGAGACTTTACAAGAGGCTCCTATGGAGTTTTGGAAACAACACGAAAAGACACGTTTCACCTCGTTATATCACTTACGCACACTCGAGCACGTTTACGAGCACTTAATGAATAATAATTCACCATTTAGTTCACATTACACTCGAAAATATACAAAATTAGGAAAATAATTCAACGAGCCGACATGTTTTTTTACCACGTTGGCGCCAAAACTCAGTTTTACCTACTTTTTTTTTTTTTTTTTGTTAAAATTTTCGTGAGCGTGGATGCAGTGTCCTTTACTCGTAATATTAAACAGTTTACTTTGTCTTAATAGCGTCAAACAAATCATAGTCACAGTCAGAGTCAAGCTAAGTAAGTCACGGTCAAGTCGAACTCATGCCCTTGTAAAGCGGTGGAGACTTTACAAGAGGCTCCTATGGAGTTTTGGAAACAACACGAAAAGACACGTTTCACCTCGTTATATCACTTACGCACACTCGAGCACGTTTACGAGTACTTAATGAATAATAATTCACCATTTAGATCACATTACACTCGAAAATACACAAAATTAGGAAAATAATCCAACGAGCCGACATGTTTTTTTACCACGTTGGCGCCAAAACTCAGTTTTACCTACTCGCGCGTAGGGTCACCATATGCCAGGCTTTCGCCTGATTTGCCAGGCATTTTAGCACTTTATCATACAGGCGTCCTGCCGGCATTATTCTAAGTCTGCCGTTAATAATTATATTTTCTAATCATATATTTGGCTGATTTTCTAATTACTCAAATGTATGTAAAAATTTAAGTTTTAAATTAAAAATTTCATTTAGCTATGTATTTTTTCTTAGTAGTAGATGCATTTGTTTTATTATCCTTATAACCTTTGGTGTTATTTGGTATTATAATTGTGGTGAAAATCAGGCATTTTAACTTCGTAAGTCAGGCATAGATTTCTTCAGTGGTAACCCTACTCACGCGGGTATTGCGCGTCACCTGTAACGAGCTACAGCACTTTTTGCTTAGTGCCAGTGGCAGTGGAAGTTGCCTAGTAGTCTCTTTTTAAGCAAAAATTGTTGTAGCTCGTTGGACCAAGCTGTTTCATATATAACGGTCATTGACACTTTTCAAAATGTATGAAACTGCAGATTTTTTACTGGGATTTTGTGTTGGTCCCATAGTATAAGTTGTTCATAATGATGAGTACACTGACCTCCTTTCGGCTGAGTACAGTCTAAATGCGCAACCCTGTGTACGTGTGCCCACATAGATATTATAATTAGTGTGTAACAAAATAATTGACACACTAATTGTACTCTACATAGGTACATAGTCATCAATTAAAATTATCGCTTCAAAAATAATTATTGTTCACAGTCAAACAGCAAATGAATTCTTGTTTCAGACAGGATCTGTTGAAATGGTACGGTTGGGGCTACAAGGACTCCATGTTCAAGCTGGAAGGAGATTCGGCGTATTTTACTGGAAACAGGTACTTATACATAATTATAGTGCGAACGCAAAAATAATGCGTCTGACAGTTGCCAGTAGCCTTGGCAGGCGGGTTGGCGAGCGCAGTCGGTGTTTTTATACTCAGTAAGACGCTGCTGCCCGTCTTCTGGTTGATCCCTTAGCCGACTTCTACGGCACCCACGGGAAGAGAAGGGGGAGGTCTATTCTTAGGCCGGAGCTCCACAGCTAAATCCAGCAAACGCTGGATGCAGGCCGCTTCCAACCGGCCCTTTTGGAGGTCGATGGAGGAGGCCTATGTCCAGCATTGGACGTCCTACGGCTGAGATGATGATGTATGTATATCAGTCTCTGGCAGCCATATCACAAGCTTTGCTCAGTTTGGGGTCAGATGACCGTGTGTGCAAAAAAATCCCGAATATATATGTTTATTTATTTTATTTATATGTACTTACTTCACTTTTATTTTTTTCAATCGTTTACACTAATACACTTAGAATCAGAAAATATCTAATGAAAATGACACTGTGGGTAGCTTACCTATCTAGTTATTTGCGGAAGTACGCATAGGTTGACGCAGCGAGTTATGGCCTCTAATACTACAAGACAAGACGACACTTCTTTGGGCCAATCAAACCAAACAAATCGGCTATAAGAGCCGTAAGAGCTGCAAGAGTATCGTATAGATTTTCTCAACGCACCCATAGCAATAGCTCTACAAAACGAGAGGCGCCCGGCGGCAGGACGGGACGTGGCGGTCACCCGAAATTAATCTTTATCAAAATAATCATCGAATTTCCAAGCTGAGAAATAGTACCTAATTATGGTGCTAAAGTAAATTACGTTTAAACTATCACGGTTGAAAACACGGTTATATTTAAATGATTTGTATTTGTATTTACATTTGCTGTTCTAGGGATTGTCACAAAGTACAATTGTTTCGCCGGGCCTAATACCGATACTGGAATCTGTTGGTAATCCTGTGATCTGGTTGAGTACCAATGCAATAAAGAAAGTGGTGTTATCAAGATTGGTCTGGTGTTCACTGACATTCCCGATCTGCTGGCTTGTGTCAGTCAGTGGGCAGAGGTTAAATTGATGCTTCCTGTTAATTCGCGACCACGTGGAATGTGTATTACGTGGCTTTCGATTAAGTCATCTGCTCTGCTTCACTATACCAAATATTGTCTGGTTACCCAGTTGTTCTTGACAGATAGTTTCATCTGATTATTTTAATCATACTGATATTATAAATGCAAATGTGCCATACTATTTGTAATGTGAATTGCTTTTTTCTATTAAACAGCAGATATTTTTTTCACGATGTCAGTGTTGCTCCCATAGTAAAAGTTGTTCATAATGATGAGTACAATGACCTCCTATCGGCTTAGTACAGCCTATATGCTTAACCCTGTATAGTATACAAAGAATCAATGAGACTGTGACTCTTAGGAAGATACCTTCTGTTATATTATGCCTAGCCAGAAATGGGAACTGGGCTCTCAAATGGAACTGCCGAATCACACATTCCGGATAGATTAGGTTGCACTACAAAGTGCTCTATCATCATGGTTTCTTCATGATGTTGTCCTTCACCGGAAGGTCAATTTAATTATTAAAATTTACACCCACTGCCTCCGGTATGTCAGATAACTACTTTATCACTGCATAAAACGAATGTTGCGGTCTTTATTCCTCGAATGCCAAAAGAGGTTTGTGTTTGACTCTATCGCAAAGATGCGGTCTTGGATGGAATACGCTCACCTATGTTTACTCTGGGTTTTATTTATTCTTGTACTACAAAAAATTGGTTAACATTTAACCTTATTGCAATCATGTAGTGTAGGATGGAACATGCTTATCCAGAAGAAATCTGTTCTGGACTCTGGATTTGAAGACTCCCCATATTGTACTTTTAGGGAAACATAATATACTCCGGTTGCCCACCGGATTACCTAGTTGAAGTGGATGTGGGCAGGGCACATAGTATACGAAGAACAGATGGCCGATGGAGCCGAAATGTTCTCAAATGGAGACCTCGGACTGGTAATCGCAGCGTAGGACGTCCACCCACAAGATGGACAGACGACCTAAAAGTGACTGCAGAGAAAGGCTGGATGCAGGCCGCTTCCAACCGGCCCTTTTGGAGATCGATGGCGGAGGCGGAGGCTCATGTCTATCAGTCGATTTCCTGTGGCTGAAATGATAATGATGATGATACTCCGGTTGAGAGTTCCACAAATCTACACTCTGGCTGTGCATATAAAAATGTCAATGTCCACCATGTACCTAAGGACGTTGTATTGGCATTTGTCTGCTTACCTATTACGTCAATGCCAATTCCATAAAACCGCCATATGATGGCAAACGGTAAACAGTCAATCACCAAGGTCCTCGATTCTAACGTGTCAATAGAGTAGTAATGTATCATGTATAGAGTAGCAACGTAATGTGAATCTAGTTCGTACCAACCACAACAATGGTTGCCAATAGTCGTAAAGTAAATAAATCTGTCGGTTGGGTTGGATGGAACAATACTATTAAATAATGAGAAAGTAGCCATTCATCAAAATTATTTACCTACCTAAAGAATTACTACTTGTAGTAAGACTGGTGGTAACATGGGAAACAAATGAAAAAATCACACAAAACATCGAAACATGTTATATCATGTAATCATTTTAAAACATGTGTTCAGTCACGAAAGTTTAATAGTAGATTATTACAATTCACCAAGGGGATAAAGCAGTGTCCGTCATATTTAATTCCAAGAGTAGGTAATGAAGGATTCGATGGTTAAGAATAGTCTAATGCTGGATATAGGTCTTTCTCAAGGCACGCCACTCAGCCCGATCTATGGCTTTTCGCTTCCAGCTACTGCAAACTGTCTTACGTAACTATATGGTCACTCAACCGAGACTCAAGATCGTCAAATGTTAGTTATCCGATTATTGATCTTCATTGTAGAACACGTCTACCCCAACAAATCGTAAACCATCACGACCAAACATGCACTACTGCCAAGCACGTAATGTGTTGCAACTCCAATAAAGTCTACCGAAGGTTTATTTACGGGTACTTTTAAAACACAACAATATTCGGCCAGGCAAAGTTAATACACATCTTAGGCAAATATAACGAGGACACAATAGTTACCTACACCCTAGTCAACATTGCACGTCTCAGTACAAACAAGCGGCTCAGCTCAAGCTAATGGATACAAATCATGTCAATATTGTCGAACCCCATAGAGTATCGCTTCCAAACGCGAGGCGATTTGTTCAACGGATATGCTAAAACGTGGTAAATCTTTGTGTCAATGTTTAATAATTACATTATACAAATTCTTCGATCCTCTGAAGTTTCCATGATGTAACGGTTGTCGTCCTTGTAACGATGTAAATTTGCTATTCAGGGAGTAAGGTTATTTCATTAATTTAATAAAATATTAATATTTAATAAAATATTAATATTTAATAAAATATTAATATTTAATAAAATATTAATATTTAATAAAATATTAGTATTTGAATAATTTCAATGGTTATGTGAAAACTCTCTACTGAATTAGGTCCTTTTCGTCTTATTCTCTAACTCAATGATAACAGTGGTTTCTTTCAATTCATTTTTCGAATTATGTGATATGCTTCATAATTTCAGCCTATCATGTTCCCACTGCTGGGACTCAGGCCTTCTCTCAGAGAGAGGATGGGCCCTAATCCACCATGCTGGCCCAGTGCATGTTGGTAAACGTCGTATGTCTTTGAGCTTTAGAGGTTCTTGGACATACCGATTTCCTCACGGTGTTTTCCTTCACTGTATTTGAGCAATGGTATTGAAATTGCACATAATTTATTTAGGTACTAAACAAGTCATTGGTGCAGGACGAGGATTGAACAGAGTGCCGTCAGATTGTAAAACGCACATGCCACCGCTCGGCCATTCGCTCGAATGGCCTCAGTAGTATAGTAGTATAGTTTATGACCATCAAAATTCCAATGTATAAAAACCGCGGATTATCTTCTTGGGTATGGTTTTAATTTGAAGATATTAGATTCACGAAAGTGTATTAGGTAAGTACCTACTTAGAAGTTGGGATCACCGCGCCTGAGGGTCGGCCTAAGGCTCGATCCAAGAACAAATGGAAAGATTACAAAGATCTCCGGAAACTCGAAGTTGATGTTTCGTATGCCGTACGATATGAACTTGCGCTAGATTGAGATTGGTGGCAGAACTATGAGCATCGAAGGCCAAGACACACATCGGGTAGTTGCGCCAACTAAGTTGTAGTACTTTTAAGTAAAAAAGTACCTATATAATAATTGTGTAATCTCAATTAAGATATTAATTATGCATCAATACTCAATAGATATTACTCATACACACGTGTTTGCATATTTGTCATTCGCAACCACCCACACATCAAATACGATTTATTATTGTTTAATTTTACCGTAGACCAATATTTGTTTTATTTGTTTAATGTATATTAAATAACTTACTTTGAATCATTAGTTACATGCGTCAGGAAGGAAAGTTGTACTTCTTCCTCTTTTTTTATAATCCCATATCTATTGAATCCAACCACATATTCCTACGTTCACCGTGTACTAATAGGACGCTGCTGCCCATGAACGTACTGATACGTACGGTGAACGTACTGCGATCCCCAAGCCACCTGCCAAGCGTGGGGATTATGGCAACACCCCTCTCTAAGAGAGAGGTCTTTCTTTAGCAGTGGACGTTTAATGGCTGATAATGTGTGATGTGACATATCCCAAAACCAAATATTACTTATACCACATCCCACTACGATGTTGCTATGCTATTAGCCTATGGCTATGCCAATATAGGATCTGAGCTGTGATGATAGCAGCATCGACCTATCCTATCTCGTTAATGGATTATTTACGATTACCAAACCTCGTCCATCACTCTGAGTTTTGTGCGTTATCAGCGCCTATAGCAACGTCATTGAAACTTTTTTCCAGATACTCTATCGGAGGAAAAAGGATGGCACTATTGGCTGACTGGGCAAAAGAAAACTTCGGGATGGATTCAAACGCAGAACCGAAGATCCCCGAGACGCCGACAAAGTTCGCCGAAAGCAGACTACCAGAGAACATAAAACAAGAGTTGGAGACTATAGCGATGGTCAGCGTAGACGGCATGGATAGATTGATGAGAGCACATGGACAGACGTTGACAGACATGGAAAATGTGAGGAAGAACTCATTCCCGAGGATACCTGATGCCGTCATCTGGCCGCAGAGTCACGAGCAGGTATGTCTATGATGTTGATTCTGTTGAACCATTTTTAATCTAAGCTATTATATTTTGTTTGTCTGCCTAAGAAGAATGGTAATATTTCCATATGCGTGTTTCTAAATTACATACGACGAAATGCACGTCTCAATATCCGCAGTACCATAGGGTATTGTGAGCAGTAAAGTTTTCGTTTTATACTATTGAAACTTGTTAGGTCTTTGTTTTTATATGTTTGTACCGTACTCAAATTCACTCAGGGCCCTGATTCACTAACCACAAACACGCTAGTAACGAGGTGCGTTAAGTTAACCTCAAAAAGTTGGCCTTTATTTCCTAGGGAATAAAGGCCAAATTATTAGAGGTTAATTTAACGCGCCGCGTTACGTGCGTGTTTTAGTTAGTGAATAAGGACCCAGCTTAGTCTCAAATTTGACCATGGAGACCTACAACGGCTGATTATACGATTCTACTTTGACGTTTTTATTGACCTGTATCTATTGACTATTAGAGATGATTATGTAGGGTCCGCAATATACGTACACGTGCGCTCATGGCTAAATAAGCCGATTCGGACGCCATAAATGTGGTCACATTTTTCCACTCAGCAGAGCTGAAGTGACCTCTCCACAGACGCTACATCGTCTGTGACGCGACTTAGTAAACGCAAAATCTAAATCTACTCCAACCCAACCAGCAGGACCCACTTTTTTCATACATAGAACCTCATAGAACTAGGCTAGCTTTTGCCAGCGATCTCGCCTGATGGAAAGCGATGATGCGTCGAAGATGAACCATTTTTGCCTAGCTATACCTAATCTACTTGAACACTCCATGGAATAACAGATGAAGGCGTTCCATTGCTTTGCCGTTTTTATCAAGAAATATATATTCATCATAATCAGCCTTTTTAACAGTCCACTGCTGGACTTTTAGCCTTCCCCCGAAAGGGTAATTGGGCCATATCTACCACGCTGGCCCAGTTGCGGGTTGGTGGATTCACATACGCCATTGAATTTCTTCTCCGTACGTATGCAGGTTTCCTCACGATGTTTCCCTTCACCGAAAAGCCAGTGGTATGAAAATCCGTACATACTTCAAAGAGCTTATTAGGGCGGGCCCGGGGTTTGAACCCGCGACCTTGCTTTCAAGTCTAGCGGTCTCCCAAATAGGCTACCACGGCTTGCAACATGTACCATATATACATATATGCAAGAAATATATCTCTACTATATAAAAATAAGTCGGGTTTTCCTTCCTGACGCTATAACTCCAGAACGCACGAACCGATTTCCACGGTTTTGCATTCGTTGGAAAGGTCTCAGGCTCCGTGAGGTTTATAGCATATAGGTTTATAGTAGCGAGGCCGAAGGCCGAGCTCTACGCGTACGAAGTAGCGGGATTCAGCTAGTATTATTATATATTATATAATTTTCGAAGATTACATCGAATATCACATCGAAATGTAAAGCAAATAAATGTGATTGCACTATTATTGTGTATAATTATCTCGCAGATAATTTGTACAGCTACGATTTGTACATCTTGTCAGAACATGAATAAAACATAATATTTTGGTAATCATAATATTTATCCACTTGATTGCAGGCTTAAGGCCTTAAGATGCTATTAGTTTGGAGGATTTGACAACAAATAGGTGATCTTAAAGACACTTCATTAGATGCATTCGCTTCACGATCACAGATTCCTCTTAGAATAGCAAAGGTGTGGTCATTTGTTTAATCTGACGACCTCCGTGGTATTAGTACCTACTTATATTGTGGTTGCATTCGAGCAAATAAAAGGTGCAAATATAGACCCTAGTACTTTAATACTGATGCCTTGAATCAACAAAAGAGGTAGAGGCAGGTCGACAAGGTTCCTCTTCCAATCTTAGGCTTCATCTCTGTCTATTAGAGGGATGACGCTAAACGACGTTAGTGTCAAATTAGTGTTTTTATAATGTAAGCTTGTTTTTATCAAATTTAGGTGCAACGTGTAAATTTAGGTGTCATTGCACATTTAAGGAATGAATGTCGGTATGTCCAACAACCTCAAAAGTTCAAAAACATTATGACATTCACCAACATGCTGGTGAATGTCATAATTCGGCTCTCGAATTACCTATCTATCTCTCGTCGGCTGCGCGACCTAGTTTATTATGGGAAATGCTTTTACTGACTTATAAGCTTGAAGGGACGGAGCCAAAAAGAGGTCATTTGTAATCATCATTATAACCATTAATCGCGAAAAAAATATCCGCTCTTCCACAGAAAATTTGAATTATACTCAACTTAGTGTATGGACGACTGATATTTTTGTCGCGATTTCAGGATTGGTCCCATGGGTAAAGCTGTTCATAATGACCTCCTTTCGGCTTAGGACGCAACGATCTATTTTTGAATCACTCGTATGATATTTCGCACGAAAATATCACGCGAAAAGACTAACGAAATCCCAGAAAAAGTTGAATTTTACAAATAATCATCAGATAGAGTTAGAGGTAATAAGTCTAACGCCTTGTCTTTACCTTGTCCCTATTACTAAGCCTACGATGTCTGTCTGTCTGTCCGTTCCTCCGTCAGTCTGTCTGTCTGTCTGTCTGTCTGTCCTACCTATCTTTCAAACCGTATTAGATAGCCAGTTGAAATTTTCACAGAATATGTAATGTTACGGCGGATTGACTAATAAATAATAAAACCCATACAACAAACGTATTTTTTTAACGTATTTTTGTATTAGCTCTAATTAAAAAATAGTAATACATACATACAAGCATGATTATAGTACACACTCTAAAGTAGAACAACATATAATAAATATGGCCAAATGCGAATCGGTGACAAGTTTATGTTCAATACCAAGTTATAACTGGTAATTTCGTTATTGAATTTCGTGGTGGTACGGGGCCCTCAGTGCGCGAGCCCGACTCGCACTTGGCCGATTTATTATCAATAGATGACATTTATGTGCGAAATGATACGAGGGATTCAAAAATCGAGCCTCCCGGTAAACGTCCCCATTACTCTCAGCTGAGCTGTCGCTTTCCTGTCGGCATCCAAATAATTGAACAGTCGTATTGCAACCAATCTAAGCGGTTGGTGGATAATCTATAAGTCTTGCTATGCAAGTAATAACACTAGTAATATAAATAATTAATTGACACTACTACTTTCTGTTACTCTACTAGACTACTACTACTACTACGTTACTAATTACTGACTTTCACACTCCATTTCAGGTGGAGCAAATAGTAAAGTGCGCTTCTCGTCACAAATTCGTCATCATTCCTTTTGGAGGGGGAACTTGCGTATCTGGTGCTGTCACCTGCCCAGCCAACGAACCCAGACCCATCGTGGTACTGGACACTACCGACATGAACTCAATACTGTGGCTGGATAGAGAACAACTCTTGGCCAGGATACAGGTCGGTACAACCATTGTCTAATTTCCTTTTCAGCTTCTGAGGTTCTTTCTTAGCTCATCGTGGTAGATCCTGTTGCTGACGCCAATACACGTACGGCATCGGTACCCTCTGTTTTCTTTATGACTCATCATTCATCATTGTCAGCCTGTATCAACCCAATGCTGGGTATAGGCCTCCTCTCCCTTGCGCCATTGATCCCTGTCTCGGGGTAATATCATCCACGTATGAGTTTTGACAATAAGCTTCCAAATATGGACATTTGGGCTCAGAGTTGGAGCTTTGACTATCCACACAAAAGAGCTCGAATAAGACAACAACGCAGCGTTTTTCAATGGTCAGGCATCGAAACAAAACCACGATAATTACGAGTAGACCACGTTACTAATGTTGCATCGTTGCCAAATTCTTGAAATTTAAGGTAAGTAACAAGAGTTTGGTACATTTTGCATTTCGTAGGTATCGTTAATTGTACGAAAAAAAGTTTCTATGTTTAGTATCTATACACCGTATTTTAAAGGAACTTTATAAAAAATTTGCGGTCCGCCCCAGCTTCACACGGGTATAGATTATAGCCTATGTCACCCGAAGATAGTGTAGCATCCCAACAGTGAAAGAATTTTTAAAATTGCTCCTGTACTTTTTGAGCCAATTCGTTACAAACATACTTACATACAAATCTTTCCTCTTTATAATATTATATATTATACTAGCTGTTGCCCGCGACTTCGTACACGTAGACTTACATATAAACTTTCAACCCCCTTTTGTCATCCTTAATTCAGCCCTTTCGTAAAATCCTTTCTTAGCGGACCTCTACCACAGAAGACATAATACCTCTACACCCCATAAGGAATCTACCTGCCAAATTTCAGCTTCGTAGGACAAGTAGTTTTCGAGATTTCGTGTTTAATGAGTGAGTGAGTGAGTGAGTAGATGAATTTCGCTTTTATATATGTATATAGATTATAATATTATATAGTATAGATATAGACTTGGAGTAGCCATGGAATAGTTACTCTGTATTCGATTCTTTCCAACGAATTCAAAATGCTACAATCTACTTTTTATCCAATGCTTCCTTTTTTAAAAGAGCTGTAAACAGGCATGCGGTCCGCCTGAAGTTTTTTTATAAATTGAAAATTGATTTGAGCTTGACCGCCAACTCACCTGATTTTAAGCGATAATACGTTCTGCGATGTAACACGCTTGGCTAGGCGACTTGAAGACAACCATTGTAACTATCGGGGAACATATTCAGGCAGCGCATTCCACCATCTATATAGCAGTTCGCACAATACTTCGCTTGGATTTTCGGAATATCATCCATATTGTTGCCATTTCGTGTCCGCTCTAGCCGGGAGAGAATTAGATCATGCAGATTCGATGCACATTCTCCAAAATGAATCCGATAAAAAAATGACAGACTAGCAACTTTGCGCCGATGTTCAAGACTTTGAAGCTTAGGTTAGTTTGATGATAGCCGGTAATCGCTGCATATGGACACCCAACTACATCAGTGGTGTTTTCGATTATTTAGGTACTAGCCTGGATTAGTATTTTTAGACACCCTTTTTGACGTTCCATGTTGAAGCTCGGCGGGAAAACCACCGGAAGAATGATTTTAAGACGCTCTTTTCCGACTTTTTGCAATTTTGGTTATTCTAGTTTGAGTGTGCGTACTTCCATGGTTAGCTTAAAATTATAAAAACGGTGTCATAACAAAATATAATGTTTTGTCCAGGAAACCCAAGAAACCGAAGGAAAAAAAAAGTTGCACTGAATTGCGCTTTTTTTAGCGTTATTCAATTGCCTATTTATTAAATTATGTCTGCGATATCTTAATATATAGATTTCATAATTATGAAGGAAACCGGTGAGGTACATTATACATTACAGCTATCATCATCATCATCAGCAGCCGGAAGACGTCCACTGCTGAACATAGGCTTCCCCCTTTAACCTCAACACTGAACGACAGCTCGCTTTTTGCATCCACACAATTACAGCATGCATTACAGCTATACTTTTCGAAAAATATGAGAAAAGCCCCAAAAATGGAAGTAGCAAAAAGCACGAAGGTGTGTAAGCGCCATGATTTTGCTCCGCTAAAAGCTACTTTAATACAATAAGCCAAGAATTATGGTCATCTGTAGTACTAGTGGGAAAACCTCGCCTTAACACCTTGCAGGTCCACAGAAGAATGGAGCGTTTATTAATAAGGGGGTAAATGACGCACAAAAACTTCAATTACAAATTCTAATATATATTTAAATTAAAATTGCAATAGTAAAATACCAAACATACGTCAATGAATAGTTAACAACTTACTACATAGTCAATAAGTAGTAATGACCGATTTCAATATGCATACACATGATGCAATGACATGTTTCGGTTTATTGTTTCCATAAAATTAGCATTCTAAATAATGCCCCGGAACGTAAAATATGCTCTTGACCCCTTCATCCCACTGGCAAGTGAAAGGATCGCGAGTGTTTCCCCCTTATTACATTGTTTAATGAACTGGATTCCCTCTCATTCTAAATAACTGGTAGGTAAACGGTCTCGACGGATTCCTCCTCATCCCACTGGTAGATTGAGCCGGTGCGTGCATTGGTTTACACCCTAAAAAGCTGACCTTTTCGTAGATCAGCGCTCTTGGCTTTTAAGATGGAGATGAGCTCAACCTCACCAGTTCTCGGTAGCAATCCCCGATCTGGTAATTCTCCATTCTTCTCTATTCGTAGCATTGCAAGAACATTTCGCGATTGAGACGCCAGTAGTTCTCAATTATTTAATCTCCCAGGCAGGCATAGTTGGCCAAGACTTGGAACGCGAGATGCGAGCCCGAGGCTTCACGGTGGGCCATGAGCCAGACTCCTACGAGTTCTCGACCCTGGGCGGCTGGGTGGCCACCAGGGCTAGCGGCATGAAGAAGAACACATATGGCAATATTGAAGACCTGATAGTACAGACTAAGGTAAGTGACAAATGATGATGATGATATGGCTATTGGATGGGATTGTAGGTATATTTCTCCACAGGCGCGTGTTTAGGGTTCCGTACCTAAAGGATGTCAACGCGACCCTATTACTAAGGCTACACTGTATGTCTTTCGTTTTAACAGTTGTATCTTTTGGACCGTAATAGATAGCTAGTTGAAATTTTCAACTAGAAATTTTTAAATATAGTTAAGATCGAGGTCTGTAATGTCTGTATACCCTCTGCAGCTCTCTCGCTCGTGTATATTTTCACATTATTGAAGATATAAAATCACAGAGTATGAATTTGCAAAGTGACAAAATCTGACCTTTTATAAACTACCTAACCTACGTAAAAATAGTAACAAGTGACTTTTTTGCTTTTTACCATATTACTCCGTCAAATTAAAAGACATCGAAACAAAAAATATGTTTGTTATGTTATGAGATTTTCTCACTTTTTGCAAATTATACTTATATTATACATACCTACTCTATATTTTGAAAATACGCGAGCGAGAGCTGCAGTGGACCTGTATAAACAATACAGGCATAGGTAAAACAAAGCCCGGCTACTAAAAAAATTACGGCATACGCACAAGGGTCAAACATGGCATGATTATGGAAAATCTTTTGAAAAATTGGATAAAATCTTTCAATTTATACTTGTTTGCTTTCATTTTCTGGGTTGGGTGGATTAGATTCCACTGTTTTTTATATTTCAATTTAATCTAAACTTTCTTTCCTTTTTTTTTTGGTATTTTAAAGGTGGTGACAGCCCGTGGAGTTTTCGAGAAGAGTTGCCGAGTGCCGCGGATATCCTGCGGCCCAGAGTGGGAGCATGTCATCATGGGATCTGAGGGCACGTTTGGTGTTATCACAGAGGTGATCAGAGAACCAGCGCTAGCTGGTTAAAAGACAGTAAACTTCGACTACTTTGGTCGAAGCTAGTAAAGTTATGCCACGAGCACTACTCGTTTCTTCTTCAATATGATAATGATGTGTACTCCCCTCCCCAGGTGACAATAAAAATCCGTCCACTACCGCCCGTCACTCGGTACGGGTCGCTAGTGTTCCCAGACTGGGAGTCTGGGTACTGGTTCGAGCGGGAGGTGGCTCGACAACGGCTCCAACCCTCCAGCATACGGCTCATGGACAACGAACAGGTATATTCATCCGCCAAGCAGTAGTGGTACTGCTATTGATCAATTACTATAACCACGCACGCCACGCAAACATTACTGTGTACTTAGACGCGACAATGCTAGAATAGGGATCTTTTTCTCTCGGGATAAAAACGAAGGACAGTCCAATTTGTAATGCGGCCCGTGATAGGCCTGAAGGTGGAACAAAAAAAAACTTAAGAGCCTTCTCACATTTATTGATTTAAAAAGCAACAAAGACTGGATTTTTGGCGTTCTGATTTTCAACTAAACAAATAGAAGGATATTAGAAAATTCAATTTCTGTAATACATAGACCTGTATTTTTTAACTAGATTTTATTAGCATTGTATAACTACATGTATGTAACGGAATCTTTGAACTTCATTTTCAACTTCTTCAAAACGTCGAATAAAATTGAAGTTTTGCACACTTATATCAAGGACCGATGACAATGCAATAATTTAAACAGTTTGTCCCATTATCCTCACGAGGATCTTCAGGATTAGCACTTTTTAGCGTGTTATTTAATTTTTTTAAACTATCATAATATTTATTGAAAATGAAGGCTTAAAATTTTGATAAAGCTCAACATATTATCAACTTATTACCTCCAATTTACAAGAGTAGTTTCTCGTACAACTCTCAGAGGAACTTTTTTAGAGTGGATTTCGTTAACCATACTGTAATAAAATAATAAATTCATGTTATGTGGTTTACTTGTATGGTATTTTTCGTTTTATGTCCGAAAATCCAGATATTTAAAATGTAACTATGCATTTTGTAACACGGCTTAATAATATCAATTCCATCCATGATAATATCTCTATCATAAATATTTCACGCATCCACAGTTCCGCTTCGGTCAAGCCTTAAAGGTAGAAAGCTCATGGGGCGGCGTCCTCCTCGACGGCCTCAAGCGTTTCTACATCACCCGCATCAAAGGCTTCGACCCTCACAAGCTCTGCGTAGTGACTTTACTTATGGAAGGCTCGGCAGAGGCAGTGGCTGACAGGGAGAAGAAACTCAATGCAATAGCGGCGCAGTACGGGGGAGTCCCCGCAGGAGCCACCAACGGCGAGAACGGATACACGCTAACGTTTGTCATCGCTTATCTCAGGGTGAGTTGGAGAGATAAGAAAGATCAGCCACCATTTTCTGAACCTGTTGAGTCTCCATAGCTCGTTGTGCGACTTTGAGCTTGTTTATGAGTTGACCCTCAACAGACTACAGTATAGACGTTGTGTGTATAAACCCCGAGCATAGGGTCGGGGTTTCTCTACGAGATCGAATCCGAAATGAGATCTGTAGACGAACGAAAGTCACCGACATAGCCCACCAGATTAGCAAGTTGAAGTGGCAGTGGACAGGGCACATATCACGCAGAACAGATGGCCGTTGGGGCCGAAAGGTTCTGGAACGGAGACCACGGACCGGTAAGCGCAGCGTAGGACGTCCACCCACAAGATGGACGGACGATCTAAAAGAGACTATACAGGGAAACGCTGGATGCAGGCCGCTTCTAACCAGCCCTTTTGGAGATCGATGGGGGAGGCCTATGTCCAGCAGTGGATGTCCTATGGCTGAAATGATGATGATGAGGGTCAACAGGGAATGAGGATTTAGATGTGAAAGTACTTTCGAAATCAACATTTTCTGTCTCCGTCGTCTATATTCAGGATGCAGAAGATGGAGCATGTAGATCACGAATTGACTTTTCTGATTGGGTTCAGTTCAGGATACGGTAACTGATAGGCTTGTATTAGGTATGTGTCAATCAGCTCGAAGGACCAAGAATACACTGTTCTAAGTAACATATCGTTATTTATTTTAGGGTAAGTATATAGGAGATGGACCGACGACATCGTGAGTCGCGGGCAGCCAGTGGTTGCAAGCTGTCGTTCAGTGTGTTCTTAGGGCCTATGTTCTATGTCTTCTGGCTGATGACGATGAAGTGGGAGAGCTAATGGGTTAGACAAGCTTTCTTGGACTCAACGCTGGTTTTTGCTAGTCATTTGCTGGTAACTGTAACTAAGTATACACAATAAAACACGTTACCGGTGCAGTCTGCTGACTTTTCTTTGAAGACTGAAAAATTGTGTATAAAATGCCTGCCATACTATCTAAGCGCCTACAATATAATATACTAAGCAATCCTGCATATCAATTACGCCAGATTATAAAAGTAGTAGGCGTATACGAATACGAGAAATCGAATTTTCAACTGTATTGAGAAGCCAAATTCGGAGCGTTTCCGCTTGCTCCTACTTCGGAACAAATCCGGAATAGTATTTCCATAACGCAAGATTCAGGTCCAACTACCGACTCCGTACCATCACTCCTGTGGGTTCTGTTGGTTAGGTCAAGAGTCCTGGATCTGGGTATAGCTTCGTTATGCAATTCGCGTTCCAGGCGATGTGGCGTCTACGGCCACAAATGTGACCGCATATATATGGCTCTCGCATCGGTTTTTTAATCCATAATCATCATCAACATCATTGACAGCTCATTCAGCCCATTGCGAGACATAAGCCTCCACCTTCTTTCGCCAATGTCGCCTGTTTAACTTAGATGTATTTCGGACGCTACATAAATCATCTATTTTAGACGGATGACAAATAAGTACAGCGCTAACCAAACTAAATCTTCCCCAGGACGTGGCAATGGAATACGACGTGGTTGCAGAGTCCTTCGAGACGTCAGTCCCGTGGGACCGCACGCTGTCTCTCTGCCGCAACGTGAAGCAGAGATTGCGGGACGAGTGCGCCGCGCGAGGCATCACGCACTACCTCGTCTCTTGCAGACTGACGCAGACGTGAGTCATGTAACTGTGCAGCCCTAGTGTAGGTACAGTGAGAGCTTGCTCCCTCTGCCGCAACGTGAACCAGAGATTGCGATTTCGAACCGTAATAGATAGCCAAGTTGAAATTTTCACAGAATATGTAATGTTACGGAGGATTAACGAACAATTAAAAAAAAATGTTAAAACGAAAGGGGGTAACATACAACAAACTTCCCTATTTTCTTTTTACGTATTTTTATATTAGCTCTAAATGTTGGATATAGTACACGCTCTAAAGTATAATAACAAATATAAAATAATGGCAAAGTGCGAGTTAGTTACAAATTTCTGTTCATCACGGGTTCTCGTACGATCACCGAAGTGAAGCAACGTCGGGCTCGGTTGGTACTTGGATGGGTGACCGCCTGGGTGTTGATGAGATTTTGTCTTATTGCACAATTTTTGTACTTTTGTAGCTATATGCAAAACATGAAGAAAAAACTTATTGAATAATTTAGGTTTTTTTTTTACTTGCAGTTACGACGCCGGCTGTTGTATTTACTTTTACTTCGCCCACAACACGGCCAACTGCAAGGATCCAGTGGCTACTTACGAAGAAATCGAAGAAGCGGCAAGAAACGAAATCATTGCTTCTGGCGGTAATTTTGTTATTATTTTTCGTCCATTACTTACTAGGTAGGCCGTACTGCCTCGTCTTACGTATTTTACTGACATCTACAACATGTGACCATAGAGTAGTACCTACTACCTACTAGTGACCCGCGTCCCGCCCCGACTTCGCACGGGTGTAATTTACGTGCGAAGCCGGGGCGGGTCGCTAGAACCAAAGAGTAGGATAACTATACCAAAAGGGCTAGAACTGATGGAGAAAATCAAGTGAAGACCGCATAAAATTCCGTTGCGTGGTTTCTAGTCATCAAACAAGTCATATACAGAGTCAAGCCAAGTAAGTCATGGTGTAGTCCAGTTTATACCTAATAAGGTACTCTTTGATCTAGTCAAAATTATGCCCTAGTAAAGTGCTGGATGTAGACTTTACTAGAGGCTTCTGTGGAGTTTTGGTAACATCACGAAAATACATATTTTTTACACTCGAGCACGTTTTTGAACACTTAAAAAACAATAATCCACCATTGTTAAACATTCACTCGAAATAGTTGAAATAACCTTACATCAATGGAAATAACACAAGTGTAGGAAAATAATACAATAATGCACATACCTACTACATGTTATTTTCACGTTGGTGCCAAAAAATACGAACACTTATATAATTATCCACCATTATTACTGACAGTAGAAAATACACAAGCCGGTGTATATATTTCTCTATGTACACAAGCCTAAGGAAATAATAAGATGAGTTGACTGACGTGGTTTTTTGAAATTTTTGACGATGCCGTTGGCGCCAAAACTGAATAACTTATTATTAAGTTTTTATTGTGTTGTTTTTGAAAAGTTTTTCATGGCATGAAAACTTTTCAAAGACAACACACACATTGTGCCGGTTTCATTCATTCCTTCATTCTGAAATTATTTATGGCACACTTCCGGTATAGTTTTGAGTTTTTTTTATACTTGTCTCTCAAACGCGCAGCACTGCGTTTGCGTTTAGTCGCATGTTAAATATAACATTGTTATCTAGCATTGTTGTAATACGATGTATGTAAATTTTAATATGGGACACCTAACACATACGGAACAGGTTGAACTAAGTACATTCTCCATACATGTCGTAATATTGGCATTACTGGAAAATGAATGAACAGAGTCAAGCTCATTTCAGTATCAATTTAATAATATTTACACAGTGGTGTTACCCCGTTATATTATGGATATACCTACGTACCTATTATTATAACCTTCACTGTTTGTACGAAACCATCTCAAATTATCTATAGTAATATAATAATCTTGTGATTATACCTAATCATTTTCAGTATTGCACTGTTTTAAACTATCACGGTTGATCACTAAAGCAAAAATTTTAAAATCTAAATATCGGTAGCTCATTCCACAACTTTGTCACGGCAAATATCCTGTAAATAATCATATTATAACATTATTTTCAGTATTTGTATTATAAATGGACAATCAAAATTCAAATTATTATAATATCGCGTAAATACTCCATCTGACATTTATGGGACCAAGTGACTTCAGTGTCGTCACAACCAAGTTTAGATCACCAGTATGAATCATATTTTAAATACAGGCAAATACCATTTTAATCACGTGACACTAATTTATCTGAGTTAACATTGTATTTTTTTCTAATTTGGAAGTTTTTTAAATATTTTATTTTTAATTTCACAGGTTCTATTTCACATCATCACGGTGTTGGTAAACTGCGTAAGAAGTGGTACACTGAAACAGTAAGCGAGCCAGGACGACAGCTGTTGATAGCAGCTAAAAGGGCTTTAGACCCAGACAACATATTTGCCCTTGGAAACATGGCATTTGAAGAGGGACAGGGCAGCCAAACAAACCGCGATATTGCCTTAGCCAAAAGTAAACTGTGAATAAAAGGTTTATATGAAAAATGTATGTGATTAGGCATGAATGATAAATGTATCAAATTTTTCGTACAAAGCTAACTGCCTATGTGAAACGATGTGTATCATTAATTGTTTTGCATCAATGTAGATTGTAGAATCCTCAAACAGACTTGAACAGCAAATCACTGGGAAAAAAACATTGCCTATACCAGTGATTTATTGCTTTAGGTTCTATGTTTTCAGTCACAACATTACAATCCCAATGTTATCGTAAATTTTTATATGTTATCTTTAATTTAATGAAGTAATTGTTGAAAAAACAAATCACCTTGAATTAAGTTATATTATTATGTTTTACGTATGTCATATTTTTATGTGTGGTCAGTGAATTCTCAATTTATAATTACCTGAATTTTTATATTTTTTTGAAGTATGTATGAGAAAGTGTCACTGGCAAAGAAGCTTAGGAAGCAGTGATATTTTAAGTGTTTCATAGGGTTATTAATACTAGTCCATAATATGTAGCAGCCATAATAATAAACAGCAGTGCCTTTAAGTGTACCTGCATTATTTTCAATTTCATCATTTTTATAATGTATTACAAAAACAATTAATTACTAATCAATTAATTACTTTTAATTTATCGATTAATGCAACCCGTTGAAGTGTTAATTTGAGTAACTTAATTATTCACTTGTAGTTGTTAGTTCATTAACCATTTAAGCACCAAAGATTTCACTTCTAATTACCTTGTTGCTATGCAAACAATATTTTAACAAATTGTACAACATCTAGTACTAACCATTTTCTTGTATTTAGTTCATTCATCTACACGTGTATTTTTAAAATACCAACAGCTTCTCACAAGTAGCTTCTTTATTTCTTATATTATTCTTCTTCTTTATTATTTATACATAACATCTTTATACAAAATACAAATTCAAAATACATTTATTTGACGTTGTTGTACAACGTAAATTCCACCCCTTCTTTTATCTTTAGTTCCATGACTTTGTATCAATGTATTTTACGTGATTACAAAAAGAAGGAGCGTGGAGATGGTGAACCATATTATGAGCTGATATTTGCATCTACAAATACAAAGTAAAAATATCTTGCCATTTTTTATATATTTATGTATAGATAATATAGAATAAGTATTTATAAGTTTTGTGATAATGTAATTGAAAAAGTTGAAGTATGGTACTTATTATAAATATTATGGTGAAAATGCTTGTGAGATGGTAATTGTATTTTTCAATTAAAATAATCAAAATATTACATATTATTTTGTTTATTTTAATGATGCATTCTTATATTGGCGGAAATAATAATATAATTTTAATTGTAACGGCATATTAATCGGCACCTACTTGTATAGGACTACTTAAACTATTTTTAAAATGCTCAATTTTTTTATGTAAGGCTTAACACACTTAGGTGAAGGTGCTTATTTTCTGGTTATTACAATAATAAAACATTCCTTTATTTCCAGATCATTTCAACAGTGAGAATAATTAGTATAAAATGGTGATAATTTATTTTAGTTTATAGGTAATTACCACATTCTATAATTAACAACGATAAGTTTAAATGTGAATTAAAGTGTTTTATTACCTATTAATAAGACTATTATTCATTATCATCAAATTCCTCTAACGTTTTCATAAAATGTAACAATATTGTCAAAGCTATTTGTGATTTTTATACTTAACAATCATGAAGGCATAACTCTTCTAAAAAAATGTAGGAATATCTACTGTATTATTTAATTCGTGAGCCCACTGTGTTGTTATTCTGTGGCCCACTGTGCATAGTGCTATAGTTCGATAAAAATATAAACACTGAATTTGACATGACTTCCGGTAATTTATTTCCTTTTCATTCATCATTCTGAAGTCGCCATGATATTTTTTAATGTTTCATTCAAATAATGTCTCTTATTGTCATTTATCATTTGCAAGGAATATACTACTCTCTGTCACTTGGTTTGGCATATTCCTTTCCCTTGTCGTGATTATTTTGTAAGCGGGCGCATATATATAGTAGTCTTTGAGCGGGCGCGGGTAGTTGAAAATATAACTACTACACGACAATCGTCAAGATCTCTGTGTTTACTGTTTCGGTTTCCTCGTGTCTGCATCACAGTATTCTAAGATGATAGACCTTTTTATGCCATTTCGTTCGTTTCTAAAGTTTGAAAATGTGTGCACCGACAACAATGTTTTTCGCATGCATTATAAAGTGACTGTGATCATGTTGCTTGTATTTACGTTGATGGTCACCTCTAAGCAGTTCTTTGGAGAGCCCATCCACTGCATGGTCGATGGAAACAAGGATACCGACAAAGACGCTGTGAATAGTTACTGCTGGATCTATGGAACATACACGCTGAAGAGCAATCTCTACGGTGAGTTTTTCATCACTTTTTATCATTCTCGATTGATACATTAGTTAAACTGACTGCCTTCTTTAGCCGACTACTCACTCAACTGCATAATGCTACCCTCGCGATAAAAGCTCTCAAATTAAGCGCCTGACAAAACACCACACGCACAAATAGACCTTACCTTATCATTATCATCCTCATCATGTTGAACTAACACTAGATTTCGTCTAAAGTCAGTTTGGTAGCTGATAGTCGCAAAAAAACATTGTTTCCAGTTTTTCTTTTGCTATACTTTAAAAGAAAATATGATGTTTGTAATTAGCTTTTTGATCCAATAGTGAATAGGCTTTAATACAAACTGTACTGGTGATATTTAAGAGTTGCCCATAGTTAAAGTTGTTTATAATGATGGGTACTAAGGACACCTTTCGGCTTAGTACACCCTTTCTACATAACCCAGTATATGACTAGTATAAAAGGTCCTCTGCCCTTCTGCAAAGGGTCTCTGTTTGTATTGTGATAAAAGGACACCAAAGTATAAATAGTTAAAGATAGATACATGGATAAACCCTTTTTTTTCCACAAATTTGTCTAGCGCCAAAGTCCTGAAAATGAAACAAACAGACTGCTACAAAAACTTGCAATTGATATTTATAAAATCAATGATTCCCCCTATGGTTTCCAGGTGTAGAAGGAAAGCACATGGCATACGCAGGGGTTGGCCCCATGAAAGGCTATAACGACGAGCAGATCAAGCATACTTATTACCAGTGGGTGTGTTTCGTGCTGCTGGGGCAGGCGGTGATGTTCTATGCCCCTCGGTACTTGTGGAAGATGTGGGAGGGAGGGAGGCTAAAGGCACTGGCCGCAGATTTAGGTAACCGAGTTGTGCTACCCAAGCTTTTTATTTACTTTTCTTAGATACAAATGACAGATGTTATCAAGACAAGATTGTTTATGTGTGAGCCTGGTGGCAATGTTTTTTGTCTACTATCCCACCCTCCCATAGTGTAAGTTGGCACGAGTGAGACAGTTGCCATCAGACTTACACAATAAGGCCCAGCCTTTCATCAAGGAACTTGATAGAAGGGCCCAGCTGTTTTGTTATGAAAATGCAACAAACAGAGACACTGCGAGCTGAATGAGACAAGCAACGGGGCTTCTGTATGTCTACTGTTTGTAAAAAAATCCTTTTCACAAAATGATCACTTCGCAAATTGTGCTTGCATTGATATTCTGATATAGTTTTATAATGGCTGTCTCATGCACAGCAACAAAATCTGCTGTTTCAATAAGCCCCTGACATTAACCTCTGAGCATTACACCTATTATAATGAGCCTGATCTATATTTCGTATATAATAAGCATTTTTGTGGGCTGAAATAATTTCAATGTCATTGTTTTTATTCATTGTCTGAATTTCTCAATTTTCCTGCAGTTTAATGCGAAAAAAAATTGCCTGTGCCCATCATTATAACATAACTACATGTCAGCAGCAGTACTTCTTGAACGCAGGCCTGCACGGTATGTAATACAAGAAACTGAATGGGCTACATAGCAAATAAGAGTGCAACACACTGCTCCACGGCAGTGCCACTCAGGTACTGCCTGCTAGCTACCCAGAGCGGGATAGACGCATGGCGGCGCGTCAGTGCAGCTGCACGCTGCTCCCAATATGAAGAGTTGATTGATATTGTGGCCATACTGAAACAATGGCGCGCGACCGTATATGCGCTGTTTCTGTGCTGCTGGTGACATACGTTTAGTCTGTATAAGCCTTTAGTGTCATTTCAGTTCTATATTTCCCCTAAATAAAACCTATGAACCCCTTAACTTCTTTGTTTTAGTACAGATGTATAACTTTGTATTTGATTAATTAATTCATGACCAGCACACTTATACTAAGTCAAACCATTATTCTGCTGGTTCCAGCCAGTCCGATTGTCTCCAAAGACTGGTCAGAGTTCCGCCGTGTGGAGCTCATCTCCTACCTGAGTTACACCAACATTCATACACACAATATGTATGCCTTGAGATATGTCTTCTGCGAGATACTTAACCTTATAAATGTGGTAAGTGATGTTAAATACACATATATATATAGTTATAATGTATAACTAGTTGACAATACATCCTCAGGATGCATACTATTTCTGATATTTAAATGATTGCGGGAAGAAAATGGATTTGAGCTGGCCATATAGCTCGGATGGGATAGTCACTGATGGATGAGATGCATCCTTAAGTGGAGACCGTGGGCAGGCATGGCGCACTCCGGACTTTAGGTATGTTCGGCCGGTGTCCCTTCCCAAAAGAGGGTCATAGCAGGGCAATCAGTGGCCGCTCGGCTCGCGCCCGGCCCGTACGCTACGCTAACCACGTCGCGCGTAATTAAGCATCTTTTCTGTCAGGGACCTTGACCAATTATTTTCAACAGAATCTGCAAATTAGGGCTCCCAAATGAGGTCTCCATGTTTCATGTAGTTTTGACGTTAATATGCATCAGAATGATGATCTTGTAATAGGCCTCTTAAATGTATACTTTTGCATATGTTTTGCATGATAGTTATTGCCCAAATTCAGAATAAGCATTAGTTTTTTTGTGCAGATTAAATGTCATTCCAATTAAAGTAGAACATAAGTAATAGGTAGGTACCAAATAGGCTACATAGCTGGTAAGTAAATACTAATAAATATTCTGTGTAACACCCCTCTCGAAGAGGGAGGCGTGTGTTCAGCAGTGGACGTTTACTGGCTGATGATGATGATGACTCTGTGTAAATATCAAGAAGACAACCCTAACGTTACACGTGCCGCGTCAGGAGAGATAGAGCTACGTGATAGAAAGAGGGCGGCCTTCTAGGTGAATATAGCGAGCGGTATCCAGAGCTGTACGAGTTAAATTGCTACTTTATTGCCTCATAGATAGAGTCCTTATTTATTTAAATTTCTTCGCGGAGTGAACCTGTGTTTATTATGTCTTCTGTGCCGTGGGCAAACACCAGACCACCCACCACCCACCGAATCGCTGGGTTGTCGATATCCAAAAACATGCAGGTCACGACTGGATGTTCAAGGCCGAAGATCACAGGTCTTGGAGAAAATTGGGAGAGGCCTATGTCCAGAAATGGAAGACGAAATAGGACAGGCTGTCAGACTCCTGCACCATACCATGTTAAGCGTCCAAACCAACATAAATAAAATGGCTGCCATATCATCATGGTTTGAGTAAAATTACATTATAATTTGTTGATAAAATTTATTGTATTGTATACCATTATAGGCTCCTTGAGAGAGTTGCGGGCATCCAGTGGATGCAGATGGCAGGCTGTTGTTCAGTGTGGTGGTTAAAGGGGGAGGCCTATATTCAGCAGTGGACGTCTTCTGGCTGATGATGATGAAAGGCTCCGACAACAGCGACCAGACATGCTGCATTCAAGCAAATTTTGTAGGCCTACAGAATTAGCAGCAAATCCCTCATGACGATATTTTTAAAATTTTGAGCTATTAAAAAAAAAATTAAATATTGTGTAACTGTTTTGCAGGTAGGCCAAATCTTTCTCTTGGATATCTTCCTCGGTGGAGCGTTCAGGAACTACGGTGCCGCCGTCGCCACATTCAACCACGTTGCTCGCATCCCCACAGACATGACCGACTTTGCAGCCGTTAATCCTATGGACCAGTACTTTCCCAAACTCACCAAATGCTGGCTCAGAGATTATGGACCATCTGGAAGTATACAATTCAAAGACAGGCTGTGCGTTCTACCTTTGAATATAGTCAATGAGAAGATTTTTGTAATACTCTGGTTTTGGCTGATAATTCTTACATTGGTGTCAACTTTAGCCGTTCTGTTCCGTATTTTGGTACTTTCTCTACGCCCGTTACGTACGTTGATGATTATGGGACAGCTTCGTTATGTAAAGAGACGTACTATAACTCGCATTGTTAGGCGTTTCGGATACGGTGACTGGTTCATTCTATACTTGCTGGGCAAGAATATGAACCCATTGATTTTCAAAGAACTTGTCATTGAGCTATCAAAGGAGTTGGAACACAAGACTGATGACATGATTTAAGATCATCACAACCTTGTCTAATGTTGTTGAGAAACAATGTGGCGGTGATGAAGTGATGTTTTGCAAGCATCTAACTTTAGTCTAAAAGTGTATACATGTAGTGTAATCATAACAAGAACAATGAGAGGAAAACCTAGTAGTTTTTCATCTTTTGCAATGCTTGCAGGATTTCACTTTTCATCTTTTTTTGTCCCTTATTTCTAAATGAGCAATTCTATATACTGTGGTATAATATTGTTAATCAAAAGACTGATTATTGATCATTAATTACTTGTTAATTATTATGCTCTTCTTTCATAATAAAGGCTTTCCTATACTGAAAGCAGGTCGGAATTGAAGCAAGCTGTCATGACTGCACGCTCGCAATGTGTTTGGACAAATTGTAAAGGCGCATGCCATACTAAGTGGTGACCTCTGTTAATATGCACGATCTGTATGTCTTGGCGAGAATTTGCAGGTTCATGGTTCATTTTGTTCTTCCGTTGTAGGTTGGTTTTATAGTTGTTTATAGCTGCACATGCAGTAAGCGGCACGGGTGCAGAAGTGTGAAGAGCATACACTCTTTCACTGTCACATGTGTAACCCCCTCTGTAGGTAGGTGCAAATCAGAGGCTCGACACCAAAATACGAACGGACACTTTGCGAACATCTGTGCCTTGGCTGCTTAAGATCTCCACAGATCATAAATTTGACTATAAAATCAGTTACAACTGTGTGCTGCTCATGAGTCACCTCTCACTAGCTTACTGTTTGCGGGAAGTCTTTAAAGAATTCTTACTATTTCCTATAATGGAAAAATAACCCAGTGAAACTGTTAGTTATGGCCCAGAGCATAGATGGGAAATAGAGAAGTTAATCAGTGGTTGTGATTAATATTAATTACTCAATTAAGCAATACAAGGTATTGTTTATGACTGAATAAAGTAAGTAATTAATAAATTGTAATTGCCAATAATGAGAATTGGCCTATTTTACCTTTCACTATGAAAGAAATTGTTTTCTAAATGGAAAATATAAATAAATTGTCTATATTTCTTGTTATATTACATATTGTGTGTCGATACTGCCATATTAATTTAATTATCTCACTGTGAAATAAAATTAGTCAAAACAATACTTAATTTAAGTATTAAGTACTGGCCATGCCAAATCCAGGTTGTAGTCAATGTCCATTGTGCGTACAGTTGTATGAAATTCAATGAAAGATTTCGCATTGCATGCAGTCCGTATGCATTGTGTTATACTACATGCAGTACGACAAAATATAGAATTTCACACAGTATTAATCTGTCTGTTGCGGATGCACAAAGAACTGATTCTTTGTGCATCTGCAACTGGCATGGACTACATCTGGATTTAGTATTGCTGGTCCTTGAACTTCATTCTCAAACATTAGTTGAGCCCATTTAAGCAATGATTTTGGTTAAAATGTGGTAACCAATTTGTCAACTTCTCGTAATTGAAAAGTTTTTCTAAATAGATAATAGAACTCATGTTTGTGAATATACCAACAGTCGTTACAGTGAGTTGTGGTCTGAGTAACCACTGTCCTACGTTAATTTAGTCCGAAATTTTGTTTAATACTAAAGTTAAGTTTCTTCATGTTTAATTTTTGTTTCTTAAGTTTTTGCTTCTTATATAAGTTGGCTATTGAAAACACATTCTGTTGCCAATATAGGTAGATCCTGTTCGATCAGTAATTTTAAAGAATTTCTACTAAAAGATATTTCATCCCAAACTTTGTGTCCTTAATAAAATTAATCCTAAGGTTAAGTTTCTTCATGTTTAATTTTTGCTTCTTATTTATAAGGTTGCTACTGTTACTATTTGAATCGAATTTGTTTTGAAATCACATTCTGTTCCCAATATAGGTAGACCCTATCCAACTAGTGATTTCAAAGCATTTGTACTAAAAGTTATTTCAATAAAGTTTTCTTTGTATGTGGACTTTCATTTGTGAAATCTACAAGTAGGTATTTAAATCATAAATAAGGTTACAGCTTAATATATTTATTCACATACTAGATGATTAGTCAGTTAAACACAGAATTTTAATTTAACATTATAAGGCCCATTGCCTCTCAGTGTACAAGTGATGCCATGCATGACAATGCTGGCTTCACGGCTTTCTATAGTCAACGATATTGTCTCCCTGCATCTCAAATGTCCGAAATTAGTAAACAATGTATAATTTCAAAAGTAGTAAGTAAAGAACTAGTTGACTTTTAGTTGCTAAACAAAAAGTCAATTCCACAGCCACTTGTTTGCCTAGACTTTCCAGCATTGGACATTATACTCAGATCAGATACACAAGAGATACGGCAGGTGCGCTCGCTCGAAGAATATATAAGAATATGATAACTGATGGTGAACAAAGGTTCTTGAGTGGAGACCACGAACCGGAAGTCGTAGGCCTCCCACTAGATGGACCGACAACATTGTGAGAGTTGCTGGCATCCAGTGGATGCAAAAGGCAGGCTGTTGTTCAGTGTGGAGGTTAAAGGGGAAGGCCTATGTTCAGCAGTGGACGTCTTCTGGCAGGTGCAAACACATCAGGCTTCATGCCTTTAGTCGAACTCGCCCTGCAGAAAACCTTGCCCCTTTTTTGCATGTTTTTATTATTCTCGCAGCGAGTTTGTTAGTGTGAGTGATAAATTATCTCCCTTAATATTTGTTTGATTTGAGACCTTGTACCTGTTGCACATTGCAGTAACTTGTAGAAGTAATTTTGTGCAAGTAATCACAACACAAAAATTATAGATGTGAAAAAAACCATCTCTCCAATTATTACCTTGTCAGGACTAAACGGCTGAATCGATCTGAATGAAATTTGCAAGGAGATATTGTGCATCACAAGTGTACACATACAATACTTTTTACCTGAGAAACTGCAAGATGCAACTTGTGATCGATAATGATTGCTTTGTAATGGCAAGTAATCCTAAACATTACAATGCAACTTAACTTAATATGCAGTTTCTTTTACCCTGAGCATCCTCTGCAGCCGCAATGCACACACTCTACAATCCTACCTTCCTCTAGTTTACTCTTTGGAACACGACAAATGCAATTGGTGGCAAAATTCGTGTCCCTAGTCTGAATGCACCGAAGACAACACAAGTTTTCGTATCCAGTCTTCTTCCACTTAGCTATGAGGTTAGCGTCGGCAATTTTTTCGTTGAGACAGTATTGGTAGAGTTCCCTGCTGATTGCCTTACGTCTGTAGAATAAGTCGTAGATGTACCGAGACTTCTGATGATGAATCTTGAATATAGGCCACAAAGACTCCTGTTTTCTCTTCCCTTCGTGTGGTTCCGTTTCAGCTGAAATAAACAAGGGTGTTACACATTCTATTTAACTCTAGATACCTACTTTAAGTTCGGGATAAACAAAAGTAGGTTACCTTCACGCATTTTTTGTTCCAGTTCTTCGAGGGTTGGTTCAATGAGTTCCCATCCTTCTGGCGGGGCTTTACGACTACGGCGCACTTTCGGCATTGTTAATGATTAGACAAAATGATATAGATACGATAATTATTTACAAAAATTACACGACACAGATTCAAGTATTTGACGTTTGCGCTTGCTTTTTAAAATAAACTATATAGTAGTCTTTGAATAAACTATCAATCACAGCTATCCAAAGCAACTATCAATCTGTGCTATCAATAAACTAATCTGCACAGCTAATCTGTGAAACTAATGGATTATTTTTGGAAGGATTTTGTTAAGACGACTTTGACAACAAACAACTCTTTGACAGTGACATAACACTCAGTCCCATCATGACATTGAGAGTTTTGGCGCCAACGTGAAAACGTTGATTCGTTGTATTATTTTCCAATACTTGTGTACTTTTGACTGTAAAGGTCGATTATAATTTTGTGAATGTGCTCGAGTGTGGGAATTGATATCGAGAGGCTAAACATATATTTTCGTGTTGTTTCCAAAACTATATAGAATAGAAGCCTCTTTTAAAGCTTACACCACTTTACTGGGGCATTAGTTTGACTTGACCGTGACTTACTCTGTTTGACTCTTACTGTGATTTTGACTTGTTTGACGCTATTTAATACAATGTAAACTTGTTCACTATTACGACTGAATGACTTTGTATCTATGGTCATGAAAATTTGTTTATAATGCTTGACACTGGCAAATTCATATTATGTGCGACGCCAAAATCATCATGAGAAAATAATTTAAAAAAAATCTCGGTCCGAATCATACCAACTGGGCCATTTGTGCCAATATCACTTCCACTTCCTAGTATGAATTTGTCGTGCAAGTCTTCTGTGGCAATACGCACAGGGCAATACGTGTTTATCTCGCCCCCTTCCGTTTTTGCAGACTTTTTTCGGTACTAGCTCGAGTATAATAGTCTTATATCCAAAAATAATAGCATATCCAAGAGTAGGTATGGTCATATAATATTGTTATCAAAGATTTTGGCCCCCAAAGATGATAAGATGATAGTAAAACGAATGATTATATTATCATCATTTTGGCTCCACACGATTCTATCCATTTCGTTGCGATTTTCTGTGAGCGCCTGAAATATTTTGCATTGCAAACCGACTGAAGTACATTATTGCTCCTAAAAACCAAAATCAAAAGCACAATAAACTCTTCACTCCACAGATAATAAATAAATAAAAAACTGAGCTCCAGAGAAGGTAGCTGCCGTAGGTACATAGTTAGGTACTCCGTCGATACAATTTTCTAGGTAAGTAGGTAAGTAAAATAACTAAAATACTTATAATAGTCCAACGTTACCTACTTTGCGGTCTTTTCTGTAGCTAGCTGCGTACCTAGATTTGTAAGTTTTAGTTTAGTTTTAGTAGTAGGTACACGCCAATGAGATCATTGTGATTGGTACACTATCAAAGCTATCACGGGATAAGTCTTTGTGTAATATCAAAGCTATATATTTATACATAGTATGGCTATGGTATGTTAGCGAGTCATTATACATAGGTATTAGGTGAACGAAAGTATGAATATGA
This sequence comes from Agriopis aurantiaria, assembly GCA_914767915.1. Classification (NCBI taxonomy): domain Eukaryota; kingdom Metazoa; phylum Arthropoda; class Insecta; order Lepidoptera; family Geometridae; genus Agriopis; species Agriopis aurantiaria. Next base: position 14,401,145 of record OU611994.1, read on the forward strand.
ATTTTGCTATCTATTTTATTATTATTTTAATAATGCCGCGCTTACCTTTGTGTGAATAACGGGCCTATACCTACCTATATTGCAGCCCGAGCTTTCGCTCCTTCTCGTTCGCTTTCGAAGCTTGCACAAGACAGAGCGAGACGGGCGTATGTTCTCTCAATCAGCAAGAGGAATGCGGGCTGCGCAAGCGAACCTCGCGGGCTCCGGGCTCCAGTCATTTCGTTTCGTCCGTCGCACGGAGTGTTGACTGGCCGCGTAACTTTCCAACTTACGTTTACTGAATAATGTGTGTAAACTGTTGTTTTGAGTGATTTTATGTTGTCAACGAGTGAATGACGTGCTAAAAACTTGTGTTATGAAGTTCGGAGAAAGTTGACGAGAATTTACAAGGAATTCTGGTGTTTCGTCGAGTATTTACCTGTAAGTCGGGTTGTGGAGGCTCTACGTGTCTTGGGTGACGTTGATTTCGCATTGTATAGCCTTCGGTTCGATGTCTATGTCTTTTTAGCGTTATTGGATAGGTTTGTATTATAAGCATTTTCTTATCAGCAGTGAGCAGGTGTTAGCTTACCTAGAGTCTACTCTAGGATTTTACCTTACCTACTAAACCTACCTACTCACGAAATAATGTACAACCGACTAAAAATTAAAAAATGTACAGTGACCATCATATCGCAAAAATCAGGACAATCTTATACAAAGTATCTACCTACGAAGATGTACAAAACAAAAGTTTTTAAATGGCAACCTGGCGTAAGAAGTTGTTTCATGACCTCGTTACCTTAGTCCAATGACCTTAAAACTACAATATTTTTTTTCAAATGTAGGGTAGGCATAGACTAGCTTCAGATGAATATGATTTAAAAAATGCCTATCTACCATTCTATAAATAGGTACTTAGAGGAATGTATACATGTACCTAGGTGCGTTCATAGGTCAAGTTTTAGTCATCGCAAATATTTGTCTCATGGTTTGTAGTTTTTATTTGTTAAATGTTTTACATTATTATGATGATTTTACTTATATTTTCGTAGCAGGATTAGGTATATATTACCAAATATTTTTTTCTTTGTCGAAACGGTAAATAAATGTTCATTATAACTTGAACAACCCTATTAAAATACCTACATATTAATCTGCTTAAAATATTCTATAAGCTAAAACATATTTTTTAAATAACTTTATTATTTTCTGGAAATTCTTACTAAAACGACCTATAGCGAAAGGTATTTAATTGGGCAACAAAAGTTACTCTTAGACCAGCTGGTCACATTGTCCTATATCTTTACAGCCTCAATATACCTACTTTCCACACCTTTCTGTTGTGTACTACACTTTTGTTACTAAAGAATAAAGATGTAGGTAGGTACCTATGTGAAGTTTATCTTTTTGAACAATGAGGAAGTTAGGAAACAAAGATTTAAGGCGATAGCCCGTGTACTCATAAAGTGGTTCCGCTTACAAATACAGCAGCTGAACAACCAAACCTAGTTAATAACGAACACCTTCTCTAACTAGTTTTGAGAAATGCCCTTAAAGCAAGCAGACTTGAAAGTTGACTATTCAAATTAACGCTTAAAACCTGTTGATAACGAATCAGAAGAGTTATCGTAAATAACAGAGCTTCTATTTATCAGGTAGAATGGTTTGTAGTTTATCAAAGAAGCCATAAATGATTTATCATAGAATCTCCCAAGAGTTTACAGTAAATTGCATAAATATAGTTGGTAAAATGAACACGTAGCATAGACCAGGTACTATAGGTAGTAGAGTAGGTATAAGCTAAAATAATAACTGTCTCCTCATGATACCTTCCAGTTTATACATTAGCCCAATCTAGACATACCACTTTTTGCAATAAACTTCACGAATTCCGTGTATTTTCATTTATTTACCCATTCATTATTGGCTTAACCACAATAGTCCTTAATTTACTCAAATGAGAGGCCATAAATTATTACCATTCGTGTTGAATAAACCGTTGAATAAACAGCTAGTCTTCATGTATAGAGGCATATTATAATACATTTGTAAACTCCAAAATCTCTGGAGCTGGGGCATCAAGAAATTTAGGACCAGCCTAGCATAAATTCAAATTCAAATTCAATTTATTGAGCCCGTAAGCCTGGGTTACAAAGTTGGTATATGTGTAAGAAAATTAAAGTTCTCCAGGTCCCGCTTTGTCAGCATACAAGCAGTTACTTAAACTAATTACAAGAACTTATATGAAAATAATATAAAAAAATGTCAGATTACGTTAAAATTATACAATTGATAATGAATAATGTCTAATAATAATTTTACTAAAATACATGCATAATAATCAAAGTTTTTTATCATTTAAACCACCGTGATTAAAGCCATTAAGTCAAATTCTGAAGAAGCATTGTGAGTGGTGATACGTATACCTACTTTGTCGATAATACGGTACGTGTGCCTACTAGGTTTGTAGTAGCTATGAGTAAACAAAAAAATGTAGCCAATATTGTTTTTATACTCAAAAATGACGACACCTAAAGCTTAGGTTGCCTCAAGATCATAATATATTGCATCGATGACGTCAAGTCACGATTTTTATTTATGTTTAACTTGTTCTTTGATGTACTCATCGATAGTTGTGCAAATTTGAATTTTATTTTGTTTATGCTTTGTGTCAGCTGATTCAAAGTTCAGGCATCAGATTCGCTGCAATATTTACATTATTTATCCCATAAATTTATGAATTTGGTATAATAAATCAATAACAATTTAATAGTCTAATTTTTTTTCGAAGGCTGGCGCTTCGCATAATAGGGTACTTGACTGTATTAAAAATATTATGCCAATTGACGCCATCCATAAACATGACATAATGAAAAAGCATATTTCATTGATTTTTTGATAAAAATATGCTTATTTTTTGTAAAAAACGCGATTAAAATAACTGTATTTTCGTCATTTGATCACGTGATCGAAAACGGTCTGTAACTGGCTTCATCCCTAGTGACGTCACACAAATCTAAACAAACAGATTTTGTATTGATATTTGCGAATTTAATGTAGTAAAGCTATTTTGAGAACGATTTATCCAGAAATTTTCACCAAAAACAGTCCGGAGGTTAAATGTGAGAAGAATGGAGAAACATTTTGTGCAAGCAGACAGCAGTAACTTACCCAAAATTAATGTTTTTATGGTTGCATATTTCTTTAATAATAATCCACGTCATTGTTTCTACGCTGCAGAACTCAAAACGTAAAAACTACAATGACAGTATTAATTTTTAATTGTTCTCCAAGCAAAACATTCAATCAAGTTGTACAAAAAGTATGTTGTAGTAAGTGGATATCACTATTTTGTTAGGTTATGTCGAGCTTTACAATGTTTAAAAAGAAAGTAACAGTACATAAAATAGTAATGCAATAAAAACACAAATTATAATAGAAATATATAGACTCAAATATGTACCTCAAAATGATCTTCGAACATAGAAACACTTGAATTAGCTCCAATACTTTTGGGTTCTCTACGAGCTACTTAGTTCCAACCTTAGATTGGTTACAACCACTTTTTTCGAGTTATGGGGAGTTTTGGGTCCATTGGAACAGGAACAAATCTTTTTTCGGGTGTCTTTATGGAAGTATTTGTACATTTTGGCACTACACAATATTTATAAACCATTACTTCTATTAGAAATTAATTAATCATCAAACTTTTGCAGCCTGGCTGCAGTTGTTTTGTTTTGTGTGACGTCAATTAGTCATGTGATCGGAGCTATGACGCAGGTCTGCGTTTTGGCGCGAACTTTTTTTATTCAAACTTTAACATCGATTTATATCGCAAATACGACTGATATCCAGAAAATATAAATGCAGTATACATTATTTTATATCAGACAATAATGTGCAATAGTTTCCCAAAAGTAGTCAAATACCCTATTGAAAATGAGACACGAAACAAATTCATCTAACTTTAAAAATATCATCTCACGACGTCCTGTCAACGCTCATTTGTAAAAAAACTTCAGCTATTCAAATTCAATGCCCCACTAATGATGCCAATTTATTTATTCCCAAAGTATCGTACGGCAGTCGGCAAGTATGGCAATGAATGATGCGAAGGTAATATTTCAATCATGCCTACATGCAGACTTGAACGCATATTGCACAATCTCAGAGAGATCTTATATAGGTGTCGTGAAATATGATTTGTCTAAAGGCATCATATGTTTAATGAAAGACATTGAGGATATTTCACTTCTATGTTCAGTGCTCTGGTGTTGTGTATTTTTCATGACTATTAAACATTACTCGAGCAATAGCTTTCAACGCAACCAGTTGTAACTGCTGGGATACGTTAAGACAAATGTAAGGAATAGGTAATCATTACTCAACGAACCGATGATCTTTGATATCGCAGTTATCCATGGGAAGTGCCATTGATTTAGATGGGTCGTTTGTCTTTTTGCAAATCCTTTGTCATATTGAGATATAATTCAAGTAATAGCGTAATTAAAATGTAAAACTCTGAGAATCAAGCTATCAAACTTTACCTCTACTGCGTGAGCAATGATTACGATATGAGACGATGAACACATCTTACATGGTTAAGTAATTCACCCGGTCTCGTGCCGAACGATTGGCGGAGAAAGCGCATTGGCTTCTCTAATCGACGATGGATTCTAACGGATTTCACCGATATTCTCTCTCGTCAGTCTGACAACTAACAACTCCTGAATTGGAGCCACACACGCATGTGCAATTAAACTTAATCCCGCTATGATGTGGCAACAATTCCTTAATACGGACATTGCCGGTTTTCTTGCTGGTGAAACGCCTACTTTTTGGGATAAAAAGAAACAGCTATACAGCCTTGGACAGTAAATGACAATAGGATAGGTACTAGAATGTAAACAATCGCCAAAACTATAATCCAATGAGCAACCACGTCTGGCTATACTTTGCAGCACTAACAATCACAAAAAACATTGCTCATAAAACTAAGAGTTTTTTTAAATTGTGGATCAAATATTTTGATGTCTAACCATCAAACCATAAAAATAATTCATGCCCTAAAATATGTTTAGCCATTTCCATTATTTTTCAGTGTCACAGATTCTAAACTGTTGCTGAGCAGATGAATTAGTCAACTATTCCCACTAACATAACAGTAAACCGCAGAAAAAGCTCGGAACAGCTTGTCTTCGAGTCCTAAACAGACGATCAGCATGTGTATCCGCAATAAATACCACTACACCGACCGGTTTCGCCACCACATACCGCGGATAGCTGAGGAGACGCGCAAAAGAAGTTTCACAATCACACACTTCACATGCCGTGCGACTATGATCTATGGGTGTTATGACAGCTCTGCGTGCTTGCGTGTCGTGTACGGTCAGTGGGTAGCCCTGGTGTCAGTTTTTGTTTTGCATCGTATCAGTACTTTGGAACTGGGAGCTATAACTCGCTCGACACACAAGAGATGGAACCGCTTAACTGTAAATGCCGTTAGTTCTCCATTCAAAAAATTCTTACATAAATATATTTTAACAATAAATGCGTTAATTAATAACTTATAATAAAAAATAAAAAAACAGGATAACTAAAAAAAAGAAGACGAAAAAAAAACTTCAACTCTGATAGCATGTGGGCTTCGGTGGCAAATTGTGATGATGGCAGACTACATAATAATAAATATGAAGTCTTCTGAGTGGCAGACTGATGAAATTTTGACAGCACCAAGCGACACTTATTATTTTAAAGCCAATAATACGAGCCAAAAGCTAGTCTGTGGAATGCGCTGCCTGATTATGTTCCGCGATAGTTACTATCTGGGTGTCTTCAAATCGCAAGTGTTTCGGTTTCTACTAGGCAAGTGTGCTCCATCGTAGACCTCATCATCACTTAACATCAGGCCAATTGGCGGTAAACCGTAATGTTATTTTTAACCATTTTGAAGCCATGGTCATCAAATTATACAAAATCGTAACAGTCAAGTTTGAGGTCGGCATGACGTCTGTCGTAAAATTTAAAAGCATCGTAAGTTAAATCATCCGTTTTATTCGTTTATAACTGTTTCAAAATTGTTAAAGTATTCACAATTACTTTTAACCTTGACATCGTGCGTACAAAATCAAAATGGCCCACAAAACAGCACGTTATTCATAAAGTGTCAAGCTATTGCTCATTGAAGATGGCAATTAAATGATAAATAGATATATACATTATGTCCTTACTTAAATAACTGTAAAATGTTGGGCATTATGCCTGCTTTAAGTATGTACAAATATTTTAAAACTTGCTGTAAAAAGTATCTATCAGACTGGCCATAAAAGTGTATTATAGAAAAATAAAGGCAAATTTTATTTCATCAGTCAATTCGTAGTATGTACCGAGTTTCTTTTTAAATAAAATTACTTTGTGTAACAGTAAAAATTACTTTGTGTAACAGTAAAAATTACTTTGTGTAACAGTAAAAATTACTTTGTGTAACAGTTGTAGGTAAAATTAATAATAGTTATCGGCCATTCCATGAAATCCGTGTCCTCAAACATCGTTTTTTATGGTTACTGCGAAATTTGCGAAACTGCGGTGTTGGTACCGACATTTCTAAGCTCATTGGTTTGGTACCTACCGAAGTGCTGAAACATTGCGTTGCTGTCAGTTTCAGCTGGTAGCTTATCGATGGCTTATCTGTACTCTGTACTATTTTTTTTTTAATTGAAATTTTTTGAATACGAATAGCTCTGTTCTGACCGGTGATCATGGCCTTAAATCTACAAAGTAGGTAGGTACGTCCTAATAGGGTATTTGACTACTTTTGGGAAACTATTGCACATTATTGTCTGATATAAAATAATGTATACTGCATTTATATTTTCTGGATATCAGTCGTATTTGCGATATAAATCGATGTTAAAGTTTGAATAAAAAAATATCGCGCCAAAACGCAGACCTGCGTCATAGCTCCGATCACATGACTAATTGACGTCACACAAAACAAAACAACTGCAGCCAGGCTGCAAAAGTTCGATGATTAATTAATTTCTGATAGAAGTAATGGTTTATAAATATTGTGTAGTGCCAAAATGTACAAATACTTCCATAAAGACACCGGATAAAATATTTGTTCCTGTTCCAATGCACCCAAAACTCCCCAAAACTCGAAAAAAGTGGTTGGAACCAATCTAAGGTTGGAACTTAGTAGCTCGTAGAGAACCCAAAAGTATTGGAGCTAATTCAAGTGTTTCTATGTGCGAAGATCATTTTGAGGTACATATTTGAGTCTATATATTTCTATTATAATTTGTGTTTTTATTGCATTACTATTTTATGTACTGTTACTTTCTTTTTAAACATTGTAAAGCTCGACATAACCTAACAAAATAGTTATATCCACTTACTACAACATACTTTTTGTACAACTTGATTGAATGTTTTGCTTGGAGAACAATTAAAAATTAATACTGACATTGTAGTTTTTACGTTTTGAGTTCTGCAGCGTAGAAACAATGACGTAGATTAGTATTGAAGAAATATGCAACCATAAATACATTAATTTTGGGTAAGTTACTGCTGTCTGCTTGCACAAAATGTTTCTCCATTCTTCTCACATTTAACCTCCGGACTGTTTTTGGTGTTAATTTCTGGATAAATCGCTCTCAAAATAGCTTTACAACATTAAATTCGCAAATATCAATACAAAATCTTTTTGTTTAGATTTGTGTGACGTCACTAGGGATGAAGCCAATTACAGACCGTTTTCGATCACGTGATCAAATGTCGAAAATACAGTTATTTTATTCGCGTTTTTTACAAAAAATAAGCATATTTTTATAAAAAAATCAATGAAATATGCATTTTCATTATGCCATGTTTATGGATGGCGTCAATTGGCATAATATTTTTAATACAGTCAAGTACCCTATTATGGGCCAGAATACCGGGTTTAGCGATTTCGCTCGCACATTTGATTTTTTTGTAAGATAGGTACCTAGGTATATAAAATGACTACTTATAAAAATGTGCTTCGGTCATGTTACGACGTTAAGTTTTCAAACATAATAGTTAAGTATATACCTATTTCTTATGGCCCGAACATACACGGTAAAAAGATTATCCCATATTTTGTAGTCATAATAAAAAATATTAAAACAATAATTATTTTGTTCTAAATACCTATTTTGAAATATTAACTTCGCAAAATTACCGAAGCACATTTTTTTTAAAGTAGGCACATTAATTTTATTTAAGAAACCCCATTAAATGTGCGAGTGAGATTGCGGCGTACCATGTTCTATCTCGTCTGACCAACGGGAGAGAAAAAGATGGAAATAATGTAATTCTCCCTATTTCTCTCCCGTTTGTAGAACAACTTTAGTTTAATCATTTAATGGATAGATGAACTAACAACACCAATATAATGAAACTGTATTGGCGAAGTTCACACGTGTTCGTTGACAGTTGACAGTCTTTTGTCGACTGCCAACGAACACAGTATATAAGTGGCGGTTGCATTGCAATCACCCTCTTTCTTTGCTCGAACCTCGAAGCGATAACAAGTGCAAACGAATTGTGTGTAAAACAGTTTAAAAGGTGATTTCTTGGCTGAAAAGCTAACAAATCAGAATCGGGATTAATAAGTTACAGATGTCTTCTTATTTTCCCATGTCCACAGAGTGTAATTTGTCTTTTGTTAAGTGGTTCAAAACCTGTTTGCTAGTCATGTTTTTTTTTAGAGCCCTAATTAATAGTTATTGTACAAAGTGGCTGTTTTATTCCTTGCGTTTTCTTGATTATAATTTATTTACTAATGATTAATTTAATACTAATTACTAAATAACTGTGCTCATGTTAAAAGTTCTTCAGATTATATATCCGATTAGTGTACTTATTGTTATATATGCAAATTTCTGCCGCCGATTCTGCGGCTGAGCCTGCTGTCGAGCCTGCCGCTGAGCCTGCTGTCGAGTCTGCGGCTGAGCCTGCTGTCGAGCCTGCGGCTGAGCCTGCGGCTGAGCCTGCGGCTGAGCCTGCTGTCGAGCCTGCCGTTGAGCCTGCTGTCGAGCCTGCGGCTGAGCCTGCTGTCGAGCCTGCGGTCGAGTCTGCGGCGAAGCATACAGTGGAGCCTGCAGTGGAGCCTGCCGCGAAGTCTGCGGCTGAGCCTGCTGTCGAGCCTGCGGCTGAGCCTGCCGTCGAGCCTGCGGCTGAGCCTGCTGTCGAGTCTGCCGTCGAGCCTGCGGCTGAGCCTGCTGTCGAGCCTGCGGTCGAGTCTGCGGCGGAGCATACAGCGGAGCCTGCAGTGGAGCCTGCCGCGGAGTCTGCGGCTGAGCCTGCTGTCGAGCCTGCGGCTGAGCCTGCGGCTGAGCCTGCCGTCGAACCTGCCAGCTGAGCCTGCAGCGGAGCCTCCAGTACGCAGTTACGTAAGAGACATTGTACGCAGTTGCGTAAGATCCGGTGTACGTAGTCGCGTAAGAGCCGATGTACGCAGTTGCGTAAGAGACATTGTACGCAGTTGCGTAAGATCCGGTGTACGTAGTCGCGTAAGAGCCGATGTACGCAGTTGCGTAAGAGACATTGTACGCAGTTGCGTAAGATCCGGTGTACGTAGTCGCGTAAGAGCCGATGTACGCAGTTGCGTAAGAGACATTGTACGCAGTTGCGTAAGATCCGGTGTACGTAGTCGCGTAAGAGCCGATGTACGCAGTTGCGTAAGAGACAGTGTACGCAGTTGCGTACTGACTTAACTAAACCAGATTCGGTTTTAGTCTGATATGATGTGCTTTTCAGTATGCAGTTGCATTCTGATATTATGTAACATAAAACGATAGTATAAGACTTCAAAATAAGATTGTAAAGTACACATTTAATTAACACGTATAACGTCTATTATCATATAATACATGACACGTATACACGAGGACGTGTAATTGAGTCGGATGGCCGAATGTAGAACAACTTTAGTTTAATCATTTAATGGATAGATGAACTAACAACACCAATATAATGAAACTGTATTGGCGAAGTTCACACGTGTTCGTTGACAGTTGACAGTCTTTTGTCGACTGCCAACGAACACAGTATATAAGTGGCGGTTGCATTGCAATCACCCTCTTTCTTTGCTCGAACCTCGAAGCGATAACAAGTGCAAACGAATTGTGTGTAAAACAGTTTAAAAGGTGATTTCTTGGCTGAAAAGCTAACACGTTGGTTGGACGTCAACCAAATCCACACGTCTGTTAGCACTATTAGAAGAACACAAGAGGCGTGCCGTCACGTACCTACCTACTTTGACGATATGCCAAACGAAAGGACAACCCGCAAACGTGCGGGCTACCCTACCAACTGTTGTTGAAACTGTGGCCGTCGCTTTCTCGTACGCAGCTTCCATTCACAACGAACGGCCCCGATTAGGACGGGCTTTGTTGACGGTTTTTGCACAGGATTGAAGGTCGAGGAATGCTTACATTTCGCTTAGTTTATACTTAAGACAGTCCACATGATAATAACGGGTTACCGCAGACCAATGAGGGCTAAGTATGGATTTGTACGAAAGGTTTTGGGACAATTTGAATCGGTGGCGGAGGTTGGCGCAGTCGGACGCCCGCTGCCGATACCAGCCTTCTTTGGTGAAAGAAATAGACAGGTACACTTTGTACCTACCACTCGGCTAGCTTGACGCATAGTTCTATTCAAGTATTTCAAGCATCTATCGTTGCAATCATGTGTGGCATTTACCATATAAAATTTTGAAAAAGCCGGACATTTCAGTGAATGTTTCGACATCCTAGTATGTTGGTAAAAATTTAAATATTTTTGTTTTGTGTTTAGTGAGACGTTAATCAAGATTTAGTTACGAGGGGCACTATTCCAGTGCGTTCAAGATTATCTCGGTCACTGCCTCTCTCAAAATTAATGTTATGAGAGTAAAGAGTGACCGCGACACTCAAGCGTGGCGGATGGTGGTGGTGGTGGTGTGTTGGTGTGTCAACACATTTCAACCAAAGTCTGAACGTCTAAAGTGTCGTTTGGCCACATAACGCATTTTCAAATTGGGTGTTTCATTCTTTCGTAAATTTGCATTGAAGGTGCATTCCGTGCATCCCGTGACCTCGGAAGCGGCGCCATACATCTTCATACTGCGAAGACTTGTCGCATCAGCCGCGATGTACGGAAGTCAACCTTTATAGAACCATATAATTGTATAGTCCTGATTCGACACTATCTGTTTTCCGATACCAACCTTAAATTCAACAATCTCTAACCTAACCTGACAATGAGTACGATCTAAATTCCACAGCTTTCCAATATCAATTGCATCGACAACTAATACGTATTCACACGGTACACTTGCACGTGCAGTGGTCTGACCATGGGTGCGGTCAAGGTGGCCAGGCACTGTGACGGCAGGTATAATGCTCGCCTTCCACTAGGAAATGAGCGGGGAAAAGCTGAGCTGAGAGGTCATCGAAATGCGCTGACTCTTATTTAGTGAAAGCATCTCATTGTATTCACTACCAAGGAGGCGAGTTGGTGGCCAAAATAAACTCTATTCCATTTTTTTTTAACTTGCTAAAAAGCATTAATTAAGTACCTACTTATAATAAGCTAATAGTAGTTCTATTATTAATTATTATTTATTGATTAACTTTGTATACCTCTTTGATTATGTAGTATTCATTTTGTTTAGTGACGATGAATAGAGGTAAATATAATCTTCCCAATTACCTGGTCGGTCTTTGGACTTTACGTATCTGGGCCTCTGAATCTCCGATTCCCCATAGAAACTTTACGATGCCTACTTAGCGCTTTACCTATAAAGTAACTTTCCAGGACAATGCACACGCTTTCTTACCCGATAATGACGCGGGTCACACCACACCATTGTCCTCCCTGGACTCGTTTGTACTTGTGCTCAGAGCCCTAAATCTGATACCATGAGCACAGAATTTCAATGTACCTACCTACTTACCTGATTAACAAAAAAATGTAGACCTCAAGAATCCATACTCAGTAAACTCTGTCCGCAAAGGAAGGCAGGCGTACCACAGGGAAGTTCGTCCGGCTTTTTGTTGTTCATATGGATGGACAAAATCAATTAAGTATATGGGCTATGAAAGTTTACATCTTTATGATCTGGTTGCTTTTGTTCCGGAAAGAATCACTAGAAACTCATAAAAATATGTTTTTTTTTTCAATTGCTTGTGGCACATGAACGATTTGGTCGAAACCTCCAAACTGTGAATAAAGATTGTTTTGTTTGACACCAAAAACTCAGACAGTTGATTGAATCAGGCGTTTCTTTGCGGAACTTCATACCTATTTAGAACTGTAGATCCCAAATTCCTTATTGTACCTAATGTGATGTTAAAGCGGAAATACACGTCAGATTCATCAAAGGAACAAAACATTTCATATTTGAGGAATTATATTATAATTAGAAGTTGTATTTTGAGTCGTTTCTGTATCTTGACTTTTGTCCTATAATTTTTGTTCAGTTTTACCATTGACGTCTTTCAACTTATTTTCTCCTAACTTATTCTGAGCAATTCACAATAGTAAAGATAGGCCACTTACGTAGCCTTCCGTCATCCATTGACTGCACGGTTCCTGTCCACCATAATTTAAACGTCACACGTGATGGCTTCTCCGATCATTACTACCCACAATCTATCATTAGCACCATACTGAGGCAATACAAATCCACGTCAATGTGTATAAAGGTCTCTTCAGACCAAACCAGGGATGTAACAGAGGTAGTTTTGTCGGAACCGAAGGCGGAGTTTTTAAATTTGCTTTATCGGAGTCGGAATCGGAGTCGGAGGCAACGTGTGGTGGAGGTGAACGTGTCGTGTGCGTAACAAATTAACAAGTGAAAAAATAATTGACGATAGAGTGCACGTAGTGGGAGTCGGGGGGATTCCCCGCGTGACATGTATGAACCTGTTCATAACAGTCGACACAGGCCGCCGCCGCTATGTTATGCTTCGACCTCCGATTAAAACCTTCGATTTAAAAGTGTCGGAGCCGAAGTCGAAACCGAAGGTGTACTAATAATCGGAAGTTACGACTTAACGGAACCGGAGTCGAAGCTCCGTAACATCCCTGGACCAAACTATACTTTATCAGTGCTTTCCCCGCTTTTCCCAGACCCAATGTCCTGTGATATTGCACTACACGTCGTATCGTTTTCTTGTAATAAAATAAATCCGAATACTTGAAACCCAAATAAATGTTACAGTTTCTCTGTGCCAAAAATGCACTATCGGGTTACTTAATTGCTTTTACGCCAAAAGCCTAGCCTGTTGACTGGCTACTTTGTCACAGTAAAGGGCAGCCATGATGCGAAGTGTCCATAACATTATAGCGTATTCAGAAGAGGCCACAAGTATTCTACAGTTAGGTCGCTAGCCGCCGTCTGATGACATATCTATGGGATTATACCCATCGTTGACTCTACGCTATCATTATGGGATTATGTGACAAGAAGGCTGTAATTTGTAAGATGGCCGGTAATTTAATCTCTAGTCATGTCCCGTGGTTCGGTGCCCACTACTCCAGTGGGTGCCCTTAATCGGTTTGATGTATATTTTAATCTATCGTAGTTATTCGTAGCAACAACTATTGCTTAGGACCTCTTTCTATTCTCTCTTTTGTTATTACTCTAAAATGTAAATTTGTTATCCTTACACCTTTTACACTTGTCCTTATCACACTAGGTCGAGTCGAGACAGCGCGTTTGCTTTCCTTCAATCTCTACCTTCACCTTATTCTGCTGCATTCACTCCATTCAAAAAAAGTATCTGTCACAAAATCAATCCGTAGTCTTAGATAAGGTAGGTATATGTACCTAGTATGAAAAATTTTTAGTCCATCCACACATTTGGATCCCTATTAGTATAGTAGTTATCAGGGTTTGGATCTTTCCTGTGAGAAGAAAACTGAACATATGACTGCTTACCATCATCCCAAGGACTATCCTGCCTCGTCGCTACTGATGGCGTCGATTCTGTCATACCACTCACTAAACTAAACCAATATGACAGGACTAAAATTATCTGCCTCTCTTTTCATTTTAATGTGTGAGGGAAGGATGGCAACAATTTTACAGCCGTCAAATTTAGTTAAGTTTAGAGTGCATCAGAATCGATGTCATTAGGTACTATTTTAATCTATTCTGTATCTCTGTAGGCCAAAAGTTTTAGACCGCCTCTGAAAGCTCAAAGGTTGACTAGGTATTTGGCTGCTAAATAAGTTTTATCTTTTTGAATCGTATCGTCAAAATTCGATAGCTTTACAATTCGTTATTTTCGAAATGCCAAAATGCCGCGGCTTGAGAAAAATTCCACCACACCGGCTTGAATGTTAATTACGGGGAAAATGCCAGACGAAATGGCATAATAAATTGAAGAGTTGAAAAGAAAGCGCCGGTCTCGGCCACGCCCGGCGTCTGTGACTCTGACTACACTGGACAATATTTGAACTCTTTAATTATTATACTTATGAAGCTCGTACTAAGCCCCAGGATTTCACCTTTAATAGCCTGGGATAAAAGTAATAGGGATGCAGACAATTAATTCTGTACAATGTATTCAATAATACATAATGTATCATTGGATGCAAAAACCTAAGGACAGCCTGAATTATGTCTTATTGAATTCTTACTTTACTGGTAAGTGACTTTATTTATTAACCAAAAATAATACAAGCGAACTAACATTAAATACCTGCCTAAACTACTTGGCCTTACGTATTGATTGATTGATTGATTGATTGATTAACTCTTTTATTATTGTATATTTTGGTGGTACGGAACTTATCTTTGTACGGAAACCTCAGTGCGCGTGCCCGACTCGCACTTGGCCGGTTTATTTGTATAATATATTAGGCCAAGTAGTTTAGGTAATTAATGTTCGTTCTCTTGTTTTTTTTTAGTCAATAAAGTCACTTACCTGTAATAAATAGTAAGAATTCAGTAAGACATAATTCAGGCTGTCCTTATTTTTTTTTACTACTTCAGTAATGCGTGCTAAAGCATTCAAAATTGGCATAAATGTACTGACGTGTTAACTTTTTGGTGTAATACTTTATTGCTATGAGACCAAAAAAAATTAAACTTCTGTTTTCTGTGTATGAGACCCTCGATGTTTTTATGAAGCTAATTATGTTTTTCGTTTTGTACGTTACAAGAGGGCAATTTTACTAGCGTTAGAACCGCGTTTCAGAAGGCAGATTGAACAAAATATTAAACACAGCAAGCAAATTAAATGCAAAGAGGAAATTAGTTGTGTTGTGAGGTTGAAATCTATTTCCTCTTCTCGAGCCCTTCGCATTCTCAGGTGTGAACGTATTGATATAGAAAATTTCGTTTTGTGAACGGCACGGAGCCGTCGCTAACTCGAGCGACGGCTTCTAGCGGTCATCAACCCTCAATTCACATAAATCCAATTCAAGTTACTATAATTATACAGATAAAAAAATCTAATCAAAATCATACGTAAAACGTATAGCACCAGTGCTTGGTGCACTGAATAATTCTTCATTAAATTAAGTTTTGTAACAAATCACCTGCAATTTGATTCACAATTACTCGAATGTATGTCTATACACTGTACGTAATGCAGCCGTTATAATATAATAGGGAAATGGTTACGCAGTTAGCGACCGACAGTTAGAAAGTTTATGCGAACATCTGGTGTTCCTACTACGTAATTTTCTTATTCGGACGAGAGTTTTTTGTTACTTGATGATTGATAATGTGTAGGTAGAAGTACCTTTACATCCACAGAAAACTGTAAACAAACTGTAAACACAGTTTGATGTTTATTATACATGTCTAAATCTTATTTTTTTATTATCGCATTAAAATAAACGACTCCCCAGAAAACATCCCTGAGGCACGACTAATTTCACAACTAGTACTGTTTCAGAAACGTTATATCAAGTAAAAAAACCTGTGTAAAGGTCAGTTACCCAATAAAAAGTACGTACGAGCGTCGCGCACGCAGGGTTGCCAACTTAGCCCTTTCGGGGGCTAGATTCAGCCCTTTTTCTGCTTTTACAGCCCCCATAAATAATTATTTAGCCCCTAGCCCTAAATCTAGCCCAAAATATTATCCATCAAAACCTAGACGACCTGGAAATTAACCATATCGTACTCTTAATTCTATTTATTTATTTTAAACCCGCGCTCCATCGTAGCCTGCTTAATCAGGCGAGTTGGCGATCAAACACCAGCCTATATAACTTACAAAAAAAAAAGAAGAGTTACACGTCTCAAAATAAGTGTTTTTTTTAGCAAATAGTTTGAACATCATGATTAAACAAACAATATCAAAAATTCTGTCTTTTATTTATAATCTACACAGTAATATTATAAAAGCAAGTACTTTTGTTAATATTTAGCAAAATAGCCCAATGTTGCATTTGGCTCCATAACCTGATATCGAGTTGGCAACACTGCACATATGAGTGTTTCTTGGTGATGGATGGTGCAATCTGGTAGGCAACGGTATCGGAGGGCGCGCCGACAACTTTCCATCAATCGGCGCGTCTCGTCAATGTTTCACGGAAGCGCAAGAAAGTTACGGATGTCGCATCGTCGTGCACGAGATGAGAATATCAATTGAATAACGAGTTTACGCAGCTTTATTTGTTTATAACGCACTTATTTGATGTTATTATGCATTTCATGCTGATTGATCGATGTTTTGCTGCAGAGTAGAGTTATAAAATATGTTATAAATAAATAAGTTGACCGTCACGGGACGCCCGGCAAATGTGAAACATGAAATAAATATTCGGAACATATTTGCAACGGTGCAAATATGTCCCGAATATTTATTTATTTCATCTGACCCCATACTAAGCAAAGCTTGTACTATGGCTGCAGAGAATGATATACATACATATATATTCTAAATACATACTTAATAAATAATATATATTAACACCTGTACATAGAACAAACACAAATGTTTTTGTTTATCACATGAATGTTAGATTGGAATCGAACCCATGCCCCCAAGCGCAGAAGACAGGTTCACTACCAACTGGACCAACGGAGCAGTCAAGTCACTTTATGGTGGTGCACAAGAGTTGTATTCGAGAATTGTCTGGCTCGTCAATTTCTGGCCATTCGAGTCAACATTACACAAATGTGCTAACACTTTCTTCGAAGGGAAAATTTCTTTTCTAAACAAACAGTCCGTACGTAACAATAGAAAATTCAATGGAAGGTGCGCATTTGCTTACCATCACTCACTGACCGCTTCTTTTATGTGCGTGAGGATGCGTTACCATACAAGCATACAGGTAATTGAGAAATAACTACCATCATTAAAGTTATATGATTATTTACGGGATATTTATCGTGGCAAGGTTGTGGAATGAGCTTTTCTAGATATCCTGTAAATAATCATATAACTTTAGTGAACAACCGTGATAGTTTAAAACAGTAACCTACCATATTACTTGTTTCTTAGATTCCTTTCATCTGAGCTAAGCTTTCTCTGAGTGCACGCGTGCCGAAATTTTTTTTCTTGGATTTATGATGTGGTGTTAATATCATTCGTGTTAGATTTTTCATAGAAGTCAAATCTTTGATCAAATTAATAGCATTTTTCACTATCAGAAATGTTCTCACACTTGAAATCGACCCTGTCCTGTTTTTGTACGATTATTGCGTATGTATGAGTTATTGTTCGTGGTTTAGAAAAAGTGCTAACGTTTTATGCAAGGTCGCTTCATCATTGGTTTCGTCAACTTCAGTAGCTTCAGCATAAATTCTGTTGACTACAGTAATGCGTGTTCCTAATACCTATGCGTTATGCAGAAGTGTGTCTCGCACGTGAGGTAATTAAACAATTTGCTGACTGTGTTTTTATTCACACGCGTGTTTTATCATTCATTTCCGAGTTATGGTTCTCGATCAGTGGTGTCGATTACTGGCGTTAAAACAAAAGATTATCATGATGAGTTACAATCACAGAAGAGAAAAAAAATCGTCTGTTTCAATGCATAATATATCTGTCACGAATGCCGGCCGCTCTCGAACTATATAGGGAACTGGCGAAACGTTTAGTGGTGACTGGTGACTACTGGTGACCGGAATGCTGGCGCCTACTTTGGGCAAAAATTTTGCATTTTCACTCAACGTGGGAATGCTGCCAGCATGTTGGCCACTCTTCCTTCCTCCAAGGGACGGTTAGATTAGTTTATAGGTTACTATTTAAGGTTTTATTTTTGTTGTATTTCAAAATATGTGTAATTTTCTTGTTTTATTGCTTTACGTATCTTGCTCATTTGAAACGCTTTTTCCTTTGATAGTTTGTTTTGTAATACATATTTACACACAAACAATAGGCAGTTTAGCAGTAACAATGACATTTAGAACATTGAAATGATATCGCCGCTATTATTACAATCAAAATCTAGTCTTTATTTCTTACCACGATTGTTAATGACCACTATTTACCACCTTTACAAGATTACCGACGAAGCTTTGCCAATTAGTCATTGTCTCTTGACTGTTGACTTTTAAACTTGTTCCGCCAGCATAACTTGACCTTCCTCATTTATTGTCATGTTTCGGAGAACAGTCTTCAATGAGGTATTTGATTACTTGCCTCGGGTCTCTTTACACTGGTTTTTAAGAATGTCTGTGAAAACTTTATTGTCGGAGGTGTAAGGTTTATTTTCGTCGCTTCAGTTACTTCTTGCTCATTGACATCAAACGTGCCATTGTAGTGTTTAGGGTTAAATTCAAGCTCGTCCCACAGGCTATTGTCTTTTAGCGAACACATTAATTTTTACGCCTACAAACGGCATCAAGTTACGTAATGAATTTATTGCGTGTATTTTGCGCACATCTTCGTTTAGTTTATAACATAGTAAAAACTCAAGCCGTTCGCTTGAAACAGTTACATCATTCAATTCCTTCTGATTGCTTATGATTATAGATACCTATTTCCTTGAAGTCATCTTACATTAATTCCTTGTAATTGCTTACATGGTTGTTCCGTTCCATAAATTATCATTTGGATACTTAATGTTTCAATTCTTCAGCTTTATTACTTTTCGCACAACCACAAATTCCGAGCTATAATAGGCCTATAAAAGCAATGTATTATAAAATGCTGACTATGGTAATCATTACTATGCTCGTTACAATCGCTATGCTAGCTCATTTCATAAGCAATGATATCGCAATGGGTGCAAGTCCAACTAGTCTGGTGACTTGATTAACTTGGAGTTATGAAATATGTTCAGGAGTAACAGCGTCTACAACCGCTATCTTGGTTCCAACCGGTTTGTCCTTCAGTATTTTAACTAACTATACATTCTATAATAGCATTTATTTTGAAACTGAATCGTATATTTACTCGATCATCTGTTTTTATACATCTGCTCTTTATCTAAAGTGGATGCTTCCGTCATAAATTTGTCCATAATTCATAGATTATGAACGTTTTTATAGCGCATCATTAAGATTTAATTATAGTAGATCAGATGTTCATACAACTTTCTTTGATATTTCTCTGATGGAAATTAGCGCATTAATTTACATAAGCAACGACTGGAATCTTGAGTTTGAATCTGTAAAGAATTTCATTTCTAATACTCTGAGCCCCGACGCCAAAACAAGAGTGGTATGGTAAGTAATTGGTAATCTTACTAATATTATAAATGCGAAAGTTTGTGTTTAAGTGTGTCTGTTTGGCTGAAGTCACCGCCGAAACTACTAAACCGATTTAGATGAAATTTGCTGTAGAGATAGCTTATACTCTGGATTAACACATAGGCTTTTTATCATCATCATCATCATCACAATGCGGGTGAAACCGCGGGGCTCAGCTTGTACAAAACATATGGTAAATAAGGATGGGGGTAAACCTTAATAAAACCATTGAAAGTTTGTGAGTTTGTGTGCCTGTCTGAATTAATCAGGATTGTTCTTAGTACTTAATGTTTTATTAAAATCTATTTTGTTCTAGTGACTGTTGCTTGATTTTAATTCTGAAGCTCCTCTTTTGTTTTTCTCTTCAGATTTTAATTATTTTGTATCTATTCCTCTAGACCCTTATTTATTGTCATCTCTCATAACTGAGGCCGCAGACAGGAGAAAACAATTCTCCATTATCATTTGCACCTAGAGGGGACTCTAGAACAAGCGACTATTGTTCCACTGACACAGTTGCGCCCGCGCAGCCCCGTCGACCTCGATCCCACACTGAAGCCCCCGACTTATGCAACGTTAAAATCAGATATGCGACGGTTAACCATTAATTACGTATGATGCACTTTTTAATTTACGCTCCACGAATTTAATTTGGCAGAACACGCTGAGCGCAGATTCCGTGCAGATTTCTTTTTGAATTCCTCATGTTTTAAGTGAATTATGATGTACTAATGAAATTAAGAGCGATAGAAAATGAGCTCGAGATTTATGAAACTTTTAAACGTTTTTTAGACGGCTTGAAAAAATTACTTACAATCTAATTTATTTATTTTACAGTATCGCAAAGCGAACACAGTGAATAATATAACTTTCACGAAAGTTATGGTTTAATTCAGCGTATAAAATGCAAATAACATTATGACTTCGATTTCGAACATCTTTAAAATGGTGTAAGATTACATTGATGGCAAACTTATTGTTATTTTTATCGAAAACAAGTTGAAGGTTATTTAGAATTTTATGTCACAGAATAGATAGCAAAATATATGAAATTTTTTGCTAAAATGGTTACGATAGATTGCCTTTGTGTAAGACTATATTTCACCCTTGAATAATCATCGCTAGGATTTCATTTCTATGCAAGATTGCTTATTCTATTCTATTATTCTTTTGATCTCAGCACAGGGCATCACTTTTAAATTTACTTCAGTAATTAGATCCAAATGAATCTTCAGTTGGAGAACGACGCCATTCCTCTTACATTTCCTGCTCTGAGTAGTACGTTGGTAGTACTTAATGGAACACTAAATCTCTATTTGTCACACGCCTCTACTCTCCGCCATTGTCTTGTCGCAATACGCTTTGGCATTTCACGCTTATCATGGCATTTTGATATTATCTCTTTAGTTCAATTTTTTTAGGTTTACGTAAATGTGGATAATAGTTGATGTAATAAAAGCAAATTTGTTTATTCAATAACATTCGTAATCGGCGTGAATTGAGCAATGTTTAATTAGTTTAAATCGTTTTTGTCCGCCTCTTGATTCTTCGCAAATAGTTTTTTAATTATGCCGGTTGAGTCAGGTTTGATTTTAACGAAACCAATTTCCGATGATTGAATATTACTGTGTAGTTCATTTGGATGTAAGAAAGTTCTGGTTAGATTATTATGAGACTAAATAGGTCGTTTCTTGTTTTTTGCTTAGGCTTAAATTCTATCAGGCCATGGAAGTTTGTCACATTGAATGTTTGAATTTCAAACGCTTGACGTACTTTAGTATTCTTACTTTAAAATGTCGCTTTCCAGTTATCTTCACGAATTTCTACAAAACAAAATATGAATTCCAAGAAACTATCCTTTTGTAAAACTCAGAGTCACAGCGGGCAATGGAGACAGCTATGCTCGGAGTTTCTTTGCGCGATAGAATCCGGAATGTAGATATTCGCCAAAGAACCACTCACCGACATAGCTGTTAAAATTTGCAAGTTGAAGTGGCAATGGGCAGGCCACATGGCTCGAAGAACCGATAACCGATGGGGAAGAAAGGTTCTGGAGTGGAGACCACAAACCGGAAGACGCAGCGGAGGTAGGCCTCCCACTAGATGGACCGACGACATTGTGAGAGTCGTGGGAATCCAGTGGATGCAAAAGGCAGGCTGTCGTTTAGTATGGATTTTAAAGGGAGAGGCCTATGTTCAGCAGTAGACGTCTTCTGGCTGATGATGATCCTTTTGTAGAGTAACTCGGTAGATACGCGACTACGGGTATATACAAAGTATAAGATAACAGCACAAGCGGTTATGACAGTTGAATGGTCCGCGTTGAATGGCCTGCCTGGTCTAGCCTAAGGCGTTCAATGTGTCACAATTCGACCAAAGTAACGGGACCGACTTGAGGGGCACTCGCAGTGACGTCGCCCGTCTATAATATTTGTAATCATAGCTTTAATAAACATGCAACCAGTGAGGTGTAATAATAGAGACGTTATAGGCGAACAACACGGCTTTAAAAACTGACTAAAAGAAGCATATACCATAACATAGTATAGCTTGTATATGTCATCATCATCATCAGCCGGAAGACGTCCACTGCTGAACATAGGCCTCCCCCTTTAACCTCCACACTGAA
Organism: Agriopis aurantiaria; assembly: GCA_914767915.1. Lineage (NCBI taxonomy): Eukaryota > Metazoa > Arthropoda > Insecta > Lepidoptera > Geometridae > Agriopis > Agriopis aurantiaria. The sequence continues at coordinate 14,423,428 of OU611994.1, forward strand.
CGACAGCCCGCCTTTTGCATCCACTGGATACCCGCGACTCTCACAATGTCGTCGGTCCATCTAGTGGGAGGCCTCCCTGCGCTGCGTCTTCCGGTTCGTGGTCTCCACTCCAGAACCTTTCTTCCCCATCGGTTATCGGTTCTTCGAGCGATGAGGCCTGCCCATTGCCACTTCAATTAAAAATTTTTTTTAGCTTGTATATGTGCATTTTGTGAAATAAGGTAAAGAATGTGAAAGACTTTTTACGCTATGTCTGTTGATAGAAAGAGACAAAAATACGATTTGTTGTGGGCACTCGGAGTGCATGACTGAGAGACGGCTGAATGAACTACGAAGTCTGGCAGCCAGCCTTGCATTCGTTTATAGTAAACGCATTATCATCTGATTCGTCAGGTCATAAATCATTGTCTGTCTATCTCACTCGCACTTACAGGTCTTATGGTATGACGTTTATTGCTCGACGACTCAGTTGGTAACGCGGTGACTATATAGTCAATATGGTGGCGGGCACAACTTATCTACAGGTAAAAATATCTTAGCATTCAACAATAAACTTTTTACTAAACCGCAGTTCGTTGAAAGTTGTTGGTTTGTTGAGAGGCTCTTACAATGTATGGCCAGAGTAATATGTTTCATTTGTGTTCGAGAAGATTATACTTTTGAATTTTTTGTGACCCTGCAAATATTTGGTTATGACTGGACGTTTTCGGGACAATCGATTAAGCTGTTTGAAATTTCTGATTCATCATTATTAGCTGTTATTTTAATTGATGATGTTAGAGATCGCGATACCAACGAACGTTCTGTTATAAAAATATCTAAGTGAAACGAAATACGACAATTCTTAAATTGTTGCCATTCTTTTCATAATTAAAATTAAAAGATGTGCAGTGGTCAGATTAGAAAAAAAAAAAACAACATATACAATAAATTTTTACTTAAAATCTTTAAAACATAAAACAAATGTAGTCATGAGGTAGACTCATAATTTTGCTTACAAATTGCTATAATTGTATCAAAAAAACGAGAAAAAAATATGAATGGAAAGTTATAACCCAAGATGATCTCACCGCGAACCTAAAAGTAGAGTGTGCATACAAAGCATGTTAACAGGCCAGCGGTTAACCAGTGATACAAATTCATACAAAAGTATACAAAAACGTAATTAGTTCCACCCGCTATTAGTTCGGATTGAAACGCAACCGAGCGGAGTATTTCATACGATTGCAAATTATAATTATTATTCAACATTGTTGAGAATGTTCAGATGATAAAAGTGTTATTATTAGTAAGATTAGCTCTGAAATTATTTGTTACGATTTTCATGAATGTAGTTTGAAAACGGAAGACGTATGTAATGACGACAATCCAATGGAAAACGATAGAGTGTAGGAATATAAAAGCGTACCTACCCATATTCTATTTTATCATATTTATTACATTTTCTATCATCTATCTTGACATCTAATTGTACTGTTGTGTCTAAGCTATTTTATTTATTTTCTTTTTGCTTCTTGAAACATACGATTGTTTCATATATTTTATGATAGCCCGTTGGTCCAGTTGGTAGTGAACCTAACTTCTGAGCTTGGGGGCGTGGGTTCGATTCCCACCTAAGACAAACATTTATGTGATGATCATTTGTTTTTGTTCTGTATCTGGTTGCTAATATTTATTTAAGTATGTAATATTTAAAAACTATATAATTATGTATGTATATCAGTCTCTGGCAGCCATATCACCCAAAAATGTCCCGAATATTTTATCTATACTAATATTATAAAGAGGAAAGATTGGATTGTTTGTTTGCATTGAATAGGATTCGAAACTACTGAACCGATTTGAAAAATTCTTTCACTGTTGGGAAGCTACACTATCTCCGGGTAACATAGGATATATTATAATAAAAAATAAATAGGGATCCTTACTAAAACTCCAATAATGTAACCCAAGGTGTAAAAATTAGATTTAAAATTTTGACTTTGCGTGTTTGACAGTTCTAAGACAGGACAACGTCTGTCAGGTCAGCTAGTTTTAATAACATTATACCTACCTACCTACTAGAGAGTCAACCACATTTACCTGGTATACCTATACCTATGAATTAATGAATTAATATATTTATTGTCTCAAAAATATTTAACATCATGTAACTGTACACAGGTTTAGACAATAAATATATTAATTCATTAATTCATAGGTATAGGTATACCAGGTATATGTGGTTGACTCTCTAGTAGGTAGGTAGGTATAATGTTATTAATGTTAAAATTGTTATAATGCTAATTTTAAACATTGTGCATCCGCGAGGACAAATCTGTTTAAGTACTGGGTTACAAAAATATTTAACATCATGTAACTGTACACAGGTTTAGACAATAAATATATTAATTCATTAATTCATAGGTACATTGATTGTAATTCTTTGATCGTCTATGATTTCATCACATTTTTGATAATTTATAGACTTTCCTTTATTGACTACATACAAACATACATCAACCTTTTATGGTTACGCGATCAAGTCAATATAAATCAAATAGGCATCACCAAGCAAGCTTTCTAACTCTTTATAGCAGACTATGTGTTTACATATGTTTTCTCTTTCACTGCATCATTTATGACGCCTTTCATTATATTATCTATTAGTTTTAATTCTTAATTATGTTCACTTCTGTTCTATTCTCTGAATTTGTTTTTTTTTTTCTCAGTCGGTATTTTCTGTTATAGAAACTATTTACCTAATGTATTTTATTTTTATTTTTGAAGTGTTGGTTCCACACTTAAACACATATTTTTTATTGTCTAAAAAACTTTAATAGTAAATTGAAAGGGCGGAACAACACTTTTAAAATAAAAACTAAGTTGAGTACTTTTGAATCAGTAAAAAGGTGTCGTCCCTCAGTCAGCTTTGGGGCTGTAAAGGTTCTAGCGTGGTTACTTGCAGGAAGCAAGAATTTTATAACAGATGGCATCAGCGACGCTTACATTGGTTGCAAAGACAGTTCAAGAATTTGGAGGGCGGCCGTAGCTTAGTGCAAGCGTGCAAATTCGAATCTTGCCGATCGTAAAATTTTTGTTATAGGCTTTTTGTTATTTACCTAACTTGAACATTATCTATTGTTTTACATTTTTCATTTCTTATCTTTAGTTATAGGTGTCTAGATATAAATATTAAGTAGGAAATCTGTTTTTCTATTTGTAATATCCAAATTCTTATAATTTATCGGAAATTTCTCTTGACACCCTTTACAAAAAGATTGACTAATTATTGAAGCTGGAAGCGTCTTAGAAAGCCTCTAGCACACCTCTAGGTCGAGCCCAGAATACGAACACATAACCCGACCAATTCGAGTACCATCTTTATCATCATCAGTCGAAGAGAAATGGCGACTTTCACATTCCGCCGGGTTTCAATCAGTATGCGTGCGATGTTAAGCTTCCATGTCTTTGGCTCTTTAGAGCCGGAAGTGTCATTGTTTCCCGGATTCATTGAACCCTATTCGGGTCGCAGGAGTGACAGGTTGGGGTAATATATTTAGCTTGTAGTCTCATTGTGACCTAACTCAAAATAATCGAAGTCCTAAATGATGTCCTGGAGAGTGCCATGGGGCTGACTAATTCTGGTCAAAATACCTGATTCAAAAGTACATTATTACGAAACTTCGACGCGAGGAGAAGGAAATTAAAATAATACCTAGATCACTCCGACTCGAGCTGTGAAAACTTCAACCGCACCCAACACCTTTACACAATGAATAAGATCATTGCCTTTACCCCTTACGTAGACGTCGCGTCGGTTTGAATAAGGTTTTGACAGGTCTAAGTAATTCAGCATTTTGATAAACATAATTATCTCAGATTCTATGTCTAAGTTCAAGGTCTTACCTCATGAACGTGACATTGGGAAATACTCCTCAATGAAACCACAATTCCTCAGTTTAAGTTCAAGGTGTAGGCCCGTTGCAATAAAATTAGCATTTGATAGATCCATTTCTTAAAAATAATTCGAAACCGAGGGTCTCGCTGTTTTTGGATCAAGTTTTGCTGTAGCTATGAGGATAGTTAAACTTTCATTAGTAACTCCTAGTTAAATCGTATACACACTTAAGAGTTTAAGTACCTATATCCTAAAATATTACACTCCTTTCAAAATTTCTAAATTTAATGTGTAGTTCCTTATATGTTTGTGCTCACGACGGAAGCTATTTAAGCGAACAAAAAATTGAATTATGATTTGATATCGTGAACATCTCGTTTAACCTTTAGTTCTCTATTGATTGTAATTGTAAAAGTTGAAGTTAAAGTCAGCAATACAATCTGGCCACAGCTCGCCAAGCGATGGCGAGTACTAAACCAATGTTTACAACCAATTTTCCTAGACTTTCGATAGCTTGTTGTCGCTCGCCTAGCTGGCTGAGTGCAGGCCAACGGAAACGTGTATTTGGCTCGTATAACGTACCTTGCTTGCCACGACTCGTCTCACTTTAAATCAGTGTCGGTTTTCCGCACAAATCAACCGCTTGCACTCTAAAAGCTGTGTTCACATGTTGGTTAGCATTGGCTCGATCAAACTTAGCCATCGCAACGTGTAAACAGTAATACTCGCCTTGTATTAATTTGCCTACTGGGCGGAGGTTTGGCGAGCTATGTATTGCCGATGCCGGCTTAATAAATCAACCATGCATTCTCCAAACATCTGACCGTGGAAAGTGAAAACTGTCGTTTCCTATACGTTCGTCAAACTACCGACTCGTTATGTGAACGACTAGTTGCGAGAGTTTCTTGACAGTTATTTAGTTTTACATATGCGACTGATGAAATTGAGAGCGATTTACGAGTCGCATCTCGTTATTGAATGTTTTCTATTTAGAAGAATATGAAATCGGTGCGATTAGCATATAAAATGGACGTCGATTAACTAGTTCCGTTGTTTTTAGTTGGAGTAGTGAGAGTTTGAAGATTTATGACTGTCAATGTCACGTTTTAAGATTATGTGTTAACTGCTGTAAGGATTATGAAATTGTGAGATTTTATAGTATAGATGATATCGTCAGTTAGGCTACCTGGGCAGTAGATGAGATAGGCTCAGCACCGGAAGGAATTATGTATCAAAAAAGCATATCCAGTATAATATTATTTTGTCTCCACTTGGATCTCGTCAAGATGAGGCTATGTCAGCTATGTGGTGGGTCGGTCGTTCATTTAAAGTGATATAACTATAGTATAGATAAACTGTAGTTTCGATAGTTTAGAACGTCACTATTACTTTAGTAAAAAATAAGTACTTAATTCTTAATTTAAAACGAAACGTTTATTATTTCGGACTCATGGTTCATCTGTCAAAAAGAACGAAAAATGCGAGGTGGGTTTATTATTCTGATCGACTTCCTTACACGTATAGTTTTTTTCGTGATCGGCCAGGACGGGAAGTGTATTACTAATTAATATATTGTTATTATCTTAAGTTCTTAATTTTTTTAAGCATTTATACCCAGTATTAGGTTGACGTCCCTGGTGATAAGCAAGATGCCTCATTCCTCGCGCAGAAAAGTTCAGCGAGCCTTGGTACTTTCCACACTTGAATTACTTGCACCAACCTGATTTTGCTTTTTAGTTTGTGTGAGTGTATTAAAGGTATTTCTGGTTAAAAATGTATTGAGTACACAAAGTACATAAATCCACTAAAATAAACTGCAAGTGCGCATTCTAAAACTCGTGAATCGAGAGAAGGAAGAGTGGGGCGCCTCATCGTGGATTGAAGACGAAAAACTAACAAATGACGTCGAACTTGCTTGCATGGCATAATTTTTGTCTCCCAAATTCATAATGCCTTTGTTTCCATTCCTCAAATAAAGTGATTCACGTCTGAATTTTCCTATATCAGCAAGTTCAGCAACTTCGTTACTTCATTCAATTTAAAGAATCAGTGTTGTTGTCATAATGTTGCATTGCACTTGTTATTTATCTTTTATCTTTACGCAAGTCGGATTCATGTTCTATCATTTTAATCATTACTGTTACATGATTTCTTTTATGTGTTAGGGGAAACTCTTTTAAACAAGTTATCTAATGTTTGTTAATAAATATTGATATTAAAGGAATGCATTTTGATAGTAGATATAAATGCAATAATATATGGGGTAATAAGTCTGTATAAATCTAGTGTTTTTTCGTAGTTAGGGCAAGTTGTGAATCTACTACCGCTAGAGGTGGTAACCAAAATGATCCTCCTATTACTAGCAGCTCTGGTAAGTGTTCATTTATCCTTTTAAAACTTAATTTAGTACCTTTATTTAAATTTCCAGTTTAAGTACAATTTTCAGTATTTAAAAAAAACTTTATTGTAATGGAGTTTTGTCGTTATTCAACCATGATCCAACAAATTTAAAAACATATTTAAATTATTTTTACCTGAATAGATACATACTAAAACTAATTAATTACTAGGGGATCGCTCCATAGGCCACGACGGCAATTTCAAACGATCATATATCATCATCATTATATATTTATTCATACAAAAACTTAATAAAATTACTTTATTTACACACTTGTTGTTGGCCAAATTAATTCGCTTCCACATTCACATCCAAAACTCGTGCACTTTATATATATTTTACCATTTTATGTTTTCTCAATTTCAGAGTGCAGTAAACGGGCAGTACTATGCCATGTCACCATGCGCAGCGTCACCTTACGCTGCATCGCCCTATGGCCTCCCACCAGCGCCGTCTCCCTACGCTTCACCTTACGCCCTGCCACCTTATGCACTACCTGGCCTGGATCCGTACGCGTGTGCACCGGGCTGTCCTTGCTCCGCTCCTCTTGCTCTCCCTGCTCCTGCTGCGACACCAATATACGTGACGCTGCCTTCTCCATCGCCTATTTGCGTGCAGCCGCCTCCCTTGCCCCCTATAATGTTGGAGCTGCCTTGTCCTCCGCCACTCACTATAACGCCTCCGCCGTCTCCGCCCCTCATGGTCTCTCCTCCACCATTGCCACCAATAATGTTTACTCCACCCCCGTCTCCGCCCATTTGTGTGAATCCCCCTCCTTTGCCGCCCATGTGCGTGAATCCGCCTGTTCCGCCTCCAATGTACGTAAATCCTCCTTGCCTGCCTCCGATGATGCTGGATCTGCCTATGCCGTGTCCTATTGTGATCGAGCTGCCGCCGATAGTGGTTCAGCCGCCGTCACTGGGCCAGATGATGGTGCAGATGCCAGCGCTGCCGCCGATCCCAGTGCAGCCTCCTCCACTGCCGCCCATGATGGTACAGCCGCCGTGCCCGCCGCCGATCACGGTGCAGTCTCCACCGCCGGCGCCGATCAGCCTACAACTTCCGTGCCTGCCGCCCATGATGGTGCAACCTCCGGCGCCAGCTGCCATCACGTTCCAGCCGCCTGGTCTGCCGCCAGTGTGCGTCCAAACGCCACCACCGCCGCCTATGTGCATTCAGCCACCCCCACCGGAGCCATTCTGTCTTCAAGCCCCGCCTCCACCTCCCATTTGCTTCCAGGCAGCACCTTCACCTTGTGGTTGTGGACTCCCCTTCCCGTTTCCGATTTACTTGTGATATCATAAAGGGAAGATGGGTAATTGTGGAAGCGCTATTTATGTGATACTGTGAATAAATTGTAACTTAGAAGGTATAAAGAAAATAAATTATGTGTAACTAAGTTGTGTGTTTGATTACGTCACGAAAGTTAATTATTTTTGCAACAAATTGCTCAAACTTATCGTACTATAGGTATCATTCCAATCTTCTCTCAGTGAAATTGAAAGGTGTTGTATATAACGTTCTGTGTACGAATTGGTGCACATTACTTAATGTTTGACAGGTTGGGCGTGATCAGATAAGGCCTAATTGGTATCAAGATCGGCAGCCTTGCTACTGTTGTGACCTTTCCTTTCTGACTATGCAATATCATAGCAACGGAACGTGCCATTCGTCTCTGCGTACATTAGGTACGCTTCACTTTACTGCACTGATTTGTTTAACCGAAAAGTTATTAGTAGCATTAGTTAGATAATAGAGTAAACATAAATTATGTGTCTCTAAATCCCAACAAATCCTTATTCATCTCCGTAAACATTAAAAAAATCTTTATTTCTAAAAATAAAGCAAAACCCCATACCTATGTATAGTCGTTACCTCGCCCTTACTAAGTCGTGTTTTAGCATTTTAATCGATAAATAACGTAACCTTAAGGTTCCCTTATTACACTTATCTCATCCTCATTTGATTGAAGTGGACTGAGGTGAAGTGGACTGAGGGAACGTTGAGACGAGTAACGATGCCCACCATGAGAGGAGTCTTGGAGGACCAACAAAGGGAACCTTAGCAAAGTGAAAATTCAAGGTTTGAGGATCGAACTGCGTTTTAAAATATGGGGGTTAGAATCAATGATGTTATATTATAAAACATTCTTCGCACTGATTAGAACTGGTTGATGTTTAATATTGAACTGATCAACAAAATCCATTTCAAATAGTAATTTGTGTTGTTCCAGGATGGCGGGCTCGGGGGGGCTCGCGGAGTGGTCGGAGGGGGCGGCGGTGTGGTTCCAGCCCCCCGGCGCCCCCGCCCCGCTGCCGGGAGAGCTGCTCGAGGTGCACCGAGCGGCGCGCGTCCTGCTCGTCGGAGCACTCGTTGCAGGACAGGTAAGACTATCTCAGGGGCCTTTCTGGAGTACTAGAATCCATTATTATTGGTTCGTTGAAGCACTAGTCGAATATCAAGTGATAGGTACGGTATCAGAGTTAAGGCGCGATTGATATCAAAGCAAGCAGCTCCATGTCTGCATTATAAAAAATCTTTGTAGTTTAATTATAAAAGATTAATCATTTAAAGAGTTGGTCATTAAAAGAGTTGATATGCCGATCTAAGGGCGAAGGTGTGTCTTTGTGGTGTGAACCCTCAGACAATGTCACACTTGATGGAGTGTGCAGCGTGTCCTACAACCTGCACACTAGACGATCTGAATGAAGCTACGGAGAGTGCCATTGGGGTGGCAAAATTTTGGTCAAAAAATTTAATTTGAAGACAAAATAATAATTTAAGACACATTGACTCAAAAGAAGAAGGGCGAAGGCCTTTTTAGACTTATTTCCATCGTGGACTTCGAGCAACAAGTTGGTAACACCAAGTATAGATATACTAGTGTTGGTAATACACTTGACTAAGTTCTGGTGTCCAGCGCATGTTTTTGCTTATTTCTGTCATAATAAATATGTGATAGATCACATAATTATGCTTTACATGCATTTCGGAGAATCGGAGAGTGGCACGAAATCGTTGGTAAGAAAAATTTAAAAGATTTTTGCATCTGTAAAATCATTGTCCGAGACCCTGAAATGACAAAACAAAACTGACCCTCATAACAAGAAATCATTATGTAGGGTAACTATGCTACACAGTATGCTATCCTGGTAAGATGCGACTGGCTCGTGTCATGAGCCAACTCTGACTTTTAGGATATCTGGGCAGCTTTGAGCCATAAAGCCATTAAGATACGGATGTGTTTCGCCCACAGAACTCTAGAATGTGCGGAATGTCAGCGAATGATACGATACGGTATATTTATGAGGCGTATCGCGATTACGTGCCATAATTCAGTTATTGTAGTTACATAACCATAGTGGTATAGGCACGTATTGGGACTTGCGATGTAACTAATGACGTTTTCTAAAGCCATAATAATTATTGTATTTTGTCTTGGTGAAACTCATAATCTTGGTGAACTTAGCAATTTTATGCAGAATTAAAATCGCCTTTTAATGCAGAAGATTGTTTAGCACTCCATATAGATTTATACTGAGCAGTGGGTCGCGCGACGTGCAGGCGTCAGAGCTAAAAAAAAATACTAACCTGGGGTTGGGACCTAAGATATTTTTACCTGTAGATAGGTTGTGCCCGCCACCATATTGACTAGACGAATGCAAGGCTGGCTGCCCGACTTCGTTCAGCCGTCTCTGTCACGCACTCCGCGTGTTCACAACAAATTGTATTTTTATCTCTTTCTAACAACAGATAGGTCTAGCGTAAAAAGTATTTCATATTCTATCCGTTATTTCACAAAATGCACATATACATGCGTAGGTAAGCTATGATATAGAGCTGTAACGAAGTAAGTAGTTCTACCAGCGAAACTATTTCATCATCATCATCATCAGTCAGAAAACGTCCACTGCTGAACATAGGCCTCCCCCTTTAAACCTCCTTACTGAACGACAGCCTGCCTTTTGCATCCACTGGATGCCAGCGACTCACTATGTCGTCGGTCCATCTAGTGGGAGGCCTATCTACGCTGCGTCATCCGGTTCGTGGTCTCCACTCAAGAACCTTTCTTCCCCATCGGTTATCGGTTCTTCGAGCCGAACGAACGTCGAGCGAAACTATTTCGCTGAGATCTATTCACAACATGCCCATCATGATGCATGATGCCTCATGATGAGAGGCATGTTGTGAATAGAACTACTTACTACGTCGGGAAGTTTAGAGGTCGCTGATACTCAAGGACTTTATGTCTTTGTGTTTTGGGTCATTATGTCCACGAGCAAGATTACCTGAATATAACTTGAAGACGAAATAGAATGCATAATGATTAGTTGTCATTAGTCTTCTCAAGGCTGGGTGGCCTGCCTGACCTCTAACATATACTGTGATCATAGTATGCCCCATTCTGGCGTGATCTAGATCATCTCTATCACTGACTTTTTTGTAGTCTACGGGAACAAATCGGCGTTTGTATGTATGTTTGTGAGTTTTTTTATTGTTCAATGATAACTCGCATACCGTTAAATTGATCTTCAAGAAATTTCGTAAGTAAGAAGTTAAATCCAATACAATTTTTACATTCGAATATTTGTAAAATCGGTCCAGGGCTTCCGCAGATATAGGGACAGGAAAGCTATGTCTTTGACAGAGTAATATGCTTTATCGATCAATAGTTGTCTTAATCTGGCCTTTAATATGTTGTTGGAAGCTGCATCTTTAAGTCTGCATCTGTCCAAACAGAATTGCTAGAAAAAGTGTTCATACAAATTCGTTTCGATTGTCATTTGCAAATAACTGAAGCCACAGCAAAAGAGGTAGAGGAACTCGTAAAAACCTATCAGACTACGTTATACAATATCGTTACATCGCCCGCCTACTATGCGATAAAGCTAACAGCACGGAAATATTGCTCGCATACATTTTGTAAAGACTAATACGATGGCCAAGTAAAACGCAACCTTACTCCGCGAGGCAAACGAGTTAGGTTAAAATTATAACGAAAAAATAATTTTGTCGACTTTCTTGTTTTGGGTGGAGTTGCTAGCCCTAGTATTCTAATTTTTAGGCCACCAAAGGTTTTAGACACTGACTAGAGCTAAAGTTGGCTGGAGTACTGTAGTCTGAAGAGGCTTAGTCGCAATGTTCCGAGATTGGTAGGTGACTGGCATGGCATGGCATTTGCGGCCGCGCCGGCTGATCGCAAGGCCGTCGATGGAATGCTGATAGAGAGTTGACTCAGTGCTACTACTTCTTAATTTATGCATGCCTAGTACCTCAGGACTATTTCGATTGAAATTCTCTAAAAATAACTTTTAAAGTTTTCCCTCTCAGCCCTCTCAGGTGCAATACTACGGTGCGACTAACTTATTTGTAGAGTTGACCCTGAAAGAGCCACTAATGTATTTTCGGATCAAAATTGTCCCGTGGAAAATTATACTTCCTTAATTTGGCCTGCTCTGCAGATAAGTTTGTTGCACTGCATAGATAGACTAAATTATCTGTAGAATTGGCCAAATACTTTTAAAAAAACCAGACAAGTACGAGTAGGACTCGTGCTCTGAGGGTTCCGTCCAACGGAAGCATCAGAGCGCGAGTCCAAAAAAAAACTAACTCAAGTTGAAATTTTGAAAGACTAACTTTGTATTTGATAATAAGGTTCTTCGATACATACCAACTCCAAAATGTAAGTTTGTAATTGTAAAACAATATTTTTTATATGATATAACTTCATATTAACAACTTTCAGATTTATTCCTTTATATGTGCTGTGAGACATTGCCTCTTGCCAAAATTAATGATTCTAGGTCAACGAGAAGAACCCTATAGGTTTTGGTTCCCCTGTGAAATCGCAAAATATGCGACATAAAAGTTCATATCTTTTGATTGCTTTGACTTACAACTTTTATGTTTTACAGCTGAAAGAAACCGTAGACCCAAGTATTTAGTATAAATTTCAACTTGATATCTTTACGCGTTCTTGAGAAAAAGGGTCTTGACAGACGGACAGTCAGACGGACAACGAAGTGATACTATAAGGGTTCCGTTTTTTCCTTTTGAGGTACGGAGCCCTAAAAACATCGAAAGTCAACAGATCATCAGTTTCACTTTATGATCTGCACTGCAGTCTAGTTATAAACTCCTTGCTTAGTTGCTCCTGACCTGCATTTGGTGTGTAGACCTTTAATCAAACTGGACATGTTAGTTACGCAGATCAAACTAAACCAGCGTAGATAATCGTGTATTCAGTTCCAATAGACCTCGTCGGTGATTATTTACGGCTCATTTTATAATAAAAGAGCCAATTAGCTACTTCCCGGGCAAGCGCGCCGCAGGAACTGTGTTAGAAGATATTGAGTAATCGATTTCTAGGTTTTTAGGGTTCGGCTGAGTCTGACCGCGTTCTTGCCGAGCTAAATAATTATAGCTAATATGTATGGATAAAGACTTCACATTGTGCAACGTTTGAATTAAACGTTGAAATTACTTGTCTATTAAAATACAGGAGCACAATTTTACTTTTATTTGCAGCACTTTTCGGGTTAAGTAGTCGCTTCCTTCGACCAAAATAAAATGAATGGACGGGCCCAGAAGAAGCGCGTTTTTGCAGATTACAAAATGAGCGCCGGCGCTCCCTTCGTTTCAGTCGGTCTCTAGCCGTAGGAAGTGCGACACAAGACTTGTTACATGATAACGAAACATCTGACAAAATTATGCCTTCGTGTGCTTTTCCGAACTGTAAATACACAACAAAAACAGGGTTTGTATCCACGGATCCCGGTATCGGTTTTATTAGCCACGGATCCGGGCGAGTTGTATCCACCGATACCGTGATACGTTTCCTTAAAAAAAAAACAATTTTCACAGCTCTATCAATTTTTTGTAACAAATGTACTGTACATGGTTATAATTAGGTGTTGAAGTATATGTATCCGACGGTATTGATTCGTTTTTACTGAGCAAGTTCAATGGTTATGGCCCGTCCATTCATTTTATTTTGGTCGAAGGTTGCTTCTTCTTTCATAATTCAGTATGTCGTTATATTTATTCTGAAGTTCATTACATTGTATTACGATGTGAAATTTCAATTTTAAACTTAGTTTGTCTATAATAATAAAAAAAGCTCAATGATAATCTCATATGTCGTCCAGACAATTTTCCTGACTCTAAGAGACCGTAATTATGTTTGCCGTCACGGCATACGACCAATTTTTACTGCTAAGGTGCACCAATAGATGTTTCACATCAAAAACGAAATCAAGATCGGTTCAGCCGTTTGGGAGCTACGATGCCACAGATAGACACACAGATACTAGACTTTAGACTTAAATAAAATAAATAAATTTTGCACACACGGTCACCTAACCCCAAACTAAGCAAAGCTTGTAATATGGCTGCTAGAGGCTGATATACCATACATATATATTTTTAAATACATACCTAAATAAATATTAACTTCCAGATATAGAACAAACACATATGTTCATCACATAAATGTTTATCCTAGGTGGGAATCAAACCCACGCCCCCAGCGCAGAAGGCAGGTTCACTACCAACTAGACCAACGGGCTATCTTACCTGTGACAGATACACACTTTAAACTTATACCAATTCTCTGTTTGAGTCGCGGGTAAAAAAAAAACAAGTTTTGGCACTTTGACGTTGAACGAAAATTGGGCACTTACGCCTTCAAAGATCGTTGCATTTCTGTTAAATCTTTGCTCATAAAGTAACACAAATGCTTCACAATTTACTAAAATGTCATAAACATGAAGTAGCCAGGTAATCTAGTACCCTGTCCCGTCCAGCTCCGTTATCCTAGCTAACAGTTCTTAGCAATCACAGGGTAATGGCATGCGGTCTTCAGTTAGCCGTACCTTGCGGACCATGCGCAACGCGAAACGACTTGCTTCTTACAACTTGCGGTTCAATTGAAGCGAGACATCGGTGCAGTGTCCAAAATAACGGAGTGTTCAAATATGACCGAATTAAGTGGTAGTGAATGAAAAGGCAAAGCGTTTTGGGGTATTCACCGAGGCTTACTTTTTCACTTTGACTGTGACTACGAGTTGTTTGACAACCAAAATGTCTACTATAACTTGAAATTATCGACTACAATATTCTATTATTGACACTGGATAAATAGACATGATGTCTGGAGCCAAAACTTAAAGGAGTAAAATTTAAAGATCGAGCTGAGTGGCGGCCTGCCGGGCCTCGGAAGAATCTGATGTCCAGCATTGGATATGGCCCAAAATAAAACTGATTGTATTCCTAGTTAAAGCAATTAATCAAAGCGAAAAAAATTAGATTAGATTGAGTGAATACTGAAAATTACTTTTCTGTGGAGTGGCATGACTTCCAAAAGGAGGTGACTGATAAATTCAGACGATTTGAAATTGGGAAAGCCAGACGTCATCACGGTCCGGTCGGTTTGCTACGGAGGCATTCTGCGAAATCTTCCTTATGACACGGTACAATGGGGCTGATGATAATGACTCCTAATTAGGATAAACGGAATGACTATGACCCTGAAGTTTAAATAAACCCCGTGAAATTGGCGATAAACATTTAGGGAAAACCTTCACTGCCGTTGTAAAATAGAATCAGTTGATGCATCGGAAAGTCCATTTTGCACCAACCCTTTGCTCTTCTGACTCTTGCGATTCCTCATGTTCGTGTGACTCCACTTCTTCCTGCAGACTGATCCGTCGACAAAGGAAGAGGCAGTCAGCACCGGTCATGTCTACAGCTAAAGTAAAGCCGGTGTTGAGGTCTTCAAGTGCAAAGTTACCTACAAGGAAGGCAAAACGAGGAGTTCCAGTTACAACACTGAAGGATTTGTGCTTGAACGCTCTTCTTAGCAATGTAATCACACTATCGTACTAATATAATAAACTAACTGTTGCCCGCGACTTAGTACGCGTAGCCTTTCATATAAACATTCAACCCCCCCCATTTCCCCCCCTTAATTCGGTCCTTTCGCAAAATCCTTTCTTAGCGGATCTCTACACCCCATGAGGAATCTACCTGCCAAATTTCAGCTTCGTATAGGTCAAGTAGTTTTCGAGATTTCGTGTTTAATGAGTGAGTGAGTGAGTGAGTGGTTGAGTAGATGAATTTCGCTTTTATATATATAAACTAAACAAAGCTCTCACTAACTACTACCTAATCTACTTATCCTGTTAGGTATACTCATCATCATTATCAGCCATTATGTTCCCACTACTGGGACGCAGGTCTTCTCTCAGTAAACTTAAGGTACCTTTTTTCGTGAATTTTATACGAGACCCAACATTTATGTGTTTGTAAATGCAATGCATTTTGACGGCAAAAAGGTTGAAATTGATCTTGATGAAATTTTGCAAGATGGCAGTATTTATCATAAAGACGAACGTGTTTCACCTTGAAAAAATGCGCGAAACCTGGAAAATATCGGTAACTGCGCAGTATCTCATAGATTTATGTAGGTACCGATTCAAAACAGTAATCTTTATAGGCGAATCGTCGTGCATCGCCTCGATTATGTATGCCAATGACGATTATATGCAAATGTCAACAGCTAATAAATATTTCGCTCACGATCACGCAGCTATCTATTTTTGATTGCTAATGTGCGAATGTAGCGGGTCAGTTAACAGTATCTTGCTAATCAACCGAGCTGTTCAACGCAACTACTCAACCGTGCAGCAGAATGCAGGAGCTATGCAAATTGTAGCATCTTTCATCACGACAGTAATGATACGACGTAATCAGTGTCATCGTTAGTCCATTGCTCTTTCTACCCAACAGCAGTTAGGAAGGTGCTGAGTCAGCGAACGTTGAATCGTTGCTATTCAGTGATCTCGACAGCGAAATGCGTCTCGTTACGGAGGTCGCGACAGATGCTTACTGACTCATCTGTAGAGTTGAATCATCACCATCATATTTTCTAAACGAAATTGAGAGCCGCCTATGGGAAATGTTAGTTCCTTCACTTGTCCAACTGTATAAATAAGTTTGTCGAAAGATGCGTTTGTAAATTGTAAGCGCGTTATGTCACAGTTTATGGAAGTAAATTTTCCGTCTGGTTGCTATTTGTGCCGGTTTCGTTATTCCTTTGAAATGTAAGTCAGTGGGAAATAATGCGCAAGTGAGTCGATTATATTAATTATGTAATTTGTAAGTCACGAATCCGCGAGGACTGCGGAGTGACGCGGCAATGTGATGTGTGAAGCCCAATGTTTGTCCGGCATCTAAGCTACTCTTAGTCATCAATAGATTTTTTATCGTCATTTTTTTGATCTAAAGGTTAAACCATGTTTACGGGTATTCTTAGATCACCTGAATGAACTGTTGATTTTGATTAGTAATGGGGCAAGTTGATGAAATCGAGGATGGAATAATCTTGCCTAGAAGAACTGTTTAAACTTTTTAAAAGATATAATATGATCATTGTTATTTTATTTTCAAGTATATTACTTTACTCTATTATAAAAAATAATAAAAAACAACAACAAATTAAAACCTAACTATCATTCTATCAAACCGCTGCCAGTGGGAACTGTTCCCAAAATGCTGGCCCCAGTACCACGTTGTATGGCGATGCTCACCCTTTGAGCAAAGTAGAGGCCGGCATTTTGGTCACGAGTTGCGTCTATCGTATATGTTTTAAAAGTATTTCTTTATATTAAAGTTTCTCCGTCTTACCACAAAAGATTTAAAAACGCTTTAGACATGTGTTCAACATATTTTTCGCAGTGAAACAATTGCTAAACACATGTCTAAAGCGTTCTTAAATCTTTTGTGGTAAGACGGTCTATATTTTAGGATTTGCTATTTCTATGTCATAGATAATTCAAATATTAGTCGACCGGCAGGTTTCGAACCTGCGTAACAGTCCGGGTAAACCAATGACTGTGGGTAAACGCTCTCATTGCTAGCCGTTAGCAGCTGAGCTACAGCTGACTCCAAATTCTTGAACTGTCTTTTTGCAGGCAACACCATTTATAATTCTAGCCATGCACCATCTTGAAATATTGATAATCAATGATCGAATTTACTTGGAAATTGTGCTTGAAATTAAACACTGTTAACGTAGTACAGTAGTAGGTACTACTGCTGTTAACTGATTTTTCTCGTGTATTTTAGATATTTTGTTCCTGACGTTTCCAACACTGCAGTGTCCGTGGTTACAGGTCAAGGAACATTATTACTCCTATTACAGGTAGATTAAAACCTCTACAGTCTATGATCTTTGTGGTCTATGGACCTCGGATACTGCAGTGTTCGGAACGTCAGGGATACTAACATAGAGTAAAGTAGATATGGATGAAAGGATACAACGGGTAACGACAAGAGGAGAAAAAAATACTTCTCTTTTCTGTGGGGTAACGGGTTGACCAAAGACTACTATATATATACGGAGGGGTTGACTACTCTTTACGCCACATCCTGTACATACGCAGATATGGATATTTCGTATAGTATTTACTTGGTACCTATTTACATTCTTTTAGGTCAGGGACAAAAATATCTAAAACACACGCGATAAAATCCGTTAAAGGCAGTCAAAAGTGTTAATTCCAATAGTGAAATGAATGAAATGTGTGTTCCCTGTTCCCTTATAGTTACGACTTTATTTAATGTTATACCTCACCGCTAAAGCTTCTCTTTCTTTACCTTCCAGCCACAAACCTTCGCCCTACAAATGGGCACGGGTGAAGAAGAAGGCGACCCAGTATGGCCCCGGGAGGAGCTCGGTACCTCAGGCGTGGACGACATGACCCGCCTCCACGACCTCCACGAAGCCGCCTTACTCTGGAACTTGAAGCTCAGATACGAGCAGGGCCTTATCTACACGTACGCAGGGTCGATATTAGTGGCGGTCAACCCGTACCGGCCTGTCGATGCTTTGTATGTACTGCAGACTGCTAGAAGGTGAGCCCTAACGATCGTATTGTTAGTTTAATCATGTGCTATTGTTTTGTACCATATGTCTACCTATATCTGTTGAGATAGTGTGTAGTCAATACTTTAATAATTAAATGAGTTGAATCGTCAAATCATTTAATCATCAAAATAAATAATTATAACATTGAATTCCATCTAGCTACGTCCTACATACAATATATGGCTCCAGAAAGACCGTGTCGTTTTGGTAACGCCACTGCTGCAGCTGTAAAGGTTGACTTCCGTGCATCGCGGCTGATCGCAGCCGCGTGCGTCTGATGGATGCGCAAGCGGCTGATGGTACAAGTTTTCGCACTATGAAAATGTATGGCGCCCCTTCCAAGGTCCTCGTCAGACGTTAGCGGCCGACGACTGACGTCGCCATACTTTTACAAATCGCGCAGCTGCGATTGGCCGCGATGCACGGAAGTCATTCTTAATGTCGTAATTCTTGATCATATCGTTTTTAACCAGGAGCATATCTGGATTACAGATACCATGCAGCAGAAGCTCTGGGCGACCTGCCCCCACACCTGTTCGCCATCGCGGCGGCGGCCCGGGCATCCCTTCCGCAGCCCCAGGCCATTCTCATCTCTGGCGAGTCCGGAGCGGGCAAAACCGAGTCCACCAAACTAGCTGTGCAGTTTTTAGCTGCAGTCGCCCCCGCACCACCTGGCCGCGCGCCTGTCTCGGAACAGATATTAGAAGCAGCCCCACTTTTAGAAGCCTTCGGAAACGCGAGGACACCAAAAAACCACAACTCTAGTCGCTTCGGCAAACTTTTAGAATTATACTTCAAGGATGGTGCGTTGGCTGGAGCCAGAGTGGCGCATTACCTACTTGAGAAATCACGCATAGTGACCCAGTCACCCGGAGAGAGGAATTATCATGTGTTTTATGAGTTATTAGCAGGATTGGATGAGGAGCAGAGAAAAGCTCGAGGGTTGCTATCAGCGGAGCATTATTTTTACCTAAATCAAGGTGGTGATTCTGGCGGTGCTGGCGCTGGAGCTGACTGGTCGGCGCTATGCGGGGCTATGCAGGTCCTAGGCATCGGCGACGCTGAAAGAGAGGATATCATTAGAGTGCTAGCAGCTGTGCTGCATTTAGGCAACGTGTATTTTCATAGAAGACAGTTGAAACATGGCCAGGAAGGCGTGCAGTTGGGCGGGGGTGCGGAGGTGCGATGGGCAGCTCATTTATTGAAAGTACCAGCGGAAGCTCTGGTACGAGCTTTGACGACAAGGGTTACAGCAGCTAGGGCTGAGCGTATGCGGTCGCCTCTCCCAATAGACCAGGCGTTAGACGCGCGAGATGCTTTCGCCAAGGCCCTGTACTCTTCATTGTTCAGTTGGCTGGTGCTCCGTATAAACTCAATCGTCCATCGAGCCGGTCTCCACGACGCTCACAGGATATCTCTCCTCGACATCTTTGGATTTGAAGACTTGGAAGAGAATTCATTTGAGCAGCTTTGCATCAATTACGCGAACGAAACTCTGCAGCATTATTTCAATAAGCATATCTTCAAATTGGAGCAGCAGGAGTACCAAAAAGAACGATTAGAATGGTCTAATCTTACATGGAACGATAATTCTCCAGGTTGGTTGGCAATACCTACTTTGTTAAAAAAACAACACAACTGAACAACACCCAAAAAAACAACTGATACGGAAGGACAGATAGTTTTCAGGCAGAACTCTGTTAAAGATTCATTAAAATCTATTTACATATTCTTAAAGATGATTTGTAGCGATGATAGCTCAGCAGCTTCACTTGAGAGCCAGTTCATATCCTAGGCTAGGCGTGTTTACCATCTTCGACCACACCGTCACCTAACAGCACGTGAGCTGTGGCAAAACGCCTAGCCTGTCAACAATTTAGAAAAGATGAAAGTCAAACTACAAGCGTGAAGCCAGCGCGACCGCAGGGCAGAATTTGTATTCCTGTAGTAAAAATTACGAGAGAGGTCAACTCGCGGACATTCCAATCACGCAGCATGAACAGTCATCATCGCGCTAGCTGCCGTCACACTGCTGTTGCTCTTGCTGCTTTACTTCACCATATTTCTAAAGACAAAACCTGACCCAACTTGATTCTGTAACCAGGCTTGATCTTGATCGTAAATATGCGATGTTTTAATAGCATATTCTGATGTTTCCAGTAATCCAGCTCCTAAGCAAGAAGCCAGTGGGTATTTTACACCTGCTGGATGACGAGAGCAACTTTCCACGCGCATCCGACGCGTCCTTCCTTGAGAAATGCCATTACAACCACGCGCTCAACGAGCTGTACTCTAGACCGAGACTGGGAGCTAGCGAATTTGGGGTAAGTGCTGCGTTATCTTCTTTACTCCCACTTCTGAAGCATCCTTCCTTGAGAAGTTAGTGCCATTACAACTACGCAATCAACGAGCTGTATTCTATCTAGGTTGGGAACTAGTAGCGCATTTAGGGTGAGTTATGCACTTTCTGTTTTTAATCCCACTTCTGAGTAAAAAGCCAATGAGGATACTCGACCTTTTGGATGGTGGTTTGATAAATAGTGATAACGCGGCTAAAAGTGAGGCATGTTAGCATATTGAGTTGTAAGGAATGATCTCTTTTGGTTGACAGTTATGAGAGGTTGCGAAGTTCTAAATACCCTTGCAATGGTAGCCTATCTAAAATGAAGTGCTTATAATAAGTTTAATTGCCGGGAGTTGGAACACACTGATAATAACATTAATTCCTTAGTGTTCTTTGTCTTTCTAAACATTCAAACTAAACTGTATAACTAAATCCTTTCCAGATAAAACATTACGCAGGCCAAGTATGGTACAACGTAGACGGCTTTCTCGACAAGAACCGAGACGCCTTACGAGCTGATGTTATAGAACTGCTGTGCAGCAGCGAAGTGCCTCTTGTGGCGGAGATGTCAACACAGCTGCGCGCACAGCACGACGCGAATAAAACATTGCCAAGAGGCGCCAACGGAAGATTCGTGACGATGAAGCCAAGGACGCCTACTGTGGCTGCCAGGTACTGTAGACATTTTAATCTTTGCTACATTTTGCTTTAGATATGAAACTGCTCTGAAGCTGAAGCACGCACCCACAAATCAGACTTAAACTTAAACCACCAATGGCGTGGTTTGCTAAGTAACGTTTTAGCAATGTGTGCTGCATGTAACTATAATTTAATCTGGGACTGCTGTTAGACTGGCGCTACACCAGGTTTTATGAAGATCTTCGGAACTTGATGACAAGCCTTTTGTTTTTGAACCATGTGATTTTCTCAACAACTTTGGCTTTAACATATTTTGGGACTCAACCAAAGAAAAGACGGTAGCTAAAGGGGGGAGAAAAATATTGCAAACCATGAGCAGGTCGCTTGCAACATTATCGCTAAGTACCTTATTCGTGGACTGTACAGTCCACAAATCTTAAAGACTGTTCTGAAGTATTCAATATAACAAACCTTTCTTCCCATTTTCCAGGTTTTCAGACAGCCTCCACCAGCTCCTGGAGTCGATGTCCAGATGCAACCCGTGGTTCGTGCGTTGCATCAAGCCGAACACAGACAAATCTCCAATGAAGTTCGACATGCCTTGCGTGCTCGCCCAGCTGCGGTATACTGGCATGCTGGATACCATCAAGATACGCCAAACTGGATACCCTATAAGGATACCGTTCCAGAACTTCGTGGATAGATATAGGTAAGTGACTTCTTTAAACTAGTTCTGTCGGTGTTAGTATAACATTGTTTTAAACTGTCACGGTTGTCACTACTGTTTTATGATTATTATCGTGATAAGGTTGTGGACGGAGCTGCTGATATTTTGGCGCAGTTACATGCACCATGTTCACGGGAAGACTGAGGAATGCGGATTGTTGGCCGAAACGTTTAAAGTTAGATGCAACGACCTACCTACCGTCTTTCTAAGTCTATTGCTACGCTTATTACTGGAAGTTCAATTTTCGACAATCCGCATTGTTTAGTGTACCAAGAGTCTACCCGTGAACATGGTGTTATGTAACTGCTCCGAAATATCGGGAGCTCCAACCACAACCAAATCACGGTAAATAAATATCCCGTTAGTAATCATAGAACTGTGGTCTTACTATTGTAACCTTCCTTTGTACTCAATAGATCTTAGTTTGTAATTCTGTATTGTGCAACTACAAATCAGTCAAAACTTCTTGGTACCCATAAAGCCAATCACCATAAAACAATAACGCATAACTTAGAATAACTTAATCACCACTTCCAAGTCAGCAGTTCGCGCCAAACTTTATAGCCTATTTGAACATACTCACAAAACGCCACCGTGGAATGGTGGAATAAAGCCTAAATTAGATCATTGTACTTCACCATTATGAACGACTTTTACTGCCTTTACTATGGGACCAACCCTGAAATCGCGATAAAAATACTAAAATACTTCAATACATACATACAAAATAACATACATTTCGTATGAATGATATTTTTTTTTACTATGGTGAAATGGGCTAGCGTTTGACCGCAACTCACCTGATGGTAAGTGACGATGCAGTCTAAGATGGGTCACGCTTGCCCATGAGGTGCCTATTCACTCACATTTTTCTATGGAATAGCTGATCATAGAAATATAGTTCTGAGGTGTCATCAAAATGTATAAGGGTATAAAAAGAATTATCAAAATCGGACTGCTTCGTAAAAAGTAATCCGTGGTCTTACATAAAAAACGCTTCAAATTCAAATTATTTAGTTGTCAGAACATGGTAGGCGCTTTTACTAAAGAACCTCCTTTTTTCATGTGTTAAAAAGGGTTGGCTCGTAGCACCTCACCTCAAAGCGGCCATACAGTTTGGCGCGGACTCTTCCTAGTTCATAACTTAAGTTCGTACTGCTAAGTTGTGCTTGCCTCTGCAGATACCTCCTCAAGTCTACGCCCACCCGCTCCACGCCGTACCGAGAGATTTGCAATTCAATACTGGCTGAGATGCCGCCCACTGGCGCTGGTGAGTTACACCTAATTTAATAAGCATCAGGAATTCCAATTTGGTTGGCACTTGGCACCTACTACACCACAGGACTTTCATTATCATCTCATTTTGCATCTACCACACTTCACACTAATATTATGAATGTTTTTTTTGTAAGCAAGTATGTTTATCTGCACTCAACTCCGTTTTTTAATGGCGGGTCGGATTTGGAGGAAATTTGCTCTGGGGGTAGCTTATACCCTGAATTATCTTACCCTCTTAGCTTAGCTGCTCAGATTTGCAAGTTGAAGTGAACTTCAACTTGCAAGGCCACATCGCCGACATCCGATGGGAAGAAAGGTTTTAAGTGGAGACCACGAACCTGAAAACGCGGCGTAGGTAGGCCTCCCACTAGATGGATTGACGACATCGTGAGAGTCGCGGACATCCAGTGGATGCAGATGGCAGGTAGTCGTTCAGTGTGAAGTTTTTAGGGAGTCGTCTATGTTCAGCAGTGGACGTCTTCTAGCTGATGATGATGATGATAGGCTACTTTTTATTCAGAAAAAGATTCCTGTAGGATAACAGGTAAAACCACAGGATGTTGCTAGTTATTCATATATCATTCAAGTTTTAAGTATTGTCTTTATTGGTTCGAATCATCCTTATCTCATCAGCAATCGTCGTTTACCACAATTTGTGTGCTAGGGTGACCATACACTATGTAGCTTAAAGAAAAGTAAAGAAAAATCTGGTCATAACATGAGTTTTATTGGAAACTGGAAGTTATTGTCTCCAATCTACATATCACTGTTTCGGGCATGACCAGAAAATATCAATGTCTAAAAGTGAGCTTTTTTATTTGGCTATGCATCCAAAACTAACTGAACTGTTACTATCAACAACTGAAGTACTATTTTTATGGGATTGGAACTAAGGCCGTAGCCTTAGCCTCTATGTAGTGCAGTTTCGCACTACATTGCGAAAATAAAGAAATAATAATTTTATAACAGCATTTTTTGTGGTATCGTATTATCAGTCACCAGCACTTTCACTTAGTTTTCGGGAGCGTTTGGCTTACACGCTGTATTGGTCAAAAATATAGCGTTGACTTATATGGTGCGCCTCAACCCTAACCGAATCATTCAAATCTCATAATGACTTGCCCCATTATGGTGGTCCCCAAACAGTTTCTTACACTACACGTGCAATTAACGGCATATTACCGAGATATTCGAGTGATAAGAAACTATATTGAGATGATAGTAGACTCACGATAGAGGTAGGTTGTGCGGTTGTGTCATTCAAGTGGTGAATATGGGGAAAATGTGGAAAAGAGTGAAAAAACGTGGGTGTTTGTTGGAGGCTATGGTTTTATGTGAGTACTCACTCATCTACTTACTATCCTATTTATTTTGATGCAGACAGCCTTACTTAAAAACGTAACTTAAAAAACCGCTTGACGTTGAAAGTTCAAAAATCATTGCTTGAAAATTCAAATAAGTCATAAGTATTATGACTATTCTTACGTATTATCAGTCGTAATTATGTATCGTTTTTGGAATAACACAAATAACATTGGGAGTGGTTTAAAGTAATTTTCATTTTAATATTTTATTTATTTTATTTTATTAATGAACACCAACATGATGTACGTCCTTGCTTAACATGACGGAGACAAGGCACAAGAAGTAGACTAAACGCCACCACAGTTATAGGTGCAGACTACATGCTATTAAAAATAATAATAATTAGAGTTAGTTTTTGGAATATAAGTTAGTACATTATACATTAAAAATTCAATTAATATTTGACTGATTAAAGGAATCTAAGAATAAGGGAAAAACATGACTTATTACAGCAGTTTGATAGTATAAAGCAGTAAGCAGTAGTAGCAGTTTGTTATATTTGTAAGATGGCTGGTACTATCCTATAAAATATCAACACGAAAAATTTCCTTGTACTATTTACAATCTATCCATATATATAAAAGCGAAATTCATCTACTCACTCATTCACTCATTAAACACGAAATCTCGGAAACCACTTGACCTACGAAGCTGAAATTTGGCAGTTAGATTCCTTATGAGGTGTAGAGGTCCGATAAGAAAGGATTTTGCGAAAGGGCCGAATTAAAGGGGGCAAATGGAGGTTGAACGTTTGTATGAAAGTCCTTTGTTTTTGATCTTAGGGACATGAAATTAGGTATTCAGGTTAATGATATAAAATAAATAAAAACTGTATTTTAAAAAAAACGAAAAGACGGATTAAGGAAGAAAAATGGGGGTTTAATTTTTTTTTAAAGTTTTGTTATAGGCAAGTAGATTCCTTATGGGGTGTACAGGTCCGCTAAGAATAGATTTTGCGAAAGGGCTGAATTAAGGAGGACAAAAGGGGGTTGAACGTTTATATGAAAGTCTACGCGTACGAAGTCGCGGGCAACAGCTAGTGTTATTATAATATACGCCCAATCGGCTTCTTAAAACTCTCTCACAATCACAATTATTTAGCTTCAAAAAAAGCGTTGAAATGCTTGTGAGATAGACAGCCTTTGGCTGCTCCTGAAGTTAAACAATACTTAAAATTGTTGACTTATTTTAGCATGTAACAATTTAAATCAGCAAGAAGTTGCAAGTTTTTTTTTTTCAACTTAAATGATGATTTTAAGGTCCAATATTATTATGGTCAAATGACTTGTCCAAAAAAATCTAGTTAATGATTAATGCCTAAGTTTGTTATCTAGGCTACGCGTATAAGGCAGGTTGGCATCAACTCCTGTGGCACGCTGTGCGCTTGGAATCCTGACGGCGCCCTTTATTTTAGTTACTAAATAAATTACAAACTCGACACAAATACTCAGTAGTAACTTGTGGCGTTTGTGCTTGACCTAACATAAAAACTAGTATAAATTGTTATTTTTTAAACCCCTTACAAAAGAGCTTATCATCTTCAAACGGCTCAATAGATTTTCTTGATTTTCGTTTTTCTAGTTCAGAACACTTTCGAGCAAGTCGCCTTTAAAAAATTTAATAAATCGGTTCTGCCGTTTAGGAGCTACGATGCCACAGATACACATGTTAAACTTATAACACCCCTCTGCTTGTGTCGGGGGTTAAAACAGTTGGTATGCCCAATAGGCATGATTCCTAATGTTTAATTTATTACAAATAATCGGCTTAGCGATGAATACAACTAAATACATTACACACACTGAAAAAATAATTTGAATTGGCTGATAAATCTCTGAGATATGAGTATTTAAAGTTTTAAGTGGATTAGGGGATGTTCTATCCCTTTTTCGCAAAGCATGTGTTAGTATAGCATTTGTATGGCGCTCCTGAGCCGTGACGTCACGGCTCAGTATAGTGCGCTCTCTGTCTAGCATGAAATTGAAATGTTTATACCTATCTTATTTATTTTTGAACTAATTTTAATTTTGTTTTTATTGATGTGCTCTATTAATGATCAGCTTTTTTATGAGGTAATAAAAAAATATTACTCATCATGCTTATTGCCCATGCCAGTTGGAAGCAGCAAATTGGCGTAGATAGAGGAGAGGGAGAGGCTAGAGCTGCGCGATTCTGTTATGTGCACATTTTTTTATGGATTATTGATAGCGGTGAGTTGGTTGGCGGATCAAATAAAGCTGATTTTGCTTTGACGGCGTCGTGTTGCTGTCACATCGTTGCCCTTTCGAAGTCTTAAACGGGGAGACCATTCTGACTTCTTCTTAGGATGTTTTCCCTTTCTAATTCAATTGTTATATACTTCTCGTTTGTTTCTCGAGGCCTAGTCTACATAATGTTATTTCCCCAGTCGGTGCTGACTACCAGCTGGGCGCAGCCCGAGTGTTCATCAGAGAAGCCCTGCACAGGGCGCTGGAGCGGGCGCGTGCCGACA
This sequence comes from Agriopis aurantiaria, assembly GCA_914767915.1. Lineage (NCBI taxonomy): Eukaryota > Metazoa > Arthropoda > Insecta > Lepidoptera > Geometridae > Agriopis > Agriopis aurantiaria. Next base: position 14,450,482 of record OU611994.1, read on the forward strand.
AGCTGAGAGCGGCTGCCACTAAACTACAAGCGCAAGTCAGAGGATACCTCGCCAGGTGAATGAAAATACCCATTAAATTTTAAACGGTCGGACCCGAACAAAGTGTTTGATTCTACTTTCATTGTGCGAACCACTAGACTGGAATGAGCTTCCTGAATGGGTATTCCCTGTTAGGTATAAGGTGTCTTCAAGTCGCGAGTAAATCGGTATCTTCTAAGCTAGCTTGTTTTATCGTAGACCGCATCATCGCTTATCATCAGTCATCAGTCATGGTCAAGCGTGCATTAATCATTATGCAATGAGAAAAGCAGATCATTCGCTTGATAGTAAGCGCCTACCCATAAAAGTTGCAAAAATAGACCAAGTCGAATTTTGAGCTTCAAATATTGCACTGCCATTTTCTCGATGTTAAGTCTTATGATGCTGTTTTAATTCCATTGGGAAAATTGCCGTTTAATCTGGAATTCACCTCTTGGTGGCTAAATATCTTGCAAACAAAACAGTTCTGCCAAAATTTCTACCACTAACTTTCACCACAGCTTTAATCATATTTTTGTTTTTCAGGAAACGCTACCGCCAATTGCACTATTCGACCGTAAAGCTGCAGTCGTGGTGGCGCGGGCGAGTCGCGCGACGCCGCTACCTGGTCGCGCGACACGGCGTGGTGCGCGCGCAGGCGCTAGTCCGCGGTCGCCGCGCCAGGAAGAGGGTCGCAATTCTCAGAGAACAACACAGGAGGAAGGCGGAGGCGCAGCAGGCGGCTGCCAAGTAAGTATTGTCGCAAGTAGAATGATAAGTCGCGTTATACGGTCTTGATACGCTCTCTTGTCCCTGTTGTGATGACTGCTACAAGTCGCTGCCATCTCCAAAGGTGTAGCAACGTACGGGCAGGTGGGTGTGGGACCCCCACCCCCTAACAGAGTGTGGGTAAGCGCTCGTACATAGAGCTTCCCAAGGCGCTTGCAGATGATGCGTAGTACAAGTAGCAAGTAGAAATTGTAAGTAGCTACTACGCATCGTCTGCAACGTTTTGCTTAGTGCAAGTGGCAGTAGTAGTGCTTAGTAGTACTTCCACTGCCTGCCGCACTGCAAGTGCCTTAAAAGTAAATAATTTTAAATAATGTGGCATTTGTCCGCAACTGCTCCTAAGCCAACTTACAGCTCAGTGTAATTATACAGGGTTACAAAGGAAAGGGTGAACCAAGCAGAATAAACAACGCTTGCTATGGGATTCAACCAGAAACCGTGAAAAAACAAACAGCAATAACTTGGAAATAAAGTGCTAACTAAACATTTGTTCATAGGAGGCGCGCAGCCGAGCAAAAAGCCCACGTAGCGGCGCAAGCGCAGGCGCACGCGCAGGCTGCGGCGCAGAACAAGGCGCAGGCGGAGAGCATGCACGTGCTGGAGGTGCCCGCCGAGCTCGCCTACATACTCACCAAGCTGGACGAGTGGCAGCCGCCGCACACTGAGAGGAACCTCGCTAAGGTAACAATCAAATTATCACTTCATCAAAACTCGCGTGAGGATTCATTATAAATTATTATAAGAAACGCGCGTATTCCCTGAGGAAGGGGCTCTAATGGCTCCGAAACCGGTCGATCGTCTCGACCGATAGAAACATTATCGTGAGTGCAAGCCGGTGTTATAATAATCAAATTATCTTTAGCTTTTCTCTCACGATCGTACGCCTGCTATCCTAAGGCCAACAAAACACACGTTTGCGGGCAACTATTCAGCTATGTCGTAGGGGCTGTTCTATCGAGTTTTTTTTTTCATATATGATTGACTATTGTTTTTGGCCTCAGATGGCCTCGACAGCTAGACGACGATTGGCTTGACTCCCGTCGCCGGGAGTGAGGAATCAGACTTGCCCTGTAACCTGCTAGGGGTTATTGAGTCTGTTGATTATTTGGAAAGAATCTAACCGATTTTCTAACAGATCCTGAGACTCAGACGGCGGCGTAGAAGAGTCTCAGGATCTGTTCTCAGGCGCGCCGCGGGGTCGGTGTGTGTATGTAATGTATGCCTTTGGTAACCAACCAAAAACGGAATACTTCCAGCTGCCTGGAGCAGTAGGATCGAAACCGTGACAACTTTTTGCTGTTACAATATAGCGACTGTAGAAATAACTATGAACTTTCTGATGAGGCACCGCACGATCACGATACGAAATTTCAATCGGAACTTGCTTCCGTGCGTGAACACTACCGCCGAAGCCGCGACTGCGGTGCTGTTACAGAATCGTCCCTCGTGGAAAAACGTACTACGACAAGTCGTTTGCAGTGTGTCGTTTGTCTTACTTGTCACTTGTGTAGCGGGCATTTTCTGCCATTCATTGGCCCATTTTGCGTCACCCGGCTGCAGCTTATTCAGCCACCCGGTCTCCTCCAGGAAAGCCAGCAGCTCGCTCATGCCTGCGCAGGCTTCCCAGAGCGTCCTCGGTGATCAGAGGATATTGTTTCGTTGTTCTGCCACGCTGCTGCACTCCAGCAGCTGTCGTCTGTCGCGTATTGTGATTCGTGACGTGGCGCATATCGTGGCTTATGAGAAAACGCCCTTATTGTTTGTGCAGTTAGACACCTAAATGTCAATGGTTTGTGTGCAGGTGTCTGGCGACGTGCAAGCGACCGACTCCCGCGTGCAGCTGCCCCGAGACCTGCAGCAGTTCGCGTTCAGCAAGTTCAGCTCGGTGTACTTCGCGGACGGCGGGCAGCTCAGCCCGCGCCGGCACCCCGTCACCAGGCCCTTCCTGGCTAAGGCAGCTGTCAGGTATACCACTACTAAATCGCACTACTAATGGAAGAGATCGCTTTAATTAATAAGGCCGCCTGCTAAAAACCTAGATACTCGTTTTATTGTAATGTTTATGTTATCCTTGTATAGTGGTATTTTAATAAAGAGTTATTGTATTGTGTTGTAATTCAAACAATAAAATTATTATAAAATTATTCACAAACAAAAAACAAAAGTGGTTGTTAGCTGTGTATGATAATAAATACATAACTTTTTTGTATCGACTAAAATGAGGAGGGATAGAACAAAATTATTCATAGAGTTAGATTAAAATTACTGAGCTAAAATTAAAGAAAAAAATTGTGTGACCACTTCTAGTTTTTCCTGTACATAACAAAAAAATTAACACGTGAATCGGTTAGCAAAAAGTAGGAGTAATCGGCGAACATACATAAAAAAATCGGTTTTATTTTTATTTTTAAAGTCTGTTAATAAATGAAGGCATGCATAATTAATTACATTTTATATTGCAGGGATCAAGATTTCAACGACGCAGTAGCAACTTTTAAGCTGATATTGAGATGGTGCGATGAAACGGCCGCTGGTAATGAAGCAAGGCAAAAGGTGAGAATCACTTTTAATAAGACATTTTTTTTATTTTATTTTTTAAAAATGTCTTCAGCTTTCGTTTTACCACAATCTCATCCGATGGGAAGCTATAATGTGGACGAAAATGTAGCACACACACGCGTAACATAGGTATGCCTATGAAATACCTATTCAATTTTATCTGAACAACCCCGTTTTTAACCTGTTTGGATATACAAACAGACAGGTAAGGAGTTCCACGTCTCTGCTGTTCTGGTGAACAATCTGGATTGGAAACGCTTAGTGCGTCTGAATAGAATTTCGACCATAAACGGGTGTCTCCTTATTAAGCGTCTGGTACTGTTGTAGATGAATGGTGATAGCAGGATTAAGGCGTGCAGTTCTTGTGCACACAGATCACTAAGAGTCTTTTAGTTGTCTAATTATGTTTTTTTGACATTTGTGTTTATCCTGAATGCTTTGTTTATGTATATCCTGAATGTAATTAATTAATACGACGGATTACTTTTTGTACGTTGTTTATTTCCCAACGGCAGACACACTAACTAGGGGCAGGAGACAGAGCTGTCATCTGTCATTAGTAGGTAGGAATAGATAGATACAACAATAAATTTATATGATTATTAATGTGATTTTTACCGTGGTAAGGTTGTGGAATGAGCTTCCGATATTTCGGCGCAGTTACATGCACCATGTTCATGAGAAGACTGAAGAATACGGGTGGTTGGTCGAACAGTTAAAAAGTTAGGTGCAGACTTAACGATCTACCCTCATTATCAACAACCTACTTTAGTGAACAACCGTGATAGTTTAAAACAGTATTTGTGTTAATTCCCAGGTGTTAGCTGACTACATAGCGTCCCGAGGTCTCTCGTCCCGCGGACTCCGCGACGAGGTCCTCGTCCAGATCTGCAACCAGGCGAGCGGCGCTGACGCAGGCGAGCGCGTCTGGCAGCTGCTGGCGCACTGCCTCGCCACCTTCCCGCCGGGACCGCCGCTACACAAGTAAGTACACCGAATACTCCTCCCGACACACGTTTAAAACGAGGGTGTCTAAAGGCATTCCATTCCAAAGTCTTCTTACATGAGTAGTTTCAACGAAACGGTTTCCTAAACAATTACAAATAAATTTATTTGTCACTAGCTGACAGACGTTGTCCTGTCTGAATTTAATTCAATTTGTGTGAGTTAAGATTCATACAAAATCCCATTGGTAAAAGGATAAACGCAGGACCTTTACTAATGAAAAAAAAAACTTTTTATTCGCATTTTACGGAAAACCTTTCTAAGTTTTCTTTCCTTAAAAACGTAATTTGATGTGCTATGACCATTTTAAAACAATCGGCCCAGTCGTTTTCAAGTGATACACTTACCAACTAACAGCATTTCATTTTTATTTATATAGATAAGAATGTCGTACAAAATACAATGTAAACCTATTTGGCTTTGCCAAGCAGGAGCCAATAGCTTCTCCCATAGTAATTACAAAGTTAACATTTGTTATTATCTTAATTCTATTATTGTTTTAAATTTTATTCTTATTTATAAGTTAAGGGTCATGTCGTCGGGAATAAATGCATTTTATTATATTTATGCTCATTGTAAAAAAAAACTAAACAAGTATAGAGAAGTCCATGTAGTCATTGTCGAAACGCCCAAAACAGTTGCGCGAAATATCTGAGAGCCAGACGTCTCGATTTCAGAGAAATTTTTAAACGAATCTAATCTGTCCTTGACGTAGAATTTCCAATAGAATTTAAAAAAAAATGACACGCAAACGCAGTGCTATATTTTGATGCTCAAAATTCGGCGTGGTCTTATTATTGCAACTGTTACTATTTAGTGAACGACCTGCTCGTTTCATTGCTCGATCTTTTTATTATTGTATAATAGGATAGCGCTTGAACGCCTTTCTTGATGTGAAGCAATGACGCGGTCTACGTTGTAGCACGCTTGCTTAGAAGAAACCGACTCAGTACGACTTGAAGACACCTAGATTATGCTATACTTACGCCATAAATGATACGACATATACAAATGGCATCTTTCCCACAGGTATCTAGTCAGATTCGTGTCGGAGCGTGCGCCTGCGAGTGTGCGCGCGTTGTTGCTGCGTCTGCTGTGCCACAGTGAAGCGAACACAGCGCGCACGTCGGGCGTGGCGCGCCGCGTGCCGCCCACCATGGTCGAGTGGCGCGCTGCCCGCTCCGACACGAGGCCGGCACTGCCGCTGCGGCTCTATGACGGTAACTGGGAAATATTAGGTTAAGGCGGGAGCAAAACACTGAGGGAAACACTGTCGTACTTAGCACAGGTTTATTCGGAATTTAATCAGGATGGCCGCCCGCCGGCGCCTACCCTCGGTTACACTTCAACGTGTTATTATAATGTACTAATGTAGGTACCTCCATACACTACAGTAACTACTACCACAGAATACATATAAGGACAAGTGCAAAATATTCACACAGCAAAATCATTTAAATAAGTAGCGACTCTTGCTCCTACGCAATTAAGTGCAATTCAGGACGTGCGAGGGCTGACTACCTACAGCTATATTAACCTAGAAGTTGCCTCTCTGTCTATCACGTAACTCTTGTCGCGTTATCTTTGTCTATCGCACGGCAGGTCCGACAAGTCGGCCAATTATAGCTTCATACCAAAAATACGGAGTGCGCCAGGCCTGCTCGTACAAACAAATGAAAATGAATTAATATTTATTTACATAAACATAAGACATACATTAGAACAAAGAAACTTATATCTACATTTACATTAGACATCGTTTAATTGTGACCAAAAAAAAAAACACTACACGCAAGCGCATATACTCTGTACTAAGCCATTAAGATAACTATACAGGGTTATACATATAGACTGTACTAAGACGAAAGGAGGCCATTATACTCATCGTTATGAACAACTTTTACTATGGGACGAACGCTGAAAAGGCAAAAAAATCGGCCCGTGTAATATAAAAAAAAAGAAATGAGAAAAAGTGAAAAGTTCATGTAAGAAGAAGTATTATAAAGAGTTTCTATCTATCAACAATTGTAATTGTTTTCACCCGCAGACACGGTGCATCACGTGTGCGTGGAGTCGTGGACCTCGTGCGAGGCTGCGGCTGCGAGCGCGCTGGCGGCTGCGGGGGTAGACTCCGACGCTGCCGGCTGGTCCCTCACCATGGAACACAACGGACAGTTCACTGGTATGCTACACCTAACTATTCACACATAATCATAATCATAATCTTTATTTGGCACAAGGAAAAATACAAACAAAACAATTGAATCCACTGGCTCCGAACTAGTAAAAAACTGTGTTTCGGAAGCCAGATTAGTCTTCGAGCAACTATCCCAAAGAGAAGCATAAGGAATTGTGCATCCTAAATTTATCATAGATTGTAAAAATGATTGTGTAAGCGTTTTGCACAAGGCTGTTTGCGAACTAATAACAAAAAATAAAAAAAAGCAATGAATTTTTTTTAAAACAAAATAGCGGCAAACGTGCATGCTGTCGGCCTGATGGTAAGCATCCGATCTGTATGATATAATTCCCTCCTGCCCATTTTTCTACCGGAGTGCCAGAGCGGGCATGAAAAATTGTTACCGCTTTATGGTTGATATTCCGAAAACCCGTACGAAGAGCTTTGATTCCACATTTATTGTACGAACTGTTAGTCTGTAGAATGCGCTACCTGATAATTACAGTCAGGGTGTCTTTAAATCACGAGTGAATCGGTTTTTGTGTGTAATGTGTATGAGTGGGTGTGGGTGTGTGTGTCTGGGTGTGTGTGTGGGTGTGTGGGTGTGTGTGTGTGTGTTAAACTGCAGTATGGTACACAAAACTACCTTACATACCTTACAGCCAATCAGTCTCCTACATTTGCACTGTTCTCTCCTACAGCTAATCAATGTTTGTTTCCCACAGAATGGGCGGGCTGCGAGTACGTATTGGACACTGTTGGAGAGATAGAAACATGGGCAGCTCTCCCGAGCACGCGGCCGGAGCCTCTCCGGGGGGCCACGGGGCGGCACACGCCCCCCGCGCCCCCGCCGCGCGCCCCCGACTCGCATACACCCACCACTAACAGACCACAGGTATCATATACACACACCTTTAGTAACCAAGAGCTGAGCGGAACTATCTAGCTACCAAGTTCATCATCATCAGCTTGACCACCAACTCGCCTGTTGGTAAGCGACGATGTGGTCGAAGATGAAGCACGCAGACTTACAAGATACCTATTACTACCTATTATTTACTAAATGAAGTCTACGATATCTTAATGTACAGATTTATTTTCTTGGTGAAATTTTATATAGAGGTAACTTATAAGTCGGTAAAACCAGTGGAGCCTATAGCTACTAATGAAAAGTTCCCTAACTTCGTTTAGATTTCAACGGTGACTATTTGACTCATCATCATCATCAGCTAGAAGACTTCCACTGCAGAACATACCTCCCCCTTAGACCTCCACACTGAACGACGCCTGCCATCTGCATCCACTGGATGCCCGCGATTTTCACGAAGTCGGTCCAACTTGTGGGAGGCCTACCTACGCTGCGTCTTCCGGTTCGTGGTCTCCACTCACGAACTGTTCTTCCTCATCGGTTATCGGTTCTTCGAGCGATGTGGCCTGCCCATTACCATTTCAACTTGCAAAGTTTACCAATTTAGAAATTTCTCGCCAAGCACCAGTACCCTTAGTACAAGTTTTGATAGTATTCGAAAACTTTTTTCGTTTACATATTGTTCCATACATTGTAGTAAAGCGCTTCCAGCGGAAACGCGGAAGAACTGAATCGGAAGTAATCGGCGGTATAGATTGCTTCACTCTAATACGAAAAAAGTTTTCGAATACCTTTCAGCCCAGCAATGTATGCAACAATAAAGGTTTTTGACAGTTTTACCATTAACCAAATCTGGCAAAATTCGTAATTTATTAGAGTTAAAAATGTAAATAGGGACCCAGTTTTCAATCTAGGCGTGTTTACCATTTTCGACCACCCGTCAAATTACCAAAGCCGTATAACCATAAGACATGGCTCGGTCTTGCGTCTACTTGATCCACGCCTTGCACTGAAGTCTGACGGCATCTTTCTACCTACCTATTGATCTTCTCGCTCCTATATCCTATCCTTCTGTAACCTTCTGTATTTTACCTTCAGCTATCCACATAAAGTGCGAGGAATCAAGACATCATCATCATTTCAGCCATAGGACGTCCACTATTGCACATAGGCCTCCCCCATCGATCTCCAAAAGGGCCGGTTGGAAGCGGCCTGCATCCAGCGTTTCCCTGCGGTCTCTTTTAGGTCGTCTGTACATCTTGTGAGTGGACGTCCAACGCTGCGCTTACCGGTCCGTGGTCGATACTTAATAAAATCATAATTTGTACAGGTGCCACCTCCAGAACCACCAAAATCCCGGTCACCGAGCATACCGCACATGTTACAAGAGTCCATAGACGAGGGCCTCTCGGAATACAACTGGAAGATGGAGCGCGAGGAGTCGCACGCCTTGAACAAACACGGCAACGAATACTCCATGAACAAGCACGAATTTTCGCCGAAACACGAATATTCATCCAACAAGCACGAATATTCACCCAACAAGCACGAGTATTCACCAAACAAACACGAATATTCCCCAAAACACGAAGAATACTCTCCGCCTAAACACAACGAATATACTAGTTCAAAACACAACGAATACTCACCGAAACACAACGAATACTCTACCAAAACTAAGGAATACTCTACCAAACACAACGAGTACTCTGCCAAACACAACGAGTACTCTACCAAACACAACGAATACTCTAGAAAGACATCTCACGATGTTTTATCTCGAGAATCTGCACTAAACGAGCGGTACTTCGAGCAGACTTCCGACAAAGTTCGAAGTCGTTCTTTAGACAATTTGTTGGGAGACAACCCTGCACCTCAGCCAAAGAACTTGGCAGATTTAGGGTTGTCACAATCGCGGTTGAACGATAGATATCACTCAGTGGAGAGATTAGGCGGAGCCCCGAGTGTTACAAGCAGTAAAGGCGCGTTGGACATGGAGTACGGGACTGGTTCAAGGGCGGTCCAGTCGCGGTATATCAAGAGTCAGTACACGGGGAAGAAGGCGCCGGCCGGTTCGCATTCCAGTCGCGCTTATATTGAGAAGAGCTCTGAGTTTGGAGGTGTCAGGTAAGTGTCGATGAATTTATATACCTTTTCATCCGTTTGCACTCTGTTAAGTCAATTACATATGCTTTGCCCCGTTGCTACTACTACCTAGCTATAGGCTAAGTAAAAATTAAATATCAATGTGTTTGTGGGTTTTATGCCATAGGTAACAAACAAACAGACGGCTCGCCTGATGGTAAGCAGTTGCTGTGGTCTATTTGTAGAAAACTGTAACACCGGGGGTACCGATACGTTGACTACGTTAATCTCGTTTAAAGAACACTATCCTAGCTCCTCAAAATCACCGTAATTGGGACTTCATTTCACACGTATCACGATAATGTACCTACCTTATTTTTCTTTTAGGTCTTTAGATCATTTTTATTTCACAGGTCTTCAGCAATGTCGGACACGTCAGAAGCTCCAAGTCTCGCGTCCCACGTGCGTCGCGTCCGCGTGCCGAGCCAGGCCTCCGACGTCGACCAATTCTTAGATGACCTTTTCTCCCCAGTTCTAGACCCAAATATTGATGAAATGTCTGATGCTAGGTCTCTTGCAGCCAGCATGAAAGGAGGAAAAGGGATAAAGCTGTCCAATGCTACCTCCCTCGCAGTTAACATCAAGGCAGTGAGAGGAACAGATTACAGCGCTTTCATCGACAGCGTCCTTGACTGCGAATACAATGAACAACTCAAAACTCTAAACAACCTTGATATAGAACGCCTTATAAAAGGAGGTGGAAATAACGACAAAGAAAAACCAAAGTCCAGAAAGGAGTCTAGTGTGGACTCTGTCGATGACTACATCACTAATCTCTTCGATCCTATCTTTATGAACGATAGTTTGAAACGGTTGACGGATGGAGAGGGATTGTCAGGTGCCATAAAAGGTGGTGGAGCTACCCCGAGAGCAGCTTCAGCCAATACTTCGTTAAGCTTCGGAGCCATGTCGCTTCCCTCTACAATGCCAGCGACGCCTGAAGCGCTTGCAGCAGCTTTAGGGCTTCACTTACCGCCCCCTGGAACCGTGGATATCAATGCATATCACCAGAACTTGCAGCGAGCGTTTCTGCAAAGCGCGATGGCGCAAAATCTTCAGATTCAGCAGCAGTTGCTAGCGCAGAATCAAGCGCTGCAGACTCTTTTATCTGGGCAGGTGGTTGAACCGGGAGAATCGGAGCCAACGTCGCCAGTTCGAGCGTCTACAGTAGTTCACGCTCAAGTACATTCCCCTCCAAGAAACGCGGTCAAAATTCGACGGGAATCAAACGAAAGTTCGTCGACTGGAGCGCCACCGCCGCCTCCGCCGCCGATGCCTCCACCGCTACATTCATCAGATCCGTCAGAAATACGGGGCTTCATGGACCCGTACGGCCGCGCCAAGACCGTACGAATAGGCAAATGGAGGTGGCCGCCTCCTAAAGACGCTGTCGGTGCTGATCCGACCCAAGACTTTACAAAGTTCAAAATGCGTCAAATACAAAGGAGACACACGCCACAAGCGCAGACCAATGGCTCGCTTGAGATCGAACCGCCCAGAACTCGCTCGAAATCTGAGGTTAATCCGAGTATAGAATGGGAGGAGTTCGAAGTTGATGGATTAACGTCACCCATACCTAAAGATAGAGAACCACCGAGCTCGAGAAATACAAGGCGGAGTTTCGAAATTGGCGCGCAACGACCTTCTCCTGGAAGTGTGGGGAAACTAAAGCTCAGTTCGGAAATGAGGCAGCGATTGGAGCGCGTCACTGCAAACCATTCTGTGCGGAGCACGTCATCCGCTGCCGAGACTCCGAGGACAATCAACAAGTTAGAAGATACTAGAAAGTTAATGTTGGAAAGGCAGTTAGGTGGTGGACAAAGATGGGACGCTCCACCGCCGCCCCTTCCCCCCGCTCCACCTGGCCCCGCCCCGCCACCCCCGCAGTCTCCCCCCGCTCCACCAGACAAGCCCGCCCCACCCCCTCCCGCTCCCGACCATTCCTCCTTCGCTCAACTCCGTCGCGATCGAGATACCTTCGGCGTCCACCAAAACCGAGAAGCGGACGAGCGTCACAACTTCCTTGCGAACTGGAATTCACGTCGCCGAGAAGATTCCGAACCTCCGAATGATTTGGCGACTCGATTCTTAACCTCTGATCGTAGAGTTGAATCAAGTCGAGTGCAAGACGAGTGGGGAGATGAATCGAGCTACAACGATGGAGGTCACAACGGTCGTGACGAATGGGATTCCGAATCTGGAGTCGATAGACGAGACAGAGACAACTATTCAGGTCGAGAAGCTTCTGAAATCTACGAAATCCACCCGACGAGAGCGGACAGAAGAAAAGAAGAAAATGGCCTAGACGACTTTGAAAGAAAGAGATCACCATTTTTTGATGATTTTGAACGATTCGATGGGAGAAAGAATTCTCGAGACATGTTAGTCGGTAGAGCTAGGGATAGCCCTCGTTCGGACGCAGGGTATCCTGGCGAAAACACGGACACATCCAAACGAGCCACGTTTAAGACCCATATGGTGCAGAAGGAAAGAAATAGGAAGATAGAAGCGGAGAGGCGGAATTCCGTGTCGACACACGTTACGGACAAAACTGAGCACATTGAACGTAAGTTTAAACACTGATGCCCAACGCTCATCAACTTTACTTCGGACCAACTAAAAACAAAACATCGAAATATAAGGCATATTTGTGTCGCATACAGTTGAAATTTTACTGACAAAATTCTACGCACAACACGCATTTACTTTGTCACTGGGAATTATTCTAACTTGAATTGACAAAGAGCGTATAGTTCAATACTTTGCTGCTAGCAAGTGTACGACACATTTTGTCTCACGCGTAATTTGTCGCCTAATATTCTGCTGTATTTGACATGACATAGGACACTAATTTCAATGCTTTGTTTTTCTCGATCCAAGTGTTCTAACTAATAATCCAATCTAATAGGCTACGGGACAGTCGAATAATTTGTTAAAAATAATAGGCTTAGTGATTTTATTTTTATTTTTTATGAATACTGAAGAAATTATTTAAATCGGCTTTATAAAGTTCCGAGATATAAGCAATTAAAGTTTGTGGTCGGATTAGCAAGAGATGCTCTGTCCCTTTCCCGCAAAGTGAGTCAGTATGACGTGCTTACCAGTGACGTCATTTGTAAGTATGTATATTGGGTTTTCTGTCTAGCGAGACATTAAAATGTTTATAAAACACATTTAAAAAAATCAACACATTTTAATGTTGTTTTCGGTGATCGGCTCTCTATTTATGATCAGCTTTTTTATGAGACAATGTAACAAAGTCAGTCCGGTAGCCTATTTTATCTCTCAACTCGTAGCTAAGGTCTTCATTTCTCCTCTAGGCGATGTCCCCGCCCCCGCGGCCCTGCTCCCCTCAGACCGTGCGTTCGTGACGTACGGCCGCGTGCCGTGGAAGCTGCGCGTGCGCAAGGAGCTGTTCTCGCCGCAGGAAACTTACACCGATCCCGCCGTGTTGGACCTTATTTATGCACAGGTGAGTTCCTGTTGTATTACTTGCACTCCACATTTTACACTCACATTTCGGTGTATAAGCATTGATTTACAAACACACACAAAACACACGCGCACGGTCGGGTTGAGTGCAACATTGATTTATTTTTAAGAATTTTACCCAAGATTCTTAAAAATAAATTAAGTCCACCACCTATATAAGTTTAGACACATTTAAGAAATACTGCCAAACTAATGTCATTACAACATTGACTTATTTAGCTTGCAGCAAATATTGTATAAATGACCTTATAAGTTACTACGGTTTTAGTCTACTTTTGGTTCAGACAGTTTAGATCCATATCCGATATACATAATTTTAAATATCTTACCTCTGTAACATACACAAACCCATCCAAATTCTGCATGAGAGATAAAGAATACACTAAGTATTTCTGCGTTAGCTTTTATAAAATGGTAACTCTTCGTTTTCCACCAGATTGTCTACGACATCAACTCTACCACCCCCTCCCTCCGACTCAGTACGAGTGAAAAACGCGCGGGTGCCGCATTCCTTCGGGCCCAGGGCTCCGCCCCACCAAGAACGCAAGTCAAGCGACAAGCAATCGAGTTGGCACGAGGATGGCCGTTCTACTTCGCGCGACTGTTCGCGGCGCGAGTGCCGCCGGGGGAGAACGCTGTGCTAGCTGTGTCACACAATGCTGTTACTATTGGAGTAAAAGGTATGGTTTTATATTTAGTCAAATAGAACTCTAGTAGGGGCGTACTTCAATTCAAACAGCAAGCGGTGGCTATTGTCCACGATTGATCTTTCTAAGCAATAAGTTTAAGTTTATTTATTTCATTGATACAAAAGCCACTAAATTTAATACTTAAAAATACTAAGCTAGCTACTTATTATTTTCATTATAGTACTTAGGTATATACACTATATCTTTCTAAGCAATATGGCGTTAACTGCACTCAACTTTAGTATAGGGTAGTGGTTCCCAATTAGGGGTACGCGAAAGGATTATTAGGGGTGTCTGCATCAAGAAGAACGCGCGCCAATCTCTTGGCTAGGAGAAATTCTATTCAAGACGTCACACCGTAAGCAGTCCATTTTGTAGTCAGTCTGCAGTCCAACTAACTGCATACAGCGTGACGTCTTTCCGTCTTCCATAGAATTTCATACTTTACTGGCCCTCACAAACTGAGTCTGAACCGGACCGGCCGGCATTTGGAGTTCTTGAAGTGGTACGCAGGAAAAACTAAATGGGAACCACTGGTATAGGGCGTTGGCCTTTGGCGCAGGGCTTCTTGGCTTTAATAGCAGAAGGCGCTTGGCCTTACCATAAGGTGCTCCGTCTTAGCATAGGGTGCGCGACTTTATAGGATGATCAGAATTAGCATAGAGAGCTCAGCCTTAATATGGGCCGTTGGAATAGGCTATCGGACAGATGGAATTAAATGTAATACATGTACTGAAGTACAAATATACAAAAATATATGACTTGAAGTACAAGTATTGTAGTTGTAGTTTTGAGATATAAGCGTTCAAAATATTTGTTCGGCTTAGGAAAGTTACGTACTATCCCTTTCCCGCCAAGTGAGTGTCAAAGTAGAGTTTGTATGGTGTATTTAAAGGTGTCGTCATTCATAAGTATAGTGCGCTCTCTGTCTAGCAAGACATTAAAATGCTTATATCATCCTCAAATTTGGTTATGGTGATCGGTTGTATGTATAGTCAGCTTTAACTTTTTTGACAATAAAAATAACCAGCCCAGTAGCGTAGGTATTAGTATAGGGAACACGGTGAAAAGGCGCGCGCGCAACTCTGCTCTTTGTATAAATGGCCCGCTTCCATTCCCCCGAGCGAGGAAAATAGAGGGGTGCTATGTTAAAAGTTTAACGTGTGTCGGTGTGTCTGACGTCTTGTATGTGTTTGTGGAATCGTAGAGCTAAAACGGCTAAACCTATTTTGATTTAATTCTTTTTGTTTAAAAGTTGACTTGATCGAGAGTGTGATTCCAGAACATCTGTTCAGCCGTTTGAAGATTATCAGCTCTTTTGTTGGGAGTTTATAAAATAATTACACTTGTTTATTGACACTACGTTTGAGCATGTTTCTAACCAAGTACTTGTTGCAGGTCCGACGGGTCTGACGATCCGTCGCACGCTGTCGCTGGCGGGTCTGCGCGCGACGTCGCCCGCGCCGCACTCGCTGCAGCTGTCGTCAGCGCGCGACGCGCCGCTCACGCTGCACGTGCCGCTCGCGCACCATGCGCACGCGCTCATAGCGCACCACGCCGCGCTCGCCGGACAGGTTAGTCTACTCACCAATCATTTACAGGATGCGAGTTCTCCAACGTGCTATAGAAGAAAATTATTTCATAACAAGCATCATTATTATCATATTTCATTTTGCAAGACAGTTAGCCTCTTTTAACCACAGAGCTGTTAGCTGCCGACGGGTGCGGAGTGAAAAATACTTCCATCAACAACAAAACTGCGTAGAAAAAAGTTGGTTGTCACGCCTGGCAGATGTGAAACATGGCGGCATATGAGAGCGTCATGTCGTTTGCCGTCACGACATATGAGTCTGTTTTACAGCCAAGATGAGCCAATAGATGTTTCAAATAAAATAAAAATATTATGACGTGTCAGTCGTGCTCGCCAGTTTCTTGCTGGACCATGAAGGCTACTCTACTGAAGAGAAGAGGTTGGCGTAAGAAAGAAAGAAAGAAAATAAATTTTATTCGACGCCTTTACAAAAACTTATATCTACAGGATACAATCAGTGTCGAATGGGTCCGTCTCAGCATTAATGCTGATAGTCAAGGACTATCAGCGCCGGTTTTCAGACGAACCCTTGAGTTTACACTTAACACAAATTTACATATATTTGGTATCTATATGCAACGAATGAACGACGACGTAGAATGAATGACGTAGGACGAATGGACGCATTACTATGTGGCCAATATATTGTATTACCTATTCCTTTACAAGTCGTATCCGTAGTATTGAATTCTCTTTGGTCATTTCAGTATATTATCACCAAAGGGAATTATCACAGACAGAGAGTATAATATGAACGCCATCTTGCGGTGACCGCGCATTGTCTGTCAAGCAAATGCAAAGGCTGTCGTAGTGATGTGCCAGTACGGTGTAGGGTACTACTAGATAAAACTAGCGCACGGGCTGTTTTGTTTTCAGTTAAATCTACAAGACTTTTAGGTTTTTACGTACCTATGAAAGGCAGTACAATTTTTAAACTCATCGTCCCACTGAATTTTTAACATATCAATAAATGAAACACGTGAAGGCGGCATTGAAATAAATAAATAATGGTATTGAATAATACCGATAAATTTACATTATCACAATAGACATACAAACATAGATGTTGAGTCAAGTACAAAATTAACGAAAAATTTGGCTTGAGTTTACCCACAATCAGTGGCGGATTTACCAGCAGGCTGAGTAGGCTGGAGCCTAGGGCGGCAGATTTTAGGAGCGGCACATTTAGTTATTTATTTTTTTTTTGCTACATATGCTACAGGAACTAAATGATTCACATTTATATACAATACCTTGATTTTTTTATTTCATATAATTTATTATTACTTGAGTTATAAATAAAATGCCGATATTGTGGAGTAAAAAATAAATAAAGCTCAAGTATTAATTTGTCTATACTTAGATATAGGTCTGTGGGTATTACTAAATTTCAATCATAATTATATGTAATTTTGAAACGTCTTTGATTACCACAGATAGATCTAGTAACATGACTGCCAGCTTCAACTTGTATAATACCACCTGGATGATCAAATAAGCACCGCTCATGATGGTCATAATCTTATAATTATCGTTTATTGTAATTCTCTCGATTCTCGATTACCGAACCGCATGAGTCGGCACTTACGATTTAAAAGTAAAATGACGAGTCAATAACCAGTTTGGTACACTTCCGAAATTGCTCAATTCTTCTTACTCAATGTTTACTAATACTTGAGTTCGTGAGAGTCTGCAGTAAAAGGAAGGCAACATAAACATGCAAAAGTTATGAAAAATGTAAGTGTTTTGTTTGTATCAGTTTGCTCGGCAGTTTTTTTTTTTCTGATGATTTCTAAAATGTTCCCTTCATTATTGGCAGCTCATATAATAAAACACAAGTAAATTAAAATTAACTACGTTATCTACTCAAAAAACAAATAACAGGTTTCCTCGGGATTTTGGCGTCGCACGTCTTGTGCGTTTGCCAGTGTCAAGTATTTCAATATTTTCAAGTTTTATTAAATAGGTAGTCAAACAATTCCTAGTCAAAGTAAAGCAAAGTAAGTCACGTTCAAGTCAAAGTCATGCATTAGTAAAGTGGTTGGAGGCTTTACTGGAGACTTCTATGGAGTTTTGGAAACAAGAAAAATCGTGTTTCGCCACGTTCTATCACATTCTTACACTCGAGCACGTTTACGAACAACTTATAAACAAATAATCCACTATTATTACACACTAACACTCGAAAATACACGAGTTTAGGAAAATTATACAGTGAAGCGAAATGTTTTTTTCGTTGGTCCCAAAAAAAAAAGTGTTGTTTTTAATTAATCTCACAAACCTATTCAAATTGACACCAGAACAGACAGTCAGACACCAGCGATGGGTCTCCAGGAGACCACACTTTGTATAATAAGGTTACAATAACAATTAATGTACCTACACGACCTTTGTCTATGACAAATGGAAGGAACTAACCACCAAGACACGAGATCCCAAAACCCAGTTCTGATCCAAATTTTTTTTCTTTCTTTTCTACATTTCTTCTAGATCAACGTGTTCCATCCTCGGCCACACCGTCGCTTACCATCAGGCGAGTTCGTGGCCAAACGTAGAACTAATCTAATTTTTTTTTTACTAAGTTTGAATTTTTTTCTTGAATAAATAACTGAATTTAAATTTTTAACCGCATAAAATATTACGTTGCATCAAATCAAACTGAATGCATCCATTTACATAACCGGTGCAAACCTAAAATAAATACAATTTATTATTGCTAATAAAACCGCGGACTGATGATGTAATTGGACAGAACCCGTTTCCGTTTCCGTCGCGAGGAAGACGTATGCATAAATGCATAGCGGCATTATTGCTTATGCCATGAGAGAGAGCCGCATATAGACTGTACTATGCCGAAAGGAGGTCATTGTACTCATCATTAGGAACAACTTTTATTATGGGACCAACCCTGAAATAAAAAAAAAATATCAGCTGTTCCATAGAAAACGGTCATTGAATCTCGACAAAATGTATGGAACAGCTGTTTTTTCCGCGATTTCGAGGTTGTTACCATAGTAAAAGTTGTTCATAATGATGAGTAAAATTACCTGCTTTCGGCATAGTACAGTCTATATGCGTAAGCCTGTATTAGTACTCTATACTAATCCTATCAAAGTAGGAACTTTGTTGATCCAAAGAGGCCTCGAGGCTCGTGGCCGACACAATATAAATAAATATGACATGCCAGCAATATAAAATCTTTTATCAGTAATTTTTATTGATGCAACATTTTAACAACTTGTTTATGTACCCTATTTTGGCGGTTACGATAAGCAAATTATGAAAGGACCTAACATAACATTTTGTTAGACGAAAAAAAAAGGTAACGAAGCAGATTAAACGCACGACCATTCTCAAAAATAAACGGAAACTTATGTAACAGCAGATTATTTAAATTTGCGTCTCTTTTCATTTTAATATGTTCGAATAGAATTGCTGTTTAGTTTTTAGCGGCGTCCCGCTTTATGGTTGATATTCCGAAAATCTGTACTAAGCGCTTTGTTGCACTTTTATTGTGCGAACTGCTAGTCTTGTGAATGCGCTGCCTGAATGGATGTTCCCCGATAGTTACAATCTGGGTGTCTTCATATCACGAGTGAATCGGTTTTTTCTATGCAAGCGTGCTCCATCGTTCAGGCCAGGTGGCGGTAAAACGCAAGCCTATTATTTAATTTAAAAAACCTGTAAATTAGACGCTGTTGTTCAATTTATGAAAAAAAAAAGAGACTATACTTAGGTAACACTTACCCAATGTTCGACAGCCTATGGTAGCCAGTGGCCACTAGAGAGCTAAGTGCAAAACCATTTGCAATTCAATGAGCTTTCATAATGAATGAGTAGGTAAATAATTAGTACCGCTAGCTTAGTTATTGTACCTACCTAGAGCGTGGCTCACACATTGTTTGATTTTTTTTTGCTACTATAATGGTGTAGTCCAGGCGTGTCCAGCTAAATTTTGTGGCGAGCCGGATTTATTAACTTTGTAATTATGGCGGGCCAAGAGATGTTTCGTAACTGAGCCAATCAAGACTGATATAAGTAAAATGGTAGAAAGGGTATAATTATAACATTTTGGCGGAATTCACAGCAGGTTTCACTTGTAACTGCATGCACAGATACACTGATATAGATATAAATCTCCGTTCTTTACAAAATTACGTCTAAAAAAAGCTTAAAGTCACCCAACATTTGACTCATTCGCGGGCCGGATTAGGAACCTTGGCGGGCCGCATTGTGGCCCGCGGCCGTATGTTGGTGGCCTGGTGTAGTCTTTTGAATTATATTCCAGAGGAAATTTAAAAACTGGGTACTTACATTTAATTACCTGTTTAAAACGTATGATGGAACTCGTACGCGTTGCGCCTTACTTTGGACACAGATAAAATATAGGTGGTATACAAAACTACTTATATAAGAAAGTAAGTGTTACGCCGATTTCGTCCGCGAAAATCTTGTTCAGGAGATGGGACGATAATCCGAAAACTACTTAGTTTTTATAAACAAAATTTTTAACTAATAGGCATGATGACTAATATTTTTTTATTACCTCATAAAAAAGCTGATCATAAATAGAGCACATCAACAAAAACAAAATTAAAATTAGTTCAAAAATAAATAAGATATAAGCATTTTAATTTCATGCTAGACAGAGAGCGCACTATACTGAGCCGTGACGTCACGGCTCAGGAGCGCCATACAAATGCTATACTAACACACGCTTTGCGAGAAAGGGATAGAACATCCCCTCTCTATCCCCACCTAATTTGATATTTATTTTATTTAATTAAAACGGTTACACCAATTACATGAATTAAATCATGAGAATTACATTACATTAGTTAAATAATAAGAATTTCAGTAAAATATTAATAATTACAATAAAATTATCTAGTCAGGCATAAATTTACAATAATAATAAAACTTTAAATACTCATATCTCAGAGATTTATCAGCCAATTCAAATTATTTTTTCAGTATGTGTAATGTATTTAGTTATATTCATCGCTAAGCCGGTTATTTGTAATAAATTAAACATTAGGACACATGCCTATTATCATGTAATAAAAATTTTGGAGTCGATTTAACCTACTGATTTTCGTATGAATAAATAAATAATAAATAAATGGACTTGAAACTTTGCAAGTATAATTATGTAATTCGGATGATAATGCAATAATTTGATACCAACGAACTTATCTCGGTGAAGGAAAACATCGTGAGGAAACCGGTATGTCCAAGTACCTCAAAAGTTCAAAGACTTATGACATTCACCAACATGGTACTGGGCCAGCATGGTGGACTGGGACTCATCCTCTCTCTTTCTCTGAGAGAAGGCCTGCGTCCCAGCAGTGGAAACATTATAGAGCTGATAATGATGATGATGAACTTATCTGATAATGTAGCAAGGTTGTGGACAGTGGTACTATTCAATGATGAATCACATTGACAGAGCCACCTAGCGGGAAAGACACCAACCAGCATGCCGCATGAGCCGAGTTACGCGGTATCAACCCTCGCTCTCTCCCGTCTCTCACCACCCTGTGTGCGCGATCATGGATACACTGTTTTGCTATTTAACGAGACACATAAGCGTGTTTTAGTTTTTTTTAACTATAATATTAGTTGTAAATCGTCTGTAACATTCGGCTAGAAAAATTAGCAAGCAAATTAAAACATTGGATTTTCATTATCTTTTAGATACCTAATTAACCCCAATTAAACTGTAACTTGCTTTAGTTACAGTTACGAAGTAGTGCAAATTTAGCATAAACGAATTAAACATGTTACATTCTTTACTCATATGCCAAAATTGTTGTTATATACCAAAACGAAACACATACATTTTTGACAGGACGTCAAATTGCGGCAATGTGCGGCTGTACACTATTTTAATGTACTAGGTACCTGTAAAAGGCTCCAAAGGCTACATACTATTTGGCAGACGGCCTTGTACGCTTTGTAAATCACGTGGCGGATTCTATGCTCTTTAATTCTGTGACCAAGAACGATGACATGTATGAAATATTTACGTTGTTTTATCAATAAGTATGCACACTAAATTTAAACTGAGCAAACACGATAAAATCAAACCCACTCGTGCCAACCCAACCCAATCCAACCCACAAATTTAATTTTTGTTGAGTTGCGCAAAGTAACGAGAATAATAATTGAATACATTTTCTGGTTTAGATAGAAACCAAAGATGTTTTTTTATTTTCATTTTACCCTCCGTTTTTTTGCCGTGAATCGGTTTCTTCTAGGCAAGCTTGCTCCATCGTAGACCGCATCATCGCTTACCATCAGGCGAGTTGGGGAAAAAGCGCATGCTATTTTTTTTAATAAATAAAAATTTGAATATTTAGGATACATTTTATCTGTTTTTTACTCTTTTTTTAACATAATATAAAAGTTACCTACACTACCTACCTACCTATACTTTTTAAGTTTTGGCGAGTCAAAGTTGAAGTTGTGAAAATTACGCTGATTAACAAAACATTATTTTTTATTAAGACGCGAAATATCCATGAAATCTGTCACTAATCAAAATTTGAAATTCTCAAGCGTACAATAATGAATGAAACTAAAAATAGTTGGAATTAGTGTTGCATTCTTTGTCAGCTTTCGTCTCTAGAAGTATTTTTTTAATTCTCTAGTTTATTGCTCTTTCTAGAGGTTTCACTTTTATTTGGTTCGGTGCATCTATTGGTAGTTGCGTTGTCACTCTGCTTATTCATGCTGTATTTTTCCTACGACAGAATATTTAAAATAGATCTCATTTTTTGTATAATAAATAATAGGCTTACGCTTGAGCGCCACCTCGCCTGATGTTAAACGATGACACGGTCTACGATGGAGCGCGCAAGAAATGGCGAGCAAACGCAAGCCAATTTACGAAATTAAACAACGTTACCCGTTTAATCAAGAAAAGGCACAAACAAACATCCAGATAGTTTTACTTTCGCATTTATAATATTACTATTTGCTCCCCGCGGTTCCACTCGATTTGACATTCTCTCAACAAGCAAATATTTTTCCGGGATGAAAAGTATTCTATGGCCTATCCTATAATATACCCTATGTTATAATCTCTAAGCTATAATCATATCGATTCTTTGTTCATTTACTGCGTGAAGGAGAAACAAACACACTTTCGCGTCATAATTACGTTAATTATTCAAAACTAAATAAAAGAAAAAAGTCTTGAAGGATACAGTGCATCCTAATACCGTCAACTCACATTAAGGTGGTTCGTTTCACAAATGGCGGGAAATTCAAATTTCAAACAGTTTTCTTGTCCTTGTAGCTAGGCCGGGTAATTATTGTAAACGATCATGATGTTTGCGAAAATTGATTATTATTATTCTTTACAAAATTATGTGAAGCTATTTATTTCTAATGCACATTATTACTTACATTTGTCAATAAACTAATTTTTGCTGTTTCATACGGTTCATTGACAAATCACAAATTTAAGTAATATGGTGCGTTACTTTTAAATAGTTGTACATTATAATGTAAGAATAGCCAACACTTTGCGCAAACACTGTGTTATTTTAAAATAACTACCCGGCCTAGCTACTAGGACCAAAAACTGTTTGAAATTTGAATTTCCCGCCACAGGTGAAACGTACCACCTTAAAAGAGCACCCGTTATCCAGTACCGCTGTCGCCGTACAATGGTTCCGCATTTCGCAACTCTCTATCTAGGCTCTCTAGGGGATTTTCATGGATCACAACCGTCATGACAATGTACAACAGTTATCGGGATATACGAGTATACCTAGGTTGTGGTTGAAGCTCCCAATATTTCGTCGCAGTTACATGCACCATGTTCACATGTGCAGTCACATGGGCAGACTGAGGAATGTACTGGTTAGCAAAAAAGTTTAGCCACCAACATGCTCTAGGGCAGCATGGTAAATTAGGGCCATAATAGGCTGATAATGATGAGGAAGGTTTTAGTTATAATGGTTTTGTAACAATTCATTAAATATTATATCACTGTATGGAGCGACGACATTGTGAGTGTTGCGGGCATCCAGTGGATGCAGATGGCAAGCTTTCGTTCAGTGTGGAGGTTAAAGGGAGAGGCGTATGTACAGCAGTGGACGTCTTCCGGCTGATGATGAGGATGATATCAATGTAATGT
The DNA here is from genome assembly GCA_914767915.1 of Agriopis aurantiaria. Taxonomy (NCBI): domain Eukaryota; kingdom Metazoa; phylum Arthropoda; class Insecta; order Lepidoptera; family Geometridae; genus Agriopis; species Agriopis aurantiaria. The sequence goes on from OU611994.1 coordinate 14,473,966, forward strand.
ACGTTGTGAAATTTCTTAAGATATTTTTGTGCAGAATGATTAAGGGAAGGTTAGTGGCTGTATTATAAAATGTTAACAACAAATACGTAACAGAAATATGTCACAGCATTATGTAGACCCGATATTTTTTCTGGGGTATTCTATTACATATGTACGCCGGATGCCGCATGGTGCCGCTAGGTCTGGCGGCGTAAAGACAGCTGGCTTAGATCATATTTCCAGTTTGGAATGTGTCGTATCTGACATTGTAACGTGGCGAAATAGTAAACACATTGCTTTGTAAATAAAATCATCACCATTTCCACTTCTGAACATAGGCCTCCCCATCGATCTCCAAAAGGGCCGGTTGGAAGCAGCCTGCATCTAGCGATTTCCTGCGGTCTCTTTTAGTTGGTCTGTCCATATTGTGGGTGGCCGTCCTACGCTGCGCTTACCGGTCTCCATTTGAGAACCTTTCGGCCCCATCGGCCATCTGTTCTGCATGTTATGTGCCCTGCCCACTGCCACTTCAATTCTTGCTAATCTGGTGAGCTATGTCAGTAACTTTAGTCGTCTACGTAAATAACATAGTTTGTATTAAATATCGGGATTAGATAGTTAACTTTAAAATAAACCGGCCAAGTGCGAGTCGGTTTCGCGCACTGTGGGTTCTGTACCTCCACATATAATAAAAATACACTTAATGTAAAACAATTTTTTTTTTTTTTTTCCGATTTCACATTGATATAAACACGATTTCAAAGGTCATAAGGTACTTAAATTGTAAACTATTAAAGTACAATGACTTTAATACAAGTATATTATAGAATGTACTATACAACAAAAGTTTTTTCGCCTACGTCACCTATTTTACCTATAAAATTATACGAAACGTCTATGTAAGACTAAATAATTTTCGTAAAGTTAAAAGTTACGCTACGAGCCTAGTAAAATTATATATGTAAATTGTCTGTGACTTTAAATATAGAGTTTCTTACAAAACAGAAGTTTTTTCGACAACGTCACATACTCTACGTATAAATACGATAAAAATAAAGACTCTGTAAAAATAAACAATTTCGATTCCGATTCGATTTTTTTTTTCGTATTTTCGTATAAATAAAATGTGTGAAAACCACGTCAGTTTCTATAATAAAATTTCCGTAAAATTGTTTTTTTAATATTTATTTAGAGGACTTTGTCGATCACATCGCCCGTTTGTATGTCTGTTACCTTACCTTATTACCGTTTTTCTCCAACCCGCTGGAGTGATTTCACATCATCCAGCCAGTAAGCGTGCACTGCTGAACAAAACCTCCCTCTTAGAATGGGGTGTTGCCATAATCCCCACGCTAGGTAGGCGACTTGGGGATCGCAGTACGTTCAACATGTCGACGCTGCTGCCCATCCCCCGGTGGTTCTGGTCGCAGTTTTAAGACATACCCGGGTCTGTCCTAGAATATTTTTGGGTGCGGTTTTTTATTTTATTTGAATACTCCTTAGCAGGATGCACCCTCTACAAACCAAGTTCAAGACCATTTCTTGTACGTTATGAAAACATGTATTTTTTTTGTATTAGTGTGTTTATAAATCGTTCTCACAAGAAATAGAAGCCAGCCGACATCATCTGTATCACGCATCCGGTATTTTCAAGCCGTGAAAGGAAACGGTAAATGATGACTAGCGCTTAGAGAGATCTTTATTGCCCGGATTAGGTATATCTTGTATCTAAATTAATTTATAACGCGGAAGCGTAGAGGAAAATCTTTATCGAAAGTCTAAATTATGAGTTTCATTATTCTCGGTCCAAAGATTTATGTGCTCTGACAGCTGTAATAACAATGTATAAAAAGTTTCATGAAAATCACGAATTTTGTAAACTTTCGGTAGGTTTTTGATCCCGACCAGTGAAATATCAATAGATAATGTTTGATTGGTGATAATTTAACCGGCTCAGACCTTATCCACATACCAACTTATTGTTGTTATTATAAGTAGGCCTGCGTTTGACCTCGCCTCGCCTGATGTTAAGCGATGATGTGGTCTACGATGGAACACGCTTGCCTAGAAGAAACAAATGCACTCGCGCCTATTGAAGGCACCCAGATTATAACTATCGGGTAACACCCATGCAGGCAGCGCATTCCTCGGTCTAGCGGATTACGCAATAAAAGTGGAATGAAAGTGATTTAAACTTTAATGGAATGTACATAATAATTATTGTTTTCGGTAAACATTATACCCATACACAATGTGGTTTAGCTTTTGCACTCGTTTGAAATATGTTGTCTACATACAAAAATACCTTTAAAAAAGTGTCACACTTTGACCTGATTAGACCTTATCCACATCATAAACACTATGTTGGGCTTCAATAAAAAATGTCACTCGGTACATGAAGAGCGGCGAGGCCGCGGCAGGCGGCGCGCGCGCAGTCCGGCCGCAGCCGCGCTCCCGCGCGCACCATGCAGCGCCCGCGCCTCACCTCCGCCATGCGAGACAACTGGCGTCACCTGCAGCGCGTCTACGGCCTCGAGTTCGAAGACGACTTCCCTCCGCGACGCGCCCCTAGCCTCGACTCCCTCATCAACTCGTCGGAAGGAGCCGCGTCGAGCGCGGACGCTTCCGCCCCTGAAGACTCCGACTCCGGCGCGGACACGCGACACGACCCCGACCTGCAAAGAAGGAAAACAACAGATCGAAGCAAAAAGTGCCCTCAAAGCTACTCCTCCTCTTCCAGTGGCCACATGGAAACCATACACGAAGAGTCAACAGAACCCAAAGTGTCCGTAAAGGAGATCCTAGCGCGATTCGAAAACTTGACGGAAAAGACCGACACTCAGGTCAGTGCGTGTGATATTCTAATAATTTTTTGTGTACACAGCGTTTTCGCAATGGCATTGTTGGGTATGTCATGCGAAGGTTTAGTCAGCAGTTGCCAATTGAATACGTTTGAAAATGTGCGTCGATGATGAAAACGTGATAATTGCATATCGAGTGAGTTTTTGTCGGCGTCGTGCGAGCGCCGCACTTTCCACTGAGTTTATGATCTTTGTATAATGTGATCGAACTATCGAGATCGAAACGAATTGTTTATCAGATTTACGGCTCTTTTTTCCATTGTCATTGGTAAGATATGGTCAAAAGAAAACAGCTCTACGCGAACGGAAAAAAGATTTGTTTATGAGACGCATGGACCGTTGTTCCATTGTCTCTACCAAAAGACGGTAAGAAAGATAAAAACATCAGCCTTGTGAATATGCTTACCGGAAAAACAAATGAAAATCGGGAAAAAAAATCAATGTAATCGTAAAAGCAAATACATAATGTTTAGGGAATTAAGATTGGGGCTGTAGAAGGGAATAAATATATGAGCCCGTTTAAAATTCCCTACGGCACTACTGGTCAGTAGGGCTGAATCTCTACGGCACTACTGATGGTGCAGTTAGGGAATGAACATGCTACATACAACCACGATTTCATTTGTCTCTACCAACAAAAGTTTTTACTCATTTTAGTGACTTTTTAACAACGTCACCTACTTTTCCCGCTGAGGTTAATAACAATGTAGCACACTTCACTTTCGTATTTACGTTCTATTAAAGTTAGACGTGATTAAATTAATTATGATATGCCGACCGACTTTTGGACCTTATAGCTGGTCAGAATAAGAGCGTTGAATATGTATTACTTTCGTCATGAACGCCCTTGAAACTTTCTTCTCAATTTACATGTTGATCGTTTTAGAAACTGCTACCTACATGTCACAAAGATCAAGGGGTATTTTCCTCTCATAAATAACAATACGCTCCAAAATACACTCTATTTAGTTACCAATTGGTAGTGGTAGGACGAACCGGAAGACGCAGAGTAGGTAGGCTTCCTACTAGATGGACCGACGACATTGTGAGAGTCGCGGGCATCCAGTGGATGCAAAAGGCAGGCTGTCGTTCAGTGTGGAGGTTAAAGGGGGAGGCCTATGTTCAGCAGTGGACGTCTTCTGGCTGATGATGATGATGACGATGATAATGAGTGGTAGGACTCTTTTGTAGAATCAGCTTGGGGAAGTGAGAAGTTGCATGAGGTAATCGAGACTGATTTATTTAAATTGAGTCAAAGAATTAAGGTTATTTTATTAATTTGAATTACATATTTTCCTTATAACGGACAAGTGTCTTTATTAACTAAACATAATACAAGCTAACAAATTACTAAAAACCTAAACTACTTAACCTATTATATGTATTAAAAAAACATGGATTTTCCATAGACCATAGAAGGTCTAGACTAGAGACAATCAAAATGCTCAAGCCCACCACCAGTTGGCATCGTGCCACCATGCTGGCATTACCACGTCTATTACCTAATAGATTTTAATACTAAAAGCAAATACATCCCAATAATTTGACACGGTTCTTCTAATAACTTTGGCGTAACATTTCCACTTCCTATTATCTCCAAAATGCTGCAAATCATCGCCACGACCTTTGCCAACAGAAACACTTGCATAACCCGTCTGGTGTCATTATTTTACTATAGCCTTATATATAATTGTTATATGCAAACGTATATTATTGTGAGTTATCTCATAGTATCGGTATTTAACCCTTCGCGAGTCAAGGCAAGCGAGCGCAGCCGAATAGCAATTAGATGACAGTAGGTACTAGGTATTGCTTGAGAACCACGGGAGTTGCTAGATTTTAATTGAATTGTTCAAGAAAATAAAAGTGAAAAATGTGCGTCCTAGCATCTCCTTATTTCAATATAATTAAGGCACTCTTTTCCCAATTTTGGTCGTTTTCAATAGTCAGCTTAAAATTATTAAAATAGTGTCTTATCAAAATTTAATGTTTAATCTAAGAAACCGTAGAGACCGAAACAGGATTGAGGACATTACGCTCGACAGAAAAGAAAAAGTAACACGGATTTGCGCTTTTCTCCCCGTTTTTTATTTATTTATTCAAATACATATGTTTTTTTTTTCGGTGATAAGCCACGTTTTACCGCCAAATCGCCTGTTGGTAAGCGACGATGTGGTCGAAGATGAAGCACGCAGACTTAGAAGATACCTATTACTACCTATTATTTACTAAATGAACTCTACGATGAAATTTTATATAGAGGTAACTTATAAGTCGGTAAAAACAGTGGAGCCTATAGCTACTAATAAAAAGTTACCTAACTTCGTTTAGATTTCAACGGTGATTATTTGACTCATCATCATCAGGCAGAAGATTTTCACTGCTGAACATAAGCCTCCCCCTTAGACCTCCACACTGAACAGCCTGCTATCTGCATCCACTGGATGCCCGCGACTCTCACAATGTCGTCAGTCCATCTAGTGGATCTAGGTAGGCCATCTACGATGCATCTTCCAGTTCGTGGTCTCCACTCAAGAACCTTTCTTCCCCATCGAGTATCGATCTATTTGACTGATGATTAAAAATTCCAATGTCTTGATAATTCTGCGTTGTAATTTTCTTGAGCCAAGACCGTATGCATAACGAATTGGGTAACTGAGATCACCGAGTAAAATAATAGTAACATTTCATGAAGATGGATCTTTATTTTCGAGAACAATGCAGTCTGACTTTGCGAGATCGTTTACCTTTTGCAAATGTGTTCGTCTCTAGAATAGATGTTATCGTTAAAAATATTGTTCTTACTCTTTTAACTGTGGCCGCATCTAATTACGTTTTAATCATAACCATGTTGTAAAATTTAAGGTTGCCTCGTTAAATAAAATTAAAATAAACTATTTGCTTGTTTTTTATTATTATTTAGTAATAGGCTTGCCTAGAAGAAATCTATTCACCGGGTTTTTTTAATTCGATTTATGTTGTTATTGTACTAGTTTCACAAATTAAATTAAAAAGACATGCAGCAAAAAATAATAATAATTAAGTACCTACCTAAACATTTTGTTTGCAAATTTATTTATGTGAATTTGCCACTCATTTTCAACTAGTTGCGCCCGCGGCTTTGCCCGCGTAGAAATTGATTTGTCTCAAGTGGAGAACAATATCAGATCAAAAAATAAACAGATTGTCCTATATGTTATATTCCTGAACCTAAATTATCTATTTTATTTTGCCGAAAGAGATCGTTTTTTTTTTCAAGTTTTTCGATCTTCTCCGTCATCCTATAACATAGAAAATTGGTTTATACCATTTGCAATGTCATTCTTAAGATAATGCCGTAACGTTTTAATTTTTAAATTTTTACGTAGATATAATTTATCTTCAAAAAAATGTGTGATGATTGCTGAGGGATGGCTCTGGACATTGAGCGCGGCATTAAGCCTTAATTGCTGGCTTGTTTTCGACCGGATTATAACTAATAGGTAGATCTACGTATGAGCACCATTTCGAACAATTAGACGCAAATCGTAGAGTAGGCAACGTAACACGGAATAACACAATAGGTACATGGAAAATATATCGATATTTCTTACAATTAGGTAGGAAAGTGAAAAACTCGTCACGATGGCTGCCCGGTCGGGGAAAGTCATAGCTATATACTTAGTGAATAACTACGTATGTGTGTATAGGCGTATCTACACTTGTGAATTGTGTTCAAATTGTAGGTTATTATGGACATCCCTTCTTAATGGATAGAAAAGTGGTTTTCACCTTTATTGTTGGCTCTAAGTTTGTAACTATCAAGTCCGACGCACGCCCGACTTAACTCCGTATTTTTGTATTGTACATTCTGCACTTTAGTATTTAATAAGTACTATTTAAATGTTATAATTGATTGTAAAAGATACCTCAGAAGGGGTCTCAATTTAAACTATAGATAATCCATTCAACATAATTTATATTAAGGCGCGGTCTGATCACGATCTCTAATACGTTTTTCACCCACTCACGCCAATTCACGCCATAATCTATTTGCTATCTAAAATCATATTTGATGATGATAATGACTTGGTGCTTGTGTTTATATTATTTCGAGGATTATCATTTCATTTATCGAAATATAAAAATGAATTTTAACACATGTATTTATAATATTAGTTTAATTGGCTGCAACTTATTTATTTCCTTTTTTGTTTAAACTAGGTACCCTTTAATAAACTTTTTTGCCTCTTACACCACCTGTTTTTGGTAGACCACAGATTTTTATTGGCTTGCCTAGGTTTTGTTTTGAAGGGGATGGAGTAACAGAGTGGTCGGGCCGGACAGCAACCGCTCATCGTTTTTGAAGTTGTTTGAATACCTCATACGCTGGCGCTGCCTTGCGGTCTATTTACTTACAATTTTGTGGGTACACTGATCACTTGATTTATGAAAGTAGGGTCCAATTTTGTGGACCTCCAATTACATCTCACAGGCCACGAAATATTTTCCGCCCCCATAGACCCCTTGAAGGTTGAAAATCGACCCTTGGGGTTGATACAGATAGACCACTTCGGGAATGACTGCTTTAAACTAACAAAACTACTGAAATCTTTTTGCCTTCGGATAATTATCTGCAACTGCCGGGGGTTATCATGTAACGAATGTGCTATAGAAAGGTATCAACTTAATAAATTGTCTGATTTCTCCCAAGCCTTCGTTACCAGTCTGACCATAAAGATGCCACACTTACTGCCTCATAAATTTCTACAAATATACTTCAACTTACAGCTGTGACCACGCGTACGACTTTACAAAGACCTTGGGGACTATATTTTTTTATTTCAATAGACTGACGTACTCGTAGCCAATCGTCAATCGCAAACAACTGATGACACCCTTTGATTTGAATTGCAACGCTAATTTAAATCGCAGTGTCAGAAATCCAATGCCGAATTGCCTTTATAAGCGTAAATACTCGGTTAAATTATTACAATACCCGTTTTAAAGATTTACCCGTTATCCTACTGGATCGATATTTTTACTTAACAACAGACTGCGCAGGCATTCAAGCGAAATTGAGGTCAAACACAAGCCTAGATTAACATAATATATATAATGATTAATATCATTATATATGTTAATCCAAGGTATAATCAACCTCCATACAAAATGTTCTTCAAAGTACCTGCTGGGTGTTTTTATTTTATTTATATCTAGGTAAACATACAAAGCAAATCTTTATTTAAAAAAAAAAAAAAAAATTGTCATCATCATTTCAGCCGTAGGACGTCCACTGCTGAACATAGGCCTCCCCCATCGATCTCCAAAAGGGCCGGTTGGAAGCGGCCTGCATCCAGCGTTTCCCTGCGGTCTCTTTTAGGTCGTCTGTCCATCTTGTGAGTGGACGTCCAACGGTGCGCGTCGATTTTAATTGTAGTCAAGTATAATAAAAGTTACGGACGCTGGTGCCGTGGAGTTGCATTTTAAATTAAAAAAACAAAAAAAAAAAAAACTAAATCGTTAGATACGTTTCCGAGATACGCGAATTTTTTTTTATTTTTTTTTCTCGTTTACTGTTACAATAGATATGTATTAGTTATGTTCGGTCTCTACGGAGTTGAGTAGAGACAAACATACAGACTGCCTAAACACAAACTTATGCATTCATAAAAATGTTAACGCTGGAAACATCGCTCAGTGATGTCCAGGGGCCTCACAATGCTGCCAACCGGAGCGTACTTCCGCTTCCTAATGCGACGCGTCATATTGGCAACACCGTGAGAATACCAGTCCGATACCATCCGCTGCTGGTCGTTATGACCTTGACTCTCCTTGATAAATATTGTAGGCAACTAGAGTCACGTCAGCTTCTTTTCTCACAAGCAAAAGCATTCGTACGTTCTTCATAATTATGACAATAGTCAGTACGCTTAGTTCCAGATTTGATAGTTTTCGAAAACTTTTTGTTCCATACATTTTAGTAAGGCGCCTCTATCGGAAACGTGGAGGAACTAAAACCGATAGTAATCGGCGGTATAGATTGCTTCACTCTAATACGAAAAAAGTTTTCGAATACCTTTTAGCCCAGCAATGTATGAAACTACGTTAACGAAAAAAGTTTTCGAATACTATCAAAACTTGTACTAAGGGTACAGGCATCATTTTTTTGTTTCCCGCCTTTTCCCTACAACAAATACTCTGATTTGACCATAACTCCTAGCGAAACAAATGAAATAGCCATGTAGCGAAAGGACGCCCAACCTCTTGCGCCATTCCACGCATGATAATTGGCGTATATTTCTACTAAATGGCCACTTTCCATCTCCTAAACCTTTATCAGATAAGAAAAATACTCCTTTCCTTCCCTTTATCAAAATACTGAATTATCATTCGAGATATTTGATCGAGGTAGGTATATAGATTAACTTTTTCGTAACAGCCGCGCACCGTGGTTTTGCCCACGATTTTCCGATTTTGTCCCATTTTTCGGACCTACGTATGCCTTCATTATGTCCACTTGCCTGCTTGAATTGGTTGTAAGAAACACGCAGAGACAGAGCTACTTTTGCATTTGCAAATGATTAGATATGTGATTACCCATTGTCCACAAGGTCCTGTGTTGTTTGATGATCCATTTTACAATGCTTCTATGAATGTATAGAGGTTTAAGAATGGATCCTATTATGACATAATAATCAGTTATCGTTGTTGATTATGCCGACTAGAGATATAGCATCAGAGTTTATGAAGCTGCTTTAAGTGTTCTGGCCTGGAGGAGACAGGAGAGTCGAGGCGGCGTCGCGGCGTACTACCGGCCGTGGAAAATCAAATCTATTTGGTTTGCACAAGGTTCTACATTTTACCTCATTTACTAGAGTTCATAACGGCCGAAGAGAGACGCGGTGTGGAAATTCGACGGGACGATTTTTTACAGTAAACTGAGAACAGTTGACTTTTCCACAGCCGCTTGACTCTCCAGCAGGCCTTGGACGGGCCGTGGACAAATTGTCTTTCCACCGTTTTTATCCCGCGAGAAAAAGACAAACGTATCCATATTCCAGCTTTGTCGCGTCTACGCGCGGATTAAAACGGTACAGTTGGAGTTGGGACTAAGGATTATTTTTTAGACTGTAACCTGAAATATTTTTTATTACAAAAAAATTACAATTACAGATAAAACTGCGGCCAAATACTCGATAATTATCGCCTCGATTAAAGAGAAATTGAATCGAGTACAATACCCGTGCCGTTATTATATTCGTATCGTAATGCGCGTAGTGACACGAATGCGAGTCGGTCAGTGACAGAAGTACATCGATTACTGTCATTCGTATCGTTCCTAATCGATGTAACGGCTTCAGATGCAGTAGTTTTACTATGTCTTACCTAGAGGAATACTTCTGAAGTCGCTACGTTTGAAGTTATTTTTTTTAAAATTATTAATAGGCTTGCTTTGACCACCATCACGCCTGATGTTAAGCGAAGATGCGGTCTACGTATTTAATTCAAAATAAGTATCGAAATAACTTTGAGTTAGTAGTCAAGCGTGACTTATGAATCACATTACCAAATAAGCATCATTGAAAAGAATCAAACTATACGGTCAGCGACAAAAATAAGCAAACATATTTGGCTGACTATTTAAATAAAATTGGTTGGCCTTATCTGCCTTAGATAGACTAAAAACAGCTGAACGCACTCTCGATGATAATTTAGTGTTGCCAGTCGAAAACATTTCTTCATCATCATAATTATCAGCCTATCGTGTTCCCGCTGAGAGAGAGAATGGATCCTAATCCACCATGCTGACCCAGTGCATGTTGGTGAATGTGATATGTCGTTGCTAGAGGTTCCTGGACATACCGGTTTCCTCACAATGTCTTCCTTCGCCGTTGTTGTGCGATGGCATCGAAACTGCACATAATTTATTTAAGTACTAAATAAGTCATTAAGACTGAGGATCGAACCAGGTGCCGTCAGATTGTAAAGCGCACTTGCTACCGCCCGGCCACCACCGCTCGACCTTGTTTAAATTTCATTGCACTTTTTCGATTCTGTCCATAGATTCAGTATGAATCTATGATTCTGTCCTATAATTAGTCTGACAGAATCAAAGTTATCTGCTTCTATTTTCAAACGACAGTTTGCTAACGAAAGTTAACGTGACAATTTAAAATTATCAAATTTAATACAACAAGAAAATCGTAGATACATAAACATTAAATCGAGATAAAACTAGACTTAGGTAATATTTACAGTCCATGTCCAAGATACACTACTTTTGCGAAAGGTGGCATTATATAAAACATATTACTTATATAAAACAGGAAACCCAATAAATTGCGCAGTTACATCCGTTATTTTAAATAAAATTGCATCGATGATCAATTATTCGTATTAAAAATTCGTCGGTAGTAAAATAAGAGCTTTGTTGGCAGGATTCAATCATCATTAAACAAATAATAATTAATCGAATTATTCGTAGTTACATAAACTTAAACTTTTTTCATCGGAGAGTTGATATTACATGATTAAATAGGTAGCTGAAACAAGCAGATTATTAAAAGAAAAACAAAATGCCCGACTTCAATAAACTTTGGGCATGATAATCAAAATCGGTCAAGCCAAGGTCAAGGTTAATAAAATACAAACGTACATACATACAACCGAAAAACATTACCCTTCTTCTTGAGCAGTCGTGTAAATTCTTATTATTACATTCGTTAGGTACTTACTGACCCAAAATAAAAAAGACCGTTAACTTAAAACCATTTCTTCCAAGAAAAGTTGTCTGCTTGCTGCTTGCAACAAATCTACCTTATCTTTCTTAAAATAAAAGTGATTTTCATATAAAGCCATATCACCACACCGCTGACACCTGTTGTTATAGCCAGGGGTGACGCGCACTGGTCCGTATTTCCTGTGTCCACCGAATAAACGATAAACCGTAGCCAAAATCGGTCGTTGAAAAAAACAATTGTCATGCAGTCCAACCAGTTTATATGTGGAGTTGAATGGGGGAAGCATAATCGTATTTTCTGACCAAAATTTAAAGTCTCTCAGAAAGTGCATGTAGATCCCTCATTTGGCCAACTCTACAAATATGTTGGTCGGTCGATCCCATGACATCGATTAACACCCGTGCCAAGGTCGGCTTTTGTTGATTGCACAAACTCGCATACTGTTGTATTTCGATGATATTTTGTTTGTCTAAAAACGTGTTTTTCAAGGTTGACCGAAAAGAGGTTGCTTTACCTCTAGGTCTAGGCTTATTAAACTAACGCCCAGGGATCCAAGTGGAATAATGAATGTCAAATGTCACTGAACCCTTTATTAGCCCGAAAACGTGAACTGCTGAACATAGGCTTTACTCCTTAGAACTCCACACTGAACGAAAGTCTGCCCTCTGCACCACTGGATGCCCGCAACTCTCGCGATGTCGTCGGTCCATCTAGTGGGACGCTGTGTCTTCCGGTTCGTAGTCTCCACTCAAGAATCTTTGTTCCCATATGGTTATCGGTTCTTCGAGCGATGTGTGCTGCCATTGCCACTTGTAAATCCGAGCAGCTATGTCGGCGAATATCCTCGTTCCGGATTTCATCGCGCAAAGAAACTCCGATAGCTCTCTCCGCTCACTGAAGCCAATGGGATTCAAATAGAAGGTTTAAGTGGAAATCACGAGTATCGTCATGAAATATATTAATTAATATATTATTAGCTTTTATTTTACGTACGGCCCCCAAAACAACTGCATCATTTAATTTAAAATGCAGCTAGCTCATCGCCTAGAAATTTAGAGTCGCCTCGTTTTTAGAGCTCAAAGTGCCGCCATCGTCTATCGTCATTGAATTTCACTAAAGCGTTTTTAACTACTTTATAACTAAAACCCATTAAAATGTAGATTCTAATTATTCTTGAGCAGACTTCACGCCCGCCGGGGGGTCCATTAGACGTCAATATCAGCTGAGCTAATTGCGATGAAGTAGGACCAAAGAGAGCATGACCATTACTCTCTCCTCACATAGATGCCTACGATGGAATAAATAAAGTATGGTTTTCGGCAGTGAACGTTAGCTTTAATGATCGCTACTCGGAAAAGTGTGAAAGTTTTAAAGTTAATACAAGCTATTCGATGTTTAGAATTGTCACCCCTTTATTAACAAATTTTAATAGCAATCTTAAATTAGTAATACATATCTTAAAATAGTTGATTACTATACGCATTTGTTTTTATGCATTTACGTCGAAACAGAGAAAAAGACGCATATGTATTTAATTTCTTTAACATATTGAGTTCGCTTGAAAAAGACAAAAGACGAAGTAACTATTACATGGCTACACCGCGATTATTTTTAAAAGGGCTAAAATAGATTTATTATATTGTACTAACATTATTTCTCTGCAAGATAATTTAAGAAACATTATGTTTTGGAATATACGTGGAATCTGGATTTCTTATAAGCTAGCGTGAATATATAATTACCTACTGTTATCTATCTTCTAAGATGCGTGCTCCGAAACCACCATCAGACGAATCCATGATCAAAAAGCTTTTGTTTTAAAAACAATAAAAAATATCATAACAAATTTCTGACTACGATATCTAGGATTATAAAAATGAATCCCTATTTACTTCGGTCACGCCATAACTTGAGAACGACTTTACCAATTTCAGTCATCTTTGCATTAAAGTTTTTCATTACTCTGTAGAAAGTTCTCACGGAAAGAAAAATTAAGTAAATTGCCCAGAAAATTGGTAAATTTCAGAAACGACGATTTTAACTTCGCACGTTTGATAGTTCTAAGACAGGACAACGTCTGTCGGGTCAGCTAGTTATAAATAAAAACCAAGGACGTTTTATACTATACTACTTCCATGATAAAAACACAGTAACATTGCGTGCTTACGTTAAATGAAGTTAGTTTTCCCACGTCATAGTAAATCAGTGTACATTTTGTCCTGCAGAGAACGGAAGTCGCCTATTTAAAAAATTGCATATAAATGCCACCGCCGCGACCTTACCAGCTCGCTGACGGATATTTTTTACTGTTATACTAGTTGAAAGTTCAAGGGTATCGTTATTTTAGATGTACATAACGATATACGCAATGATATAATAAAAAAAAAATGATGCTATTTGATACACAGACACAGACCCGCGAACCAACTGGCGATAAAACACGACGGGTTGGGGTAAGAAGTTGTGTGTCAGTGTGTTTGTGCGTTTGTATGTTTGAGTGCATGAAATCCAAAACTGCTATTTGAAAGCAGGTTTCATTGCGGTGGTTTTTATCTGTTTTATCAAAATCGGTCTAGCGGCTGAAAAGTTACGAGCTCATTTCCAAATTGGTAGTGAGGTTTTTCATTCATTTTCAATTTACATTAATTTCAATAAATGGTTACATCTAGGTAAGTGATAGATAGATAGATAAACTCTTTACTGTACCCACCAAAAATTACATACACACGATAAAACAGCTGTAAAAATATAGTGCCACAATGGGTGGCCTTATCGCTAAAAGGGATATCTTCCAGGCAACCTTAGGTAAGAGTGCTCGGTACAGCTAGCTTCATTCTTGTCATGTCCAAGTTCACTCCCGCGTTCACTTGTTGTTTCGAAGTTATTTCGCCTCATGAACTAATTCTAATTTACGACTCAGAATATCGATTCACACATCATTCATAAGTTTTTGTCTTACTATGTATGACTTACTCATTACTCGGTGAAAGTGCCTTCTTAGCAAGCGATAAAAACATCTTTACGGATTCATCGCAGATAAACGCTGCCGGTGAGAAAAGTAAATACCCTACTAACTACATCTCGCGGTTTTACCTGCTATTTCTCTTTACCGCATCTTCAGAGCATGAAAAATATAAATGTTACACTTAAAAAGTGTTACATTATATCCTTCTGTATAACACATACAGATTTATTGTAAAATGTCATCTAGATCGGTATAGCCGTATACATACTGACAGACATATGCTCATAGACTGTTATAGAGACAGTTACTTTCGTATATTTATAAATCCCGGTGTCCACCTAAGCTGCGATGTGCTGCGCAACGTAGTGCACAAAATTGACAGTTACATGATTACATATCATTATCATAAAATTCTACAAATCTACATGACGACAGAGGTAGATACGTTTTACCGAGGTCTGCGCGGCGATACAAACACAAGTTAATTAGCTTGAGTGAACTCAGTCCGTCCTGTGTCTGGCAACGACGCAAACGTACGATGCGCGATTTTCGGGTTAAAGAGCTTTATTTTCTCAACAAGAAATTTACAATTTCACTTATGTGAGAAATTAAATTAATTTAGTAACTAATGCTTCCACATGTTGGTAAACTTAAATAAACTAAAATAATAATAATAATATGTTTAACAGTATCACAAACACAAGCACTAACTAACATTATTATATTGTATAATAGTTTATTTTATTTTATTTTGTTTTGTATCTACCCTACATTTAATTGACAAAAATGGTCAGTTTTAAACGGTCGCTTTAGCACCGCGCGTTATCAGCTAGTATGCAGGTACGCGCCGAGTCCTGTCATAGACGAAAGTATTGGTCATATGTAGGTAGGTAGCTACAGTAAAAATATCGCGATGTTTTTAGTGTTTTTTTTTTTTTAGAGTATGACGTCTATTTTGGTCTAACCTCATTGTATTAGGCCCATTCCATGACGTCATATTAAATACGTACAGTAATTCTACTGATATACAGTCATGACATCGTCGCTTTGCTTTAGAGCCGACACACAAAACCGGGGAAA
Organism: Agriopis aurantiaria; assembly: GCA_914767915.1. Classification (NCBI taxonomy): domain Eukaryota; kingdom Metazoa; phylum Arthropoda; class Insecta; order Lepidoptera; family Geometridae; genus Agriopis; species Agriopis aurantiaria. The sequence continues at coordinate 14,489,574 of OU611994.1, forward strand.
CCATAAACGCCCCAAATGTGTTGGCTCATAAGTGGACACCGGGCTTAATGTGATAGTGTTATATTTTATAGCTCCGTTGCATCATAATCTTTATACGCTCGTGTATCATTACGTATTCATACTCGTATTTTATCTAGATTAAGAAGCTGCGCCATGTCTAGCATTAGATTAACAGATTACTGAGAAGCAACAGGCTAGAACTAGAACTAAAAGAAAATGACTGTTTTTAACTATCACGGTTGTTCACTAAAGTTATATGATTATTTACGGGATATTTACCGTGGTAAGGTTGTGGGGCTTCAGTCTTCCCGTGAACATGGTGCATGTAACTGCGCCGAAATATCGGGAGCTCATTCCACAACCTTACCACGGTAAATATCCCGTAAATAATCATATAACTTTAAAATAAAATTGTTTTATTCAGCTTTTAGTGAATAAATATTTGAAGAGAGTTTAAGTATTTACGTCTCGTCACAACCCTGAAGTTTGCCTAATTGATTTTAAATAACCTTCATTTAGAGAATAATAGCTACACGATTGGCGAGTGACCAAAAAAAGTATTTAAATTCTAATCAATCAAATAATTCTATCAATCGTGTAAAATTGTAAATCAAGCTCAAATCAATCATCGATGAATTAGTGCTCGATTAAAAAGCTGAGTGATGACATAAGCTAGGCTATGTTATGCATTCTTTAAGCTAAGTTTAATTACGATTTTTCCAAAACCAAATCATCATGTCTGTTGTACATACTACTTCCCGGCTGCCAGAAAATCTATCATTTACATATAAACGTAGGCTCTATATAGTACGGACCGCTAGCCTATGGAATGCTCTGCCTGAATGGGTGTTCCCCGACAATCTGGGTATGTTCAAATCGCAAGTGAAACGGTTTCTTCTAGGCAAGCGTGCTGCATCGTAGACCGCATCATCGATTACCATCAGGCGAGGTGGCGGTCAAACGCAAACCTATTGTTTATTTTAAAAATATATGATTACTAGCTGACCCGACAGACGTTGTCCTGTCTTAAAACTGTCAAACGCGCGGAATTAAAATCGTCGTTAAGTTTTCAAAAAAAATCCAAGTTAAATAAAATTGCAATTTTCTTAATTTTTCTTTCCGTAAGAACCTTCTACAAAGTATTAGAAAACTTTAAAAAAAAGATGATCTGTAAATTCGTTCTCAAGTTATGGCGTGACCAAGGTAAATAGGGATTTATTATTATATATATAGATGTACATAAAGTGTACATATATGCGGCATAGCTGTGACCGTTATCATATATCAGAGCTCATAAGCATTCACTACCGACTGGATACGGAAGTTCCTCACATAATATGTAGTTCTAACTAACCTGTTCTCGATGTTAGAAACCGTTTCACTTTCCTACAATTTATGTTTCTATCTAATACAAAGTAACTAAATGCTAGGAAAATGTAATTCCTTCACGTTTTGCTCATAAGTCATCAATCACTTCCATCCATCATCATTTTTTTATAAATTTGGTTCAGTTATGTAAACCTAGATATAATAAAGGGAATAAAATTGGAAAAAAAATACTTCCCAGAATTTGCCTTTGGAGTGCTGGGGGCTTAGTCCCAGATTTGATAGTTATCGAAAACTTTTTTCGTTTACGTATTGTTCCATACATTTTAGTAAAGCGCCTCCAGCGCAAACGCGGAGGAATTAAAATCGGTAGTAATCGGCGGTATAGATTGCTTCACTCTAATACGAAAAAGTTTTCGAATACCTTTTAGCCCAGCAATGTATGAAACAATACGTTAACGAAAAAAGTTTTCGAAAACTATCAAATCTGGGACCAAGCCCCCTGGTAAAACTGATGAAAAATCTGTACCTAAACTTTGATAATATTTACAGGGTTGGTCCAAGTACTGTGGTGGTAAAAGTTGTTCAAAATGATGAGTAAAACTACCGTTCGGTGTAACCCTGAATAAGAATTAAGCAATGATTTCTTAGGTTTTCGCGATTATTATAAAACCGCGTGTATTTGATACAAAAAATTTAACAGACTTCAAAAACAAATTTGTTTAATGTTTGTTACCTCAAAACTCTTCATTTATAAACCGATTTGTTTTTTTATATTTTTATTTGAAAGGATAATACTTACTTTGGGATTGGTCCCATAGAAATTTCGTCAAAATCAGTTCAATAGTTTGGTTTTTAAATCATAATAACTGGAAAATTTGGATGACATAATAGTCATCCAAGTAAACGAAATTGCGTAATTTACTAATTTCGAGGTCGGTTTTTTAAATTAATAATTATGATTCCTAGGTACTACTAAGTATTACGTACCGAGTAAGAACATCCTTTACTAAGAACCTAACGCTTAGTACCCGAGTGATAATCAGCTATCCATACAATTTCGTACCTATCTAGGTCGCGTAACTGAAACGGCACTCGGCACGGTCAAGAAGCCTGCTTCAATTTGCTTGCTGGCAATTTTCAAGGGCTATTTAGCTCTCAGAAAAAATAAATAGAAGCGTTCTACCTACAGTTTCCTCTTTAGTATTTACAGCTCCCGTTGGTCGTCCATTTGATGACATTTTGGTCATCTCATTCGCTGTTGTGTGCCGCTCAATATTGAAGTGTGCATTTGTAGTATTAGTATATGCAATACATGTTTACCTCGCCCCCTTCAGGGTAACTTTTTTCGGTACTAGCTTGAGTTTATGGCATATCCAAACTATATACAATTATATAATCAAATATTTAGCTTGTCAAAGTAATATTACACATCGCGGCTTTTTTCTTACAGCGACCAAATTATCAGAGACGGCTAGATTAGGGAACTAAAATTTTCCACGGGAGGGTATTGAACAAAAAATACTACTCGTATGTTGACACCTTCGACCAAAATAAAAGTTGACACTTAGGAGTCAATGCTTTATGCTTCTATCCCGCATGCGCATTTCAATATTTTTTAAGATATAAAATGAAATTAATGTACTTATACTTTAATGTCTTCAGATGTACGAATATAGAAAATTATACACCTTCAATCATTTTAAATCGTTAAAAATGTTGTAACGCGCGAGCGACATAGAAACTGCACTATGTATGGGCCCAATGATAACGGTGACGTCTCTAAGTTGGTCGCACTACTGTAGTTTACTGTACCTACCTTTGGACGCTCATCTGAAAGAAAGAGACAGTGATGCAATTGCTCTAAAGAGTGAAAAAGAAAACGTTACTAACTGAAGATGTGGTAAGGCCATGTCGCAAAGTGTTAATCGGATGATAATCAGATGTTCTAGATCATAAAGCATCGTTGCATTTATGTGCAATGTAAAATTGTATCGAGAAAAAAATATCGATTTTAATTTATAAATAGCCGTTAGATGTTGAAATCGAATTAAAAAAGGTTTCATACTCTTTAAACACATCATTACCCAAAAATCGTTCTCAACAACAAACTCCATCCGTTGTGTTAACATACAGTTCATATAAAAAATAAAGAAAAGCCTTCCTATACAAACATTATCCAACCTATCTTCCTACGACATTAGCGATTACTCCTCAGGGAAATAGACAAAGGAAGGTCATTTCCATACTTTCTCGACCGGTACCGAGCGTCACGCATTACAAGTGGCTAGTGGCGACACGCCCGCGTGTTTTGTGACCATTGCGGTTGCATTTAAAATATAAAATAAACTTCAGAAAATGTTCTAACTTTCGTCTTTAATTTTCATTATACTTACTCAAAAATATTTCTTAAAATACAGAGCAATATTTTTTTCCATAGATTTCCACAGCTCACTGTCTCTTATCGTCGGGCAAACTATTCGACAATTACTTCGTTATTATTGTATAGCAGTGTTATTTTAGTAAGTTATATTTCCGACATTTATTTTTTAACGGAGTCCCTGTCAATAGTCGTTCTAAACTAACAACCATATATCTAACATATCATATCATATTAGTAGGTCGTATCTAGATAGTTTAAATATCACATTAGATATGATAATGGTAGCAAATATTTTTCAACAACACCTACGTTACGCTACATTAATTACCTACCCATCACATCACTCTCCCGACGTAACTGTAGTCTACGCGTGATTGAGCACGCAATGTACGCCGCGCATTCGACACGCCCGCTGTCACGGACAGTTACGCATAATTAGGTAATCGCGACGTAACCGCTCGTTAACCGTTGATGAGTTTACAGCGCCTTGATCGATGCAAATTGCAAGGAGCTGGTTAATTGATCAGTAGTGGGAGAAGCAGTCGTTGGAAGGAAAGAAACACTGGTGTGTTGCTATATGGTGGGAATTAGCTCATTTTATTGTCATTATAATTATATTACCTAGCTTTGCCCAGCGGTTTCACCTGAGTTGGCAATCCTTCACGAACTTTAAACTATATCTATGCGAAAATCACGTCGATCCGTTGTTCTGTAACGTGAAAGAAGGACAAACAAACCAACACACTAAAAGTAAAATGATTGAAAAATTCAGAAATGTGTATGTAGCTTTAGATAATGAAATTTAAAACAAAACGAAATAAGATGATGATTGATGATGATATATTATGAGTATGTAGTATGTATGTATAATTATTTGCTAAAGTTTATCAATTTATTTTTGGTAAAATGAGTTTAAACCAAAATTAATCTAACAACTTATTAATTCTATAATAAAAAAAATCTTATAGAGTGTTTTTGTTGACAGTTTATAACCATGAACGTCAACGCGTGCGAAGTCACGGGCAACAGTTAGTATTTAATATCCGTGATATCTATCCGTGATGATCTGTAATTGACTTTGTGTATCTATTTAAGTTTATCTATAAGACATTAAATTTGTAACCAAGCTGTTGGTCGTCCATTCAACCAAAAAATAAAAATTTAATGTGGTGTTGCGTTTTTCGCGCAGCGCCATCTCTGTGGCACACGTAGAGCTACATCGATCGATTCTTATTTTACTTTCTATCTATCGGGACTGTAACGTCTGTGGCATTCTACAGGCTGTTGATTTAGTTAGTTCACGGTGAAACCGTTGCAGAGAAATGAGCGCTAGTGAGAATAATTATATTTTGTATCTATATAAAAGGGATGTATTGTGTGTTGATGGATTCCGAAACGGCTGGAACGAGTGTGATGAAATTTTCAGGCACTCTTCAATTAGCCTAGAGATCTTGTGAAGTTTGGTAGCGACCAGATCCATAGATATTTTTTGGCGCTTTAAATTTTCCCGCCAAAAACAAGAACAGGAACTGAAGTCTATACATGTCACAGATCTACTACCATACATGTACATATTACGTCATAGAAAAAGAAAAAGAAATTGTCATCTAAGACAAAGGAGGTTGCATTGTTTTCATCTTTCACTAGCAAATAGCTGATGTATAACATCACCTATTTGCTGGATCAGGAGTAACTTAGGCTACTTTTATCCCGGATATAACGCGGGTGAAAACACGGGGAGTAGCAGTAATTTGTATAATAATGTATGTATCTTTATAGAATTCTTCTGTACGTGTATTTATTCACTGAACTCTTAAACGGCTGGACTGATTTTGATGAATGTTGTGTTTGAGTGGGTCCCTTAATGGCCCCAAGATTTTCTTAGGTTTTTTTCTTTAAGTTGCGGGCTACAGCTAGAATAATTGTATATCACAAGATGTGCGCCGCGGTTTCACTCGCGTAGACATTTCCTCAGAAACCGTAATTTTTTCCGGGATAAAAAGTGTCCTATGTCACTCTCCGGCCCTCGAAAAATCATATATATGCAAAAAATCACGTCGATCCGTTGCTCTGTTGCTGCGTGAAATAAGAACAAACAAACTTACTATCGCATTTATAACATTATAGTATGATTTTCTGATCAAAACTGAAAGCCTTCCGTAGAAAAAACTTAGGTCCCTCATTAGACTAACACCACTAATGAGGAGGTCGCTTCACACAAAACTAAAAAAATTACCACTGGAAAGCTTATCTTTTACACCGCCATAAGCCAAAGTATATTTTTAACTAGTGTTTTTTTCTTCTTTTTTTTTAGCTTAACCTTTTTCGAGCGGGCCAATTTTAGGCGCTAACTGAATGAATGACTTGAATTTCCAGTCACAAACGCTATAAAATGCCCCCCGCGGCCGACGTGGCTGACATCTTGCACAAGCACATTATGACTCGAGCGATCAAGTGGATAAGATTCCAAATCAACTGTTTCAAAATTACAAATACTTTTATAAAACAATACGAGAAGAAAACATCGAAAGAAAAATCCGTCGTGCGATCGAGCGCGTTCAAGTCTTTTCTTTGGAACAATAAAGTTAGTCACGATATCAAAAGAAATCATCGATTTTACGATTTATAATTTCTATTAAACGTTTTAAATGCAGGTCATTAAAAAGTAAACACATTTTATTAAAACTGGATGTTCCTCGCAGGTTCACCCGTAATTTAGTAGGTTTTTTATTTTTTATTTATTTTTTTATTTATAGGTATTAGGACTCTGCTCTCAGTTCAGTAGAGTTCCTAATGTGTTATAAATAATATCTTAGCGTAGATTTGATAACTATTCACTTGACAAAGCCCATAAAATAATTAACCAATAATTTAGTACTATCCGTTAGAGCAACAAAAGAATTCGAATTACGAAAGAAACGAGCGATTAATCGGAGCGAAGAGTAATATCCAGATTGCATCAATATTTATAAAGATGGCGCGTCGCGTGCTTGCGCGCGCGCATATCGTCGCTGCACTTCGGTGCAATACCGCGCATACATCTCACAACGGAATTACAAGAAATATATAGAAAAATGAGTTATTCCGTAACGAGTTATCCTTAGCCTTTATAAGTTGGTAACCTTAACCTTGTTACATTAAGAATCATTTTGGATAAGAATCTTAGTGGAAAATTGACTTAAAACTTCTTCCTCCTTTTTTGTTATAATTGTAACTGACCAGTGTTTTTTTTTATATATCTTATTTTTGATTCTATTTCTCTGAGCACAGTGAATAAAATAAAAGTTTGTAAATTGAGTGTAGTGAAAGTGTTTAAATTTAATACATCGTTAAGATCGATTTCCGTTACGAAGAACGAATTCTCGATAAGATTCAAGTGATAACGTTTCCGAATTTTCAAACGATGGAAAACTTCTACGGAGTTATCAGGACTCTGAGCCGGAAGACTTTGAAACGGAAGGAGAAGGTGCTCATCCTAATAATATCCGCTTTACACTTCTCTCATATTAATGGAACGAATTGGGAACAACCTACACACACCCCTACACACACTCCTACACACACACACATACTCCTACACACACACGCAGACGTACACCGTCAAGAACTCTCAAAAGTCCGGGCTAGCCCGAGAATTAAAATAAATACAGTGAAATTATAATGATTTTTTCAATACACAGTACAATATTATAGTTTCATATTCTCTAGAATACCAATTATCAAGACGTACTGGACTCAATGTTAGACACTGATATAAATATTTAGGTGTCAAATATTAAAGATCTCCGCGATCGGCACTACTTCGCCCAAACGTGCCCATCAGATTGGTGGCATTCCCACGCTGTATGGCCAATGGCCATCGATATATTTTTGCCCATGCATTAGCCTGACTTATCAGGCTTTCTCTGCCTTAAGCGCCAGCCCAGAGACACATTTTTTCGCTTTCAAACCCCACGAATCCACTTGACTTTTTGTCAATCGCTTTTCTAATACATACACGCCGGCAAATCATATCTCTCTTCCTAATTAACAACATACCAATATATATGGCATCCACCTTCGTATGACTTTCTTTGTAAAGCTATCACTTATTGTCTGCAGTATTCAATACTTGCGTTAAAAACTGGTCTGAATCGCAACACGCGTGGGTATGTATGCCAAAGTATAGCAAATGCTCTATTTTCTATTTAAAATTGACTTGCTGAGAAGACTTATCATTTGGAATACATCTCTATCACATCATCAGCTAGCAAACGTCCACTGCTGAACAAAGGCTTCCCTCTTTTTTTTTGGTTAAAATTTTCATGACCGTGGATTCAATGTCCTTTAGTCGTAATATTTAACAGTTTACATAGTCTTAATAGCGTCAAACAAGTTATAGTCACAGTCAGATTCAAGCTAAGTAAGTCACGGTCAAGTCAAACTCATGCCCCTGTAAAGTGGCGGAGACTTTACAAGCGGCTCCTATGGAGTTTTGGAAACAACACGAAAAGACACGTTTCACCTCGTTATATCACTTGCCCACACTCGAGCACGTTTACGAGCACTCAATGAATAATAATTCACCATTTAGTACACATTAACACTCGAAAATACACAAGTTTGGGAAAATAATCCAACGAGCCGACATGTTTTTTCCACGTTGGCGCCAAAACTCCAGGCTTCCCTCTTAGAGAAGGGTGCTGCCATAATCCCCACGCATAATATTATTACATAACATAACTTGAAATGTTTGTTATTAGGTCAAATTATGCAAGCTGAATTAGAACCAGTCTCTTCTAACCGATTTTGCTGAAATTGTGCATACCTACACCTTTAGTTCTGGTGACAATACAATATTATGCAATACCCAATATCGTAATATTTTCAAAATGGCCGCCAAAATGAAAATAAAAACATATATATCTATATCAATAAAAGAAATTCGTGTTAGTTACAATTACACACTATTTATAACTCCAGAACGGCTGAACCGATTTGGCTGAAAACTGGTGGGGAAGTAGCTTGGAACCAGGAGACGGATATAGGCTACTTTCATCATCACCATTTTTCATCACTACGCGGGTGAAACCGCGGGGCGCGGCTAGTATATAATAATTCAAAGCATATTTTATATAAACTCTTGTTTTTTTAATAAATATACTGTTCCTGAGGTAATGCCCGCGTGGGTAAAACCACGGGGTGGAGCTAGTGCTTCATTTAAAATATTTATAGTTGTTTGGCACGCGGATTCACGCTTTCCTGATCTCGAGCGATGTCTCCAAGAGCATGCGATTCAGTTGAAACAATTTTCGGACTACCAGAATGTTTATTTTCCACACTGTTTAATTATTCCAATAAATCTTTGTATTTTAACATTGCGCAGTTTTATCGGACATTAACCCAGATTTAATTTTTTCTGCGTAACGTTTTTAACTATAAACCAGCCATAAACGAATACGTTGTTGAAACGTTTTTAATTTTTAGAATTGTATCTTGTTTTTATGTGATTTATTAACTTAAAAAAATAGAAGCTATGTAATACTGAATACCTAAATATTATGTAGATATAATAGACTAAGTACTAATATACAAATACAGGTCGATTGCAAAATCCAAATACTTAAGCCAGTTGGCAGCGTAGCCAGCATGCTAGTGGCGTTACTAAGGCGAAAGGCAACGTAATGCAAGTTTTTTTGTTATATAAAAAAAAAAAAGTATAGTGGTCAAAACCAAGAAATACCGTTGTATTAAAAAAAAAAGCTGTAGTTGAAACTATAAAATTAAATTTTGTTGTTACAGGTTCAACAAAAACCCACCACAAATGGAATCACAAAAGAGCGAGTCACAGAGAGAGACAGTCGAGAGGCCAGAGAATCGCGCGAGACGAGAGACTCACGCGAAACGAGAGACTCACGCGAAACGAGAGACTCGCGCGAAACAAGAGACTCGCGTGAAATGAGAGACTCGCGTGAAATGAGAGACTCGCGCGAAACGAGAGAATCTCGAGAAATACGAGAAATGCGAGAATCGCGAGAGTCTCGAGACTCTCGGGAATCTCGTGAGTCTAGAGATGAGATCGATAGAGAACATATCGAAAGGAGAACATCACCGGTTCCGAGAGAGAGAGAACGAGACAGGGACAGAGATAGGGAGATGCGGGATGACAGAAGAGAGCAGTCGACGCCACAGCACGACGGCAGACATCCTCTGCTACAGTTTGCTGTGGACCACTTCAGACAGAGTCCAGAGTGAGTACCATTACTATTATACACAGCACACCATATTGTTTATTTAATCTTCCTCAATAATCATCGTCATTAACAGCATATCAAGTTCCCACTGCTGAAACAGACCTCTCACACAGAGAGGATGGGCCCTAATCCATCTTCCAGCTTCCTCAATATAATTTTGCAAAGACTCTGTTTAGCTATAAAAAAATACTATGCCCCGTTTTCGTGCGTGACAGCGAAACATTTACGTAGCATTTGATAGCATTAAATGATTTAAACAAACGTTTGTATACATTATACAAGTTTGATAAAACCGACAAACGTACATAATCTTCAAACAGCTGAACCAATTTTCTTGAATCATAGCTAAGATCACATTCGCCTCTCAAATCAAAATTTGTTCATCCGTTTAGTGGTTTAGGAGGTACGATGCCACAGACAGATACACCAAAAAGAATGTAAATACTACGTAAGTTAAACCTTCATGCTTTTAATCCCCGTCGCAAACAGAGGGGTATGTTTACGTCTAACCTAAACTTAACATGTTCTGATGCTTGGATGCCAGAGTAAGATGACTTGAAAGAGTAAATCAATGTTATTTTTATGGCGTAATCGCGGATAACATTGTTCTAACAGACCCGTTTCTTTTTTGAACTAGATTTTCTTGTAGTTATAGCCTCTAGAATGAGGCCAGCACTAAAATGAGAAAACGTTATTAAAAGATAAAGCGTTGACTATGTTTACTTCGAGATTACGCTGTGAAGATTTCAGAAAAACGTTTGGAATGACTTAGACTTGACCGTGGCTAACTTCGCAGGACTCTGTCTGACTAGGTGACTAGGACTACGCAGTGATTATATGCTCTTTGAGTTAAACAATGTTTCATAAAACTCGAACATATTTCAATGCTTGACACTGCCAAAAGCGCAAGACGTGCCACGCCAAAGTCCTCTCTAAAAGGAAAGAAAAAAACGATTCAAAAAGGTAATCATGTGGTAATCATAGCGGGGTATACACAGATATACACAACCAGATCGGCAATATATTTTAGTGAAAGAGACAACTTGATATGGCTCAGCACAAGTACGAAAAGGACATAAATAGAATTTGTTGTCCTTATCGGCGTGACCTGTTTTTGGTACCTCAAGTGTCAAAATCTGTAATAATCAGTGACAAACAAAACGGGTCTGAATTATATTTATTGCCTTTTTTTGGTGATTTAATGTGATAAATGCGTGTTTCCTCTGAGAAATAATTGTAAAAGATATTTTACAATGGTTGGTTGTAGCATTTTGGGCTGCAAGAAGCGCAGTGAGCGAAAATACGATGATGAGCGAGAGGCACTGAGCTAGCCACGCTCATTGAAAATCTATAGGTAGTAGATCTGTGGGGGTATATATAAAATCCTTGTAGCGGTTATATTCTCTTTGGTGACGTTGTTCTTGCGTTAATTTACCTATGTATCTTTTTGACATAAATACTTATTGCTTTCAAAGCGAAGGTCTCACGTACCTTCACATTTCCTTTATCAGACACTAATTAATCTTAGCAACCGATTTCGTAAATAGAGTCGTGTGAAATAGCCACGAAATAGCTTTTAGCACGTATTACAATGTAGGGCCGAAGAGTAACATAGACTATGTAGGTACTTTCTTAATGGGGAAAAAGGTAGTTGAAGGTTTGGACACGTACTTTAAACCGCTCATCTCACCTAGGCATCATTCTCTTAAGATCTATCCAACGTATATTTGCACCTATGTGTGACAGGGCAAAACTTCCATTTTGTAAAAATTTTACAGCCTACTAAAATCACATTGAAATAATTTTTTTAAACCTTAAAAGTTATTATTACCTTTGTTTTGGTTTTTAGTTAACGGTATAACCATAGCTATTTGAACTTAATTGAATAGCCACGCCACCCTACCATACCTTCCTTGTTTCTCCTTGCAAGTGACTTTCTTCTCTACGCATGATATTACCTCAACCACCTAATTTGAAGTTAGAACGATAATAAAATCATAATTACGACAACCAACACTACCTAAGCCAGTGTAACGCTTGTTCTACATTAGGTGATGTATGTACATGCGATGTACTCGCGAATTTGTAAAGGAGAGTGTTCACCGGAGCATTCGCGTGTAACAAACCAAAATTAAATAGTCAGTTAGTCATTCGTTGCTCGTAGTCCTGCAGAATAGGCCTGCATCCTAATGTTTCATTTATAACAAATAACAGGCTTAGCGAAGGATACAACTAAATACATTACACATAAAGAAAAAATAATTTAAGTTGGCTTATAAATTTTTGAGATATGAGCGTTTAAAGTTTTTGGTGGAGATAGAGAGCGGATGCTCTGTCCGCTTCTCGCAAAGCGTGTGTTAGTATAGCTTTTGTAAGGCGCGCGCACGGCATGACGTCATGACGTGATATAGAGCGCTCTCTACCTAGCACGACATTAAAATACTCATAACTTATTTATATTCTCTGAACTAATTTTAATTTTATTTTCGATAATGGTGTATGATGCTGATGTCGCAGGGATTTGCGGTGATAAGAACAACACGCAGATTCTTTAAGCTGTATTTTATTCAACGGTCATCTGAAAAGAAAATCACATTTCAAACCAACTCCTTTCGCTTCTCTTAGTGTTACCATCTAAATCCTACAGTTGCCAGTGCAAACACAACAATGTTACCAGCATCTAATCATTTACTTACAATCAAGCAAATTTGACCATTAAAATAAAATAGAATTAAAGATTAAACAGTATTGAATAACAAAAGTATCTTTAACTGGAATTATTATTATTGAATTGAACTGATCAATCGGTAAAACTTAATATCCTACACTTATTTATATTTAATTACTTAGCATGGTTATCGTTATTGACGGCGGCGGGAGCTGGAAGTTGTAACAATGGGCTCTGTGGCTGCCTGCTGATGGACAGATCTTTTTTGGATGTATTAAAAAAATGGACACATGTCATGCCTATTCTACTGGTAAGGCCACGGAAATGCTAAACATGCCCCATTTAAAAAAAAAAAAAAAAATCTCCCATTTAGCGCTAAATGCGAATGTTCGAAGTTGTAACATGCCAAGTTGTCACACTGTAATAATCTGCTCATCTCGCCATAATAATGTATTTGAGCTGTTACGTGATAAACGAACGCTCCGTTGAGTACTCGCCTTTATATGAACGCCAAAAGGGTACCGGACCGTGGCAGCAAACCGCTTTGATATACGAATCTTGTTATAGCAAAAAGTGCTCAGAACGAGAAATCCCAGTAGGTTTTTTGATTCAGAAAATTAATTAGCAAAAATTAAGTTAACTAAAAACTTCATTACCGTTATTCGTTATGAAACTTATGGATGACCACACTGACCACGTACCTGAGCACGCGTATTCCCTGATTAATTATATTTATTGTATAGATTAGAGCCTCTCTAATGGCTCCGGTCGGGAGCTCGTCGCTGTTTTGTCATAGTTTACAATGGAACTTCACGCGTATTCCTTCACCATATTCTTACCTAAATTGAAAATATATCTGTAGTATGTGGTACTATTTTACTTATATATAGTTTAAGAGTCACCGCTTATCCTTCCGCCAAAGCGGCGTCAGCAAAGTTTAACAGGCAGAAGGAGTTTAGTAAAATACATAGGTACTCGGATGATATTATATGTGAATAGTCAATCCCTAATCTAAATATACGCTAGAGGAAAAGTCCGTAGAGCCAAGCTGTAATATAAAAATGAAATGCGGTTTACTTACTTAGTGTATTATTAAGACTAATATCAGTCTAGTGGTAGGTAGTAAATCTCTTCCAATTAAATACATTGTTTGATACTCTGATCACTATCTCTAACTCTCTTCGCTGAATATCTCTCAAGAAAATTAAAAGAAACAGTTAATTTGATGGTCCAAAAATAAGGCATAGCCTAATTATCAGTGACACAAACTTATTTAAAGAGTCGAGAGGGAGAGCCACCATCGTTTTTTCTGAACAAAACTGATAGCTTCCCGTATATTTTTTTAGTTCTTACCTTTGGCCACCTCTAATGGTATGTCAGTCATAATTTCTTGAATTTTAGCCTTTTCAGCACAAAAGTCAATAAACTCAACAATTTAATTATCTTCTAATCACTTTAATTACTACGTTGTTTTATTTCCGCACCGCACAAAGCTTTTAAAAACCGTGGGTTTCTGTTTAACATTGAATGAAGGATTCCTCTACGAGGAACCATCGGTAAGTTTTTACCCCATCTCTATTAAACTTATTATGGTTGCCAGTATAAAAAAAAATATCGGCATAGCATAAAAAAGTTATTGTCCCTAATAAGGAAATAAAAAAAGGTTTATAATTGGTATGTAATGCCTAATATAATTATTTCTTGTACATCATGTTGAAATGCTACACTGTTGACACCGGGGCGGCGTCTTCTTTGTAGCGAGTGTTTGTTAACCGAAATATGGGCATAAACAATAAGACAACGGCCCGATTTCCACGCAACAATGCTCATGTTTCACTTTGATTGTTTGCTAGCTCGGGTACAGTCATGCATATCTTGGCGACGCATTTTAACGATAGATTCTTTAAATCGAGTTGAAATTGTATATCTCGTTTGCGAGATAATAGTGAGAAATATTTTTATAGTCTATGAATTTATGCTCACCTAGGAGTGACTGTGGCCGCTTAAGATGTTTTACTGTTTAAAGATAAAACGTATCTCGTCATCATCATCATCATTTCAGCCGTAGGACGTCCACTGCTGGACATAGGCCTCCCCATCGATCTCCAAAAGGGCCGGTTGGAAGCGGCCTGCATCCAGCGTTTCCCTGCGGTCTCTTTTAGGTCGTCTTCCCATCTTGTGGGTTGACGTCCTACGCTGCGGTTACCGGTCCGTGGTCTCCATTCGAGAACCTTTCGGCCCCATCGGCTATCTATTCTGCGTGCTATGTGCCCTGCCCACTGCCACTTCAATTTGCTAATTCGGTGGGCTATGTCGGTAACTTTCGTTCATCTACGGATCTCCTCATTTCTGATTCGATCTCGTAGAGAAACCCCGAGCATAGCCCTCTCCATAGCTCGTAGGCCCAGAGTGAGAGACCAACGTATCTACCAAAACATGATCACGCTAATACGCCCCGAACTGTGAACTGTGCCCCGATTTTAGTCATTTGAACTTAAAGGTTGCAGTTGTACGAACTTCTTGCTTACAATCATCAACTGTACGCAAGTTATCGTCGAACTAATACATTACAAACATACAAACATACTTACCAATCTGTTTTCGTAGACTCTGAGACATTCGCTTCGCTCGGTCAATAAATGCGATCTACCTATTTGTTTCTTACTTTTTCATAACTAACCAGCTGAACCGCTTCTATTGATTTATGGGAAGGTTGCTTTATGAAGACAGACGTACTCATCTAAGAAAAATTTCTAATACCGGAAAGTGCAGCTAGTAAATCAAAGAATGCCACGTCTGTTCATGGGCATTCTTTTATTTTAGGGGCAAGACTACAGTCAATTACTGGAGTGCACAGTATAAATTGGCATACCAAATAAATTTGAGCCAAATTACTTTAGATCTCATCGTCACTGATCTGGCAACTCAAGGCTCCCTAAAAAGCAACAAATCTTTTTTCGCAATGAGATTTTCGGCTTAGGTAACAACACTTTTGTCAGCCAACAAAAACAATGCGCCATAAAAAGAGTACGGAAAAGAAGTGGAGCAACCCTAGTTAGTTGACGGTTGTCGGTCGCCCGGAACGCACAGAGGTCGCGCCATCGGCAGACGACGCGTAACCTTCGACCATGCCGTGTGCAGCAGCCTCGCGACTCAAGTATCGAATGCAAGTATCCGAACCTTTTCGGCAGAGCATTTCGCGCGATTTTCATTCAAATATCGAATGTGTTTTTCTTTTTAATCGGAAAAGCTTTTCACTTTTAGACTTGATTTTAGAATGTGACTTTGGACTTCGTTTTCCTTGTGTCAGCAGAAAAGTTTTATATTGTTTTCAATTTGTTGTGCTACTAGAATAGCTATTATACGTTCACGAGTTTTCTATTTAAATTTCGAATGTGTCTTCTTTTGTTTATGAGGCTAGTGCGATTATAAAAGTTTTTCACGTGTGTGTTGTTTTGTTCGTTTTGTTTGTAAAGTTTTTCAATTGTTTTCTTAATATGCATTATTTCTTAAAATATTTTAGGTTTGTGTTTTGTCAATAGCTTCTGGTGCCATAATTACACGGATTAGCAATACCATCCGATCGGCAACGCTTTACCGGTGTTTCAGATTTCCTTTAGTGAATTCCGCGTTCAATCGACCGTTGCGCATCGGTATAATTAAATTAACTTGTAATTAGACGGATTCTTTCGATAGCAGTGACTTAAAAGAGACTTGCCAGGTATTGTGTAAGACAAAGATAATATGACCACTTGATCTTGCATGTAGTCAAAATTCCCTTTTGCAAACTGA
Organism: Agriopis aurantiaria; assembly: GCA_914767915.1. NCBI lineage: Eukaryota > Metazoa > Arthropoda > Insecta > Lepidoptera > Geometridae > Agriopis > Agriopis aurantiaria. The sequence continues at coordinate 14,505,976 of OU611994.1, forward strand.
TGCCACGTCAATTGGAGACTCGACGCGACACAACGCTTGTGATTGGAGAATTAAAAGTCATTCATTCAATTCGCGCCTGGGATTGGCCCCGCTCGAAATAGTTTAGGTTGATATGTTAGAACCTTTGGCTTATGCGGGGTAAAGGATGAGCAGCCAATGGTTATATTGTCATTGGTGTAAGATGATAAATTAATCAAAATTCTAAACGCAGATACGAATTATCCACAGCACGAAAACGGAAGGAATAAAGTTAGCATAATCGTACGCGCAATATCTACGTAAACGCGTGAGGTAAACATTTGAAAGCCGAAAATGTATGATAAATTATTCAGAAAAAATGCTTCCTCACATTTAGCGGGTTCGATCGCTTTCGAATGTCGATAGTGAGTTGCGTTTAGTTCGGTGCTGTGCGCGGTCGCAATGTCAGACATGTCGGGTGACAGTTTGTCCGCCTCGGAACTCGGCGTCGACAGCGATAATATCATCTTGTGAGTGTTTTTTGGCTCGGCATCGTTTTTTTTTTCTCCGTTTACAATTATTATCTTGTTTTTATTTTGGCTCGGCATTGCTTTTCTTTTTGTGCAGTTTCAGTGCGGTTTTTATCTTATTTGGCACGTTTATTGTTCTCTTTTTGGTGATATAGTGTCAATTTTGGAAGTGATCCGTATCATCATGTTTGCGATTTAATAACCAAGTACAACTTATTTACTTTGTCCTAAGATTTTCTTTGTAGTTTTTTTTTTATTATTAGCGAGGATTTCCCGAGCGGGATGTCTATTACAATTTTGCCTCATATAATTACTTCATAACAGTGTTTTAATGTTTCTGCGGAAACCTACCAAAAACGGATTGACTTTGAGGTTTATAATACTAGCTGCACCCCACGGTTTCACCCGCGTAGTGATAGAAAGTGGTGATGATGAAAAGTATGCCTATGTCACTCTCCAGCCCTTGAAATATACCCATGCATAAAATCAGATCGATCCATTGCTCTGTTGCTGTGTGAAAGAGGAATAAACAAACCACAAATTGTTCACCTTTATAATATTAGTAGGTATGATTGAAAGTAAGGTGAAGACAGAACAATAGAGTGGAAAACATTGAATGTATACCATCATTAACTAGCATCCTAAGCATTCCTTCTTTACTACTTATTTCGCTGGCAAGCTCGACCATAGAGGTTCTACTTGGGTTCTACCTTAGATCAGACAAGTAAGGAAGATATGCCTTAGTACAATTATAGTTCGTGTTCAAATATCTCCATTTATCATGCATTTTTTATTGTACCGTTAAACCGCTGCAAGTACGGCACACTTGCAGCGACACCAATGACCTAACTAATAGTCCACATGCAAAAAAGGGCGACAAGGTCGTCTGCAAAATGACTTCGAGTAAAGCCATCAGGCCTAAATCAGGCCACTGTTCCACAGTGCCAATCGTTCATCACGCCATGCCGCCTTTCCATATTTCCCTTGTTACCGCAGCATGTCCTTGATTATCTAAATATAAAACAATTCAAGTGAACCTTTAAAGTTTTGTCAGGTAAAAATATGAGGCTGCTGATTCAGCATCACAACATATAAACCCTTGGGTCGCTTTCTAACTTTCCCGCTTTTACACAGTTAAAGTAAACACGAATGTCTCAGTTAAAGTTAATGTGCATTTGAGTGAAACCATACGTACATTGTGGTTACAGTTAGTGTGCGAACTAAACCGAATCGTGGTTACGTAATTAAATAATATGTAGGAAATGGTGGAACTTCACGTTTTGTAATAGAAAAGTATGCCGCGCGGTGTCATCGGTGAGTTTTACACTATGGGTTAATGAGGTGTAGACATTTAGTCGTTGACCTCTTGTAATATTATTTCAAACTAGCGACCCGCCCGCCCGGCTTCGCACGGGTGCAATTTACGTGCGAAGCCGGGGCGGGTCGCTAGTTATATATATAAACCTTCCGTGAAAATGTATCTAACTGATGGTGAAAACCGCATCAAAATCTGTTGCGTGGTTTAGGAGTTAGCGGCCATACAGACATACAGACGCTATATAAAGGGCTATTAATCAAGTACCTTGTGCAGGCTGCGTCTCCAACTAATACTTGACAAATGTTCCATGACTATTCACGAAATAAAACAAATATTCACAACTAAAAGTGAGTAAATAAGGTATCTTCTAAGTCTGCGTGCTTCATCTTCGACCACATCGTCGCTTACCAATAGATGCGATGGTGGTCATACGATGACTTTAACGCGATAAAAAAAAGTTGTATTACATTTGTAAGTGCAAAAGTCGGTTTTTAAGCTTCGCCCGAGTGCGTTCATTGTCATTTTGAGACAGCGTAAATTGTAATTGTCACTTGGAGCCTCATTTTAAATATTTAAGGGCTTGTCTATACTAATAATGTACTAATAATAATGTACTAATATTATAAAGAGGAAAGATTTGATTGTTTGTTTGCATTGAATAGGCTCCGAAACGAATGAACCGATTTGAAAAATTCTTTCACTGTTGGGATGCTACACTATCCCCGGGTGACATAGGCTATAATCTATACCCGTGCGAAGCCGGGGCGGACCGCTAGTATGATATAAAAAAGACGTAATTCGTCTTTTTTCTATGGGATGTCTTAGAAAACTGTTTCTAGTTATTTTCCTCCTCTATCTCCTCCGTTATCCTTTAAAATGTCAAGACGAAAACTGCTTTATAGGTATAGCTACTGTACGAATGTCCCCCGTGTACGAAGGTACCCTACTTCCCCTACTATTTGCTATGTTATTCTAAAGATAATGCCCAATCGGATTTATTTTATTCCCACTCAGTGGTATTTTATCTTATAAAATGTTGAAAACTTGCGAAAGAGATTGCTGTGACCGATAAGCGCAGCCATTACATTAAAACTCGGCTCGCTCAAGAAACTTAGATACGATATATCTTCCATTTTGACCACGCCACGCCCCTTCGTTACAAAACCCTCTAGGTACCTAAGAAACCCACACAGTTAATACTTAGTTACGTGTGAAGATTACCACGGCAGCATTGTGTTACATACAGGAGGCACAGGAAGCGCCTTCCGGCCATGTAACCCAGCAGGTGAGAGCTGGTAGGAGGTGGCTATGCGCAAACAGTAATTGATCACGGGTGGTGACCGCTCGCCGCTCGATACAATCGGAGGACTAGGGCTGATCTAGGAAATTGTAATCGATTTACTGTAGTTCTCATAAGAACAATCGATAAATAATTAATCTAAATTTTTAACAATAGACGCGAGAATTGTTTTTGCAATAAAATAAAATTGATACATAATAAAAATAATAAAAAACACAGAAGGGTTTCTGTGTTGTTCTGCAAATTAATTTATCGTTGTTTTGCTACCAAATACTTAGTGATACGAAATCCAAGATATTTCAGCAACATCAGAGAGTTCAAAAAGTGTCGTGTTTTGGAAATGTCTTCATTCAGACTCAATCAGTCCAGTGTTCTGACTCCCATGTCTTTATTGAGGCAGAAATATACTAGAGTTTTTACTCCTGGATACAGACGGAGTGGGTCCTACATTGATGTAGGGACAGTACGATCCTTGTGAGTGATATTTTTTATTAGTATTATTTGACTATGCAAATTAATCCATATATGTATTTCACCGGATCTTGGCCACTGAAGGTTGATCACAGCGCACGCACTATATTTAAAGTAGAGGCCAACTCCACATGAGGCAGCAGACGTCACGTCCTCGGTGTAATTTTTTTAACAGATGTGTAATTCCGAAGTATTCGTTTGTCATCTATCAATCTCATTTCGAGAAATCTTTTTACCCTCAGGGGTAAAATCGAGTCGAATGTGTTTTTATTTCTTCAATAGAGCAGAGTTCGAAAGGTCGGCCTCGAGGTCATTCCTTGCCGAGTCAGTGCTCTGGGGGACTCTGCCCCCAGGGAAATTGGAGGGTGCGAGGACCCAGCTTGGTGCGAACCGGCATCTCAAGGACCCTCATTGTCCGATATGGTCATGGCTTGGTAGTTATTTTTTCTTTGACTTCATCCAATGGTGTCTTATTCCTTTTAAATAAGACCTCAAGGGTAAAAGCTTAGATGGAACAGGCCTCCGATCGATAATTATCATATGAAATTTAATCGTGTAAAGTGGTGTAATTATAGTATTGTGTAGTATAAAAATGAATCCCTATTTACCTTGGTCACGTCATAACTTGAGAACGACTTTACCGATTTCATTCATCTTTTTTTACGTTTTCTAATACTTTGTAGAAGGTTCTTCATCATCATCATCCACAGCCTTCCTTATCCCACTGCTGGGTATAGGCCTCTCTCTTGTTATGCCATCTGCCTCGGTCCTGTGCTAATCGAGTCCAGGTTCGACCCGCGATAGTAACAATATCGTCGACCCATCTTGCAGCTGGACGACTAACGCTCCGCTTACCCTGCCTCGGCCACCACTCTGTTAAGACTTAGGTTCTTAGGGAAAGAAAAATTATTGTAAATATATAAAAAAATTGGAAAATTATGACAGGACAACGTCTGTCGGGTCAGCTAGTTTCCAATAAAAATACTCTTCCACAGATACCGTTGTAGAATTGTAGACAGCCCTACATCGTATGGATTGTTGTTTTAAAACGACCGTTTGCCGAGTCGAGCACAATAACATTTGCATCGAATGCATCGCCAATGGTGTTACTTCCGGTCTGTGTTCAGCACAATGGCGGCCGACTTGCCTAGAACATCGCTCGATGTGTATCTACAATACTTTCCAGAGAACTGGAGGCCTGGGGCTCGATTTTTGAATCGCTCGTATTTGATTACGCTCGAAAATATCAAGCGAATACCTACCTACTAATTATAGTCATAGTCATCATAAACACTAGATGGCAACATGTACCTAAGCTGATAAAAAAACTGATCAAATTGAGAACTATCCTCCTTTTTTGATGTCGTTAAAAAAAATCTGCATCCCTTGTGTGACGTATAATTAAGTTTTGGTGGGCAGAACACATTGGTTGAAGAGGTGAGTTTTCAGACATTGTGGCATATGGCGTGACTTGAGGATGTCGTCCAGTTTTTTGAATGCTGCCCATCCAAGCTGTATTTGGATGGGCAGCATTGCCAATGAAATTTGGTCCGCCAAAATACCAGTGTCTGGTATTTAATATTTTGTAAGAAATTAGGCAAGCGTGCTCCACTGTAGGCCGCATCATCGCTTAACATCAGGCGAGTTAGCGGTGAAACGCAAGCCTATTATTAAAACTCTACCTTTGGAACGCTCACTATACAAATCGGATCATACCATTAGCGGAAACGCTGAGCTTGACCATTGAAATCTCTTCATCACGAATAAAGCTTCAAAGCTATAGTAAAAAATATATTTATTTTACATAGATAGGTATAAGTACTTAGGCTGTGGAGGATAAAGAGGGAAGCCTATGTTCAGCAGTGGACGTCTTCTGGCTGATGATGACTTAGGCTGTGCTCATCAACCACAGCTATCTCTATTGCACGTTTTCATAATTTTCGATTAAAACCGATTGGGCATTATATAATTCATCATCATCATCATTTCAGTCTATCATGTTCCCACTGCTGGGACACAGGTCCCTCTCTCTAGGGATGCGCCCTAAATCCACCATGCTGGCCCAGTGCATATTGGTAAATGTCATATGTATAATTTTGAACTTTTGAGGTTCATAGACATGGTTCCTCACGATGTTTTCCTTCACCGAAAAGCCAGTGGTATGAAAATTCCTACATAAACTCCAAAGTGCTCATTAGTATACGGGCCCGGGGTTTGAACTCACAACCTCCCGCTTTCAAGTCTAGCGGTCTCCCAATTAGGCTACCACGCCTTCAATACTACATTATCAAAATATAATACATTATCACAAGTCATTACAACATTAGCTTTGAAGCCCACAAAACTTCTGACTACAAAACTAGATTTACAAACGTAAAGTTATGTAACAAAAAATATCTGCATAATAAATTGCCCCAATCTCATTCATCTAAAACTTGTATATATTATTTTATTTTTAGCATAATTCATAACTTTGAATCATAACTTACACCTACGCGGTTATAGTTTTGCGTTGTAACCACTGTAAATTTTATTCTGTAGTTTTACTCGTAATAATAATCTATACTCGGTCCAAGCTTTTTATTACTCTGCATTGTAAAAAAACTAGCTGAATAAAAAAACTTTTAATATTTCACTGAAGTATATCGGGTACCTGCTAAAGTCTAGTCGTCGTCAGTCTGTTCAAAAACCTAGCGAAACTGATCAGAATTCGTGGTTTTCATACAGCTTTTTTTGTTCTTGCAGCTGTCAGATCAAATAAATACTTGGACCGAGTTTAAGAGGCTTATTAGTACGCTCTTCTAAATGAAAATCTATATTCTGGAAGTTCGAATTTTGATCATATAGAGAGTTCGTGGTTTTCATTCGGCTTTTTACTATGATATCACAGCCGTCAGAGCAATTACCTAAATGCTTGGACCGAGTTTAGGTGTGCCCTCCGGTTTCACTCGCGTGGACATTTCCTTCAGGACATTTGCTTTGATTCTACATTTATTGTGCGAACTGCTAGTCTGTGGAATGAGCTGCCTGAATGGGTGTTCCCCGATGGTTACAATCTGTGTTTCTTCAAATCACGAGTGAATCGGGTCCTTCTAGGCAAGCGTGCTCCAACGTAGACCACATCATCGCTTAACATCAAGCGTGATGGTGGACAAAGGCAAGCCTATTAATAATTTAAAAAAAAAATACGGGATTAAAAGTAACCTATGTCACTCTCCAAACTAGGCCTGCAACTATCTCAGTATAAAAAAACACGTGTATCCGTTGCTCTAATGCTACGTGAAAGACGAACAAACAAACAAACTTTCGCATTTATAATATTAGTATGATTATAAATAATTGTTGATCTTTAGCTTGACTTATATTTATTGCAAAATATACCTACTCGTATTTCGTCATGTCAACCTTTCACCACACATTCATTTGTAGTAGGTAAGCTATACAATAAAATGGCACTGACCAAGCATTTTGCGATTCTATTAAGAAATACCGTAAACTTATTGGATATGTGTTTTGAAAGCAATATTTAATTTGAAATGTCGAGTGTTTAGATCATTAGATGTCATATTTTTGTGGATAATTGAAAGGTTTATAGAAATAGTCTTTCATAGGAAACATTGGTGTCTTTTGGGTTAGAAAACTTAAGGCGAGCGACTAAATCCTAAGGTCTAAAGTTCCAATCGTATAAAATGATTGGCAAACATCTTGAGGAAAAACAGCTTACAGCTGCACTCAGAGACGTTACTTAAGCTAAGGAATACTTAAAATTGCTCTGTCAACTTCTCGTTGACGGAAATTGTCACACGTGAAAACGAGACAGTATGTTCGACCGTAGTATATGTACGTAGGCCAACTCCCCCTAGTGGGGGCTACATATACTACGTACACATGCACAATATGCACATAGGTACCCCAAATATCATCATCATCATTGACAGCTCATTCAGCCTAAGCATTTTGCGATGCTAACCGTAAACTTATTGGATATGGGTTTTGAAATCAATATTTAATTTGAAATGTCGAGTGTTTATATCATTAGATGTGATATGTTTGTGGATAATTGAAAAGTTTATAAGAGGGTATTGAAAGGTTTGTTCTGGTTTAGTCTTTCTAAATCAGAAACATTGGTGTCTTATGGGTTAGAAGACTCGACTAAATTCTAAGTACTAAAGTTCCAATCGTATAAAATGATTGGCAAACATCTTGAGGAAAAACATCTTAGTGGGGGAAGTTGGCCCACGTACACACACACCCCAAATATCGTCATCATTATTGAAAGCTCATTCAGCCCACTGCGATAAACCTCTTCCCTCCCTCTTTCACCAATGACCAATGATCAATTATATTTGGCTAAGTATCAGGCGATCGTAATTATCCGGAATTCTCTTGGCTCCGCCAAAGAGACTTATAATCGACTATTACGCATATTTCAAGATGTTTAATGTGCCGGTCAAAAGAAACCCAAGCATTTGCACTTGACTCGTATAAATTTACTTTACAACGACCAACTCTTTTTTTCTTCCAGATTGGAAATCCTGAAAGCGGATACCTCACTAAAGAGCAAAGCGAAACGCAACGAATGGACGTGGAAGGCACAAACTGACGTGGTTAAATGGCAAGCGACGCCACTGAGGGCGCCACTGCTGCGCTTGCCGCCCGCGCTGGCGCCCCCTGCGCTGGAATGCTTCACCTGCATCCGCGCGTATTGTGGAGACCTGCAACCCAGCGAGCGGACCGTGCATCAAGACTTGACTGAAGTGAAGTGTGTCTACACCGTGCTGATGGTAAGTACGCTGTTGTTCTCTGAAGCCAGATGACTGAGGGTGTGAACACTGCGTTCCAACTCTTCCAACCAGCTAATCTTGAATGCCAACCCAAAGAAAATCTCATGAATGCAGACTCATTTTGACTAAAAAGAATATCAAGTCGTTCGCTTGATGATGAGCGCGATTCCTCATCATTTCCGCCTATCATGTTCCCACTATTGGGACTCAGGCCTTCACTCAGAGAGAGAGAGAGAGAGAGAGAGAGAGAAAGAGAGAGAGAGGATGGACCCCTCATCCACCATGCTAGCCCTGTGCATGTTGGTGAATGTCATGTTTTTAAACTTTTGAGCTTCTCGGAGATGCCGGTTTCCTCTCGATGTTTTTCTTCGTAACAACGAAGAAAAACACATCGAAACTGCACATGATTTAGTTAAGTACTAAATAAATCATTGGTGTAAAGCCAAGCATCGAACCGGATGCCGTCAGCTTGTAACGCGCACATGACACCATCACTCGCTCGCGATGCCTGCCCATGATCTTTGTAACAATTGTAAGTCTTGAACTTCAAATAGTTGTCCGTAAACGCAGCACTGCACTGCGTTTGTCACCCTGAGATCACAATGGTGGTAAACCTCTGCTATCTTGTAAAATACACACGATAACTTACAACTCCTGCCTACTGTATTTAAATGTACTATGCATCATTTTCGTTTGTCCCCAGCACTGTCACTCGGTACCAGAGCTGCGTGATGAGGTGTACTGCCAGCTGATGAAGCAGACCACTTCCAACCGGTCTCCGGGCGCGGACTCGTGCCAGCGCGCCTGGCGGCTCATGTCCATACTGGCGGCGTACTTCACATGCTCCGATACCCTCAGGTATACTCACAAACTCACAGAAGATTCGCACTGTTTATGTGTCATCCACGTCCACATCATGACGATAACAACAAAATATTAACACATATCTTCTAAGTCTGCGTGTTTCATCTAAATTAAATTAGGTGAATTTATTTTGAACTAATTTTAATTTTGTTTTCGTTGATGGGCTTCTATTTATGATCAGCTTTTTTTGTGGTAATAAAAAAATATTAGTCATAATGCCTATTATGCATCTCCCACTCCGATCTATCAGATCGCGGTTCAGATATCTAGCGTGGAGTTGACCCATTCAACATTATCAGCCGATCATGTTACCACTGCTGGGACATAGGCCTTCTCTCTGAGTAGAACCATTGAACATGCAATTTCTCATCACTGCATAGAAAAATCCTGTTCTAACATTTTTTTTTATTTGGTCCTGATTACCCATTATCTTTACTCGCTTCTATAGAGGCCCAAGGGCCTTACGCCTAGCTATTTAAAACAATCCAGTTTAGGTTCTGAAAAAAAATTGTGCGACCGCAAACCGTATCTGGGCGCGTTAAGGTTCACGTTCGCGTGATTTTCCTAACTCCGCGGTTTTAACGTTAGTTTGAGACCGCGTACCGAGTTGACCGTAAGGCCCCAGGGCTAAATACTTAGTAGCATTTTGCCCTAGGCTTCGTATTAACATTAAAACCATTTGTTTATTCCCATAGGCCGTTCCTAGTGGAGTACTTATCAGCAGCGGCAGCGGACAGACGCCGCCCGTGCCAGGGCACCGCGTCCGTCTGTCTCGCCAATCTGAGAAAAACATTGCGCTGTGGAGGAAGAAAGAATGTACCCAGCGTTGAAGAGGTAAGAAAATATTAACCAGCCGGCTAGCCTCTTAGTTGATTCCTTTAGTTAGAAATCTGACATGGGTAGCGTTAGGTGTTCGTGTATGGGTAGAGCTAAGACTGTGTTTGGGCATTGTTATAGATTTTGTTTTTTCAGGATAACGCTCTGGCGGACTTGAGAACGCGTTGAAAAAACATTTTTTTCGCAAATATTAATTATCAATCACTTTGCCTTCAATAAGAATTGGATTAGACATCTCTAAGCTAGAAAAAGTATCTTTCTAAGTTGTACTCAAATACTCTAATTTGTACAGCAAAACCACATGCAACAGGCATGCGCTTTGTCTGTATCAAAATCAAGGTAGACAGTTATTTTATCGATAACAGCCGCATTTCTCGGCGGGAATAAGCGTTATTCGCCGTTTGTCAGCTCATCAGCTCAGCCGTCGGTTGTGAACGTCGCAGCAGATGCTACAGCCGTAACCAAGGAGTTGGTTTGCTCAGAGATCCATATTTAATGCTGCATTCTGTTGATTTCCAGGTGACAGCAGTATCGGCCGGAAGGTCAGCGCGGCGGCAGCTGTACCGGCTGCCGGGCGGCGCCGAGCGTGTTGTCAACACGCGCTGTGCCACCGTCGTGCAAGATATCGTCAACGAACTCTGCGAACTGGTCAGTACTGTCACGAAAACAACATACTTTATGTCGCTAATGTGTGTTCATTTGTATATGAACGAGCAATAAATGAGTCGAGAGGAAATGATCTAGTGTGTGTGCGTGTGCTTGTGTGTGTGATACCAGTTATTTGAACGTAATATCAGTAGATCCTTATACTTTGACATCACCAAAATCTACCATCGCCATCAATAAGGTTGCCTGAAAACGATCGCTTTTAGCGAAAAGGCCGCCAGCATTTACACTAGTTTAAGTCTTGTTTGTCTTATGTATGTAATTTCTGGTCTAACCATCATGACAAAATGAAACAATTATGCTTGAAAGTCTAGCTAGACCAAAAATAAGTTTATTTAGGACTTTAAATATTGTATTGTTTTTTTTTATAATAGGCTCGTGTTTGACTGCCCCCTCGCCTGATTTTAAGCGATGATGCGGTCTACGATGGAGCTCACTTGCCTATAAGAATGCGATTCACTCGCGATTTGAAGACACCCAGATTGTAACTATCGGAGAACACCCATTCAGGCAGCGCTTTTCACAGACTAGCAGTTCGCATAATAAAAGCGGAATCACAGCGCTTCGTACGAGCTTTCGGAATATCAACGATGAAACGATGTTGCCCTATCGTACCCACCCACTCTGGCAGTCCGATAGAAAAATGATCCTATCAGTCTCATGGCTAATTATGGTTACGCAAAAACAAAAGCATCATCCTTCAACCATCAACGTCAATATACCTCGTTTCAGATCGGAGTATCGACGGAAGCGGAGCGCGCGGAGTTCTCCCTGTACTGCATAGTGGCAGGCGACGCACTCACCATGCCGCTCGCTAGCGACGAGTACGTGCTGGACGTGACGACGGAGCTGCAGCGAGCTCACCACCCCTTCTACCTCATCTTCTGCCGCTCCGTGTGGCACCACCCTCTGAGTAACGACGCTCCGCCCTTGTATACTGAAGTGCTCTTTAACCAGGTAACAACTATCTCTCTCTAAGGGGCCGTCCATTAATTACGTGATGTTGTTTTTTTGAACATGGTTTTAGTGAACGACCGTGATAGTTTAAAACAGTGTTTTGGGTCACTACTCAGAAATATTTTTGTCATGTCCATTGCATAGATGCAAATAGTAATGTAGTTATTTATGGTTTGTTGGTGCAATTATTTGCCAACGTACAAGTTACATACAACATACAAGTTACATACAACGGTATTATGTTTAATAAATCTTGATTGATCTTGGTATTTTCTGCGCGGTTTGAATCCAAGAAACAAAAGGCAGAAGCCGCTTGTCGGTCGACCATATCATCAGTTCCGAGTTTTCTTTAAACATAAAGCACCCACTTTTATGTGTGATTCTCAGGTGGCTCCTGACTACCTAGAAGGCCTGCTACTAGTCCTGCCATCCGGCGCAGCCCCCGCATCACCCGTCGTCCGTGAGGCGGCCCTAGTCGCAGCCCTGTTACACAGAGCCGCTGGCCTCGCTGAGGGCCCGGCAGCAAGAGACTTGAAATACCTCCTACCGAAACCACTACTGGGGTTGAGGGAACCCAGACCGGCGAAATGGGCTTCCTGGGTGACGACGGAATGGGCTCACGCTAGAACGCTTAGTCCTGCTGCTGCGAAGGCTAAAGTTCTCCAGGTATGACGCACATTTATTTTAAATCCCACTTCTGATATTTAGAGAAAACTTACATAATTGGTAATTTTGTTCGAATCCCACTTCTGTAATTTCAGGTGGGAGTTATATTATCTCACTCAAGTGTTGTCTATGTCCCCAGGTGGAAGTTATAGTGTCTCACTCAAGTGTTGTCTATGTTCCCAAGTGGGAGATATAGTATCTCACTGAAGTGTTGTCTATGTCCCCAGGTGGAAGTTATAGTATCTTACTGAAGTGATGTCTATGTTCCCAAGTAGGAGGTATAGTATCTCACTCAAGTGTTGTCTATGTCCCCAGATGGAAGTTGTTGTCTATGTTCCCAAGTGGGAGTTAAAGTATCTCACTCAACTGTTGTCTATGTCCCAAAGTGGGAGTTATAGTATCTCACTGAAGTGTTGTCTATGTCCCCAGGTGGAAGTTATAGTATCTCACTCAAGTGTTGTATATGTCCCCAGGTGGGAGTTATAGTATCTCACTGAGTTGTTGTCTATGTCCCCAGGTGACAGTTATAGTATCTCACTGAAGTGTTGTCTATGTCCCCAGGTGGAAGTTATAGTATCTCACTGAAGTGTTGTCTATGTCCCCAGGTGACAATAATAGTATCTCACTGAAGTGTTGTCTATGTCCCCATGTGACAGTTATAGTATCTCACTCAAGTGTTGTCTATGTCCCCAGGTGACAGTTATAGTATCTCACTCAAGTGTTGTCTATGTCCCCAGGTGGGAGTTATAGTATCTCACTCAAGTGTTGTCTATGTCCCCAGGTGGGAGTTATAGTATCTCACTGAGTTGTTGTCTATGTCCCCAGGTGCTGTCCCGCTGGCCGCTGTTCGGGTCGTCGTTCTTCGCAGTGCGGCGCGTGTCGGGGTCGGGCGAGTGGCGCGAGCACGTGCTGGCGCTGAACCGGCGCGGCGTGCACTTGCTGCACCCGGCGACGCACGAGACCGACACGCACTGGCCCTACGGAGACCTCATCTCTACCAGGAAGGTTCGTACTATACACAAGTGTTCATTCCTGTTCCTTTTCTATATATTTTAGTACTGTAAATTTAGTATACATACTTTGTGTCCTACCTTATTCTATTTCCTATGTCCTATTTGTTAATATTTATTGGAAAAAAAAATGTGTTATATATAAGTGTAAACTCAAGGGTTCGTCTGAAAACCGGCGCTGATAGTTCTTGACTATCAGCATGAATGCCGAGACGGACCCATTCGACACTGATTGTATCCTTTAATATAAGTTTTTGTAAAGGCGTCGAATAAAATTTATTTTCTTTCTTTCTAAGTACAAGTACAGAAGTTTAGTATATACTCTCTTTTGATTTTTTTTTATTGTATGTTCCCATACATCTTTATGCAAAACGCTAACACCAAAATTACAATACAAGACGCATCAATGCAAAAAAAAAAACAATAAAAAAAATAAAAAAAATATTTAATAAAAATACAATTTATAATTAATTATAATTATGATTTTTTTTATTCCTTAAATCTCGAACCTAACATTCTTAATTATTATTATATCAGTATCTGTGTTTCTGCTAATAAATAATAATAAATAATTAATACATAAGCATTATAGACTAATACCTTCAAATACAATACTTTCTTCAGCTGTTATTTTTAGTTATTATTCTTTCATTACAGTTGCCTGGAAGAGATCGCTTTTAGCGATAAGGCCGCTAATTGTTACACTAGTTTTTAAGAGTTTTTTGCCTCTGTATCAAATTTTATGGTGTAAACAATCAATCAATCAATCAATCAATCATTGTCAGCCCTCGGGTGTCATTTTGTCTGTTTTCGACACAGATCTACTACCTAGTTTTCGATCTTCTTCAAAAGTAATTTTTAGACTAGGATTTATCATATAATACAAAAAGGCTCGTTTTCTTACTATGGGCCATAATAAACAATGAACGGTACGGGCCGCTTGCATGCATAGCCATACTTCAAAACTTTGTAAATCTACCGTCTAATTTTGACTTTTTAATGTAATGTTAACGCAGATTTTATAGTTTTGTTAGTTAATTTATTGATTGTATATCTTTGTAAACTACGCTCAATGGCGCTATAATACTTACCTATATATACTGTGTTTTCTCAATAAGTGATTTTGTAAATTCTTTTGAGGAAATACAAATCTTAAACCGTAAACCGAGATTTTCCGATTCTTCGCCTATCAGAGTCTCTAAACTAAAAATTTCATTTATCATCCCTCAGGTCCGATCGGAAGACGGCACGCTGTTCCTGGACGTGAAATGCGGCTCGCTGCTGCAGCAGCGCGTGACGCGGCTCCAGGCGGAGCAAGCGCACGAAGTAGCACGCCTAGTGAGACAATACGTCGCGTTACAGCGGGACCAGAGACATGAACCAGGTGAGACGAGCAAAACTCTACTCTATTACTAAGTAGAGTAGAGGCGAAATCAGTTACTCCGCAACTTTAAGCGGAGCAAGCGCATGAAGTGACAAGCTTGGTGCGGCAGTACATCACAGTGTCTCATCCCTAGTTATAAATAATCCATGGTAAATCTCAAGAAAAACAAGGTGAAGAGATAAAAAAATTTAAAAAAAGAGAACTCGTTTAATTAACAAGACACCCACAGAACCCTCAATAAAAATAAATCATAATAACTTACTAAGTTTAAACAGTACCTAACAATGTTATTAAAACACTAGCGGTCCGCCCCGGCTTCGCACGGGTATAGATTATAGCCTATGTCACCCGGGGATAGTGTAGCTTCCCAACAGTGAAAGAATTTTTCAAATCGGTTCAGTAGTTTTTGAGCCAATTCGTTACAAACATACTTACATACAAATCTTTCCTATTTATAATATTAGTATAGATGTAACAACGCTTAACATCAGGAGAGATGGCGGTCAAACGCGTATCTATATTTATAAAATAAATCCCTATTTACATTGGTCACGCCATAACTTGAGTAACAAGTCGTACCGATTTCACTCATCTTTTTTTAGGTTTTCTTATACTCTGAAGAGAGTTCTTAAGGAAAACAAAATTTAAAAAATTGCACAGAAAGTATCAGAAACCCTCGACGATTTTGACTCGCGGGTGAAACCGCGGAGCGCTGCTAGCTATTAATTATATTTTTGTTTGTTTCAGCATTCAATCCCTGAGAAGATTGTGAACAATGTTCTGAACAGACTGGATATATTACGTGCAGTGTAGATATTATAACGATTAGAATAATACTATATACTTATACCTCAAAACACAATTCCGTCCTTACAAGATCTGAAATTTACATATTTACTCGATTAAAATGACAATAGGACTTGGGCACAAACTAGAAGAGACATATTTCTATTATCATTTTAGTCATTTACTATAACTTAGTATAGGGAGGTAAAACTCGATGTATCATTCCATAAGAGTAATGTCACTTAAACTTTACCAAAACGTGTATTTTTACTTACAAAATGTTCATCGAGATACAATACCTATAGTCACAATATCTAAGTGGAAATAGTCAAAACTCGTCCGAGCGTCGTTGTACATACGTAGACATCAATTATATAGTTCGCAATGCCACATTTACTCCAATTTAGATGTTATGTTGCTTGCATAGTGTTCAACGTCGCTTGTCCGCTGTCATCGTAGCTCTTGCATTGCGCGGCGTTGTAGTTGGATCGCGGTTGTCTTACGAC
Source organism: Agriopis aurantiaria (assembly GCA_914767915.1). Classification (NCBI taxonomy): domain Eukaryota; kingdom Metazoa; phylum Arthropoda; class Insecta; order Lepidoptera; family Geometridae; genus Agriopis; species Agriopis aurantiaria. The sequence goes on from OU611994.1 coordinate 14,522,013, forward strand.
TAACCAAAAAGTCTGCGTAGCGTGCGCCGAGTTTTGGTTCGGAATTTTTTTGCACTTTTGTGACTCTATATGTATTGTATCTCAGTGTTAGTACTCTATGAAATGTAATGCAATTTAATATAGTAAATATTCGATAATAGCACCACATTTACCAAGATTTACAATTGTATTTTTTATTATTATGGATAAGTGATTACTGAGAAATATAATTTGCTGAGATAGTGTAACGTAGTACACGAGCAATTGTTTTATTATGGAATTCGTATTATGTTTTATATAGTATTGCAATTTCCATATTTTTATATGAGATATGTATTTGAATTCGCTATATTATGTACCCAGCCTTATCTCACCATCGGAGGGTATCAGAATTCTTAGAGGTGCTATTTTAAATTAGTATTTGTACTTATTCTTGTTTATTTTATGAAATGAATAGATTTTAATGGAAATCCAAAGACCTGATGGTCGGAGTCATATTATTGTACTTTAAATGAGATAATCTGATTGTTGTATTATAATTATATCGAAAAATATTCCATGTAGATATCAATAAAAATATACATATTTTAATACAAGTCTTATGATTTAGAACTTCCCTGTTTTTGTTTCTCACTAAGGCGGTGCGCAAACGTAGACACTTTTTGTTGCCGACACGGCACACCAAGTACCAATCAAGTGGAAGCAACTGGACACAGTCTGCGCAGGGAGTGGCTGATTTCATACCGATTATATAATAATTCATAATTCATTTAATCCCATATCCAGTTATTTAAATTAACAATCATAGAATAATTAAATAAACCAACGAACAGTTTACTAGCAGCAATAATAGTTGTGCCAATGGGCTCCAAACTAGGCAAAGTCTGTATCTTGGGCGCCCTATATAGAAATCTAATATTCATTGATAGCTTGTGTCCGACACAAAACACAAAAGTGTCTCCGTTTGCGCCCTGCCTTAGCTGCAACAGCAGTACGATAAATACAATTCGAAGGTAAGTTCGTATCTCAGATCAGACATATAAGGGAGATATGGTAAGTTGGCGTGGCGGGTGCGAACGCATCCAGCATAAATCAGGCTTGATGCCTTTAATCTAACTCGCCCGACGACGTTGTCGCCCTTTTTTGCATGTAGACTATTAAGTTGATTGGCGTCGCTACAAGATTCTTAGTGTGCGTGAGCCGTACTTACATAAGGTTTTGTAACCTCAGGTTCAGTTTAACCTTGAGATTAAAACAAGAGTCAATTTAAGATAAAACTAAAAAAGTTATACACAAACTTTATTTTTAACCGACTCCAAAAAAGGAAGGGGGGTTCTCAATTCAGTAGTATTTATTTTAATTATTCATGTTTGTTATCTCAGAACTCCTTAATTTATATACCGGCTTGGAAAATAAATTTTATATTTATAAGGATATTATTTCAAATTGATCCCTTCGAAATTTCATCAAAATCGGTTCAGTAGTTTGGTTTTTAAATTAAAATAACTGGAAATAATATGGCATCCAAATAAACGAAATTAGATATCTACTAATTTTGAAGTTTAAATCGATAATTATTTTTACTTTTAATTGTCACCAGTGTGACGAACAAAGATAATTTGTACCTTTTTTCTGCATCACACGTGTCGTTGTGTTCCCGTTGATGCCCAGTGCCAACCCAGCTGTGTAGCGTCGCCGCTGTACCAGAGAACCGAGCAGTGCAGTGCCAGCCATCGTGTGTTGGCAAAGCAAGGTTAGTGCTTGTTGGCCACGCAGCGTGAAATCCAGTCGTCCTACACCAGCCTCCTCGGTAGAGTGCAGCCTTCATGAGCGAGCAGGAGGCTGGTGAAGGACGACTGACACGGCGCATCACTAATTTTAAAATAGCAATCGAATATATAAAAAATTGGAACATGGTCTTTGCACAATAAACGCTTTGCTTTTCACTCTCTTCTGCACCCGCCGTTCGCTAACAGTACTCATCTCTTTTTGGTCGCTTACCATCTTTTCGTGTGACAGCATTTTTACGCAATTTTATATACCTACCGCCCGCATCAGCGTCACCATTTTTTTCACGTCAGTTTTCATAATAAAGAGACAAAAAAAAAATATTAATAAAGAAAAAAAAAAAATATGAATGAATTGTAGTTTTCAACAGGTACTTGACGAATAGACGTGTATCTTATACCAGTGACAACCCTGCAGTGGCCCAGCTGACGGCGTCGATGTGCGAAGGCCTCGCGCCGCTTCCCACGTCTACAAACTGTCCTTTGTGACCGCAGACGATCGAGGCAACGTCCACACAATGCATGCTAAATGGACAACGTTTCAGAAAATTGGGGAAAACCACTTGGATGGGAGTTTCGCAATAGGCATCCTTTTTTGGAGACGAACGGTTGCGTATAGCATCATTCTCAGAGTAGAACATCATAGGAAGGAGCAGCTAGGATATTCTTGAGGGGAGTTTTTATTTTCACACTTTATAAGTTTTTTTTACATTGTCGTTGCTATACCTATGCGTCGCCCTTTCCCGTATCTAATCGCTAGAAAATTCCCTCAATTCTCCAATATAAAGCTACACCAACCCTGCTTGGACATAGCAGGCTACATTTTGTCTACAACGCGGTCAAAGTATAAAATTTGACATTCTTATATAACTACTTATTAGCCTTAAATGAAGATCTAACTAAAATTGGTGTATGTAGACAATCAAATTGGAAATTCCTACGGAAAGTAGGATTGAAAGGAGGGGTAAGATGTATAAGAACAAGATGTATAATATTTCTCGCCAAACTAAATCCCAATTTTAATTGTTGCAATGGTACCTACTAATGGCACAGAAGATACAATTAAAATACATCAGCACTAGCTGATGTATTTTAATTTTAACTTGTAATGCCGCTCCCACATCACCTTGTCGAAACTTCGGCTTGGTACTTGTTTTACTAAAATTATCGGGATAAAGCTAGGGGCTGCTTCGTGTCCTAACTCCTTTGATATGTGTAAACTCCGTCGTCGCAACGCGATATCTCGCATTCCAAAAAATCCTTTCTAAACCTGTGTAAGCAACATGTTAAGCTTAACATATTCGAATGAGATAGTTAATTAAATATGTATAGTGTAAGAGAGAGAAAGAAATAAATAGAATTTAGAAGGGCGCCATTCGTTTCCCTACACCTTCTTACAACGCCGATTGACGAAGCTCTAGACGTAGATGTGGAAGTGGCATAAGATCTTTAGATACAGCGGCTATTTTCCGGCAATTCTGTAATTAGTGTTGACTTGACACGTCCCCCCGAGGTCGCTACGGTAGTTAAGCGTGAGAACGAGTCACACTATGAAAACATATCATAATAATTAATTAACATTTTATGAGAACTTCTGACTCACTGAGCTTTAGCACGCCAGGTAGTTAAATAGACTTGGTTCGAGATCAATAGTAACTGAAATAATAAAATTAACTGTATACCTAGGATATAAAGGAATAATGGTTGTATATGACGGGGGTTAGGTATATTGTCATTGGACGCCATATATTTGTAGATCTGTAGGTAATGTTGTATGTGCAAATAACTACCTACTAGGTACTACGTATTTATGTTGACGCAGCGACCCAAAATGTGCCTTGGCCTCCGATACTAAAAGACGCCATTTTTCTCCATCTTGCGCAAGTTCACGCCAGTCATGGACGTCCAGTTTCTGTAGATCTTTTCCCTCTTCATCTTTCCATCTATACTTGGGACGGCCGACGGGCCTTGGGCCCTCAGGCAGTCCCAAATAAAAAAAAAATAAATAAATAAATATTCGGGACATTTTTGCACACACGGTCATCTGACCCCAAACTAAGCAAAGCTTGTGATATGGCTGCCAGAGACTGATATACATACATATATAGTTTTAAATACATACTTAAATAGATATTAACACCCAGATATAGAACAAACACAAATGTTCATCGCATAAATGTTTGTCCTAGATGGGAATCGAACCCACGCCCCCAAGCTCAGAAGGTAGGTTCACTACAAACTGGACCAACGGGCTATCCAAAATAATAAATCCAAATAAGCCCTTTTTACGGCGCGATCCTCTCCCATTCTCTCGAGATGTCCGAGTCAGCGGAGTCTGTAGGTGTGGGATTTCATTTCACCAATGATGTTGGGCTCCGTACCAGCTCTTCGATCTCTTGGTTTTATCGGATCCTCCAACTACCGTCTTCCTGCTTAACCGGAACTAGATATGTTTTTTTGCAAATAAACTACAGTTGAAGTAACCATTTGACATCCTCTTTAGGATTTCCTAAAGAAACCCACTGCCTACACTTATACTCGGTCCACGAAAATAAGTTCTGACAGTTGCAGTTACATTACAAGATGTTGAATGAAAGCATTAATTCACTGTAGTCGGCTACCGGTAAAAAAACCCTAGCAAACGTGATATTATTTACTGTTTTCATTCTACTTTTTACAATCTACCTACTGCAGGCAAGCTAAAAAACTTGGTCCGAGTATAGATAGTAAGAAAGAAAGAAAGAAAAAAAAACGTCTAAAAGGTTTTTTTTTTAAAGTTTCCAACACTTTAACATCTTTATTGTCGTTCTTGACATCCGCTAACTCGGCCAGCTAACACTGCCCTCATAGTAAAGGCAATCAATGAAGCATGGTCGGCTGTAAGGTCTACCCTATTATCACGGTGTTCAATGACGGCGTTGTTTTAGATACTAACAAACATTGCGAAATTACTATTCAATGAACCAAGGGTATAGTAACATTGAATTAGCACACCGTAACTTATAACTTAGATAATTTATGTAGGAAAGGTCAAAACCAGGTAGAATGAGAATCTTTTCCGCTATCGTCAAGGTAGGTGGTAGAATTTTCAACCGACGTTGTCAATCAGACTGTATCTTTGTGTGCCTGTGTGTGTAACCCGGCTAGGCACCCCGTAGTCTTTGCTTCAGAGGGCCGCCTATGGGTGGGCCCTGATGCTTCAGATCCACAGAAAAGCAAAGTAAATAGAACGAAAATCTGTTACCAGGCATTATGGGTGAACCTTGATTGAACATTCTTAATTAGATCAACACGTCGAACTCCGCATCACAGTTGCTAACTGATTGCGAATGACGTTTCGTTTATATGGGTGCAACTGGCTACAACAAATTTCTTACAAAAATGCCTTGACAGTCGTTCTAATGTAAACAAAGGATATATATAAACGTGGCGTGTCTGGTGCGAAAGCATGTTGTCTAACATCAGGCTTGATGCCTTAATTCAACCTGCAGTCGCCTGCTAGGTGAGTTCGGCTAAACTTGCCTTGTCCCTTATTTTGCATGTAGGCTATTTATCAGATAGTCTGGCTAATGAAAGGAGAGACTGAAAACGCGCGCCAACTTTTTAATAAACCGCATTGCAACCCCAAAATTAATATGAAATGCAAACATTACTGTGTTCTGGCTGTGTTACAATAAAAATTAATTATTTACAAGTATCAAGTGACATTATTCCAGGCATTTCATAATTTTTTTGGGGTTACAATGTTGATATTTTTAAATTGGCCGCGCTTTTTCAGTCTCTACTTTCATTAGCTCATGTGTCGCTGCAAGTTTCTAGCGAGAAAAAATAATCGTTAAGCAGTTTAGATTTAAAAAAACCTTTGTAAACCAAACAATTGATAACCTCCTCTTTTTTGAGGGTGAAACACGGCGACATTTAAACACGAACGATAATTGTACCTACTAACTTGTACAAAGCTTATCCCACTCGTTTGTCTGATTTGATGGATGCTGCAACTCTTCACCCCCAGGTAGAGACGGCTTTGCTTCAGTAATATTTTTCTAATAACCATAAGACCTTCTCAACAGTAATTACAGAAGACGTGGAATAGGGTAATTAATATTTGAACACGGATGTGTTACCTATTAATTTGTTGTCGAGTCATGAAACTTGGAAAACACAATTGCAACTTTTTGTGAACGTGTGATACATGAATGAAATGAGGAATCTACGGTCATCTACGTTAAACAAATGGATTTTTAGGAAAACATTTCCAAAGCACCTTTAAGTTGTGGAATGGCTTACCACCTTCGGTTTTTCCTCCAAAATATAACCTCAATTGCTTCAAGCGAAGAGTGAATAGAGTCCTCAAAGGTAGGCAACGCACCGCCAATGCCCCGGGTATTGTAGGTGTCCCTAGGCGACGGTGACTACTTACCATCAGGTGGCCCGTCTCTTGTATGTCTATATACAATTATATTTAAAAAAAGCAAATTTATCAAATAATAAATCACATACCTATATTGAATGTTTTTAATCGGATCAAAATAACTGTACGTATTTGGATGAATTTTGTCGTAAAAATAAGACCATTCGAACATCAGGACATTTTCTTACAAACATAACTACTAGTTTAAAAGTAATTAAACTTTTTATGGTAGTCCGATTTTGGAAATTTTACAGGTACATTTATGAGCATTAATTCCACGACAGGAAAGAACAGAGTCGGCAGATTAAAAAAAATTATGTGAAAATTCTAATATTCAACCTTTGATTATGTATGTTATTCAATGTATGCGAAAAACTGTAAACAATGTCTAGTACGTAAAAAATAAATATTTACAAAAAACGGTTTTCCGTGATTAAGTTCATCGGATTGCGTAGATTCCACTCAGATTTAAAACAAATAAACAAAATAAAAACTACGTGATGGAATTTATCTACGTAGTTAAGATAATTAACACAAGCTAAATAATACATCTACTGGCCATTACGTACTTAGGCCCAAGAGCAGTGTTTATCGTTCACAAGGATACTCCGACTATGTGTCACACGATCATTATTTCAAAATTAACTTTAATCTCCCACTTAATGCTGGAGCAACGAACTTCCTATATTTAAAAATATTCCGTGAAGTATTTACGTACTTATTTACCTAGCCCGTTAATTCTTTTGTTTCCAAACAATTTTTATGTGAGAAAAAGGCAAAAAACTTGGCATCTAATTGAATTTGAGGATTCATTAAAAACCAGACATGGGAGTTAAATTCGTTTAATAACATATTTATATGCAAAAAATACATTAGTACCTATACTTAGCTTATTTAGATGGCTTATTCACAGACACTCGCACACTAGGTGGATTCGTTCGTCATTGTTCGTTGATAATTAAATGAGATTTGGTTCTGTTCACGTTTTTCACACAATTTTCTATCTTCAGTTCTAAGTAGGGCTGTGCCGTGGTGTTCGTAGTTCCCGCGCTTTGTCGGGCCACCGTCCAGCGGTGTATTGCACAAAGCCTGGGTCAGTAGGAGTCCCAGACGCCCTGCCTTCCGTGTCCGTATTCTCCTTCTCCTCAATAGGTTCCATTGGGAACAGGGCCGGAGTATCAGCCCTTCTCGACCTATTCGGCCCTCGTAAATAATCCTCTAGCTGTTGCAAAGTCGGCGATGGGACAGTCTTCGCTTTTGAAGGAGACTTCTTCTGCTCGTAACTTGGCGGTTCTTCATCGTACAAATTCTTCAAGCGTCCAGTCTTAACCTTGGAGAAGACAGGCGTTTGGAGCTCAGGTAAATAGTTCTCTTTAACAGGCAGTCTTCCAGCGAAGTTGTCTAGAAACTCTTTGAAGTATCTGTCGTGAAACTTGGCTAGTTCTCGTTCGTAGTGCAACCGATCTGGCTCCGAGAGGGGGTCGGAGAGACGCACGTAATTTCCACCTTCAATACCATTTCTTAAAGACCCAAACTTGCTCTTTTCTAATCCATCTTCAATGTCTAGTTTCGTTTCGCCGTCTACCGCATCTATTGAAGTTTCTAGCAACCTCAATGCTTTTTTAGCTTCTATATCTTTGTTCTTTTCCAAGTCCAAATCGTTCGGTCTGACTTTTTTAAGTCCATTTTGGTGACCGTTTAAGATGATTCCATTGGTGTGCCCGTTGCTATGCGTGTCTGTGGTAGGTGGAGAAGCGATGGAGACTTTCTTCTCAACTTTAGGAGAGGAGATAGGGTCTGTTTGAGACTGCGAGGCGGAGGTGTAGATCCTGGGGCCCATGAGGTCTATCAGGAATAATGCAGCCACGATGAGAGTCAGGCTGCCGAGGACCGAGGCGTTCACCACCAAGTTGCGAGGAACAGAGTCTAGAGATGCCAGCTCGAGACCGCCTGTTGGAACAACAAATATAAATTTGTTTAAGACATTAATTAAATTAGTATGGCTCACATACAAATTTTTCGCGCACACTGAAACTTGCAGCGACGCCAATGAATTAACTGATAGTCATCTTTATCAATCTATCAAGTTCCCACTGCTGGGACGTAGACCTTCTCACAGAGAGAGGATGGGCCCTAATCCACCCTGGTCCAGCAAAAAAGGGCGCCAAGGCCGTCTGCTGGGTGAGTTCGACAAAATGCATCAAGCCTGCATCAAACATCATACAATTATAGTAATGTCTATCTGTTAACTATTTTATTATAATATTAATAACATCATATCTAAACTTGTGAAATTGTTACGACAGTTAATTTAATTAATACTTTTTTATATAAATAATATTTACGGTATTTTTATACCATCTCTCTAGATTTGTACGCCTATAAACTAGGCAAAACATGATACAAAGTGGCAAATATTTAAACCACATATTGTGCATGCGTTTTAAATGTGTGTATGATTTACTCGTGTTTTGTGCAAATAAATAATATTTATCTTTATCTTATCTTTATCCTGATTTAGGCCCGATGCGTTCGCACCCACCACGCCACCTTATATCTCCCTTGATTATCTACTGAAGTTGAAAACCATATACTTTTTTTAAACACTGTACTTACTCACACTCGAACTCCCAAAAATATGCTTGTTACTCAGTTTATGGCAAACTATAAAGCTAATACCGCAAATATATTGCCCTAAAACCTGTCCAATACCGTGCTTAAATGTAATAGGCAGTTACTGAGAGCCCGCACGCGTGTTTTTACATGGTTACGTCAAAGAGGTGTGTAGAAAGGGAGTGCCTTTGGCTTCCGAACCTTTCGGCCTAGTTGCCTGGCTTTCCAATATTTTTTTATGGAATATTCTAATTTATGTACTGACAAGAGCTAGACGCAAGTCTGATAGTAAGACTCACGACAAAGACAAAGTCTAATGTTGCTCTAGTTGCCTGGTTTTCCAAGAATTTTTTAGGAGTTTTCTAATTTATGTACTGACAAGAGAAATTATATCCCATACAAATAAATATGTTTGGCATTACTTCTTTACAAGGTCACGTCAACTTTAAATCAACATGGCTTTCAAATTCAGAAACGTAATCGAGTGCGCCAAAATAGGACCTTAAGGACTTTTTTAAGCAAAAGAGTGAGGAGACGAGAAATTCGCTAGCCTGATGGTAAGCGTCACGCTTGTCCAGAACAGTTTAGACACTAAGGATTTAGAACTTCCATGCGCGCGCGCGGCAAAGCACGTCACTCTGAGATATTAGATACAACTTACCCAAAATAAGGAAGAAAAGCATCCCGAAGCCGAGGAAGCACCCCTCTATGATCCGGCGCCCGCGCGGGATCTCCTGGAATACTCGGCCCACGATCAGCACGAACGTTATTATCACGTAACCTGCGTACAAACCACGTTTATTAATATCAAAACTCTTTTTAATAAACGGGCAAGTGCCTTCATTAAGCAGTCTCCTGCGCCCAAAATCTAACATAACATGTTTCATATGTGTCATGTTACATGTTTAGCTAACATTGGGTAGCATTTACTTACTCGCACCACGCGCGTGAGCGAGATGGCACGCGATCACAATTACAAACCGTGGGGCTAGTGTGAGTTTTTCTAGTTGCGTTAACGTACACGACCGCGTTAGCGTAAACCACGATTTGTATGAAATAAGAGCAGTTTCATCTACTTGGCGCCAGATGGCGTTGTTATTTTTTCTTATAAATCGTGGTTTACGCTAACGCGGTCGTGTACGTTAACGCAACTAGAAAAACTCACACTAGGCCCATCGAATCACAAATGGACATCTATAATAAGCCCGATTATAAATGCGAAAAGTTTATTCGTTTGTTTGTTCCTCTTTCACGCAGCAACAGAGCAACGGATCGACCTGATTTGCATGGGTATAGTTCAAGGGCTGGATAGTGACATAAGCTACTTTTCATCATCTTCATCACCATTTTTCATCACTACGCGTGTGAAACCGCGGGGCGTAGCTAGTCTATAATAAGCCCGATGTTAGCTAAACATGTTTTGTTAGATATTGAGCGCAGGGGACCCCGGCTTTAACTAAACAACCAACCTAACTAATACTAAGGGCGCTTGCAGACGATGCGTAGTACAAGTGAGAGTACAAGTTGTAAGTAGTTACTACGCATCGTCTGCAACGTTTTGGTTAGTGGAAGTGGCAGTGCACGTGCTAAAGGGAGCTTGCTGACGATGCGTAGTACAAGTAGCAAGTATAAATTGTAAGTAGGTAGCTACTACGCATCGTCTGCAACGTTTTGCTTATTGCAAGTGGCAGTGGAAGTACTACTATCACTTGCACTAAGCAAAACGTTGCAGACGATTCGTAGTAGCTACTTACAACTTCTACTTGTCACTTGTACTACGCATCGTCTGCAGGTGCCTTAAATCCTACTACCTACTACTTAGCATAGACTATGCTATCCAACTGCAATTGTTTACTATGCTGCATAGTAAACAATTGCAGTTGGATTACCCATAGACCGTTGAAGGTCTCTTTTTGCCTACACGTTTATTTCTTATTAGATGAGGCCCATGGTTACACTGGCGATGACATTCACTCAAAAACTAAATTTCTTCAGGGGTAAAAGTATCCAATGTCAATCTCCGACTGCGACACCGAAAAGTGATCAGAACTGGTTTTCACTTAACTTAATTCGTAAAGTCAAATGTCATCATCACCAGCCAGATGACGTCCACGGCTGAACATAGGCCTCCCCCTTAGAACTCCACACTGAACGACAGCCTGCCTTCTACACCCACTGGATGCCAGCGACTCTCACGGTTTCGTCGGTCCATTTAGTGGGAGGCCTACCTTCGCTGCGTCTTCCGGTTCGTGGTCTCACTCAAGAGTCTTTCTACCCCCATCGGTTATCGGTTCTTCGAGCGATGTGGCCTGCCCATTGCCACTTCAACTAACAAATTTTAATAGCTATGTCGGTGACTGGTTGTTTGGCGATTATGCGGCCAAATATAGATAAATAGAGACCTTGTAGTACTTTTGTCGTATGATAGAGACAAAACGTTTCTTTCACCTGATAGTAAAAATGTTATGCAAGAACACAAATTACCCATGTGGTGTGTAGGTACTGTGGAGTGTTAAGTAACATAATAGACAAATTAGACAAGGTATGAAAGTAGGTACTATCAGCGACATTTCTAGTGGTCGTCTGAGGGCCATAGGTTAATTGTACGCACCGGCCAAATTAGAACAGACTTTATGCTACTGTGTACCAAATCTGCACATAAATGCAACATGCAATAAAAAATTGCAGCACAAACGGCGCAAATATGATAGCAACGCCCCATTGAAGACCGGAACTAACCTGATTTTCAAAAATCTTTTAGAGCGCCTCGTGGCCAAAATACTGGCGTTTTACTGTCTCAACATATAAGTGTTGCAAGCATTCGGCGTGGTTCCGCCAGCCTGCCATTGCAGCATTGCCAGCAAGGCAATGGGCTTGAGCATTTGTCTTTAAACCTTAAACGGTATATCGGCAATCTTAACTGTTTTTGTATAATAGGGTAAGTAGTTTAGATACTTAGTAATTTGTTAGTTCGTATTTTGTTTAGTCAATAACAGCACTTCGCAAAAATCGATTTAAAAGATTTGTTGTAAGTTTTTGAAGAGTCGAACTCTCAGTTTCGTTTTTATCATACATACCCCCATAGACAGCGTCAGCGAAGGCTCCTCCAACAGAGTCCCAGGTGACAGAAGTGAGCAGCGACCACTCGCGCGACAGTTTCTGTAGCAGCAGCGCCAGTCGCGCCTCGTCATCTTGCGATACGCGCTTGACCACCAAACACGCCACGCACACCAACTGTTTTATTTAGGAGAATTATTAGGAAATCTGTAGTATTGATAACTTCAAGTGCATAGTAAGAGAATGAATCACGGACATCTCTATGTTTAAGGTTTATCTGTTTGTAGATATCGGATTTTCGTTTTATCTGTTTCAGGTATACTCTAGTTCACAGCTACTGAAATGTTTTTTTTTTCGAACTTAGAAAGTATGATTGTGTTTGTTTGTGTTTGTAATTTTCACACAATTTTGATCCATCAAAACTTTAATAGTAGGTATACCTACTATGAACTAGATTATGTTTAAGTTACTCATCCTACTATTTTATTTCTCGTTAACGGAATGACCTTAATTGTGATACTAATATAACGAATTAAATAAACAATTATAAATTGATAATGTTTAAAAGCCCCCGATAAAAAACTGATAATCATCAAACAGCTGAACAGATTTTCTTGAATCATAGCTAAGAAAACTGTTGACCAAGTCGCCTTTAAAAATAACAACTCAAAATCGGTCCAGCCGTTGGGAGCTAGGATGCCACAGACAGACACACAGATACACAGTACGTTAAACTTAAAACACCCCTCTTTTGCGTCGGGAGTTAAACAGGTAACTTTTCAATATTTGGCGGATAAAAGTTGTGTAGCAATTAAACGCTGTAGAAGATAGCTTTACCGACCTCCTTGTTTCCTGAGAACTACAATGTAGCAACTTCAAGGCTAATAGATTTCTTCTATTAAGATTATTATTATTATTCTTCTATTAGTGTTCCATCCTCGGCCACACCGTCGCTACCATCAGGCGAAATGGTGGGCAAACGTAGATCTATTCTAACTATTTAACAAAAATATAGATTCGATAGAACTTTGGATGCTATTTCTTAATTTTCTCAATCTCAGACGACTTATCTTGCCTGTAATATAAACTAATAAATAAAATAATAAGCAAACCCAGATGGTTATAATAAACAATGAATAAAAAATTAGTACCCGACTGTTAGAAATAAGCTCCAGGCAAAACCATTAAAATGCAAAAATATTACAAACCTTAGCCGCGCCTCTTCTTCCATCCAAGCAAGCACAAAAAGCCAGTCCTCAGACCTTGTCCGTCCGGGAAACATCGCCATTGTCCCCAGAGTAGTTTTTACAATGGCGGTCCTTCACAGATCCACCACCTACCGCCGATTGTGGCGTCACAAGCGTGGGAGTGACATTGGAGACAGGCAAGTGGCAACATTATCTAACACATGGAGCATTCGTGAGGTGCATAGGTTAAGCTTATTAGGTGTTTATGGAGGAAAACGTATGGAAATGCGTAAATGTGTTATTTTTAAAAACAAGTCAGGTTTCTACAGACTAAGTTGTCAACTATACTTTAAAATAAAGTATCCTACTTTATTTTGCTTCATTATACTTAAAAAAATAAAATAAAAACTTTATATCTGACTTAATATGCATAAAATGAAACGGATTATTCTTGTTGTAAGATTTCACTGTGCTAGCAGAGATGCTAGTGTGCTAAGAGCACAAGAAAATATGTTTTCAAACATTAAATAAATTTTGAGAAATACTCCTTTTTTATTGCAAATACTTTTTTAGACACGTCAGAGATATACTTTATTTTCCTATAAAAAAATTGGCACCCCAACTACAGACCTGCCCCCCAATTCTACTAAAGAAATTATTTTTAAATTGTAGTTGTTGCGATTTTAATTGTTAAATAATTGCCTCAAAATTTTCAGTTTTTTTTTTTATACTAAGTTAAATTATTAGGTAGTTATATTTTTTTAAATTAAAATCGCAACAATTACAGTTTAAAAACCATTTCTTTAGTAGAATCGGGACCCTTGCGTGTAGTGTATGGCTACTTCAAATTCAGCAGGTGTAAAATACCGTAAAGGTGATACAGTCAGATGTTCAAAAACGGTGGCCAAGTGCACTGGGTAATTTGCTATGAATGCTAATATGCTATACTATTATTATTTATCATAAACAATATGTTATTTATTTAGACTTATTTACTACCTACAATAGTAAAAAATTTAAAGCCTGGAGAGTATCTAGCGACAAGAAAAATAAAGCTTCTCAAAAAATTGTTTTGACTATTTAATTCTAAATTATTATTATATTTAAATAATATTTGCTGTATTTATATGCAATTTCTTTAGATTTGTACGCCTACTGGGCAAAATGTGACTAACATAGCATCGTTCAAACGCGCATGCGTTTTTAAATGTGTGTATGATTTACTCGAGTAAATAAATTATCTTTTTCTTTATCAAAATCGGTTCAGGCTGTAGGTTCGTAGTTCAGAGAGAAAATACAAATATCATTTTTATTTTACGTTATCAGGTAAAAAAAATATCCCAAAGAAAATCCCGTAAGGAAATCTTTGTTTAAATTTTCAATTTTGATTAGGTAGAATCTACCTACTCACCTCCCTGGTAGATATATGGGAGTTTAAACTATGTGAATTGTACTGAATCAAATTACTGCCAATTTCCTAATTAAGATGCCAAATTGCCAAGTTCAAGTTAAAAATTAGTCATACAAACGAATCCTGTCTCGTAATAGTGACCAGCTTGACAGGTAAACTATTGTTAGCGATCAAGCGTAATGTCTAATCACTGCTTAATTACTTGTTGATGATCATTCCGATGACTCAATGACTAATCTTCTGGATTAATTGTTATTTCTAGTCACTGATTTAAAAACACAGCTAACAGCCGAACTCAGAGACGTAACTTAAGCTAAGGAATACTTAAAATGGCTCTGTCTCGTTTTAATGTGTGACAATTTCCGTCAACGAGAAGTTGAGAGCAATTTTAAGTATTCCTTAGCTTAAGTAACGTCTCTGAGTGCGGCTGTGAGTGTAAGACGGAAACACTGATTTTCGACTCTAAACTAAGTATGTATTTAATTACTCGCTAGTATAGGCACATGCCAGTTATAGGCTAAAACTCATGCTACGAATGCTTGCTAAGGGGGCGTCTATTAATTACAGGGGCCTCGGCAAATATCATGTAAACAAATCCGCAAGAAACAGTGTAAAATTGCGAGAAAACTGGGTTAAATTAGGTAAAATATTGTTCTCCACTAAAATATGGCTAAATCCTACGCAAAGTATTTACACAAAAAATACGCATTTGAAAAAATCTCACGTGAGATTAGGGGGTGGGGGGAAATCTCACGATCTCACCAAGCGGTAAAAAAATCGCCAAAATCACCTCACGTTATTTAGGGACCTAATGAATGCACCGGTGGCTGTTCAGAGGAGCAATGGCGCGACCGCCGCGGCCCGCGTGCAGTATTTCTGCCTCAGCAAAATAATATATGATCGATTGTATCAAACATAAATGTTGAGTCAGTACAAAATTTGTACCGTGTTCACCTATTTGAATTTAGATAATCTAATTTAAGCCCTATGTATATTTTTGTCTCTCAATTTCATCCAAGTAAAGCGAATGTCGTTAAATCAACATCTAATTAAACTTGCTACAAATGTAGACTAAACTCGGACCAAGTATTTATTTGCTCTGACAGCTGCAATAACATTGTAAAAATCCGAATGAAAACATTTTACTGAAGTATATCGGGTATCGGCCTCATAAGCAAGCTCAAAGTCGCACAGCGAGCTATGGAGAGGGCTATGCTCGGGGTTTCTCTACGAGATCGAATCAGAAATGAGAAGATCCGTAGACGAACGAAATTTACCGACATAGCCCACCGGATTAGCAAGTTGAAGTGGCAGTGGGCAGGGCACATAGCACGCACAGACCGCTTCCAACCGGCCCTTTTCGAGATCGATGGAGGAGGCCTATGTCCAGCAGTGGGCGGTCTATGGCTGAAATGATGATGATATCGGGTACCTGCCTAAAAACCTAGCGAAAGATATCAGAAATCGTGGTTTTCATTCAACTTTTTATAATGTTACTGCAGCTGTCAGAACAAATAAATGCTTGAACCGAGTTTAAATGCACAGTTTTAACTTTACCTCATCACAGAAATAAAGTGACAACAAAGTCAAGCAAAATAACAGTCAACAGTTTTCTACAAAGATCTTGCAAAGTTGCATAAAACTAAATCATTTACTGGTCAAACTTCTGTATAGATACTTGTTTTTACTTTTCGTCTACTTTTGGTTCGGAAACTTTTGAGAGCTGACCAGTGGTGGATTTACCAGCAGGCTGAGTAGGCTGGAGTCTATAGGGCGGATTGAGTCTATATATATATATATATATATATTTTTTTTGTGTTACAGAAATTAATAGATTCATATTGTTATTAGGTCCACACAAACCACCACTCAGTAGTTCATGTGTAAGTGTCAAATCGTTAGTAAAAATAATCTAGGGACTGACACATCGATCCCCTAGTTCACAACCATACTAATTACGGGAAAAAGGTGAAGTACCTAATTAGGACGATAGACAAAAATCATAAAGTAACAATTTTACTGACATTAAAAAAAGTTAACTCAGGTTTCGAATTTTAAGAGGCGGCTAAATTTGAATAGCCTACTGGCGGCAAATGTGTAAATCCGGCACTGGAGCTGACTCTGTATCCAGTTTTAAATATCTTTGTATCTAGTAAAACAGAGATGCAATAAATACTTAACCTACTTAGACGTATCGTAAATGTTACCTAAGTATATGAACGAAGTACAGCTCAAACCACGAGGCCAGACGTAAGGGCAGTCTGTGTGGTCGTAAATTGAACTAACTAGATGCGGGAAACCGCAACTTAATCGTCACCGTATTAGAAAATTCTTATGACATAATATGCAGATTATCGTCTTTCTCCGCATACTATTACAATGTGGACGGAGTCGGTACGATTCAAAACAAGAAACACACAAGTTTGCTGGCAGTTATGCATCATGCTACGGGCGAAATATGCTTCAAATTTGACGATTCGTCCTCACGAATGTTCAAAAGTAGCCTATAAAATCGATTAATTGACATTATTTCTTTATGTGAAATTAATGTTTTTGAAATATTTTATTCGGATGTGTTCACCGTTACACGATTAAAGAAACTTGGCTCTATAGAAAATAATCATAAAACTTTCCTAAAAAACACCCGTTTTTACGTTCCCTTCGATGGATGGAATCAACTTCATTCGGTTTCTATAGAAGATATTTAAAAAAAAAATTGTCTGTAATCCTAATAATCATTCAAATACTTTAGTGATCGCAGTTTTTTGTAAAAGCTAAGATTATTTGTAGAAAATAAAGAAAAAAAAATATATTGAAAATATTTGAAAGCGCCCACGCCGAGTATGCAAGCATTACCGTCAAACAAGTGTACCGTCTCTACCATTTCGCCTTAATGAGACTCCAATGTCATGTCATCCCATCCATCTCAAAAGATGGAGAAGTAAAATTAGCACATGAATGACTAACGTCCAATCCTTACAAGTTTCAATGTTATGGTTTCAGCGTATATTTTTCATTAGCTGAAGTGTACCTACGTGTAAGAAAATTGTGAAGGCGTTGGCCGCTAAATGACCATTGTGTTGATGCGAAGGATGTACACATTTTAAAACATTGTCGTCATACTAGTCTTTATTTAGTCAATACTAGCGACCCGCCCGCCCGGCTTTGCACGGGTGTAATTTACGTGCGAAGTCGGGTCGGGTCGCTAGTTATATATATAAACCTTCCGTGAAAAATTATGTAACTGATGGTGAAAACAGCTTCAAAATCCGTTGCGTAGTTGTAAAGATTTAAGCATACATAGGGACGGACAGACAGCGACTTTATTTTATACTATGTAGTGATTTAATGCAGATAAATAACTTGCTGATTTCTTAAAGATTTAATCACTTATATAATTTATAGGGTTCCGTACCCAAAGGATAAAAGCTGGACCTTATTACTACAAGCCTACGTTGTCTGTCTGTGCTTTAAACGGCTGTATCTTTAGAACCGTAATAGATAGCCAGTTGAAATTTACACAGAATATGTAATGTTACGGCGGATTCACTAAGAATTAATTTTAAAAAAATCAAAAAGTAAAAACGAACAAAATACGTTTATAGCATAGCGGACAAAACCACGGGACGCTGCTAGTAATAAATGTTTTAGGGACTTATGTATCATTGACTTCGGCGACGGATTGTTGTTCTTTAGAGAAAAATATGTCTGGATCATTGCGTGAGTACCTATATTTCTATGCATTCATCGAAAGAGTAGTTTCATTTAAATAACAATGAAATATCTTGAATAGAGGAACACAATATCACGGAAATGTCGTTTAAAATCTAAGATGCCAGTGATTTAATTGTAATGCTAAAATGTTCTTGCTGCATTAACTTACCTACGTTGTAGCGCAAATTCATACAAAACACAAATACATACATTATAAATATCAACGTAGCATACTAATGCATTGTATTGTAAAAGCAAGCAACCACCTTGTTTGCACATAGATATATTATTTCTATTCACGCTAATTCCTCAAAATCTATAATCACTGGTGCATCATCTATGAGCTATCTTGACCACCTTCAATAACAACTTCGCATAAGCATTTTGCAATTAAGCTTTTTAATACTTGTTTAATGACCTTAACTGCAACTATTAAAACGTTGCGAAACTTTAGCTTGCAACTCAATTCCTTACGGCAAAACTTTTGAGCTGATAAGGAAATTTGGTGTGATGGGAGATTGTATTAGATTCGGATATAGTGCTTTTTATAACGAAAAAAAAAACTAACAAAAAAACTCGGATGAAACGTTAGGGCTACTACTGGAGCTACGACATAAACAGCCTTACTCAAAAACGTTTAAGCATTGTTTAACTTTACTAGCGTTTCTAAGTAATGAATATACCTATAGCCTAGTTGATTGAATCAGGCGTTACTTTGCGGAAGTCCATTTTTAATTTGTATATGAATAGTTTGTCCCAAATCTTTATTGTACTCAAAACGACGTAGAAGCGGAATTACACTAGAAATTCATATACAAATTATACCTATAGCCTAGCTTTTACAAAAAAAAAACGATCGTTGGTCAAACTTAATAAACTACGATTACATTTTAATAATGTTTTTTGTAGTTAAAGCAAAAAAAAAACCATATCAATAAACGATAAAAAAAATCAATAAAAACTTATTCATTCCCTTATTTTCCACCCCTAGTGTACTTTCTGCAAATTTAAATATGTCCACCCTTGAGATAGCCAATTCAATAAAGAAATCATATTCACAAATGGCGTTGATATCGCGAACATACACACAAAAAATAGAGTCTAATTAGGAGCCTCTTTTTTGAAGTCGGTTGAAAACATTAGTTACAGTTTAGTTCAAAAACACCCAACCATCGTGCAGCTAACCAAACACCGACCAATACATTACCAAACCAGCTTTACTTTGACACATGTTATGGTGCAATCTACTCACGAATTCCACTATCTTGAGCGCGACCCACTTGTCGAAGAGCATGGCGATATCGTTTCCCCACTGTTTACAAGTTACCACTGCACTACACTCCGCTACGAGTTACAGCACCCGCTGGTGACATAATATCTCGGCAGACGACTGCGTCGCACGAGCGCACAGTTTTGTTTAACTTTGATGCAGAGTTAGCGCTACGTTCGGTGTGACATTGAAGGATTCTATGGACGGTGCTTAGATAGCAAGCGAGAGACAAGCGAGTTACCGCTGTTGGATGTCTCCAACTCTTCATGATAAGAGACGTTGAGTTATTTGCAGGGTGATGCAGTTACATCAAATTAAATAGCATATCTTAGGTAAGGTTAGGTCTCCTAAGGTTGCCTGGAAGAGGTCGATCTTAGCGATAAGGCCGCCGATTGTTGCACTATTTTAAAAAAGCTTTTATAGTGTTTATGTAATTTGTGGTGTAAACAATAAAGAGTTTATCTATCTTAGTTTATGGTGCGAATATATGATAATTTTAACCGACTGTCCAAGAAGGAAGGTAATGCTTTTCGGGTGTATGCAAGTATGTTTGTCTCTGTATCACCTATAGCATACACGGATTAAATGATTTCATTTACAAGGTGCCGTGATATTGGTATTTACGAGTGTCATAGGCATTTTGCAGTCAAATTCGTTTTTTTATATAATTATTTAAGCTTGCGAGGCGTAGTGGCGGCCAAGAGACGGAGGCGCCACCTCGCCTGATGTTAAGTGATGATGCGGTGTACGATGGAGCACGTTTGCCTAAATGAAACAGATTCACTCGTGACTTGATTATAACTACCGGGGGTAACAGTTCTTGTTGACGACTTGAATGGTGACGTGATGAGGAAATCACACACCCTACCCGTCAGATTTGTTACCTAAAGGCGACGACAGAAGAAGGGGTTACTAATGACGAGACGCCCTAATGTTACATATTTATGTGGGCGCGCTTTATTTTGCAGAGAAATAACGTTGTTTTCACACAGTACCCGAGGTGCTAGGAATTTAGTATACGATTTTGTAGTACCCGTCGAACAACTCCCAGTAGGTAGCGACGTCCCGTGGCCCATTTGGGAGTCGTTCAATCGATTTCGGTTCCAAGTGGGCCGCTGCAAGAACAACCTGGCTATGTGGGTATACAGTAAGGGCAAAATTCGCCCGTACGCCCAACTCCTTACGCGGTCTCAAACTAACGTTAAAACAGTGCAGTTCGGAAAAATCACGCGAACGTGAACCTTAACGCGCCGAGACACGGTGTGCGGTCGCGCAACTTATTGCATCACCTAAACAGAATCGCTTAAAATAGGTAGCTAAGGCCCCAGTACAAGGCTTCCCCCTGTGGGGTCGGTGTGGCCAATTTCTGGGAGAGCTTCTTCAAAAATTTTTAGATGTATGAAACCACAGAAAACTTTTTTAATTTGAACCGCTGTCAAGGCATTTTGTAAGAAATTTGTTGGAGCCAGTTGCACCCATATAAACGAAACGTCAGTCATTCGAAATCAGTTAGCAACTGTGATGCAGTTCGACGCGTTGATCTAAATAAGAATGATCAATCAAGGCTCACTCATATGCCTGGTAACAGATCATCCTTCTCATTTCCGTTCTATTTACCTACTTCTCTTTTCTGTGTTCGACACGATGAAGAATTTACCATGAGTAAGTAAACAACTGGTAGGTAATGATCTAGCTACATTTTGGTAACCTAGATTTACTTAGCAGTTTCCTCGTCCCTTCTCGCTAAGCATTATTTTTGCGCGATGGTCTTATTAATAAGTACATAAACAAGTTGCGAGGTGCGTGGCATTTTAACAGCCAACATTGCGTAAGTGCGTTTAAGTGCGCGCGCGCAGTAATGTTATGGTGTTAGTAGCGAGTGCAGTAAAAACCCATACCGATAAAACTAAGCAACAGAAACAGGACGGAAGCGCAAATAAAACATCAATAGACATTAAACCATTATACTTAAATTTATTAATCCATACTAGCATGCAATACTATCTTTATAAACATCGTAAACCTTCGAGAGATAAATTCATTATGTTCTCGCTACAAAATGTTCATAGATTTTGTTTTTTAGTAAATTAAGTTAGATAATTTCATAATGCTGAGTTTATTAATTGCTGAGAAAACAGTTCCAAATTGATTTACTTATAACCTGATTTTAAATAGACTTATTCATACACAGAAATAGTAAAGTAACAACAATATGAATATTATTATTTCGTTGAAAAAACATCAAAAAAAGCGGACCAAGCCAGTGCCAGTAATCCGAACGCGGCCGCGATGCGCACGCGCCGCGCTTCGTAACGCGGGCGAGCTCGCGGTCTGCTGTTGCCCTTAATTCATATTAACATTCAAAACTAAATCCAAGTCTGATGCTTAAATATACCGATGCTGGCTTATAAAAGCTTTGAATTTAATACATAAATAATGCCATTCAATTGGATTAATTCTTAATACATTTAGCATTAAATAAAAATAAGTGTCTAAAATCAAAATGTACCTCTCTTATGCGTTATATGGAGTGCAAGAGTGAATGCCAATAATGTCTCACAACCCATTGGTTTGCTAATTGTATCGACATCGCACTGCGTGAGAGGGTCATGAAGCTAAAAGTTGATTGGTAAAAATATTATGCACACATAGTCAAAGCTCTTTATTTGCGTACCTTTTGCAGGGGCCTTACGGACAACAGCTAATTGCGGCACATAATCCGCTCAGTTGGAAAATCACGCGAACGTGAACCTTATCGCGCCCAGATACGGTTTGCAGTCGCGTGATTTTCCAACTGAGCGGATTAGGTGCCGCAATTAGCTATTGTCCGTAAGGCCCCAGGACGGGCATAATAAGAGCAGCCACACACTTTTATAAAGACCTTTATGTTCTGCAGACATCCTCGAGTAAAGAAGATTTAGTACAAACGCATAATAGTCCCACCCTACAAAGATTCTCTACCCAAGAAGTCTTTACCAAAATATATTCTTTAAAGAAGGATAACAATAGCGGACCTGATGGCATACCAAACGAAGCTATTATAGCAGGAAACCTTCTTCTAGTACCACCGTTAATAATATTATTTAATAAAAATAAAAATAGAACTTGATGAAAAGACATCCCTACACAATGGGCGAAATCTGACAAGAAAGGAAATCCTGAGATGAGATAGGCGACTATCGACCAAATAACAGCCAAAATTATACAAACTATTCGCCTCATGCGTCGAGAAGCGCCTTGCAAAATACACTGCACAAACCCAACCGGTACGACTCAGTTTTTTTTTTCACGTGACTTTCCTATGATTTTTTCTTTTAAGCTGTCCAAAAGTGTTAACAATGATGGCGAATCTGCAGCTCTACAGTTTGTGCATGTCGGCCCGTGACAGGTTTATCAGTATTCTTGTTTTCTCTGGGCAAGAGAAGGAAACCAGATAGAGAAAATTTATGCTGACAAGATCCACAAGTAAATAAACAACAGTGCCGTCATCCCATCACTATTTATATTAAAAGGCGAACCGCCATTATTATTATTTTATAAATAAGAAGATTTTTTTTTGTAAACTTTTTTTTAAATATTTGGTATGTGAAAATAGTTGTGTACTACAATGCTATTTTTATACATAAGATTAGTGACAACGCCTTACGAAAATGTAATCATCAAATAAAGAGCTTTGTCTATATCGCAGGCAGCCATTTCCCTCCCATCTTACCACGATGTTAAAGTTAAAATAAAAGCAACAAAAGTAAGACATCTCCAAATCCTAGCATTCAGTAAAATTAGCACACAACACAAGTTAGTTGCAGTATGTCAAATTCGTTGGGTCGGTTATTTGATTAAAATTTTGCCTTGACTACAGCCTACGGTCCCACCAACTTATCTGTAGAGTCAAGCAGGGCGTCACAAGCGATCTTTCTGAATAGTTTTCCACTGAATATTTGTTGTTCGCCATTTAGCCACCGCTACAAATAAGTTGGTAACACGTAAATGACATTGTCAAGGGAATCAACTCTCAAATAAAGAAAGAAAATCATTTCGCCAACGAATCTGGTACAAGCTAATTCATTCATTTCAAGCAACCGCATTTTCGAGAAATTTATTCTTCAATCAAAAATGTATAACAGAGAATACTAACAACAATTTTTAGGACAAATTGTTGTTTAAAAAAAGGTATCTACGACTATTATAAACGTAGCTTTTTTAACTTTAAATAAGTTCGTATAGTGGATTTTATACTGACTAAATAGAAAAAAATGGATAAGGTAAAACATGCTGTATGTAACTCGACTTAGAACTGCGAATATTTGACTTGGCTACCCTTCCATCGTCACGTAAGGCGACAGCGGAGGTGAATAGTATCGCTAACGCAAGTTGTATATTAAAATCAAATTCATAATTTTTTTAGTGGTCAGTATAAAATGTGATTCTATCGCGTTTTTTTTCTATCGTGAAAGAAAGATCTCGAAAATGCCCTTGAACAAATATTACATACAAAATAAAGTCTTGCACTCCCAAAAAAAAAACAGCGCACGTATGCGGTGCGATACACAAACGGAATTGTGCGTAAACCTTAACTAATTCATGCAATACATTAAACAACAAAAAATCAAATTCCACGTAATGCGAACAGCTTTGTGCGGCTGCATAGGGGGCGAGCAAACTTTGCTTGTATCTTTAGATGATGTAAAATTAAAGCATCAGGTGTCGACTTTAGTTATCTTCAGATATGATTCACACTGTACAATGTACATACCTGGCAAGATGGTATGGCAAAATAAGGACATACATAAAAACATAAAAAGCTTGCAACATTCACAACACAACAACAAATACCGAAATTCCCTCCCCTCCTGCACAACCCCATTTTTTTCGTATCAATAAAATTATATCTTAGACCCCACAACAAAAACAGAGATATGCCTACACCATTTTAACCTCTCATAAAAAAGCTCCTGGAATACATCCAAACTTCAACACACCCCCAAGCGGGGCGTCAGTGCAGTCTTATCAGACCCCACTTTAATTTAGAAGCCCATGCACTCCCTGTTTCATCACATGTACCTCACCTGGTCCTGCAGCGGGTGCCCTGCCGTCCAGGGGTTCAAGTCCCTTAGACAAAGGCCTAGCTAGCTGTGACATAATGCCATGGTGGTAAGGCCATAACAACAAAAGCGCACCTCCTTCTTCACATCTTTTCCCTAATAATAAAAACAATCCCCCCCCCCCCCATACACCAACACAAGCGTGCCACACCCACCCTCCCAAAACAAGTTTACGACTCACTGTTCCTTCCCTTGCGACATGAATTCCTGCAATGGGTGGCGTGCCGTCCAGGGGTTGAAGTCCCTGGGGTGGGGGTCACGGGGCGGCGGCGCGGGGCTCGGCGGGGCCCACACGGCGCGCTCGCCCGCGCCCAGTCCCATGCCCAGGGGAGGGGACTGCATGGACGAGGCGTTGGCTTCCATGTTTGTGCGGGAGGACCACCTGCCAACACACAGATTGTTGTCAAGCTTGAAATGGACTAATCATCATCACCCTCATTATCAGCCTACCATGTTCTCACTTCTGGGACACAGGCCTTCTCTCAGAGAGGATGGGCCCTAATCAACCATGCTGGCCCGGTGCATATTGGAGAATATAATTATGTCTGTGAACTTTCGAAATGGACTACGCAAAGGCTGCCTTGATGCTTCCTTTCTTCCACGCTTCACGATCTTGAACTATGGTTGGATGTATCATTAATCCAGCAAAATATGATCCCAAAGGGAACCGGGCTTCCACAACAAAACTTGGCTGGGCTTCTCTTCACTGTGATAAGCAGCCACGACTTTTTGTGCGACTGCGACGAGCCAAGTAAGATTTTCTAAATTAAGAAGATTCAATGTATTTGTAAACGCTCGCCACATTGATCGTTTATCAGACAAATAGCATGGCGCGTGAGCTGGGAGAATATATGACACGCGGGCTCACACCTAAATGTAGTGTTTTAGTTTACAAAATTTGTTAACATTTATTGTTCTTATTATTTAATGTGCAACTCAACTTTTCAACTTTGACCGCGTTCCTTTTTAAGCCAACACAGCTAATGAAAACCGACACAGCACAATGTTATTTTTTTCGTGCTACTATGTAACAATGAGAACCTCTTGCCCATTAGCGCTATTGGCATTTGGCAGCGATGCTCGGAAGCCACCCTTGGACGCATCCGTGTTCAGTCCGCATCACTTTCTGACCTGTCAGAGTGGAAACGTCTTAACTATTCCAATACTTACTCGGCAGCAGCGGCGGCTTGACGTTGCGCCTCGTGTATCATGCGCAGACGGCGCACTTGCGACCACGGCTCCAGAGCGAAGGAAGGCGCGGTAGGCAGCGGCGAAGCCCCGGCCGGCTCTTCCGGCGCGCGGGACAGCTCCAAGCCGCGCTCCGGGGAATAGCGACCGATCTATGACAACACAATAAAGCTTTACACAGAGCCTCACCGAGCCTGGTTCCTGATGTTCAAGTGTGAGGCGTATTTCTCATTACATACAACATGATTTTTAATGCCAAATGAAGCTCCACTGTGGCCAAATTCAAAAAGCTTCACTATTTTGTGGAAGCTGCTCTGGGAATAAACCGCAGCATTTTCTGGTGAGTATAGTTTAGACCACCACCGTATCTGGGCGTGGTAAAGTTCACGTTCGCGTGATTTTCCAACTGGGCGGATTTAAAGTAAGTTTGGTGCCGCAATAGCAGTTGTCCGTAAGGCCCCTGAAATAACACTCACCTCTCGATACTGTTTGAGCAGCTGCGGCGACTGCGGCAGCGACCAGTCGACGGCGGGGCGCGCGCCGGAGCCCCACGCCGCCGCGGCGACCGCCACCAGTGCCTTACGCGCCATCGCTGCTCCGCGGTGAGACTTGAGGGTAGATGAAAAGTTTAATTGTACACAGTGCACATCCAGGTACCTAACCCTATTTAATGTAAAATTAGTTTTGCAGCAAAAGATATGTTACTTTTTAGGGTTCCGTACCCAAAGGGTACAAACGGGACCCTATTACTAAGACTACGCTGTCTATCTGTCTGTCCGTCCTACCTGGCTGTATCATTCGAACCGTAATAGGTAGCCAGTTGAAATATTCACAGAATATGTAACGCTACGGCGGATTAACTAAGAAGTAATAAAAAAAAGTCAAAAAGTAAAAACGAAATGGGAGTCCCCATACAACAAACGTGTTTTGTTAACGTATTTTTGTATTAGCTCTAATGTAAAAACGGTTATACAAACAAGCGTCAAACATGGCATGATTATAGTACACACTCTAACAACAAATAATAAATAATGGCCAAGTGCGAGTCGATGACAAATTTCTGTTCATTACCAAGTTATAATATTGTGTTATACTCAAGCGCCTGTAGCAAAATATATAACTGTGGCTGCGTAGCAATTGCTTCTACTATTTTGGAAAGCATTTTAATAACTGGTAATTCGGTTACTTAGACGACCTTATTGTATTTTGTGGTGGAACGGAACCCTCAGTGCGCGAGCCCGACTCGCACTTGGTCAGTTTTAATTGCATACATATAGCATATAGTTCAAGGGCCGGAGAGTGACATAGGATATTTAATCCCGGATAAAATTATGTTTCTTAATGGATTGCCAACGCAACGCAGGTGAAACAGCGTGGCGCAGCTAGTAATCTATAAATAAAAGTTAAATTAGCATCAGCACCTTTGCTTCTCTGGAACCCGATAAAGGCTATTTCTTCCAAGCAACTTTCGCAAGTATTAATACTTACCTTGTACTCGACAATAGCAGCGCAGGAGGCGATAGAGCGCTTAATGCGCACTTCTTGCACCTCGTCAGTGAGCGCGTACAGCAGGCGCACGATCTCAACAGACGGCGTCGACGGAGGGATGCGAGATATAAAGATGCGACAGTTGTTGATCGACGGGCATACACCTGGGATTAATCACGTTTTCTCACACAACTGTTTGAATACATTTCTGATGACTAAAGTTATATGATTATTTACGGGATATTTACCGTGGTAAGGTTGTGGAATGAGCTCCCGATATTTCGGCGCAGTTACATGCACCATGTTCACGGGAAGACTGAAGAATGCTGGTGGTTGGTCGAACAGTTAAAAAGTTAGGTGCAGACATAACGATCTACCCTCTTACTTAGTCTATGTACAACTAACTAGACTTAACTTTAGTGAACAACCGTGGCAGCTTAAAACCGTATTTTTGATGACCATTTACGAGACGATGTACCCCATCATCATCATCATCATTTCAGCCGTAGGACGTCCACTGCTGGACATAGGCCTCCCCCATCGATCTCCAAAAGGGCCGGTTGGAAGCGGCCTGCATCCAGCGTTTCCCTGCGGTCTCTTTTAGGTCGTCTGTCCATCTTGTGGGTGGACGTCCTACGCTGCGCTTACCAGTCCGTGGTCTCCATTCCAGAACCTTGTACGTTTACGATGTACCCCGTTATGTCCTAAAACTGCGACCAGAACGACCGAAGGATGGGTAGCAGCGTTGTATAAAGGTACGCGCACATTATGACGGGCCGCAGCGGGCCGGGTCGCATCGTAATAGTCACTTTCATAAATTTTATATGGAAATCCGCCCAGCTGCAGCCCGGCATAATGTGCGATATTTCATATAAAATGTATGAAAGCGATTTTTGCGATGTGCCCCGGCCCGCTGCGGCCCGGCATAATGTGCTGGATCCGTGTACACGGTGAACGTCACAAGCCACCCGCCAAGCGTGGGGATTATGGCAACACCCCTCTCTAAAAGCGAGGCTTTTGTCCAGCAGTGGACGTTTAATGGCTGCTGATGTGATGTATACAGAGGGGGCATCCATTAATTATTTGAGCTTAAAATAGGGGGCAGTAAAACCTCATAATAAAGGGGCGTAATTGAAAATCTCATGTCAACCTTTAAAGATTATATAAAAATATGAATTTTGAAAACTGAAAGTTTTCAGTTGTAATATGATATACCATAGGTTATCTTTTCAGTGAAACAGTTATAACAGAAGTAGCATTTAGGCTCAGGTGTAATGGCCACGCATAGCCATGTTTGAAATTTTGCAGTAAATCCCTTTTGCTAGGTTTTTCTAACATAAGAATTAAGATTATAGTTCGTACAGTCAGTTACGGTAAAAATATTAAAAATACCATGCTCGATCCATGGTATTTTTAATATTTTCATTATTTTTTATTTTTTATATTTTATTTTATTTTAACTTTCATTATTATTTTCAAAACCTTCATTTTTTTTTTTTTATTACAATTGCTTAAATATTATGCTTACCCAACTGCCAGGAAGGTCTGATCATGTAGTTGTTGAACAAGCGGATCGCATTGGCTGCCTCCGCGTCGTTGGTGTACATCGCGAAGGCGTATCTAGACCGACAAGAATCTTATTGGAATCCTAAAGGCATTATCTGTTTACTGGGTTACGCATATAGACTGTACTAAGCCGAAGGGAGGTCATTGAACTCATCATTAAGAACAAATTTTACTACGGGGCCAACACTGAAATCGTGAAAAAATGGCTGTTCTATACATTTTGTCCGTTTTCTATGGAAGCGCTGTTTTGTTCACGATTTCAGGGTTATTCACTCTTATTGAAAGTTGTTCATAATGATGAGTGCAATGACCTCCTTTCGGCTTAGTTCACTCTATATGCGTAATCCTGTATTATCTGTGTTATGGTGTACATTGCATGGATTAAAAAGTGTTATTTGGAGTGCGCAAATTTTGTATGCGTCAAGCTCATTGAAAATAATAATACCCGCGTTTTTGTATCACCCTATTTCGAACAAAAATTTCAATATAATTTTAAACGCGCAGCGCCCTATCTCCCGCGTTCCTCTATCAGTTACAAGACCTTATACTCTTATCTATTCTACGGTCAGACTAATTTAATAAGTAAAAAAAAAAAAAAGTGACCTTTCAATAATGATACTGATTGTAATATTGCATGATACATATGTATATACCCTAAAATAAGTAACCATGTACCAGGAAGAATCTTATAAGGATCCTAATAGGTAAGTATGATAAATAGGATGAAGACAAAAAATTACGGCTGACCCCACTATATGTGGGATTCATAGTGGGGAAGAGAGAGAGAAAGTTAGGTAAATATGATACGGTTAATTTACAGAATAATTTTACTATGCAGTCATCGAGATACTAGGAATTGTATCTCGATGTATGCAGTACATATTGTTATGAAGAATTTAAGCACCAAACCGATTAACATAGACTCATTTGCAGAAAATTTGGAGCAGAAACACCAACATAACGAGTGTGTGTGAGTGAGTGTGAGTTATAACAATAACACCAAGAGAAGGTTACAATCTGGGTTTCTTCAAATCGCGAGTGAATCTGTTATATATTTTTTTTATACATATATTTTTAAATACATTGTTAAATAGATATTAACACCCAGATATAGAACAAACACAAGTTCATCATATAAATGTTTGCCCTAGGTGGAAATCCAACCAACACCACCAAGCGCAGAAGGCAGGTTCACTACCAACTGGACCAACGGGCTATCTTGCCCAACAGACATCTTGTCTTATCATCGTCAGCCTCTATCGATCTACATTCCTTTGTGCAACTGCCTCCTGCATCTAATCAAAAACACATGGACTCTCCATTCATACATCTTACCCTGATATCTGAAACTATTTCCTACATCTCAGCTGTGACGCCAGTTAGTCTAACATCATAGTAGTCATAGCAACTCATTCTAACTCTAACCTCTATTCATCATCATCATCATCATCAGCCTGTAAACGTCCACTGCTGAACAAAGGCCTCCCTCGTAGAGAGGGGTGTTGCCATAATCCCCACGCTTGGCAGGCGGCTTAGGGATCGCAGTACGTACCTCTCTTCCTCCCGGATAATCAGGAGGTGGATCAGCGACACTAGCCTGTGTTAGGAGCAAGGCAAGAGGAACACAACGTCTCCGCTGTGACATCAGGTAATCTGCAGTTACAGTACAAAGCGCTTTGATTCCACTTTCATTGAGCGAACTGCCAATCTGTGGAATGCGCTGTTAGAATGGGTGCACCCTGATAGTTCATCAGTAGTCATAGCCAAGGGCGTCGCCAAGGGGGGGCATGGAGGGGCAGCTGCCCGCCCCCACCTAGAGAAAAAAAAATGTTGCCAACTGCAAAGAAACCAAAGTCCTACAATCGCCATAGAGGCAAAGACTCGCGCTACAAGCTGTAAAGCTTCATGCTCTAAACTGTACCTACAATTCATATTTTTCTCATCCTCCTAATATTAACTTGCCCCCCCCCCGGGCCATGAGCTGGCGACGCTCTTGGTCATAGCAACTCACCCCCTATTCCATCCGGAGAAGTTGATCATGAGCCGAAACTCGAAGAGCTCGCCCGCCTGCCGGAACAGAGGCACCAGCGTGTCTTCGAAGCAATCGTGAGGAATGCGCCCGATGAAAACCTGGAGACATGTGTATATTATGCGTGTGCAGATTTAATAGACAAGGACCACAGGCTCTTTGGCCAGTGATAAAAAATAACACAGAATGTTTTGGTGTAGTGTAATGTAGACGGCAGACAAAAATGGCGCACAAGTCTTCCACATTATGTCGGATCGAGTCATGCAAAAGTGAACAGTCACAGGGGCGGATTTTCCTAGGTATAGGATAAGTAGGCCCGAGCCTTGGGCGGCAAATGTTTGGGGGCGGCAAAACTTGGTGTTTTTTTGGAGTCGCGCCCTCTGTGCTACCCTCGTTCCTCAGAAGGCCAAGCAAAAGAGAATTCGTTAATAACAATTCATTGTTGCTCACAAATAAAAATGGTAAGCATGAGTATCTAAAGACACTGATTTTTTTTTGTGGTTGAACAGATTTTCTTGAATCATAGCTAAGAAGTCTCGTTCAAGTCTACTATCAAACAAAAAAATAATAATAGTTCAGCCTTTCGGGAAGTATGATACCATGCCACTGACAGACATAGATACACACGTTAAACTTATAACACCCCTCTTTTTGCGTCGGGGGTTAACATAATAGATCGAAATCATAAAACCAGTCTATAATGTGCGACATGATATTTGGCGACACGATAATGTACGGGAACTCTAAGTACGGGAAGGTAAAACACGACCAATAATGTATGTCAGTCTGTACATTCCATGTCGTACAATGCTAGGCGTCAATTATCGGCTCTAGACTGTAAAGTACGGCAAGGAAAACACAGCCAGGATTGTGCAGGCAATAATCCGTGGATGTAAGTAAAGTACACGTTTTATCGGTATGTACATTTAAATATAAATAAATATAAATATTTTTGGGAAATTTTTGCACACACGGTCATCTGACCCCAAACTAAGCAAAGCTTGTGATATGGCTGCCAGAGACTGATATACATACATAATATATAGTTATAAATACATACTTAAATAGATATTAACAACCAGATATAGAACAAACACAAATGTTCATCACACAAATGTTTGTCCTACGTGGGAATCGAACCCACGCCCTCAGGCTCAGAAGGTAGGTACACTACCAACTGGACCAACGGGCTATCTAAATATTATCTATGAATATTATATCATTATTACGCCGTGTCATGTCACGTACAATACAGGCTGTGTTTTTTCGAAAAGGGCCGGGAATGTACGACCGGTAATGTACAAAATGACAAAAGGCGGCTTTTCTCATATCGGCGAATAATGATGCAATATCTCTGCTCCTATTGACTGTTGCATGGTACAACAATCTAAGTAAATCTGTCCGTGATACAACTAGCACGCAAGTGGAATGTCCACGTCCAATCTAAAAGAAGTTTCAGTTTTGACTTTTTTATGGTCAACAATTATCATGCTGTCCAAAATCAGGGTGTGCATTATTGAACCAAGTTTATAATGTGCGGCATAATACAGTATGCCCCAATATTACAAAGTATGATAATAGGCATGATGACTAATATTTTTTGATTACCTCATAAAAAATCTGATCATAAATAGAGCCCATCTACGAAAACAAAATTTTGATTAGTTTAAAAATAAATATGTTATAAGTATTTTAATTTCATGCTAGACAGAGAGAGCATTATATTGAGTAAATTATGACGTCACTCCTCAGGCACGCCACACTAACACACGCTCTGCGGGAGAGGGAAAGAGTATCCCCACCTTAAATTTTGAACGCTCGTATCTCAGAGATTTATTGGCCAATTTAATTGTATTTTTCTATATATACAAGGTGTCCCAGAACTCAACGTCAAGCGGGCACGGGGCAAGAGGGGGGTCATACCAGTTCCAAGAAAAATAAAATAAAAAATCCATATCAGTTGGTTAAGTTATAATTGGCAAATTTATGAAAAAGAGGAATATCGACACCTTTATTCATATCTTTAGTTATTCTGACCTCAAAGTTAACTATTTTACAGCGTTTTTTTTACTAACGTGGTCTTTAATAAACATGCTATCAATTGCAATCACAAATCAAACAAAAAGCATTCCTATGTTTGTTAAAAGTATCGCATTTTCTTTGAGTTGTGGTTGAAAAAATAACATCACCTAACTTTGAATGGTTCAGTAAAAAAATAAATATGGCACTACCCTAGGCAAGTTACTTCAAAAGATGGCCCATTTAGCCAAGATTTCAAAATGGTACAATACTTTTAGCTTTTCTACCTGATATGAACATTTATTGCCAATTTTTATATATCCTTGTATTCTTCCCCCGGATGCACGTGCACTATGCAATCGACCTTGTGACTTGTGAGTATGCCATGTGCCATGCCATTCCCGACGACGTTCGGCACGTGGCTCGTTTTTGTTTTGAATCTCAGTGAGTAATTGACATTTGAAGGTCACGCATTGTTTTTCGTTTGTCGCTTGTGTTTTTCATTGTATGTACTGTGAAAAAAATGTCATCAAACGCCGTAAAGCATTTACGACTGAGGAGAAAGGTGCAATAATAGACAGATTAGAAAATGGAGAATCAAACTCTGGAGAAGGAATTTGGCGTGGGTCATTCGACAATCTCAATGATTTTTAAAAACAAGAACCGCATTAAGCAGTCGGTCAATTCAAATGTTTGAAACCCGAAGAGGCTTCGAAAATCGCAAATGAAAATCATAAAAAAGGTTTTTTTTTTCACAAATCCCTTTGTATGACTTCCGCTTATTATGACGTGTTTGTCAATTCTTTTCGATGTCGAATAAATGGATTCTACTGTGTATATCACAGAGTGTATATATATTTATATATAATTATATTTGTTATATTTATCACTAAGCCTGTAATTTGTAATAAAATAAACGATAGGACACATGCCTATTGGTGTAGGTACTTGTACATCAAATATCAGTCTGTTCTGGGGGCTTAGTTCCAGATTTGATAGTTTTCGAAAACTTTTTTCGTTTACGTTTTGTTCCATACATTGCTGGGCTGAAAGGTATTCGAAAACTTTTATCGTATTAGAGTGAAGCAATCTATACCGCCGATTTTAGTTCCTCCGCGTTTCCGCTGGAGGCGCTTTACTAAAATGTATGAAACAATACGTAAACGAAAAAGTTTTCGTTAACTATCAAATCTGGGACAAAGCCCCCTGTACATTATTAGGATGCGAGCTAATAATGTACTGCATGATATTGCACAGCACGATATTCGATGTAGATGCACACCAATTATCATGATGTGCATAATCATGCCGTACATTATCTGTGCCGTGCATTATTGTCTCCAAACAACTTGGAGTGAACTTGGTCGAACACCTTTGTGGTGGCGCGGCGGCGGCGGCGGCGGATCCGATCCGAGCGAGGTGCCGCCGCGCCGCTGCAGGGGGCAGGGACGGCAAGACGCTGATCATGATCACGCTAGTCGTTTGACTCGTTTCGCCGGTCGTGCGTGGGTTGGTGGCACTTCACGTTGCTTAATTTTGCTAAATAAAGAGACGCAGCTATGCAGGCTGTATAGCTGCGTCTCTTTTTATTCGGCAAACATAGGCGATGTGAATTGCTAGCAAAACATTCAATGCAATATTATTTCATTTCTTATTGTAGTGTCCTCGATAGGCCCTATCAATATCAAATGACTCCCGAGTTGGCGACGTAAACGTGCTTCATTTTTTTCGCTTGTCACCAAATTCAATGTACCTAGTACCTACATAGTAACGTAGTAGGTACATATAGATCAATGCTTGTCTTGTAGTTTTTTGTCTCTCTACGGTCTCTGCTTGCCTTTGCCGTAAGTATGCTTATGTACTTCTAAGTTTTCATAGCCGTGCGTTTCCCTAATGTAGGTTCCATTTATTCCCGCCTGCGAACTGGTTCAGTTTACGGAGTGATGAAATGATGCTGTTGGGATTACGGAGACAACAGTGCTTGAGCGGGAGTGTTTTTTAAACTCTGGGCACGTATTGCTTGCGTATTTAAGGTACCTCCAGCTCGGTTGTCTTGTCTGAGAGTTCAAATTAATGGAACCAGCGTAGTAGGTATATGTATAGTAGGTATAGTATGAAAAATCTTTGGGAACCAGTAAGTACCTACAAAGTTCTTGGGTTATTATCACGATATCCAGGTTTATTCTATTCTAGTTTCTTGGTACTTACCTCACAACTTCTTGACGGCTCCGGCCCGCTCCATGCGTGAGGAGCTTTCCTGTAGATTCTTTGCCCATTGATTTGGGTCAAAGTATACGATGTGTTATTTTCAGTTAAAGACAATAATCTCGTTG
This sequence comes from Agriopis aurantiaria, assembly GCA_914767915.1. Taxonomy (NCBI): domain Eukaryota; kingdom Metazoa; phylum Arthropoda; class Insecta; order Lepidoptera; family Geometridae; genus Agriopis; species Agriopis aurantiaria. Next base: position 14,557,167 of record OU611994.1, read on the forward strand.
ATAATTCATACTGATTCACTTCACTAGACGAATAATGCATAAGAGGAGGCATATTAGCCAATATAAATTACGACTTACAATAATAAATTATGAAAATATTCCACAACACTAACGACCCCCCCTGCGGTTTTCAAAAAAAGAAGAGACAAATAAAAAGAGATCAAAATAGGGGGGGAAAGAGATGCTTGAAGATCGAAAAATGGCGCTTCTTGTATTTTTATATATCCTTTTAAAATTATAGGCCAGCACTTGTCGTCACTATATTTTTGAATGCTTGTCAAATCAAACTAGAAATAAATAAATCTTTTTTGAAATATTTTAGGACAATAGCGCTAACGGAAACTATATTTTGTATAATGTTTATTGTTTTGTTAACCGGATATGCTGTCTAAAAAGTTGCAATTATAAAAAACTTCGTGGAATAGGAATAGCCAACACAGCCAGCCTAAAGCCTATTCCACACGATAAAATGTGCGGATCGTTATGGCCCCAATGACAATATTTTTTTTTTCTCTCATGATAATTTAATTAACAATTCGAGTATAATTATTGTGATATTAAGAATCAAATTGTTACGCTCCCCACTGGTAGCGACTTGTTAGATTCGTTTTATTTTTAGATTAATTTTAAATATAGTAATAATTTTAAATTTTTATTTTGCTTGTAACTTTTATTGAATAAACATCAATAGGGTATTTGACTACTTTTGGGAAACTATTGCACATTATTGCCTGATATAATTTAATGTATACTGCATTATATTTTCTGGATATCAGTCGTATTTGCGATATAAATCGATGTTAAAGTTTGAATAAAAAAATATCGCGCCAAAACGCAGACCTGCGTCATAGCTCCGGTCGAGCGACGATTGACGTCACACAAAACAAAACAGCTGCAGCCAGGCAGCAAAAGTTTGATAATCACTAATTTTCTAATAGAAGTAATGGTTTATAAATGTTGTGTAGTGCTACAATGTACAAATAATTCCATAAAACACCGGAAAAACTATTCGTTTCTGTTCCAATGGACCCCAAAACTCGCAAAAAGTGGTTGGAACTAAGTAGCTCGTAGAGAACCCAAAAGTATTGGAGCTAATTCAAGTGTTTCTATGTGCGAAGATCATTTTGAGGTACATATTTGAGTCTATATATTTCTATTACAATTTGTGTTTTTATTGCATTACTATTTTATGTACTGTTACTTTCTTTTTAAACATTGTAAAGACATAACCTAACAAAATAGTGATATCCACCTACTACAACATACTTTTTGTACAACTTGATTGAATGTTTTGCTTGGAGAACAATTAAAAATTAATACTTAAATTGTAGTTTTTACGTTTTGAGTTCTGCAGCGTAGAAACAATGACGTAGATTAGTATTGAAGAAATATGCAACCATAAATACATTAATTTTGGGTAAGTTACTGCTGTCTGCTTGCACAAAATGTTTCTCCATTCTTCTCACATTTAACCTCCGGACTGTTTTTGGTGTTAATTTCTGGATAAATCGCTCTCAAAATAGCTTTACAACATTAAATTCGCAAATATTAATACAAAATCTGTTTGTTTAGATTTGTGTGACGTCACTAGGGATGAAGCCAATTACAGACCGTTTTCGATCACGTGATCAAATGTCGAAAATACAGTTATTTTATTCACGTTTTTTACAAAAAATAAGCATATTTTTATAAAAAAATCAATGAAATATACTATTTCATTGTGTCATGTTTATGGATGATGTCAATTGGCATAATATTTTCAATACAGTCAAACACCCTATTAATGCTGTAAATAAAATAAAACAAAAATTGTATCGTGTGGAATAAGCTATACACTTTGAGTACATACGTTCCAATTCCACGGGATCCAGGATTCAGGTAATTGCGGGATCCCGTAGCGACCAAAAAATATCTTAATACAGTGAAGATACGTAGGTACCTTACCTACCACATTTGAAGAGTTTTAACTGAAATTAAACAGACTTAGAAATCAAATTCTATATTTATATCATAATCATAAAGAAGATATTCTAAACATACCTAGCTTTCCATGGCGCAGGTTTACTCTAATTCGTTAAAATTTGTAAGGGCTAGAGGAAAAAGACAGTTTATTTATAGTTTTTATAGTCGCACGACCATAGCCGCGGAAAAACAACTCACGTAAGTATATAAAAATACAAAAATGTTACACACAACCCAATCATTTGAATAAGATGCAAATAAACAATAAGTAGTTTGCGATCGGTAGGAGAACCTGAGGTTTGGTAGCCGCACTATGCTTGGTAAGTTGACTCATGTCTAAGCTATTTTTTAACATCATTCGTAAAATATATGCTCGTCGTGCTTTTTGGTTCATTCTTAATATCTGCTGTTTTGAAAAATATTGCAGCTTGTCTTGATTTATTAATGATTAAACGAACTTACCTGTACGTGAAGTTCTATCATAATTATACGAAGTGCTTCGTCCGAAGAGATTAGTAACGTCAGAGTATTATTTAACACAATGTAGTATCGCATAGGTGTCACCACTTCAGCACTATAGTTTAGAGAAAAGTTGCCACACTAGATGGCAACACACTTTTTTTTTTTCTTCTACCTTCTACCTGCTTCCGCTTAGGCACTCGTGGCTCAGACTGCTGCTCTTCATTTAATTTAGAGAACTGCGATGTTTCCGCAACTTTCAGGGGTACCCTGGGTGGGCGGGTGTTACTAATCTCTTCGGACGAAGCACTTCGTATAATTATGATAGAACTTCACGTACAGGTAAGTTCGTTTAATCATTAATTATACTGCGTGCTTCGTCCTCGAGATTAGTAACGTCAGAGTATTATTTAACACAATGTAGATGTTGAGAGAGAGTGGAGGGAACGTCGCAATACAATTCATAATAATGTTAGGAAACTTTTTTTTTTTTTAATTTTGTTTATGAATTTACACATCTCATATAAGTATATTCGATCGTCTCGACCGATAGAAACATAATCGTGAGTGGAAGCCGGTGTTATAATAATTTATAATGAATCTTCACGCGAGTTTTGATGAAGTGATATCATAATTTATATAGTAGCATAAATATGATGTTTGATTAGACATCTACTCATGAGATAGAATGGTCATCTATTAGATGACATAAATGCAGGTTTGGTTGTATTGTATTGTACCTAGTACTAGTAGTCATCAATTCTGTAATTTTTGTAATTATATGGTGGTTTAAAATAATATTAATTTATCTCTTTTAATTTTAGACAGTGTTTGCACTCTGTATGCAGGCCACATGCAAGCAAAGTACCTTGTAGGTCATAAGTACATTTGCTTAAAAGTTGTTCTAATGTCAAACTTTTATTAGAAAAGAATGATGCCAAATTGATTAAAAACTATATTTTCACCCCACGTAGCATTAAAATTAGGTAATGGTGTCCTTAGTATAATATAAACACCTTTTCAAAATCTTATAATTTTATCATCGTCTGATACATTTCCAACAATTAGAGAAAGCAACTCCGTGATTATTGATAGTTCCGTATTTGCCACTGTTGAATTTCTAAGATGATTGGGATTGATAGTTCGTAAATGTTAATGTCGATTTCAGTACAAATACCAAAGTTTTAAGTACACAACATAATTCTTTAACGAGTTGGTTGTTATAAAGACATCATTATATCCATGGCGGAGACCGGCACGCATTGCTGTAGCAACGCAGTCCAGCCGGACAATACTCCTGCAACCAGGATAATGTACCTATCCTGGGTTTGACAGTTGTGGTTGCTGGAAGAACACACAACTCATACATTATACATTTTAAACTAATTTAGAATTGAGCAGACGAAAACGGAAAGCGCAAAAAAATAATTTAATTTTATGTTGACATGTTTTTACAGCAATTTGTTGTATTTAGTAATATTGGTTTTTAATTTTATTCCTATTTTTACTAGGAATTGTGTTTTAGTTTAACAGTTTGTGAGATGAATGTTAGTAGAATTTGTCCGTTATTATTCTCAATGAATTAATTATTTTTGAACTTATGAACTTGAATTAAGTATAATCGCAGCTAGTGCGGAAAGGCATAAAATATTCTTGAGATTTGTCTAATGTCAAAACGAATGCTTCGGGGTCGCTGTGTTAGAGACGTATGTGGCGCATTCTATTAATTTTGGTAGCAAATAATTCAATTTGTGGGACTGGAAATTTAGCAATCTATTTTCGATAGCCAAAATTCGTTTGTTCTATTGATATAGTATCATCATGATGGATGGGTTCGACGGAACTCCTGATCGGCAATTATGTTATATCTGATGATAAATGTATGGCGTTACAAAGCTACAGTTATTATTTTGTGAGATTTACACCACTGCCATGTGACCTTGTTCAAGTGAAGGTGTTTACCGCCTCCGATGCGGCTAATGTAGCTCGCAGTAGTATATCACAGCACCCAAGTAATATTTGTCAGTTATTGAAATATAAAACAAATACTTTTAGTGCAAAGTAAGCAGCTAATATTTCATGACTATTGATGTGTAATAGCCCTTCAATATTTGACCATTCTCCACTAGTTGTTGACCATTACAAGCTACCTACCCCCATCCCGTTGTTGAGGCGACAGAGATTAAATATATCTAGGATACCTATAGCTATCTTCTCTGATTTTATGAACGGAATGATCGATGGCATTCATGTGCCAATTTAAACAGATAGCAATGATTGTGTCATTTATATGTATCTACTCGATATTCGAAATAATTGGAAGACTTTGGAAGGTAGTCTGACACTTATTTCTTCATTGGTAATAAACTCTAAATTCCTTAGTAAATTTTGAGTAGGTATTGATAGAAAAAACCAGTTAAGAATGGATCACCTAAGTATATAGATGATATATATATATATATATGTATATAAGACCTCTCTGAGAGAATGCCTGTGTCCCAGCAGTGGGATACGATTAGACTAAAATGCTGATGATGATGAAAACCACATGACCGTGATAACTTCACAATCAGTTTACTAAAAATAAATTGGAGCCGTATAGATACTAATTTGCGAGGACATTTTATTTTCAAATATTTTATTGTCAATTATGAAACGGAGTTTTACCGTGACTTCAGATGAAATTTAACAAAAATTTAGGCATCCTTTAAATCTATGCTTGTTATGTTGTTCTTTGGATATTAAATTAAAATGTTTAGTGTATATTAATAGTTTTTAAATTCAAGATGAGTCTCATCTTGCCATTCGTTTTTGGTACCAAGAACACACGATATACGAATTGTCCAGAACAGGGCTTCAGCTTGGCTATATTTGGAAATAACTCCAATGTTCAGCAATGTTTGAATGGTATTTATATATTAATTGTCATTTTTCAGAACATGTAAAAATATTTGCCGTAAAATTGGTTGGTGAACTGGGTTATCAAATTTGATTTTACAACCGTTTACCCGCGACAAGTTAGTATGGCCGCATGTGTTTTATTATGCTTATAAAACAGGACAAGGTGGCCAGCGTAGTGTATCGGGTCTACTGGCGGCGGGTCTGCTTGATTCGCTACATGCTGCATGTAGCTGTGGAATGAGTTCCCGCCAAGCGTGCTCTGCGTGGCAGGCGGCTGATGACGCGGTGGCGTGCGACTTCGCCATCTAGTTTAAATTAATCGATGTACTCGCTGTCGTCAAAGGTTTAGGTTTCTTGAAAGCTTCTAGTTTCGGGTCCACACAGCGAGGTGAGATGGTCAGGAGAAGTTTCAGGTGCGAGGGTACGGTTTGAAACAGCCTTTACTGTTTTATTAAGGAAACTGGCGTGCACGGGAATTAATTACGTATGATTAAGCCGGTAATTCCGACTATACGGATCCCACACACAAAAAAAATAACCTTTGCTATTTTAATAGAATCTAGTAAATTGTTACCGAATAGGAATTTTTCAATCTTAGAGATAGAAAACTGTTTCTTTAATTCCTTCTTTACAAAACAAAGTGCGAAATTACGCCTTGATTCAGGTTCGGATTGTTGATAAAACATTATTTTTCTCGCTGGCGCATAACTTATCGGATATTATTATTCCGAGGGATGAAATGCCGGCTGCTAGCCATCTCATATAACGACTTGTTCCGGAACTGCGGATTCAATCTGTAGTGCAGCTATAATACCTATTCGTGCAGTCCCTGCTACTTAGAACTCAGAATCAGAATAGCTTTTATCGTAAAATTCTCTGTTGAAACCGGAAGTGACAATTCTAGATGCCACTTCTTTGTTAATGTATTGTCTTCATCATGAACATTCGAAGCGATCGAGTATTCTGATGGGTTATCGGATATGATGATTTCGGGTAGGTATTACATTATTTCCTGCCAATGGCGGTTTTAAGTGGATTATATATTTCTGATGAATAGGGATCGTATTTGCTTCTTGACCTAAAACCAGGAAGCGACCGATAAAGAATTGTAATTGCACTTTTCGGCAGTTAATCTATTTTGTGCGAGATAGTTAGGTACCTAGTGAACGAACATGTGAAGTGGTCGAGCACTAAATTGCGAATGAAGAGCAGCAGTCTGAGCCACGAGTGCCTAAGCGGAAGCAGGTAGAAGGTAGAAGAAAAAAAAAAAGTGTGTTGCCATCTAGTGTGGCAACTTTTCTCTAAACTATAGTGCTGAAGTGGTGACACCTATGCGATACTACATTGTGTTAAATAATACTCTGACGTTACTAATCTCGAGGACGAAGCACGCAGTATAATAGTCCTTAAAACTGTTTCAGAAAGCGATGTTATCGCTTCCAATTGTACAGCACTAATTTGAGATGGAGGAATGCCTAAAAGTTAACTGATGATTAATAAGGAAAAAATCCTGATTTGGGCAATTTTATCAATATGAATAATTAAATGATATTTTTTGCAGGCACACTAAACAATTTGTTACGAGATACAATAAAAAAAAAAATCAGTTACTGTTAGTAATTGTAGCACTCAATGTACCTATTACACTATTTCCATTCGTATATTTTCACTAACAACTGCAGTAACATTGTGATCAGTATTCTTGGTTTGCATTTATCTTTTTACAAACCATATAAAAATTTGGATCGAGTTTAATACAAAAAAAATAAACTTATATTATCCTGTTTTTATCTTTATGTATGAAGTAACTTACATGAAAAAAGTGCACCAAGTTTGTACACTTCATGAGATGTCCACTTGTAAGGCTCTCCATAAGCATCTGGATGTATAGCTATATTATATAGAGTCTGGAATACATTTTAATAGTCAATATAATTAACTTATTAAATATATTAATTATCATTTATAAATGATGTATATTTTAAAAACCAGCTAAATTATACACGTACTCCTACATCATAACAGCAGCAGTGTTTGCATGAGCTAGGAAACTAAAATGAAAAGAACATTGTGGTGTAATAAATTTACCTTCGTCTGATTAGCATCGCATTTGGTTAATTTGGTAAGTACATCGACATTTAGCTCCTTAAATATTTTTGGGGATATATGTTCAAGGTCTGACGAAGGGAATCCACATAGCAAATGCCCAAGCTCAAGAATGTAAGTACTGTTATTTAACCAGGAGTTTCCAAAATATCGCCTATATGCAGCTATCAAAACACCAAACTGAAAAGCCAACTTTACTTTAACTGTTTTTAAGGATTAATGTATCTTAATAGTAATGCCCCTATAATTAAATATTAGGTACAAACCTTACGTTTCTCTAACTTAATTACATTAGATGCAAAATACTTCAGGACAGAAGGATCCCCAAAGTTTGCATAGTATAAATCTTCCTCTGGCACGACATTCAAAAGAGAACCAAATGCTAAGTATTCACGACCTTGCAAAAATGCAGCCGTTTTTCCATCTAAAACAATAATTAATCATTTCTAGAGCTCGTTATGGTTGTACATGTACCAAACAATTATTACCAAGTCAGTGACGTTCTATAGCGTAGGGTATTCTATTTCTAGTAAATTATCTTTGATAAGATATAGGCTTATAAATGACATGACAAGTTATATACGTAGATACTTATTGCTTTAGTACAGACAATACAGAAGGCCTATACCCATCTTTACCCACTCCATCCTTAACATCTCTTGTAATAGTTGCCTGTAAGGGATCGCTTTTAGCGATAAGGCCGCCACTTATGGCACTAGCTCGTAAGTGTTTTCTATCATGTTGTAATTTTTATTTCTGGTGTACACAATAAAGAGTTTCTATCTATCTATATCAGATTTTGAGCAAATGCTTAGTCTGATAATTGTATCCGTTTAAAATCGGGATAGACAATATTAAAAACAAACCAGTAACGATGTCCCATGCTAACAACGCTCTTGTTGTTGGTATTAAATGCTTGCTAGTATGACTAATGATATGTAATATTGTTTCCGAATCCAGCCTCATGAAAGAGCTTGGTGGTCCAAAGAAAATCATGTTTAATGATTGTTCAATTCTGACTCTATTATCCAATTCTTCATAAAAATCGTCGTACATGTGTGGGTTTTCTAAAAAAATAACAACTGACTATTTAGTTTCATTCACAGGAAATTGGCATAAATCATTGCAGAAGAATTATTATCTGCTCTTCAAAAATGTAAGATGTTGTCTTCGTTGCTTTCTCTACAAAACAGTTGTTTATTTTCCAGCTTCTACATTGAAAAACTCTTGTCCTTAGATGACTTTAAATTTTACTATTAGTATGAGAAATAATGCGTTTCGAAAATGAATCGTAGAATAGCATACATTATAAGACAGAGTATAAAGCAATCACGAATTGTTTGATTTTACTCATATACCTACTTAAAAAATTAAAAGTACCACAACCATGATCAGTGTAGCATTGATACGGCTCTCCGTATTCAAGTTAGGTACACTCGTGTATGAAGTCATACAAATCGGAATTACCCTTGTCAGTCATTGCAATCATTGAATTTTTGTCATCTTCGTAATCAATAGCCATTTCTTCAATTGTTTGTGTATATTCATTTTTATTAATGGCATTATACACTGATCCATATAACAATATGCTGCAATAAAATGTATGTTAAATTGAATTTATTCTAGAAAAAAACATGCTTTATTGCCTTGTCAATCTTGAAAAAACTTAATCTTAAAAATCTTGATTTGGTCTGATATTCGGCTGTATTTTTTTAACTTCGGCACTAATGAACCCATTTTGACAGATTTTTCATACAAACATAAAAATAACACTTGGTGTTTGCAAATAAAGGGGGTGGAATTACCTCATGCAAGATTTGTTAAAAAATTGCATTTACCTCAACTATACAACGTGTCACAATAAGGTGTGGAAATACTCAAGGGTTATGAGTATGTACTCATCATTACTATTAACTTTTTCAATGGGACCAAGACTAAAATCGTGAAAAATTTATATTTGCTGTTCCATACATTTTGTCGAGTGTCAATTACCGTTTTCTATGGAACACCTGTAATTTTTTGCGATTTCAGGTTTGGTCCCGTAATAAAAATTGTTCATAATGATGAGTAGGTACAAACATACCCTTCAGAATTACAAGACCGCAAGACATTATAAATTATAATATATATCGTAACAATATTTAATTCTACCCTACTAACGTAAATCCGGTTTGATATTAAACATTACTGGTGAATTGTTACTGTCCGTAAATATAACAAATAGTGCTTTCATAACAGTTACCAACGAAATTATCCAAGGTTCATTATCAAACGGTATACACACCGAGTAGTTATTAGTAGATTAATGAAAGAACCAGCCAACGATATCATCATTGGCAAATATTTATACGGTAAATTACAAAATAGTGGTGAACTACACTCCTGTCTGTCACCATTATTATTTTTTTATAATCGGGATGGCTTAAAAATTAAATCTGTTAGTAAAGCCCAAAGCAAAGTATGTATTTGAGTTTCGCTGACGCTCGGTAGAGTGCTTAATAAAATTGCTTCTGTTTCTTATTGCTTGGGTTGTTTTTACCAATAATATGTTCCACCCTTAATTAAAGACTTACATACTATTACTATTATATACCGTAGAGTGAGAAGGAAGGACCTTTCTCTCCACGCTAAATACTATTATAAAAACAAATAGCAACATTGACTGGTTTCCGGTCAAACATCTGCCTACCACTTAGCATCCGGTTCCGGTCAAAATTAATGTTCCCGATTTCGCACGAATCGACGGATCGCGATGAAAAGCATAAAATTAAATATAAGATTGGAATTTTTATCTAAACTTACGAAAATGAATTGCCTTGTTACTCGTGACATATTTTCCTAGTGAGTGTATAATATTTTTTTATCTTAAAGCGCGTCCTAAAATAAGACTATTGTCTTTAGACCTTCAACGGTCTATGGGCAGTCTAACTGTATTTGTAGTGTTAGTTTTAGCTTGTATTTTGTTTAGACTATACTATTGTCCCCATCGCTACAATGCACATTGAATATTAATTCTTTCACTGGAACTTTGAATACTGAGCATGACTTGAACTTGACTGTGACTATGACTCTTGACGGGTAGTGTTTATTATATTTAAAAAAACTTGAAAATACTTTACTGTGGCAATGAACAAGACATGTGACGCCGAAACCCTCTAAAAAAAAGCCCCAAGTCATGCCAAAAATAAATTATTATTATGATTGAATAAATGGAATGGAACATAACTGACTTAACCTAACCTAACCTAACTTTTAGTACCCGCTGAAGGTTTTTGTTTTTGCTCACCGCAAAATATCTTGGAATTGTGAATTGGTTTCTTATTTCTATTGCGTACCTACTTCGTGTGATCCTACGCTATGATTCTAATTATTTAGGGAATACTGTTAAACTGCACGACTGTTTTAAAGAAGTAGGTAGTTGGTTACGTGGAGAGCAAGTTTCTCAATTTGTTTTGAAAAATGGGAATTTTGGAGAAAATATCTGAAATTGAAAAGGAAATAGCTAGGACCCAAAAGAATAAAGGTAATATTACTCTTTATAAGTAAATCTGATGAATGTCTAACATCAAAAAGACTACCTAATTTCTTTACTCCAAGTGCTCAGCCCAATGTGTCACAACAGAATGGCCATATCAACATTATTCATTGTTATTATTTCATGATCAGTAATAATATAATGTGAATTCAGTATGTATGTACCTATTACATACTTACCTTGTTACTAACCAATATCTATTGTCTATATTGTCAAACTCTTAGACTAAAATGTAAATGTGTACAAATATGCCATGTATTTCTATGGTCAATGCTTCTTTTTAGCTACTGAATATCACTTGGGTCTGCTCAAGGCAAAGTTAGCTAAATACAGGTCGCAGCTTCTGGAACCTTCAAAAAAAGGTGGTGATAAAGGAGAAGGGTTTGATGTACTCAAGTCTGGTGATGCCCGAGTTGCTCTAATTGGATTCCCATCTGTGGGAAAGGTGAGATAGAACATATTTACTATTTATAAAGCTATGCAAGGTTACACAGAATTATGGGACATTGGTATGAAGCCAAAAGGGGGGGGTGAAAAAAGGAGGCTATTGTACTCATCATTACGAACAAATTTTACTATAAGAACGTTAAAGAGGTCCGTGATCTAGGAGTGATCCATGATTCAAAATTACTATATGGGAAACATATTGATAATATCGCCAATAAGGCTAATAAATCCATGGGATTTATTTAAAGATTAAGCTTTCAATTTAATAGTATTAAACTAACTAAAATTCCCAATTGCTCATACGTGCGTAGCATCCTCGAGTATTGTTCACAGATTTGGAATCCACAATATGAGAATAGACTTGAATCTATTATAAGAAATTTTGTGCGGTATCTACTATTTAAATGCAAGAAACACGACAGAAATTAGACTATGAGAGACGGAAAATAGCTGACATTGTATTGTTGATGAGAATAGCACAATCTCAGATTGATTCTCCTCATCTTCTTTCTATGATGAATCTGAAAGTCCCTAAAGCTCTTCTGTAAGACATATCCAATTTAGACGTTATGTCGAGTGCATAGTTTTTTTTTTGTTTTATAAATAATAGGCTTGCGTTTGACCACCATCACGCCTGATGTTAAGCGATGATGCGGTCTACGTTGGAGCACGCTTGCCTAGAAGAAACTGATTAGATTAGATAGTGTTTAACGTTGTCCGCTATGTCATCGTAGCTCTTGCATCGCGCAGCTATGTAGTCGGATCGCGGTTACCTTGTAACTAACTTAATAGTCTGTTGAGTTTTAGTTCGGACATTTTTTTGGCACGATTGTGATTCTAGGCATTGTATCTCAATAAATGATGATCGCTATTAGTTCATAGACCAAATTATATACAAAGAAGACTGGGAAATTTTGTTTATGAAGTTGATTGATTGATTGATTAACTATTTATTGTTCACACCATGAAATTTGATACAGAGAGTAGTGAGAAGTTGGTCTATCATTGGATAGAACCTTCAAGATACACAAAATATTTTTACTTATAGTTTTGCATATAGTAGTTCGCGACCTGGAGTGGTCAGTTTTGTTTGCAGCTCCTTAGTGAACTACGTCACTCGTTTAGTTTGTCAGCTCCTGTCTCAAACCGGAGAAAGGCAGATTGTTCGCTCACTTTGCTGTACAAGTGACGTGACTAGCTTCGGGACCCCGCACTCTCACTCATATTAGTTATTACAAAACAGTCTTATCGTACGAACTAAGTAGGAAGGGATCTGAGAACTAGTTCAGTGGGAGCACTCTAATGACCTAGTTTGTTCGCGGACTACACAAGACTACCGTAAAACTATCTTACACATTATATCTACACACATCTTACTACTGATTTTTTTTTCCAGTCAACCTTACTGTCTACCCTCACGCACACACATTCGGAGGCAGCAAGCTATGAGTTCACAACGCTCACATGCATCCCCGGAGTGATAGAGTACCGAGGAGCTAACATCCAGCTGCTTGATTTGCCCGGTATCATTGAAGGAGCTGCCCAGGGCAAAGGCAGAGGACGGCAGGTGAGTTTGGACTTACCATGCTGTTGAAATAGACTAACTTTTAATATCAGCATGCCTAACATGCGGACCCGGGAATGTCCTAAAACTGCAACCAGAACCAGTGGAGGATGAGCAGCAGCGTCCTTTACGGTGTACGCACTGCGATCCCCAAGCCGCCTTCCAAGCGTGGGGATTATGGCAACACCCTCTCTAAGAGGAAGGCTTTGTCCAGCAGTGGATGTTTAATGGCTGCTGTTGCGTAATATGAGCACCGCGGCAAAATCTTATCGTCATTTTGTCGAGCGAGAATGTGACCAGGTGCCTATGGTTTCATATATGCCAGTCTCGCTTTGGCATGGTAAAAAAAGTCCACAAAATTTTGTTTTTATTATGCCCGGTATGCAATTAGGGGGTGATCACATTGGGTTCCTATATAAATAAATTAACACTTGTTATTTATTTTAATTTTAACGTTATAATTATTTGATAGTAACAATTGGTGAGTATGTAATAGTATGTAATAATGCGGGTTGTATCCATGCAGGCCGCTTCCAACCGGCCCTTTTGGGGATCGATGGGGGAGGCCTATGTCCAGCAGTGGACGTCCTACGGCTGAAATGATGATGATGTAATAATGCACTGCACATACGTTTTGTATGCGAACACTTGCATATTAGACCATAAGTTGTTATTTCGCGAAAAATTTAAGGAGTACATGTGTATGAAATGGAGCTCCAGGGCCTTCTTAAGCAGTATCAGAGAGCTCTTCACCCCCCTAACAATGCAGCAGACTAGTCCCGCAGCCTACATGTCAGCAGAATTTAACTTCCTTTGCTTTCTGCAGGTGATAGCGGTAGCGCGGACAGCAGATCTGGTGCTGATGATGCTGGATGCCACCAAGCCGTATGTGCACCGCCAGCTGCTCGAGAAAGAGCTCGAGAGTGTCGGCATACGGCTGAACAAGCCCAAACCTAACATCTACTTCAAGGTACAATATACAACTGAAATTCTCTCACAATAACATTCATCTTTGTCACTGGAGTTATTGAAACAGCATGCAACAGTAGGCATGTGTCCTAACGTTAAATTTATTACAAACTAGCTGCGCGCCGGTTTTACCCGCGTAGTGATGAAAAATGGTGATGATGCTGATGAAAAGTAGCCTATGTATAGTTTTTTTTTTGTTAACCTATACTGTCCCACTCCTGGCCTTTTTATATGGTAATAAAAAAAAACATGATGTCTTTTTATAAAGTAATAAAAAAAAAATACATGATGCCTGTTGGGATAGTTTATTATAATTTTATTACTTATTGATATTTTATAATATTTTATGTTTTCATAATTAATAGCCTGTTTTTTTGCTATTTTTGCGCTGGCGGCGCTGATTTATCTCCCAAAATGAGTAATAATTATCATGCATTAATTCGTAGTTAAAGAAACTCGAGACGGCGGGAATAAACCATTATATAACTAATCGCAGGCGCGCGACGTTTGAACTGGTGCAAGTACGTACTCGTACTCGAGTTGTGCGCGTCGCCACGCAAGTGGCTATTAACGCTGGCGCCAATACTAGCGCAAGCACTTGAGCAAGCTGCTGCGCATCGTCTGCAGCAGACTTAATGCAGTGCAAATTGGTTACAGGTCAAGAAAGGAGGCGGCTTGTCTTTCAACTCGACGTGTCAACTAACTAAGGTGGACGAGAAAATGGTGCAGATGATACTCCATGAATACAAGTTGTTCAACGCTGAGGTACTCTATCACATCATACTTGCTAGTTACGTCACTCAGTTGCATCCTCAGTTTTTTTTTTTTTTTTAAATTAGAACGGCTGTCAAGGCATTTTTGTAAGAAATTTGTTGTAGCTAGTTGCACCAATACAAACGAAACGTCAGTCATTCGAAATCAGTTAGCAACTGTGATGCGGAGTTCGACGCGTTGGTCTAAACAATAATGTTCAATCAAGGTTCACTCATAATGCCTAGTAACAGATTTTTCCTCTTATTTCCGTTCTATTTACTTCTCTGTTCTGTGGTTGCAACCATCGAGATACAATACCTATAGATAGAGTCACAAACGTGCAAAAAAATGTCCGGACCAAAACTCGTAGGACTTGTTGGTTAGTTGTAAGGCAACCTGATCAAGTTCAACGGCGCTAAGGGCCAGGCGTGTCTGATCTCCGCCAAAAAGACGCCGTTCCAACTGGCCCCTACTTTCCGGGATGTATTCATTCCGATAACTGACTAGCTTGAGCTTTTGGGCGTTGCTTTGTCTCCTACCCTCAACTTTGGCTCCTATATTGAAAACAAGGTTCGATTGGCTGCCAAAAAGCTGGGTATCCTATCGAAGCGGCGACTGTACTTCACCGCTTAACATCAAGTGAGTTGGCGGCCAAGCGCAAGCCTATTTCTAATAAAAATTAAATTAAAAAAAGACATCGTCACTGACTTTGATTAGTGAATAGGGATGCGTTCATAGAGAATGTACGAAATAATATTTCGCACTGTGCCAGTACTGTGTCGGAACTGTGACTTCACTGATATGTGTGAATGGACCTTAACAGTCTCAGTCAGGGGTAAATAATAATAAATAAATAAATAAATATTCGGGACATTTTTGCACACACGGTCATCTGACCCCAAACTAAGCAAAGCTTGTGATATGGCTGCCAGAGACTGATATACATACATATATAGTTTTAAATATATACTTAAATAGATATTAACAACCAGATATAGAACAAACACAAATTTTCATCACACAAATGCTTGTCCTAGATGGGAATCGAATCCCCCAAGCTCAGAAGGCAGGTTCACTACCAACTGGACCAACGGGCGGGTCTTATCTTATCTTAACAGTCTGCCTGTTTGCCGCTCTTTTGACAAGCTATTATTTAACTTGCCTTATTAGTTGTGTGGGACAAAACTTGTAACAGAATTTTAGAGCAGTTGTCCTCAACCGATTGATCGGAAATTTGACATACACGTTTAGTTTGGATGGCAATGTATGATTAGTTAAATGGCGTCATTCTAAATCCAATATGGCGGTTCAGTTATTTTTTAGGCATCTTAATGATATGAATATCAAATTAAAAGGTTTGCTGTAAAGAATGCGAAAAGTATTTTTTTTTATATCTGTAATTTTACTATATTATGTATATAAAAAAAAAAAAAACTGAGACAAATTTTCCATTCTTATGTTAATCTTACACATTTACAGGTGCTTTTCCGCGAAGACTGCACGCCTGATGACCTAATTGATGTGATACTTGGCAACCGAGTGTATCTCCCCTGTATATACGTGTACAACAAGATAGATCAGATCTCCATACAGGAGGTGGACAGGATAGCGAGACAACCCAACTCTGTCGTCGTCAGGTCAGTGTTACTATATCGAATAAGTACCAGTCAGCTCAAGGCAATTCGGTATTCTAAAAAAAATTAACCTATGCCAATTCCAAAACCATTTCGAGATTTTATGTTACTAACCCTTATTTTGCTACTCTGACCCTTTAAAACGATAAGATGCCATTTATTTTAACATAAAACTAAGAAATCATTCGACTTTCATTGACCTCTAAATGACGTCACGGTGTAGCATTTTATTTTCTGTGCCTTTTAAGAATAAAAATATTATACATTTGACACACTGTTCGTCACACAGAATAGAATATTTTTTCATTTCTGTGGTTTGACTGTCTGGTTTTTTTCAGGGCTGCCAATATGGGGTGCTTTTTTAGACTTCTCAACGCAACGAAATTTTGTGTTATATGGTGACGTCACATAATTTCAATTTTCAAAAAAATATTGTAAAATAACTTCTCAATAGAAAACAAAAATATTGAAATTAGTTTCTTAAAATAGCCTTATCTACGAAATAAAAATATAAAAAAAGTACAAAAAAAAAACTTTACATACCGAATTGTGTTGCATTATGCAAAGTCCGATTAAAAAAAAAAACATAAGAGTTTTGTCGCTCAGTGACCACATTGCCCTGTAAAACAAAACAAAACAAAAATTCTATGAAACTAACATACACAAAACAAATACAATACAGCGTTACAATATCATAATTTTTGGCCTAATGAGCAATTTCCAATTAGGCATTGTCAGTATAGTTCTTTCATCGTATAGAGATGGCGCTCGCATTACTTTTTGTATTTACTTTTTAAACTTCATGGCAGTGGAGATCTTCGTTCAGCCAACGTAAATAGTTTAAAAGAAATACATAATAGGGTATTTGACTACTTTTGGGAAACTATTGCACATTATTGCCTGATATAATTTAATGTATACTGCATTTATATTTTCTGGATATCAGTCGTATTTGCGATATAAATCGATGTTAAAGTTTGAATTAAAAAATATCGCGCCAAAACGCAGACCTGCGTCATAGCTCCGGTCGAGCGACGATTGACGTCACACAAAACAAAACAGCTGCAGCCAGGCAGCAAAAGTTTTATAATCACTAATTTTCTAATAGAAGTAATGGTTTATAAATGTTGTGTAGTGCCACAATGTACAAATACTTCCATAAAACACCGGAAAAACTATTCGTTTCTGTTCCAATGGACCCCAAAACTCGCAACAAGTGGTTGGAACTAAGTAGCTCGTAGAGAACCCAAAAGTATTGGAGCTAATTCAAGTGTTTCTGTGTGCGAAGATCATTTTGAGGTACATATTTGAGTCTATATATTTCTATTAGAATTAGTGTTTTTATTGCATTACTATTTTATGTACTGTTACTTTCTTTTTAAACATTGTAAAGCTCGACATAACCTAACAAAATAGTGATATCCACCTACTACAACATACTTTTTGTACAACTTGATTGAATGTTTTGCTTGGAGAACAATTAAAAACTAATACTTACATTGTAGTTTTTACGTTTTGAGTTCTGCAGCGTAGAAACAATGACGTAGATTATTATTGAAGAAATATGCAACCATAAATACATTAATTTTGGGTAAGTTACTGCTGTCTGCTTGCACAAAATGTTTCTCCATTCTTCTCACATTTAACCTCCGGACTGTTTTTGGTGATAATTTCTGGATAAATCGCTCTCAAAATAGCTTTACAACATTAAATTCGCAAATATCAATACAAAATCTGTTTGTTTAGATTTGTGTGACGTCACTAGGGATGAAGCCAATTACAGACCGTTTTCGATCACGTGATCAAATGTCGAAAATACAGTTATTTTATTCGCGTTTTTTACAAAAAATAAGCATATTTTTATTAAAAAATCAATGAAATATGCTTTTTCATTATGTCATGTTTATGGATGATGTCAATTGGCATAATATTTTCAATACAGTCAAACACCCTATTATGTAATAATTACTAACTTTGTGATACATTTTATTTATATTACACGGGAATTACTCACGTAAGATTAAGCCGGTCACTCCGACTATAGTTTCAACCGCATTAGGCAGTCTTTTTCAAGGTGAATGCGCGCGCGCGGCTGCGTCTCGCTTGGCACTACGGACCGCCGCGCGGCGCGCACGTGATGTCAACGGCAGCTGATCGGGTGCGGGGGTGGGGGTGCGTAGAGAAATATGCTGCGACGGCGCACACTGGAACTCTTCCTCACTCGAATCTTCCTGTGTGTCAGGAATATTCCAGCAGGCGGAGCTCACCACGTCGCCACCAATCCCACGGTCACTCCCACGAACTCCATGAAGACACGGTCTCCAAGTCGGTGGCAGGTTCCATCCTCCATCCCTATTGAAGGTTGGACGTCGACTGATCTCGATGGCTTCTCTGACTTTCCGGGGCACAAAGAATTTCTCCCGTGCCAGCACTTTCGCTCTGTCGAACCTAATATAATGTTGCGCGCCGGAGCCCAGAGAATGTTCTGCCACCGCGGACCCGTTAGTGTAGATCTTACGTGAGTAATTCCCGTGTAATATAAATAAAATGTGTGAAAACCACGTCAGTTTCTATAATAAAACTTTGTGATAGTTACGTATTTTGAAATATTTACGTACATTCATTTTCATAGGCTTTTAAGTCCAGCAGTGGACTGATAAAAGGCTGATTATGATGACATCCATAGGCCTATGTCCAGCAGTGGACGCCCTACGGCTGAAATGATGATTCATTTCCATCCCGAATCTAACCAAACTTTTCATTCGGTTGTGTAATAAAAAAACAAAAAGACGAATGACAGATGTTTGTGTCATGTCACTTCATGGAAAGTTTTAAAAGAAGTGGAAAACTGAAACTTATTTTTTTTTTTTTTATGCCATAGGTGGCAAACAAGCAGACGGGCTGCCTGATGGTAAGCAGTCACCGTCGCCTATGGATACTTGTAACACCAGAGGCATCACAAATACGTTGCCGACCCTTTAGAACTCTATTAACTCGCCTTTTGAAGAACCCCATGTTGTAACTTCTCGGAAACACCGTAGAAGGTCTTATTACTTATTGTAGTACTTATTGTCGTCAACGCCATCTAGCGAGAGACAAATAATGCTAAAATTACATTTTGGAAACAGTTAATTCTACCATACCAGCTTATACAGAGCTTATAACTCTAAACGCAATCGGGAGATGAAATTTTCTTCATCAGATATTTAAACTTATTCGATGGTATGTGTGCTGAACGAAGTCCGAGGGCTGTCACTAGAACATTACGTGACTATTCCTAATCTACGGATATTGGGGAATCTTGGGCTGAATAATTTTATACCAAATGCCTAACTCCCTGGATCTCATCAAAATATCCTTCCGACTTGTCCTGCCTGTTATAGAAAGCTTGGGAAGGGGTTGTTGTTCACAGAAGCATCATAGCTATACAAATAAATTGTAACATTTCAGTTGTAACATGAAGTTGAACCTGGACTTCCTTCTGGAGACGCTGTGGGAGTACCTGTCCCTCATCAGGGTGTACACGAAGAAGCCGGGACAGCCGCCAGACTTTGACGACGGGCTCATCTTAAGAAAGGTACTTTATCCGTCTGAGGGCCGAGGCAGGGATTTTTTTCGACCTATTTATTCCCTTGAAATGTTGCGAAACTTCTCTGCGATACTAGCGCTACGGTAATTTGTAGAACCCTTTCTTGCATTATCTGACTTCAGCGCTTACGGAAGTTCGAGACAACCTTTATCACGCTCAAATTACAGCGCCATCTATACCGTTTTTAGGCAAATTTCTGAGCTACGCTCTAATGTTCCGCTATTGGCTTTCCTCTTAGTCTATCTTCCTTGCTAAAACTAATCTATCTTTAACTAAATCGTCATTGGTTATACACAATGTAGTAATAATGTAGTTTTTTTTGTTTCACTGACCAATAAAGTCATTGTATAAATTTTTTGTCGGCAGGGTGTGTCGATCGAGCATGTTTGTCACTCCATCCACCGCACGCTGGCCGCCCAGCTCAAGTACGCGCTGGTGTGGGGCACCAGCACCAAGTACTCCCCCCAGCGGGTCGGCGTCGCGCACACCGTCAACGACGAAGACGTGGTCCAGCTTATCAAGAAATAACAGTATATTTTTTATACTGTTTGTCGGGTGAGGAGTTGACGAGCTAGTCTACGGGGCAAAGATAATATAACCACTTGATCTCGCGCGAGTCATTATGTGCTTGTGCAAATCGGTCGCGTTGGGGGTATCGTATGGCGCTTGTGATTGGAGACTCAATAGTCATTCATTTAATTCGCGCCTAGGATTGGCCCGCTCGAAAAAGATTAAGCTGAAAAAGTGTAACTTTGGCTTACGGTGGGGTAAAAGATGAGCAGTCAAGTGGTTATATCGTTATTGCTACGAGGTTATCTATTGACCTTACAGTGAGACCAACTTAAGGTGAAGAGAGAGCAGGAGTGGCGCCCTCATAAAAAAAGTCAGTCATAGGTCGTTTGAAGTGAAAACTTAAGTAGTAATTCACCTATTCCACAAAAGATGGCGCTGTATTAAAAATTACGGATATATAACTATTATATCTGAGCGTGGTGGTCACGCGAGTTCAGTACTTTTTCCGCATCCCAAGAAGTGCCCAACGCGTCTAAACGTTTCACTAAAAAAAAACAGGTATACTAAAAGAAATCGGCGCACGCTACGAATAGCGCCGACTTTTTGGTTAGTTACAAGGTAACCGCGATCCGACTACAACGCCGCGTGATGCCAGAGCTACGATGGCATAGCGGACAACCAACGTTGAACACTATGCAAGCGACATAACGTCTACATTGGAGTAAATGTGGTATTGTGAACTATATAATCGACACAATGTATGTACAATGACTCTGACGTTTTTTCACTGTTTTCACTGAGAGATTGTGACTATCGGAATTTTATCTCAATGATAATATTTCAAAAAATACTTCAATGGCCCTCTCGAGTGACTATGGAAGTCGAACTTTTATTTAGCCATGTTATAGTATACCTGTAATGTTTTCCTTCAATGAAGCCACTCCTGCGCTCCTTTCAAATTAAGAGCCGTATAAAAATGCATTGTTCAATTCTAGGTATTTGAATTTTCGGGTATAAAACGAAAAAATAAAGGCGTAATTGTCAAGAATATAAAACATCTAAACCATAACATTAAAATTGTTTATTTTATTTCCGTAATTTAACGAAATCCACTCTCAAACTTTAACTCGGAGAGTTTTACGAAAAAATGCATGTATATTGGACCTTACTTAATGAACCTTAACGCGCCGAGATACGGTTTGCGGTACCGCAACTTTTCGTATCACTTAAAACAGGTGTAAGCCCCAGGGTCTTCAATTTGGTCGTGATATGTTCGCCTACTTCGACCCTTACTGGCTTGCCCATTCACGCTTGACACATAAATTTCTTTCGTCATTCTTTGCAAGTTGGTAAATATATCACGATTGAATCGGTTTCTTCTAGGCAAGCGTGCTCCATCGTAGACCGCATCGTCGCTTAACATCAGGCGAGTTGGCGGTCAAACGCAAGCCTATTATTAAATAAAAATAAATATCAAAATTAGTACATAGGTTTTATAATAGACCCTGTCGGGCACAGCATATAAGGAGTAAAGTAAATGTTCAGTTTTTACCAGGCCGCCTCAAAAAGTTCTGGAAGATAAACATATGAAGTTGGACTTAGAAATTGAATTCCAGTATTTCTACTGCGTTTAAGCATCGATAAATATATACTTTTGATAATAGTTATCTATCTATACCATGTTAAAGTAAGTCTGGTTGGTCAAGCACCGGTACAAAAAGGGAAAAATTCCAGAGAACGACTGGAGCAGGCATGTTCAATTGTTGATGTTGCAACATGTAATAGTATTAACACGCATATGGATTTGGTTGACGGACCGCCGTCCAACCAACGGGAGAGAAAGAGTGAGAATATCATATTTCCCTCTCTTTCTCTCCCGTTGGTCAGACGGCGGTCCATACGTGTGAAATCCATACGTGTGTTAACACTATAAGCTGTTTATAATTCTCTTGAATCGTAGACGAAAAAATACCGTCATAGTTCAGATTACGCTATAATAAATAGCTCATAGCTTTCCCCTGAAATCATAAACTGCAGTCTGCCAGTGAAAATTTAGCAAAACTATACATTATCTGCATTTAACGGTCTCATACTACAAAAGGCATAATTAAACGGAAGTTTTTCCCCTTTGTGTTGTGTTGTCAGAGGAAAAATAATGCTGTTTTTTTAATCTAATATTGGAACAAATATTATTGTTATTGATATGTATGTTTGTACAGGATTTTAAGTAATATTGTACATACTTTTGCATTGAAATAAATATATTAAAAATGCATTCATGAGTTTTAAATAATTATCCTTCCTTCCTTGCAAAAATTTGCCCTGTGGCAAAATGAGGTCGAGGCGGGCCGCACTTGTTTGTAATTTTGATAATATGTAGTTATCTATCTATACACAGGTATTATAGGTGATATTAAAAATGCAAAAACATAACAACCAAAGACAAACAAAGACCTCCCTTCCCTCCTTCCATTCCTCTCTATTTTGGGCAATTTCAGTCCAGTTTTTCAAGTAGGAGTCTTTCATCACTCGCATCTCCGTCTGGGCCGTCCGGGAGGTCGTTTCCCATTCTGCTGACATGACCGGCCCAGTCCCACTTTAGGCAAGCAGCCTTCTGAGCTACCTCGGCAATCTAAGCCTTGGAGCGCAGTACTGTGTCTTATCTTGTCTATAAGTTTCACTCGGCTTTCACTTCACTTTCACTTGGCTCGCTGGCACACTTCAAGAAGCGAACTTCTGACTTTTGTCAATGACCAAGTTTCAGCACCATATGTGAGGGTAGGGAGAACACACATGTCCTTGAGTTTTCGTTTTAGAGTGCAGTGTTCCTTTTATGAGATCTTTCATGGACTAATAGCTCTTTTAGCTGTTGTCGGTGCATGTAGCAACTTCTTTCTCTCGTCTCGCCTGGAAGGAAACTATTTCGCCCAAATAAACATGTTCCTGGACATATTGGATTTCCACACCAAAACATTATTTAAATTTAATTAATAGGTACGTATGTAGGACGATGTCAACAACAAAGGAGCAATGAATAACAATGAAATGAACAAAAATCATAAAAAAAATATATGAGAACTTCAAAGTATATAGCTGTACTTATACAGAATTCAGTGAGATGTATAATTATGTAGGATGGAGTGTCTATTTGTTGTATATTAGTTTTCATGTTATTAAGTTGAAATTCTTGAAAAGGTCTCAAATTACTTGAATATTCATTTATAAAACAGGCGCGGGCCGCAAAGAGGCCCGCGGGCCACGGGTTGCGGACCGCTGTTCTATCGTATCCCTCTATCCTTGTCATCTGTGTCCCTAATATTTTCAGTTGGAGACTTCGGAACCAATTACTTCATGTCAGAGCTCAGCACATGTTTTGTGATTGAAATGTTAGAATGCCACTTGAAACACAAAAATAAAACGTAATAATTGTCGAATAAATACTATATTCCAACACAACACCACCCACACCTATCCTATACAATCTATTCAAACAGTCAAAGGCTGAGTAGCGACCAAGTCTGTCTCAACAGAGGCGAGAGCCCACTTGTGCTCCGTGATCTCGAGGGCTTCCCACTCTGCCTTGAAGGCAGCCTTCGGATCGGGCGGCATTGCCATGGCTGCTCCAGACATCTGCTCTTGCATTATCTTGGACTGATCAGCAGCTGCGGGAACGAATTAATGAATTACAAACATGGATTTCAAGACAACACAAGAAATTTGTTTGAACTAAACCAAGTTTAGACTGAAAGTAGTAACTATTAAGTTATCTGTAAATGTAGACAAAAATAGTTGCAAGCTAAAAATAAAATTAGGGAATAATGTCAATTCTGTTTCACTCTTCTGTTAATTTAACTTATTTGACAGCACTAAAATTATCTGCAATTCTATTTATTTCATTATCTGCAATTCTATTCAATTCAATGGCTCCTCCAGCCTAAGCTTTTAAACTAAGAGAAAGTTGAAGTTATTAATGTGTGAGTTTTTTTTTTAAGTCAGCTCTAAAAAATGGTGCCATTTATTTCTCACATATTTTTAAAATATAGTTTTGTGTATAAAATGGTACGACAGAATCGACATTGTTGTTTAGACAACATGTGATATAGATTCTATGTGCAAGTGAATCAAGGTGAATCTGCAAATTACCATTATTTTCTCCCAAGACCAAGGCATAGATCGTCCGCAGTCCAAACACATTGAGGAAGTACCACGAAGCAGAAGAAACCCATGACGCGTCCAGGTATGCCAGCTCCACGCCTCGCTGCAACATTGGCTTGAAGCGGAGAGTCAGGGGGAACGGAACTTTGGCTGGAAAGGAAATAGTTTACAGGATTATAGCTACGTGATATGAATTTTATATCCTAAACTAACAATTAGTAGTTGTGGCAGATCATACTTTGCACATGGAACACCTGAACAAAAAATTATGTATCAAATCTCACATTTTAACAACATCATTATCTTCCGATTATGTTCCTACTGCTGGGACACAGGCCTTCTCTCTCACAAAGAGAGAGGGGATGGGCCCTAATCCACCAAGCTAGCCCAGTGCATGTTGGCGAATGTCATATTCTTTGAACTATTAAGGTTCTTAGACATACCAGTTTCCTCATGTTTTCCTTCACCGATTTTGAGAGATGGCATCGAAACTGCACATAATTTGTTTAAGTACTAAATAAGTCATTGGTGCAGGGCCGAGGATCGAACCGGGTGCCGTCAGATTGTAAAGCGCGCATGATACCGTTCGGCCACCACCGCTATTTTATGTAAAAGACAATGATGTCGTGTATCAGTGCGGTCAATTGGTCAAATTTATTATTTTCGCCATCTTTTATTTATGATGAGTTTACCTACCCAGTGGCCAACGCTGAACATAAATCTATCTACACCTCATTTATTAAAATTTGTGGAGGCGTTTAGTTTATAGGTAGGGAACATATTATATTTTACAGATACCCTCCTTTTTGAAACTGTTTTTCTGATAAATCTCTAGCGTCATTTCAGTTACACATCACACCAAGATCGATAAGTAATTTGGGATAAATTATTTTACTCTATAGATATTTGTGATGCTCTAATTTAGCCTAACCTGAAACAAAAACTGAACTTCTGCAAAGTAACTCCTGATTCAATCAACTACCCTCCTTTTTGATTTGAATAGGCTTATTCCAAAGGTGTAAGTTGCATGCCACCTTAAAGCTACTTCATCATCATCATAATCAGCCTTTTAACAGTCCACTGCTGGACTTTTAGCCTACTTCCTAAAGGGTCCTTCCTACTGACCTGTCCACTCTATGGCTTCGCACAGACTTTGGGGGTCAAACCCGTATCTACGCGTGCCTCTACAGGTCACATAGCGGGGACGCGGAGACAACTCGTTTATTCGAGCACATTGCCAGAGGAGCTGACAAAGCTTTAGAACAGCACACTTCCGCAGAGTTAGTGGTTCTTGGTGACTGCAATGCCCACCATTCTGAGTGGCTCGGCTCTAAAGCCACTAATCACGCGGGTCGTGC
Organism: Agriopis aurantiaria; assembly: GCA_914767915.1. Classification (NCBI taxonomy): domain Eukaryota; kingdom Metazoa; phylum Arthropoda; class Insecta; order Lepidoptera; family Geometridae; genus Agriopis; species Agriopis aurantiaria. The sequence goes on from OU611994.1 coordinate 14,583,112, forward strand.
TGCATCTGATTTTGCCTTGGCTCACGGCCTCTCTCAACTAGTCACTGGAATTACTAGAATTCCTGATGTTGAGAGCCATGATCCTTCTTTGCTGGACCTCTTCATGACCTCACGCCCTGACCATTACCAGGTTTCGGTCGAAGCGCCACTTGGTCGCTCTGATCACTGTCTCATCCATACCTCAGTGCCATTCTTTAATCGCGCTCGTACCGTTCCTTCTGGTAAGCGCAATGTTTGGCACTATCGGTCAGCGGACTGGGACGGATTGCGTGAGTTCTACGCATCCTACCCCTGGAGGCGGATTTGTTTTTCTTCAGACGATGTTGGCACTTGTGCTGACTCCGTCGCTGATGTCGTGCTTCAAGGAATGGAATGTTTTATTCCAAGTTCTGTCGTGCGTGTCGGTGGGCGGAGTCGCCCATGGTTTAACAAATCCTGTGCGGAAGCTTCAAGCCTGAAGCGAACCGCCTTTAAATCATGGTCCGAAGCACTTGCTAGTCATAACTCGGACACCTCCGCCTTGAAGAAAAAACTTAATGCTGCCTCCAGGTCCAGCAAAAGGATTATTGCCGAGGCCAAAGCAGCCCATATCAGCAGAATTGGCGACCGACTTGCGTCATATCCAACTGGAAGTCGAGCTTTTTGGTCACTAGCCAAGGCTGCTGAAGGCAACTTCTGTCAGTCCTCTCTACCAGCCCTGCGTAGGCCGGATGACACATTGGCCCATAGCGCAAAGGAGAAAGCCGATATCCTTGGTACTCTCTTTGCCTCAAACTCGACTCTCGACGACGGGGGCGCCACATCACCCAACATTCCGCGGTGTGCGAGTTCCATGCCTGAAGTACGTTTCTCTCAGAGATCAGTACGGAAGGAACTCATGTCCCTTGATGTGCGTAAGTCGAGTGGGCCAGATGGCATTCCGGCTATCGTCCTTAAAACCTGTGCTCCTGAGTTGACTCCGGTCCTAACGCGTCTTTTCCTGCTTTCGTATTCAACTGGATGTGTGCCGTCATCATGGAGGACTGCCCTAGTCCATCCGATTCCTAAAAAAGGAGATCGGTCTGATCCGACTAATTACAGGCCCATTGCTATTACCTCCCTACTCTGTAAGGTGATGGAGCGTGTGGTAAACACCCAGCTCCTCGGATACCTGGAGGAACACCAGCTCATCAGTGATCGCCAGTACGGTTTTCGTCACGGCCGATCAGCTGGTGATCTTCTGGTATACCTCACTCACCGCTGGGCTGAAGCCGTTGAGAGTAGAGGGGAGGCGCTTGCAGTTAGTTTGGATATAGCCAAAGCTTTTGATCGGGTCTGGCATAGGGCACTCTTATCCAAGCTACCATCTTACGGCCTTCCCGAGGGGTTATGCACTTGGGTCGCCAGCTTCCTATCTGATCGGAGTATTAAGGTCGTTGTCGACGGTTCTTGCTCCGACAGCATGCCTATCAACGCTGGCGTCCCACAGGGTTCTGTGTTATCGCCAACGCTCTTCCTTCTCCACATCAATGACATGTTGCTTTCGAGCAATATGCATTGTTATGCGGACGATAGCACGGGCGATGCACAGTATACCGGTCGTGCTAACAACCCTCATGCCGTAGTTGAAGAAAGTAGGAGTAAACTTCTGTCTGAAGTCGAGACCTCTCTTGAGCAGGTCTCGGTCTGGGGTGAACTGAACCTGGTTCAGTTTAACCCAACAAAGACGCAAGTTTGCGCGTTCACCGCTAAAAAAGCCCCATTTGTTGTAGCTCCTCATTTTCAAAACGCTCCCCTCAAGGTTTCAGAGAGCATTGGAGTCCTTGGAGTCGACATTTCTACGAATGTACAGTTCCGCGGTCACATCGCAAGTAAGGCCAAGCTCGCATCTAAGAAACTTGGTGTGCTCAACAAGGCGAAGCGGTACTTCACGTCGAGACAAAGACTCTTGCTTTACAAAGCGCAAGTCCGACCTCACATGGAGTACTGCTCCCATCTATGGAATGGAGCACCCAAGTATCAGCTTGACCCACTCGATGCATTACAGCGTAGAGCTGTCAGAATTGTCAACGATCCCAAGCTCGCTGAACACCTTGAGCCACTCAGCATGCGCAGAGACGTCGGGTCTCTTTGTATCTTTTATCGCATTTACAACGGGGAGTGTTCTGAAGAACTGTTTGATCTGATGCCGGCGTCGCGGTTTTACCATCGCACTAGCTGCCACCGCCTGAAGGCTCATCCACACATCATAGATCAGTGGAAATCGCACACTGTGCGATTCACACGATCCTTCTTGCCTCATACCTGCAAAATGTGGAATGAGCTACCTTCTACGGTGTTTCCGAGAAGTTACAACATGGGGTTCTTCAAAAGGCGAGTTAATAGAGTTCTAAAGGGTCGGCAACGTATTTGTGATGCCTCTGGTGTTACAAGTATCCATAGGCGACGGTGACTGCTTACCATCAGGCAGCCCGTCTGCTTGTTTGCCACCTATGGCATAAAAAAAAAAAAAGGGTGAGTGGGCCATATCCACCACACTGGCCCAGTTGCGGGCAGGGGTAAAGCTACTTACTTGTAAGGAAACCACTGAACATCCAATTGATCCAGCCTCCGATTACAATCATGGGCAGTACATTGGTCACATTCCCTTTTAGCATGTCTGTCATCATGCCTGGGTCCGTCATGGGATTCTGGCAAAGATGAATAAATTAGTTTTAAATGTATCAAAGATATAGGCAATTTTTATTTTCATTTCATTTTGGGGCGACTAGTCTTCAAGCCTGGAGTTGAATAACACCGAGGCGCATTGAATCAAGTCAGATTTTGTGCGTTCGTCATATATGAATCAAGGCGAATGTTGTCGCGGGTGACCCAGAAGAGAGACCCCATAGGGGTTCCAACTGATACATATTTAATTGATGTCTTTTGCAGAGGGATCCACACACTAAAACTGTGTTCTATGAATACATAATAGTCACAATCGTGCCAATAAAATGTCCGAACCAAAACTCGGCGCACGCTACGAATTGCGCAGACGCTTTAGTTAGTTACAAGGTAGCCGCGATCCGACTACAACACCGCGCGATGCCAGAGCTACGATGACATTGTGGACAAATAATGTTGAACACTATTCAAGCAACATAACATCTAAATTGGAGTAAATGTGGCATTGTGAAGTATATAATTGATACATTATATTTACAATGACACTCGGACGTTTTTTGACTATTTTCACTGAGAGATTGTAGGATACACTATAGGATTCTTATTATATCTCGATGGTTCTATCTCTATAAACGTACACATTTATAAATCAACAATCTATAAACACACCTATACTGTATGTGTGTAATATGCATGACAGCGTGGACTTGTGTATTGACAGAGGGGAATGCTTATGCTTGGCAACTTCCCCTTTCCCTTCGTCCCTAATCCTTTTCGTGTTGCCCTAAGAGGCGAGTAGATCAGTTATCAGAAGTTGCATTTTAGAAGTTCATACATTATAATGGGTGACAAGATTTCAGTGTATTTCCACTCTGCACCATCAAGTTGTCCTACTACTGATGGAGGTGAAGATAGCTAGAGAAACTCAAAGCCAAGTTGTCAAGCTACTTGAACTATCACAGCTCCTTGATGTATTGGAGTATAGCTAAGGGTTGCTATCACAGCTGCACCAGTAAATAAATTAGAAAACAGAAAACTTCAGGTGACATTAAAAATCTGATGGACAACATTCATCGTCATCATCATCATTTCAGCCATAGGACATCCACTGCTGGACATAGGCCTCCCCCATCGATCTCCAAAAGGGCCAGTTGGAAGCGGCCTGCATCCAGCGTTTCCCTGCGGTCTCTTTTAGGTCATCTGTCCATCTTGTAGGTGGACATCCTACGTCCTACAACATTCATGTAAGTATTTTTTTTTAAACTGTCATAGATGGACAATAATGAAATGAAACCGCTATTTAGAGAGTAGGTATAGGACTTTTTGACTGAGCTTTTTTGAGCAGATAATCAAACCTTAAATTTATCCTGATTTAAATTCTGAGCACTGAAAAATAAAGCTATGTATTTCCTATTAGATTTGATTTGATTTTGAATTTTACCTGAGAAGCCGCCGCTCTCTTCTGCACCTTGAAATAGCCAGTCTCTTCATTGTTGAACCAGTGGCGACGCATCGCGAACGACTGTCGCGGCAAGTATTTACCATTTTCTCTTAGTAACCTAGCTCGGATCATCACTTGACTGGAAAGAATAATTTTATAAAATAATAGTTAATTAGTCTAATGTGTGGTAGTTATATTATTCCTTTTAATACACAAGAGAGTAGCTTAACAATTATTTAGGTTAGTATGTTGTGCGGAGCAGGGTCGGGCATGGGTGTCAGAGCCGAAGGGCCCTCAACGTATCCCTCTGATTAGAGAGGTCACAGTAAATAAAATATATATAAATAATTATTTCAGGACATTTTTGCACAAACGGTCATCTAACTAAGCAAAGCTTGTGATATGGCTGCCAGAGACTGATATATATACATATATATTTTTAAATACATACTTGAATAGATATTAACAACCAGATATAGAATAAACACAAATGTTCATCACATAAATAGAAGCTCAGAATGTAGGTTCACTACCAACTGGACCAATGGGCTATCTGGACCAACAGTGGATGGGCGTACGGGGGTGAGCGGTGACGATAGCTGCTAGAGCTCTGGCAGCAAAGGTAAAGAGGGGCGGAGGCCGACCGCCCACCACGGGCCAATATGATGACCTTGGCTAGGCTAAAGCACTCGTGGCTGCACAGCACAAGCAGATGAAGCTCCTAGCCGAGCAAGAGGTTGCAGATAGGGCCCCAATGCAACATCTAAGCAGAGCGTTTTTTTTTATTTTTATAGTTTAGATTCACCTTTGGCCACCAACTCGCCTGATGGTAAGCGACTTTGTGGCCGAGGTTGGAACACATTGATCTAGAAGAAATCTATTCACTCTAGCATTGAAGATGCCGATAGTTTGTAGTTGAGAAGAGACGAAGGCGACAGCGAGGAGCCTTGTTGTACCATCACCGCAATCACAACCACTCTGCCAAGAGTACACGACTAAGAAGAGAGAGAAATTGTAGTTCTCAAGAAACAAGGAGGACGGCAGGGAGATCGATTTTTGGGCAGTACGTATTGTAAATGATGAACCAAATCGTTGAGTAAGAATCTTTGCAATTTCCATCAGAAAGGGGTGGTAGTTTGCAGTCCTTCTACTTGTCCTGTAGTAAAAAGGAGAGCGTGGAATAAGGTCATAAAGCTCGTGAGCACACTCGCCGAAATGTATCCAAGAGAAAATAGACAAGCTAGTTTACGGCGGTACTCAGGGCTTTGCAATTTCGCCGTGTCTCTCGAGGGAGTCGACAGATTTCGGCGAAAACCGTATTGTCAGTCACGCAAAAGATGTTTAAGCTTCCTCTATTCAGCACACGCTCCATAGCTTTGCACGTTAATATTAATTTTTATATTTAAAATGTTTGCTGTTCGCACGGATTTTAGTGGAAATAAATACCTGTCCTGCATCTGGAGGAGCTCCACCTTCTTCTGAGAAGACAAAATGATAGAAACATAGTGCCTCACGATCCCAACCAGGAAAGTGATGATGACAATTGGTAGGAACACCCATAAACGAATATTGGGATCTAGTAAAAGCTCAGCCATGGTATCTAGTTTAAATTTGACTTAGAGGTCCATATAATTAGAGGTTATAGGTTATAAGCTTATTTCTTATATTAAATTTTCAACATTTCAATTAAATGAGTCCAAATCACAGGTCCGAATTAAATTAATTTTATGAATTTATTCACGATGACAATTGATTGACATTTGATGACATAAATGACTTATGACAGTGACAATGGCATTCAAATCTTCAAGTTTTTAGCGCCAACCTGAAAAAGATGTCATCCCATTGTTAGGGTATACAAAGTCCTTGGTATTATTTTATTAAGTGTTCGAGGACGTGCTCGAGTATATGCAAGTGATATAACGCGGTGAAACATGTATTTTTGTGTTGTTTCCAAAGCTCCATCGATGGCTCTTGTAACGTCTCCACCACTTTACTACGGCATAACTTTGACTTGACCGTGATTTACTTTGCTCGTCTCTGACTTGTTTGACGTTCTATTAGTAAACTTGGTTAATATTAGGACTGAAGGACTCTGTATAAACGGTCACGAAAATATTTAAAAAAAAATTTTTTTTACTTAACTACAGCCCAAGGACGTTCTATGCTACAGCCTCTTGGGACGTTGTGTTGGAGCCATATTTTGCCATCAAATCAAATCAAAAGTGAGGGAGGAGAGGAGATTAAAAAAAAAACTAGTTAGTTCTTTGTTGTGTTGTGTCTAATGGTAGTTTTAAGTTTATTTTATATTCTCGTTGGTGTCTACAATTTACAAACGATTTCCGAATACCATTATAAAACAAATTGGATTTGATTTCTTTATAAATTAGTTTATTAATGTGCTCAATAGCGCTAGAGCTGAACAATTCTACAACTTATGAAAACTATTTTCAAGATGCCTCGACCTAAAACGAAATCTTGCTCAAAGGAGGGTAGGAAAATAACGAAGAAAGCCGCTGAAAACATGGATAATTTGAGTAAGGCAGAAGTAAAAACAGATCAGCCAGAGGACATGGAAACCAGCCCAACTATGTCGCTGCTAGATCTAAACAAATTTAAATTTGAAAAGAAGCCACCTGTGAGAATTGAATTTGAAAAGGCCTCTCCAGTAAAAGAAGTAAGTAACCTGATAAACTCAAGCTCAATTTATTTAGTACAGTGAGACCAATTTTTCCATTGAGGTGGCTAAATGTATGAACTGTCATTTTCTATAAGCTATCCATTTCCAGAATATACGATGGTGGCTCCCCCCTCAACAGATTTATGTTGTTACGCTAAAAAGATTTGTATGTAGAGTGTATTGTAGAAATAATCCTTTTTTTCTTCAGGAAGGCAAGGGGCTATGGGAGCCTCCAAATTGGCGCCTATTTCTTTTGAACTTGAGGAACATGAGGGCTAACAATGATGCTCCGGTCGATTCTATGGGATGTCATATGAGCATGGATGAAGATGCACCACCCGAAGTACGAATAGAAAAAGAGAGTGAAAGGAACTCTCCAGTTTCTCATTTTTCACCTCTTAACCATTAAACCACAACGTAGGGTCCTAACAACTAAACGATCACGGCCTGAAGAGAAGCAGTAGCATGTGCATGCTCTTTACAATGTGACAGCACCCGGTTCGATGCTCAGCCCTGCACCAATGACTTATTTGCAAATAAATTATGTGCAGTTTCGATAGCATCGCTCAAAAACGGTGAAGGAAAACATCTTGAGGGAATCGATATGTCCAAGAACCTTAATAGTTCAAAGACATATGACATGCACTGGACCAGCATGGTGGATTAGGGCTCATCCTCTCTCTGAGAGAATGCCTGTCTCAGCAGTGGGAACATGATACACTGAAATGATGAACCACTAAACCAATCATGATGAAACTATTATAGGATATTTTTATGCTTCAACACTGAAAAGCTAGACATTGCAGGGCACAGCTGTTAGGGCAAATAACTGTTTTTACAAAATAATCTCAAATTGTCTTCTATAATATATTATAATAAAGCAATTATGAAATTCAATTCTCATAATTTTTTGTATTTGTGTTACAAAATGGACAATCAAAATTCAAATTAAACTGTCCACACGTCTGTTAGCGCTATTATACCAAGAGAAAGCTCACCACCTTCCATTGATTCTCCTTCACCTGTAAAATTTCAGGTTTACAGATATCAATGCCTAATATCACTGATGCTGTCAAGTCAAACAAAGGACCAAGTAACATTTGCAGCGATGGAGCGCCTTCGGGCCAGAGGCCTGACTGTGGATAATATCCTGCTGATGGAAGATGAGGAACTGGGAAAGCTGATTTATCCTGTTGGATTTTGGAAGGTGAGTCTCTTCTCATGTTTTTTTTTGCAATAAATATAAGCTGAGAAAAAAAACCAGTTCAAAACAGCAACAATTTTTTTTGTGCTATGTTCAAATTCCTGGAAAATTATAATCAACTTTTGTTTCAGACTAAAGTAAAGTACATAAAGAAAACAACACAAATACTGAAGGATCAATACAGTGGAGACATTCCCGATTCAGTAGAGAAGCTCTGCAAGCTCATTGGTGTTGGGCCAAAGATGGCGCACATCTGCATGAAGGTGGCTTGGGATAAAGTCACTGGGATTGGTAAGTTCTATATGTTCTTCAAATCACAATATACTAGCTGAATCCCACGGTGTTACCCACAACTTCCTAGTTTTCAGCATTTTTAAGAGAAAGGGGGGCAGTACCCTATGTTCGTCCTCATGATGCATACTATTTTCCTGCCAAACATCATTAAGATCGGCCTAGTCGTGAAAATCGAACAAACATACAGAGAGACGAGTTGCTTTCGCTTTTATAATATACTAGCGCCCCGCCCCCGCTCCGCACGGGTGTAATTTACGTGTAGTTATATATATAAACCTTCTGTGAAAAATTATCTAACTAATAGTGAAAACCGCATCAAAATCCGTTGCGTGGTTAAGGAGGTTAATAGGCAAAATAAAAATAAAATTGTTGCTATATAGGCTATTAGGGAATACTATTTTCATGCTAATGAATTTTTAACATAGTAACTTGTTCACAGGTGTTGATACCCATGTGCACAGAATCAGCAATAGAATAGGATGGGTGAAGAAATCCACATCTACTCCAGAAGACACCAGGAAAGCACTGCAAAGCTGGCTTCCATTCGAACTATGGAGTGAAGTGAACCATCTCATGGTAGGCTTCGGGCAAACTATCTGCCTGCCCATTGGCCCAAACTGCCAGGAATGTCTGAACAATGACATTTGCCCGTCTAGCGGCCTTGGAAGGAAATCTCCCAAGAAATCGCCAGGTAAAACTGAAAAATACACACCAGATATTAAAAGTGAAGATAAAGAATCAAAGTCACCAAGAACGAGAAAAATTACTCCCAAAAAAGAAAACATAGGACATGAACCAGACAGTGAAAACAATTTCATAACTTTGAATGTTCCAAACACACTAGAAGTTAAAAGTGAAGCCACAGAATTAAAGCCACCACGAAAGAGGAAAATTACTCCTAAGTACAAGAAAATAGATGCAGCTGAACTAGAGAATGACATGGATGTTTCCAAATCTTCCAATGTTTTAAACATTGGAGCTAATAATTCTGAGAAGCCATTGCAGAAGAACACGGCTCCTAAGAGATTAACGAAAGATAATAAACAAGCAATAGATTCACGTTTGAATAATATTGAGAAAACTTTAGCTACAATTTTGCAGGTACAAATGGAAAAAGAACCTATCAAAACAAAACTCTCACTAATGACTGAAAATGCAAAAATAAAATTAGAAGTTACTAAAATTAAAAAAAAAGCAACAAGCCCAAGAGTGACAAAGAACAAAACACAGAACCTTACTACTAATTTACCAAAAACTGCAGTTGAAAATCCTGAAAAAGTCAGACCTGAAAAAGTTGACCTCAAAAAGTCACCACTAAAAAGAAAATCTCCTAGAGACAAAGCTACCAAAGATCTTGGCACTGAAGAAAGTAGTTCCACTGTAGAATGCACTGGTAAAAAGAAGACTAGAGCTGTCAAGAAATAATGGTCATTACCAATTTGAATTCTAAAGGCAAATCAGCCTTTAGAATTTTAGATAATAGAACATATTATTATTGTCTAAAAGCCGAATTACATTGACTCAGTGCAGTATCTCAATGTAGCGCTGAATTCCAGTGAGGCTGGATCGTTATTTAAGCAATATAAAACGGCACTTAGTTTCTTTAATGTTGTGCATAAAAAGTGTCATTTTGAGACGGATTGTTTTATTTTTTAAGTTGTTTTATGCAAGAAAATTATGTTACTTAAAGAAATGTGATTTTGAATGATTGTGGAATCTAAATACCTCATTACTTTTAAGATTTAATTTCAATAAAATAATATAAATATCATTTTAACATTTACTATTTCCTTCTGCCACCCTTCTTTTTAGATTTGTGCTTTCTCAGGTCTGCTTTAGGTTTCTTTGAATCTACTTTTCCATTCCTCGGTTCAGATTTAGCTTTTTTCGGATTACCTTTGCCCATTTTGCCCATGTGGCTTTTCTTTTGTTGAGATTTCTTTTTGTTTTGTATTCTGTCTAATTTGCTCTTCATTTGGAATACTTTGCTTTTCTGTATTTTCTTTGTAGCTTGTTTTTTTAGCATGTTCTTTATTTCTTTTTTAGTTTTTAATTTGTCATCTCCGTCTTCTTCTTGCTCTGATTCATCAGGGGTTTCTTCTTCTAGCCCCATTCCTGGTATTTCTTTAATACCATTATCTTTTGCCTTCTTGGGTTTCTTTTTCTCTACATTTTCCTTTGGTCTATTTTCACCGATAACTAAGTCTTTCTTTTGTAGAGTGTCTGCTGAAAGCTCCACAATTTTCACATTGACATCGTCATCTTCATACTCTTCTTGAAGTAACTGTTCAATATCTGGGATTGGACGACTGGATACTATAAGCTTTTTGTAAGACTCTTTGTTCTGCAAAAAATATTTTTGTGATTATTATACTTCTTATAGACATCTCCCCCTGATAAATGGGAGGATCATACAGTGGGGGCCTGAAAATGGACAAAGGAGCCAAGGCAGGCCTAGAAAACGCTGGCGCGATGACCTTGACACGTTCCAGATACAGTGGTCAAGTCTGGCGGATGATCGCGCTGTCTGGAAAGAAATGGGGGAGACCTTTGCTCAGGAGTGGGACAGTATAGGTTAAATAAAAAAAAAATGTACTTACATAAATACATAAGAATAATGTTCAAACTAATACCTACTGAGTTTTCTTTCAGAGTAACTATTCTGTCTTATCTACTTATACTTTTTCATGATATATAGGCTGATCCGATTTTGGTGAAATGGGCAAGGAAATGATGTGCATTATGAGAACAACATAAGTAGATAGAATACTTATCCTGGAGAATTGGCCGCTAACAAAAGAACCCATGGTTGAATATTATAAACCTTTTACCTCTTGTTTTATTCGTTTTCTCTCGTCTTTTAATAGCCGTTGAATATCATCTTGCGCTTTTTTCTTTCTTTCTAGCTTTCTCTTCCGAAAACCACATAGGAAATCTCTGAAAAGAGGTCAAAATATAAGGATTTGTTGTGCCTGACCATTTCTTTCTCAAAGCAAAGCGGAGTTTTGGGTCATAACTTACTTCCGCTTAGATTCATCAAACACCAAAGTAACTTTTTTACGATCCTGATTTTTAGTTTTCCTTTTCCCCATGGTCTACTCAAATGACCACTGTGTATTGAATTAAGTTCACCTGTTACGATATTTATGATATAAAAACAATAGCAGCTACATTTATCATTATTTGTTGGGAAAACCTGGTGTGATAAACAAAGTTAAAATAGTTTACAAACACGAGACAGGAAATCGACCAGACTTTTCGTTTTAGTTTTTACCTGAACTGATAATCCTAACCTAAAAACAAAGTCCTAATTTTTTTTTCTTTTCTGTCGCTTGAATGATTCTAGCGTCGCACTTCGTGTGCATTTGCCAGTGTTTTGAATTTGAAATATTTTTAATTAAATAGGGTCAATCTAGTCAGTCAGAAAGATTTTTGAAAATGAGGTGAGCTCCCCAAGGGCTCAATGTCTCGAGCCCAAACGAGTCTTACAGCGCATATATCATTTTAATCTTACTAACATATGTAAACACTGCTGAGAGGTTGTGTATATCTGTGGCTGAGAGTGCTGAGGTTGGCATATTTGCGCCGCTAGCTTGTGTTGGCAGCCGCACCAGCCTTACCTTTGCGCCAATCGCGCAATATCGAAGATAAAAGCCCCAGTAGCCCAGTACAGTCACAGATCTACTACCTATAGATTTTCAATGAGCGTGGCTAGCTCAGTGCCTCTCGCTTCAACAAGGTGTGTTGCCACATTAAAATTATTTGCTATAAGTTAGGGTAATTTACCTACTATGATGGGTGTGAATCTTCAATGAGTACTTTGGAAACAATACTACCTTTTAAATATTTATATTTTATACACTAGCTGCTGCAACCCGCGGTGCTACCTGCAATTTTCTGGGAAGAAAAGTACGTTGTCTGTCCTCATGACACACTCCTATCATCCTGACAAAATTTGACTTAGCCCATGATCTAAGAAAACAAGGTCTAGCAATTCGAGAGTGGTCCCGCAATGACGTCACTGTCCAGTTGCCACTTTATTCAATCAGCTGTTACGTGGTGTATCGTCATCTCTCTCGAACCTGTTGTAAATTGACATCATGACATCATTGCGGGACGTCCACGTAAAAATTTTTTCTCGGATTGCTATACCTGGCGGAGTATATTATTATACCATGACTTAGCCATTTCCTCGTAAAAACAGACAGAAAGTTACTTGCGTTTTTATTATAATTATTTGTTAGGATTAGAATATAGTACTAGAAAAAAGGTTGTAAAGTAACCATAGCATGATTTTTTTATAATTAATAAAATATAATAAAAAAGTCAGAGTTAAAACGGAACGGGGGTCCCTCATGCAACAAACGTTAAACGTATTTTTGGATTTGTTCTAGTGTAAAAACGGTAATCCGTACAAGCGTCAAATTTAGCGGATTATAGTGAACATAAGTAAAACAACAAATAATAAGCACTGGCCAAGTGCGAGTCAGTGACAAATTTCTGTTTACCACTAAGCTAAGCAACGTCGGGCGCGGTCGGTACTTGGATGGGTGACAGCCTGGGCGTGATGTTGTCTTTTTGCACAACTTTTTGTATTTTGTGATTGTAAAGAACTCTCAGCGCGCGAGCCCGACTCGCGCTTGGTCAGTTTAGTTTTTTCATGAATGGAATTATGTATAACATTCCAAATAATTAGATAAATAGACTCTTTAATGTTTACAGTACAAATTTCACAAACAGCGCGTAGCTTTTTGAATCGGTTCGCCGAAATCGCTTTTTGCTTTTCCAGCTTCATAACTGTGGCCTCATTAATATATATTTAATATTAACATTCACCATATTCATATGGGCATAAAAGGGTCGGTATTTTGCACTTCTTGCAATGTGCCAGCTTTTTTCAGCAATGTGACAGGATCAGTTGGAAACCTGCAGAACGAATAATTTATGTTAGTTGCGGTGGGTAATTTCTTTCATAAACTGGCAACATTCTTAATTTATTTTCTAAGTGAATAATTTGATAAAATTCATAGAATTAGACCACAAATCGACCTAAAAACTGACTAATTATGAATAAAATATTTGCGAATTGATATCCTGAATTTATTTAGGTGATCGTTACAAGCTTTATATGTTTACTTACGTGTGAAATGATATTTCATCGTATTTTCGCTCACTGCGCTTCTTGCAGCCCAAAATGCTACAACCAACCATTGTAAAATATCTTTTACAATTATTTCTCAGAGGAAACACGCATTTATCACATTAAATCACCAAAAAAAGGCAATAAATATAATTCAGACCCGTTTTGTTTGTCACTGATTATTACAGATTTTGACACTTGAGGTACCAAAAACAGGTCACGCCGATAAGGACAACAAAATCTATTTATGTCCTTTTCGTACTTGTGCTGAGCCATATCAAGTTGTCTCTTTCACTAAAATATATTGCCGATCTGGTTGTGTATATCTGTGAGTACAGTAAAGGGAAAAGTAAAAAAAAAGCGTTAGACTTTGACAGCACAAATTTTGAACCTGACATTGACAACTAGATTTCTAAGAGCTGTAACGTTCATGCTGTAAATCTTTGCGTTTTGTTTAGGACCAAAACTAACTACTAGTTTTTATTCTGTGGTTTAGGATAAATTATATTTTTCAATTATAATTTCTATGATTATTTCCTCAGGATTACCTGTCGTCAAAACTTGTAAAATGATTAATTCACTGGTATTATTGTACGTGCGATTGTAATAAGAATAGTTAACTAACTGTAATAATTGTCACTACATAAGTCACTCACTCACGGAGAAACAAATAGGCTTAAAAACATTACATTATGCATACATAACACTTTCAATAAATAACAGCCAAACCAGTTTAATTGAAGTAACAAAATCAATCCTACCATATTTATCATATATTTTTAGATAAAATAAAACGCGTGTGATATTGCATTTCAGCTGCTCGACTTTTGGCAAACAATCAAGAATTTTTGGAATACTGGCTGCCTATTGGTCGTTTTTCATAAAATATTTTTTTATCAGCCCGTGCGCAGCCAATCAGCGCACAAGTCCACAATAAAGACGGACTCATCAGCAGCATGGCTGTCAGTATATATTTGAAGCTTGAACGATGCGCTTCCTCTCGTCACGTTGGTTTTTTTTGTTTGTGCATTTTGACGAAAATGATATCGTGTGTGACTTTGTGTGGCCTAAAATATGGAAAGAATTGAGTGCAGTGACCTGATATCTGCGTCGTTACGCAAGGTAAGGGATCAGAATTTACAGCTAATTGTTAATAGGGAAATTATATTTCCGCTCGTTCACCGTTGGTCGTGAATAAAAATTATTGTGGCATAGAAATATCAATTGGTGACTATCTACGTATGCTGGTTTCGTCACAATTTAATTTAGGTAATTCAAGGTCGCGTCTAGAGGTCTCGAGAGTGTATCGTGAGCGCAAGTGCAGAAATGGGATCGATCAATAATGTGCAGAGTCGTGTGGACCATATGTTACTTTGATGGCAGGTTTAATTTAATAGCGAATATGTGAGTGAGAGTGGCGCTGCGCAGAGAGCGTACCGTTACCGCACTCGATAGTTTGATCTGTGGGTTTCCGCAGATAGGGAAAGCTGATCGATAACGCGAGACCTTTTACCCGGCGCGATGCGCGGGACGCTGATATTTATAATTTGCCAAGCAGATGTTTCGGCTTACTATGATTTATCAGTTCTATTCCAGTAGTTCAGTTTTGTTCTATGGGCCCTATGTGATAACTGTGTTGTTATCTATTCACATAACTAATTCCACCTTAGCATAACTAATGATGTTTCTCTATTCATTTAATAAAATAAAAATGAGTTCACATTAGAGCTTTTTTTTTTTCACTTAACTTTTAGCTGCTGTTATATATCATATTGTCTCGAATCAAACAATGAGCATGACAAAATTTTTTGTTCTAATGTGATTTGACAACAAAGAGCTTTCTTCGAGTAAAGACCTGAGCAACAACTTTACAATAAAGAGTAAATGCATAGCAGAATGAAATGTTACAGAACATAAATAAATACTCACTTTTCAAATGTAGCATCAAACATTCTCGTAAAATGTGATAGTATGGAAATGCTATTTTGGATTGTACTGGAGCTTTTGCAAAAAAAAAGGTATAGTTTAAGGTTTTGTCAATACTGTATTATTCATATGGATGTTATACTACTATGTAGATTGCTCTAGTATTTACTTGCCTTTAGTTACAAAGTATTTTTATTAAGTGCTTGACCTCTATGCTAAGCTATGCTCAGGTTTCTCTACGAGATCGAATCAGAAATAAGGAGATCCGTAGGCGAACAAAAGTTACCGACATAGCCCACCAGATAAACTTTTGGGGTTCTTGGACATACCGGTTTCCTCACAATGATTTCCTTCACCGTTTTTGAGCGATGGTATTGCAACTGTACTAAATAAATCATTGGCCGTCAGATTGTAAAGCGCACATGCTACCACTTGGCCACCATTACTCTTCAAAACGTATTGAATATTCGTAATTCAGCTGATGTTGAGAGAAACAGTGATGCCCTTTTCGTATCAAAGACAAACAAGGTACAATCTGGGGTTGTACAAGAAAAATGTGAATAGATATTTCCTAGGCAAGCGTGTACATCTCCGACCGCATCATCACTTTCCTTCAGGGCCCCGACTCTACTAAAACAATTGTTTTTAAATTGTAATTGTTTTTTTTTAATTTTTATGAATTGCCTCAAGATTGTTTTGTTTTTTTTGTACTTTAAGTGTCATATGTGTCAATTTTGGCTATTTTGGTGTGATTGTGGTCAAATAGGGTAGGTATATATATATAAGATCTTTGGGTCAAACGCATATATAGTCTAAAAAAACAGTTAAAAACATCGTAGGTACAAAAAATAAATGCAACTACAGGATTAAGTAGATAATTTAATTGCTATAACAATTTTATCCTTCTATGATAAGAATGTTTACCACCATAACTGTAGATAGTTCAAAGAGAAGATAACATTGTTGCATAATTTATACATTATAATTACATACATGGTATTATATAATAAATTATAATAACACTAGCTGCGCCCCGCGGTTTCACCCGCGTAGTGATGAAAAATGGTGATGATGATGATGAAAAGTATCTAGCCTATATGTCACTCTCCGACCCTTGAATTAAACCCATGCAAAAAATCAGGTCGATCCGTTGCTCTGTTGCTGCGTGAAAGAGGAACAAACTAACAAACAAACACACTTTCGCATTTATAATATTAGTATGATAATAGTGTATGTTGTCCATGCATAGACATGCAGTGTTGTCCATGTATGTTGATAGCCCGTTAGCCCAGTTGGTAGTGAACCTGCCTTCTGCGCTTGGGGGCGTGGGTTCGATTCCCACCTAGGGCAAACATTCATGTGATGAACATTTGTGTTTGTTCTATATCTGGGTGTTAATATCTATTTAAGTATGTATTTAAAACTATATATGTATGTATATCAGTCTCTGGCAGCCATATCGCAAGCTTTGCTTAGTTTCGGGTCAGATGACTGTGTGTGCAAAAATGTCCCGAATATTTATTTATTTTAGTATATAATTATAGTAGCTATTATTTATTTAGAGAGTTGCTACATGAATAAAAATATGTGTCTCTTTGAATCATTTTCCTAAACATGTGTATTTTTAAGCGTAAATATCTATACATGGTGGATTATTAAGTGTTCGTCAATGTGCTCGAGTGTGGGTCAGTGAAATAATCAAGGTAACGATTAACGAGGTAAAACATGTCAATTCGTGTTGTTTCTAAAAATCCATAGAAGCCTCATGTAAAATCTCCACCACATTACTGGGACATGACTTAAACTGTTTACTTGACTCTGACAATATCTAATAAAAACTAGAAAATATTTTAATCTTAGAATAACTACACAAAGAAACCAAATACATTCGCAAAATTTAAGCCATTCAAATGGTGTCATATATGGCTCCAAAAAAAAATATAAAAATTTTACTATGACAATTTGCGCGGTGAAATCTTACCACAACAAATCAGAAAAGCAGCATAAGAGTTTGGTGTGACATTCCACAGGTAATCCATTAATTTTCTTGCTTAAATCGTTTAAAATACCAATCGAAACGTAAGCTGCAAAGACGAGAAGACGTTGTTTGGAAACCTATCTTCTCTGAGTAGTTATTCTAAGATTTTAATACTTGACAATTGCTAATGTACAAGACGTGCGACGCCAATCTAAAATCCTTTCAAGAGGAAAGAAGAAGTATGTACATATTATTTAATTTTGATCTGTGCACTTATTGTCAACAGAATTTTGTAGGCGTACATCAGCGTACATCTGTGGCGTACATATAAACATAGACAGGTACATGTTATTGCAAAATTATTGCATTTTATTTTGTGTATCACAGAATCAAAAATATTTTTCTTTTCTGTGGTATGTATATTGAATAAATAAATAAGGGTTTTTGGCGCCAACGCGGAAAAAACATGTCGGCTCGTTGGATTATTTTCCTAAACTTGTGTATTTTCGAGTGTTAATGTGTACTAAATGGTGAATTATTATTCATTAAGTGCTCGTAAACGTGCTCGAGTGTGGGAAAGTGATATAACGAGGTGAAACGTGTCTTTTCGTGTTGTTTCCAAAACTCCATAGGAGCCTCTTGTAAAGTCTCCACCACTTTACAGGGGCATGAGTTCGACTTGACCGTGACTTACTTAGCTTGACTCTGACTGTGACTATGACTTGTTTGACGCTATTAAGACAAAGTAAACTGTTTAATATTACGAGTAAAGGACATTGAATCCACGCTCATGAAGATTTTAACAAAAAAAAAAAAAAAAAAAAATAATTGGCATAATGCTTTTTTGTTGATGAAACTAAATTTAAAATATTAAAAGTCCATAAATCAAGTAATTAAACCTACAGATATAAGAGCTACTGACGCTACAGTACAGCCCCGGACTTATCCTTATGCTTGTTGTAGACGATGTGCAGTACTTGCGCCAGTTTACCGCGCATCGTCTGCAACGAGCTACAACACTTTTTGCTCAGTGCCAGTGGCAGTTGCAGACGATGCACAGTACTTGCGCAAGTATTACTCGCGCCAGCTTACTGCGCATCGTGTGCAACGGGCTTTAGCCGATTCCTGAATTATGCGGCTGGCCTAATGACGGCTCATATTATCTTTGAGCTGGCCTATAGCGATAAAATAACATTATAGGTAGTTTAAAAAATAACTCTTTAGCTTTTATTGTATATTTTTATGCCATAGTTGGCAAACAGGCAGAGCTGACTGATAGTAAGTAAGCAGTGACCGTCGCCTATGGATACTTGTAACACCAGAGGCATCACAACTACGTTGCCAACCCTTTAAGGATCTATTAACTCTCCTTTCGAAGAACCCAATGTTGTAGCTTCTTGGAAACACCGCGGAAGGTAGCTCATTCCATATTTTGCACGTGTAAGGCAAGAAAGATCGCTTGAATATCACAGTGTGCGATTTCCACTGATCTATGTATATGATCTTTCAGGCGGTGCGGCTAGACTTTTTAATCTTTGGCGATTTAATTCACTTATCGCGCATTATTTAGGTAAAAATAGGTACCTACCTTTCGCTCGACTTTTCGACCATCTATGTTACAATGGCTGTGGTCACGAGCTGACTGAAAACTGCGGGCGAGTCCGGCGAGAAGAGCGGGTGTTTTGTTCTTCCACCAAACGGAATCTTTAAAACGTTAGGTAGTTTTAGTGGTAAACCTAAACATAGCGACTAAAACATTCCTTGATTCAGATACCCAGTTTAATTCTATCACGCAGTTGATCGACGAATGACCGCATTACCTTTAGGTACTAGCTGCGCCTCACGGTTTCACCTGCAAGAAATCCATAAGGAACTTTTTTAAACACATTCGACCTCCAACTCGCCTGGAACTGGAGCGATGATGCGGTCTACGACGGAGCACGCAATTTTTTATCTGGAATAAAATCGGGGTCTGGGTTTAGTACCATTCCTACGTATCCACTCTCGGACCACTTCTAACTGTCTCTATGTAAATTATTTCGTCGATCCGTTATTCTGCTTGAGAGATGAATAAACCAACATGAATGTATAATATTGTTTTCGATCCAAGCATTGATTTGCTCTGACAGCTGCAATTAATGAACATGGTATAAAGCTGAATAAAACATTTCCTTTAAATATTTCTCTGAAGTATTCGAATATCTGCTACAATCTTACGTTCATAAACATAGCGATAGTGATCAGAGTTAGTAGTTTTTAGAGTTCCGTACCTGTCTGTCTTACCTATTAACGGCTGTATCTTTCGAGCCGTAATAGATAGCAATTGCTTCGAAAATTTTGGAAGGCGTTATAATAACTGGTAATTGGGTTACTTGGACGACCTTATTGTATTTTTGGTGGTACGGAACCCTCAGTGCGCGAGCCCGACTCGCCCTTGGCCGGTTTTTAATAATTTTATTCAGCTTTTTACAATGTTGCAGCAGTCATGGCAAATAAAGGCATGGTTCGAGTATAGTATATGATTTTACCAATTGTAGGAGTACTCAGTGGTAGAACTCTTGCAGTCTGTCTGAGGGAACCGCAACAGAATCCTAGCACTTACTCTACTTTATTTATCCGCCAAACAGGAGTGTGCGCACATTGTTGTGATTCGGTTTGAAAGGCCTTGGTTATCAGTGAAATTACAGAGAGCTTAAAGGATCGAGCACATTAGGACGGGCCGCAGCGGGCCGGATAGCATCGCAAAAATCGCTTTCATACATTTTATATGAAGTATCGCATATTAGGACGGGCCGCAGCGGGCCGGGGCGCATAGCAAAAATCGCTTTCATACATTTTATATGAAGTATCGCATATTAGGACGGGCCGCAGCGGGCCGGGGCGCATCGCAAAAATCGTTTTCATACATTTTATATGAAGTATCGCATATTAGGACGGGCCGCAGCGGGCCGGGACGCATAGCAAAAATCGCTTTCATACATTTTATATGAAGTATCGCATATTAGGACGGGCCGCAGCGGGCCGGGGCGCATCGCAAAAATCGCTTTCATACATTTTATATGAAGTATCGCATATTAGGACGGGCCGCAGCGGGCCGGGACGCATAGCAAAAATCGCTTTCATACATTTTATATGAAGTATCGCATATTAGGACGGGGCGCATCGAACAAATCGCTTTTATAGATTTTATATGAACTACTTATCGCATATTATGCCAAGCCGCAGCGGGCTGGGGCGGCTTCCCTTTTAAAATGTATGAAAGTGATTATTGCGATGCGACCCGGCCCTCTACCCTAAAAACCACTAACTCTGATCACTTTCGCTATAGGTTTTTGAACGTAAGACTGTAGCAGATACTCAAATACTGCAGTGAAATATTAATAGGAAATGTTTGATTCAGCTTTTTGTGCGCAACGTACGAACGCACAGTGCGCAGCTGCGCATGATTTTAAAATCCAATCTTCTGGTTATAGCACTGTAACACTTACAAAACATTTCTTTTACCCACATATTAATTAAACGAAATATATGTTTTAATAATACCGGTCAAGCGCGAGTCGGGCTCGCGCACTGAGGGTTCCGTACTACCACAAATACAATAATTATCAATTTAAAAAACCGACTCCAAAATTAGTAACATAGCATTTCGATTCGGTGAAAGAAATGAGGTCATCAAAAAATTACAATAGGTATGTGTCCTCATGTTTAATTTATTACAAATAACCGGAGGAATATAACTAAATACATTACACATACTGAAAAAATAATTTAAATCGGCTGATAAATCTCTGAGATATGAGCGTTATAAGTTTTAGGTGGGGATAGGGAGGGGATGCTCTATCCCTTTCTCACAAAGTGTCTGTTAGTATAGCATTTGTACGGCGCTCCTGAGCCGTGACGTCACGGCTCAGTATAGTGCGATCTCTGTCTAACATGAAATTTAAATGCTTATATCTGCTTATATCTTATTTATTTATGAACTAATTTTAATTTTGTTTTCGTTGATGGGCTCTATTTATGATCAGCTTTTTTATGAGGTAATAAAAAAATATTAGTCATCATGCATGAACAGAAATTTGTCACCGACTCGCACTTGGCCATTATTTATTATTTGTTGTTATAAGCACTTTATACTTTAGAGTGTGTACTATAATCATGTCAAGTTTGACGCTTGTACGTATTACCGTTTTTACACCAGAAATAATACAAAAATACGTTATAAAAATACTTTTGTAGTATGGGGACTGGGACCCGCTTTCGTTTTTAGTTTTTGACTTTAACGTTAGATATTCTGTAAAAAAAAACAACTGGCTATCTATTACGGTTCGAAAGATACAGCCGGTAATAGGTAGGACAGACGGACAGACAGACAGACATCATAGGCTTAGTAATAGGGTCCCGTTTTTACCCTTTGGGTACGGAACCCTAAAAAGAAACAATTACATTTAGAAAGTCTTGTAGGTAGGTCGTAACGTAAGTAGCTGTACTAGGTGAAACCTGTATTACAGCTGCTACGATTCAAGCCTCTTAAGGAAGAATAAGGAACCCCAAGGAACCTCTCCCCTCATTTTCTATTAGATAATAGGTTTGCGTTTAACCGCCACCTCGCTTGATGTTAAGCGATGATGCGTTTACGATGTAGCAGACTTGGTCTAGAAGAAACACATAGTAAAAGTGGCAGGCCACAATGGCCACATTATAGCTTATCAACGCAAACCTATTATTAAAAAGTACCAACTATATCGAGCAGTTGCTCGAAGTCTGTCTAGTAAAGACTAGCTAGTACATAATTAATCTAGAGAAAAATAATAATAATTATAATCAGTTAATAGCTGGTCGCTGGCATCCAGTCGATGCAGATGGCAGATTGTCGTATATGTTTAGCAAGAGTCATCTGGCTAATGATGATGATGATGGTGGCATTGCCACCGAGTCAGTCACCTTTCTTCAGTCACCGAGTCTTTGGAAAATGTTCCATAGGCCCGGTCCTTACGAAGTAATATTTAAGTCAATGGTTAGTAAGGTTAGCTGCCATGGTTTTCTTCATGTGAAATGGTCTGCCATGATAAAGCTCCGATAACGCGTGGAAGTGGGTTACAGTGCGACCAACTAATTTGTGCAGTTACGTGGGGGAGCTACAATCGTAATTTCATGAACAAAATTAATTACTTAATTTTAGTTCCCTGATTTGGCCAACTCTGCAGTAGTTGGGCTGTAATGTTTGTGATAATGATACGGCGACCCCAATAGCAGACGTTTTTAGGGCTTGTTAATCTCGGAAGTTAGCTGTCGAGTCTGTAAACAAACCTGCACGCGTTTGATAATAAAAATAACTTTGATTCCTTCGAAACTATATCGCATAACCTCTATTGGCGTATACATTTGTCGCCAAAAAAGCCATCCTCATATTATAGATGCGTGGAAGTCTCGCACTGTTCGATTTGATCGATTGTTTCTGCCACGCACCTGTAAGTTGTGGAATGGCTTACCAGCTTCGGTTTTTCCACCTAAATATAACCTCAATTGCTTCAAGCGAAGAGTGAATAGAGTAAAAAAGGTAAAGGTAGGCAACGCACCGCCAATGCCTCGGGTATTGTACGTGTCCATAGGCGACGGTGACTACTTTTCATCAGGTGGGTCGTGGCTTGTTTGTCGACTAATATATAAAAAAAAAAACTATGATTTAGATGGCATAAATCTATTTTTAGCCTTGCTGCGATTTCTCTAACCTACGCGTTTGTATGCCTGTATAATTGATCAACGATTACTTCCGTACCGGTAATCCGATGTTCATGAGACTTGATAGATAAGTAGTTCATTCCAATAACATTTTTAAGTTCTAATAAGAGCAAAATCGGTCTGTAGAGCTTTCGAAGATATACGAGTCTCTAGGTCACATTTCGGGGCGAACACCTGTAGGGGTATAAGTTTTTGCAGATGGAACAGAGTTTTCTCTCGCTATACTGAAGTAGCCTTCAGAACGGATAGTACTTTGTCAGATATTTTGATATTCTGCTGTCAATATGTATTTGTTGTATTTGTTGTTTTATTTTACTTTTTAACGTAGTAGTATAGCGTGTTATGTTTCTGTCACAAAATAAACTATGTCTATGCATCGACCAAAATAAAATGAATGGACAGGCCCAGTAGAAGCGCATTTTTGAAGATAACAAAATGAGCGCCGGCTCTCACTTCGTTTCAGTCGGTCTCTAGCCGTAGGAAGTGCAACACGTGTCTATTGTTACGTGATAACGAAACATCTGACAAAATTATGCATTCATATGCTTTCCCGAAGTATAAATACACAAATAAAATCGGAATCTATTTTTTGTAACAAATATACTGTACATTTTTATAATTAGGTGTTGAAGTATATGTCCGACGGTTTTGAATCGTTTTTACTGAGCAATTTCAATGGTTAGGGCCCGTCCATTCATTTTATTTTAGTCGAAGTGTCTATGTGTTGAAATAGACACAAAATTCTTTGCCATATCTGATTGTAATTATTTGTTCCAGACGATCACCTTCACAGGGGAATACTTCTGACACCAGCCACGATGACGTCTCGGTAAGTTCAAAAAAGGTCTTTAACCATCCAACTTTTATGCACCAAAGATACCTCAATACCATTCCACCTATACCCATCACAAAAACCATCAAATATTCCCCTTGGAGCACTTCTTAATGTTTTAGCACGATGCTCTTTTAAACTTAGGCACACCGGCCAGGAAAATAGCTGACAACCGAAACTATCTAATAAGGTCAACGTGCAAGGTAACACACAAAAACATTTGTAACTAATTTCTATTGGATAAAGTCTTGAATTCTTGATATTTTGCGGCACGAACCGCGCCTATGTCGCTATGAACGGTTTCAAGTCGCACGCGGAGTGATCCATCAATAACTGATTTAATTGATCGTTATTTGAGAAAAACACTAGGGGCGCACAGTGTGGGTGCGCGTAGAAGGTTCGTAGTAAATGAGCGGTTCAAACGCTCAACCATACTAATGCAATACGTGTTACATGTTACATTGCACCAGTCTATACGCGGCATTAGCAGCCAGACTAATGCAATACGTGTTACATTGCACCAGTCTATACGCGGCATTAGCAACTAGACTAATGCCATACGTGTTACATGTTACATTTCACAGTCTATACGCGGCATTAGCAACCAAACTAATGCAATACGTGTTACATGATACATTGCACCAGTCTACACGCGGCATTAGCAACCAAACTAATGCAATACATGTTACATTGCACCAGTCTACACGCGGCATTAGCAACTAGACTAATGCAATACGTGTTACATGTATTGTTACATTGCACCAGTCTACACGCGGCATTAGCAACCAAACTAATGCAATACGTGTTACATGTATTGTTACATTGCACCAGTCTATACGCGGCATTAGTGAAAAGACTAGATGGTATACAGGGTTTCGCATAGACACTGTACTAAGCCGAAAGGAGGTTTTGTACTCATCATTATGAACAAGTTTTACTATGGTACCAAACCAGAAATCGCGAAAAAACATATCTGCTGTTCCATAGAAAACGGTCATTGGCAGTTTACAAAATGTATGGAGCAGCTGTTTTTCGATTTCGTGGTTGGTCCCATAGTAAAACTTGTTATTCATAATGATAAGTACAACTACAATGACCTCCTTTCGGCTTAGTGCAGAGTATGCGTAACCCTCTATAAAGATGGTTTTTTGTCCAATTTAATGGCAAAATAACTTATCTGAATAAAAATTGCGCCTGTTATTGAGTCGATACCAACTGCACTTACCTATTTGAGCGTCCAATTTTTCAAGGCGGTGTCTGAAGTTAATAAATTACCATCTCCCTATATTAGATCACCAGTAATTGGATTGGGCTAGCTCTATTTTAATGGAAATAACTTAAGCATCATCTATTTTGAGGTACCATTAACAATACTAGGAAAAAAATCGATAAGTTAAGGCGCGGGCTTGAAATGTGACCTGAATTAGAGTATACGCCACCCAGCGAATGAAATTAACCACTTCAACGAGAATCTGACTGGCTCATTTGTAAATGTTGACCCATTAGTCCTCGTCGTTAGCCTTCTTTATAGGCCACACTGCATGCACCTTTATATTAGGCTTGCTCTTTACCGCCAACTCGCTTGATGTAAAGCGATGGTGTGGTCAACGATGGAGCACGCTTGCCTAGAAGAAACTGATTCACTCGCGATTTGAAGATACCCAGATTGTAACTTTCGGGGAACGGCTAGACAGCGCATTCCACAGACTAGCAGTACGTACAGTAAAAGTGGAATAAAAGCGTTTCGTACGGGTTTTCGGTAAGGATTTTTCGTGCCACTCTGGCAGTCCAATAGAAAAATGCGCAGGAATTAGATCATTTAGAACCGATGCACACTCACCATCATATATAAACCTTCCGTAAATAAATATCTAACTGATGGTGAAAACCTCATCAAAATCCGTTGCGTGGTTTAGGAGGTGTTAGAGTCTGGCTAATGAAATTAGAGAATGAAAAAGCGCGGCAAATTTAAAAATATCAGCATTGAAACCCCAAAAATTAGTATGAAATGCCTGAAATAATTTCACTTATACTTGTAAGTTATTAATTTTAATTGTAACACAGTCAGAACACAGTAATGTTTGCATTTCATATTAATTTTGGGGTTGCAATGCGGATTTTTTTTAAATTTGGCGGTCGTTTTCAGTCTCTACTTTCATTAGCCAGACTCTAGCAGTTATACAGACAGACAAACACGGAAAGCGGCTTTATTTTATACTATGTAGAGATAGAGATGAGATGATACCATAAGTTACTAAAAATAACAGTTCATGAAGGCTTCATTACCTTCTCAAAAGCCTTTGGGGTGTCGAATTTTTATTTACTTATCTCTTAGTATACCTGCTAATTTTTTTTTATAAGGGCCCCCCTTTTGTTTACCTTTCTCCCTAACAGAACTTTATATTCATGACTACGTCAAGACTCGTTCCAAATTCATCACAATCCGTCCTTTACAATACAACAGATGGTCTCTTCAAAATAATAATGTACCTCATAGAGGTCTGTCATCAGATGCACGTGATTGACCTCTGACCCAGGCCATTATTCCGTTCATAATGATAGTCAACCTCTGAACCAGACTCCTAACTGTGCCTTGGGTTGACCCTTGGGTAAGTGAAATTGTGTAAGGGTCGGACAGAGTTATTCTATCAACGATACTTGCAATATCGTTGATCTCATTAAGGCCCTCTTTTCCAACTATTAGAAATTTTGGTGTTCTATTTTAAGTGTGTCTATTTCCACGGTTAGTTTAAAATTATAAAAATAAAGTCATTATCATAAAAAATTATTGAAAAAGTTTTATCTAGGAAACCCCAAAGACCCAAACACGATTAAGGACATTTCGCTCGATAAAAAAATATTTATGAAAGTAACACAATTTGCGCATTTCTCCCTGTTGTTTTTTTTTGCATTCAATCTTATACTTATTTATTAAATGATGTCTACGATATCTTAATAAACAGATTTCATAATTATGGAGGAAATCGCAAAGGTACATTTTCCATAACAGCTATAGTTTTCGAAAAATATGAGAAAGTCCTCAAAAATAGACGTAGCGAAATGCACAGATGTGTGTATGCGTAAGCGCCATGGTTTTGCCCCACTAAATGCGACTTTAATACAATATGTTAAGCCTTATGGTCATCTGTAGTAATAAGTGTTGCTTAAAAGTGGGAAAACTTCGCCTTGAGTCAGGAGTTTATTATGTTTGTTTATGCGTTATTATACGCATTTGATCAGAGTTCATCTACAATCGTACGTTGATATTGAATTGCATGTATATATTATATGGCCTTGATTGTCTGTGCCAGACGATTTAAAGCTGTAATTGAAAATCTAGGTGTCGCGAGTGAATCTGTTTCTTCTAGGTAAGCGTGTTCCATCGTAGACTACATCATGGCGAGATGTAGGCCAAAAAAAAACGCGTCTACTACTATTTTTCATCGGCTAATATCATCTTTTCTAAATCTGTTCTTTCTTCCCTATCGGTTATCAGTTCTTCGAGCGATGTGACCTGCCCATTGCCAGTATTGCCACTTCAACTTGCAAATTTTAATAGCGGTGTCGGTAGTCGGTGGCTCTGGTTCTTTGTCCAATATCCACATTCCGGATGAAGATTACCTGCTTTTTAGGGTTCCGTACCTCAAAAGGAAAAACGGAACCCTTATAGGATCACTTCGTTGTCCATCTGTCTGTCCGTCTGTCTGTCCGTCTGTCAAGACCCTTTTTCTCAAGAACGCGTAAAGGTATCAAGTTGAAATTTATACTAAATACTTGGCTCTACGGTTTCTTTCGGCTGTAAAAAAATATAAGTTGTAAGTCAACGCAATGAAAAGATATGAACGTTTATGTCGCATATTTTGCGATTTCACAGGGAAATCAAAACCTATAGGGTACTTCTCGTTGACCTAGAATCATGAAATTTGGCAAAAGGCAAGGTATAGCACATATATAGGAATCAATCTGAAAGTTCCAAATTTGAAGTTATATAATTTAAAAATAATTATTTTGCTATTAGAAACTTACATTTTGTAGTTGGAATGTATAGAAGAACCTTATAGTCAACTACAAAGTTAAGTTTGTCTTTCAATATTTCTACTTTAGTTTTTTTTTTTTTGAATTGGGCTCTTATGGTTCTTTCCAACGGAACACGAGCACGAGTCCTACTCGTACTTGTCCGGTTTTTTGCTCATAATATTTATTTATTTATACTTGTATACAATGTATCAGGAACTGGCCACATATCTATATTATATGTATAGTAATCAAGACCAGTATGTAACTGACGTAACTGATTCTTACCAAGGTCTTTTAACCCTTTACTTACTAGTTATTTCTATTAAGAGCCGTATTACAAAATTCACCGTAAAATTTTAGGTATCTGGGCTATCGGGCATAGAACGAAAAAAATAAAGCCGTTGTTGTCGAGAAGAATATGTAAACCATGACATTAAAATTGTTTAGTTTATGTCAGTAATTTAATGAAATCCACTCTCAATCTTTCCCCATGAGAGTTTTACGAAAAACAACTTTTGTAAATAGGAGGTACCAAATGATATGTTGAGTTTTTCCAAAATTTGAAGCCGTTTTCTATATGTATATAAAAATTTATCCCTATTTACCTTTGTCACGCCATAACTTGAGAAAGACTTTTACGATTTCATTCATATTTTTTTTCTAAGTTTTTCTAATATTTTGTAGAAGGTTCTTATGGAAAGAAAAACTAAGAAAATTGCGCAGAAAATTGGAAAATTTCTGCAAACTTAATGAGGATTTTAACTTCGCGCGTTTGACAGTTATAAGACCGGACGTCTGTCGGGTCAGCTAGTTTTCAATAAAATATACAGGTAAGTAGATCTTTTTTTACAGAAATTGAATTTTCTCTAGATTTATTTTATAGAGTTAGAACGAAAAAAATCAAATTGTCATGTCTTTCAGCCGCACTCAGAGAAGTTACTTAAGCTAAGGAATACTTAAAATTACTCTGTCAACTTCTCGTTGACAGAAATTGTCACACATGAAAACGAGACAGCAATTTTAAGTAATCCTCAGCTTAAGTAACGTCTCTGAGTGCGGCTGTGAATTCGTCAAAAAATGTGAGAGGGCTCTTAACAGAAACGTGTTTTGAGAAATGAAACTGTTTTTAATACAGTAAAAGGGTAACACTAGCCTCTGGCTGTATACCAGTTTTATAGCCAGTTATCGTATTCGTTGGGTTAGGTTACGCCCGATACCGATTGGGATTTTGTTATATATTTACTATTCCATATGAAAGATTGATTTATCATCATCGATCATCATGTGTAGCGATGGTATTGCTCATAGTACAGTGCAGATTTGAGCAAAAGTGCTCTAGAAATCGATTTTCATTTGCACTTCCGGGATATACCTGCGACTGGTATCGTTGGATTCACTGTGGCGTCAGGAACACGAAACTGTCGGTCGTAGAGTGCCAAAAGGGTGGAGGGGGGAGCTACCCCCCATCAAAGATGGCGCCCGGGCAGTTCGTTTTTACACCATAACTCGATAAGTACCGATTTCAAAGAAATAAACTATTTTTGAAACCTAATAAAATGTGTCATGTTTCTTTCATACACATCATATATGTATATGTTATAGTTAATGAGTTATCTTATGTAACATATGTCTTATCAGTGGTTGGCGCGTTCGAAATGTTCGACTCCAATGTGAAGGTGAAGGGTGTGGGTTGAAATCCCAACTGCGCTCAACGTCCATAGCTATCTCTTTCGCATGTTTTCAACATTATTGAATAAAAAAAAACACTATATAAGAATTGAACAAAGCCGATTGGGCATTATCTTTAGAATAACATTGCTGTAAAAGAACTTCTTTTTTGTGTTTTTATTTTTTATGCCATAGGTGGCAAACAAGTAGACGGGCTGCCTGATGGTAAGCGGTCACTGTCACCTATGGATACTTGTAACACCAGAGGCGTCACAAATACGTTGCCGACCCTTTAAGAATCTAATCTCGCCTTATGAAGAACCCAATGTTGTCTCGGAAACACCGCGGAAGGTAGCTTATAGAATTCGTTCGGAAACATCGTTCGGAATAGAAGGGCACTTTTGATGTTTGTAAAATGTGTGCTGCACTTAGCAGTTTGTATCTTGGACAAAGCTAGAAGGACCAAGTTGTCAAAATTTTAAATTTCATAAGACACAAAACGTGAAAGACAATCATCAAGTTAACATGTATTGGTACCAGGTTGGACCGACTATTCGTCCTGCTGGAGGCAGGCGCGGGCGCAGCGACGCGGCGCGCGGCTGCCCGGCAGCTGGGCGAGGTGCAGAAGGCGCATCCTGAGGAGCTGCACCGCCTGCTGGGCCGCCTGATGAAGCACCTGCGCTCCCCTGCCTGGGAGACAAGAGTCGCAGCTGCTCAGGTAACGTTCATTCTTAAAGCTAGGTGTCATGGTCCTGTTTTATTTTCATCACTGTTCAATTCACGTAGTGTTGTTGTATTATGCATTTCACCCTTTCTCCCAATCGTCGTCATCATCATCAGAAGAAGCCAGAAGACGTCCACTGCTGAACATAGGCCTCCCCCTTTAATCTCCACACTGAACGACAACCAACCAATCCCCATAACAAACAAGGACAGTTCCAATCATTACAGTGTGCAATGTCCAACGGTTTTATTGAGAATCAATGATCGACTTCCAATAGACGCTTGCTAAGGTAACATTCAGATCTTGGCGACCGCAACCGAGGTACTCGCACGCGAGTTAGGGCGTTACCGCGCGAGTGGCTACTTATCGTTTGAACGCCTGATTGCTACTTCTACTTGTTACTTGTACCACGCATCGTCTGCAAGCGCTTTTAGTCCCTTGCGCGCAGAATCCTGTCGCAAACGTTCCCAGTACTCTGGCGGAGTGGCGGCGTTGCCACGCTGTATAGGCATAGAAATAACTCGATCGGGAATACAGTTATCTTTCCGTTTTAAACTATCACGGTTGTTCACTAAAGCTATATGATTATTTACGGGATATTTACCGTGGTAAGGTTGTGGAATGAGCTCCCGATATTTCGGCGCAGTTACATGCACCATGTTCACGGGAAGACCACAACAACCTCATTCACAACATTCCATTCATTCATTCCACAACCTTACCACGGTAAATATCCCGTAAATAATCATATAACTTTAGTTATCTTTCCTTCCATTAGCATCCGACGTCCTGGACCAATTCCTGGCTTCGGAGCCTTTTGGTCCTGCTGTTTCGACGGGAAACGGGACAAAATAATACTTTGTTTCTAAGCAGGCGGCCGCCTCCGTTCTCTCGCCAGCAGATTTCTGGGTTGCAGAGAGGATGCAAATGTGCCTATATCTCGGAAACAGACCCGACCACATTTGGCCATATGTCGCAGATCAGGCGGGGGACCCAGGACAAGGAAAGATGATGCAATATATTCTAGCGTTACCTGAAAGCTCCGGAAGACGCAGCGTAGGTAGGCCCACTAGATGGACCGACGACATTGTGAGAGTCACGGGCATCAAGTGGATGCAAAAGGCAGGCTGTCGTTCAGTGTGGAGGTTAAAGGGGGAGGCCTATGTTCAGCAGTGGACGTCTTCCGGCTGATGATGATGTTACCTGAAAGCTCATCAATAAATCTGATTACCCCAGGATTGTTTCACATTGATCAGATAAAATGAACTAGATACGTAAATATAACCAAATCAATAAAGTTCTGTTTATATTTTACATGTGTCTAGTTCACCTACTTTTCTTGATAAACTGTGGATTAGATTCGGACGATGAAATAAGATTAGTCACGAAGAAAACATGAGCTGTTAAGTGAAGTCGTCGAGGTCGTATGTGAAGTGTAGAACAAGCATTTAAAATAGTTAGTGATAAAACCATTAGATACAGTTCGAGTTGTGCAAAATAATTCAATACAGAATCAATACTGCTCAAAAATAAGTACATGCACATATAAACTATTGAATTTTGAGCTATTCTGAAAAAAGTTTTTTTTTTAAATTTTATTTTACAAGGAAAACATACAGCTTCTTATTAATACAGTAGATATGAGATAAACAGTTACACAAAAGCCAAAAACATGTTTTTACTAATACAAACTAGAAATAGTGTAAATGCCCCGTTGCAACACCAACTAAGGCCTGGATAGATAAATAATAATTGGAAAACAAACATTCGGAGTCTTTAACATAAGAGATAAATATAGTTACCAGTTTTCAAGTTAACCTTGGAAGTAGACAAATTAAAACTAGAATTACCAAAATTGCTAAAGATGGGAACAGAGGGCCTTAAGTGACATCTGCGTACAGTTTACTGACATGATTGATTACGGCGTTATCACTTGTACAAGCTTGATATGATAATGATAGCGTAAAGTTTTCGATAAACGACTCATATTGCGTCATTCAACGTTGTAGTTTTAAATTTGAAGTGACACTGACAAATTTGGTGCAACGGTGAGTATGATGGTATGACGCTGGTAGAACACCTCCGTCGCGTAACGGCGGCCGTATTATAGAAGTTTGATTGTGATCGAGATTGCATGCCGTCCCGTTCGCATCTACTTACTCGCACCACGCGCGTGAGTGAGATGGCACGCGATCGCGATCGCAATCCGAATCACGATAACACATCTATAATAAGGCATCTGTAGCAGCGAAACCGCTACTCGTTGAAATATGAACCTCATATAACGTGCCTTACAGCCAATGACTGGTTTAAAAAGGGGGAAGACGCGTGACATCCAAACATTGTACCCAATAAATATGGCTCTGTTTCGGCTCGAGTCAGCGGCGACGTAGACGTCTACACTGTAAACGTCAACTTCACAGCTCCATTAGACACTACACTAGACCATAGAAGTGACATTTAAAGAAAATTAAGTTAATTGTTTTTAAGTATTTACGAGTGAAAAGTAATGCCGTGAAACTTGTTTTTTGTCTTCGAACTGTTGGTGCACCTTGTAAAAACCCAGGAAGTAATTTTTGCTGCTTTATTTCACACAATTTTGACAAGTATTTCACGTGATATCAAAACGCCAGTTCGGTTGTGACTGAAGTGGATTGTGCCCCGAAGCCTATATTGTGCGGTCCACGTCAAGAAGTTCGTCCCGTATCTTCCCCCTATTTACTTACATCAATGCTTACAGCAGAGTATTAAAAACGTGTGGGAGAAACGCCAAATGTGTAGAGCGGCACCTCCGTTCCAAGTTTGCTGTTTAAATTACTGCTGTATATTACACGATATAAGGTTGACATTTAAACTAGTATCGGTTTCGCTGCTACGGTTTCGCGGTGGAGATGTGTTACTGGCGTGAGCGATGATAGCCGAGCAGTAGCATATGCGCTTCACAATCCAACGGCACCCGGTTCGATGACTTATTTAGTACTTACATAAATGATGTGCAGTTTCGATGCCATCGCTCAAAAACGGCGAAGGAAAATGTGAGGAAAGCGGTATCTTAAGAACCTCGCAAACCCAAAGAAATAATATGACATTCACCATGACATGCAGCATGGTGGTTTAGGGACCATCCTATCTGACAGAAGGCCCTTGACCCAGCAGTGGGGGAACATGATAGGTTGATAGTGAAGATGATGATGATGATAAATGATCTGCTCTCCTACAGAAACGTTTATTATTTCCGGCATAAAAAGCCAAAAATATTATATCCTACTAATATTATAATCGCGAAAGTTTGTATGTATGGATGTTTATTCCTCTATCACGCTGCAACGGAACAACGGATCGACCTGATTTTTTGCATGGGTATAGTTCAAGAGCCAGAGAGTGACATATATGCTACTTTTCATCATCATCATCATCATCACCATTTTTCATCACTACGCGGATGAAACCGCGGGACGCAGCTAGTCTATCTATATAAAAGCGAAATTCATCCACTCATCACGACATCTCGAAAACTACTTGACCTATACGAAGCTGAAATTTGGCAGGTAGATTCCTTATGGGTAGAGTTCAGCTAAGAAAGGATTTTGCGAAAGGGCTGAATTGGGAGGAGCAAATGGGGGGTTGAAAGTTTATATTAAAGGCTACGTGTACAAAGTCGCGGGCAACAGCTGGTATATTATATAACACATCTTAAACCAAAACTTCAACAACTATATTTTTAAACCTACGATAAAATAGCTGATAACCTTCAAACAACTGAACAGTTTTTTATCAAAGTTAAGAAAACTCGCAATCAAGTCGCCTTTCAAACAAATACATATATCAATCAAAATCGGTTCAGCCGTTCGGGAGCTACGATGCCAAAGACGAACAAACATACACCCGATTGCGTTATTTTTAAAAAGCCGTTTATCAATAAATAATAAATAAATAAAATTTTATTTCTTTAACACGATTTATAAAATGTAGGCAGGAGCCCTCTTTTAGACATAAACCGTCTTACCACAAAAGATTTAAGAACGCGTTAGACATGTGTTTAGCAATTGTTTCACTGCGAAAAATATGCTAAACACATTGTCTAAAGCGTGCTTAAATCTTTTGTGGTAAGACGGAAAATGTCTGTGCCAGAGCTCTTCCACTCTTATTTTACTTTAATTAAAACGTACAAAACAAAATTTTGTGTGTGTATGTGTGAGGGGGGGGGGGGGGGGGGAGATAATATAGAGAGATTTATAACCGCCTATACATTAAACATTCTACCAGCAATGACAAATCTAAACTGATAAAACACTTCCGATTACGCACTATTAAGTGTCTTTAGTCTATTTGTATAAGGAAGGAACATCAGTAGAGTAGACGATGAGACGAGAGTATCGACGGGCCATGAGTACAAATGAAGGATGTAATACAATCTTGTCATCCCCTGAATACATGTTCACTAGATTAGATTCTTTAAGGCTTGACAATGACATGTTCTTCTAGCTGCGTGTAGGATACACGCAGCACACTGCCAGCGGTGAAGAATTTGAATGATTTTTAAAGAAAATGGGGATAATCGTTTTATGATTTTCGCTACAGACCTATATAGGTCTGTGATCTTTGCACTCGTCGCCCCACGAAACGCCAATCCGGCAATAGCAAAGCTTTGAAATGTGATCTTTATTTCATGTAATCCACAGCCTAATTTCGATCGCCCGTCAGTCGTCCACGCGTCGTTAACTCGATACATGCAGATAAATTTTGTTATGCAAATAAATTATTGATCTACATATTTGACGTAGTGTATTTGTCGACTTGTAAAATGTCAACTACCGCCGACAAACCGATTTTGGTGGCGACATTGACCTATATGTACTACGTACGACAAATGTCTAATTTGTCGGTCTATAAAAAACCGTACTTGCAGTCTGCACTCCAAATTTGTCTAAATGGCAACGGCTTTATAGAATGTAGATGACCAGTTACTTATACATTAAAAAACGAACATCTGAGTTCTTTCTATACCACAAGTTGTACAGCTACACCGTCTATTACAGTTTTATTTATGGCTTTTTTAACCAAAACAACTGCTGTGTTATTAAAATTGGCACGTTCCATGCATTTTAGGGTTCCGTAGTACTACAAGGAACCCGTATAAGTTAATTTTGACCGTCCGTCCGTGTGACTTCGATAGTTCATAAGCAAAGTGCATTTAACTTTGCACACTAATGGTTTTGTATAGATCTTAATTTTAAAAGTATTTAAAAACTATCATTTTAGGGTGGATTTGGTACCTCTGGTACATGTGAATTGTGGATGAACTTTAATTTTCGCGGTACTCAATCGTGTGGTATCTGTGAATAGGACTTTAACAGTCAGTTTATCAAGTGTCCTTTGCGAAATATAGCCCGACAAAGTAGTATAAAGATGGCCTTCTCCCTCCCCCCACATATCTAGACGATTAAATTCAGGACGTTTTAGCTCAATGAACATTGACCTTATCGTAAAATGAAAAAAATAAAATACAAAGTAGTTATCGGTTGAACAATAAATGTACAAATTGTATATTTTATGTCGGGATAATACATATCTGAAATTTGGCTAAATCCACCGAGCTTCGTTTGTTTGAATTTTTCTTTAACCACCAATGTCTGAACTCTATTATGTGACCTCAATAATTATACGGCTTTCGCTACGGAACCGTATGTGTGTCTCGGCGCGCTCTTGGCCAGTTATAACTATTTATTCTATATCGGTTTGACCTTCCAGATTCATCCATTGATGGTTGTTTTTCATTTGAACTTGAACAGATACCTATTTAGTGCAGTAGGTACAACGCAAATGTAGCTGATTGACGTCAATCGTAATCGCTTATATACTCCAGATTAGACGCAGTCCTTAATATGGGTTCGTTGTTTATGAAAGGACAATTGAACATTGGGCTAGGGGCTAGACCAATTTAATCGAATCCCACCGACGACGTTGTACAGATGAACGTTCAAAAGTCAGATGGTGTTGAAATTAATTACTTATTGCTGAAATGCATGCTGTCCGCGGTGTTTTCGAGAAGCTCCAACATGGGGTTCTTCAAAAGACGCGTTCATAGAGCCTTAAATGGTCGTCAACGTATTTGTGATGCCTCTGGTGTAACTAGTATCCACCAAGCGGGTAAAATTTTTCCATCCTGTAGTCTTTCGTTTAGGTAAATTAAATCACTGGATAAGTTGATATACGAGACGTCCCAGGATGACGAACGAATGAGTCGTTTGGATTTTTCAGCCACGTACCAAACCAACTGTAGATACGGCCCAAGCAGTGTATGAACTGTAAGTTTTTGTCATGTAAAGCTCGGAGTAGTACTGCAATAATAATAGTGAGGGACAGACGTGACTGTCACAATTAACATTTGCTGTCTCATTGCGTCTAGCATAAAAACGTCATAGTAGGCGGAAACTACCGCCTCTTCCTATATTCCGTGGGTGTGGTCTGTGTTTACTACGTTAACTGGCTTACCACTTTAATGTACCTAATTAACTAAACGTATTATAGATCTCGCAAAGAAGAGATATTAGGTCACTTTCTATTTATAATTGGGAATGATAATGACCTACATTCGCTTGAGATGTATTGTGCAAGTGCCATCCCTCCTTAAAATAACTGAGAACTGCTTTGTGTCGCTGGCATAACTGTTCCACCCCTATTACGCCAAGTGTTATTGAAGATTTGACCACCTTAATACGGTAACACTTTATAAAACAAACATACAAGGAAAGAGGACGAAGCAGAGCAAGTAAAATAAGACAGACCAGATAAAGACGAATTGCAAATTCTATGTTTTACAAAGAAGTGAAAACGCGTGCAGAAGAATGTAAAAGCTCATTGCTCCACCGACAGGAACCACGCTCTTGAATTATGATGATAGTTCTCAGTACCAAGTCCACGTATCTATTGCCGGTACTCATATTCGCACTCCGCAGAAACACCGGATCAGGTTTATTGCTTCCACAATCGGCTATTGTCACAGCCTACTCATAAATTACCTGCTTTGTTTCGTATGATCGCAGAATACCTAATATTCGCATGATTGAGATATTATAGTCTGTGCAATGCGTTTGTTTATGTCGAGACGCGATCGAGTGGGGACTTTGTTTGTTGTTGGCTTTGCACGCACCAATGAATTGGAATAAATCAATGTCTGAAGGGTGTTGTTATGATCGCAATTCGCCCAGATAATATAACCCCTATGGCAGGTCGTATTAATTACTAAGTACGTTGGTATTTCCTATGGTATTTTTATGACATATGGTACTGAGACGTGGTCCTTAACTGATGGCCTTTTGGAAAACTCAGAGTCACACAGCGGGCAATGGAGAGAGCTATGCTCGGAGTTTCTTTGCGCGATAGAATTAGAAACGTGGATATTCGCCAAAAAACCAGAGTCACCGACATAGCTGATGAAATTTGCAAGTTGAAGTGGCAATGGGCAGGCCACATCGCTCGAAGAACCGATAATAGATGGGGAAGAAAGGTTCTTGAGTGGAGACCACGAACCAGAAGATGCAGCGTAGGTAGGCCTCCCACTAGATGGACCGACGACATTGTGAGAGTCGCGGGCATCCAGTAGATGCAGATGGCAGACTTTCGTTCAGTGTGGAGGTTAAAGGGGGAGGCATATGTTCAGCAGTGGACGTCTCCTGGTTGATGATGATGGTATTTCCTATGCTCTCTATCACAAACCCTGGATTCAAGAATTCGTAGGCTGCCCAAAAGCTTCTACATGGCTCGACGATTGGTGGTCTAGGACAAATGACTGGAGCCTAAACTGTGGAATTCCAAGCAAGAAGAATAGGTATATACGGAATAACGCATATTGTTAAACAAAACAAAATGATAGCCCATTGTGTTTCGCGTGACTAACACATTTTGTGGTCAGACGCTGCACTGAGCCGGCGCCGTAGATTTTTACATAGTAGGTAGTAGGTATGTAGTTCTCATTCTGTAAATAGATTTGTTTACAATTACTTATCCAAAAGATTGCGTTGATAATGTTGAGAGGAATAACAAACACTTCTAACGGATTATATCGTGTGTAATTTTTTTTATTTCTAACTTTTCGAACACTGCATTGTCGTGGTCACAGGTAGTATAGATGTTGGGTGCCTACTGAAATGTTTATTTATTTATATATCAAAACGCGTATGCTGTAGGTATGTAATATGTATATACGCAATTTGTAGTTCAATGATATAATATAACATCATTGGTTGAATTTCAATATGACAAACCAACAATTTTATTGACAATAAGGAGAAAAATATGACCTAATTAATTTTACCAAAAAAATATTATGATTATGATATAACTAACTTAACTTAAAAACAGATTAAGTAATAAGTACCAAATTCCACGTTTCTAACTTAATAAATGACGAACTCTGATACAGACTTTCATCCCTCTTTAACCCATTTAGGAGATGAATTTTCAATAATCTTAGTACCTACTCATTTCCGTCATATACGGAACACTTTTGCAAAACTTCACGCTTCTAGACCCAGCCGGTTCAGGCTGTGCGTTGTCTGTCAGTAAATTAATTTAAGATTGGCTGATCATTTATTAGAAAAATGGGCACAAAAATATCTCTATGGATGCCTCAAGACGGGAAACGAGAACGACCTTCCAGGCAGACCCTGGAAACGATGGCGTGACGATCTAAATGTATTCTGCAAAGAATGGCAGGACATCGCACAGGAAAGTGGTGGAAGGAGATGGGGAGGCCTTTGCCCAGCAGTGGGAGTCTACGGTATCAGTAGAGTTTCTTTCGCAAGCCGAGTTGACATGCTCGTATCAAGTTGGAAATACTTAATTGAACTCATTCGACGCTTCGATGGACGTGCATTATCGCGCGTGGCTTGAACCCGGTACTTGTAAATATTAGATAGCGGCTCAAAGATTCCAGATGCTCGTGAAACTACTTTGTATCATTACTTTATATTACATCATACCTAGCATTCCTTTGTACTGAAACCAGCTTCACTTAGTGGCAAAATGAAATAACTAAACATATCCTGCGTGGTTTGCTCAAGGAACCCAAAGACCCCAACGAGAAGTCCCATACATATAGCACTACAGAAAACTTGGGCGCATTGAAACTGATACGGTTTTGGCCGCGAATCTGCAGTGCAAGTACCGTTCTTTATCGATCGTCAAATTTGACAGTTGAGATCGTCAAATTCGATAAAATGCCACTTGATCAGAAATTGCTATGATCGATTCTATGGCATTTTATCGAATTTGACGATCGATAAAGAACGGTACTTGCACTGCTGTTTCTGCGAAAATCACGTCGATTCTTTCCGTTGTTCTGTATTGTCGATAAAAAAGTACTAACATACCAGAAACATACTCACATTTTTATTACTCATAGGATTCCCTCCGGTCAAGGTTGTCCACTTCCTAACTTGTCAACTTCCCAATTCGTCCATTCCTAACACGTCCTTTTCCTAAGTTGTCGTTGTACTATTCCTGAGTCGTCCATTCCGTATTCGTCTACTTATTGGTCCACTTCTTAATATTCGTATGACGTATCTTTCCCGTGCTGTATGAATAACAGATTTTTACCTTAGCTATGCAAACGTTCTAAATGGTAAACGGAAATATCATATACGATTTTAGAGTCGGCGACGCTCGGTCGGACTGCTGATCTAAATCACTGAACTGAACTCACTAAACTCTGAAGATCCTTTGTTATATTTCTTGTATGGTATGGGTATGTCCTAAAATTGCAACCAGAACCACTGGTGAACGTACTGCGATCCCCAAGCCGCCTGCCAAGCGTGGAGATTATGGCAACACCCCTCTATAAATGGGAGGCCTTTGTTCAGCAGTGAACGTTTACTGGCTAATGATGTGATATGTATAGGTAAGTTTAACGTGTGTATCCGTGGCATCTGGCATCGTAGTTCCCCAACATAGCTAAACCGATTTTGATATAGTTTTTTTGTTTGAAAGGTGACTTGATCGTGAGTCTTACCTATGATTCAAGAAAAACTGTTCAGCCGTTTGGAGATTATCGGCTCTTCTATCAGGGGTTTAAAAGAACAATTTAGACTTGTATCTACAGCCTTTATATCTCACTGCTTCGTGTTCTTCCTTGCTTGTTATGCCATAATGTTCTTCGTCAATCGAATGTGATTGAACTTTCACAGCATGCGGAATCTGGCTGCAGATCTAACCTTGTACTCATAAATATCTATCAGTTAATACAAGGAAGTCAGAAATTACTGAGATTGAATATTCTACATAATTGTACGCAATAATCATGCACTATTTGGCTTATTCGTGTATTATTTCATGTAGTTATTCGGTGTGCATTCAAACTGTAATTTATTGTAATCTATTCACGGTGGATAAGCACGAAACATGTGGATTTTGATCTTTTTTAATGATAATGCATTTAAAACTGTCGTTAAAATACGAAACTCAAGGTCGTCTCTAAAATACGTTCACGTAGATGCATTCAATATAAAATGTATTTATTAAATGTTCTCTTTTTTGCAGGCAGTTGAAGCCATCCTTGCGAACGTTCCAGAATGGCAGCCTCCACCATTTGCCAACAGCACAGGTAACTCGATGAGCTTATTTAAAAACTTCTGATAAAACTTACGCATCCCGATAGTATTTTTTGGGAAACCATAGTTAGCTTCGCATAGAAGACCACCCACGACCCCAAAAGCTAGTCTATTCGGCTCTTACGACAGGCAGGGAATACTGAAGCAGTATTCTCAGTCCCCGTCTCCAGGGATAAACCTTGAAAAGACCTAGATTACAAGTATGTTTCTCAAGCAACAAGGAAGCCGGCAAGTTCTTTCGTCCTTGGTTGTACGAATTAGAAACAGAATCAAAACGTTTGATTTGTATACACGGAAAATCATATGGGTCACAGACCTATATCCAAGCAGACGCCACAAGTCGATCTACTTTGCATGTCATATTTGCAATACAATTATGATTAATCGTCATAATTGAGTCCGGCTTAAATCAGTCTGCTCAATCGGTGCCGCGACAACACGTGTCAGTTTGAAACGAGAATGGGTAATTGTGCAATACTGAGTTGTAAGAATACCGCAAATAGAGTTGGCCGACGGAATAAATATATTTCTTTTCACATTTAGGTACGAAAAATTTGACACGCTAGTTTTCATACAGTCTGGACCGCTTGTGAAGTCTACTTAGATATATATAGTACTCTATACTAACCCATACTGTGGTATGGGTTACCTCGGCGGATTATCGGCGCCTTGACTTCAAACCTGTCGTCTGCTCAAACACACAAACAATATGAGCATACTCAGAATCGCTACCAAATAACTGAGCAATTAAATTGTGTCTTTACCTTGGTTGGGCCCCCTCGATTTGCTCCCATTTACCACTTGATCAAATTGATGCAATCCATACCGTCTGCAGAGTTATAGGTATACCTTATTCTATTAATAAAGACTCCTCTTGAGGTCACCTTAGCTTGCACTCAGGAGTCAGACAGTGACTCATTATAAACAGTCTCATGAAATTGCGTTTATTAAATGCGAAATGTTCTATATTGAGCTGGACGTTCGTGAATTTCATTCGTAATATGACTAAATGGAATTCGAACGGAATTTTGGGGATTGAAAACTTTGGGACTTATTTTCTCTTTTGTTTGCGTATCTGTAGGAACAGCAACGAAAATCGGTAGCAGTTTATAGATAGCTGATTTTATTTATATAACACGGGAATTACTCACGTTTGTTTAAGCCAGTTTACTGCGACTATAGTTTCAACCGCATTCTGCGGTTTTTTATAGATAACAGTTTGGTCCACGAAGTCGCGCCCTATACTCTACCTCAATGTTATATAAGTACTTATTTAAGCCAATTTGTATAAGCCTGCGTATGCATTAGTGTTTGTGTTAGTTCTGTCTGTGGTGACACACTAATTATCTGACTGTTACCAAGATAAATTGGCTGATCGCGAGCTTTAAATTACACAAATTTAAAAGAAAAAACCGGAAAAGTACGAGTAGGATTCGTGCTCTGAGGGTTCCATTGGATGGAAACCACAGAACAAAAGTAAAAAAAAAACTAGATGAAGTGGAAATATTGAAAACAAACTTAACTTTGTAGTGAACAATAAGGTTCTTCCATACATTCGAACCACAAAATGTAAGTTTGTGATAGCAAAACAAATCTTTTAAAATGATACAACTACAAATTTATGACTTTCGGATTTATTCCTTTATATGTGCTGTGAGACCTTGCCTCTTGCCAAATTTAATGATTCTAGGTCAACGGGAAGTACCCTATAGGTTTTGATTCCCTTGTGAAATCGCAAAATATGCGAAAATATGCGACATAAACGGTCATATCTTTTGATCGCGTGGACTTACAAGTTTGATTTTTTCACGGCTGATAGAAACGTAGATTTGAGTATTTGGTATAAATTTTATCTTGATATCTTTACGCGTTCCTGAGAAAAAGGGTCTTGACAGACGGACAACAAAGTGATCCAATAAGGGTTCCATTTTTTCCTTTTGAGGTACGGAACCCTAAAAATCGATTGAGAATCTGGACGACCCGGGTGGGCGCGAAAAGACGACACCGCTTCATGGTTTATATTCCGAAAATCCATACGAAGCGCTTTGATTCCACTTTTATTGTGTGAACTGCTAGTCTGTGAATTGCGCTGCCTGAATGGGTGTTCCCCGATGGTTACAATCTGGGTGTCTTCAAATCAAGAGTGAATCGGTTTCTTCTAGGCAAGCGTGCTCCAACGTAGACCGCACCATCGCTAAACATCAGGCGGGGTGGAGGTCAAACGCAAGCCTATAAATAAATAAATAAACTCATAGTTTCTTACCCACGATGGAACACAAAAGGTATAGAGTATCTATACGTTTGGGTTGGGGTAAGAGGCTGTGTATGTGTTAGTAGTTTGTTACTTTATTCCTCCAAAAAGGGAAGACCTGGTTGAATAGGCTTCTTAATTTTAAAGCAGATTTCAATACGTCTTGTATCATCAAAATCTGTCCAGTAGCTTTAAAATTGTGAGCTCTTTAACGACTTGGTTATGGATTTTCTTAATATTAATGTAGATAGATAGATATAACCCTCTTTTATGCAACGAGAATCAAAATTACAAACAGAGTTTGATAGTGGCGGCCTTGTCGCTGAAAGCAATCTCTTCCAGGCAACCATTTTAAAAGCAATATTTTTTTTTCGGGACATTTTTGCTCACGGTTATCTGACCCCAAACTACGCAAAGCTTGTGATATGGCTGCCAGAGACTGATATACATACATATATATAGTTTTAAATACATACTTAATTAGATATTAACAACCAGATATAGACCAGCCCGATGGGTCGATGACATCAGGCCCATCGCAGGTCATACGTGGATGAGATTAGCCCGAGACAGGGATCAATGGCGCAAGGGAGAGGAGGCCTATACCCAGCAGTGGGTTGATACAGGCTGACAATGAACCAGATATAGAACAAACACAAATGTTCATCACATAAATGTTTGTCCTGGGTGGGAATCGAACCCACGCCCCCAAGCTCAGAAGGTAGGTTCACTACCAACTGGACCAACGGGCTAACAGATACAATGTATACTTGTTTTAAATACATTTGGTCATGTTTTGGAAACCGCGAGGTGCCACATAGAGTCGATGGTTTCCG
Organism: Agriopis aurantiaria; assembly: GCA_914767915.1. Classification (NCBI taxonomy): domain Eukaryota; kingdom Metazoa; phylum Arthropoda; class Insecta; order Lepidoptera; family Geometridae; genus Agriopis; species Agriopis aurantiaria. The sequence goes on from OU611994.1 coordinate 14,627,095, forward strand.
AGACATTCTCGAATAAACAAACGTGACATCCTTTACTTTCTCTTGCCACAGACAAAATAAACAAAAGAATTCCGCGAGACAAAAGCATTCCGCTTATTCACGTTTATTCAATACCCAATTCTTTTCATAATAGGCTGATCAATCACATTGTAAATAGTTTTAAGACTTGTGTCAGGGCCCCGATTCTACTAAACAAATTGTCTTTAAATTGTAATTGTTGCTATTTTATTTGTTAAATAACTGCCTCATAATTGAAGGTTTTAAATATTTTTTTATACTAGAAAAATACAACCACCTAATATTATAACTTAGTATAAAAAAATATTTTAAAACTGTCAACTTTGAGGCAGTTATTTAACAATTAAAATCGCAACAATTACAATTTAAAGACAATTTGTTTAGTAGAATGGAGGGGGGCAGGTATAACAGTTCACTGTTGCGCCGGTGACCTACATTAGTAATAGTTGTCTGACTCGTATTTGCTAGTCTGGTGTTTTACCTAAACAACCTTGAGAATTGATTGTATATGTGTATATTGATTTGTCGGGTTTTTATTGTACTTTGTATTGCCTAGTGGAATAGGCTGCGAATTGTTACCCTTGAAAAACAAAAAAGAAACAGTTGAAAAACAAAAGACGGGGGTCTTTTGTTTTTTCTTCTTTGGAAGAGAAATTATTACCTACTACCTGTGCCCCGCAGTTTCACCCGCATAGTGATGAAAACTGGTGATGATGATGATGAAAGTAGCCTATGTCACTTTCCAGCTCTTGTACGATACCCATGCAAAAAATCTGGTCGATCCGTTGCTCTGTTGCTGCGTGAACGAGGAACAAACAAATGACGTGTTTCTGGCTCAACGCATAAGCATTGCTATTCAACGTGGTAAAGGTAATGCCGCCAGCATGCTGGGTACGCTGCCAACTTGTAGTGGGCTTGAGCATTTGGATTGTCTTTAGACCTTCAACGGTCTATGGGCAGTCTAACTGTATTTTTAGTGTTAGTTTTAGCTTGTATTTTGTTTAGTTAATAAAGGCACTTGCCCAGGAAAAAAAAAATTAACAAACTTTTCGCATTTATAATAGGTATTAGTATGATTGTTACTTGTGAATTTTATCGACGAAAAAGGATAGTTGTCTAGACGACGCGAGTTTTTATATTATATGACCACGTATTACTTTTTGTACTTTTGTACACATTATACAGATTGATTGATTGGACATAATTCAGAGTCAAGCAAAGTAAGTCACGGCCAAATCTACGTCATGCCCTAGTAAAGTGGTGATCTACATCATCATCTCTAAAAATAATCCGCTGTTCCATACTTTTAGTCGAGTGACCGTTTTCTATGAAACAGCAAATATTTTTTTCGCGATTTCAGGCTTGGTCCCATACTAAAATTTGTTCACAATGATGAGTACAATGAGTACCTCCTTTCGGTTTAGTACATGCTATATGCGTAACCCAGTATAATGTTTTTACTTTTGTGAAAAAAAAGTACAGCTGTTTAATTGTTTTTTTTTTTTTTTTTTCAATTATGTAGGTCCAAGAAACATGCTGTTTTTTTATTTATTTACTATTTATTAATAAGTCTGTCTGTGTTATCGGCTTAATCTAACGAGTAATTACCGTATAGTAAAATTAAAAAAGTATTTTACAACACATTTGCTCAAAAAGTGCACTTACGAGGCTGTATACATCGTTCGAAAGGTAAACATTACGGATCATACAACGGAGCGTGCGGTAATGAATTTTACCGCACGCTCCGTTGTATAGCACCGTGCGTGTACTTTACGGTATTTTTTTAATTTCCATTTTTTGTTTTTAGGGTTCCGTACCTCAAAAGGAAAAAAACGGAACCCTTATAGGATCACTTCGTTGTCCGTCTGTCTGTCTGTCCGTCTGTCAAGACCCTTTTTCTCAAGAACGCGTAAAGGTAGCAAGTTGAAATTTATACTAAATACTTGGGTCTACGGTTTCTTTCGGCTGTAAAAAAATAAAAGTTGTAAGTCAACGCAATCAAAAGATATGAACGTTTATGTCGTATATTTTGCGATTTCACAGGGGAACCAAAACCTATAGGGTACTTCCCGTTGACCTAGAATCATGAAATTTGGCAAAAAGCAAGGTCTCATAGCACATATATAGGAATAAATCCGAAAGTTATAAATATGAAGGTATATCATTTAAAAATGATTATTTTGCTATTACAAACTTACATTTTGTAGTTGGAATGTATGGAAGAACCTTATTGTCAACTACAAACTTAAGTTTGTCTTTCAATATTTTAACTTCAGTTAGTTTTTTTTTGGTCTCGCGCTCTTAGGGTTCCTTTATGTCGTATATTTTGCGATTTCACAGGGGAATCAAAACCTATAGGGTACTTCCCGTTGACCTAGAATCATGAAATTTGGCAAGAGGCAAGGTCTCATAGTACATATATAGGAATAAATCCGAAAGTTATAAATTTGAAGGTATTTAAAAATAATTATTTTGCTATTACAAACTTACATTTTGTAGTTGGGATGTATGGAAGAACCTTATTGTCAACTACAAACATCAAAGTTGTCTTCCCAGAGACTGTGGGATCGGCCGATCTGCGAACTAGCATGGAAATCGCTACTAGATACGTGTCCTAGTATTGCAGATCGCGCTCGTATTCTTGCTGTCTCTGTTTGGGAATCGGGACTTTGGTTGCAAGCCATGCCCTCTTTTAACACAGGTAGCCTTTTAGATCCAACCGCATTTCGTCTAGCTGTCAGCTTACGCTTGGGTGCAAGGTGCTGTGAGGCCCATCGCTGTCAGTGTGGTACTGCTGTTGACCAGCTCGGTCACCATGGTCTCTCTTGCTCGAGAAGCGCTGGTCGTATTGGCCGACACGCTAGCCTGAACGACATCATACGCAGGGCACTTTCCACCGCCAATGTCGCAGCTGTGCTCAAACCAAGTGGTCTTGCGCGTGACGATGGAAAGAGGCCTGACGGTATGATACTTGTGCTCTGGAGGTTGGGGCGGCCCCTTGTATGGGACGCAACTTGTGTCGATACTTTGGCGCCGTCACATCTTCCTGAGACACAGGGTAGAGCTGGCGCGGCTGCTAATTCGGCAGAGCAGCACAAGCGTCGCAAATATGCTAACCTCGGCAGTGATTACATATTTGAGGCGTTTGGGGTCGAGACATTAGGCCCTTGGGGACCGGGAGCTCACCTCATTTTCAAAAATCTTTCAGAGCGCCTGGTTAAGGCGCCGTGACTAGCTGACTTTTATGTTTTTGAGGGGGTGAAGCAGAGGCAGTGGCGGCCGACTACAGCGGGGCGCACCGCGTGAATCTCGCAGAAACGTGACGACCTTCACCTATACACAGCTAAAGACATGTAATTTCGTCAGTCCACAGCAAAGCTCTGTTGGCCTAGTGGTCTGGCACCGCGCTGGTAAACCACGAATGCCCGGTTCAAATCTAGTACTATGTAGATATTTTTGGACTCAATTTTTTATCATAACATTACGCATTATGCAAAGGGACCCTCCCTTACTTATAGACTTACTCCTGGTATAATTCTACTAACTTGATGGTAGAGTTCGGAGACTGCTAAAACTGCTAAATAGGGAAAGCGAGATAAGTCAAGGTTGGGCTCGTTTTTTTAGTCTTAGTGAGAAGTGTTAGTCAAGGAATGTTTTGACTGACCTGATCGAGGATTTCGGAGACTACTACTGGAACTGCTAGACGGAAAGACCTAGAAGTGTCGAGTTTGGGCTCGTTTCATTAGTCATGATGAGATCTTCTTCTAGGAATATTTTGACTGACCTGATCGAGGATTTCGAAGACTGCTACTGGAACTGCTAGACGGAAAGACCTAGAAGTGTCGAGTTTGGGCTCGTTTCATTAGTCGTGATGAGATCTTCTTCCAGGAATATTTTGACTGACCTGATCGAGAATTTGGAAGACTGCTACTGGAACTGCTAGACGGATAGAGATAGAATGGTCGAGTTTGGGCTCGTTTCATTAGTCGTGATGAGATCTTCTTCCAGGAATATTTTGACTGACCTGATCGAGAACTTCAGAGACTGCTACTGGAACTGCTAGACGGAAAGAGCTAGAAGTGTCGAGTTTGGGCTCGTTTCATTAGTTGTGATGAGATCTTCTTCTAGGAATATTTTGACTGACCTGATCGAGGACTTCGGAGACTGCTACTGGAACTGCTAGACGGATAGAGATAGAATGGTCGAGTTTGGGCTCGTTTCATTAGTCGTGATGAGATCTTCTTCTAGGAATATTTTGACTGACCTGATCGAGAACTTCAGAGACTGCTACTGGAACTGCTAGACGGATAGAGATAGAATGGTCGAGTTTGGGCTCGTTTCATTAGTCGTGATGAGATCTTCTTCCAGAAATATTTTGACTGACCTGATCGAGGACTTCGGAGACTGCTACTGGAACTGCTAGACGGAAAGAGCTAGAAGTGTCGAGTTTGGGCTCGTTTCATTAGTTGTGATGAGATCTTCTTCTAGGAATATTTTGACTGACCTGATCGAGGACTTCGGAGACTGCTACTAGAACTGCTAGACGGATAGAGCTAGAAGTGTCGATTTTGGGCTCCTCGATCAGGTCAGTCAAAATATTCCTGGAAGAAGATCTCATCACAACTAATGAAACGATCCCAAACTCCACGCTCCTATCTCTTTCCATCTAGCAGTTCCACTAGCAGGCTCCGAAATCCTTGATCAGGTCAGTCAAAATATTCCTGGAAGAAAACCTCATCACGACTAATGAAACAAGCCCAAACTAGACACTTCTAGCTCTATCCGTCTAGCAGATCCAATAGCAGTCTCCAAAATCCTCTATCAGGTCAGTCAAAATATTCCTGGAAGAAGATCTTTTCACGACTAATGAAATGAGCCCAAACTCGACACTTCTAGCCCTATCCGTCTAGCAGTTTCACTAGCAGTCTCCAAAATTCTCGATCAGGTCAGTCAAAATATTTCTGAAAGAAGATCTCATCACGACTAATGAAACAAGCCCAAACTTGACACTTCTAGCTCTATCCGTCTAGCAGTTCCAGTAGCAGTCTCCGAAGTCCTCGATCAGGTCAGTCAAAATATTCCTAGAAGAAAACCTCATCACGACTAATGAAACGAGCCCAAACTCGACACTTCTAGCTCTATCCGTCTAGCAGTTCCAGTAGCAGTCTCCGAAATCCTCGATCAGGTCAGTCAAAATATTCCTGGAAGAAGATCTCATCACGACTAATGAAACGAGCCCAAACTCGACACTTTTAGCTCTTTCCGTCTAGCAGTTCCAGTAGCAGTCTCCGAAGTCCTCGATCAGGTCAGTCAAAATATTCCTAGAAGAAAATCTCATCACAACTAATGAAACGAGCCCAAACTCGACACTTTTAGCTCTTTCCGTCTAGCAGTTCCAGTAGCAGTCTCCGAAGTCCTCGATCAGGTCAGTCAAAATATTCCTAGAAGATCTCATCACAACTAATGAAACGAGCCCAAACTCGACACTTCTAGCTCTTTCCGTCTAGCAGTTCCAGTAGCAGTCTCCGAAGTCCTCGATCAGGTCAGTCAAAATATTTCTGGAAGAAGATCTCATCACGACTAATGAAACAAGCCCAAACTCGACACTTCTAGCTCTATCCGTCTAGCAGTTCCAGAAGCAGTCTCCGAAGTCCTCGATCAGGTCAGTCAAAATATTTCTGGAAGAAGATCTCATCACGACTAATGAAACGAGCCCAAACTCGACACTTCTAGCTCTATCCGTCTAGCAGTTCCACTAGCTGGCTCCGAAATCCTCGATCAGGTCAGTCAAAATATTCCTAGAAGAAGATCTCATCACAACTAATTAAACGAGCCCAAACTCGACACTTCTAGCTCTTTCCGTCTAGCAGTTCCAGTAGCAGTCTCCGAAGTCCTCGATCAGGTCAGTCAAAATATTCCTAGAAGAAGATCTCATCACAATTAATGAAACGAGCCCAAACTCGACACTTCTAGCTCTTTCCGTCTAGCAGTTCCAGTAGCAGTCTCCGAAGTCCTCGATCAGGTCAGTCAAAATATTTCTGGAAGAAGATCTCATCACGACTAATGAAACAAGCCCAAACTCGACACTTCTAGCTCTATCCGTCTAGCAGTTCCACTAGCTGGCTCCGAAATCCTCGATCAGGTCAGTCAAAATATTCGTGGAAGAAGCTCTCATCACGACTAATAAAACGAGCCCAAACTCGACACTTCTAGCTCTATCCGTCTAGCAGTTCCGTAGCAGACTCCGAAGTCCTCGATCAGGTCAGTTAATCCGTTTCTGGAGAAAGTAACATCACGACTTACCAAACTAGCTCAAACTAAACTAAACTAAAAATTGGTGCTGATGATGACGACGATGATGAAAAGCAGCATTTTTTCCTCTCGCTATAACATCAGCTATCTGAGAGTGAAAATCCCATAAAAATCAGTTCAGCCATTTTGGAGTTTATACGTAATATCATCATCATCATCATCAGCCTTCATAGGGAACATACATACATCGCTTTTTATATGTATATAGAAGAAAGATATACTCAAAGAAGACTGTAACACCTTTTTAGGGTTCCGTAGAATTACAAGGAACCCATATAAGTTCGTTCTGCCCATCCGTCTGTCTGTCTGTCCATCCCAAGTTGTTTAGGACTTCCTAACCATTATAGTAGACTAACTGCACCCCGCGCATTCACCTGCGTAGTAATGAAAAAATTGTGATGATGATGATGATGAAAAGTTGCTCGAATTTTTTTCAACATCAGCTATCTTACAGTGAAAATCCCATCAAAATCGGTCCTGCAGTTTTCGAGTCTATAAAGAACATTACAGACATACGCACAAGATAAAATATTTCAAAAACATAAAAATAACAAAAATAAAATGGAAATGTGAGAATTGAACCCGGAGCCTACTGAGTCACAGGAACTAATCCATTGCGTCAACCACTCTTCTAATTGAACTATGACGCAAGCGGTGAAATTATGCTTCTTAATCTATAAAATAATATAAATGTACAAAGAAATCGTCACAAAATGTAATTTTCATTCGCCTGCCTGTTTAGTACTAAGTACTTACTTGAAGCCTGACCAAAGGAAGTAAGGGTGAGACCAACTTGTAAATTTTACGCGTAAATTACGTACTTCTCAAGGTATCAACTGGAATGTCTAATTAAACTGGACGGAAAGCTATTTTGTATGATAACGTCGCTGACTGTCCACTTTGTGTGACCTCTGCAAATGCTCGAGACTCTTTTTTTTGTGGTACATCGACCACCGATACTTGGAAGCACAGATATATAGGTAGTAGATCTGTGCTTGGAAGTAATTATTATGCCTCTCGACTGATGTCACTCCACTCTCCTCCCCCGCGCAAACCGTGAAGACTAGGTCCGGAATGCAACTACACCGAAACCGTATCACTATGTAATGAATCCCTGAACGTTCAAAGAAGAATGTAACACCTTTTTAGGGTTCCGTAGAACTACAAGGAACCCATATAAGTTCCTTCTGTCCATCCGTCTGTCTGTCTGTCCATTCCAAGTTGTATAGAACTTTCTAACCTTTATAGTATCGTAATAGAGTCCTAAAGGGTCGGCAACATATTTGTGATGCTTCTGGTGTTACAAGTATCCATAGGCGACGATGACTGCTTACCATCAGGTAGCCCGTCTGCTTGTTTGCCACCTATGCCACATAAAAAAACCGGACAAGTACGAGTAGGACTCGTGCTCTGAGGGTTCCGTTAGACGGAACCCTCAGAGCGCGAGACCAAAAAGAAAAACTAACTGAAGTTAAAATATTGAAAGACAAACTTAAGTTTGTAGTTGACAATAAGGTTATTCCATACATTCCAACTACAAAATGTAAGTTTGTAATAGCAAAATAATTATTTTTAAATGATATAACTTCAAATTTATAATTTTCGGATTTATTCCTATATATGTGCTATGAGACCTTGCCTCTTGCCAAATTTCATGATTCTAGGTCAACGGGAAGTACCCTATAGGTTTAGATTCCCTTGTGAAATCGCAAAATATACGACATAAACGTTCATATCTTTTGATTGCTTTGACTTAACCGGACTTTATTTGACAACTTTTATTTTTTACAGCCGAAAGAAACCGTAGGCCCAAGTATTTAGTATAAATTTCAACTTGATACCTTTACGCGTTCTTGAGAAAAAGGGTATTGACAGACGGACAGACAGACGGACAACGAAGTGGTCTTATAAGGGTTCCGTTTTATCCTTTTGAGGTACGGGACCCTAAAAAAGTAGACTAACTGTGCTCTGCGGGTTCACCTGCGAAGTAATGAAAAAATGGTGATGATGATGATGATAAAAAGATGCCATTTTTTTTTCTCCTCATAGCATCAGCTATCTGACAGTGAAAATCCCGTCAATAACGGCCCTACCATTTTCGAGTAAAGAACATTACACACATGCATACAAACACAAACACACACACACCCACGCACGCACGCACGAACATGACGAATTATTTTAAAAACATAAGAAAAATTACAAAAATTAAAATTATTGGTGACTATGAGATTTGAACCCGGAGCTTACTCACAGAGTCGCAGAGAACTTATCCATTGGGTCAAACCATTCGGCCAACTGGACTATGACGATTGTGGTGAAATTATCCTTCGTAAACTAGTAAATACAAACAAATCGTTACAAAATGTAATTTTCATTCGCCTGCCTTTTTAGTACTTATAATGCAAGAAAACATTGCAGATAAGGTAGGTACTTACTTTACAACTTGCGTCAAGGTGTTTTTGTGTCATAAAGTTGAGATTATATTTTGGAGCGGTTAGCGGAACAAAGCGACACACGTCCGTCTAGCAGCGCGCCTCAGCGGTCTCTGTCACATCGCGTAAAAATAAGAGAGAAGTGAAAAGACGCCGCGGCGGCACGACGTTTCGTTCGACACGTTCGAGCCAATTTATGATTAAATTAATTAATAGATAGAAAAATTGAATTTTAATCAATAAATAAAATTAATGATGTTATTTGTTACAATATTTAACATCATTCTTGTAAATTTTGTAAAGATTTGTTCATCAATAGTCGAGATAACATTGTATGCGTTTAGGTAAATTTCAAGGTTAGAGGTTATTTCATGATTTTTTTCTATCGAGAAAATTTATCGGAAACGTGTTTTGGAACTAATGGTACACTCAGAAATATGATCAAGATTACCACATATTTTTTTTACTGCTTTAAAATGAATATATTGTCCTAGAAAATTTTTCTGTGAAGCCTTTTTTGTCCGTAAGACCGCCTTAATGCGACGCGTGACCAAAATGCTGGCGTGTTTCTGGCTCAACGCATTAGCATTGCCATTCAACGTGGTAATGCCGCCAGCATGTTGGGTACGCTGCCAACTGGTAGTGGGCTTGAGCATTTGGATTGTCTTTAGACCTTCAACGGTCTATGGGCAGTCTAACTGTATTTGTAGTGTTAGTTTTAGCTTGTATTTTGTTTAGTTATTAAAGGCACTTGCCCAGTAAAAAAAAACTACAAACTTAAGTTTGTCTTTCAATATTTTAACTTCAGTTAGTTTTTTTTTGGTCTCGCGCTCTGAGGGTTCCGTCTAACGGAACCCTCAGAGCACGAGTCCTACTCGTACTTGTCCGGTTTTTTTCTCTCAAATGTGTTGTAAAACGTTGTATGGCACACGTGCGGATTGGTTATTACAAAATCGTGACTATGGTAAGCCCTCGACTTCGTCTCAGGCTTACATTCGTCTACTCGTTTGTAATAACCAACTTACCGCACTTGTATCATAAATAACTATTTTCTGTTTTCGACCCATCTCGCATACTATGGCGAACCAATTATCCATCAGTAATTCCTATAATTATCTTGTTATTTCATCAGAGACAAAAAAAAAACAAAAAAAACTTGACAGACAGATGAATAACTTTTCACATAACTTGTCTCGTAATTTACGTGTTCGTGAAAAATAAACGTAGGCAAGTAACTTTGCTGTATGCAATGCTATGCATACCATTGTATCAGTTGACCCTGAGTACTGTGGCGTTGATTCGACGACCTCAAGATAACAAGATTTGTACGATTTCAACCATGTACAACTGATATCGGAATTCAATTTAGTTATCCGTCACTGAGAAGTCACTGGGAAAGTAGACGATAAATGTTCATAAAGACAGCCCGATATGGTCACTATGTGGTCCGATATGATCGTTATAGATCCGATTCGCACACTAGACACTAGAGACCTTACGGATAACTCTTAACGCGGGCTCGAATTAGCGCTTAAAGAGCGCAGTTCGGAAAACCACGCGAACGTGAACCTTAACGCGCCGAGATACGGTTTGCGGTCGCGCAAGTTCTCATCAATAAAACAGAATTTCCTCGAACAAAAAAAAAAACTGAAACAAAGTCGATTCAATTTATTTTTTTCGTTTTATGCTCTAATGAAAGCTCGTAACAACCTGGAAATTGCATGTACTGAAAGGCAATTTTATTCAATTTTTTTTTATTTGGATCGATTTTTGATAGTGAATAGTTTCGTTTTTTAGTGAAATTAAAAGCGTAAAAAGGTCGCGAGAATTTGCGCGCACCGCGTTCAGTACCGCGCCAGGCGTCATCGAGGTCGGACCTATGTTCGTTTTTGTCGTTGCACTCCCCCCGCGGGCGTCCTGACTCTAGGGTGGAAAAATACATCGTCGCTATAACTTGGCGGGGGCTGAGGGAGCGTTTTGTTGCCTACGCGACTCGGATAACTGGTCGTTAATAGGCGTAAGGCCCTTGCTCATGATGCACTGCACGTTACGACAGACAGGAAGGTAGCGAAACATCACAATCCAGGCAGATGTCACAATCCTCTCTCAATATAAATATCCTTTTAAATTAATTTTATTTTCACACTTGCCTCTGACCCCATACTAAGCAAAGCTTATATAGCTTGTCTTGGCTGCCAGAGACTGATATGCATACATATATCCGTCTGATTTTTCAGCTCCTTTCTTCCGTGGACCTGCAAGGTATGGAATGTCCTTCCCCTAAAGATAAGATAATTTATTCTAAACTAGCTGAGCCACGTTGTTTCACCCGCATTGTGATGAAAAATGGTGAAAAATGGTAGCCTATGTGTTAATCCAGGGTATAAGCTAAATCCATACCAAATTTAATCTAAATCGGTTTAGTAGTTTCGGCGTTAAGTCCAGCCAAACATACACGCAAACTTTCGCATTAATAATATTAGTAAGATAACGAACACTCCTAAATATAATTGCCTAAAAGCAATAATATCCATGTGGTGCACGCTATGTTTTGTCGAAAACTAAATACAATTCACTAAAATTCATATTAAAAACTGTTGTTCATAGTATTTTTTTTTTTTTCATATTCAAGTTAATATGTAAAACTCAACACCCTATTATACATTAAACCTGCTGTTTATTATATAATTCATTAGGGGCATTGTTTACAATTTATAATCAAATAGGTAGGTATAGAACACGATAAATATCAACATAAATTATTATCCGTAGTCATTGTCTAAGAATTCTTTTATTGTGTAAACCGTCTTGTCCAGCAACAGGACGCTTAACAAAAGGTCAGGTTTTGTAACTTTGCATATTCATACTCGGTGATTTTATATCTTCAATAATGTGAAAATAAGCGAGCGAGAGAGTGAGAGAGCTGCAGTGGGTATACACCACGTATACACTATACAAATCTTTAATAGGGGCCTAAACGAAGGAGATCTAATTCTATGTAGATACCTGATAAGATCGACAAAAAGATCTGCACTGGCGTGCTCATGGTGGAGTATCTGAGTGTATTTTACATTTCCTTTACACGCTTATCCCGTCTGCGTGTTGGCAATGCCGGAGATCGCTGGCGTAGCTGTTTCCCTGCTACAGAAGAAATACCTCCATTATGATGTTTAGAAAACTGCTTTGAAGACGTTCACTGTACAGGAAATTGCACAGTGCGTTTCTCACTATCGATATTATGACTATGAAATCGCGCGCGCGGTTTCGAGTTAGGCATTTGTAAAGGTATGCGAAACCCAACAATGGTGTCGTTAACTTACACACATTCACGCGATAACTGGAACCGTGAATGTAGCCTTGAGCTTGAACTTAGTAACTGTAATTTAATCTATGAAAGAAAAGAAAGAAAGAATTTTTTTTTTTTTTTTTCTATGTTGGAATACTGAACTCGTGGCTGATAAAGTTTGGAACTACAGTTTCCACAGACTAAACGCAGCAGCGCATAACCACTATGGGCCTCATAAGCAAGCTCAAAGTCGCACAACGAGCTTTGGAGAGGTTATTCGGGTTTAGGGTTTCTCTACGAGATCGAATCAGAAATGAGGAGATTCGTAGACGAACGAAAGTTACCGACATAGCCCACCGGATAAGCAAGTTGAGGTGGCAGTGGGCAGGGCACATATCACGCGGAACAGAGGTCCGATGGGGCCGAAAGGTTCTCGAATGGAGACCACGGAGCGGTAAGCGTAGCGTAGGACGTCCACCCACAAGATGGACAGACAACCTAAAAGAGACCGCAGGGAAACGCTGGATGCAGGCCGCTTCCAATCGGCCCTTTTCGAGATCGATGGAGGAGGCCTGTGTCCAGCAGTGGTCGTCCTATGGTTGAAATGATAATGATGAAACACAGCGGCACTGCCTCGAGCGTTTCATAATATATGGATCTGTATGAACCATTCCACGCCAAGCTGGAAATCTCACACCGTCCGCTCCTTCCTTCCGCGTGGTGTGAAACGTGCCTTCCCCCGAAGGTGTTCCCGCCGAGCTTCAATATGAAGTGTTTTAAAAAGGGTATTTACAAACATCTCTCCGGGCTGGCAAGGAATCGACAACGCCGCTAGTGTTGCAGGTGTCCACAGGCGGCGATTACCGCTTACCATCAGGTGGACCATTAGCCTTTTTGCAGGTCTTTTCTATATAAAAAACATAATGCCAGCACTTCGTGCGCGGATCCGCGCTCATATTTGGTGTGCGGTGGTTCATACAGTTCTTTGTATTGGAACGAGCGGTGTCGCGTTCAAACTGCACTGCTGCTGCTGCTGCGGCTGCTTTTAATCAATTAACGTGTTCGTCTGTACATTCCCGGTCTTATCACGGTTCTGCTCCTTGGAAAATTTGGATTGCAAGCGCATTAGCTTAGTTTGAGCCATTGGTACACGTGCCAGTGTTAATATTTACGTGACCACTTGTACTCTTATTATACAGAATATATACAATACTCCATAAGCATCTGCAGAAAAATTACTGTGTCCTTTACGTTGTCGTCTGTTATTTTTCTTCCTTCCTATGTATTGAGCGATGGTGGCCGAGCGGTAACATGTGCGTTTTACAGTCTGACGACACCCGGTTCGATACTTGGCCCTGCACCAATGACTTATTTAGTAATTAAATAAATTATGTAGTTTCGATGCCATTGCTCAAAAACGACGAAGGAAAACATAGTCAAGAAACCGGTATGACCAAGAACCTCAAAAGTTCAAAGATAAATTACATTCACCATTATGCCCATCCTCTCTGAGAGAAGGCCTGTGTCCCAGCAGTGGGAACATTGTAGGCTGAAATAATGATGACGTATTTGGCAAGCAAGTGTGGTCGCTCACAGATATCTAAACTAACGATTTCTTGCTATTTGCCCGAAAAACTCATAATATTGAGCGTAGATTACCATTTATGTTGAACGACACATATTGCCACGAAACGTGTCTTATACAAGTAGATAACTTAGTGCAATTTGCATACTGTAAATGAAAATAAAAGCGTTCGAACAATAGGTTTAATTATTATTGCAATCGGCCCCGATAAGCCGGCCGGTCGCCGCGAATGTAGTGGTGCTACACATAAAACCTGAGGCCGAGTTAACGGTCCGTAGTTCCTATCCTGCTGATAACATTAATCACGTTTAAATACTTCTTTGTCGCATCTAAATGTTTTGGCTTATGGTCAGTAATGACCTGATCTCGACAAGCTTTAGAAGATAGATGGTTCTAAAGGATTGGGACTGACAGAACGAACTTATAAGGGTTCCTTGTAGTAGGTACTACGAAACACTAAAATATGTATTCTCAATGTGTTTCTTTGTTTTATGCGATCTAATGACAGAATAATTAATAGTTCCTGTCTATATAGCACATCGAGTATAAGACTGACCAAGAATGCAAGGATCAGCGCAGGACCGAGGCAAATGGCATAGCAAAAGAGAGAGAGGCCCATACCCAGCAGTGGGATAAGAAAGGCTGTGGATGTTGATGAATTGATGATATAGCCAAGCCACTCCGATAAAGATAGACAAGCTATCACATCAGTGAACTCCTCCAAGAAGAGTTACGGCGTTAAAGCCCGTCGTGTACCAATTTTTAACGAAGGTTCGACAGAGAAAAGTCTTTGCGAGGGTATCAATAGATTTAGGCATTCTCTTATTTTGTTGCAGACGAAAAGGCAGAAGAAGACAGCGGGCGACTTCGCTGCGAGACGTTCGATATAGAGAGAGTCTTACAGCACGGCGCCCACCTGATGGGTTCGGAGGGGCATGAGTACGACATGGAGGAAGAAGCTTTATCCGGTGCTGGTAGGTATTGTCTCTGCCTTACGCGTGGGGTATTGATAGTGGTGGAAGGAGACAGTCGAACGAGACGAAGCCTGGCTGCGTTGCGAGACGTTTGACTGTGGAGCAAGAGGCCTTGAAAAAGCAGTCTGTGCCGTCTTTTTCTTAATCATTGGAAATGTGGTAGTGGCTTCACACTTTCTACTCTCGGCTCGGATAGATATCATGATCATATTTGTCTTGTTTTGGTGAAAACCTGTGTACGCAGTTTACGCGGGGGCGGATTAAATGTGACAGCGTCTACAGGCTTGCACGTCATCAACGCCCCTCTTCTTTGAAGTCGATGTTTCGGGAATTTATTTGTTACTGAGTTTACGCGCCCCTCTAGCTGCTACGTTGAAACATTCAGGGGAGAGAGCTTAGGTTCAACTTTAGTGTGCTCGTAATATAAAACATCAAAGAAAGTGCAACTTTTCGTTCGCGCCTCCCTGCTCCGTCTTGCGCAGTCCCGCGCGTTCCTACTTCCTGGTGCATGATGGCACTTGCGTAAACTTGTCTTAGAGTTTATCCGCCTCTGAGTTTACGCCGTATTACGCTTAAAATAAGTAATGTTGTAGCATACCAGCTCGTAAATATTGAAGGCCGCACCCGAAGGCACATAGTTATCATTTTCAACTACTTTTAAACTATTTTGAATAATTCGGTGTGAATTGGTACCAACTACTGTGACTTTGGATCGTTATTGCCATTGTTAAATTTCTCATGTAAATATTCGCTCAGCTTTAGTTTATTCATAGAAATTCCTCCTCGGAGCCAATCTTCCACATTATTGTTTGATATCTGAAAATTATTCTAATTTATGGTAAGTGCTAATTAGTGAAACAGTTATGTAAATAAGTGATTGTTTGAATTGTGGTAGTACTTTTAGTATATTAGCTGTTACCAGGTTTTTCAGTTACATTGTAGACTCTTGTTACGTTGCTAAATAAAATCGGCGACAAAATGTCTCTCAGTTTGAAATCTTTGCAACATTCTTGCGTTTCAAGCTTTCTAGCGATCTATTGGCGAGAGTTTGTAAGGTTGGCAGTAAAGTTGCGTTTTTCATCTCCGCGGCGGAGTAAAAGCAGCAACGGGAGCGACGGCGACCTTATTTATATGGAACTGCCCCGCTGTTGTTGACAACGTTTCCATAGAATGCATGCGCAATGGATAAATGTTTGTCGCCACCCCGCTTCCGTCAATACCGGCCCGTCAAGGTCGAAAACGCAGTGTGAACGTTGCGTTTGTGTATCCCAAATATTTTATTATGGAAACGGACGTGGTTTACACACATTTTGTTTATATTGCACGGAAATTGCTCACGTATGATAAAGCCGGGTAGTCCGACTATATTTAACCGCATTCGGCGGTCTTTTTGAAGGCGTGTCTCCGTCTCGATTTTCCGCCGCGCGCGTCATGAAAGTTTTTTGTGGTTTGCAGTTTTTAATGCTTTACGAACGTGTTATTATGGTGGACAGGCTAGACTTTTGCCTGCAGTTCATTATTCGATGTTAAGTGAAAATTAATGAGTCCCCAGCGTTGAGTATAGATTACCTACAATATATACTCAAAGGTCCACAGCGTGTAAGCTAATTTACCAATGGTATTATCGACAAATTCGAGGGTATGATTTGGAAGTATGTATAATCTAATTTAAATAACGACGTTTGTACTCACCTTCTGTACAGATATGAGCGAGCGTTTGGCGAAACAACGTCAGCAGTTGAACGCGCGACTTGGGCTCGACGTGGCGGCCACACTCGGAGTGGACCTCACCTCGGTGTACTCCAACGAGGACCTCTGCATCGCCAAACCTCAACACAACAAGACTGAAGCGGCCAGGGTGAGCTCTCACATAGTGTTGATACAGCAGTGTTAGTTAGGTGTATAGATACCTTTGCTGCCATATTGGTGAGATCAACACCCTAATGTAGACCCCAATATTTAAACACACAATTTTCTGGTGTTTGCGTGCGATTCCTGATTGTCATTTTCCACCCACAGAGGCCAGTACAAGAGCTAGTCCAAACAGTGTCATGCAAGCCGCTGAGCTCGCGCGAGCGCAACCTCGCGAAACGGAAGGCGCGAGCTGCGTTCAGCAAACAGAAGTCGCGAGACTGCAGCGAGGAGGGGCCTTCGTCCGCGCCACCCACGCCGCCCCTAGAGCCGGATCGAAAGAAAATGAAGATGGAGCCGCTTGAGGAATTTGTTTGTAAGTGCATTACGAGCTAATAAAATTTACCCATATACCCACGTCTTGTTATTGTGGAAACTGACGTGAATCATAATTTTTTTTGTCAGTAATATTTTTGTGTACATCCTCGTATCCTTATGAAATTAGGATATATATTTCCACGGACATCTCGCTCAGGGCTTAATGCGTCCCAAAAGTGGTTCTTCTTTTTGCCGTAGTTGGATCAAAAACTGCCTGTCATTGTCACAAGCTCATTCTCGCCAGTTGATCGATTTATCATAAAATCTTTTGTTGCCAGTTGAAAACGGCGCTCCAGTGCCGGACTGCTCGGGAGCGTGGGGTGAATCGGACACGTGGCCGTTAAATAGCTGGTGCCTGGCGTTGCAAGCGCAACTGTTCAGCGCGACTTGGGAAGCGCGCCACGGCGCTGCCAGCGCGCTGCGCGAGCTGCTACGTGCGCGCGCCGCCGCCTCCGCCGGCAGCCGCGCTGGACGCACCAGGCAACAGGTAATAAGTCCATTCTCAGCATCTCTATCACGTCATGAAGAGCCTGTACAGAAGCTCTGTGTGCTGGTTGCGAAGAACAGTCACGCCGTTCTAAGTAAAATAAACAGACCCAACCCGTGTTTTGGCCAAGGGTTCTAACTGATTCAATTTTATTTTGCAGATGGAAGACTCTCACCAAGAGTGGCTGGAAGATATGAGTCTGAGATTACTGTGCGTGCTGGCTCTGGACCGGTTCGGCGACTTCGTGTCGGACCAGGTGGTGGCGCCGGTGCGCGAGACGTGCGCGCAGACGCTGGGCGTGTGCCTGGCGCAGCTGCGCGCCGTGCGCGTGCGCTGCGTGGCTCGGCTGCTGGCCGCGCTGGCTGTGCAGCGCCAGTGGGAGGCGCGCCACGGAGCGCTGCTGGGGTTCAAGTACCTGCTCGCCGCGAGGCAGGTCAGTTACATCATACACTCTCCAGCGGCGAGCATTGTCGCCATATGGCAATAATGTAGGTTATTGCAACAGTGTCTTGGCTTCACCTGGTTACAGAGACTGGTTTGTATTTCAACTAGTTATTTTTCTGTATACTTCTTTAGTTTTAAATTATGTTGTATACTGTTTGTTGATCCTTAAATAAATAAATAAAAACCCAATATGCTGATTCCACTTTTATTGTGCGTACTGCTAGTCTGTGGAATTCGCTGCCTGAATTCCTCGATAATTACAATCTGGGTGTTTACAAATCACGAGTGAATTGATTTCTTCCGCATTATCGCTTAACATCAGGCGAGTTGGCGGTCAAAAGCAAACATATCAACTAATAAAAAACATACTACTATAAAATCAAAAAATTCATCTTACGCAACTGTAAATTTTTGTAACACAACCTTTATTTCTGTTTACCGTTTATTTAATTTATTAATATATATATGTTTTGTTATAATATTACTATGGAATTTTATTGTTGAGTGTTAACGTATGCATGTTGTGCCTAAATAGGCACTTAAAAGGCTGTTATGATATGTAATTTGTGGAGTGAACGATAAAGAGTTTATCTATCTAATATAATCTATATACTATCATGTAGGTATTTCGTAAGTTAAATTATTGTTTACATTTAGATGCTGTAACATCCAGTTTCACATGATCAGCCAGTAAACATCCACTGCTGAACAAAGGCCTCCCTCTTAGAGAAGGGTGTTGTCATAACCCCCACGCTTGACAGGCGGCTTGGGGATCGCAGTACGTTCACCGTTTACTAATAGGACGCTGCTGCCCATCTTCCGGTGGTTCTGGTCGCAGTTTTAGGACATACCCGGGTCCAACAGTTTGCCACAGGTCAACATCCAGTTTGCAAATCGTTAATCAAAAAAATAAAAACTGTCCCCAGGATGTAGCATGCGAGAGCGGCGCCCTAGAGCACCTAATGGAAGGTCTCGGCGACTCGGCTGAAGACGTATCCGCGGTGGCTGCCACTGCGCTCGCGCCGGCCGCCGCAGCCCTGGCGCGAGCTCGGCCGCACTGTCTGAGGGGAGTCGTGGAGCGGTTGTGGAGACTGCTACACGAGCAAGATGAACTAGCTGCGCCGGCGAACTCTTATATGGCGCTGCTGGCTGCTCTAATGGCGCTGCCGGAGCCGGCAAGACTATTACAGTAAGTGCTTTTAATAACTAAACATAATTATCAATTAAAAAAACCGACTTCAAAATTAGTAAATACGCAATTTCGTTTACTTTGATGACATACTTTTTCTAGTTATTCCAACTACAGAACCGATTTTGATGAAAATTATATGGCGCCAATCAGTAAACAGACTTTCAAATAAAATATCAAACAAAACAATAAAAAATACTATTGAGAACTCCCTTATTTTTTTGTCGGTTAAAATGAGCAATGCCAACTTCACTACTAGACATCCGGTCGTAATACAATGATTGCTGACAATATTTGAATTTAAAAATACTTTTTGATACAATAATTAAATCAAAACGATAATTTTTGATTAAAAATTTATTTCAAAATTACCCAACTAAAACAAAAAGGAAAGGTGAAAAGTTAATTAAATAAGTTCTGCCAATGGAACAACTAAAATTACCCTCACTGTATTATCATTTCTCTTTACAGTCCCATCGACCTATCAGACGTGCTACCCCGTCTGTGGCCATACCTAGACCACAACACAAGCTCCGTACGGAAAGCCACGCTTCAGACCTTACGCACACTCACCAGGCCTCTTGTCACGCACCGGACTAACGGCGACACCACACCCAGTAATAGCAACCAAAGCACTGACACAAACGGAGGAAACAGTGACCAAAAAGACAGCTTGAAGGACCAAATAATAGGCTCGAAGGACCAAAAAGATATCTCAAAGGATCAAAATGAGTCAAACGACCAAAAAGTCGCTTCACAAAGTGAAGTAATAAATACAAATGGTGAAAATCTGGTACTAAAAGTAAACGGTGATGATAAAAATGATGTGAAAGTGAATGGTGATGCCAAAGTTAGTGATGATAGTGATAAGCTGATGTGGACGCCTGAGTTACTGCAGGAGGCGATGCGATATATTTACCAGAGAGTGTTATTTGAACATGTCCACGAAATTCAGAATATTGCTGTTCAGGTAATCTTGATTGTTATGTTGTTTTTACCAAGTTTTTATGAACTTTTTTGTAGTTTTTTTTTTTATATTTTAAAATTTATTTTAAATTGACTTTCCAATGACTTAAAACTTTAACTATTGTTCAGGACTAGATGACAATGCAATATTTTATAAAAAAAACCTATTACGCAAATTTTTTCTTCGATAACATTTATAATTTTTCTCTATAACGATTTGAATGCGGTTTCAGGAGATACACGGTTCTTGAAAGAATGTCCACGTGGGTGAAACCGCGAGGCGCAGTTAGTTTACAATAATTGTAAGCGGGTGATAGACGGACAAACAAAACCGCGGTTTTATGGCTTGTCGCTAAAGCTCGCCAGTGTATCAATACCGCGGTTTATAAAACAGACGAGCCTGGCTCGTTGCAATGTTTAAATTTTTACTCGGCTCGACATAAACCATAAACCGCACGTCTATCGCCGCTGGAGTGAGCCGAACCGGCAGTTTATAGGCGTCGCTGTTTCAAGACAACTCGTTAATCGATCAGCACCGACGAGATGCGAGTAAAATCGCCGTGTGATTTCGTTGAAGTATATTACAGTTCGACGTCTAATTAAGATCTAACTAGGTCCTCTCTATGATTAGGTTTGGGGTAATCTACTCCGACACGCATCTCTAAGCTGCACCCTGCTGGCCGCATGTCCAATGTTGGCCACGTGGCTCTGCCTGGCCATGCAGCCCGCGCGACTGCCCGTCGACCCGGCCCTCATACTGCAACCTCCGCCCAAAGTGAGTACTAACCTGGTACTTACTACCATTGCTTTAGGGTCCTTCTTAGATCAGACATGGCAACACATCACGCAAGGTGGCGGTCAACCACAACCTTATTCAACAATCAAAGAGTTACTAAAATTATTAAAAAAGTATAACCCTACTGCATTTTATAAATAGAAGGTTACTAAAAAGTAACAGTGGCGCGCTGCGTACCTAATAGTAGACAAAAAAAAAGTAGACAAACAAAGCGACGGGCCACCTGATGGTAAGTAGTCACCGTCGCCTAGGGACACCTACAATACCCGGGGCATTGGCGTTGCCTACCTATGAGGACTCTATTCACTCTGCGCTTGAAGCAATTGAGGTTATATTTCGGAGGAAAAACCGAAGGTGGTAAGCCATTCCACAACTTACAGGTGCGTGGCAGAAACAATCGATCAAATCGAACAGTGCGAGACTTCCACGCATCTATAATATGAGGATGGCTTTTTTGGCGATGGCGGCCGGTTCTCCTAGTAGATACAGAGCTCTTTCATACAGCTTTATATTGCACGTGTGTGTGTTATATATTTTTGAAATCTGCTGAGTGAGATATTTTCATAATGATGATATTGACCTATTTAGCAAAGTTTACTTACTATTTTTCCCTTTTTTTTGCGTACGCCATCTTTTGTAAATAAATAAATAAATATTCGGGATTTTTTTTTCACACACGGTCATCTGACCCCAAACTAAACAAAGCTTGTGATATGGCTGCCAGAGACTGATATACATACATATATAGTTTTAAATACATACTTAAAAAAATATTAACAACCAGATATAGAACAAACACAAATGTTCATCACATAAATGTTTGTCCTAGATGGGAATCGAACCCACACCCCCAAGCTCAGAAGGCAGGTTCACTACCAACTGGACCAACGGGCTATCAAACAATTTATTCCTGTACCCTATGCCACTCCCGTTATTATAACGATTCAAATGACTCCTCACATGTCGAAATCCATTATGCCGTTTAGGCTGTAGGGCGTGCCAAAGAAACCACCATACATACACTCGACAAACATAACTCGTTCTTGCGCAGTCGGGTAAAAATATGAACATGAGAATGTAGCTCACTCTACGTAATCTTAACATTAATTTACTGATTGTTACTACTTTTTTTTTTGTCTAGGAGCGTCGCACGCGTACAATATCCCAATCGGAAGTCCCTCCGGATGTGCGCCCCAACCAGAAGTGGTACGTCGGCGGGTCTGAGTCCCAACCCTGCATGTCTCGCGACAGAAACGTGACGCGAGCCAGGTGCATGGCCGCCGATATTTTAGGTGAGACAAAATGTCGACGAGGGCGCTATTTTATTTTGACTAACCCCCGACGCAAATAGAGGGGTCTTATAAGTTTAAAGTGTTTATCTGTGTGTCTGTCTGTGGTATCGTAGTCCCCAAACGGCTGAACCGATTTTGATTTAGTTTTTGTATGAAAAGTGATGATCGAGATTGTTATTATCTCAGCCGTTTAAAGATTGTTTATTTTTTATTATTCAGGTATGTATTGAAAGTATAACTTCAAAATCTATCGCCAAGCACCTGACGGTGTATTCCGCCAGCCTTAAGCTTTATATGTGTACTAGCTGACCTGTCAGACGTTGTCCTGTCTTAGAACTGTCAAACACGCAATGTCAAAAATGTAAATCTTTTTTTTTACACTTTGGGTTACATTATTGGAGTTTTAGTAAGGATCCCTTTTTTTTTTTGAATATAATATAGCCTATGTTACCTGGGGATAGTGTAGCTTCCCAACAGGGAAAGAATTTTTCTAATCGGTTCAGTAGTTTCGCAGCCTCTTCAATGCAAACAAACAAACAATCAATCAAATCTTTCCTCTTTATAATATTAGTATAGATATAGATAACGTATTACCAAATTTCATGATTCTATGTCAACGGGAAGTACCCTATATATAGGTTTTGATTCCCTTTTGAAATTGCTAAATATGCGAAAATATGCGACACAACCGGTCATATCTTTTAATCGCTTAAACTTACAAAATTGATTTTTTCACAGCTGAAAGAAACGAAACGTAGATTTGAGTATTTGATGTAAATTTCAACTTGATATCTACGCGTTCCGGAGAAAAAGAGTCTTGACAGACGGACAGACGGACAACAAAGTGATCTTGTAAGGGTTCCGTTTTTTCCTTTTTAAGTACGGAACCCTAAAAAGTAGTATAACGACCTCTTTTCGGCTTAGTACACCCTTTTTTGCGTATCCAAGTATAACAGCTGATGCTCTTGTTACAGGTTACCTCTCGTGCTATCTAGTACAACCGGCACCTGGTATAGAATACAAATCTGAGGACGAGAGTCCCATACACTGCTATGTCAAGGTAAATATTATAAGGAATTCTTCGTTCAGGCAGGCCTGGCGCACTGCACACTATACAAGTAGTGTCTGACAAATGACAAAATTACATTAGCTTGAGAGAACATCTCTCAAGCTAATGTCATTGTCAATGTCATTTTCATACAATTTCATCTTTCCGCAGGCGCTAACGATAACAGAAAGTGGGTCTTGCCTAACCCCCCTGCCGCGCCCGCTGCTGCGCGATTGACAGAGATAACGCGACAAGAGTTACGCGATAGACAGAGAGGCAACTTCTAGGTTAATAGCTGTGGATATTTAGCGCTCGCACGTCCTGAAATGCACTTTATTATTTAGTAGCAAGATTGCGGACCGCTAGACTTGAAAGCGTGAGGTCGCGGGTTCAAACCCCGGGCCCGTACCAATGAACTCTTTGGAGCTTATGTACGGATTTTCATACCACTGGCTTTTCGGTGAAGGAAAACATCGTGAGGAAACCTGCATACGTACGGAGAAGGAATTCAAAGGCGTATGTGAATCCACCAATTCGCACTGGGCCAGCGTGGTGGATATGGGCCCAATCACCCTTTCGGGGGTAGGCTAAAAGTCCAGCAGTGGACTGTAAAAAGGCTAACAATGAAAAAAAAAAAGATTGCGGTGTGAATTTTCTTGTACTTGTACTAATATGTATTCTGTGGTTCAGTCCCACTATCTATACTATATCTACTAGTATTGTATGAACAGTAGCCTCTTGTGTTGTAGGTGATGGTGGTATACTTGAGGTCCGGCAGCGCGCTGCAGCGGCTGGTGGCGAGCCTCGTGGTGTCCGCGTGGGCGCGACACACGCTCAAAACTGGCCTGTATCCACCCACCACCACCCACTACATCAAACAGGTAACATCATCATCATCATCATCATCAGTTTCATTGGAGTAGGGTTCCTGAGGATGTAGTTGAGGCGTCCAACCTGTCTATATTCAAAGCAAGGTTAACACGCTGTCTAGTCAAACAAGCGTTCAACGACATTGATAAAGAATTTATGACTCTAAACGTAACGTCCTAAATGTCATCATCATCAAATTCAAATTCAAATTATTTATTTGTCAGAACATGGTAGGTACACATACATTTAAAGTAGCATACATGGTCGTAAGAATGGAGACGTATCTCATGTCCTTGCCTGTTACATCGTACAAATGTTAGTTTTTTATTAATATTTTTATTAGTTTTTGTTAAAGTTAAAAAGGAAAAAAATAAACAAAATTATGTCTATGTTAGAATATTGTTAGAATCATATTTTGGTTTAGTTGTATTGTTCATCAGCCAGAAGACGTCCACTGCTGGACATAGGCTTCCCTCTTTAACCTCCACACTGGACGACAGCCTGCCTTTTGCATCCACTGGTAGCCCGCGACTCTCACAATGTCGTCGGTCCATCCAGTGGGAGGCATACCTACGCTGCGTCTTCCGGTTCGTGGTCTCCACTCCAGAACCTTTCTACCCCATCGGTTATCGGTTCTTCGAGCGATGTGGCCTGTCCATTGCCACTTCAACTTGCATATTTTAACAGCTATGTCGGTGACTCTGGTTCTTTGGCGAATATCCACGTTTCGGCTATGTCCTGCAGTAGACTAATGAGCCGCCGACTCAGGCCTATATCCAAGTAGACGCCACAAGTCGACCTACCTTGCAGTTGCATGTCATATTTCCAATACAATTATGATTAGTCGTCATAATTGAGTCCGGCTTAAATCAGTCTGCTCAATCGCTGCCGCGACAACACGTGTCAGTTTGAAACGAAAATGGGTAATTGTGCAATACTGAGTTGAAAGTATACCGCAAATAGAGTTGGCCGACAGAATAAAGAGGTACGAAAAATTTGGCACGCTTAGTTTTCATACAGTTTGGACCGCTATTGAAGTCTACTTAGATACAGATCTGTTGCTGCCGATAATGATAAGCATCAGCCTGGAAATGTGTAAAAAAGTTCTATAATTTTACTAACATAATAAAAGAATCCACCAATCCTCACTGGGCCAGCGTGGTGGATTTGGCCCAATCACCTTTTCGGCTGCTTTAAATTTTTCAACAGTGCAAGCAAAAATATCGATTTTTGAAAAGAGTCATTTTACGATTCTACCATCCGACGATTAGGAATGCGCAGTCCGGCATTTGAGCGGCATTTGCCCAATGCGAGTCTTGACAGACTGAACTATATGACGGCGCGCGCGACCCGCGTGCCGGCAGTAATAAACTAACTACAGCAGAGTGCACGCGTTTCATTTGTCCGTCCATAGTACCTACCCCAGTAGTGGTTCCCGAACATTTCACAGACACAGACAGTCCATCCTTTTTTTTCTTTTGAGGTACGGTACGGAACCATAAAACAAATAAACTACTCGCCAGCCATGAAATTAAAGGAGTGGCGTGTATACATCCACGATGCTAATATTGGTGTTATTGCCAGGAGTGTGACACTGAGCCGGAGCACGAGATCTCGTGCCTGGCCCCGCCGCTACTCACGAGTACGCTGCACTACTCTCTCAACCAGTCCCTCTACTACGACGAAGTCGCTGTCAACTGCAACAGGTAAATCACTGCTATGACGAAGCCGCTGTCAACTGCAACAGGTAGGTAAGTCACTGCTACGACGAAGTCGCTGTCAACTGCAACAGTTAAGTCACTGCTATGACGAAGTCGCTGTCAACTGCAACAGGTAAATCACTGCTATGACGAAGCCGCTGTCAACTGCAACAGGTAGATAAGTCACTGCTACGACGAAGTCGCTGTCAGCTGCAACAGTTAAGTCACTGCTATGACGAAGTCGCTGTCAACTGCAACAGGTAGGTAAGTCACTGCTACGACGAAGTCGCTGTATGTCTGTCAGTACCTATTGACTGCTTTGTGCTAGGAGTATGCTTAAAACATGCTAAAAATGCCGCTTTCCCAATTCCTGACAATATCACCAGCAACCTATTGAAGTTGCAACGACAGGACCTTCGCCTGATAGCAGGCCTTATAACCGGTCATTGCAACTTGAATAGTCACTTGTATAAGCTAGGAGCCACGAGCAGTCCACTGTGTCGTGGCTGCATGAAAGAGAACGAAACTGTAGAGCATGTGTCGCAGCATTGTGAAGCCACAGAAGAAACTAGAATCACTACCGGGTTGCGTGGGGTACCGTTGCCTCTTTCATCCACGAACAGGTAGCCTGCTTTTCATCATCATTACTTACACTACCACCTACGCCACTGGAGCAACTGTGCCAGCGCCCCAGAGCCTCACTCCGATATTTCGAGGAGCTGGGTTGGCTCGGGTAGGTGCTGGTAGGGGGAAATGCAGAATTCACCCCAAGCGGAACGTCAGTGCAGGACTTTTCGCCCCCATCTCGAATAAGAATAAGAGTATGCTTAAAACTTTTATTTATTGGAAAACCAGTTCTGCAAGGAAATGTCGGTCATGCGTTTATTTGTTTTGTTTGTAGATTACTGCAGGAGGCTCGCGACCTGCTGGCGATGATGAAACATTACAAGCTGCCCGTAGGTGAAGAGTTCAACAACATTTTGAGGCTGGAACAGGTATTTTTTTGCTATAAAAAAAATTATTTATTGAAAAAAAAAAAAAAAGTGGATTAATATAAATACTAAAGATCACTATATTCTAATACTTACTCACTACATTATAATAACGGTGAACATCGTGAAAAATTGGCAATAGGCAACTTACCCAACCGAACGAATTTTGAATTTTGAATTTGGTGAAGCAAAGGGAAGAGGGAATTTGAGAAATTTGATCGCCCGTTTTCGCACTGTTGGTTGTACCTATGAATAAGAAGAAAAATTTTTTTTCTTTTTTTTTTCAATATCGTGAAGGCAGGAGTCCTCTTTATGACAAAAATTGTCTGTGCCAGAGGGCTTCCGTCTCTACAACAAATTAGTACATTTTTTTTTATTTTTTTTAATATTTATACATTTAATAGGAAATAAGATACATACATGTATATGAAATTACTTACGTGTTCGTGTGCTTGCACTTTTTTACAGTCACTATTTATCTTTCTTTGTTTTTGTTAGTCGGCTGTCATGGAACATCTAATTATGTGCCATAGAAATAGGTCAATGATTTAAAAGTGAAACTTGATTTTTGTTATTTTAAGGTTTGTTTTATAGATAACGCTGTTTTTTTACACCGCCGGAGCATACCGCTAGGGCATAGTAGATATATAAGCTAAAGCAGTAGTCGACTCAGACGTGTCCTTGTTACTACTACTATAGGGAAAAATATCATCACGCTATTTCTACGCTGACTACACACACACATATGTTTTACGAGTCTATATGACTGTAATGACATCTGCAGGTGGTGCACATGACGGCGGTGACGCAGCCGATGGTTGCCTCGCTGAAGTCCAAGCGCGTCATGTTGACG
This sequence comes from Agriopis aurantiaria, assembly GCA_914767915.1. Taxonomy (NCBI): domain Eukaryota; kingdom Metazoa; phylum Arthropoda; class Insecta; order Lepidoptera; family Geometridae; genus Agriopis; species Agriopis aurantiaria. The sequence goes on from OU611994.1 coordinate 14,654,571, forward strand.
CTCGAAGACAGGCGGAAGAGTCTGCAGACGGCCGTCAACCTTTGCACCATCGAACAGGGGACTTTGAACGTTTCGTAAGTATTATTTATATATTAAGTATGTCCTAAAACTGAGGGCACGGTGTACGTACTGCGATTCGCAAGCCGCCTGCCAAGCGGGGGGATTATGGCAACACCCCTCTGAGTAGAGGCCTTTGTTCAGCAGTGGACCTTAAATGGCTGATGATGATAATGATTGAGTAATAAGATGCTGATGATGATGATGATGATTGATGATTGAGTAATAAGACCGCTAATGCCATTCACACTAATAATATAATTTAAAGTCACACATTATAGATTATTCCAAATATTCTATGTTGATGTCAATTAAGAGTCCATACCACGGCTCGAATCCAAGTTTACCCTTCCGCGAAACAGTGACATATCAAATTTAATGTTCAGACATCTAATTTATCCCTATTTCCTTATTGTACTTGATACGACGTTAAAACAGAAATACATTAGAGATTTGTCTAAGAAACAGTAGTGACAAATATTTGCGATATACGTATGTCTTCACAGTGTTTTTTTTTTTTTAATGATTGAAAATCCATTTCTTTTTCCTAAGCCGAATATTTGATTTTTTTGATTTTTTTTACGGCCCCAATATTATCTAAATATATAAATTATCTATTCAAGAAAATTACATTCATATTGTTACTGACTCTAACGATATTTCATACTGCTATGGATGTATCTTACATAAAAAACATTCAAAATGAACAGTTATTTCTTTCAGTGTGCAAGCCGCCCTAGCAGGCGCCTGTGCCAACCTGCACTCACTCCCTGAAAAACTGAACCCAGTGGTGCGACCTCTGATGGAGAGTATTAAGAAAGAACCCTCTGAAGATCTGCAGGCAAACTCGGCTGAAACACTAGCAGCGTTGCTGGGTCAACTGGTGTCGCGGGAATCTGGTCCGAACAATAAAGTGCTAGTCAACTTGAAGGCATTTCTCAGGTAAGAAAAAGTGGCAGTACCCTAAAATTATTTGATTCCACATTTAGTGTGCGGTCTTTAGAATGCGCTGCCTGAATGGCTATTCCCCGATGGTTACAATCTGGGTGTCTTCAAATCACGAGTGAATCGGTTTCTTCTAGGCATGCGTGCTACATCGTAGACCGCATCATCGCTTAACATCAACCGCAAGAATACTATATATATTTTAAATGCGTCACAGTAAACGGCTTCATATTATACTCTGCTGTGACATAAATAAGACTACAGAGTCTAAAGTCTATTCTTTTCCGCTCCACTCTAATAAACAGCCAGTGACAGATTATCCCTAAGGCAAGTAAGCAAGTGCCTACAGGCGCCAGGGAGTAGGGGGCGTACTACAAAGCAGGGGAGGGGGCGGTTTCTTTGAGGTTTTTCGCCTTAATCGTAAGAAAGACTTTGATCAAACATGCCTGCCAAAAAACGGAGCTTTTTGGCAATTCTAACAAGGCAATGGTTGGCTATCAAAGTTATTGGTATCGTTGAATTACGACAACTGCTAACTACCTCATCTGTACCGCGTTGACTCAATGTGACAATTAGCCGACACTAGGTGCTTGTCTAGCAACGCTGTCACATTTAAAAAGTCCCTGTAAACAGCCTTATACGCTTTGGCTGCGTTTTTGACCTCAGCGGGCGAGAGCAACAACGGGGTGTTGCCAAGAAGGGAGTAGTGATTCAATATGGATTCATTTGTGTAGAACCGTTTTCGACGGCTGCAGGGTGGTGGCTACTTAAATTAAGCAACCGCCCTGATGATTGGTTAGGTCGAAAACTACCATACTGATGTGGAATAGTTTCATACTTCATGTCATAATCATAAACATCGTCAAAGATAATATTAATCGTCATTGGCCTGTAGCGACGTAGGCCTTCTGTCCTTTTTGCCATTGTGTCTCACACGGTGGTTGTTAATTCCCAGATGTGACCCAGAGTTCACGCCGCGCGTACAACTCGACGCGTCAGAAGAGTGCGGCGACTCGGGCAGTGGAGACTCCGGCGCAGAGGGGAAGGCAGAGATAGACAACCTTCACGGGACCACGCGTGAGTACACGGACCGGGATACATACTTGGGATATTAGACACCTATCCTATCAAATGCAACCCAGAGTTCACGCCATGCGTACAACTCTAAAACTCTACCCATTAGAAGAGATTTTTAACAATGTACTGTCAGCAACAAAACGGCTTGTTTTTTTTTCGTGTCGTATTAAGTACAATGAGAAAGAGAATTAATAATTGTTAACAAATTTCTGTGTTTTTTTTAACCTATACTGTTGCCGTCAGAACTGCCCAATTAAAGTGGGGTTGGGCGGGACACGTGGCCAGAAGCACCCTGATTGATGCGCCCAGGTATCACGCGGTGGGTGCCTGAAAACGGACAACGGAGCCAAGGCATACGAGAAACATCATCATTTCAGCCATAGGATGTCCACTGCTGGACATAGGTCTCCTCCATCGATCTCCAAAAGGGCCGGTTGGAAGCGGCCTGCATCCAGCGTTTTCCTGCGGTCTCTTTAAGGCGTCTGTCCATCTTGTGGGTAGACGTCCTTAGATGCGCTTAGAGGTCCGAGGACTCCATAAAAAAAAAATCGGCCCCCATCGGCCATCTAATCTGCGTGCTATGTGCTCTGCCTACTGCCACTTCGCCACACGCGCGTTTTTGAAGATGAATTTCAGCAAAGTAACGCTTGATTGAATCAATTAATCACAAAAAGCTACATTCACATAGGTTTGAAATTGTATTTTTTTGACGTGATAACGTCTTATAAATCGATGAACACCGGCTGCATGCGCGAAAATTGACACGATCACGTTCCGCCTGAGCCGTGCGTGCAAGCGAGAGCGCGGAACAAGCGATAGAGAGGCACGATCGGCAGAATCGTTATCATGTAAAATTATCGTCCGTAAACCGACTTTACAGACAACCCCTTTAAAAAAAAAAAATTTAACCCATTGTTGTAGTGGACAAACATGACGGCATATTAACGCTATGGGAGCAGCAACGGAGCGCCGAGCGAGTGGTGCCGCGCCGCGGTCGCCCGCCCTCGCATCACAATATCAACGTCGACCCTCTGCTGCTACAGGAAGATGAGGTAACTATTGGGTTTTTCTCTTTCTTGGGTTTGAGGTCCATTATACTCATTATGAACAACTTTTGCTATGGTATCAACCCTGAAATCGCCACAAAAATATCAGATATTCCATAGAAAATGATCATTCACACTCAACAATTTGTATGGAGCAGCAGCTGATATTTTTTTGGTGATTTCATTGTGGGTCCCATAGTAAAAGTTGTTTATAATAGGCATGTGTCCTAATGTTAAATTTATTACAAATAACAGACTTAGCGATGAATATAACTAAATCTATTACAAATACTGGAAAAATAAATTAAATTGACTGATAAATATCTGAGATATGAACGTTTAAAGTTTTAGGTAGGGATAGAGAAGGGGATGCTCTATCGCTTACTCGCAGTGTGTGTTAGTATAGCATTTGTATGGCGCGCCTGAGGCGTGACGTCATAACTCAGTATAGTGCGCTCTCTGTCTAGCATGAAATTAAAATACTAAGTTATTATAAATTAAAATATAAATTATTAAGTTATTATAAATTAAAATACTTATAAGTTATTATAAGTATTTTAATATCGTATAGAGATACGCACCAAGGCTGCAGACGTCGTAAAAAGGGTGAAGGCACTTAAGTGGAACTGGGCAGGTCACATGGCCAGACGTAATGATGGGAGGTGGTGTGCTGCAGTAACCGCGTGGTGGCCAGGTTGGCGGAACCCAGGCCGACCGAGGATGAGGTGGTCTGACGACATCAAGAATACTGTCGGGAACGAGTGGATGCGAATAGCGAGAGACCGGGGAGAGTGGCATAAACAAAGGGAGGCCTATACCCAGCAGTGGGTCACTCAGGGCTGATGATGATGATGATAAGTTATTTATTTTTTCGTTGATGTGCTCTATTTATGATCAGCTTTTTTATGAGGTAATAAAAATATTAGTTATCGTGCAAAGCAAAGCTTTCCATTGTTTTATCGTTGAATAATTGTGATTTGTTTCAGGCAAGGAAGTTACTCCGGGTACAGCGGCGAGGCGCGACGCTGGCGCTCACCAGCCTCACGACGCACTTCGGCCACCAGCTCCCGGAGAAGCTGCCCAAACTGTGGGAGTTCATCACGGACCCGTTCGCCAAAATCATGACTGATGCCGGTGAGTTACAACGGTGACACGGTTTAAAAAAATATTTTTTTCATTGTATTTTTCTGTTTTATGATGTAGTGTTTTGTGCATAATATAAATGTTTTTTTTTATGCCAATCGACTACAATCAGATTGCTGAGTGAATGCGTTTGACAATAACATCGTAAAAATTTGTATAAAAAAAAATATTTTAATATTTTACCTACCAGCTAAAATCTTATGTTCAACAAGCATAAATAGTTTTTTTTTTTTTAAACTCCGATAGAAGAGCTGATAATCTTCAAACGGCTGAACAGATTGTAATTACATATTTATTTATTGCTTATTTATTTATTCATCAATAGAACGCGCAGTACACTCAAACTCACTCACTCAACTTACAGTAAAATCAAAGCGCAAACTATTTATATAACAAAAAAAAAAATAGTAATAGTAGTTAATGAATAATAGTGAACACTGTCGCTCGTTACTTTTCATACAAAAAAAGACTAAATCAAAATCGGTTCAGCCGTATGTGTAATAATCGCGAAACCCTAAGAAATGAAACTGTTCTCAGAGTTGGAGAGCCAAGAGCCGGAGGCGGCTGAAGAGCTAATATCTCGGCTGCAAGTGTTCGAGGCTGTGTGCGCGAGCGTGCACGCGTCGCTGTGGGAGGCGCTGGCGGCGGGCGCGCGCGCGTGCTGCGTGCTGGCGCGGAGCTGCTACACGGCGCTGCGGCACATGGCGGCGCGCGCACTCGCCGTGCTCGCGCGCGCCAACCCCGCCAAGCTCATGCACACACTCATACACGAGGTACACACACACATGCACACAAGCTCACCGAACACCTAGAGCCGCTCAACATGCGGTCTCTCTGTATTTTTTATCGCATCTACAACGGGGAGTGTTCTGAAGAACTGTTTGATCTGATGCCGGCGTCGCGGTTTTACCATCGCACTAGCCGCCACCGCCTGAAGGCTCATCCACACATCATAGATCAGTGGAAATCGCACACTGTGCGATTCACACGATCCTTCTTGCCTCACACCTGCAAAATGTGGAATGAGATACCTTCCGCGGTGTTTCCGAGACAACATTGGGTTCTTCAAAAAACGAGTTAATAGAGTCCTAAAGGATCGGCAACGTGTTTGTGATGCCTCTGGTATTACAAGTATCCATAGGCAACGGTAACTGCTTACTATCAGCAAAGATTATCTGCTTGTTTGCCACCGATGACAATTAAAAAAAGCTACCTTCCGCGGTGTTTCCGAGAAGCTACAACATGGGGTTCTTCAAAAAGCGAGTTAATAGAGTTCTTAAGCAAACGTACTTGCAACAACGCAACGTATTTGTTATGCCTCTAGTGCTACAAGTATCCATAGGCGACGGTGACTGCTTACCATCAGGCGGCCAGTCTGCTTGTGTGCAACAAAAAATGGTTTGCAAAAAAAGTGCAGTGGCGAGTCGTGCCTTGTTACTATCCTATTTGTAGAAATGTTTATGTGATAGTTCAGTCGTATAACTGTTGTGTTGTTCCAGCTGGTGCCGATGCTATGCGAGGGCGGCAGCGGGCGCGTGCGCAGCGGCGCGGCGGAGGCCCTAGCGAGGGTTACTGACGCGTTACAGTTACAAGTGGTCCCGTATATCGTACTACTCGTCGTGCCACTACTAGGTAACAATCTCGACTTATGAGTTAGGGCTAGACCCTTCGAACAATTATACACAGAACGCACAACCCGTAGAAAATTATAGTCAGAAAACGTCTGCAGTTTCATATATAAACATAGCTATATACAATTAACATCGAAAAAAAAAACAATTTTACCAAAACCAACCGTACATTCATACATTTATGGCTCAGTTCTCTAATGTGAGTTCGATTCATACAACTTGTGTTATGTTTGAGGTGAAATAGCGATAGTCTTAGTATGTGTGTGAAAGGGAATGCTGCGTAATCAATATAATATAATTATGATGATAAAATATGTGATTTATAAGAGTTTTTGTGACTGTTTGGATCCGTTTTTTTATGATAAATAGTAATGTAAGTGTGTATGGAGTATTTACTTACCGATGCCATCTTTTATGTTTTGCCATTTTTACGGAGCACTTGGGCATTGTTACGGCTTGTGCAACTATCGCGTGAATGTGGGTCCGATCCAATGATATTAGCTTCAGATGATTTATCTCATGCTAATGTCATTGTCAATGTCATTTTCATACAATTTCATCTTTCCGCAGGCGTGATCGCTAACAGTGTGTGGCTCTTGTCTAGACCCCCTGGCCCCGTAATGAGTCGGGATGGGTTGAGTATTGCCGCGATTAGCGCGTCATTGTTGCATCTTTGTATTTTTTGATCGAAGGCTAGACCAGACTCCAAGCGCGATACGTTGTGGTATTTCCAGACAATATCTGAAGTAAGAAATGAATTTCCCTTGTGAACGCGACGCTTAGAGTTGCATTTCCACTGAGACGGAGCAGAGAGAACGTGCTGGAATCGACCTCGCATTGGTTCTAATCCACATCATCTCCGCTCTGCTTCAATGGAAACAGTAATAGTAGAGACAAGAAGAATTATATGACAAGAGGAGCCGTGCAGAGTAGGGCGGAGAATAGCGATGTGGCTCGGGCAGAGTGTAGTAGTGCGATGTAGCGGAGAGAGGGCATTGGCATGATAGAGGTGCACGCGCTGCGCCTTTGTGTTAAAATGTATCGGGTCATGGTCCGCTCTACTTTGTTACAAAAGTCTCGTTTCCACTACACGAATCCCCTTGACTCTGTTATAAAGGTCACCTCGTCTTTGTTACACGCGTCCGCTCGATTCGGCTACACCAGGGCCCTGATTCCGTAACTTTAACACGCACGGAACGCGCCGCGTTAAGTTAACCTCTTAAAATATGGACTCTATTCCCTGGGAATAAAGACCAACTTTTAGAGGTAAACTTAACACGGCGCGTTACGTGCGTGTTTGTAGTTACAGAATCAGGGCCCAGTCTACTCGATTCTGTTCCATAGATAACGGAAAGTTGTTCATAATGATGAGTACAGTGACCTCCTTTCTACTTAGTACAGTCTATATGCGTAACCTGTTTATGTAAATTATATTGCGGTTACACGTTTTTCGCAGGTCGTATGAGTGACCATTGCGCCGCTGTCCGTGTAATGTCAACCCGTTGCTTCGCCTCCCTCATACAACTGATGCCACTCGACGGAGCCATCCCCGAGCCCGCAGGCCTGTCCCCGGAGCTGAAGGAACGGAGGCTCCGAGACAAAGACTTCCTTGAACAACTTTTTAACCCTAAATCCATCAAGGACTACAAGATACCAGTGCCCATTAACGCAGAACTGAGGAGCTATCAACAGGTAACATAACATTTTATTAATATTACACGGGAGTTACTCACGTAACATTAAGCCGGTTACTCCGACTATACTTAAATACGGCTTAATGTTACGTGAGTAATTCCCGTGTAATATTAATAAAATGTGTGGAAACCGCGTCAGTTTCCAAAGGTAACATAACTTTCTTTAAAGCCAGAAATACACGTTGGCAATGGCTCGTCAAGCAAAGGCAAGTACCAACGGGTCCGGTTCAGAAAGTGCACTAGTCATCACGTGCATTTCTCTTTAAAAAATCCGTCATCATCATCATCATCATTTCAGCCATAGGACGTCCACTGCTAGACATAGGCCTCCCCCATCGATCTCCAAAAGGGCCGGTTGGAAGGGACCTGGAAAAAATATGTAGGGTAGAATTAATTTACGAAGCAGTGGCGTCGATTCTGTCATACCACTCACTAAACTAAACCAATCTGACGGGACTAAAATTATTTGCCTCTCTTTTCATTTTAATATGTGAAAGAAGGATGGCAACAATTTTAGAACTGTCAAACTTAGTTTAGTTTAGAGTTCATCAGAATCGATGCCAATATGTATGTTATTGTATTGAAAACTGTTTTGTATTAACTGTTTTGTTATTTAAAACAGCTCAGCCGTTATATAGCACGGACAAACATAATAAACTATGCACTTTTAAAAAAAAATTGTTTAGAAGAGTGATTTGAAAGTTTTTTTTATTTTTTATTTTTTTAACCTATTCTGTCCCACTCCTGGGCAAAGGTCTCCCCCAGATTTGAAAGTGAGCGTGCAAAAAAGAGGCCTCTCTTAGCGATGAGACCGCTAGTTGTTGCACTAGTTTTTTTTTGTACCATTTATGTAGGATTACCATATCAAAATTTGAGAAGTCTTCACATAAAGCCGGATATTTTCCGCACATTTCAGTATGTTTTTTTTAAAGACTTATTTGTATTATAATTTATGTTATATTGTTGCACTAGTTTTTTAATTCTTTTTGTACCATTTGTATAGGGTTACCATATCAAAATTTGGGAAGTCTTCACGTAAAGCCGGATATTTTCCGCAAATTTTAGTATGTTTTTTTTAAAGACAGCTTTTTTATAAATATGTGTGTTTTATTACTCGTATTACATCGCCCAAGCTAAAAAAAGTTGGCGGGCGAAAGTCTAGAAGTTCGGACGGATGGTACATATAATGACCCTACACATATGAAATTTCTGGTGTAAATAAAGAGTTTATCAATCTATATATCGTGCCTCTCCAGGCGGGTGTGAACTGGCTACGGTTCCTGTACTCTTTCGGCCTCCACGGCGTGCTGTGCGACGACATGGGACTGGGGAAAACGCTGCAGTCCATCGCCGTGGTGGCGAGCGCACACGCCGAGCGGATGCAGCAACGGTTACCGCAGTTACCTTCGCTAGTCGTGTGTCCGCCGACACTTACAGGTCAGTGGTGTCAGGTACTGCAGACACCCCAGCTTAAACCTGTGGCCATCATCATCATCAGCTTCCTAATACACGCCACTGAGTTCAGTTCAGTTCTTTGCATCGAGTTTTTACCCGCCGTTTTACGCAGGTCGTCACTCCACCTGGCCGCAGGGTGGCCTTGATAGCCCCGTTGGTCCAGTTGGTAGTGAACCTGCCTTCTGAGCTTGGGGGCGTGGGTTCGATTCCCACCTAGGACAAACATTTGTGTGATGAACATTTGTGCTTGTTTTATATCTGGGTGTTAATATATATTTAAGGGTGTATTTAAAAAAAAATTATGTATGTATATCAGTCTCTGGCAGCCATATTACAAGCTTTGCTTAGTTTGGGGTCAGATGACGGTGTGTGCAATTATCTTGAATATTTATTCACTACGGTAGTCTAAACAGTAGTTAAACACTATTATAAAAAAAATAAAAAAATACTTGAAACAAAAAACGAAACCATCGGATCTTGCTAAAATCCAGAACTGGTTCTTCCAAAAAATATTAAGGATGCCTCTCTTGCCTTCGAAGTAAATTAGCTCGTAAAACAAATTAACTATGGTTTTTATTTCCAGGGCACTGGGTGTTCGAAGTAAACAAATTCATCACCAACAAGTTTCTGAAGCCCCTCCAGTACGTGGGACCGCCCGTGGAGCGCGAGAGACTCCGGTACCAGGTACAGTTTTAATCAGACGATTTTTATTATTAATAATAGCCTTGCGTTTGACCGCCAACTCGCCTGATGCTAAGCGATGATGCGGTCTACGGTGGAGCACGCTTGCCTAGAAGACACCGATTCCCTCGTGATTTGAAGACACCCAGATTGTAACTATTGGGAACACCCATTCAGGCAGCGCATTCCACAGACTAGCAGTTTGCACAATAAAAGTGGAATCAAAACTCTGGCAGTCCGATATAACAATGGGCAGGAGGGAATTAGATCATGCAGACCCGATGCACAATCTCCGAAATGTATCCGATAAAAATGCAATTTTTAACAATTTTTTTTTCTTCCTGCGATTTTCTTGTCGTCATCATCATCATCATCAGCCAGAAGACGTCCACTGCTGCCCCCCCCCCCCCCCCCCCTCCCCCTTTGACCTCCACACTGAACGACAGCCTGCCTTGTGCATCCACTGGATGCCAGCGACTCTTGCTATGTCGTCGGTCCATCTAGTGGGATGCCTACCTACGCTGCGTCTTCCGGTTCGTGGTCTCCACTCAAGAACCTTTCTTCCCCATCGGTTATCGGTTCTCCGAGCGATGTGGCCTGCCCATTGCCACTTCAACTTGCAAATTTTAACAGCTATGTCGGTGACTTTGGTTCTTTGGCGAATATCCACGTTCCGGATTCTATCGCGCAAAGAAACTCCGAGCATAGCTCTCTCCATTGCCCGCTGTGTGACTCTGAGTTTTTCCAAAAGGCCAACAGTTACGTCACCACGTCATCACCAGTACCATATGTCATCACTGGCAACACACACTGGTCAAAGACCCTTGTCTTTAGGCACTGCCCATCCGAGTTGGATTCTTTGGGCGACCTCTTTGCCTAAGTTGGACTAACCTAACTGAACAATCTGTCTAAGATAGGTGTAATGGTCAACAACTTCGAGAGTATCGTTCCCAACGACTACCGGCACGGGTTCAACATGGACATTGGACATGATTTTTGTCTTGTCCATGTTCATTTTAAGACCCACCTGTTGGGAAAGGCTATTGGGTTTTCTTGTCGTATTTTCTTGGAATTGACAGCGTTTTATGTCCATCTTAATTGTTTAATGGTCAATCTATTACCTAAACAGAAACTTTCCTTGCTATTTTGTGCGTGTTTGTACTTGTTCTTGTTTCCAAATAAAGTTCCTTATTCTGTACATTTTATCAAGGTCAGTCCACCGTGAAATGGTACAGACAGTCTGGACAGTTAATTTCGTTAATATGTTATTAGCTTTGTTCCATGATTACACATTCACAAAGTAAAAAAAAAAAAAATATGCTTCCTTGCCAAATTTCATCAATATCCAAGCAGTTTTGTTGTTAAACAGTAACAAACAGACAAATAATTCGGACAAACATTGATGATTACCAAACTGGACTTATTGCCATATTTATTAACTAACTGGGCATAAATCATATGGAATGGAATACAGAAATGAGAAGTAAATAGAACGGAAATGAGAAGGAAAACCAGGCATTATGAGTGAACCTTGATTGAACATTCTTATTTAGATCAACGCGTCGAACTCCGCATCACAGTTGCTAACTAATTTCGAATGACTGACGTTTCGTTTGTATAGGTGCAACTGGCTACAACAAATTTCTTACAAAAATGCCTCGACAAAAACTAATTAAAACAAAAAAAAAAAACTTTTTTGTGGATTAGAATTAAATATTCTCATGACGCGTTAATTCTTATTCATATTGGAGATGTGGGCGATGAGTCATGCACTGAAGTCCCACTTGGGGTGTATTGTGCATTTCCCCTTACCCACCTGAGCCAACCCAGCTCCTTGAAATACTGGAATGAGGCTTTGGGACGCTGGCACAGCTATTTACTTGTTTACTTATAATTTCCAGGTCCGTCACTATAACTTCATCGTGGCATCTTACGACATCGTCCGCAAGGACATCGAATTCTTCAGCAGCATCAAGTGGTGCTACTGCATCTTGGACGAGGGTCATGTCATCAAGAACGGCAAGACTAAAGCGTTCCAGGCGATCAAACAACTGGTGGCCAACCATAGGTTGATACTCTCCGGAACTCCTATACAGGTACCTACTTCACTTTCAACTGAATTTAAAATAACTGGCCAAGAGCGTGTCGAAACTCGCATACGGTAATTTTGTATTTGTATTTTTGTATTTATTTATTCGATTAGCACGGTTCAAACACCAATTACACTAATGACAGACAATAATATTACATAATTGTAGAATTTAAATACCTACCAGATTAACTAATTACATATCCAAAAGTATGTTTTTGTCACAATCTTCCCTAGTCGCTTTCCGCGTCTGTCTGTCTGTATGGCCGCTAACTCCTAAACCACGCAACGGATTCTAATACGGTTTTCACCATCAGTTAAATACATTTTCATGGAAGGTTTATATATGTTACTAGCGACTCGCCCCGGCTTCGCACGTAAATTATACCTGTGCGAAGCTGGGCGGGCAGGCGCTAGTATATAATAATAGATACAATTGGTGAATATAATAAAATTACAAAACAAATAAAAGGTTGTTAATGTCGTTATACAATAATTGATTACGAGTCAAAATAAATTATCACTATACAATAAATAATTACCATGCAAAAATGTCAAAATAAATGGTCTATAAAATAATCAATTAAAAACAAAAAATTCTTTTTTTTTTTAATTTAATATTACAATACAATAAATAATTACCATGCAAAAAAATGTCAAAACATTAAAAAAACAAATATTTAAAAAAAAAAAAAAAAAAACCTACCCAATCACGCAATCATCTCACAGTACCGCAAACATTCCGACATTACCGGTAAGGTTTCATAGGGAAAGGCATATAGATAATAGTAATTTATAAACTTTCGCGGTTCGGACACATGTTCATGTATTTTTACCTATATATGTATGTAATAAAATATTGCTTGACAAGTCCCGATAAACATTTAGAACTTAATATATTTTACTAAATAGACAATAGTCTATTGTCTATATATTTTATTAATAAATATGTGAATTGTAAATTGTATTAATTTTGTAAATCTAAATATTGAATGCCCGATGAGGGTAGAAATAAATACAATTGTTGCACCAACATCTAGCGTAATAATCACTATCACTACATGGTATAAAACAAGGTCGCTTCCCGCTGTCTGTCCGTCCCTATGTATGCTTAGATCTATAAAACTACGCAACGGATTTTAATGCGGTTTTCACCATCAGTTAGATAATTTATCACGGAAGGTTTATATATGTAACAAGCGAACCGCCCCGGCTTCGCACGTAAGTTACACCCGTGCGAAGCCGGGCGGGCGGGTCGCTAGTAACGTATAATTTGATCAATAAATGTTAACTGTGTCTGATTCTTGAAAAATTCGAACGAACGAAGCTCTTTGGGCTTAACCAAATTTCAGAGATGCATCATCTCGACACAACATAAATACTTTTTACGGTTTAGAGGGTGTATCCGACACGAAAGAGAAACAGGTAGCAAAGTGTGTAAGTTTTGTTGTATTTTCAGAACAATGTGCTGGAGCTGTGGTCGCTATTCGACTTCCTAATGCCGGGGCTTCTAGGCACGGAGCGGCAGTTCACGGCGCGATACTCCCGGCCGATACTACAAGCGCGGGAGCCCCGCGCCGCGCCGCAGCATCTGCAGGCTGGAGCGCTGGCTTGTGAGGCGCTGCACCGACAGGTAACTAGCCCTAGATGTCTCTAGTCCTGGTGGACAATAGAATATAGCACTGGTATCCCCTGCCTGTAGTAAAAGGCTACGGTTTTTTGGCGCCAACGTGGAAAAAAACATGTCGGCTCGTTGGATTATTTTCCTAAACTTGTGTATTTTTTAGTGATAATGTGTAGTAAATGGTGAATTATTATTTATTAAGTGCTCGTAAACGTGCTCGAGTGTGGGTAAGTGATATAACGAGGTGAAACGTGTCTCTTCGTGTTGTTTCCAAAACTCCATAGGAGCCTCTTGTAAATCTCCGCCACTTTACAGGGGCATGAGTGTGACTTGACTGTGACTTACTTAACTTGACTCTGACTGTGACTATGACTTGTTTGACGCTTTTAATACTAAGTAAACGTGTTTAATATTACGACTAAAGGACATTGAATCCACGGTCATGAAAATTTTAACAAAAAAAAAGTAAAAGTCTACACATTTATTTGATGTGATAGCTGTAATAACATTGTAAAATGCTAAATAATGGTCACGACTAGCGGAAAAAAAAATTATAATGATAAAATATTAAATCTTGCATCTTGCTGATTGTCTGCTCAACTTGCCAGAGATATTTAGGTAAAAGATACTATAATTTCACACTGTTGTGGTCGTTTCTCAGGTGCTTCCATTCCTACTCCGTCGAGTAAAGGAAGATGTACTCAAAGAGCTTCCTCCGAAGATAACGCAGGACTACTACTGTGACCTGAGCGCGCTACAGCGGCGACTCTACGAAGACTTCTCCCGGCAACATATGCCTCAGGATATCAGCGCGCACACGCACGTCTTCCAGGTACACACACACACACACACACACACACACACGCTCGGCAACGCATGCCACAACATATCTTCCTCACACCCAAACCTTCCAAGTTTACATTCTCATATACACAAACCTCCACACAAACAAGTGGCCGCGTCGGTAACACTGTTCGATGTAAATTGGATCACTGCAACGTTGTTAATTCGGTTTTAAGGCTCAGGAATTGGACAACTATTTTAAATTGAAGTGTTTGTGCGATTGCTATCGTCCACTCTATTCCTGCACCTAGTGTCACATCACTAAAATTGTTTTAACAAAGTCCCTACAAAAGTCAGACGCTCTGAAAAATTATGTTTTTAGAGAATGTAAATGTGTGTTATCTGATTTATCTTGTGCGCAATGTCACAGAAGACACAATAGGCAATGTATGATATCTCACTGTGAGTGCGAACAATAAATGCTGTTTTATTTATATTACCCGGGAATTACTCACGTAAGATTAAGTCGGTCACTCCGATAAAATGCTGTTGGAAATACTGTTGTTCGATACGAGGCCTTTCATAATATAAGTAACGTATGAAGAAGTGATACCCTTCGAGTTTACCATTGAGTTTGTATTTCCAGGCGCTCCACTACCTCCAAAACGTGTGCAACCACCCCAAGCTTGTCCTCACCCCGGAGCACCCCGAGGCGGCCGCCATCGCGCAACAGTTACAAGCGCAGCGCTCCACGCTCGACGACATCGAACACTCGGCCAAACTGCCCGCACTCAAGTAAGAACCTTCTTCTAATGTAGCTAGATATAGATTTCAATAAGGGATCTAAAACCTAGTCATTTTAAAATAAAACTAAAAATACTTTTAGTCAAGAAATGTTATTACAAAGTTAGTGATTTTACAAATGATAAATTTTAGTGATGACTGCAGTAGGTCAATTTGTTTATCATACAATTATAGTTATTTCTATCTGTTAACTATTTAAATTAATAACATCATATCTAAACCATTGAAATTGTTTCGACAGTTAATTTAACTAAAACTTTTTATATAAATAATATTTACGGTATTTTTATACCATCTCTCTAGATTTGTACGCCTACAAACTAGGCAAAACATGATACAAAGTGACAAATATTTAAACCTCATGTGCATCCGTTTCACTCGTGTTTTGTGCAAATAAATTACATATCTTATTATCTTTATCTAGAATAAATGTCATTATTGTACAAATTACAGTTTTATCAGTCGATTTTTAAATGTTATAAATTCATGATACATTGTCATGACATAATGCTTCATAATTTGGCAAAACAAAATTTTTGTAGGGTTCGTGATTATCACGCTTTGAAATTGTTTTTTTAAAAAATACTTACTTCAACTCAAAGTTGATAAGAAGCCAAGGCTATCCAACACGTGCCTTCGGACAGTTTTTGAGTTTTGGCCACATAGCTCGTAACCCTGGTGATAACCTGCAAAATTTATCGTCACCGGGAAAATAGAGAGCAAGAGGCCAAGAGGAAGGTGCCCAATGCGTTGGACAGATCAAATCCGCACCACCCTCGACATCAGCGTTGCCGAAGCGGTTCCGCTGCTGAAAGCTGAAACAGATGGCGGAACAATATAAGGGAAAAATGATGCCGTGATGGGTCACGACTAAAGTATTTTTTTTTTTGTTTAAATTAGAGCGGCTGTCAAGGCATTTTTGTAAGAAATTTGTTGTAGCCAGTTGCACCCATATAAACGAAACGTCAGTCATTCGAAATCAGTTAGCAACTGTGATGCGGAGTTCGACGCGTTGATCTAAATAAGAATGTTCAATCAAGGTTCTGTCATAATGCCTGGTAACAGATTTTCCTTCTCATTTCCGTTCTATTTACTGCTCTTTTCTGTGGTCACGACCCCCGGCATTGAGGAATCGACGCAAGGAGGAAATACTCTTTTCCCTTTTTTCATAAACTTATATAAATAATCTAAAATACACGCGACAAAATCCGTTAGGTGTTATCAATAAATAAAATTTACTATTTCAAATGTAAAGCAGTAACTTACCTTCATTTCATTTGCAGACAACTCTTGCTAGACTGCGGCATCGGCACTACCACGGACACTGACTCTGAAGTGGTCGTCTCCCAGCACCGAGCGCTCATCTTCTGCCAGCTGAAGAAGATGCTGGACATAGTGGAGCGGGACCTGTTGAAGCGCCACCTGCCTTCCGTGACGTACCTGCGGCTGGACGGGAAGGTTCCGCCCCACCAGCGGCACGCCATCGTGTCGCGGTTCAACAACGACGTCTCTATCGACATCCTTCTGCTCACTACTGCGGTAAGATCACTGATCACTCCCTATAATGGGTGGTTTACAAGTTTTTAGTTAACTTGCAATGTTTGTATGTTAGTTTGATTGTTTAGGTCAAATTTTGCAAGCTGAATTAGAAACAGTTCCTCTGAACCGATTTTGCTGAATGTTCACATATACCTTTAGTTCTTGTGATAATACAATGTGTAATATTTTTTAAATGGCCGTCACCACAAGATGGCGGATGGTGTAGGATGGCCCTGTAAATATGGGTATCAAATGAAAGAGGTTCTAAAGTAGGAAACGATTAAATGAGTGACGTCATTTTAAAATGGCCGCGGCAGCAAGATGGCGGATATTTTTATCGTCAACATCCGTAATATGTAATGTATAGGAATCAAATGAAAGGGCCTGAAGAGTAGATAACAATAAAGTTAGTGACATCACACTTAATTCAATATGGCCGCCGACTCAAGAGTTCATACCACAAATTAGTAAAAATAACAACAAAGTAACACATAATAAAACAGCTTAAAAACTAGTGCAACAATCGGCAGCCTTATCGCCAACAGCAATCTCTTCCAGGCAAGTTTTAGATACCCACTAAGTATATAATATAACGTGTCTTTTTTCCCAGGTGGGCGGTCTCGGTCTGAATCTAACCGGAGCGGACACGGTCATATTCGTAGAGCACGACTGGAACCCGATGAAAGACCTGCAGGCCATGGACCGGGCGCACCGCATCGGACAGAAGAAGGTCGTCAACGTATACCGACTCATCACGAGGGACACTCTCGAGGAAAAGATTATGGGGTAAATATACCAACCACTAGCCCGCTACACAAGTAACCAACCACTAGATGGACAGACGACCTAAAAGAGACCGCAAGGAAACGCTGGATGCAGGCCGCTTCCAACCGGCCCTTTTGGAGATCGATGGGGGAGGCCTATGTCCAGCAGTGGACGTCCTACGGCTGAAATGATGATGGCAACCACGGCAGGTGGAGTAGAGCCCTGACGGAACTGTTACCTCAGATCAGACAAACATTTTGTCTCGTTGGTCCAGTTGGTAATGAACCTGCCTTCTGCGCTTGCGGGCGTGGGTTCGATTCCCACCTAGGACAAACATTCGTGTGATGAGAATTTGTGTTTGTTCTATATCTGGGTGTTAATTAATATATATTTAAGTATGTATTTAAAAATATATATGTACGTATAGCAGTCTCTGGCAGCCATATACAAGCTTTGCTTAGTTTGGGGTCAGAAGACCGTGTGTGCAGAAAAAAAAAAAAAAATACAAGTGAGATGTGCCTTAGCACAGTTATCGTTACTGTTCAAATGTCTCCGTTTTTGGTTTAATTAATCACTATACCGCTAAAGACTTAGCGCAAAAACTAAAAGTACTAAACACACAAATTTTTCACGCACACTAAGAAACTTGTAGCAACACCAATGAACTAATAATATACATGCAAAAAAGGGCGGCGGGAGGCCTTCCGTTGGCAGACAACCAACCCGATCGGTCGACGGCATCAAACCTATCGCCAATGTCGCAATGACAATAGGCATGTGTCCTAATGTTTAATTGATTACAAATAACAGGCTTAGCGATGAATATAACTAAATACATTACACATACTGAAAAAAATAATTAAATTGGCCGGAAAAACTCTCTGATATGAACGTTTAAAATTTGAGGTAGGGATGGAGAGGGGACACTCTTTCCCTTTCTCGCAAAGCGTGTACAGGGGCCTTACGGACAACAGCTAATTGCGGCACCTAATCCACTCAGTTGGAAAATCACGCGACCGCAAACCGTATCTGGGCGCGATAAGGTTCACGTTCGCGTGATTTTCCAACTGAGCGGTTTATGTCCGTAAGGCCTCTGGTATAGCATTTTTATGGCGCGCCTGAGACGTGACGTCATAACTCGCTATAGTGCCCTCACTGTCTAGCATGAAAATACTGATAACATATTTATTTTTGAACAAATTATTTTTTTTTGTTTTCGGCTCTAGTTCTGGTCAGCTTTTTTGGGGTAAAAAAATAAATATTAGTCATCATGCCTATTTATTACCAAAACCATATTAACTAGAATTTGATTGATGATTCCAGGTTGCAAAAATTCAAACTGATGACAGCGAACACCGTGATAAGCAGCGAGAACGCTGCCATGGAAACAATGGGCACCGACCAACTCCTGGACTTGTTCAACCTTTCCAGCGCCAACGCGGGCGCACCGCGTCCTCCCGCGGCCGCCGCCCCCGACACGCTGCCAGACCTCTGGGAGGACTCGCAATATGAGGAGGAGTATGATATGACGTCATTTATTAAAGGACTCAACAAGATGAAATCGTAAATTCGAAGTTATCTGCAGTCATAAAGTGTAGTTTAGTGAACGTCTGTGATCTCCCGCTGCTATCATCTTCGACACGCTGCCTGACATCTGGGAGGACTCGCAATATGAGGAGGTGATATGACGTCATTCATTAAAGGGCTCCACAAGGACACGTCGTAAAAGCGTTTTTTTCTGCATAGACATAGTGCAGTTTAGTAAACTTGCGTGGCTTCCCACTACTAATCTCTTCGACACGCTGCTTGACCTCTGGGAGGACTTGCAACATGAAGAAGAGATGATATGACGTCATTCATCAAAGGATATACACAAGATGAGTCGTAAATGTGACAAAATATGCGAGAAAATTAATGTTAATATTGTAATTCAAGTGTTTGATTTTAAAATTTTTGGAATGTCTAAGCACTGAATAAATCTATATTTTTGTATAGCAAAAGTGGTAGAGAATTTTCAGAGTAGAAAATTTAAGTTTTTTTTTTGTCTAATCTTAATATTTCATGTACCTATGCTATTGAAAATAAAGCCGATTTTCGACTGCTACACGACGCACAAAATCACAATTCATTATCATACAACGAATCTAAAAAATAGCGACACAGAAAAAGCAAGTTATTTGTAAGGTTGCGTTTTTGACCTGTACGCTTAGTCCCAGATTTGATAGTTTTCGAAAACTTTTTTCGTTTACGTATTGTTCCATACAGTAGTAAAGCGCCTCCAGCGGAAACGCGGAGGAAATAAAATCGGAAGTAATCGGGGCGGTATAGATTGCTTCACTCTAATACGAAAAAAGTTTTTGAATACCTTTTAGCCCAGCAATGTATGAAACAATACGTTAACGAAAAAAGTTTTCGAATACTATCAAAACTTGTACTAAGGGTACTGAGGGGGCAACGGGGCAGTATCGATAGCAGCACTATGATATAATACGCACTGTGTTCGTCAGATTGTGACAGTGGTGGCCAAGACTAGGTACAAGGAGCGTTGGCTATCCACTCAGCCAGCAGACGGTCATGCCTTTTTATGCATCTGGATTATAATTTCTGGGTGTGGCTACAAGTTACATAGTGTGCGTGTAATATGAGTAAGTAAGCCGTAGTTTTTGCGGTATAGAGTTATAGTGACAAAATATATTAATCATGGAGACACCAACGATGATTGTATTAGAGCATATCTCGTTTGTGTGATCTAAAGTTGTCCAGCTGCGAGATGGGTTGTCACCATCGTGCCGATTAGCAATAGTCCTGGGCCCCGATTCTACTAAACCAATTGTTTTTAAATTGTAATTGTTGTTTTTTTTTTTATTGCC
This sequence comes from Agriopis aurantiaria, assembly GCA_914767915.1. Lineage (NCBI taxonomy): Eukaryota > Metazoa > Arthropoda > Insecta > Lepidoptera > Geometridae > Agriopis > Agriopis aurantiaria. The sequence continues at coordinate 14,674,774 of OU611994.1, forward strand.
TCAAAATTGACAGTTTTTTAAAATCAATTTTGGGACAATCACCCAAAATTGACACTTATGATAAAATTGACACTTAAAGTATAAAAAAATTAAAAACTGACAATTTTGAGGCAATTAAATAAAAAACAACAATTACAATTTAAATACAATTGGTTTAGTAGAATCGGGGCCCTGGTGGGTGGGTTATCATAATCTCAAATACACTCTTATAATACCTTACATTGAACTTTGTCTCACTCTCTCGGCTAATGAAAGAGCAAGACAGAAGTCAATGTCAGGTTATTAAAATACTGTTGTTGAAATTATGGTAACCCACCAGACCATGCATGTTGGGAATGATGATGAATGAAACCGTGTTTGATGACACCTAGTGGATAGCTTGACTCGTTTATTCCATTCTGGCCGACTAGGAGTTCGATGATCGAACTGTTTGGACAAAAATATTCCAATTTGTTATACACTGGCTACTCGAACAATTTGGACACGCAAATTTTATTCCACATAGAACTACTGGCTGTAAAGTACAGTGAAAACAAATCCATCATACTAATATGCAAAACTTATGATGTATTTGTTTATTCCTATTTCACGCAGCAACAGAGTAACAAATCGGCGTGACATTTTGCATAGAAATATTCGGAGGGCGGGAGAGTGACAGAATAATTTTTATACCGGAAAATGTACGTACGACTCCTGAGGAGTGTCCACGTGAAACAGAGCGGTGCAGGGGGTCTAGACAAGAGCCCCACACTGTTAGCGTCAACGCCTGCGGAAAGATGAAATTGTATGAAAATGACATTGACAATGACATTAGCATGAGATAAATTATCTCAAGCTAATGTCATTTTCATACAATTTCATCTTTCCGCAGGCGTGAACGCTAACAGTGTGTGGCTCTCGTCTAGACCCCCTGGTAGTGCGAAATAAGCCGTCGCCGCTCGCGCTTGCTTAGGTCTAACACGCGGCCACAAGGTCTGTGTAGCGGTCGGTAATCGACTTTACTATCTTAACCAGAAGAGGCTGATACCATACAGAATAGAAGTAGAAATTATAGAAATTTATTTGCAGAGTTTATGAACGTTAACTATAGAATGATAGAAACACAGCTTTACCCGGTTGCCTTAGCAAATCTTCACGTTAGAAATAGATTTATACCGTTTGATTGATGTTTAGTGTGGAAAACGTATCGTTTAAGTTTAGTTAGCTATAGGAATTGTTACTTTTACCACTGTCGATTGTTAATGTGCAACAGTCTATAGAGACTTGGGGTCTAGACAAGAGCCACACACTGTTATCGTTCACGCCTGCGGAAAGATGAAATTGTATGAAAATGACATTGACAATGACATTAGCTTGAGATAAATTATATGAAGCTAATTTCACTTTCATATAATTTCATCTTTCCGCAGGCGTGAACGCTAACAGTGTGTGGCTCTTGTCTAGACCCCATGGCCTTCTACGCCTGATTTTTTTTTTTTTTTAAATCAATAACGCCTAAACATTGTAGTCATGATAGATTCACGTTGCAGCAATAACTATTTCAATTCGACAAAAAGAGTAACCAGGGCCCTGATTCCAATACTTCAAACACGCTCGTAACGTGGCGCGTTAAGTTAACCTCTAGAAGTTGGCCTTTATTTCACAGGAAATAGAGCTCAAATTTTTGAGGTTTTGGAGGGTAAATTTTGTTTTTATTACAATATTTTATGACTTCGACAATGTTTATTTTATAGTTGTTCCCGCGACTTCGTTCGCGTAGACTTTCATATAAACTTTCAAACTCAATTAGTCCTCCTTAATTTGGCCCTTTCGCAAAATTCTTTCTTGTCAGACTTCTACACCCCATAAGAAATCTAGCTGCCAAATATCGGCTTCATATCTCAGTAATATTACAGATTTCGTGATAAGTCAGTCAGTCAAAAGATCTACGTGATCGATTTGTGGTAATAGTCTTTTTGTTTAAATATTAAGTTACAAGGCTTATTGCACTAATATTCTGTGAAATAGGCATGTGTCCAAATATTTTTAATTACCTCTTTAAAAAACCTGATTATAAAAAGAGCCCATCTACCAAAACAAAATTAAAATTCGTTTAAAAAACGTTATACAAGTATTTCAATTTCATGCTACACAGATAGTGCACTATAGCACATTATGACGTCAAACCGTGCGCGCGCCATACAAATGCTTTACTAACACGCGCTTTGCGGGAGAGGGATAGCGCATTCGCTCTCTATCGCCACCAAAATACTCTTAGATATGTATCAGCCAATTTAAATTATTTTTTCAGTCTGTGTAATGTATTAATTATACCCTTCGCTAAGTCTGTTCTTTGTAATAAATGAAACATTAGGACACATGCCTATTCTAAAATGTTTTAAGTCAAAATAATTTATGTTAGAAATGTTATCCAACATCACTGGCTTGAAAGTATATTTACGATTGTTAGTTATAAGTCTAGAATGTTAATTTGTGTGATTGATTCGCTTACATTGTTCAATGTAAGTTCCTTCTTGTAAGAAAATACCTCAATGACTTTATTTTCTCTACAAATAAATATTTATTGCGTAGCATTAGGGAATAAGAAGAAGTCATTTCTTAGTCATTTTTGTAGTTTTAGTAATTGTATGCAAAGAACATTTTCAAGTCTCCTTTATGTGAACTGGCATCCCCTTATCTCGAAATTATGCATTAAATATAATATATAGTTTTTATTCATATTAGCTCGTAGTAATATTATTTTGTACCTTTCATGTGAGTACCTGTGGAGTACCTGCTCAAAAGGAAATGTCAAATTAAGGCCCATCACCAACGAGGAAACAAAAACGTCCAGAAGGACAGCACTAGTGTTATGGTAATGCGAATACGGAGCAACATACTAATTTAGGTATTGCTAACCAGTTTGTGATTGGTTACTATTGAAATACTAGTCCTGTGACTTAGGTGACAATGTTTGGTTCTAGTTTATTGAGTTTTTTTTAATTTGCTCATGGCAGATATGCCCAACAGTACCATAGTTTTGTCAAATTATCGCAGAATAAAATATGTACTGCTGCCCTAATTTTTATTGCACCCAGATGATTTTGTATCGAATTATTATTAGCAGTAATTTTTATTGAACATAGGTATCTGAATAGTTTCCGTAATCCTCACTAGTTTTTGCCCACCAGTGGGGATATACTTAAAAGTATGCTCATAGTGATACTTTTTCCATTGGTGAGCTGGTCTTGGTGGTGATTATAGAAATATGGTGGTATTTGACATTAATAGTCTTCGTTTTATTATTCTGTTACAAACGTCTTTTATCTTGAAAAATTGTAATTGTGTCAAATTAAAAATTGTTTTGAATAATAATATATTGTTTTTTTGCTTAAGTTGCATCCCTAAGGTTCTTAACTCAATGTTTTATAGCATATTATAAAATTTACATAAAGATCGATGGTACGATGCAAATATATTTTGATGGTACCACACAGATATACACTTCAAAATTATAACACCCCTCAGCCAGTCGGTTCGATTACCAGTACCAGTTTGATAAATGAGGTCTATAAATTAATAGTGTAGCTTCAGGAATGATCACTGCATGTGCATGGTATAATAATATACTGCGCCTGGATCATGGTCACTGGGTAGGTCAATGAGTGTAACTTAAAAGAGCATTGGGGTAGGTGATGTCATCATAAACAAGATGGCGACATGGAAAGGAATGCAAATAAATTGGATGCATAATGACGTTTTGTGATTAACAACAAAGAGAGTAGTTGATGATATCTTCTGAAACTTAAATCTATTGGCTACTTGAAAATTCTGTAACTTAACAATGGCAAAATCATGAACGTACTATGTACGTCCATTAGCAAATGGGCAAAATAGACAAGTTGTCTGCAGCCATCACTTTAAAGAAAAAAAAGAAATGTCAACGTCTATACGTTTTTTTTTTGTTGTTAAACTTTTTATGACCGTGTATACAAAGTCCTACAGTCGTTATATTGAGCAAGTTTACGTAAAATAAAACAAGCCCAAAAAAAAGCAAAGTAAGTCACGGTCAAGTCAAACTCATGCTCCAGTAAAGTGGTGGAGGCTTTACAAGAGGCTTCTATGCAGTTTTGGAAACAACACGAAAATACATGTTTCATCTCGCTAAATCACTTTCTCTCACTCGGAACACGTTTACGAGCACTAACACTCGTAAATATATGTTTAGGAAAATAATACAACGACCCGACATGTTTTTTTTTCAAATTGGCGACAAAACTTTCTACACGTCATTCAATCCTAAAATTCCTAAATATAAACTTGGTGATTCCTATGGGACTCACATAGCCATGCGTGTCATGCTTGGTGACATGCATAATTATATGATTAAAATCCCCAATAAAAACAAGAAAAAACAAAATGCAGAACTGAATTTGAGTGCTGAATTTTCAAAGTTCTTGATCGATTTTAAAACATACGCAGTCTCAATATTACTAAAGCAGTGAGATTTAAATGGGTAGGTATGTGCTTGATTCTTGTACGCTTCATTCAGAACCTTTGAAGCTCTCCATGACTTACAATAGTTAATACTGAAACCTATGATATAAATCGCACTTTACCGATTATTACTGTTTATGTATTCTGTGTTATATGTATTACGTTAGTTTTTTTTTTTTCTTCTTCCCCGAGTTGGGGATTTTGGCTCCGCATGATTGATGCAGTTGCCATATACAAGTCGTATGAGTTTAGTTTTAGAATACTCGTAATATTAAACAGTTTACTTTGTCTTAATAGCGTCAAACAAGTCATAGTCACAGTCAAAGTCAAGCCAAGTAAGCCACGGCCAAGTCGAGCTCATGCCCCTGTAAAGTGGTGGAGACTTTACAAGAGGCTCCTATGGAGTTTTGGAAACAACACGAAAAGACACGTTTCACCTCGTTATATCACTTGCCCACACTCGAGCACGTTTACGAGCACTTAATGAATAATAATTCACCATTTAGTACACATTAACACTCGAAAATACACAAGTTTAGGAAAATAATCCAACGAGCCGACATGTTTTTTCCGCGTTGGCGCCAAAAACCATTACGTTAGTTCTGCGAGAATCGAAACGCATTATCAAGTTGACAGCTGGTTGCCAGCCAACCAAAGCAGATGGCGCCATTGTGCATCAACACCATGGCGAAGGCGACGTCAAGCGTGTGAATATTTTTTTGTTTTCGACGCGATTACTGTTGTTTTCCCTCCGTTTGTAAGCTGAGAGACTCGATTTATAGTTATCAAAAGTGTTTGCTTGTCGCGAAGTGCAAATACAGTTTCTCGAAAGTTCAAAGTTTGGTGTGTGAAGTTGTAACGAACTCAGGCACAGGGATCACTTTGGAATTCAGGTGTCAACGAGGTAAGAAACCGATGCTTACAGCGAGATTACGACTTCTAAAATTAACACTTTGGATGCTAACTAACGTTTATTATGTTCCGTACCTCGTAATTAGCTAATTTCTGTGTTTTCGTTGCAAGGACAACATTGCTCAGGTAATAGTTATAAATAATCACTGTAAGGTTAGGATCTCTTCTGTGGGTCTATTGAAGAATTGGACGATACTCGTTAGTCGTATATAATAGCCTATGTCGGAGTATTGACTTCGGTGGAAAAAATATCAAAGTTAAACTGCCTGAAAAAAGTTTTGTTGTGTTTGCAAACTTTTGAATAAGTACTAATTTTAAAAAATCAAAATGAATTCTCATACTATTACTTTGTATTACCTTACTACGATATATTACTCACAAGATAGGAAACTGGGCGCTATTTGTTTAATTTTGCATCCAATGCTTGCTTGCTTCCTTATCATATAATTTAGGATATGGACTCAAATAAGTCCTTACTGTGGTTTCTGGGTTTACAAAAAAAAAAGGACTTAAACAAAAGTTGACTCCTTAGCATCCCTTATCGAACCTTGGAATAAAAGAATTAATAGAAACTTTAATTATATATATTTTACAGCATCCCATTTTCCCTTACCCAAACTACTCCCTACTGCTACAGTTGGAGAGACTCATGAATTTCTTTATTTTTTTACAGCAAAATTGAGATCACCCTGAATTGAGATCCTGATCCTTGCTCCTCTCCTCCTCGTCCGTTCCCAGTACTCGAAGACTCACTGTCCAAATTTTCAAGAACGATTTCTGTACAATTTTATTATTTATGACTGTAAATAGAGAATAAGACATACATTATGTTAATATGGCGTTTTTTTGTTTGCTATTTATTCTTAACACTCTTGACTGAGATTAAATCCTATAATAGTTAAATCTCAGATCAGGCAAATAAGAGAGATATGACAAGGTTGCATGGAGGGTACAAACATATCAGGCGTAAAACAAGGCTTGTTGCGAGTTTTTGCCTTTAGTTGAACCGACCCTGTAGATGGCTCTGCCACAATTTTTTTCATGTGGACTTTTAATTATATTAGTTCATCAGTATGTTTCTTAGTGTGCGTGAGAAAAATGAGTATGTGTGGTGTGGCGTACTAACAGACATGTGGATTTGGCTTATGCACAGCCATCCAACCAACGGTAGGGAAAGAGAACATGTTCTCTTTCTCTCCCATTGGCGGTCCGCCAACCAAGTCCGTCTCGTCTACTTTAGGATACCAAAGACCTAAGATATGGCTGTATGGTTGAATTACATTGTTCTAGGAAAGGTTGTCAACTATTCTAGAGCTACAATCAATTGACAGTTTTTCAGGAAAAGGGTTACCATCTGTCTGGATTTGTCCAGGCTTTTAGACCCTTGTCCAACTTTGTAATTTCACTAGCTTTTTTTAGCTTGGGCTATGTAATATGAGTAAATCTTGATTAACATATCTCTAAACACAACAAAAATCTTCTTTTGAAAATTAATCAACATACCGAAATAACTGGCTTTGTCAGGACTTTTGAAATTTTGATATGGTAACCCTAGTCAGGAAGCACATTCAACTTTACCCAGTCCTGATTACAGATTATACAAATAAATTTTTTCTCCTCTTTTGGCTACAGGCTTCTTATCGAGGGTCGAGTATAATATTGAAGGAGTTGATAATTTCAGGTTTTAAATGATCAACCAAGTCATGCCCTATTAAAGTGGTAGAGACTTTAAATGGAGTCAAAACACTGCTTTAAACTACATGATTTCATTAATAGCGAGATTTTACCGTGATAAGGTTGTAGATGGAATTTATTAGAGCCTTCTATAGGGTTCTGGAAACCACACACACTCGCATTGCCTACACTCAAGCTTGTTAATGACCATTTAATAACTAAGAATCCACCATAACGGGATAGCCCGTTGGTCCAGTTGGTAGTGAACCTACCTTCTGAGCTTGGGGGCGTGGGTTCGATTCCCATCTAGAACAAACATTTGTGTGATGAACATTTGTGTTTGTTCTATATCTGGTTGTTAATATCTATTTAAGTATGTATTTAAAACTATATATGTATGTATATCAGTCTCTGGCAGCCATATCACAAGCTTTGCTTAGTTTGGGGTCAATGACGGTGTGTGAAAAAATGTCCTGAATATTTATTTATTTATAATTACACTCAAAATAAGTTTAGAAAATAATAGATAGTCACTGGAGTCGATTCTGTCATACCACATTACTCACTATATCTGACCATTCTGACGGGACTAAAATTATCTGAGTCTCTTTTCATTTCTATATGTGAGAGAAGAAGTATGGCCACAATATTAGAGCAGTCAAGTTTAGTTTAGGTAATGTACAACAGTTTTTTTTAAATTAGAATGCGTAGGATTTCATTTGGCCACACAATATGATATCTGAAATATGGTAGCTCTGAATTGTAAATGCCACTTGCAGTCACATACCAAAACTGCTTCTATAAATACGGAACAAACTGCTAATTATTGGAGTGTGTGCCTCTGCTAATATTTTACCTATTATCATAATAACACCTACAGGGTTAGACGAAATTTTGCAAAGCAATAAGGTCATTGTATTCTTCATTGTGAAAAACTTTTACTATGGAACCAACTCTGATATAAAAAAAAAAAAAAAAAACATCTATCCCATTAATTGCTTCACATTTTTGCTTGCTTTAGTGTGTATGACATTTTTCTATGGAAAAGGTGATTATTTTTCGTGATATCATGGTTAGTCCCACAGTGAAATTTGTTCAATGAGTACACCAACCTCCTTTCAGCTTCGTATCACCTACTGTAACCCTGTATTGTCTTATTAACTACTATCGTCCCAGTTTCTCTTCAGATTTCACATATTCAGACTGATTTTCTTTTATCTTGTCCCCAACAAATTTTATCAACCAACAGGTTCATAAAAGTTACAATTTATTTATATATATTTTCATTATCGTAAACCGCCGAAGTCTGTGAACACGTCGTTTTAATAACCCGCCACATCGTAAACTCGCGCACAAATTGTAAAAAATACTCGTAAAGCAGTGTGTCATCGATCCATGCCATAAAAAGCGTAGTTTTGCAACAATCAATTCCCTTTGTGTCCGCGACATCAATGAGAGCGGTTACTGTGTACCTATCCTTTGATCTCGCCGCCCGCCCTCTGAAGATGCGACTGTGCGCTAATACCGCCCGCCCGGCGAAACAACGGCGTAACTCTCTTTTCTACAAAACTGGACTATTTTTCGTCGCCGCTCGGGAGCCTTGACTAAAATTAGCAATATCCTACAGATATCGGGTTTTATGACGCTGTTAAATTAACTTTATTAATTTTTCTAACGTGGAAAGCAATAATTCATAATTATTTCGTCTCATGTTTAAAGATTTGGTAATAAATTAACATCAAAATAATCAAGCTCATTAGGGTCATAGAAATTAAAAGAGTAAAAAGAGAGTTGTGATAAAATTTCGTTGGTGTATCCACTTTGTATATACTTGTCTATGTTAATGTTAACTAGCCAGAAGAGTGGTGTTAACCAGTGTTAAAAAAATCGTGCCATCTGTAACATCTGTATTTTGAGCTCCAGTAATCTTAAATGCTGTTCGTTGGTTGGTAAGCACATAACATAAAGAATGGACCTGTAGGGCAATCTGAAAAAAAAAACGTAATATTCCGAATAATGACATAGGACAGTTTTTTTTAAAAATTTGCCTTTAAATTTTGAAATATCAAAAAAAAAATGTACTTTTTACCAGGGGATATTTGTATGAACTTACCATACTTAAACAAATTTAGGATCAGCAAGTAGCAAAAAAAATCTACTGCCTATTTCTTAGCAGACTCATTTCGTTTTCATAGTCATTAGAGAACTAGATTTTCAAAACAGAACTCAGTTGCGACGTTTTTGCAATGAGTCGCCTGAAAGGAGATCTAGTGCTCTGTCGCCGAGTAGGACTTACGTCTTTTTGCCCAGGAGCCGCCTCAAAGTAAGTACAATGTTCGGCTCTTTTCGGACCAGACGATATTCTGTCTGTGGCTATTTGCAGGACTATGAGAAAAGTACTCTTTGACTATGAGAATATTTATGTAATTAGGGAAACGTGATACTAATATAAAAATTTAAAATACATTTCTAAGTAATCGTAATTAGGGGATAAATAGTAAATTTTATTAAAATCAAATTAAAGCGTCAACACAAATAAATCCAAAATATTTGGAATTCACTAATAACTAAACTAATAACTATTCAAATAACCCACCCCTAACCGTTCCCGGCGCAATCGTAATTTAGGTTTCATTAACCCCTGGCCCTGATCTGATATGATTTTTTTACCGGCAAGTTAGTGTCTAAACCAAAACAAACACTAAATACCTAAACTACTAGGCCTATTTTACAATAAATCAGTTGTATTTGTCCATTGAGCTCCCTGAATTAATAATAGTAAACAACAATAGTACCGTACTACAAGTGCTCTGACGACGAATGGCACAGGGCAATTTTTTTATTTTTTTTATTGTTTATTTTAATTCTCCACGGACTCCTGGGTCCGTGCCTTTTGTCAACTTTTACAATTATTATTTTTTAACTATATCTGGTGGTGGGCAAATTTTAGACCCATATTCACTGCGACCAAAATTATTTATTTTGGTCGAAGCATATTCATGAATTGTGTTGTGATTACCGCACCGTCTGTAAAGGGTAGGTACCTAACTACCTTTAGTCTGAGTTCTTTGAACTAAAATCTATTCTAAATCTATTGGTTCGTTTACATTGATACTGTCTTTACGTGTGATTTTCTCAGTATTAGTTAGGTAGGTACCATTACTGATTAGAGAATTTACCTTCTTGGTATTGAATTTTATCTCCACGTAAATAACACTCAACTCTCGACGTGGTCGCAAAGGTTCGCAGAATATAGATGGCGATTGGCGACATCGCTCTTTATAAACAGCAGACTTACAGGAACCCAGGTACAGGCTTGCTATAACTTTATTAATAACATAGATTTAGTTGTCAATCTACGTAGCTAGCATCTTAGCTGACAAGTACAAGTAGCAAGTACGACCTTGTACTTACTACGCATCGTCTGCAAGCACCTTTAGAATAATTCTTAAAAGAAACCCACGACTCTACTCAGAGTTTATTAAAATTCCAAGAATGTAGGTACCAAAAAGTATCAATACTTAGATACTTTTTCGCCGAACCAAACAAGATAAACTAGAAACCGGTATCCAATCTGAGATGATTTGTCCAATCCTGCAATATAAAAGTTAGTCGGAACTCAGTATGCGGGCGCCGCCAGGATTTACTTTCAACTCTTTCCTATAGGCAAGATAAATATCAAGAGAAATGTTTTAAGAAAGACTCTTCCACTTTGAAGGCGTACTGATTTCAAAGTTACGATTTTATTGGAGTAGTGTGTAGTAGATAGAGAGCTACCTATCGTATCTCTGTTGGAAAGTCATTTTCCATTACAAATACATTTATTTTAACAAAACATAAAATAATAAGGCTAAAAATACTTGGCTTATTATACAAAAACTTTTTACTTCTGTTAAAGGTCTTTTTTTATATAGGTATGGATATAGAAGAGACCTACGTTTGTCTATAGACATAATACGTTACGTTTCGCCACACTCGCCTGATGGTAAGTGACGGTGTGGCTGAGGATGGATCACGTTGAAAGTCGTGGACATCCAGTGAATGCAGAGGGCAAGCTGTCGTTCAGTGTGGAGTTCTAAGGGGGAGGCCTTTGTTCAGCAGTGGACGTTTCCTGGCTAATGAAGATGTTATTAACCAACTATGTAATACTAATGTCATGAAATGGCCTTAGAGAAGCACTCTGTGGGAGTACGTAAAGCTGGCGCCCAACGAGGGACTGCAAATTGGCCCGAACAATTAATGGGCACCTGGCTTCGTCGCTAATCGACCGATAGAATTAAATGAACGGACTGCACTAATTGCCCGGTAAGACAAAGGGGCAAACACTCGCCTTTGAACTCCCGATGTCTAGTGTCACTCGAGGCGTAGCCTGCGTCGTCGCAGAGCCTGCACTAGTGTAGCGCACTGATAACGTTTGACTAGAATCGGTAGTATTGTTGATTGTAAGGCAACGCTCAAGAACATGGAACGCAAGAGCCAACATCTTCGATATTAGACGTTTTACAAACAAACCCCTCACCGTGTGTGGCGTCAAAGTCTACGCATATAAAGCGATTTGAAATGAATCTCTAATTGCAATGAACTGATCGTGCACTTGCAGTCAAGCCAAACCATTCTCTTCTCAGGAAGTTCAGAATGCAATAAATACGATACAAGGAAACGTTTCAATCAAGTATTTCTTCACATTTCCATTAAACTCAATCGATTTTTGTATTGCATTCAATGCCGGTCCCTTTATCAATTACTGCGTTCGTTCTGCGTTACTGATCGATTTTATTCAATACGTTCCAACCATAAAAAATCCCGTAAACACTTCGAAATCTCGAGATATACGAGTACGATGTTGAGCTTTATTCTGGGGCAGCCGATATCATCGGTCACTCTCTCTCTCATTGGAAACTTCATGAGAGGCAAAGTGACGGATATAATCTTGAGCGCGCCAGAACGCAGGTCATGGAAGACGTCCGCATTCTTAAAGCGGTGATAAATGGAAGCAAGAAAATGTGCCATGATCTCTAAGCTACATCTATGGTTCTAAGCATTTCCTCGGTCTTGGTTGCACATCAATTAGAGCTCAGGAGAGCTTGCGTCCACCCGTTGCAATAATGTAGATGGACCGGAATGCTCTGACCAATTGGCAGCTTATCGATCAATGAGTCGATTGAAACAGGATGCAAACATGATTCAATTAATAAGTGAAACGCGCAATAAGATACTGCTTTAGGAAGGTTGGAGAGTCGATGTTAATTTCAGTGGGATTGGATATAAAAGTCATTATTTTAAATTCATTTTACTGTAGCAGTAAGTTATAACTAAAACAAAACAAAACCTTCACACCACATCATCAGCCATTAAACGTCTACTGCTGAACAAAGGCCGTTGCCATAATCCTCACGCTTAGCAGGCGGCTTGGGGATCGCAGTACGTTCACCGTGTACTAATAGGACGCTGCTGCCCATCCTCCGGTGGTTCTGGGGGTTTAGACAAGAGCCACACACTGTTAGCGTTCACGCCTGCGGAAAGATGAAAATGTATGAAAATGACATTGACAATGACATTAGCATGAGATAAATTATCTGAAGCTAATGTCATTTTCATACAATTTCATCTTTCCGCAGGCGTGAACGCTAACAGTGTGGCTCTTGTCTAGACCCCCTGGTCGCAGTTTTAGGACATACCGGGGTCCTAGCGTACGTACCTTATCATATTAATATTTAATTTAATTCACCAAGGGTGCAAATCTGGATACAATAGCTACCTCCGATTGCAGTAATGTAGGTATACATTACTTCAATCAATGGCTAACAAAAGCATATATGAAAGAACTTGAAAATGTGGGTCGAAAATTGACGAGACAAGCAAATCGCTTGCTAGATGGTAAACGTCAACTTGCCTCTAAAATAGTAGGGCCGCCCAGAATTTTAAACTTAAAAAGCGAAACCCCAGGCGTACTGCGATGCAAATATATGTGTTTAAATTAACTGGAAACAAAATAATGAAAACGAAATTACCAGTTATAGCTTTGTAGGTAATAAACAGAAACTTTTTACCGACTCGCACTTGGCCATTATTTATTATTTGTTGTTATTAAATACTTTAGAGTGTGTCATGCCAAGTTTGACGTGAGGTTTGACGCGTGTACGTATTATCGTTTTTACATTAGAGCTAATACAAAAACACGTTTGTCGTATGGGGACCACCCTTTAATTTTTACTATTTGACTTTTTTGACTTATTTCTTAGTAGATCGCCGTTACATTACATATTCTGTGAAAATTTCAACTGGATATCTATTACGGTTCGAAAGATACAGCCGTTTAAAGTTAGGACGGACAAACAGACAGACAACGTAGGCTCAATAATCATCATCATCATCATCATTTCAGCCGTAGGACGTCCACTGCTGGACATAGGCCTCCCCCATCGATCTCCAAAAGGGCCGGTTGGAAGCGGCCTGCATCCAGCGTTTCCCTGCGGTCTCTTTTAGGTCGTCTGTCCATCTTGTGGGTGGACGTCCTACGCCGCGCTTACCAGTCCGTGGCTCAATAATAGGGTTCCGTTTTACCCTTTGAGTATGGTACTCTAAAAGTTCCCTATTTACTTGTAGTCGCCCACGTTGTTCAGAGGTCTTTTAATTTTGCGCCGAACAACAGTGTCGCCTTTAGGTGTTTTGGAAAGTAAAATTTTAATATGAAAACGGAACGGAGCAAGTTTTCTTGTAAAATGTTTGTAGTTCTGCTCCGTAAGTGATAACACGGTGTCAATGTGATGCGCTGGCTGGTGTAGTGCAGTGCAGTCAGTCCACTCGGCAGTATCGTTATCCAACGCGAGCTGAGGGCGAGAGAGCAGTAACGAGCCACTACTGGCGACTGAAATTTACGACACTAACTGAATTGCAACCTGCGAGATATACTATTTTGTTACACAGAACGGTGATCATCATCATCAGCTTATCATGTTGCCACTGCTGGAACACAGGCCGTCTCTCAGGGAGGGTGGCCATAATCATCCATGCTGGCCCAGTACATGTTGGTGAATGTCCTCACTTGAACTTTTGAGGTTCTCGGACATACCGGTTTTCTCACAATGTTTTCCTTCACCATTTTGGCATCGAATTCGGTATGTAAAGTTTTTTTTTTTGTATTTTTTTATATTTTTATTTCGTAGATAAGGCTATTTTAAGAAACTAATTTCAATATTTTTGTTTTCTATTGAGTAGTTATTTTACAATATTTTTTTGAAAATTGAAATTATGTGACGTCACCATATAGCACAAAATTTCGTTGCGTTGAGAAGTCTAAAAAAGCACCCCATATTGGCAGCCCTGAAAAAACCAGACAGTCAAACCACAGAAATGAAAAAATATTCTATTCTGTGTGACGAACAGTGTGTCAAATGTATAATATTTTTATTCTTAAAAGGCACAGAAAATAAAATGCTACACCGTGACGTCATTTAGAGGTCAATGAAAGTCGAATGATTTCTTAGTTTTATGTTAAAATAAATGGCATCTTATCGTTTTAAAGGGTCAGAGTAGAAAAATAAGGGCTAGTAACATAAAATCTCGAAATGGTTTTGGAATTGGCATAGGTTAATTTTTTTTAGCATACCGAATTGCATATAATTTATTTAAGTAGTTCTAAATAAGTCATTGGTGCAGGAACGGGGATCGAACCGGTTACCGTCAGATTGTAAAGCGCACCTGAAAAAAACCAGATGATGGCGATGAGCAAGATTCTCCGTGGTAGAATTGATGCACCCAATCTATTTGGTGAGCTGGCGCGGTTGTTTGTCCCTGACCCTGGCAGTTGTCCCCGTCGCGAGTGCCATCGTCTGTTCTCGGTCCCCCCATGCCGTACTATTGCACGCGCTGTTTCTCCTGTCCCGCGTGTTCTCATTGCATTCAACTCTCTCCTTACCATGACAACTGATTGTGATCTGTTTGCGGGTGAATGGAAGTGTATTATGTCTGAGTGTCTGAAGTACTGTGAGAAGAAAGCGTGCAAGGTGGTAGCGGAAGAGGATGCATTGGACTTTTATGATTTTGCAATGTAATATTTTTGTTTTCGACATTGAATGAATTTTATTTATATTGTGTTTTTAATTAATTTTGTGGTAGGCTAACTTGACTACTTGGTTGACTATGACTATGCCATATTATGGTATCAGACATTAAGTGCCAGTTTATTGTACTTTAATTTAATGAATTTTATATATATTTTTTATAATGTGTTCTTATTATATTTTTTGCTAGGCTAAGTTGAATTAATTGTATTGACATTAAGTGATAGTTTTAAATTCTTACTGCATTGTTTTATATATTATTATTTAATTCTGTACAATTTTAATTTTCGATTAACTGATGTAATTGGCGTTGTGTGCCGTTTTAGTTAATAAACAATAAACATAATATATCAGTCTCTGGCAGCCATATTACAAGCTTTGCTTTGTTTGGGGTCAGATGACCGTGTGTGAAATAATGTCCCTAATATTTATTTATTATTATTATTATAAACATGCTACCGCTCGGCCACCATCGCTTCAGAACGGTGATACTTAGCGCACATCCGAAATGCGCACATCCTGGCACTTCTCTTCAATACATTATATAATCCCTTCACCCCGTGCTATCTCAAAGAACGTTTCAAATTTTTCCACGACCCTGCTTCATCTCGTTCTCTGAGACAGTCAACTCTTCTCTCTCTTGTTACTCCCAAACATAAAAGTACTTTCTATGAAGATGCGTTCTCCGTGAAAGCCATACGGCTGTGGAATTCCCTTCCGGTCTCCATTAGACAATCCCAATCTATCAACATTTTCAAGGCTAGAGTGAAAGACTTTTACCTTTCCCAAGTCTAAAACTGTTCGTTACTGTTGGAAGAGAGTTTTTGGACATCCCTGTTGCTCTGAATTCGTGTTGGCCGTTATTTGCTCTGTCATTGTGTGTTCCTTGCTGCCCTTGCATTGTGTGCTCATAGTGCGAAGGTACTCCAGGGACTTAGGGTATAGTATGTTCTTACTTGTCGCGTCTGTATTATGTGTGTTTATATATATATATATATATATTATACTATGTATCATTTAGTAGTATCTATTTAATGGTATCATTAAAAGTGTTTTAGCATCCCCCGTCGATTCTGTTACGTAAATTCTTTCCATCCAATGGTTGCCTGGAAGAGATCGCTTTTAGCGATAAGGCCGCCACTTGTGACACTAGCTCGTAAGCGTTTTCTATCATGTTGTAATTTTTATTTCTGGTGTACACAATAAAGAGTTTCTATCTATCTATCTATCTACTTAGCTGAAATGAGAGCATTGTAGGTACGCATTCTAATCATCCTATCGACAAGTTTCACTGAAATCGCGGTAAAAATCAGCTGTTCCATACATTTCGTTTATTGTTATTTTTCAACAAAAAGCTAATAATGTGTTTTGTTACAGTCTCTACAGCGTTTTTTTTATAGGATAGTTTAATTATATGTATCTATATACAGGGTTACGCGGAAAGGATGTACTAAGCCGAAACGAGGTCATTGTACTCATAATTATGAACAACTTTACAGAACAGCGCGATCCAAAATAAAACACTTATTTGGTGGGAGATTTGTAAGATTTTATTTAGAGGCATCAGCTCCATTGTTGGAGCCTGAAGAAACCGTATATTCTTTTGACAAAAAAGTAGCCTAGGATATGTTTAGTTTCTTTTTGAAACCTCGAGACCTAGATAATAGATATCTATAAGAATAAAGGAAAAGCATTGTTTATCTACAAAATTGGATTTACTCCAGCCGACGTTATTAGATTTACCTAAAAAGATTATCTTTTAATCCGTTGATAAGTGCTATAAATTATGCAAAGGTCGTTGATAAAAATGGCATAATAATAAACCGGTACCGCACCGCTGTTGTTTGGGGAATCCGCAGCGCTAGGTAAAACGTCTTATCGGTTTTAAAGTACACCTACTATTTCGGTACCTACTAGTACCGGTCACCTACTAGTTTGGTAAGTTGGTGGATACTGAATTCTCTTTTTTTTTTAAATATAAATTAAACTGCTTGCAATAAAAAAAAGTATTGTGTTACTTTATTTGGTCACATTCTGTATAAAATTCGGAAGACACCTCGATACTCGAAAATAAGATAAATTTCTGAAAAAAAAATACTGTTAGGTATATACCTACTCACTTAAATCTTACACTCTCAGTTAAATTTGAAAAGTTCTTAGCACAATTTTCCTGTATTTACATGTATTTTTAACCAGATTTTTCATGATTGGCAGACTAGACGTTTGGTCCCGATGTGACGGTGTGGTCGAAAATAATAAACACGCTCTCAACGAAATCCTGGAATGGGAACTGGCTCTCAAGCAAAGGCCAGTTCCTTGGTAGCAAGCCCATACAATCTGTCGAGACCCCTTAGAAAAGAATAGTTCTATATAATGACGATATTGATGACAATCAAAGTCCTCGGTTCCGGTGATCCCGCACAGAAGCGCACCGAATCAGAATAATTAATTGATATCAGTGGTCTCGTTAATGGGAACTATACAGTATCCGACGTTAGTAGCTCGCGGGCCGGGCCGGGCGCGGGTGGTGTGGGAGTGTCGGCTCGGTCAAAGGGCCCTTTGATGTTTGCCGACGGCTTAATGCACCGCCCGCGGCCCCCGCGCCTCTCATCATTAGCAATTTCCCTGTAATTTATTATCTTTACCGCTATTTATTTGCGAAATTTTATGGTTGCGTGACCGTTTCGCGCCTCAGATGTGTTTTCTTAACACGTTGTCGGCGTCGTAGCTAAGTAATCGAAGGGTTTGTTTGGGATGGTTTTTGTGGGATTTTAGGCCCGGGTTAATCAATGATAAATTCAGCCGGTTTTAGTCTTACTCTAGAGATAACCCCCTGTTATCAAAATATACGAAAATTCTTCAAAAATTTTCTAAAATGTACTCATTGAAGATAATATATATGAGCATTTTTATCTAAATATGTAAGTGTATTAAAAATAACCCTATAGCTCTCCGATAATGTGATAAATAAACACATTGAAAAGTTTATTGTATTATTATAAAATACCTTTCTAGGTAAAATAATTTCAATTGGGTGCCAATTTTAGGTTAGTAATTTTATAACTTTCGCGATTTGAACACGTGTTTTAAATGTTTATCGGGACTTATCACGTATTATTAGGTACTAGGACATTTACCGATACAGTCAGTGTTGTGTGTCGTAGTGACAACGCTGCGATTTTTCAAGATCAAGTGAGGGTAGGAGAACAAAACCCCCGCTCTTCTCGCCGGACTCTTTTCAGTCAGCTCGTGACCACGGTCATTGTAACATGATTGCATGATCGAAACGAAACGTCGAGCGAAAAATTCATATTTTAACCTAAATAAAATAATGCGTGAACACGAAAAATTTTAGGCTAAATATGCTTATATACATACATACTTTACTTAGTATATATACCTATACTAAGTAAATTATGTTTTTAGTATTTGCAGTTTCAGCATGAAGCTGGGTTAAGGGGCGGTCTCATTAGCGTGACTACGATACGAATGATGCCACACACCGCCGCAGCCTGGGTTTTGGCACTAAATAAAAAACCGCGAACTCTCTGTGCGCTTGCCCTTAATTAATACTGTATCGCCGAATACAAACGAATAACGCGAATACCACAAATACACGCATAATGCCCAATTTACAATTAAGTATTCATAATTATCGTTAATAAAGGTTTTATTTAAAGAATTGTTGATAGTACAATCAGTAGATAGAATAGGTAAGTAGTTATTTTTATTAACTAAAAGATATCGCGACCTGTTTTGGAAATGGGCTTAAGGTAGGATGGTTGTGGTAAAAGCCCAAGTATTGAAAAAATTTCATCAATCAATTGGGTACATCGTCTTGTTTATATATATTTCAAAGATAAAAATTACTTTCTAAGAAAAAAAAGTAATCAGTCAAATTCTCATAAAAAAGAAAGTATACTAAAACAGTATAATTACTCCAGTATCTGCATGAAAAGAACATTTATCAAAATATACGCCGTCCTATGTTCTCATCTCGAGCGTTAATCAAATGAAATGAACAAAAAGCGAAATGAATCGAAGGCGTCGCGGCGGCGAGATCAAAGCGCCGCCGACAGACGTAAAGGCGCCGGCCGGTGACGTCACAGTTTACTGCCAGTAGGACATTTACATACAAACGGAAGCTAAAAACATTAGTCATTGAGTTGCAGGAGTTTTGTCGAGACCACGTTTGAGGTCTGACGCCACCCCGTCGTAGTCAATTAAATCAGTTAAGAAGTGAGCAGGTAAAATTGCGCGGCTATCTCACTCGCGCATTAAAAAGTACTCTAAGAAAAAAAAACTAAGTGTGAATTTAAAAAATCCAATGAAGTTTATTAATTACACAAAGAGTTTCTATCTAAAGTTATATGATTATTTCGGGATATTTACCGTGGTAAGGTTGTGGAATGAGCTCCCGATATAGCTCTTTTATTTTTTTTTTGCTTTTTTTTTTTTTCTATCTAATTATCTGATTAATAACATTGAAATTTTTATTAATAATAGGCTTGCGTTTGACCGCCAACTCGCCTGATGTTAAGCGATGATGCGGTCTACGATGGAGCACGCTTTCTTAGAAGAAACCGATTCACTCGTGATTTGAAGACACCCAGATTGTAACTATCGGGGAACAATTCAGGCAGCGCATTCCACAGACTAGCAGTTCGCACAAGAAAAGTGGAATCAAAGCGCTTCGTAGGGGTTTTCGGAATATCAACCAAAAAGCGGTGACGATTCTTCGTACCCACTCTGGCAGTCCGATAGAAAAATGGGCAGGAAGGAATTAGATCATGCAGATCCGATGCACACTCTCCGAAATTTATTCGATAAAAAACCGATAGACTAGCAAACTTTTAACGCAGTGACGGGCGACATTTGTGTCTATTTCTCAAACCATTATACACAAAAAAAAGCATCCAACTGTAAGGTACAAATTATTACACAAATAATGCGCAAAAAACTGATTAATGTGTGCTTTCTTTATTTATTTGATAGTCATTTAATACATGTTATATTACCTACAGTAATTTATTAACACTATTACGATCAAAAAAGTTTTTTCTTGTATTGATGGGATACCGTTGACAATAATTTAACAATCGTCAGCAAGATTACAATAGTATTGATAAATTATTTTATTAGGGTCTTTATCTTAAACCCTAGGTGGCAGTTTTCTCGCATGTTATCAACACAACACCCAGATACTAAAAACTACTACAATTAATTAATATTGAGATATTACATCACTACTTCCAATCTTCGACTAAAATAAAATGAATGGATGGGCCCTAACCATTGAAATTGCTCAGTAAAAACGAGGCAAAACCGTTGGACATATACTTCAACACCTAATTATAAAAATGTACAGTATATTTGTTACAAAAAATAGATCTCGGTTTTATTTGTGTATTTACACTTCGGGAAAGCATATGAATGCATAATTTTGTCAGATGTTTCGTTATCACGTAACAATAGACACGTGTTGCAATTCCTACGGCTAGAGACCGGTTGAAACGAAATGAGAGCCGGCGCTCATTTTGTTATCTTCTAAAATGCGCTTCTACTGGGCCTGTCCATGCATTTTATTTTGGTCGAAGCTTCCAATGGTACCTTTTTCAGCTTTTTACTTGCGTTCGTATTATTGTTTTGTTGTTCTCTGGTGATTTTGTTTTTTTACGTATGACTCTAAAGCAGAAAAATTGTCTATGGTCTATTGCTAGATAAAATAATATGACACACGTTTGGCACTTTGGCACGTGTTTAAGATCGATATACTTTTTCGTAAAATTACTGTATCATCATCATCATTTCAGCCATAAGACGTCTAATGCTGGACATAGGCCTCCCCCACCGATCTCCAAAAAGACCGGTTGGAAGCAGCAATGTTTTTAAATGTATTTATAATAAATAAATATCCGACACTCTCACCCAACGATAGATAGTATGGTATGTGTTAAAATAAGCATCTGCAGGGTCAATCAAGTAGGTTATAGTAGAAGAGAAAACCTCACAGTATCTATTTCACATATATATTTTAAATTAACAGTATTTCACTATCTTCAATACAATTATGTTCGCTCCTCAACGACCATCGTCAGAATGTGTCGCCGACCAACATTTTTCCTACCACTTCTCCATCCAATCGAGCTTCCCGATTGGCTGTCGTCATTAAATCGTTAGCCAATCACAAAGCAGCCCAACTGCCACCACATCGAAATGGCGGGAAACACTCCTGCTCTGTGATTGGCCCACAACATCAGCCCATAGAGACAACTCATACTAAAAGTTGCCAGCATAAAATAAAATATATTAATCAAATCATAGTTATTATCGTCAAAAATCGATTGAATTATATAAACCCTAACAATCGACCATCCTGAAAACGTGTGCGTCTCTGCACACGGTCCCGGGTGGAACCCTAACAATCGGTAATCTTGGCCAGCTACAAAATCTCATAAATTAATAAAACAGTACAAGAATTTTATAAGTACCTACATAATTTAGCAATAATTTTAACATGACAATAACTTAATTTTATGATTTTATACACCATAATATAATTTTACATTGCATCGGTTGTAACTTTTATTTACAAAGATCATTATATAATACGCTTAATTTTTATTTTTATTGCCTATTAATAACTTCTATAACATTGGTTATATAATAAAGCATCTGATTTAAAATAATTAGTTACATGGTTAAAATCTAGTAACTACATTGATCGATCTCAGATACAATCTCAATCGATTACGAATAGGCATAACAAATATTGGGCCCAAACGATCGATTATTGGGTTACCAAGTATTTGTGTAGACAATAACAAGGCTTGAACCGATCGATTCAGATTCGTGCCTTGAATTCAACCAAACGGCTATTCGTTTCAACTCGCATGTATCTACAGAACGATCAATAACACAGAATATTGTATTAAAAAGAAACATGCTAGATCAAGTTACTTGTTACTTGTGTAGCAGGCATTTTCTGCAACCAGGCGACTCACTGGCCCATTCCGCGTCACCCGGCCGCAGCCAATTCAGCCATCTGGTCTCCTCCAGGAAAGCCAGCAGCTCGTCCATGCCTGCGCAGGCCTCCTAGAGCGTCCCCGGTGATTCGAGGACAGTGCCTCGCCGCTCCGCCACGCTCCCGCACTCCAGCAGCCCAGTTGATCAGGTATAAGATGTATCAAGACACAGACCGATCGATTCGGTCTATGCAGGATCATCAAACTACCAACTAGTGCGTGCACAAGACGATCGATTACTTGTGGCAACGCAGTATAACGACTACTTCAACTTCTCCATATCTAAACATATTATGACAAATATTGGGCCCAAACGATCGATTATTGGGTTACCAAGTATTTGTATTGACAATTACAAGGCACGGACCGATCGATTCGGATTCGTGTCTTGTATTCGACTAAACGACTATTTGTTTCAATTTGCATGTACAGGACGATCGATTACCCATAACAGTGCATTTAGAGAAACATACTTGTTCAGGTATTAGATGTATCAAGACACAGACCGATCGATTCGGTCCATGCAGGATCATCAAACTACCAACTGTTGCGCGCACAAGACGATCGATTACTTGTGGCAGCGCAATATAACGACTGGTTCAAACTCTGCTATATCGAAATTGATCAGGTATTAGATGTATCAAGACACAGACCGATCGATTCGGTCCATGCAGGATCATCAAACTACCAACTGTTGCACGCACAAGACGATCGATTACTTGTGGCAGCGCAGTATAACGACTGGTTCAAACTCTGCTATATCCAAACACGATCCGATCGATTGCCGTGTTTGATCTGGAACAGCAAAGAAAACAAATATATAGTTTCACAACTTATGGGAAAACAACGAATTTGCTGATCGTAGTTGACGGTATCGGTGGTGTCACGAGTCAATATCAGTAAATTATAAGGCAGCAAACAAAAAACAATATATAAGCAATATATTGTTTACTATTGGATCTTACCCTAGTGACCATCCCAAACCTTCTCACCGTGTTGTACATTTAATGCTATTAGATAATTGAGAATAGTACGTTTGTACCTGTCTACTTGGCCGTTTGATTTAAGGATAGTAACTACATTTAAAATAATATGCTTAAAACCTTTATCAGGTGAAAACCTTTTGAAAGCATGAGAAATAAAACAACTTCCTCGATCACTTACGAGACGGTCAGGGATTCTAAACGTGTAAAACATTTTCTCTTAAGCTCCAACAACGTATTGGGTGTGTGTATTTCAGACTGGTTCAACTATATTTGGTGGACGCAATTAGCTCTTATTACACTTAACAAAGGATCCAATATCGCCATGATTTAAACGAATGATTGCTACCTTGCACGGGCATTTGGTATTAATCGTCAACCATTGTCCTTATCCGCGCCCACACAACGAAACAGTTAATTATCCTTCAAGACATAATAGACAAGAGTGTTAATTCATTTTTTTTAAATAAAAAGATCTGATCTCATATAGATCCCATCAGCGTCAAAATTAACGTTTGTTCAAGAATAAATAAGTTTGGAGTCTTTTAATTTTTTTGCTATACAGAGTGCCCTATAGCTAGTTATGGCATCAGGTTGTGCGCGTGCCATACAAATGCCTATACTAACACGTACTTTGCGGGAGAAGACAGCGCTCCAACCCCATCAGAACTTCAAACGCCTATATCTCAGAAATCAGCTATATTCTTTTAGTATGAACAATGTGTTTAATTGTAGCCTTTGCTAAACCTGTTATTTGTAATAAATGAATCATTAGGACAAGCTTATTTTTTTTCTGTTATATAGCTGAGACCCCCTCTAATTAAGACCACTGCTCAGGAAATGTTTTCTGATTTTAACTAACTCAATCTCTTCAAGTTAAAGTGCGTGTGTGTTTGACCACCGATCGGCTTCGCTTGTAGACAAAGGGTCTGTAATAGCTTTTATCTCGTTAGCTACAAGATTACGGGATGATGCATTATTTTAGTGCCTGTCCGTTATTCAACGGAACAATCAAATTCTTGCTTCGTCAGTAACCAGCCAGCAATACTAGGGTTTAGATCACGTTCCGAAAACTTCTAAAGTAGAACACTATAATCAGTCACGATATTCAATTCTATAAATAGCTAGTAAACTACCAAATTTTGCTAATTTTATTAAAAATCTAATAGAGACATACTATAGGTAATAATATAATGTAAGTTTATGATATTCATAATAAATATTGTAACATAAAATGGAGTAATCAATCTTTTTTTTAAATTGTTTATATACACATTTATGTTCAAATATCTATTACTATTATTATTATTATTATTATTTTCTACGACTCATAAGATTCTTATAATCTTGTACAACTAATAAAGATCATGATGTGAAGGCTACCCACCAAAATACAGGTGTTGCCACACCTAGTTTGGTGGCTATGGCTACAATCGTAATGTAATGTAACTTTAATGTAATAAAATGATTTTTAATTTCAGTTTTAGTTTAATTCCCGCAGTGCTAATCTCGTACCCCAAGTATCTTATCTTGTTACTGAGAAAGTCACAGAAACATCCTCAGTAATCCGTCCTTTTAATATACACGATCACTATCGGACTAGAGTAATCCGAAACGAATTTCCTTATAATTTCAGCCACTAGTAAGTATCTCATCTACCAGAAACGCGCTTTTTCATGCTCGTGGTGATACAACATGTACGAGTGACATACAACTAGTTGATCATTGTTCAACTGTATTTGTATCTCAGTCATGTTGGAGTAACCTAATTTTTTTAAGCGATTGGGAAAAACGATGCTTGTAATAGGCATGATGACTAATTTTTTTATTTTTTTATTACCTCATAAAAAAAAGCTGATCATAAATATAGCACATCAACGAAAACAAAATTAAATTTAGTTAGTTCAAAAATAAATAAGATATAAGCAGATATAAGCATTTAAATTTCATGCTGGACAGAGAGCGCACTATACTGAGCCGTGACGCCACGGCTCAGGCGCGCCATACAAATGCTATACTAACACACGCTTTGCGAGAAAGGGATAGAGCATCCCCTCCCTATCCCCGCCTAAAACTTTAAACGCTCATATCTCAGAGATTTATCAGCCAATTCAATTTATTTTTTCAGTATGTGTAATGTATTTAGTTATATTCCTCGCTAATCCGGTTATTTGTAATAAATTAAACACGAGGACACATGCCTGTTGTTTTTTTTTGTTTGTTTGTTATGTAAAAAAACCATTTGTCACATTCAGATATTTAACCGCCTACCCAAACCTGTTTTTTTTTTTTTTTAAATCATTATTTAACGTAGTTATCTCCGACTATGGTGACTACATGACAGAGTTATTAACAAATCCAACCCTCTCCGCACAACAAAATATACGACTACAAATGCTATTGTCAAACGTAGGATAGATCAGAGCTCTTACAGTTACTGCACCATAAATCCCAATAACACAAGCTAACGTAACTTCAGTTAAAATATCATCTAGATCAGGATGTTGGAACTCGTGACCTATAATTATCAAAGAATTGCAGCTTGGTCGCATTTTTATCTATGACTATGTGAGACTGTATGTTATGTATATGACTAACCTACCAACACTGGCTTGTCTAGCGATTCATCGTTCACAACCTTACTTATGACTCGAGCACTGACTTTATCGACTTTAGTTACAGGATAACTCTTGGTATAGGATAGATATGGATAAGGATTGTACTAAACCATTCCACTTCCGTTCCATTCATAGAAGATGAAATTTTGTTGTGGGGTTATCGCAAGCCACACACAATAAATTATTTTATCAAAGTGCCACCACCAAACTACCAAAATCTACAAATTTTGTGAAAAGTATACCGTTTAATTACATTTACTTGTTAACATTCGTACTAGAATCCGTTTGTTCATTGATTGACGAGTCAATACACGCTTTTTTTTTTTGGTACGTTGAACTTTGTTGCCAATTTGTCATCACAACAATTTAGTGCATCGTATGATAGGTTTAGGTCATTAGAAATAACTATGCCCTTGACTACTATGAAGTTACTTTTTTTTTTGCGGTTGGACTTCCTAAAATTTAAACCCGTAAAACGCAAACGCAAAACCATATCTCATACATTTTGAAATATCTACCACATCTTTCTTAGATATTGAAGTGATACATGACCTTTTAACTAGTCCGGCGTCGACACGTGGTTCTCGATGGCGCTAGCCATACAGCCGTGCACGATAGTCGTTCTCCGCCCAGTGTTGGATGGATCTCGGTGGCTGCAGCTTTCTTCGCGAGGCCTACTAGCCTGCTGTGATTGTGTACGACGATGGTTGTCCGCCGCATTGTCGTAGCAGCTCATTTGCCAGCAGTTTGATTCACTCGTGGCTACGATCACACTCTGAAGTTGCTAGGGCTGCGTGTCTGGATATGGCTTCAGCTCCGGGAAGCAGTACGAAAAATCATCCTGGCTGATGTCACGTGCCTTCGAATAACCCACTCTGGGTACCAACTTCGATGTCTGAACTCATCCGTTGTCTGAAAATACATGCGTTGCTTGGAGCAACGCATAACGGTTACATAACTTCAGTTTTTTTTTTTTTTTTTTTGGTAGGTAGATTAATAAATTTATACATTTGAAATCACAAACAAAAACGTAACTGAATTTTAACAGAAGCTAGAAATATTTATGCATTATGCATAAGCGGTAAAGGCATAGGCATATTAAATAAAAACTGAAATAATAATATGACGAAAATAAAAGAATTACTTATATTATGCTTATTACCCTCTGCTATGTACAGTTGTACAGTCGGCAATCTGACAATAATTATGAAATATTAACTTTTAGTACTGAACAGCATACAATGCTACCATTTAGTTTAATCTTGTAACACATTTCCGACAGCATATTTTATAAAATTAAAACACTCGATAGATCCGAAGCACGTTTTCTAATAGGCAAAACAATGAAATTGGGCGTGTACTTACGTTAAATATGTCGATACGCACTTCTGATATGTTAAAATAAGCATCTGCAGGGTCAATCAAGTAGGTTATAGTAGAAGAGAAAACCTCACAGTATCTATTTCACATATATATTTTAAATTAACAGTATTTCACTATCTTCAATACAATTATGTTCGCTCCTCAACGACCATCGTCAGAATGTGTCGCCGACCAACATTTTTCCTACCACTTCTCCATCCAATCGAGCTTCCCGATTGGCTGTAGTCATTAAATCGTTAGCCAATCACAAAGCAGCCCAACTGCCACCACATCGAAATGGCGGGAAACACTCCTGCTCTGTGATTGGCCCACAACATCAGCCCATAGAGACAACTCATACTAAAAGTTGCCAGCATAAAATAAAATATATTAATCAAATCATAGTTATTATCGTCAAAAATCGATTGAATTATATAAACCCTAACATATGAAATCTTTGCTCTCACCTAAGACCACGAAGAAGGCGAAGTTAGACGGGTAATCGTTCAGTGGACGAAGTACGAATTTTCTTTACGTAAAATACGTATCGAAATCCATACAAATTTCAATTTCGAAATTTGTATGGAATTCGATACAAATTTCGTATTTTACGTAGCGAATATTCGCACTTTGCCCACTGGTTACTAACGTAAAAAATAGTTATTTATGATACAAGTGCGGTAAGTTGGTTATTACAAACGAGTAGACGAATGTAAGCCCGAAACGAAGTCGAGGGCTTACCATAGTCACGAGTTTGTAATAACCAATCCGCACGTGTGCCATACAACGTTTTACAACACATTTGCAAGAAAAAAAGGCTACAAATGAAACAATTTATATGGAAATTGAAAAAATACCGTAAAGTACACGCACGGTGCTATACATCTGAGCGTGCGGTAAAATTCATTACCGCACGCTCCGTTGTATGATGCGTAATGTTTAACTTTCGAACGATGTATACAGGCTTCGTAAGTGCACTTTTTGAGCAAATGTGTTGTAAATTAAAGTTATGTTAATGCTGCTAAACTGCTATACGTAATTGTTTTGTTTTTCAAATTTTACTTAACATGTCCATTTTAATACACAGAAGTAAAGTTCCGATGTAAAAGAGGGGTGTTAATTAAGTTTAACGTGGTATATCTGTATGCTGCCTGTGGCATCGTAGCTCCCAAACGGCTGGACCGATTTTGATTTTGATCATTTTGTTTAAAAGGTAACTTTTAAAGATTTATTAAAATTTGTTCAGCCGTTGATTATCAGCTCTTTTGTCAGTATTAAAAAAATACTTTTATTTAGTGGCAAACTCGTAATTAATAAATTTAATATGTGAAACTTCTTAAGTTCAATCATTTAATATGCCGTATTCTTTGTTTTATCACACTTCAAATGCATTATGAATGTACGAGGGTTGAGATACAAAATACGACATTTTTATCTGTTTAGTACGGGGAAACTCTACGGTTGGCAACCCTGCTTAGTGTACTGTGGCGATCCACAATAATAATCGGTAGCTATTCATGGAACTTTCTTCTATTCTGTGACGACGCGCCCACTCTCGTGAGTGGTGACCTCTGCTCTGCCACGTGGCTCCGATCAAGTAGCTGCTTGTTTTTACGCGACTGCCTAGAAAGAGGGTAATGTTATTCGCGTGTATGTAAGTAAATAACATTTATATTTCCTTTTTGTTTAGTTTTATTTATTTTTTAATTTTGACCAGTGTGTTTTTTTCTGTCACAATTAAATGGTCTATGTAGTATGTATAATTTTCTTATCTAGGTTTTTTCACTTGGAAATGTATTAACAGATTTTGATGTGCGGTAGGTACTGTTTAGTTAAATAAAAAAAAATACTGAACATTTTTGTGATGTTAGTTTCTTTATGCGCACAGTTTACATTTTACGTAAGTAGTTACATCCCAATTTATCATTTTATATCTTCAAAAAGTTAGAATTGCGCGTGCGAGATATGGATGCACAAAGCATTGGGCCTTTACCCCTTTAGTACCGAGACGAACGAATAGACGTTTTCACGTCTTAAGGGTCGAAAATAAATTATCATATCACAATTGATTTCTTTTTATATTTGCGTGGTTTGTAATTGGACGAATGATCTTAAAGATCGTTCGTCGAATTATAAGCCCTGCAAGTGTAGAAGAAAACAATTGTGATAAGGAAATACATTTTCCAAACAATGTATGTTGCAAAAGAAACTTACGTCAAACTAACCTAGTGAAAAATTAAATACAACATACATTCCCAGATTTTACTGCGCGAATTGCACTAATAACATCCGCCTGCGCTGGTTGAGAACAACCATACAAGTGGACAGGGTATTTTCTGTACAAAGCATTACTTTGGGCAGTTCTTTGTATGTAGTTACGTGGCGAAGTATGGATATTCAAGTACGTAAAATACGTATCGAATTCCATACAAATTTTGAAATATTCTTATTTCGTATACAGCTCAGAGCAAATAAAAATACAGTCCCTACGGTGCACTGCCAAAGTGACGCCAAAATCGCTTCCAAAACTACGTGAATTCCCAATAAATACACGACTGACGCACACATACGCATTCAAAACTACGTGAATTTCTTGTCAGAACGTCGTACTGAAAGCATCCGTTTTAAAAAGAAACAATGAAAGTAAATAAGAAGAACGATGGAATATTTCCACACTTAAGTATTTATATTATCACTTATTTTGTCGTGTACGACACGAACTTCGACTACGCACACATGTTTCAAAAAGTGACTTCAGCTGCTCTGAAGTTGCTCTGAGGTATACAGTAGTAAGACTATACCTACGTAGCATGCTTCATGCAATTCACGGGAAATGCCCGTGCACATACAAGACTACTACTAGTAAACTTTCAGAAATAATCGTCAAAGTGTCGGCTCTCCATAGAGGCGAATATGGAAATCTAGTGTTCAACACACAAAACCTAGGTTATCGTATAAACGAAGTTCGTCAGTGCCGCAATCGCTTTGTGGGCGCGTCGCCGTCAAAGGGTATGGAGCTTTAGATACAGAATAGCATAAGTACAGAGAACCAACTTCGAATATCACGTCAGAAGTGGGATACAAATAAATGTATTCAAAAATCAACCAGTTAAACAGGTTATGGAAACCACAGTTATATGATTGTTATTAACGGAGTGTGAACCGTGAAAGATCGTTTGGAGATCGATGGGGAGGCCTTTGTCCAGCAGTGGACGTCTTACGGCTGAAATGATGATGAACGTGAAAGGGTTGTAGATGGACCTTATCGCGGCCGGCTTAACAGGCCGCTGCATACATTACGTGTTTTAACCTGGACGGAACAGGACGACAGTGTTTGGAAACATCGTTTCATAGAAAATGTATACACCCGTCCCGTCCTGTCCGTGTTTTCGTAACAGCACGTTCCGTCCACGTTCTAACTCCGTCAAGTATAAATCGTCCCCGTCCTCGCGGAGGCATCTCTCTGAAGTTCATATATTCTGTCGTTAGATGACAGCGATTGCGAGGTGTTTGCCGAGCGGCCGCAGTCGACAGACGAGACTTATGATATTTGTTGAACATCTGAGACACGACCCACGGCTCGGAGAGGGTTTGAAGAGTTCTAATATGAGCGATGAGTGCAGTAATTCATTGCAGTGTTCATTCATTCTTCGGTCTCATTATGATGACAGTGATTTTATGACATTGTTATTCGAACTAGTGGCACTCCAGGATTTATCAGCCACTTTATATTTCATCTATTAATCAGTTCATCGAAATATTGCATTGATGACTACTTACGAAGAATAACAACAATAAAAAAACTGGATAAGTACGAGTAGAACTCGCACTCTTATTCAGCTTCGGCCTTACTTATAAACGTTACTTTAGTTAGGCAATGCTTAAAATTGCTCTGTCTCGTTTTCATGTGTGACAATTTCCGTCAGCGAGAAGTTAACAGAGCAATTTTAAGCATAGCTTAACTTAACTAACGTTTATAAGTAAGGCCGCTTATTTTTAAAGTTTCCTATTACTCTGTAGAAGGTTCTTACGGAAAGAAAAATTAAGAAAATTTCGCCGAAAATTAGAAAATTTCAGAAAACTCGGATTGTACTTCGCGTTTTTGACAGTTATAAGACAGGACAACGTCTGTCGGGTCAGCTAGTAGCATTATTATGTGATTATTATAATAGCAATGTGTCAAAAAATAAATTTTGTTCGTTTTTATTTGTATGTTATTAACTGCAATAAATAATAATGCATTTTTGGTATTTTCTGCTATCACTCCACATATTTTTTTCTCTTATGATTGGGCGCATGACATGCTTGTTCACACATTCCTTCAGAACAAAGGAGTTTATTAGAATCTGGAATGCTAGGTATTTCTATTTTTCCGAGACATCTCTCAGTAACTCTTCTCACGTGATGTGGCGTAGTAAAGTTGCAGGTGATACCGCGGGTCGCAGCCAGTTCTCAAAGGGGTCGGGCTCAAAGCTCGCCACAATATTTATCGGTGGCGGTATCAATGCGCCACAAAGCGACGGCGGAAGCCCACCTCGCGACACAACCCGCCCCCGCCTGGCCCAATGTGGGACATGTAGCGGCGACAACTAAAAAACTTCTTAACTTATTCAGAATTGTCGCGCCCCGCAGTTTTATCCGCGCGGACAACCCTTCTGGACACGTATATTTCTCCAGGATAACATCCAAAGTCAGCCGTCAGAGCAAATAAATACTTGGACTGACCATAGTAATATGATTGTATTAGGGTAATTTAGAGGCGGGTGGGTTAGCAAGAATAAAACCTAACAGTGGAATAAGTAGGTTTGTACTGTACATGGCTTTGAAGGTCATTAACGATTGCCACCTTCAACGCCCTAGTGGTATAAGTAACCTTCATGGTATCTTGCACAGGCACAGTGGGCACACGAGCAGATGCTCCATGGTCTGGTAGGTGGCACCGCAGTCACACAGTTCCACTGATCAGCGAAATCCCATTTGCACATATTGTGTCTGCAGCCGCCTACTTGCACTCGAAGCCGGTTTATGGACTTCCAAATAAGCCATTGCAGATCATGACCTGGGGGAAGCTTTTCCTCCGGGGGTACAAAATAAGGCAGGTCTGGGTTTTTCTTTGACCACAGTTTTTGCCTAGCCTTGACCGGATTGTATGTAGCTTTACTATTGCGTACGAAACTTTTGCGGCTTTTTGTCGGGCTGGGGGAGGTTCGTACTCAAAAAGTAACTCCTTGGATTCAACTGTCCAGATAAATTGGTCGCGCTGAGCCTGAACCTTGGTACGAGTTGTAGGTGAATATATCGCTTATTGTCTTTTCTTTGTGGCACACCGTTATCTGGCCCATTGTTGACTGCCTCTATCACTGGATTCCTTTTACACAGTCTTTGAGGCGCTTTGTTTGCCTCAAGACCAGAATGAGACGCCAAAGGTTCAATCGTCGCGTGTCATCCATTTGTGCCTGCAATTTTTATATGCGGATTGTTGCTTGGACGATGTTTTATTTTATTGCTTGTTGGTTGTAATGGGTCTCTGGGGCTGCGATTGGTTTTCATTTGTTTGTATCGTATCTTCAGACTAAGGAAAGTCGTTGCTTGAGACTTTGACTCTACAGATACAGATACAGATTCTTTATTCATAAATTTTAGAATTTACACGTCAGTGAGTTATAAGGTACATCTAGGTACTTATATATATAATTATAATTTGTCATTAATATACTCTTTGACAGAGTAATATGCTTTATCGATCAATAATTGTCTTAATGTACTGTGTTTGCAAAAAATAGTTCCGCGCCCAACCTAGGTAAAGCTACTACTCTTTGGTTCCGCGTATCGATGATTATTTTTCTTCTTGTATATGATACAAGGGTCCCATATAAGATCGAAATCTGACCATGGGCTACGAAGATATGTCATGAAATCCGACGGCACTAGATGATACCTATATCTTGGCTGTATTTTATCCGGCACATTGGAAACTAAGGCTGTTGAAGTACAGTATTATCTTTGAGTACAGTGAAAAAAATTGCGAAACCGTCGTTGTTTTTTGTGCAAAATAATTATGATTTATGGTTCAAGATTTTATTTTCTCAAAGAATAACAATAATTCACTTAGGTGAGAAAATACAAGTTTTACTTAACTAAGGTACTTAAAGATTGCAAACATTACAAGCAACTTAATAATATCGTATCAGTTTTTTTTTTATAGGTAGCTGGCAGCGTAAAACTTGGGTTCGATTTCGATAGATTATACTACAGTGGGCGAAGCAGGTATAAGTATTCGATACGTAAAGTACGTATCGAAATTCATACAAATTTTGAAGTTTCTATTGAATTCGATGCGTATTTTAAGCGTCGAATACTCGTACTTCGCCCACTGTTCTCTTTTAAGTTATTTTTTTTCTGTTATAGAGAATGGACCTGAAACGACATGTTTCACTTCGTTATATCACTTGCCACGTTCAAGAACAATAAACAATAATACACCATTATTATTTTACACTTGAAAATACACCAGTTTAGAAAAATAATACATTGAAGCGACATGATTTTCACGTTTGGCGCCAGAACTTTGTGTTATGATACCATTGTATTTTTTTTTCTCCCAAGTTGATAGGCTAGCTAGAGCCATTAAGGCCTTGTCAGCTGGTTTGGTCACAAACTTCTTCGAAGGTTCAACCCCTTTTTTGACTCCTCACGGCTTGTTTATTTAGCCAGTGCATTAATGTACCCCTTATCAAGAATTTTTGATTCGCTACAAAACTGCTCCCCCTGGGCTGCATAACATTGTTTATTCCCCGCGTAACTGTTGACAATGCAATTTTGCTAATTCCATCGCAGCGCAGACCTGCTGGTTATAACCTAATTACCGACAAACCGACCCCCCAACTGAATTAACTGTTCCGCTACATTTCACGCTGGGGAACTATCGTTAATGTTGTTCATTTTATTAACCGACTTCAGGAAGGGGGTTCTCAATACGGTCCGTATAATATATATATATATATTATATCGGCTACATATAAACTTATTATTATTACTCTGAAATGTTTGTTAACCAATTTACGTGGTTTTTACGGTTCCGTACCCAAAGGGTAAAAACGGGACCCTATTACTAAGCTTACGATGTCTGTCTGTCCTACCTATTAACGGCTGTATCTTTCGAACCCTAATAGATAGCCAGTTGAAATTTTCACAGAATATGTAATATTACGGCGGATTAACTAACAAATAATAAAAATGTCAAAAAATAAAACATACAGCTTATTTTTTCATCGTATTTTTGTATTAGCTCTAATGTAACACGATTATGATAGCTCTAATGTAACATGATGACAATATTATGTCATCCAAGAATCATTGAAATTGCGTCATCATCATCATCATCATCATTTCAGCCGTAGGACGTCCACTGCTGGACATAGGCCTCCCCCATCGATCTCCAAAAGGGCCGGTTGGAAGCGGCCTGCATCCAGCGTTTCTCTGTGGTCTCTTTTAGGTCGTCATTCCATCTTGTGGGTGGACGTCCTACGCTGCGCTTACCAGTCCGTGGTCTCCATTCCAGAACCTTTCGGCCCCATCGGCCATCTGTTCTGCGTGATATGTGCCCTGCCCACTGCCATTTCAACTTACTAATCCGGTGGGCTATGTCGGTGACTTTCGTTCGTCTACGAATCTCCTCGTTTCGGATTCGTTGAAATTGCGTATTTTAATAATATTGTGAAGTCGGTTTTTTAAAATGATAATTATTCATCCTATCATGTCCCACTGCTGGGACATAGACCTTCTCTCAGAGAGACAGAGGATGGGCCCTATAATCCACCATGCTGGCCCAGTGCATGTTGGTGAATATCTAACGTCTTTGAACTTTTGAGTGTAAAATCTGGTATTCAATCAAATTCCATTCTGTTTTCGTAACGTGAACTCACGTTATTATTCCAATATCAAGCCACTAAAGATCACAGTCATGTAACTGGAAGTTGGAAAGAAGCCTCTCAACCCTTAAGCTGGAATTAAAAAACATGAAAGCAGCCGTTATCGGCACGCCAAGAGCTCTCGAAGGCTATAGACAGCCGTCAAAGGCGATTTAATACGGAGAAATGATTTAATTACCATGCCAACTCGATCCCGTCACTTGGTATATATGGCATCGTGGAATTTATAAGGTGCCTTTTCATTACATTTGTAAATCGGAATATAACTTTCTCTTTTTAGGGATCCGTACCCAAAGGGTAAAAACGGGACCCTATTACTAAGCCTACGATGTCTGTCTGTATGTCCTACCTATTAACGGGTGTATCTATCGAACTGTAATAGACAGCCAGTTGAAATTTTCATAGAATATGTAATGTTACGGGGATTTAACAGTAACTAAGAAATAATATAAAAATAGAAAAAAATTAAATGAAAGGTTGGTGTCCCCATACAACGTACATATTTTTTTAGCGTATTTTTGTATTTGCTCTAGTGTAAAAACGGTACTTAATACGTAAAAGCGCAGTACACACTCTAAAGTATAACAAATAATAAATAATGGCCAAGTGCGAGTCGGTGTCTGTTCACCACCGGTTCTCGTACGATCACCAAAATGAAGCAACGTCCGGCGCGGTCGGTACTTGGATGGGTGGCCGCCTGGGCGTTGATGGGATGTTGTCTTTCTGCACCATTTTTTGTACTTTAGTAGCTAACACATAACTATGTGGTGGTACTGAGCCCTCAGTGCGCGAGCCTGACTCGCACTTGGCCGGTTTAATTAAATAACATGACAGTTATGAGTTTTCATATATACTAATAATTTTTTGCTAAACACGACAGATATGGATTTACCGTACATAGTAATTTTTCCGGCCGCTGCTTGGGTGTATATTACCAGTACAGCAATTTTGATTTTCTTGAAGAAAATTGTCTAAATAATGATCGAATTTCCAAGATTGTGAGCATCGAGACACAATTCCTATAGAGTCACAATCTCGCAGTGAAAACAGTTAAAAAACGTCCGAGCGTCATTGTACATACATTGTATCAATTATATACTTCACAATGCCACAATACATATACTCCAATTTAGACGTTTTGTCGCTTGCATAGTGTTCATCGTTAGTTGTCCGCTATGTCATCGTAGCTCTGGCAGCGCGCGGCGTTGGAGTCGGATCGCGGCTACCTTGGTTAGTTACCAAAAAGTCTGCGCAATTCGTAGCGTGCGCCGAGTTTTGGTTCGGACATTTTGGCACGATTGTGACTATATGTATTGTATGTCGATGATTGTAAAATATTAATTTGTTTTGCATTCAAATACGTAATATTAGTTTTTCTGGCATTTCGACAAAAAGTATATTTCAAGCACATTTTGGGAAAGAGTTAATGTTCTGTAAGCTGCAAAAAATTCAACAAACAAAAAACTCGCCTTTACCAATCCTTGTCGTGTAAAGGTATCTCAAAAGAAAAAGCCTCAAGTTCAAAGGGAGATATAAATGAGAATGTTCACTCCTTTACGTAAGGATCCACTGAATTTTTTATAGAACCTCCATCTGTTTGGTGTGTTGAGTGTCTAATGAGTTGTCTTTGTGAGGATTTAAACTTTGTCAAGAGAACGTCTTACTTTCGGCCTACAAAGTGACGGTAGGTACCTCGTTGTCGAAGTACCAAGTACAAAGGTTTCGAGTTGTCTGTGGGGTGTCGGTGTGAGCGGCTGATAAAGTGGGAATTACATTAGTTGACGCTCTGAATTTTTGTCGCGAATAATCTTAATTAGTAATGTAACTTTCGTGACTTGAACACACCGTGTTTCGTGCAGTTTTAA
Organism: Agriopis aurantiaria; assembly: GCA_914767915.1. NCBI lineage: Eukaryota > Metazoa > Arthropoda > Insecta > Lepidoptera > Geometridae > Agriopis > Agriopis aurantiaria. The sequence continues at coordinate 14,711,683 of OU611994.1, forward strand.
TATGCAACAAGTCCCGAATGGTTTTTTTTTTTTTTTTTTTTATTTTATTAATGAACACCAACATGATGTAGGTCCTTGCTTATCATGACGGAGACAAGGCATAAGAAGTAAACTAAACGCCACCACAATTATAGGTGCAGACTACATGCAATTAAAAATAATAATAATGAGAGTTTTTGGAATATAAGTTAATACATTATACATTAAAAATTCAATTAATATTTGACTGATTAAAGGAGTCTAAGAATAAGAGAAAAACATTACTTATTACAGCAGTTTTATAGTTTGCTACGAATAGATAGTTTGAACCTACCCACGCCACCAGCGAATAAGTCTACTACGTCATCTCGGGAGAAAACATCAAACTCCCTGGCTAGTCTGTTAACAGGGCATTTTTGCCCAGATTCGTTTTCCAGTTGGAGCAGCTCAGAAGCTTATAACGCGATGGTCTAATCGACCTAGTTGGCGCAGAGAAGTTCAAAATAGCTAATAGTTCCGGGGTATCAAGTAAACCATTAGCGAGCTTAAACAGAAACTGTAGGTCCAGCAAGCGTCTTCGATCAAAAAGGGAATCCATATAGTTTATTTGAAGACCCCTATCCGAGACCAGGTCCACCAGGTGAGATTGTAGTCTAAAGCATGAATAGCCGATTTAATTTAAGCCATCTCGCCTGTTTAGCCAATAAACGTCCACTGCTGGACAAAGGCCTCCCTCTTAGAAAGCGGTGTTGCCATAACCCCCACGCTTGGCAGACGGCTTGGGGATCGCAGTACGTTCACCGTGTACGAACAGGACACTGCTGCCTATTCCCTGGTTGTTCTGTTCTCAGTTTTAGGATATAGGTACCCGGATTTACATAATATGTAGGTAGGAATAAGAGCCTATCTTAATATGGGGTTGGGGGCAATGGATCTTAAGGGGGTGGCTGCCATCTACACCTCTCGCTCGCACAATTTGACATATTGAAGATATAAATCCGAGACCATTGTAGTCAAAAGCATTAATAGCCAATTTTTTTTTTCTGAGAATAAATAATTATGTTTTAAAGCCATAACACAATGTTGAGACGTTTAAATGCAGCACTCGCTGTAGCCTTGAAGATAATACATCAAAGGGCGTATTGCGACCCTTTGAAGAAGTTACACGCGGTTACTTTACATTGTAAAACGAAACAAGAAGTTTCACACGTCAGGCCCACTCATTTCCAAAGGCAGAGACATTATATCGCCTCCTTGATAAGTTGATACCAACATGGATGGATGAATTGTACCTAAACAAAATGTAATGCTTATAAAATATTATATTATGTAAGTACCTATATAAAAATTTAAAACAAAAAAAAAACATATAAAGGTCTAATTAAAAAGCCCCCTAAAAATTAAAAAGGTGGAGGGAATAGTCGCCAGAATGTTGGCAGCAACAGCATTGCCACGCTGGATGGCAAATGGAGTTTTGGCGCCAACGTGAAAAAGACATGTCGGCTCGTTGTATTATTTTCCTAAACTTCTGTATTTTCGAGCGTTAATGTGTAATAATGGTGGATTATTATTTATTAAGTGCTTGTGAACGTGCTCGAGTGTGGCCTGTGAAATAACAAGGCGAAAATTTGTATGCATGTATTTTCGTGTGTTTTCCAAAACTCCCTAGAAGCCTCTACCACTTTACTGGGGCATGAGTTTGACTTAACCTTGACTTACTTTGCTTGACTCTGACTGTGACTATGACTTGTTTGACGCTATTTAAGACTATGTAAACTTGATTAATATTACGACCGAAGAACGCTAGATCCATGGCTATGAAAAAAAAAACAAAAAAAACGGATGGCAAATTGGCAATGCTAATTTTTTGGCCAAAGGGCGCCAGCACTGATATACACGTGGGCGCCAGCATTCCGGTTATCTGTCATAAGATACTAATATTATAAAGAGGAATGATTTGATTGTTTGTTTGTTTGTTTGCATTGAATAGGCTCCGAAAATAATGTGCCGATTTGAAAAATTCTTTCACTGTTTAAGCTACACTATTCCCGGGTGACATAGGCTGTATTATATTTTTAAAAAAATTTGGAATCCTTACTAAAACTCCAATAATGTAACCCAAGGTGTAAAAAAAAGTCACCCGTGCGAAGCCGGGGTGCGTTGCTAGTTTGTAATAAGTGAAACATTAGGACGCATGCCTATTGTGGCCTATTGCAACATCATTAGAACAGGGGCAATAGTTTCAACAGTTTAGGAATTTATTATCATGATGTAACACACTCGCGGCGTTCTTGTGAAGTTGTATTAGTTTCAGCTCATGTAGACACGACGAGCCGATTGAAGTAGGTCGCCCGAAGCTGTGTTCGACAACTTTGACAATATCCAGTGGAGACGGCCGCTCGATAAACATCATAACGGATACTACTTGTCCATTAACTTGGCTGCCCCGTCGTCACTCTCAGATCAGACAAGAGAAATATACCTTAGCCTTAGTACAATAATTAATTTATTTACGTAAAACAAACAGATTTAAAAACGTAACATAGCAAAAAAATTAAATTACAACCAAGCCTTTAAAGTCTTCACAAATAAAAAAAAAAGATCTCTGTGATTGTCGAAATATCTACAGTATAAATTTTAACTGGCCAAGTGCGTGTCCGGAGTCCCAGACACGCATTAGGTAGGGTTCAGTAACCAAAGCCATGATTGTAGTCATATTCATAGTCCAGAAAATGGTGGTTATAGAAAAAAAAACTTACGAACGTAGCTCTGTGGAAGGTTTAGATTAAACTTTAGTCAATAAAAAAACCACCAGGGAAACTTACTTTGTTATCATTTTGTGAAATGGTCAATGTCCTTTGAGATAGAACGTCTTTATTACAGTTTTATGGTCATAATCAGATAATGTTCAAAATAATTTTGAATGTTAGTTTCAAGTATGAGCTACAAGTTTCTATTATCGTTCTGAAATGCAGGGAAACAACTTTTGCCTCTTTGGCGGGCCTTATCTCGCAAAGTATAGACTTGATAAAAATGATATATCAAACCTTAGCTTCATTTTAAAAGACCTATTTAACGATAACCCACAGTTTAGCTGGGGGTTGCCTAAAGGGGTACAGTGAACAAAAAATGTCTTCCCCATTTCACAGGTACCAGAGCCACCCCTAAAATACAATGTGATATTTTTTTATACTTTTAAAATTGAGATCGCAAAACCAAAAAATAATAGCACAAATTTCACTTAGTTTAAAATATATTCCATTCCAAACTCATCTACTTCCAACTTTTGAATTGTTCGCTTTTGTTATCAAATCACGATGAGCACGGCAATGCAATCCAGGCCTCCGCTGCGTGCATTATGCAGATAGGCACTAGGCGCGGGCGTCAGCGGCGGCGCTAGGCGCTCGTACACCAGGCGACTAAACTATCGGACTAAACTATTCGATGGCGTTTGTTAAGATAGCATTCCGATCGTGGTGACCGCGACCGGCGGCAGCGGAAACGATGCGCGACCCACTGCTCAGTATGAATTTATCTGGAGTGCTAAACAATGCAAGCGACCGCGTCGCGCGACGTGTGGATCGGATGCTACCTTTAACAAGGAGTCGACGAGGGAGAGTATGAAGTTGTACAAAAAGATCTCAGATCAGACAGGGAGATATGGTGGCGTGGTGGGTGCGTCAGGCCTATATCAAGCTTGATGCCTATATTTGTACTCACTCTGTAGACGGCCTTGCCTTCCTTGTTAGCATGTGGACTATACGTTAGTTCATTGGTGACGCTGCAAGTTTCTGAGTGAGTGTGAATATAAATCAATAATATTTTAATCTACTATATAAAAATAAGTCGGGTTTTCCTTCCTGACGCTATAACTCCAGAACGCACGAACCGATTTCCACGGTTTTGCATTCGTTGGAAAGGTCTCGGGCACCGTGAGGTTTATAGCTATAGTAGCGAGGCCGAAGGCCGAGCTCTACGCGTACGAAGTAGCGGGATTCAGCTAGTTACTAGGTACTAATTTCGTTTTGAGTACGAAACAAAAACTAAAATAGTAGTAAAAAAATACATCTGTTTTTTTATTCGAGTATATAGCATCGCTACTTTCTGGGCTAGTAGTTTTGCAGTGGGTTCAGACTTTTTTGAGCGTGTAGGGTACGTTATCATTCGTCTGGATTTGTCCGAGCATGTCCATACTTTTAGAACTTTTTATGGATTTTTAAGTTAGTCTGGCCCTTATTAACTTGGGCGAAGTAATATGAGAAAATCTTGGTAACGTCTCCCTAAACACAAAAAAAAATTACCAATATTCTAAAATATCCGGAGTTTTGAAATATCGGACTTTATGTCAGGTCTTTTAAAATTTTGATACGGTATACTCGCGAAATATGAGTGCTAGTGAGAGGGTGACGAGCATTTATTTAGACGTTTATAATAAAAATTGTGTCAATTTAAACGTTAAAATGTGTGGCGTTGCTTTTGACGTTTATAATAAAAATTGTGTCAATTTAAACGTTAAAATGTGTGGCGTTGCTAATGACGTTTATAATAAAAAATTGTGTCAATTTAAACGTTAAAATGTGTGGCGTCCAAGCCGACCTCTCGCCGCCGTAATGTATCGCTTCGTGTACGAACGGCCTGCAACTATGATTTATTCTGTGGCGGCGGCGCGACGTCTCGCCCAAACCGAATTTATCGTTCAGCCATCTACTATTCTATTCAGGGGAATTGAAAAATGAATTGAGTGGTGGAAAATAGACTCGTAGCGGTGGATTCCAGTTTGAGCCAAGGTTTTTCTTTCCTTTTTAGGGTTCCGTACCTCAAATGGAAAAAAACGGAACCCTTATAGGATCACTTTGTTGTCCGTCTGTCCGTCTGTCAAGACCCTTTTTCTCAAGAACGCGTTTAGGTATCAAGTTGAAATTTATATCAAATACTTAAGTCTACGGTTTCTTTTAGCTGTGAAAAAATCAAACTTGTAAGTCCACGCGATCAAAAGATATGAACGATTAAGTCGTATATTTTCGCATATGTTGAGATTTCATATGGGAATCAAAACCTATAGGGTACTTCATTGACCTACAATCATTAAATTTGGCAAGAAGCAAGATCTAACAGTACATATAAAGGAAAAAAATCTAAATTTGTTAATTTGATATAACATCACATAAAAAGTCTTTTGCTATTACAAACTTACATTTTGTAGTTTGTATGTATGGGAGTAGCTGTTTGCCAACTACAAAGTTAAGTTTGTCATTCAATATTTCAACTTTTCAACCTTTTTCGTCAGAACTCTATTTTCGGGATGGATTTACATAATTTTTTATTTTTTTTATATATTTTTTTTCTTTTCGGGCTAGTGCCTTTAATAACTAAACAAAATACAAGCTAAAACTAACACTACAAATACAGTTAGACTGCCCATAGACCGTTGAAGTTATTAAATATATAATTTACATAATTATATATATATACTAAGTTTGTACGGAACCCTCAGGGTGCGTGTCCTACTGACACTTGTCCGGTTTTTTATAATTTTGCGGGATATATAACAAACGGGAAGCAATGAAAACAATGAATAAACAAACCTAAAAAATAATATAACAATGTTTTTGAGTTTTGGTTATTTTTGGCGCAAGTGTTCAGGCCAGGGTCTTAGAAGAATGTCCGCTCCACCCTGGAGCGGACATACTTCTAAGACCCTGCGTCCTGCGCCCTGCGTCCTTAGCCGAAACCAAGCTAACAGTTCCGTGGGGTGTGTGGTCAAAGCTCAAGAGGTGTTGTCCTACGTGCGAAATTTTCCTCCATTAGGATACCAAATGCCAAATTGGCAACCCTAAGCCCAAATGACTATTCCAAATTTCCAATATGTCTCGCTGCATAGGCAGTATTAACTATTCTGTGGCTCCAGGCGGGCAAACATTCGCTACTCGATTTCTTTCGATGTATTGGGGGAAGGGAGGGTATTGTTGTCTTAGTATTTTTTCATTAGTATTAGTATTTTGTCATTATTATTTATCAACGATTTTATCAGATGACTGCCGCAAAACCTGATTGCCCTGAGATTTTGCCTGCACTTACCCCGTTTTCAATTATTATTACCAGTAAAAAATTAAAAACCGGACAAGTACGAGTAGGAACCCGGAACCCGTTCCGTCCAACGGAAACCTCAGAGCGCGAGTCCTAAAAATTAAAAAATTACTTAGTAGCAATTTAGAAAGACAAACTTAACTTTGTAGTTGACAATAAGGTTCTTCCATACATTCCAACTACAAAATGTAAGTTTGTAATAGCAAAATAATTATTTTTTAATGATATAACTTCAAATTTATGACTTTCGGATTTATTCCTATATATGTGCTATAAGACCTAGCCTCTTGCCAAATTTCATGATTCTAGGTCAACAGAAAGAACCCTATAGGTTATGATTCCGACTCTGATAACCGGCCGTTAATCCGCATGTCAACCTTTTTAGAAACGCATAAAATATAAAGAAATCAAACGATATTCAAATTCACGGACAAGTTAATAATAAGAAAAGCGTCTCGTCGCGTCGCCCAAAGGATACTCTTTACATCAAACGGAATGCACTAACCTCAGGGCTGTCCGGAATGTTTTCCTTACTTAGGATTTCTATAATATACGTAGCATTGTTTTTACTATGAAACTGGAGTGATTTTTACACATGCAGTGTGTGAAAAGTGTGACGACGCCACACTTACCTTGAAAAAACCGCCAATTGCGGTTAAAACCATGGTCAGAATACCCGGCCTAATCGTATGTGAGTAAATGCCGTAAAATGAAACAAAAATATATTATAAGAGATGTTTTTTATTTAAAAAAAATTAGAACGGGATTTTAGGCATATTTGTAAGAAATTGGTTGTAGCCAGTTGCATTGCAATCATAAAAACGAAACGTCAGTCATTCGAAATCAGTTAGCAACTGATGCGGACAAAGAACTTTGAGACCTAACGCAAAAAAGGTCCAAGTTCTTTGGATGTGGAGTTCGACGCGTTGATCTAAATAAGAATGTCCAATCAAGGTTCGTTCATAATGTCTGGCGACAGATTTTCCTTCTCTTTCCGTTTTATTTCCTTTTCTGTGATTATAAGCTATAAAAATTACTACGATTTTATAAAAGGTTCAAAGTAACGGAGCCAAATCAAAAGTGTCTTCGGCAATGCTAAGGAATAGTGAATGAAAGAAATATATTTTATAATTTTTTGCACACGTTAAGGTTTTTATCAAAATCTTCGTAAGTTCTAATTGCACGCGTTAAGAGTGCGTATAAAGCGAGGAAAATTTCTGATTTCACCCGCGCGTCTTGCATCACCCGCATTAGTGTGAAACACAACCACGGCAGCGCGGCAGTCGCGCGCAGCTCCAGTACACATAACTCGCGTAGTCGAACTCGTCATGCGGCAAGGAGTAATAAACACAGGATAAGCATAATGTTGGCGTTTTGGCGATTAGCTGGGTTCGGTCGCGGCGCGCAAAACCATAAATTGTTTATTTCAATTTTCAAAATTGTGTTTGTTGTATATTTTTAAACTTAATTTTTAAGTTTTCTACAATATCAATATAAAATTAATAAATTATATAAATTAAATTGAAATTGCCTAAATTAATTTTGAAATTAAAATTTTACGCTTGAGACAGAGAGTCAGAGATCGTTAAACATTAAATCAAACTAAACTAAACTAATGCTATGCTATGCTATGCTACGCTACGCTATGCTATACTATACTAAACGAAACACGCGAAACGAAATACCCGAAAGCCCGTTGGTCCAGTTGGTAGTGAACCTACCTTCTGAGCTTCGGGCGTGGGTTCGATTCCCACCTAGGACAAAATTAATGTGATGAACATTTTGTGTTTGTTCTACGAGTATACCTGGTTGTTAATATCTATTTAAGTATGATTTATTTAATTTAATTTAATGTAATTTAATGCAATGCAATTCAATTCCATTCCATTCAATTCAATTTACTAAAAAATATCATCATCATCCTTCACAGAACCTTCCTCATTATTTGAAGTCGGCCTAATATACCTACTGTTTGACCTACCAGTACCTACCCGAGCCAACCCGGCCGGTCTAACAGTAGGTATTACTACTTACCGTTTTATCCGACTTCAAATAAGGAGGAAGGTTCTCAATGCGACTTGTATAATCTTAGTGTCTCTGTCTACTTGGTCCACAGTGTTGCACCGCAGTGTTGTAAAGCAGTGTTGCACCGCAGTGTTGCAACGCAGTGTTGCAACGCAGTGTTGCAACGCAGTGTGGCAACGCAGTGTTGCATCGCACTGTTGCGCCGCAGTGTTGCAACGCACTGTTGCACCGCAGTGTTGCAACGCAGTGATTGATAATTTTATTGCATACCTACCTTGCCAAAAGATTCGCTTTTTTACCAGCTAAGGAAACATTAACTTTTTTCTGAGATTCGCCACTGTCAAGAAACATTTTACTGTTTAAAGGCAAAGTTTATTTTTATTGTTTCATTCAAGAGCAATGTTTATAACCTCAAATAAGCCACAAATGACAGCACCAGCGAAGGTGGCGCCATCTGAGATAAGTTTTGCCGTGGTTTGCCTGTAGCTTCTCATTACCCAAAATGTATGAAAAATACTGCGTTAGTTCCCTAATACTCACCCTGGGAAATCATTTACCACTGAATAAAACTCAAAATATGTAGTGATGGTCAAAATATTTTCGGATTTGAATTAAATAAAGAAATTTCGTTAGTGAAGCTACTTCTCAAAATCTCTGAAATATTGGTGCCGTCGTTTGGCTTTAGACCTCAGCAGCCATAAATCGATGCCACAGACTTAAAATATTCAAGGATGGCTGAAATATTTTCTGATTTAACGTCTTCACTGAAATATTGAAGATGTCTTCTAGTATTAGAACTGAACAATCTATAATCACCGTTACTGATTTAAAATATGCAAGGATGGCAAAAATATTTTACGATACAAGTCATGATTCTCTGAAATATAAGAAACATTTTACTGTTTAAAGGCAAAGTTTATTTTTATTGTTTCATTCAAGAGCAATGTTTATAACCTCAAATAAGCCACAAATGACAGCACCAGCGAAGGTGGCGCCATCTGAGATAAGTTTTGCCGTGGTTTGCCTGTGGCTTCTCATTACCCAAAATGTATGAAAAATACTGCGTTAGTTCCCTAATACTCACCCTGTGAAATCATTTACCACTGAATAAAACTCAAAATATGTAGTGATGGTCAAAATATTTTCGGATTTGAATTAAATAAAGAAATTTCGTTAGTGAAGCTACTTCTCAAAATCTCTGAAATATTGGTGCCGTCGTTTGGCTTTAGACCTCAGCAGCCATTAATCGATGCCACAGACTTAAAATATTCAAGGATGGCTGAAATATTTTCTGATTTAACGTCTTCACTGAAATATTGAAGATGTCTTCTAGTATTAGAACTGAACAATCTATAATCACCGTTACTGATTTAAAATATGCAAGGATGGCAGAAATATTTTACGATACAAGTCAAGATTCTCTGAAATATAAATGCTCTCATCTAGTGTTGGACGCAAATCACGCAAAACCTCACCTAATCCTCAAAAAAAAACTCACCTATGTTTCCAACCAATTAGTTCAAAATATTCAAAAATTGCTATTTATTTTTTGATATAACTTCACTTTGCTGAAATACTGGTGGTGCCACCTAGCGTTTGATCTGAGAAACTCGTATTTTATGCTACTGATTCAAAATATTTAAAGATGGTACCGCACTGTTGTACCGCACTGTTGTACCACACTGTTGCACCGCACTGTTGCACCGCACTGTTGCACCGCAGTGTTGCAACGCAGTGTTGCACCGCATTGTTGCACCGCAGTGGTGGACTGCAATTCAACCAGTATAAAAAAATACTGGTCGAATTGAAGGTACTCTAAGGTAAATGAGAACCTTCCTCCTTATTTGAAGTCGGATAAAAAGGTAAGTAGTATTTGACTTTGACTAAGGTAAGTAGTCCCGCTAGTGTATTGTGCATTTCCCCTTACCAGCACATACCCGAGCCAACCCAACTGGTCAAACAGTAGGTACTTATGTTTTTAACCGACTTCAAAGAAGGAGGAAGGTCCTCAATTCGACTAGTATTTTTTTATACCGGTTGAATTGAGAACCTTGCCCCTGTTTTGAAGTCGGTTAAAAACATAAGTACCTATTGTTTGACTTTCCACATTTAAATTTTTTTTTATTAGAAGATGTTTTTTTGCTTCCATTATTACCAAGCTATTTTTTGTCTGTTAAAATTGAGAACCTTCCTCCTTTTGCAGAAAGCCGCTTCTCGTAAAAACGTGAGAAAATGTGGATGGAACTCTCAAGTCAAATTAACCATCACATTAATTTAAATGATTTTTAATTTTAATTTTATAAAATTATAATGAATCTAAATTATTTTATAATGTCATTTAATTTTTAGTTTTATCTTTCTGACTCTCTCTCTCTGCTTCTCTCCGTCTCTCTCTCTCTCTCTCTCTCTCTCTCTCTCTCTCTGTCTGTTTGTCTGTCACAAAGAAACACTCCGACTCTAATAGTTATATTACTGAGCATACATAATAATGGATTCGTTAGGGCCTAGTCGTATCCATTTTATTTGTATCTATGTTATTTTTTCGTAGTAGCTTTACCTAGTCTGTGCTCTAAGGTCATTGTCACCACTTGGTAGCCGCATCAAGTGGTCGCGTTCGAGCCATCGATTTTTTATATTATCCTTTGTTTGAAAATACAGTAGGTGTTGATATAATCGCACTCGGAAGATAAAACCAAGGCGAAAAGCAAGCGCGTGCGTCCTTCCCCGTTGAGGCACAGTGCGGTACTGAGGTTAAACGGAGCATGTTTCGCTATTTAGATGCAAAGCGCAACAGAATAAGACTGAATATCGGACTTGCCGTTTGACCGAATAGTTGCTTAGAACTAAAGGACGTAAGTCTCAAATCGAATATAATTTATTATGAGAGTACTAATTAATCTAGGTAAATTTTGTCTTAACACTGGAAAACAAACTATATTTTCCTTCGGTGAGTATTTATTTTAGATATGTAACTGAAGTACTTTCCAAGTAAAATCAAAAAAATTAGCAAAAAGGCACCATTTTCAAAACATTAAAGTATCGAGTAAATATCTTGCTATTATGTTTCTGTCTTAATGGCGGAAAGAAAATGAATTGAAAATTCACATATATCAATTATTACGGTGATCGGATATTTGGTTTAGTTAGAATATCATGGCAAATTAGCATAAAATTTCGGTTGCCCCCTCTTAAAACGGCAGCCCTGTAGCAGCTTTGAAGGACGACGGCGGAAGATGAAAGGGCGGCTGCGTTCGGCACAACAAAGCGTTTTGTCTCCTCGCGCCCCGCGCCGCGCCAAGTTTCACTCCCCAGGTTCGAACAGGTCAAGGGTTACAGACATACGGTCTGTGGTAACAGTATGCCGTTATTACATTTGTTTTTGTTTAAACACTGTGTAGAATATATTATGTAATAAGTAGAATTTGTTTATAATTGAAAGTATACATTTGATTCCCTAAAATAATATCATTACAATTTTGTACATTTTTTACGGCATTTACAAGTGATAATACATAATTATTTGGTGAGTTTCTGATGTTTTCAAATATCTGCGAACTTTTTAGTAACTTTTAATACTTCAACTTTTACTCAATTATTGTGTCGAGAGTCGAGACAGAATAAAAAAATATTTTTTTATTTTAAATGTAAAGCAGCATTTGACTTTGTTTTTCCCTACCTATACCTACTAATACATACAAATTCCCTTTTATCTATCCCGCGACAAAGCTTTATTTATAATATAATGTCTTTGCGCTGCTCTCTTGTTATGCCTGCTTTGTGATTATAACTCGTCTAGAGTAACCCAAGGGCTTTGACTATGTGCATGTTATTAACTACATAAACTTTTGACGGAAAGAGTTCCTGTTGGCATTAAATGACTCATATTTCCTACTCTTGCAAAGGCGTCCGTGCCCCATGTTGGGCGCCAATGTAATTGACAAACGAAACATTATCAAGTCAACTAGGGCTAAAGTAGGTATGGTTTTATTTTTTGAACGACATAAGCTAGTTAACATTAAAATACTTTTGATAATTGATTTTTAAACGTTTCAAGATTTGTCTTTGTCTTTGCATTCTATTCGTATGCAGGTTCAAATCTTGTAGGTTGCCGACATTTTGAACTGTCTACCAAAAACAACTTCTTAAAATTGTGATATTTTATCAGTGTTGTAATTTTGACCTTCACAAAGATTCGTGGCTCTACATTGGGCGCCAATAAATTCTACAAACTAAACTTGATTAATATTTTATAAAATTTAAACGTAAGAACGTAGTTTAATTATTTGCAGTTCACTCTTTTCCGTTCGGGTGGCTACTCTGTATCCAACAAAAGACCAATTAATTAACCTTTGCAACATTTTTTCCGCCCCACGTTGCGCGCCAATTATATCGGTGAACAGAGGCGACAAAGTTTTAATTCGAAACGTATGCTTGATGATGATAGCGCGCGCACAAAGAGAACAGAAGTAATAAAAGGGTGTCGAGTGTTTGCAACTCAGTGCAGGCCCGCCCCTACAAACGGCTGATATTTCGCCATACAAAGAATACACTTTATGGGCGACCGATCCTAGCGGGACAGTGTATTTTTCTACCGTGGGCACACATTTACTACCCCTCCGCATGGCGATATATGTATGTTATCCTTCCACCGGTCACAGGTCAAAGAGCGACAGTCTAATCGTAAAGAGCCTGTTCAAAGTGGAGCGTGCAAATTCGAGGCCGGCCGGGAACAATAAAAGTGCAGGTGGACCACGGCCACCCCGCGCGCCTCCGCGCCTCACATCAAAGGGGAGCTCGCGATACCATACAAAAGCCCTAATGAGACAAACCCGTGGCGTAATCGAGGCGACGGAAAAAGATGAGGCCCGAGAGGTACGAGGCAAATTTTAATAATTGTCAAAGCGGCGGCGTCGATCAAACGCGAGGGGGCGGAGGGAGGCGCGGGCGCGAGGTGGCGCGCCTGTCGCACCTGTGACGTGTGCTCACCGCGGGCCTCATTAGCGCTACTGATCTAATGCGACTTCGAACTTCGGCCCGCGACGTCTAATTAAACCTAAATAGAATTTCAATTTTACGACAGAACATTTTAATACTTAAAGCCAAGCCGCGGCGGCTTCGTCCGGGAGACGCGTTCAAAGACGACGCTGTGCACGTTTTCGCAGATATTAAATGTGTTGACAATTTAATTTTTCATTTCCTTTAGACGTGCCGGGCGGGCGGCGGCGGGCGGACCCCCGGCCCGCTCCTTTGACGTCGCGATATTGTCTTTGTGCGGAGCGTGGGGTGAGTGCGGCCCTGCCGACGGAGACTTTGTCGCAATACAATGTGTATCAATAAAACTTAGGATTGGCTTTTAGTGGTTGCACTTACGCTTTGTGAGGCGGCGCGCTCACCCTTTGACATTATATGAGGGTGCGCGAGTGTGTGGGCGTAGGCGTGTGTGCGTTCGAGAAGTAATATCGGAGACGAGCCGGCGCCGGCGGCTTGCAGTGCGCGCTGCACGCCGAGACTTTATTAATATCAGCGATATCGCATCGAGGCCGCGATCGCTCCGCGGAGGCCTGCCTTGAGGCCTTCGGAGCGCGTGTAATCACAGAGCCGGATACGAGACGAGCAATATTCCACACGCGTTATTACTGGGTGCTCCTCGATAAGTAGTTACAATCTGGATGTCATCAAATCTCGTGTGAATCTGTTTCTTCTAGGCAAGCGTGCTTCATCGTAGACCGCATCATCGATTAACAGGGGTGTTTAAACGCATGCTTATTATTACATTTAATAATTATCAATTTAATAAACCGACTACACAAGATATGAAAAATACGCAATTTCGAATTTTCCAGTCATTTTGTTTTATAAGCCAATCTACTAAACCGAATTTGATGAAATTTGTGTGGGACCAATCTGTAAGTAAGTATATAATTTCAATAAAAAATTAAAAATCGGTCCATAAAAGACAAAGTTCTGAGGTAACAAACATTTAAAAAAAAAACTTATGCCGTACCCCCTCCTTTTTAAATAAATAGAAATAAATATATGAAGCGTTTTATTTCACGAAACTTTTGACGTATACCTAATATGAGTGAAGTACCTACTACCTACCTAAGTACCTACCTGAATAAAAAATTAAGGAAATCATGTATTTTTATATCTTAACTTAACACACACATTAACTCAAACATGTTCGTTTTTTTTTTGCTGAGTCAAATGTAATTTTATTGCTTTTTGGAAATTCACACTGTGATTTTATATGTTCAATAATGAGATAATGAGTGCAAAATAGAGAACAGCGGACGGTAAAAGCCCCCTTAAGCTGACATTAAAAAAAAACTAGTTAACATATTATTTCGAGAAAATAGTCTTAAACATGTACGCGCGCGCAACTCCGTCTCGCGTTGCAGTCTTTGCAGTTTGTCTCATTGCAAAGCGAGACGGGGTTGCGCACGCGCATTCACCTTGAAAAAGACCGCTGAATGAGGTTGACACTTCAGTCTGAATAACCGGCTTAATCATACGTGAGAAATTCCCGTGTAGAATAACAAAATAAGTGAAAACCACGTCTGTTTCCATAACAAATTATATGGATGGTGGTCATTAGAAAGCTCGTAAAAACAAATCCAAGACGATGGAAGTGAAGAATCCAAAATACCCCTTACCACAGCTGTTATATAGTCGACCTCAGCTGTAAGACACCGCAACGCACACGCGCTTTTTTTTTTACACATACGAGACACATTAATAAAATTCTTCTTTTTGAGTCAGTTAAATCATTACAATAAAAATACATTTTGGAAACTAATATAAGGGTAATGTAACAGTCAAATTGACAAAAATAATGGTCAGTGAATATCCATGACACAATGTTTCGACAACAAAAAAGCTATTCCCTGATAGTTACAATCTGGTTCAAGTCGCAAGGCAAGCGTGCTTCATCTTAGACCGCATCATCGCTTAACATCAGGTGAGGTGGCGGTCAAACGCAAGCCTATTATTTATGAAAATAGCTGAATCTGAAACGGTAAACCATGATATCAACAAACTATAATAACAACAAAAATCTGTCACCGAGACCTACCTAATTACCAACCAAGATAAAATAAATTGTTAACGAAATATGCAATCCCGTAATTTTGATCAAATATTTTCTACAATCTTTAAAGGAAATTGTCTCATTTCGGACTGCGTTTTTTTTAACACAAAACATGAAAAAAAACCTCTCTTCTGCGTCTATGCATGTGGCAGACAAAAAGATGTGCAAGTGTGCAGTTCTACAACTAAAAGCTTTTTGTAAATTAGCCTGTATTCAGATCTTCTTTCCTTTTGACCCGCGAACCTCTAAATCTCGTCAAATACTTTTCAGACTGCAAAGCCTTTGATGTCCTTTTCAAAGAGACAGTCAGAATTTACAAAACGGTCTAATACGTCGGTAAAAAACTTTCTGCCTTCATCCTTTGACAGTAACTGGTCCGTTAATGTATTATTGAGTTGTTGAGATTGCATCGGGCGGCCGCGCCACCGTCGCGCACCGTGCATGTGGAAAATATCCGAATCGAGGGGTCCTTTCCTATCACACAACGCTTGCTTCACTGACCATAAAAAGTATTCACATTTTTGTAATAAAATTACCTGTTTTAAAAGGACGTTACTACCGAGATTAAGGCACAGAGCGACGTAGTTAGTCGTCGGCGGATGATCAAAGGGCCTGCTCGTCCAATCAGATGCCGAGTTTTCGCTACGCTCCGCCCAGTTTTAAGGCCACGTGCGGCGCGCGCACTTCTATCCAAGAAAACTGTCAGTCGCTCTTTAGCTTTCGCGAACGAAGTGGTGCTTCACATTTGTCGGGAAAATATTTCGCGACGCGATCGTAGTTTTTAAACTGTCGTAACTTTTAAATAAAGCTTAATGTTAGTGTGTTATCATAGTTTTGGATCATCATTGTCTATTTAACTCGTAATTAGTGTGCTTTGAGTGTTTAGTGCTTAATTCATTGGATTTGTCTTATAAATCGGATTTTCGATTTAGGATCGCGTTCAGGTATAAAAAAATTGCTAATACTAACTAATACAGACATTATCGTCACTGACAGCGCTTGGCGAGAGGTCCTTCGTCCCTTGGCGGCACGTCATCGGCAAGTTTTTGTAACTGTAGAGTCCTTATATCTGAATGTTTGAATGCGCCCATTGTTTTCGTCCCTTGGTTTTATTGTTATTGTTTCGGGAGTATTACATAGTTTGTTAGTGCATATTGTGTAGATTTATTATTAACGGCACCGCTCCCGAACAATAGTGCCCTCGTTGTTTTGTTAACTTTGATGCATTGTTGTATGTTAATTACATGTTTCTTTATTCCTATTTGGATCAATGCTTATTTTTATTTAGTTTGAGTGGCATTTGTGGTACAATTGGATATCAAGTGTCACCTTCTTAAATCTTTTGTTGATTGTTTGATTGATCAACTCTTTATTGTTCACACCATAAAATTTGATACATAAGAGAAAAAACTCTTAAAAATTTGTGTAACAACTGGCGGCCTTATCGCTAAAAGCGATCTCTTCCAGGCTTTTGAGTATTTTTCTATAAATACGTTTTTTAAAAATTAATTACAGCTTGTTAAAACTTAGTTACTATTTGGTATCGTGTTATGATCTATTAATTCAAAGCGCTCTTTGCCTTCGTACAATACCTTCTTGAGGAAAAGACATCAACGCGCTTGGAGGCTTTTAGCTCACTTTTTGTAAAATATTTTTGTTTTCAAATGTGATAGCAATTTCCATTGTTACGTAAAATAATTCAATAAATTTAGATGATTTTTATCTCACATAAATATTTATACATTTTAGTTTAATCTATGTTTGATTGATCACGGGGGAAAATCCCAAGTTTTGTTATACATTTAAATATTACGGCTTTTTTCATGATTAATATTTAACACTTGTAAAACAAAAATACATCTATCTTTTACACGTACGGCATACCTAATAAATGATTCATTCTGAGAAAAAATAACCTACATATAAACGTGATGACCCATAAAAAAAAATCAACAACTTTAATTCAAACCACAAACTCATTCACACAGTTACATTATACTGTCACTCGAAACAGCATTAGGAATATCAAAACATAACCGCAAAATTTCCTTGTGGAAGGCATCGCGCAGGCACTTAGCTCGCGCATATTATTATCATCAAAGCTAGAGACGAACTGGGTGCTTTAAATCCTGAATAAAATATGTCATTAGCTACATTATCGCGTTACCGTCTGCAAATTATACAAAAAACCCCTCATGAAAGCGTAATACTAAAAGCAGTCCTCGCCGGTGAAAATGCGCACGCGGCGCCTTTGTCCGCGGAGACGAGAAAAAGGATCGCTGTGTGCTAATTTCCAAAGTCGGTTTCGCACAGATAAGGCTAGAGACGGGAGGTGTCTTTGATGTAGCCGCCCGGCCCTCTGACTCCCGGGATGAGAGCTTTCAATGAAAGGATTTTTTTCATCTTCTTTCCCTTTGTACTTAATTTAAATTTCGTTTATATCAATGCTACGAGTTTCCTTTTCGGTGTGTTTTCTCTTTTACTTTGTCGCGTTTATCCTCTCCAATTTGTTATATTCGAGTTCTCTTTGTAATTAAATTTAGTGTTCGTAATCTGCTCTCTGTAATTTTTTTATTGTCTACCGAATCCGGGCCTCCCTGTGTAATTGCAATTTACAAATTAGGTGTGTTCTTTGATTTCGAGTGTTTCTTAGAAGCGCTTATATTTCAAGATTTGATTATATTTTTTGCCCTTTTGTCTCTTTGATGATATTTTTGGACATTTTAATATCGTAGCCTTTGATTCGTCCGTTTTATAATTTTTAGGGTTCCGTACCTCAAAAGGAAAAAAAACGGAACCCTTATAGGATCACTTTGTTGTACGTCTGTCCGTCTGTCAAGCAAGACCCTTTTTCTCAAGAACGCGTTGAGGTATTAAATTGAAATTTATATCAAATACTTTAATCTACGGTTTCTTTTAGCTTTGAAAAATAGAACTTGTAAGTCAACGCGATCAATAGATATGACCGTTTATGTGGCATATTTTGTGATTTCACAAGGGAATCAAAACAGTACTTCCTGATGACCTAGACTCATGAAATTTAATTAATTTCAAGAAGCAAGGTCTTACAGCACATATAAAGGAAAAAATCCGTTATTTTTTTTTAATTTGATAATACATCACATAAAAAAGATGTGTTGCTATTACAATCTTACATTTTGTAATTGGTGTATAGGAGTACCCGTTTGCCAACTACAAAGTTAAGTTTGTCATTAAATATTTCATTATTCAATCTTTTTAACCTTTTTCGTCTAGACTCGATTTTCGGGATGGATCTACATAAATATATATTTATTAAGTTTGTTCGGAACCATCAGGGTGCGAGTCCTACTGTCCAGTTTTTTTGGACTGAAAATTTGATTCATAAAGCAAACCTACAATCCGCAACCAAAACTCTTTGGTGAACTTTTTTTCTCAGTTATTATGGTAATATCGATCGATATACCTAGTTGTTATGTATAATATAAATTATACTAAGTAAGTAATTAAGTTGATCTATTATGTTTTCTGTCGATATGTCATAAAGTTCAATATATAAAAGTAAAAAAAATCACTTGTCTTTATTTAAAACTTTAAAGACGTACTGTCTGAGGTTAAATAAATTTGTATGAATTATGGTTGTGTTTGTTTTTGGTCTTCGAATTTATATAAAAATCTCATAGATAAAAGGCACTTTAATTATTACCGGAATTTTCCGAACACTTTTCTCCAATATTCCTTTCCCTAAAAACCTTATTCCGACTATTACAAACGTTAAAAAAAAGTTAAATCGGTACAACCGTGCTCAATCTCTCAGTGATGTGCTTACCGACGAACATTATTTATTTAATATTTATATAAATAGATACGACTATCTACGCAGTTAAGATGTTGATTATGAAGTGTTTGCCTCCGTAGTTAGTTTTTCATCAGTTTGGGCCTGGCAGAAGTGGCGGTGCATTCACCGTCCTTTGTACCCGTTTCCTTGCATAAGAAGCCGTCTCTTTGGCTAAAGCCACCCACCCACGCCACCACGTCAGCGTTTAAAAGATTAAAACATCAAAGATCATCGCGTCTTTGATGTGAAACAAGGTCATCGAGGTAAAGAAATTTTTCTCTCGAAATATTTTTGTCTTTATTTGAAGATACTTGTTTTTTGTATCGAACACTTTTGGAACATACATAACTAGCATGAATTGCGTTTAAAATATTGTTTATAAATACAGTACATTTAAATATATACTTATTACTCTTGACTGACCAACGAACAATTATTTGCTGAAAGGCTTTTGCTGGGTCGGCTTTTAGAAACTATTTTTCTTGTAGTAATTTCGTTAGTTACCTGTTTGTAATGCCTATTTGAAGCGGTGTATTGTAAAGGCACCGTAAGACAAAGAGTTTGTCGCGAAGAGTTGAAACACGGAGCGTTTCCCGGCAAAGCACGGGCGCTGTGGACTCACAAAGGCACCACTTTGCTCACTCGTCTTTGACTCACACGAGTGTGAACCCAACATTAATAACCTACTAATAGCTCGACGCTTTCAACTCCCCACAGTCTAGGAATCGATACTAAAATTATAACATCAAACGATATCTCAATCGACATTGATTAAATCAAGCCAAATCGTTCATCGATTTACATAATTTTTAACACTAATTTGAGTCAAGTATTATATCAAAAAGCATATCTGCTCGTAGATTTAATTTTTCATATAATTTTATTAGTGACAGTTTAATTAGCGCGGCTTTCACCGGAGCCGCTTTGATATTGTGAACGTTTCAAATAGATTTCACAAGAAGCACTTTCAAAGGAGCACCCCTAATAAGTACTGAAGAGTCCTCGCACGTGTTTATCAAAGACAGCCTTTCGTTACTCACCGTCTGAATGGCCTCAAAAGAAACTCGTGTAAAATGCTCCACAAAGTGCCGTATCAAAGGAAAGGCGGGCGCAAATATCTGTTTCGTAAACTAGTAAAAACGGAGCTCTCAAAGGTACTGCGTACTCGCGGCAAATTAGGCGGAGTTAAATACGAGCGCCGCTCTCACAAATGTATAACTTTGAAAGTGACTCTTCGCTCATTATTTATGTAAGATGTCGTAATCGTCAAACGCTCCCTCGTGTTTTATTTTTGACGATAATAAATGTCCCGCCAGGTCCGAGCGATAGGCCGCGCGGACGAGCGCCGCGCCAGGAGGCCCTTACGCAAAGGCTCGCCCGCGCGCTTCACATGTGTATCCATTTAATGCTCAATTCCCATATAATTTAACTTTGCGATCAAAGCGAAATTTTGCAAAGAGCTTCCCGCTGGCGGCTGTGGCGGGAGGCGAGTGCGAGCGGGACGCACACATCGGAGTTCTCGAGATCAAATGCTGGGCCAAATTAGTCACTCTCCGTCTCTCTATCTCAAAGCCGATCCGTAGCAAAGTTTGCGCGAAGATGACATCAAAAGGAAACCACACACTGGGGTGGGAGCGCCCGTCACCCGTCGCCCCCGGCCCCATACTTAAATCCGCCGTGTCTCTGGCTGTCTTATTGACACGCGAGTGACAACTCGCAAGTCGCCAGCATCGCGTCGCCGCCCGCGCCCGCCGACTGTTCCCAACTCCTCCGCTTTACCAGACTTATTTAGTTAATTAATACGGAATGTCCTATCAACTTGGTACTCCCACAAGACGTCGCAAACTCGCGCGTCCTCTGTGAGGAAACTTTAATCGCATGAGTGTGTAGAATCCTCCACACACACTTGCGCACGCTTTCCATGTCATCCCTTTAATTAAAGACATCGAGATACTTTGATGGACTTTGAAAATTAGGGAAATGTTACGAATTTTCAATTAACTTTAAATGTGTTTCGCAAAGGTATTATTCCATCCTCCAATCGTGGAGTATATACGATCTCATAAATACAATACTAAATAATATATACAAAATTGCTAAATAATACCCTGACAATTTTGTTTGTCACGCCCTGTTCCTTCTTTTGTTTAGAAAAAAAAACAGAGGCTTGTGTTTTAAAATAAGATTATGAACGAGCACCGGTTAGGTTTCCGAAAGTTCTGAAGCCTCAGAAACAAATTTCAACTTGGGTTAAACATGAATTTCTCAACACAAAGCAGCAATTGTTTCTTGAAACTGCTTTTAAAATTTTGTAAAACGGTTTGCAAGGTGTTGCTGAAATTCTGACAGACAATATATTAAATTCTTTCTGTACGCCTGGCATGATAAAAACATTTGTGGAGTTGCCTTGACAACGTGAAATTTTACGGGCAACAACTAGGCAAAAAAATAATCCTAAAAATATTTTCACTGTAAACAGTATAAATTTACTACTTAGATAGATATAAACTTTTTATTGTGTACACTAGAAATAAAAATATACTACTTATATTATTTACTTATTTGGTTCTCATTTTTAATTCTTCATTAAAACCTTCCAACTTCCAAAAGTCAATAACCCACAACCTACCTACAAAGCTTTCATGATAAAAAAAGTTGGAATTTCGAAATTCTCTGCGAGATATCGAGGCGCAGGGTGTTCGTCTCTGTGGGTGTTTATGGCCGACCGGCATCACGACCGACTTCCAGGAACTGCCATGGATCGGCCACAGTTTAACCGATAGTTAGTACGCCTTGAACCTGCGCCTGCGCCTTTATTTAGCCGCTTTACACAGTAACTATTATTTTATCTACGGCAGGTCCCTTTATTTATGACGTCAGTTCAGAATTATGGATATGAATGTTTGTGTTTGCGTTGCTTTTTCTCAATTGAATTTTAGTGTAGTAGTTTGGTATTTGATCTTGTTTGGAAATGGGACTTTACTTCTAATACGAACTGCACAGGAATGGAATGCGCTTCCTGCCTCGGTGTTCCCGACAAAGTACAACCTGGGTCTCTTCAAGACAAGAGTGAATAGGCACCTCATGGGCAAGCGTGCTCCATCTTAGACTGCATCGTCGCTTACCATCAGGTGAGTTGTGGTCAAACGCTTGCCCATTTCATCATAAAAAAAAAAAAAAAAAAAGAATAAAAAAATAAACCTGTCAAGTGCGAGTCGGGCTCGCGCACTGAGGGTTCCGTATCATCGCAAAATTCAATAACGAAATAACCAGTTATAACTTGGTAATGAACAGAAATTTGTCACTGACTCGCACTTGGCCATTATTTATTATTTTTTGTTATACTTTGGAGTGTGTACTATAATCATGCCAAATTTGACGCTTGTACGTATTAAATTTTTTACATTAGTGCTAAAACAAAAATACGGTAAAAAATACGTTTGTTGTATGAGGACGGTCCCTTTAATTTTTACTTTTTGACTTGTTTATTATTTCGCAGTTAATCCGCCGTAACATTACATATTATTCTAATAAAGTATTAACTGGCTATCTATTACGGTTCGAAAGATACAGCCGTTTAAAAGTAGGACAGACCGAACCCTAAAAACGAACACACATATCAAGTTCATAAAGTAAAAATATATATCAGAATAGTTATTTATGATACAAGTGCGGAAAGTTGGTTATTACAAACGAGTAGACGAATATAAGCCCGAGACGAAGTCGAGGGCTTACCATAGTCACGAGTTTGTAATAACCAATCCGCACGTGTGCCATACAACGTTTTACAACACATTTGCGAGAAAAAAAGGCTACAAATGAAACAATTTTTGTTTATAACTTAATATCAGTCACAACAATAGTTTCTATAATATAATAAGAAAATGGCGCGAACATGCAAATAGCGCCACTATCACGTGGTGAAAATTAAAACTACATCTTTCGTCTCATTATCTCTTTAGTATTAAACTGAGACAAACGTATTGAGCAAAAGCGCTTCCAAGGAGGTTTGATCATTCAGCTTATTTATTCTCGTAATATGAAACTCTTTTGTGGAATTCTTATGTAATTATGATGGAAATTAAAAAAATACCGTAAATCACACGCACGGTGCTATACATCTGAGCGTGCGGACAAATTCATTTCCGCACGCTCCGTTGTATGATCCGTAATGTTTAACTTTCGAACGATGTATACAGGCTTCGTAAGTGCACTTTTTGAGCAAATGTGTTGTAAAATATTTGGTACTTACCTTCTTGATTTAATGATTGAAATCTTCGACCTGTTCCAATTCAAGAAAATCTGTTCCAGTCGTTTGTAGATTATCGGGTGCTTAAAAAAATCTACTTATACTAGCTTAGCTAGCTTATATTAGCTTAGATAAAAGTTGTTTAGTAATAGATCGTTGCGTATTAGATTCACAGTTTTAAATATATTTGGATTCCTTTCAGATTTTTGGAATCTTGTAGAACCTTTCAATTACCTACAGTCGGATAACAATTCCTTGTCATGTTCAGCGTTTCCTTTTCATTTCTGGTTCATCCATCAATCCCCGTGATTTGATACGTCAAGGTGTCGCTTTCATTTTGTATTCTGCATCAGTGCCATGCCATCATTCAATTTTTTGTCCTCTATTACTTCTGTAATATGATTATAATTTTCTCGCATTTGTCCCGCTCTCTCTCGCGCTTAAGGGATTTCGAGTTCAAATTGTTAATGGAGAAGGTATCGTTTTGTTCGTGCTGCGTTGTGCCTTCTGTGCCTTCGGCTTCCATTGAGTCGGGACCGGTTTGAAGGCGGAATGCCGGCGGCCGGTCCGGAGTCGGCTTTTTGCCTGGGCTGCGTGCGCGCAACCCACGCGGTCGACCCGCCGGCGCCACCACCTCGCGCCCATACTCCTTCATAAACGTTGCTAATATTTGATGTACATCATGTTATAATCATGAACTTCTATTATCGACGTGGGAGTTGTGCTTTCTTTGGCCGGAAGTTTGAGCTAGTGCTGGTGGTTTTTTTAGCCATTGTACTCGTTATTCTGTGCTCATGTAACTAACTAACAATGTAATTGTGCAAACTGCTAGTCTGTAAATCTAAATGATTGGGTGTCGCGAGTGCTCATTCTTCTAGGCATAGAAGGCGTGGTCCATCAGAGATCATGTTGAATTTACTTTTTAAATTAATTTAATTTATATATATTATGTTAATGACATATTATTTCTGATGACAACTATTTGATGTATTAATTTTTATTTGTGACTTTATTGTATTTATTTATTATCTATTGTAGTAGGTACATGTTTGTACCATATATTTTATACAATCATCTTTTAGTTTAAATGTAGTTTTTATATTTTTTATGTTATTTTAAGTTTTAGTTTTTAGTTAATATTTTAAGTTTTCTTTAATTTTCTGTTTTTTTAAGTTTCATTAAATTACTTTGTTGTGTGTGAAAAAATAAATGAGTTATTATATTATTATAGATCGCATCATAAGTAAAAGGCAATATTCGATTTTAATCAATTTATATTCCTTTGATTCTTTACAGTTACTATTAGCTGCATCACTAGTTTCAGTGGTCGCTGATTTCCAGTTTGTTCCTGTTTCAGTATTATTTGTTAATTTCAACAAGCTGAGCACTAGCAGGATTTACCTCATAATCCGTATTGTCGCTTTATATTTTCTACTTCGCGCGGAGAGTCCTTGGACTCAGCGGCTCGATGGCTCTGCAAATACCTGCCATCAAATGCATTAACTGATTGTCAATACAAAACAAATTTTATACAACAAAGTGAACGAATCCGAGGATTTTTTACAAGACAATTTTTGTTAGTAAGTGTTGGTTTTGAGCAAATCTTGTAAACTGAATCAGTACCAGTTCCTTCTAACCGATTTTGCTGAAATTTTGCATACATCCTTAGACTCCCCATATAACAAACGTATTTTTGTCTGTACTCTAAACTGTAATACGTACAAGCACAGAAAAGAGAACGAAAAAATTTTCTCTTCTGTGCGTACAAGCGTCAAACTTGGCATCTATCGGACAGTATTGATTGATAGATTTTGTAAAAAATATATATAATTAAAAGTACTATTTAAATTGAATAATAAAGTTCTGAAATATATGTTTAAAGTTTTTGTTCGGATTAGGAATAGATTTTGTTTCATTCCCGCAAGGTGAGTGACAATATAGAGTTTGTATGGCGTACATACAAGTGACGTTACTAAGTACCTATAGTGCGCTCTCTGTCTAGCAAGACATTAAAATGCTTTAATTTTGAATACATTTCAATTTTGTTTTCAACGTGTTCGTCTCTATTTATGGTCTGCTTTTTGATACAACGATAAAAAAATATCTGTCTGTAGTCTATACACACACTATAGCACACTCTAAAGTGAAACGTTAAATATATGTTATGTATTTCAACGATATCTTGGTTTTCGTGATTATTACACATTTTGATATTAAACACTTTTAACGAATATTCATCATCATCATCAGCCAGAAGACGTCCACTGCTGAACATAGGCCTCCCCCTTTAACCTCCACACTGAACAGCCTGCTATCTGCATCCACTGGATGCCCGCGACTCTCACAATGTCGTCGGTCCATCTAGTGGGAGGCCTACCTACGCTGCGTCTTCCGGTTCGTGGTCTCCACTCCAGAACCTTTCTTCCCCATCGGTTATCGATTCTTCGAGCGATGTGGCCTGCCCATTGCCACTTCAACTTGCAAATTAGTTTTAATACTAAGTTAATTTAACGAATATTTTCGCGTATAATTTACATTATTTTAATTTTTGTATTTTGTTGTGGTACGGAACAGTCAGTGCGCGAACATGACATGGCTTGACCTGTTGATTATTAAAAAAAATAACAGTTTTCTTTTTTGTTGCAGGATGTTATTCTTCTCATATACGGCACCATTTAGTTAAATATTAAAGGTAAGTAAACTAAATTTATAAATATAGACAATACTTTAGATACCACCCCATTCTTTCACCGTAAATGTCTGGATAAAATCGCTTTAAACGATAAGGCCGCCTGTTAAAAGCCTAGACAATAGTTTCATTGTAATCTCAGATTAGACGTAAAACGGAGATATGCCTTAGTTTTATTATAGTTCGTGCTCAAATGTTTAATGTCTAATATTCAAACGCTTTACTGTAAGTACGGCAAATTTACTCATTTTTCACGCACACTAAGAAACTTGCAACGACACCCATGAAGTAACTAATAGTCCATATAAAAAGGGCGACAAGGTCGCCAGGGTGACTAAAAGCATCAAGCCTGATTTAGGCCTGGTGCGTTCGCACCCGCCACTCCACCTTACCATATCTCCCATGTTTGTCTGATCTGATATTGTAATGTATACCAGGGGGGTTAGACAAGACCCACTTTCTGTTAGCGTTAACGCCTGCGTAAAGATAAAATTGTATGAAAATGACATTGACAATGACATTAGCTTGAAAGATGTTATCTCAAGCTAATGTTATTTTTTTTTTTTTTTTTTTTCTTCTTCCCCGAGTTGGGGCTTTTGGCTCCGCATGATTGATGCAGTTGCCATATTCAAGTCGTATGAGTTTAGTTTTAGAATTTAAAGGTAGGGAAACGATACGCGAAAATTAGGATATAGGAAGGATTAGGATGGACGGAACTCATGCCCCTGTAAAGTGGTGGAGACTTTACAAGAGGCTCCTATGGAGTTTTGGAAACAACACGAAAAGACACGTTTCACCTCGTTATATCACTTCCCCACACTCGGGCACGTTTACGAGCACTTAATGAATAATAATTCACCATTTAGTACACATTAACACTCGAAAATACACAAGTTTAGGAAAATAATCCAACGAGCCGACATGTTTTTTCCGCGTTGGCGCCAAAACTCTCCTAATGTTATTTTCATACAATGTTTTCCTTGCTTATGTGGTCATTTAATAACTAAAGAGTTATCATATTGTATCTTTTTTCTAACAGGAGCAAAACAAGAGTTTTTGTTTATTTTTGAGAATTATAATTTCTCAACTACAGATTTAATTTGATATAAATTTTAGTTAGGTACATGTAATTTTTTTATTTGTTACCATGTTACTTACTCCGCCAAAAATAAAAATAAAATTGTAATGTTATGATAGACAGCAAACTTGGTTGTCACTTTTTGCAAATTAACTCACAGTGATTTTATGTCTCTACTTGGTGACCAGCAAACGTTGTCCGGTCAAATTGAATTCATATTGCAGCGCCTTGAAGCGCTACCACCCACCCACCCACCTACCGGATCTAATTGTCGATCTAAACTTACGTAGTAGCTTTACCTAGTCTATGATCAAAATCAGTGTTTTTCAACCTGTGGGTCGTCGCGACCCCCAGGGGGGTCGCCAAGGCTTACACGGGGGGTCGCGGGTAAAATAAAAAGTCAAATGTTTGTAGGTCTTACACTACAATAGAAAAAAACTACAATTTCAGAATGCTGTGCCTGTTTATTTTTAATAATTTGTCAAAACATGGTTCTATTTTTGAGACGCAAACGATGGACGCAAATAACAGTATAATTTTCTGATTGAAGCATAATTATTAAGTTTTATATAGTTTTAATATGGCCCTGGGGGGTCGCTAGATTTTTTTTATTTGTAAAGGTGTCGCGTATTTAAAAATATTGAAAACACTGATCTCAATCATCAAAAGTACTGCCTCCTCCTTTCGTCGATTCCCCAATGCTGGGGGTCGTCACCCATCACGGCATCAACTTCTCCCTTATGATGTTCTGTCATCTGTTCCGGCTTTCAGCAGCGCGAACGACTTAAACACAGACAAAAAACAACATCAAAATCGGTCCAGCTGTTTAGGAGGCCATGATAAAAAAACGCGCGAGTGTGAGAACAGAGGACGGGAAGAGCCGCCTTAAAAATATTAATTTACAAACAACTAAATAAATAAAATAAAACCACTTATTTCAGGCACTTAATTGACCTATAAAATACAAACTAACAATAAAAGTAATATAATATGATCCCACGCTGTAAAGAGGCGCTCGTCTACTTATACCGTTAGTGTAAATCTAAAATTTTATTAAATCTAAGTAGCACAATAGTGCTGGGTAATTTTTTGATGCCATCCATGTGCACCGAGACCCAATGCTTAAACATTGGGTTCCTTAAATCGTCGACAGCCTCGAGTATCTTGTTAGTGGAACGATGCAGGCGACGCCAGAATGAAGCCACCCTGGTTGACCTGGTTCTGATTACGGCAAAGAAGTCGGGAACCCCTGCCTCAGCGAACATGCTCGACGCACTGCAGTAACGCGGTAGCTTCATAAGAGCCCGATCTGTTTCCATAGACTCAGCCCTTCCCTTCGTTCGGTCAATCTATAAATAAATAGTTCTAATATTATGGTCAGACGTGGACCTAGGAAAAAGTCGTTATTGGCTTCGACCAAAATAAGTTATTGGTACCTTTACCTCGTTAAAACGTTCTATAACAGCAAAATTTATAACCGGTAGCTTGTTAAAAAGCACTATAACAGCAATCAGTAACGGGCAATATCAATTTAGCGGAGTTTCCGAACAATTCGTACGTAATCCGCTGAGTCTGCAATCTGTACATTTATTTCGTTAGCAATATAACGAGCTATTTCGATTTTTCGTACTTGTATGCTTCTTGTATGTACCTGTGGGCAAAGTACGAGTATTCGCTACATAAAATACGTATTTAATTCCCTGCAAATTTCAAAATTTGGACTAGTCACAATGGCGCCAAAACTCAGAACTTTTTTCCTCTTAAGACGATTTTGGCGTCGCATGTCTTGTGTATTTGCCAGTGTCAAGTATTTAAATATGTTCAAGTTTTAGTTAATATCTTCAAACTCAGACAGACTTTGCTTGAATGTGACTATGATCACATTCAAGCAAAGTCAGTCTTGTTGTGAATCAAAGAGGCATCTGAAACCCAGCGCCCAGCGCTGAGTGTAAGACAGTTCTAATGCTGAGGGTACCGTTGTCATTATGTCTCATTCCAAGATAATATTGTCATTATTGTGTTGGTTTAAGTTATGTGTGTTTGTGCTGAATAAATACATGTACCTATTCATATTTTTGTTAGAAATATAGCTTTTTATGCCATGTTTTTTTACTAAATACTACAAAAACGTATAGAATTCCAAGAGAAATGCCCAACCGTTATAGACTCACCCAATTAGACCGCACTACATTGTTATTACGTCTATTGGTCTAGAGAGTACGAATAACTGGCATATGCGTACATATGCCAGTACATTACTATTTATTTTAATTACTTAATAAAATTATAAACCATAAAACTAATTTTATTAAAAAATCATAAAATCACATCGCAAGCACGTAAACCCATTACTTCTACGCGTTTACTCTCAAAAGAGGCAACAGTTCTGCCGCTCGCGTGCCGTCGTTGGGAAAAGGCACATTTTATATTAAACTGTAGCCTACAGTCCGTATTCAGGGCCCTAGACGGCAAATTAAGTGACATTAGGGCATAATGCCGCGGGAATGAAAGCGGAGTGCTGTTGTGACGCCACGGTAGGCGCAGGAGAGCCCTCGCGTCGATACACGCGAAATTATTGCGTGCACTGCCTTCTTTTAAAGTTGCTAAACTAAACGCAGTTGTTTCACAGGCCTACGTGGTCGATGTTTGGAAGTTGTTAAAGATTAAAGGCTTTTTTAAATTTAATAATAGGCTTGCGTTTGACCGCCAACTCGCCTGATGTTAAGCGATGATGCGGTCTACGGTGGAGCTCGCTTATTTACGGGATATTTACCGTGGTAAGGTTGTGGAATGAGCTCCCGATATTTAGGCGCCGTTTCATGCACCATGTTCACGGGAGGACCCCGTGGCAGTAGTGTATGGAACAGTTGATATTTTTTTCGCGATTTCAAGGTTGGTCTCCAATGACAATTCTTTGTTGGTCCCATAGTACTAGTTGTTCATTTATATAGTTATGAGTATACAAGAACCCTTTTGGCTTAGTACACCCTTTCCGAATAACCCTGTATACGCGTCGATTAGAGAATCTATTCCTATTTTTAGTCGGTTAATAAACGCACAGAAGATTCAACATTAAAAAGTCACTGAAAACAAAATTAAACGTACTTACAAAAAAACATACAGTCGAATTGATAACCTCTCCTTTTTAAATCTGTTCAAAAGGGTAAACAGAAAAACGTCTAACTGACGACAAAATTATAAGTGAACTGTGCAGATTTTTTGTTAGAATTTCCCGAATTGAAGATATTGCCTGAATAACTTGAAAATTCAAATGATTTAGACGTTCATCCATAAATTGAAAATCCGTTCTTCCCGCACCAGTGTAACCAATAGTCGAAGCGACAGCTGCCTCATTTCAACTCTTTAAATCGGTCTGTCTGTATTAAATTATGTTCTCATTTCTTTTCAATTCGTGCCCCGTAATGCTTCGAGTACCTATCTTTGCAATCGGATTGAATTGTTTCAAATCTGCGAAGAAGCGAACCACCCTTTCTTCTAATCACTTAACACTGAAACGGCTTTACTTAGAAACGTTCTTAGAATACGTTATATTGTATTTAAATTTGCTTCGTCTCGTTTTCGTGACAACGCAAATTGTCACGAAAACGAGACGATACAAATTTAAGTTGTCACGAAAACGAGACGAAGCAAATTTAAGTTGTCACAAAAACGAGACGAAGCAAATTTAAGATGTCACGAAAACGAGACTAAACAAATTTAAGTTGTCACGAAAATGAGACGAACCAAATATAAATTGTCACAAAAACGAGACGTAAATTTAAGTATAATATAACGTTTTCTAAGAACGTTTCTACGTAAGGCCGTTTCAGTGTGTTTAAGAGAAAGTGTGGTTCGCTTCTAAGCAGATTTGAAACTGTCAATTAGCGTGAAGATTACAGTTAGGGGACATCGGCAGGAGATTTTACGCTCCATCGTTTCCTGGCCATGTACCACCACAGTGACTAAAGACAAGGGTCTTTGACCAGTGTGTGTTACAAATAATTGCATAAGGTACTGAGACGTGAGCAATAGCTGCCCTTTTAGAAAAACTCAGAGTCGCACGGCTGGCAATGGAGATAGCTAGAGCTATGCTCGGAGTTTTATTGGGCGACAGATCCGGAATGAGGATATTCGCCAAAGAACCAGAGTCACCACCATAGCTATTAAAGTTGAAGTGGCAATGGGCAGGCCACATAGAGCGGAGAACCGATAACCGACGGGGAAGAATGGTGGAGAAGGTAGTGGGAGTGGAGACCACAAACAGGAAGACTCAGCGTAGGTAGGTCTTCCACTAGACGGACCGACGACATCGTGAGAGTCGCGGGCATCCAGTGGGTGCAGATGGCAGGCTGTCGTTCGGGGGAGGCGTCTTCTGGCTGATGATGATTAAGTTGACAGAGCTGTTTTAAACATTGATTGACTTTGCTTACGTTTTTCCGTCACGTTGGTCCGATCTGATCCGCACACTCTAGACACCTCAGTCTTATCTCAGAAGATTGAAGACGATGATGACAAAAATCATCGAGGGTCGACACCGCGTCGCCCGGCTCATTCGGTATTATGGTTGACGTCTTTCCCGCTAGATGGCTCTGCCAGTGTGATTCGCCATTCATGAGTTCCACTATCCACCTTCTGACTCCATCATCAGACCAAACCAATGGTACCAAACTATTTTGTATGGTCATCCGAATTACATATACCTACCCACTTGCTAAGTTTCAAATCAATTAGAAGCAGGTGAAAATCGACTTCCAAGATTTGATTAAGGCGGTCTTTCAGACAAAAAAGGCTTCACAGAAAAAAATATTAAGACAATATATTCATTTTAAAGCAGTAAAAAAAATATGTGGTAATCTTGATCATATTTCTGAGTGTACCATTAGTTCCAAAACACGTTTCCGATAAATTTTCTCGATAGAAAAAAATCATGAAATAACCTCTAACCTTGAAATTTACCTAAACGCATACAATTTTATCTCGAGTATTAATGAACAAATCTTTACAAAATTTACAAGAATGATGTTAAATATTGTAACAAATAACATCATTAATTTTATTTATTGATTAAAATTCAATTTTTCTATCTATTAATTAATTTAATCATAAATTGGCTCGAACGTGTCGAACGAAACGTCGTGCCGCCGCGGCGCCTTTTCACTTCTCTTTTATTTTTACGCGATGTGACAGAGACCGCTGAGGCGCGCTGCTAGACGGACGTGTGTCGCTTTGTTCCGCTAACCGCTCCAAAATATAATCTCAACTTTATGACACAAAAACACCTTGACGTAAGTTGTAAAGTAAGTACCTACCTTATCTGCAATGTTTTCTTGCATTATAAGTACTAAAAAGGCAGGCGAATGAAAATTACATTTTGTAACGATTTGTTTGTATATATTAGTTTACGAAGGATAATTTCACCACAATCGTCATAGTCCAGTTGGCCGAATGGTTTGACGCAATGGATAAGTTCTCTGCGACTCTGTGAGTAAGCTCCGGGTTCAAATCTTCATAGTCACCAATAATTTTAATTTTTGTAATTTTTCTTATGTTTTTAAAATAATTCGTCATGTTCGTGCGTGCGTGCGTGAGTGTGTGTATGTTTGTGTTTGTATGCATGTGTGTAATGTTCTTTACTCGAAAATGGTAGGGCCATTATTGACGGGATTTTCACTGTCAGATAGCTGATTCTATGAGGAGAAAAAAATTGGCATCTTTTTATCATCATCATCATCACCATTTTTTCATTACTTCGCAGGTGAACCCGCAGAGCACAGTTAGTCTACTTTTTTAGGGTCCCGTACCTCAAAAGGATAAAACGGAACCCTTATAAGATCACTTCGTTGTCCGTCTGTCTGTCCGTCTGTCAATACCCTTTTTCTCAAGAACGCGTAAAGGTATCAAGTTGAAATTTATACTAAATACTTGGGTCTACGGTTTCTTTCGGCTGTAAAAAATAAAAGTTGTAAGTCAAAGCAATCAAAAGATATGAACGTTTATGTCGTATATTTTGCGATTTCACAGGGGAATCTAAACCTATAGGGTACTTCCCGTTGACCTAGAATCATTAAATTTGGCAAGAGGCAAGGTCTCATAGCACATATATAGGAATAAATCCGAAAGTTATAAATTTGAAGTTATATCATTTAAAAATAATTATTTTGCTATTACAAATTTACATTTTGTAGTTGGAATGTATGGAGTAACCTTATTGTCAACTACAAACTTAAGTTTGTTTTTCAATATTTTAACTTCAGTTAGTTTTTTTTTTTGGTCTCGCGCTCTGAGGGTTCCGTCTAACGGAGGAGTGACATAAGTGGAGAGGCATAATAATAATTTACTTCCAAGTATCGGTGGTCGGTGTACCAGGGCAATATAAGAACAAAGCAGTCTCGAGCATTTGCAGAGGTCACACAAAGTGGACAGTCAGCGACGTTTTCATACAAAATAGCTTTCCGTCCAGTTTAAATAGACACCCTCCAGTTGATACCTTGAGAAGTACGCAATATCTAGCTAATTTCAAATGGCACGCACCCTTTCTTTCTTTGGTCAGGCTTCAAGTAAGTACTAAGTACTAAACAAGCAGTCGAATGCAAATTACATTTTGTGTCGATTTGTTTGTATATTTATATTATTTTATAAATTAGAAGGATAATTTCACCGCTTGCGTCATAGTTCAATTAGACGAGTGGTTGACGCAATGGATTAGTTCCTGGACTGAGTAGGGTCCGGGTTCAATTCTCACTTTTTCCGTTTATTTTTGTTATTTTTCTAATGTTTTTGAAATAATTCGTCGTGTGCGTGTACACACGCACACGACGTGTGTCCGTAATGTTCTTTATAGACTCGAAAACTGCAGGACCGATTTTGATGGGATTTTCACCGTAAGATAGCTGAAGTTGAAAAAAAATCGAGAAAAAATTTAGCAACTTTTCATCATCATCATCACAATTTTTTCATTACTACGTAGGTGAATGCGCGGGGTGCAAGTCTACTATAGTGGTTAGGAAGTCCTAAACAACTTGGGATGGACAGACAGACAGACTGATGGGCAGAACGAACTTATATGGGTTCCTTGTAATTCTACGGAACCCTAAAAGGGTGTTACAGTCTTCTTTGAGTATATCTTTCTTCTATATACATATAAAAAGCGATGTATGTATGTTCCCTATGAAGGCTGATGATGATGATGATGATATTACGTATAAACTTCAAAATGGCTAAACTGATTTTGATGGGATTTTCACTCTCAGATAGCTGATGTTATAACGAGAGGAAAAAATGCTGCTTTTCATCATCATCGTCATCATCAGCACCAATTTTTATTTTATTTTAATTTGAGCTAGTTTGGTAAGTCGTGGTGTTACTTTCTCCAGAAACGGATTAACTGACCTGATCGAGGACTTCGGAGTCTGCTACGGAACTGCTAGACGGATAGAGCTAGAAGTGTCGAGTTTGGGCTCGTTTTATTAGTCGTGATGAGATCTTCTTCCAGAAATATTTTGACTGACCTGATCGAGGACTTCGGAGACTGCTACTGGAACTGCTAGACGGAAAGAGCTAGAAGTGTCGAGTTTGGGCTCGTTTCATTAGTCGTGATGAGATCTTCTTCCAGAAATATTTTGACTGACCTGATCGAGGACTTCGGAGACTGCTACTGGAACTGCTAGACGGAAAGAGATAGAATGGTCGAGTTTGGGCTCGTTTCATTAGTCGTGATGAGATCTTCTTCCAGAAATATTTTGACTGACCTGATCGAGGACTTCGGAGACTGCTACTGGAACTGCTAGACGGATAGAGCTAGAAGTGTCGAGTTTGGGCTTGTTTCATTAGTCGTGATGAGATCTTCTTCCAGAAATATTTTAACTGACCTGATCGAGGACTTCGGAGACTGCTACTGGAACTGCTAGACGGAAAGAGATAGAATGGTCGAGTTTGGGCTCGTTTCATTAGTTGTGATGAGATCTTCTTCTAGGAATATTTTGACTGACCTGATCGAGGATTTTGGAGACTGCTAGTGGAACTGCTAGACGGATAGAGATAGAATGGTCGAGTTTGGGCTCGTTTCATTAGTCGTGATGAGATCTTCTTCCAGAAATATTTTGACTGACCTGATCGAGGACTTCGGAGACTGCTACTGGAACTGCTAGACGGATAGAGCTAGAAGTGTCGAGTTTGGGCTTGTTTCATTAGTCGTGATGAGATCTTCTTCCAGAAATATTTTAACTGACCTGATCGAGGACTTCGGAGACTGCTACTGGAACTGCTAGACGGAAAGAGATAGAATGGTCGAGTTTGGGCTCGTTTCATTAGTCGTGATGAGATCTTCTTCCAGGAATATTTTGACTGACCTGATCGAGGATTTTGGAGCCAGCTAGTGGAACTGCTAGACGGATAGAGCTAGAAGTGTCGAGTTTGGGCTTGTTTCATTAGTCGTGATGAGATCTTCTTCCAGAAATATTTTGACTGACCTGATCGAGGAGCCCAAACTTGACACTTCTAGCTCTATCCGTCTAGTAGTTCTAGTAGCAGTCTCCGAAATCCTCGATCAGGTCAGTCAAAATATTGCTGGAAGAAGATCTCATCACGACTAATGAAACAAGCCCAAACTCGACACTTCTAGGTCTTTCCGTCTAGCAGTTCCAGTAGCAGTCTTCCAAATCCTCGATCAGGTCAGTCAAAATATTCCTGGAAGAAGATCTCATCACGACTAATGAAACGAGCCCAAACTCGACACTTCTAGGTCTTTCCGTCTAGCAGTTCCAGTAGCAGTCTCTGAAGTTCTCGATCAGGTCAGTCAAAATATTCCTGGAAGAAGATCTCATCACGACTAATGAAACGAGCCCAAACTCGACACTTCTAGGTCTTTCCGTCTAGCAGTTCCAGTAGCAGTCTCTGAAGTTCTCGATCAGGTCAGTCAAAATATTCCTGGAAGAAGATCTCATCACGACTAATGAAACGAGCCCAAACTCGACATTTCTAGGTCTTTCCGTCTAGCAGTTCCAGTAGCAGTCTCCGAAGTCCTCGATCAGGTCAGTCAAAATATTCCTAGAAGAAGATCTCATCACAACTAATGAAACGAGCCCAAACTCGACACTTCTAGCTCTTTCCGTCTAGCAGTTCCAGTAGCAGTCTCCGAAGTCCTCGATCAGGTCAGTCAAAATATTCCTAGAAGAAGATCTCATCATAACTAATGAAACGAGCCCAAACTCAACACTTCTAGCTCTTTCCGTCTAGCAGTTCCAGTAGCAGTCTCCGAAGTCCTCGATCAGGTCAGTCAAAATATTTCTGGAAGAAGATCTCATCACGACTAATGAAACGAGCCCAAACTCGACCATTCTATCTCTATCCGTCTAGCAGTTCCACTAGCAGTCTCCAAAATCCTCGATCAGGTCAGTCAAAATATTCCTAGAAGAAGATCTCATCACAACTAATGAAACGAGCCCAAACTCGACACTTCTAGCTCTTTCCGTCTAGCAGTTCCAGTAGCAGTCTCCGAAGTCCTCGATCAGGTCAGTCAAAATATTCCTAGAAGAAGATCTCATCACAACTAATGAAACGAGCCCAAACTCGACACTTCTAGGTCTTTCCGTCTAGCAGTTCCAGTAGCAGTCTCTGAAGTTCTCGATCAGGTCAGTCAAAATATTCCTAGAAGAAGATCTCATCACGACTAATGAAACGAGCCCAAACTCGACCATTCTATCTCTATCCGTCTAGCAGTTCCAGTAGCAGTCTCTGAAGTCCTCGATCAGGTCAGTCAAAATATTCCTGGAAGAAGATCTCATCATGACTAATGAAACGAACCCAAACTCGACACTTCTAGCTCTTTCCGTCTAGCAGTTCCAGTAGTAGTCTCCGAAGTCCTGGATCAGGTCAGTCAAAACATTCCCGGAGAAAGATCTCATGAAGACTAATGAAACCAGCCCAAACACGGCACATCAGGCCTTCCCCGTCTAGCAGTTCCAGCAGCAGTCTCCAAATTCCACCATCAGCTCAGTCAAATTATTCCTTGACTAACACTTCTCACTAAGACTAAAAAAACGAGCCCAACCTTGACTTATCTCGCTTTCCCTATTTAGCAGTTTTAGCAGTCTCCGAACTCTACCATCAAGTTAGTAGAATCATACCAGGAGTAAGTCTATAAACTATAATATAATAGGTAAAATATTTGGTGCAAAAAAGAAACATAAAATATTGAAACGTACGACGAAAGTAAATTTTAATAATTAAAACTAGCAATATGGTTTGTTTTTTTTTTTTTTTTTGGTTTACTAAATTGATTTATTTAATATCAGTTTAATATACAGTTTTAACTTTACTCTATTTAAAAAAAAACAAAAAAAAAATAAAAAAAATTAAAACCTAACTATATGGTTTGATTGAATTATGGTTTGTTTGTTCTCCGTCGTCCCGTCGCTGTGTGCGTCTGGGCCGTGCGCGTGTACGACTTTTATAACTACGCATTATGCAAAGGGTCCCTTTGCATAATGCGTAATGTTATGATAAAAAATTGAGTCCAAAAATATCTACATAGTACTAGATTTGAACCGGGCATTCGTGGTTTACCAGCGCGGTGCCAGACCACTAGGCCAACAGAGCTTTGCTGTCCCCCGACGAAATTACATGTCTTTAGCTCTGTATAGGTGAAGGTCGTCACGTTTCTGCGAGATTCACGCGGTGCGCCCCGCTGTAGTCGGCCGCCACTGCCTCTGCTTCACCCCCTCAAAAACATAAAAGTCAACTAGTCACGGCGCCTTAATGTTAGTATAGTTGTTAAAAGTGACGATATCAAGCTTGTAAAAACATAGCTTTTTTGTGCAAGTGCGCAACGTTCATCACGTTAAACGATGTAAAAAAAAATTCTATTAAAGGCACTGGGCGCGTACAATTAAACAAACCATCAGGAATAACTAATATTACAATGCCAGTGCCGACATCTTAGAGTATGTACGATTAATAAACTCAGTGAAACACTCGTATTGAGCTATAAAATCTAAATATATACGGTGTTGTATTGGAATATTAGCCATTAAACATCTGTCTCAAATGTTAAAAGCCCACAAATTATATTAAATAAACCTATTTCAAAACTTTATTGTACGTCCAGCTGATAAACATCACAGTTTAATTGAATACAGTACATGATACTACTTTATTTCTTGTGTAAGAGCTCACGAGGTGATAAAATAAATGATGTTTTTGTAGTTACTAGCAATTAATTTTTGCAACTAACATGTTCGTATTTAAGTTAAACGATCATGTAGAAATAGAAATGTATTGGATAATTTGTATTTTGAGTGGTAGTCATGGTTAAATCAACATGTTTTGGAAGGTCATTCGAACTTGCAACAATTTGTACAAAATCGATCGCAATAACTCATACGAGAACAGGTTTAAAAAATATATTTTATAATAGCAATAAACGCAAGCGCGTTTGGCCGCCAACTCGCCTGATGTTAAGCGATGATGCGGTCTACGATGGAGTACGCTTGCATAGAAGAAACCGATTCACTCTCGACTTGAAGACACCCATATTGTAACTATCGGGGAACATCCATTCAGGCACAGACTAGCAGTTTGCAAAATAAGTGGTTTTTTTTTTTGGTTCTATTGTAGTCCCAACCTAAATATTTTTACCTATGTATCCAACTTTTACTAAACTCTATTCACAAGAGTAAAAAGAGTTTTCTCAAATAAATTCTTACGCACTTATTTCAAAACGAAATAAATACGTATGCAACGAATCAACGAATACAATTTCAAGCGTCTGGACGCGTGAACGCGAATTTTTCCCGTCTGCTAAACTGTCCCTCCGTTTCCCTGTCAGTCTGCGGTAGGGCTGCCACACTTGCGATTCTTCCTGGATAATTATTACCAAGAATTAGTTCAATTGAAATTAAAATTGATATTAAACTCTTTAACGCGTGTATTTTACATTATTTTAATTCTTGACACTTCGAACACTGCAGTGTCCGTGGCAACAGGTAACGATGTCTTTAGAAATGATACAAAATTATTTATTTTAATTTAAAAAAAAATGGATTTGTAGGTAGAGTGTTTTTCATGAAAGGAATCCCACGGAAAACATCGGAACTAAATTTCTTTTATTACGATATTCTATATTACTGTGTTTGGACGCTAGTCAGATTTTTATTAATTTGCCATCGTTACGTTAATTTGTTATCGTACGATGTCCAAAGTTGTTAAAAATGCTGCTCGAGAAATGATACTGACAGTGATTGATACTCGATGACAGCACCGGGTCGGGAGTCATGAAAAGCACTGTACGTACTTTGATTAAGTGTTATACATTTTTATATTTATTTTAGCAGTACTCGTCCAAATGCCGGGCAAAGGCCTCCCGTCCTTTCGTCCTGGTGGACCAGTATTTAAAATTTTATGGGTGGAGCTCTTTCCACCTTGACCGCCATCCCACCATACTGTACAAAGGTATAATTTGTGGGTACACCGTTCTTATGGACCTCGTCGGACACAGCACAATCATCGCATTTAGAAGTGAGAGGATAGATATTTAGAAGTGAGATACAAAAATATCAATGTACAGGTCAATAATATTGTCAAAATATAGATTCTCTGCGAGGCTGTGCTGCGAGGCGAGAGAAATGGGCATATTGACAAATAAAAAAAACATCATCTGACATTTGTTTGTTAATTTTTTCCATTACCATAGATACCGTCATTCAGTCGTAACTCGTAATATTAAATAATTATACATATTATTAAATAACATCAAACAAGTTATTAGTCACAGTCAGAGTCAAGCAAAGTAAGCAACGGTCAAGTCAAACTCATGCCCTAGTAAAGTGGTGGAGGCTTTACAAGAGGCTTCTAGGGAGTTTTAGAAACAACACGAAAATACATGTTTCATCTCTTCATATCACTTGCCAACACTCGAGCACGTTCACGAGCACTTAATAAATAATAATCCACCATTATTACACATTAACATTCGAAAATACACAAGCTTAGGAAAATTATAGAACGAGTTGACATGTTATATCCACGTTGGCACCAAAACTCATCTGGCAACATGAAAAAGTACTCATATGTTGCCAGGTGTTCATTTAAAAAAAAATCTTGTGGCAAGTTTGATTGAATGATAAAATTTTAAAAGAACAGTATTATTATTCCTATTCTTTGAATGGTGCACATTTGATGTAGGATCTTCTAAAAATAAACCCAGACTCTAAATACGATTCAAGAGGTTTGTTCCAGTACCGACTACCGACCGACAGCCCTACTCCCCACAAATAGCTGCGTATCTAACACCGGCGCCCGGGCGCACACATTAATTACCCTATAAATAAGTGTTTACTAGTGGAAAACGGTAAAAAAGTGGACACGCTAATTGATGGCTTCGGGATCACCGCACTATTTGCTGCTGGCAGCCCGTCTGTGTCATTTATTCACATTTTTATTTATTTCTCGGCTGACTGGACGCGCCATGAGGCGTGCGAATTGCCAAAACAATTTGCCGGAGTCATTTGTTTTCTTGTAATGGGTGGATCATAACATAAACATTTAAATGCTGTTTTAAACTATCACGATTGCCCACTACAGTTAAGTTACATAATTATTTAATGTTTTTTTTTTTTAATTTTTTTTTTTTTTTTGATGGAGCTCCCGATATTTCGGCTCAGTTACATGCACCATGTTCACAGGCAGACAGCTCCATCCTCAACCTTATCACGGTGATTATCCCTTTAAACATTAATTTATGTTCAGAGCACAGACCTGTATCTAAGTAGACTTCACAAGCTGACCAAACTGTATGAAAACTAAGCATGTCTTTTTCGTACCTAAATGTGAAAAAGACATACGAAAAAAACACGTTCGCATTTATAACATTAGTGTAATGTAATAATTTACTATACGTTAATGGTAAGCGCAGCGTAGGACGTCCACCCACAAGATGGACGGACGATCTAAAAGAGACCGCAGGGAAACGCTGGATGCAGGCCGCTTCCAACCGGCCCTCTTGAAGATCGATGGGGGAGGCCTAAGTCCAGAAGTGGGCGTCCTACGGCTGAAATGATGATGATGAATACTTTACCATAATCCATAATGACAAATAAATAATTTGAATTTGAATTTGAATCCGTCTGAGATAACTAATAAATATTATAAAGAGGAAATATTTGTATGTAAGTATGTTTGTAACGAATTGGCTCAAAAAGTACTGGACCGATTTTAAAAATTATTTCCCTGTTGGGAAGCTACACTATCCCCAGGTGACATAGGCTATAATCTATACCCGTGCGAAGCTGGGGCGGACCACTAGTAACTAATAAAAGAGTATGATTGATGTGTTTATCAGAATTTCCCTTGCTACCCCACTTATTACAAAAAGGCTGAGGTTGAGGCTTTGGATTCAATCGAAAAACGAGCAATAAAGCTCATTGATGACGAAGTGTTGGTTGGAAAGAAACTTCAGAATCTGAACCACCGGCGTAAAGTCGCAAGCTTGTCGGTATTTTATAGGATTTTCCACGGAGAGTGTGCAACGGAACTTCACGAACTTGTTCCCTCATCACCTTGTCATTACCGGACGTCCAGACGAACGGCAAAGCGTCACCCTTACTTGGTCGAAATGCCATTTATTCGCACCAAGCGTTTTGACTCCTCTTTCTTAATTAGAACAGCAAACCAATGGAACGCCTTGCCCCTGTCTGTGTTTCTGCAGCATTACAATCTTGGAGTGTTCAAGTCTAGGGTTAATAGGTTATTACTGGGCAAACGTGCTCCATCTACGACCGCATCATCGCTTTCCATCAGGCGAGATCGCGGTCAAACGTTAACCTAGTCCGATGTAAAAAAAAATGTGCACGAAAAATATACCTAAATAGAAATTGTTATGTAGTCTATGACAAGTTTTAAAAGCAATCTTTTTATCATCTACAGTTCTCCAATTAAAATGAACCTCAGAAAAATAACTTTTTATTAGGCGCTTTCCTGAGATCTGCTTTGGACAAAGTTGGAATTAATTTCCTGGATACAATAGCCTGCTGCAACAATGTGCCCGATTACCCATTGTGTCTTCTCGCTGACTGGACGTAGGCTTTCATGGAAGAAAATTGCTTCTACTTGGTGGTTTGTTATGAGTTGGAAACCTGAAGTACCGTGACATAACTAGCAATGCCTCATAGTTTGAGCAGCAATCCAAACACCGAACGTGCCTTTTTCCGGGATAAAAAGTATCTTAATTATATACTTTTATAGCCTATTGGTCCAGTTGGTAGTGAACCTACCTTCTGACCACGTAGGACAAACATTTGTGTGATGAACATTTGTGTTTGTTCTATATCTGGTTGTTAATATCTATTTAAGTATGTATTTAAAAACTATATATATATATATATATGTATGTGCATCAGTCTCTGGCAGCCATATCACAAGCTTTACTTAGTTTGAGGTCAGATGACCGTGTGTGCAAAAAATGTCCCAAATGTCCCAAACTTTAATAGCTGCGCCCCGCGGTTTAACCCTTCTAAAAAGACGGTCTCTGAGAACTGTCTTTTTCAAAATAAATAGTATCCTATATCACACTTTTCCTCCGAATAACTATAAATATAATTAAAAAAAAAAAAAAAAAAATGTTTATTAAAAATTATATAAATATAAATGTATTGTTGCGCGACTTATTCAATGAAATATGATTATTCTACCACCTGGAAATAATTAACAGGGAAAAGTATAAATACTTAAGTTTATTTACCCCCCATTAAATAGCTTATATAATCTTCAAACGGTTAAACAGATTTCTAATTCATAGCTAAGAACACTCGATCAAGTAATCTTGCAAATAATAAAAACTAAATCAAAACCGGTTCAGCCGTTTGGGAGCTACGATGTCTGAGACAGACACAGATATATCATACACACGTTAAAATGATAACACCACTATTAAAATATATTTTTTTCCTCTGAAAAATAAGGATTCCGTAGAATGGCGAGTTAACTCTGCGAGACGAAGCTAGTGACGTCTATTTCGATGACATATTTTTATTTCCTCCTGCCGGAGACTACATTAGTCTTTGGAAAGTAACCCGGAGAAATGTGCACTTCCATACCGCGATATGATTATAGTGATTGCTCAGGATTGCTACCATCTTGCCGGTGATGCTATTTGCTCCAAATGAGGTTTATAATGTAACTCCAGATGTATTTGTTGGATTAGGTTATGGCGGAGATACGGTACGATTTGTTATGTAATGAAGTTTGGGTTGTAGTTGTAGAGGAATGTCTATGAATTGGTAGACAGAGTCTATTCTTTAGTAATATTGTCTTAACTACACTCTGGCCGCTGCGAGAAGGCGTCTGACAGCTGCAATAACATTGTAAAAAAAACTGAATTAAAACATTTTCTTTTAATAATTTAATTTATGGTATGTTTATGTTAGGCCTGGCGCACTCCGCACTTTAGGTATGAAGCTAGTGAAGCTACTAGCAGCAGACTTGTCATATAGACAGGGATAACGCGACAAAAGTTACGCAATAGACAGAGAGGCAACTTCTAGAGGTTGTAGGTAAGTAGTTAGCGCTCGCGCGTCCTGAATTGCACTTTATTGTGTAGTAACAAGAGTCGCTACTTATTTAAATGATTTTGCGGATTTAGTCTTCTGCACTCGTAGGTCCTACCTACTATTATTTCTTCTGTGGTATGGGATACGCAGGAAACGGGATGTACCCAATTTTACGTTCAAAAAGCTAGTTAAAATGATCAGAATTTACCGTTTTAGTTCAGCTTTTTACAAAGTTATGACAGACGCAATTGTATCAACGGTCGCTTTGACTAGACGTCAATAAAGTAACCTGTGACATTTTATTTTATACGTGAAAAAAGGCTGAAACATTGTCATTTGCCTTTGCCCACATTTTGTACTAAAAATAACAAGAAATCTTAGTACTGTTGTACCATTCAACTCACCCCTTTCTATTCAGCAAACATTTAATATTACCTATTGTTTACCAACCCTTGCAATTTCCATGCGACTCTTTTGTTTTTCTGTACATTTAACTCTTGCGAATGACGCACCTTGCTTGAATGTCATTACTGTCAACCGCAGACCGGAG
Source organism: Agriopis aurantiaria (assembly GCA_914767915.1). Classification (NCBI taxonomy): domain Eukaryota; kingdom Metazoa; phylum Arthropoda; class Insecta; order Lepidoptera; family Geometridae; genus Agriopis; species Agriopis aurantiaria. The sequence goes on from OU611994.1 coordinate 14,755,788, forward strand.
CGGCTGTCATCTGGCTGTCAGTTAGCTGTCAAAAGAGCTGCGGGAGATCCCTGCTGGGGAAGCTTCCTAGTGGATGTTAGAAGATGTAGGTAGGCAATTTAAATGTAGGTAGAACACCTGTAATAAGTTTATGCACAGAAAAGAGAAGTAAATAGAACGGAAATGAGAAGTAAAATCTGTCGCTAGGCATTATGACAGAACCTTGATTGAACATTCTTATTTATGTCAACGCGTCGAACTCTGCATCCAAAGAACTTGAACCTTACCTTAGGTCTCAAAGTTCTTTGTCCGCATTACAGTTGTTAACTGATTTCGAATGACTTGACGTTTCGTTTATATACCCATAACGAAACGTCAACTGGCTACAACTTTCTTACAAAAATGCCTTGACAGCCGTTCTAATTTAAACAAAATTATTTTTTTGTGTGTTTATATATGTACACTATTTTCATTCATTTGTTTGCTCTGGCAGCTGCAATAACGCTGTAAAAAAGCTAAATCAAAACATTTTCTTGTAATACTTCACTGAAGTATATCGGGTATCTCAATATTATTATCAGCCTACCATGTTCCCAATGCTGGGACTCAGGCCTTCTCTCAGAGAGAGATGATGGGCCCTAATCCTCCATGCTGGCGAATGTCATATGTCTTTGACTCTTGAGGTTCTTGGACATACCGCTTTCCTCACGATGTTTTTGAGCGATGGCAACGAAACTGCACATAATTTATTTAAGCACTAAATACGTCATTTGTGTAGGGCCGGGGATCGAACTAGGTGCCGTCAGATTGTAAAGTACACATGCTATAACCCGGTCATCATCGCTCTATCGAGTATCAGTCACACAGTCCTTCGTCAACGACAGTCTTTAGTCCAAAAACCTTAAAAAATTATCAGAATTCGTGGTTTTCATTCTAATTTTTACTATGTTATTGCAACTATTAGAGCAAATGCTTGGACCGAGTTTAGTACATATATCGTATATTCTATCTTATCGATAAATCACGCCGCATCACAAGATGAGGGTTAAAATGTCAACCATGTTTCTCAAAAGCTAGATCTTTCGATGGATGAAAACATCGTAAGGAAAGAGGCGCTTTTTAGTGTTTGCATGGCAAGGTCTTATTCTCAAACCGAAAATATGCAGCAACGTTTATCAATAGAACTAGGGCGGTTTTGATTTGTTTTTCAACATATTATGTGTACATGTATGCAAGAGCGGAGCGTAATTAACCGTTTAAAACTCTTCTACCCCCTTCCCTTCCGAACTATGCACTACCAATTATAGGATACAACAAAGTTACTAACTGAATGCAGGATGCGGTATATGATAGAGCAGAAGTTATGGGAATCATTTTAGACTAGTAATTTGATACTTCAGAATGCTGAAACATCAGATGCAGTATCCATAATGTCTAATTAATTTATTCAAGGTTCGTCCTCAGAAAATATTGCCTGATCATATTTCGAAAACGGCACATCTGCACCAAAAGCTATGTTCCAAACCGCACTTAAATTTTAAAAGATCTATTCAATGATACACTGCGTAAGGTAGTGTAGTCAAAAATTATTTCCTATCCCCACTTTACCAGAATGGGAACTAGTCGCAATCTTGCATTTACGTTGACGTCACCTACCCAGTGAGGCAGTGACCATCCCTGAACTTCAAAGTATCTACTTATCGACTACCTATTCATTTATCAAAATCGGTTCACGATGCGTTTAGTTTCTAGGCTTTGATTAAGGTACCTATATGTACCTTATCTAAGTCTGTACGTTGGGAACATGCTATTAAACACAGTTCCCTGCTTCTTGCTTTGCTTCGACCGGTAAAAAGCTCTTGTTATAATCATTTGTTACATAAACATCCGAGCGTATTCCGTCTGTCCACTCAATAATCTGCAACAATTAAATTGACTACTGCATAATCCGTGATCTTTGCCATTCCACAAATTGACACATGTTTTATTCATGGATCCAATCATCCATACCGCAGAGGGCTTTTCAAAGGCGTCGCGACCATCGAAAAACGGAATCTCTTCACTCTCGTCCCCTCTCGTTCTTACTTACTTTCGTAGAGTGAGACATAAAATTCCAAATTCTCAATTAGACCACAATTGGCTTAGTTATCAACTGTTTCTATTCAAATTGACGGTTACGGCAGATTTTTTGGAGGGATTACGGTTTTGGGTCTGAAGCATTCTTATCTGAATAATGATGCTTTGAATTCATTTTGGAAATTAATGCGCATGTTTATATATATATGTTCTTTCAACGATGGTTTTAACGCTAATGCCATACACAGCATTAACCTTGTAGGTTAATTAATACCTATTAATAGCCCTTTTCACTGAGTAGATAATCACTGCCGACTTTTTCATTAAAGATGTTAATAAGAGTTATTATGATCTATAAAATTGACCGCCTTCCGCTAATGTTATTTGACGAAATTCCCATCCCTATTAGCGAGTAGCGAGACAGTTAAAAACCGAGGGATATTTTTTGATATGCAGTTATCTTGGAGTCCTCTGTTTGGTTCCGTAGCTTAACTTAAAAGGTTGCGTTATGCTATTTCCTCCCAATCATTACTAAAACTGCATCGCTCCTATTCCCAATATTGGAATACGTAGATCTGGAATCTGGATTAAACCGAAGAGCAACTTAACAAGATTGAAGATTTATAAAATTTCTGCTTTCGGTTCATACCCAAGGCTTTGTACCTATACCCTATTGGGTAGGTATACAAAGTCCTTGTTCGTACCTATATAAGTGCCCTGAATATATTGCTGACCATTTCAATCATAGCCTTTATTTTTCGTGCAGTCAATTCCCTGTCTCACCTGCCCACAGATAGACCTAGCATTTATTTGCTACCAAATCTATGCACCAGTGCACCTGCCAGTCTGCGGTATAGAGCTATCGAATACGTCGAACGGTGGCGGCCAGTGGTATTGATGAAAACTAAATCAAATTCGCGGTAAAAACGTATTCTCCAGCCAACTTGCATTTGATGTGCATTTTTCGTTTTTTTTTCCCTCTTGAAAGGATTTACGCGTCGCACATATTGTGCATTATCCACAAAATGTGCGACTTTAAAAAGGAGGAAGGTGCTCAATTAATCCGTATTTTTTTAAATAAAATTTTCATGTTATGACGTTATGCGTTTATGGAAAGGAACCTCATGTGAGATAGAGAATAATGGCCCTCTAGCATAGCGGATGAACCTGCAGGATGTTAGTATCTCTATACGCGAAATAGTCAACATACAGGGCCGGTAAAAGGTCTACTTAGAATAAAATCTCAAACATATTAAAAAAGAGAATCAGCCCCAGGCCGTAACCTACCGTCATTGAGTTCAGCATTGTCTCTCAGATTACAAGCCTGATTAACTCCCTGGGCTGCTGCTGACGGCTTGGGATGCAAACATTCTCCATTGCGGGACTATAAAACGAATGCGAGAAAATAGAAGACCAATTTTACTTTCCGTCTGTAATGCCCTCAGATCAGACAAACAATGGAGATATGCCTTAGCACAGTTATCGTTCGTGTTCAAATGTCTCCGTGTTAAATACTGTAAGTACCGCACACTTTCAAATTTTTCACGTAATCTGGCAGCGACTCGAATGTACTATGTACTCACTCAAAAAAGAGCAGCAAGGTACATCAATGCACGGTGGCCATTGATTTATTATTATTCACAAATTTATTTATTTATTTTCTTAACTTTTTAGTTCTTTACATTAAATCTCATTATAATAAACCGGCCAAATGCCTGAGGGTTCCGTACCACAACGTAACTTGTTAGATAATGTAAAAAAAATGTGCAAAAAAGACAACACCCATATTAGTGTAATAATTTCATGTCAACAAACGTTTTTTAAAATTTATTTTTGTATTTACAAGCGTCAAACTTGGCATGATTATAGTACTACACACTCAAAAGTAAACAAAAAATAATTAAATATGGCCAAGTGCGAGTCGTTGACCAACTTCTGTTCACCACCGAGTCAAGCAACGTCGGGCGCGGGCGGTACTTGGATGGGTGACCTAGGCGTGGTTTTGTCTTATTGCGCTACTTTTTGTATTTTGTAGCGGTACGGAACTCTCAGTGCGCGAGCCCGACTCGGTTATTTAGTCCCGTGAATGTCACCGGCAGACGAGGCAGCTAATCAAGCCTGTAAACTTAAAGACAATGCTGGATTGAATGGAGGTAGGTACTGCCCTGGGGCGGATCCCCGCGTCTTTTGTCCTTGATTGCTTTCGGATTGGAGCGATCACTCGTAGGTAAGCTTGTTTTGCATGCTTTGAAAAGGTTGATTTTAAGTTTGTTTGTTTGTTTTTCGGTTGTCTTTAAAACTGATTAGCTTTGCTGCGTGCGCGGGTTTACTTAAAATTTTCCAGTTTCATGATAGTTCAGTACATAATCATTATTAGATATAGTAATAATGATAATCATTTCGCAGACAGGACGTCCACTGCTGGACATAGGCCTTCCCCATAGATCTCCAAAGAGGCCGGCCGGAAGTGGCCTGCATCCAGCGTCTTCCTGCGGTCTTTTTTAGGTTGTCATAACAGGTAGTAGATGTATCATTATTACCATAATAATGTTTAATAATTATACACAAAAAGAAAACAATAAGTAAATAATAACTTAACATTTAATATAAAATTACAGTAATCAAATGTCATCTATCTATCTATACTAATATTATAAAGAGGAAAGATTTGATTGTTTGTTTGTTTGCATTGAATAGACTCCGAAACTAATGAACCGATTTGAAAAATTCTTTCACTGTTGGGTAGCTACTCTATCCCCGGTTAACATAGGCTATATTATATTTTCAAAAAAAATAGGGATCCTTACTAAACTCCAATAATGTAACCCAAGGTGTAAAAAAATAAGATTTACAATTTTGACTTTTCGTGTTTGACAGTTCTAAGACAGGACAACGTCTGTCAGGTCTGCTAGTAATATATAAAAAACCGGACAAGTACGAGTAGGACTCGTGCTCTGAGGGTTCCGTCTAACGGAACCCTCAGAGCACGAGACCAAAAAAAAACTAACTGAAGTTAAAATATTGAAAGACAAACTTAAGTTTGTAGTTGACAATAAGGTTCTTCCATACATTCCAACTACAAAATGTAAGTTTTAATAGCAAAATAATCATTTTTAAATGATATACCTTCATATTTATAACTTTCGGATTTATTCCTATATATGTGCTATGAGACCTTGCTTTTTGCCAAATTTCATGATTCTAGGTCAACGGGAAGTACCCTATAGGTTTTGGTTCCCCTGTGAAATCGCAAAATATGCGACATAAACGTTCATATCTTTTGATTGCGTTGACTTACAACTTTTATTTTTTTACAGCCGAAAGAAACCGTAGACCCAAGTATTTAGTATAAATTTCAACTTGCTACTTTTACGCGTTCTTGAGAAAAAGGGTCTTGACAGACGGACAGACAGACAGACAGACGGACAACGAAGTGATCCTGTAAGGGTTCCGTTTTTTCCTTTTGAGGTACGGAACCCTAAAAATGAATCCCTATTTACCTTGGTCACGCCATAACTTGAGAAAGACTTTACCGATTCCATTTTTATTTTTTTAAGTTTTCTATACTCTGTAAAATGTTTTTACGAAAAGAAATATTAAAAGTTGTCCAGTAAATTGAAAATATTCAGAAACCTAACTTCGCCCGTTTTAACCGTTGTAGCCACAGGTTGTAGCCGTTTTAATTTCGCCCGTTTGACAGTTCTAAGACAGGACAACGTCTGTCGGGTCAACTAGTAAGTATAAAAAAAACAATGGCAAGTACTATTAACTCAAGTAAATATTTTTAGATAAGAAGAACTAGAAAAACAGAATTCTCCGTTTTACACAGAAAAAGACACGCACACTGAGCCAATGATTGGCCTAGTTGCGGAAGACGCTCGCTCCACAAGTTACAGTGTATAAAAAGACAGTATCCTGACTGCCTCAAACACTATTTTCTTACCATAATAGCGATAAGATCAGTCGAAAAACTGTAACGATCAGAAATACCACTTTCGCATCTATTTCTCTCTATCCGAAGAAATTACTTCTCAATTTCTCTGAGATGTATTCTTTTTTGTTTCTCATAAAAAATCTTAGTATAAGTATTCGTACCTAATATAAATGAAAAAAGATAATTCATTATTAAAAATGTTTTGGGCCAAAAAAATACATTGTTGGACCACATCGAGCAGCGGACGATGCGGCACAGGACCACAAAGTATAGTGCGCTGAAGATACCTATATAAGATAATACTTATACAGGGTGTCGCATATAGACTACACTAAGCCGAAAGGAGCCGGAGGTCAATGTACTCATCGTTATTAAGGTTGCCTAGAAGAGATCGTTTATAGCGATAAAGCCGCCAACTGTTTCATTAGTTTTAAATTGTTTTTGTCTTATGTATGTCATTTCTGGTGTGAACAATAAACAGTTAATTATATCATTATGAACAACTTTTACAATGGGACACAGGGACCAACCCCGAAATCGCGAATAAAATCAGCTTCGTCGTGCCAATTACCTTTTTTTTAATGGAACAGCTGTTTACATTTCGCGATTTCAGGGTTGGTCCCATTAGTCCCATAGTAAAAGTTTTTCATAATGATAAGTACAATAATCTCCTTTCGGCTTAGTACAGTCTATATGCGTAACCCTGTATTCTCATCAAGAGGTCGATGGTGATGATGATGACTTATTTATTGTAATTTTCTAAGTCTCATATTACCACCGAAATAACTCGAAAGTTTCCACAACCAATCGAGACCAATTCTAAGTTCGCAACTTCCTAAATCCCTGGTGACAATTTATCCTTCATTTTATAAGACATTTCGCACGAATACACCCCTATCGAATAGTCTGTTGCTGACACGTGACTCGCTCTTAATTCTGACTATCCCAGCCTATTCTCAACTGTAAATGTACGTGATAAAGTTCAAAATGGCGTAGAAAGGGTTATTCATGTGGATTTGTTAAGGCACGTGCTGGTCAATTTCCCCTTGCGATAAATACAGGTGGACAATTTGTACGGTAAACGGAAGGGTGACTACTGAATACGGGTGGCATATGAATGCACACCTATTTGTATTGATTTATTAGCTTCACTTGTAACTTACTAATGAAACCAGCCAAGTAATCTAACTGAAAGTGGGTCTTGTCTAACCCCCCAGGCCCTCTGGACACTTATATTCATGAACTTTGTTCCAGATCCAACATCTATGTGTTTGTAAATCTATCGCTTAGACAATTCGGTATGTAAAGTTTTTTTTGTATTTTTTTTATATTTTATTTCGTAGATAAGGGTATTTTAAGAAACTAATTTCAATATTTTTGTTTTCTATTGAGTAGTTATTTTACAATATTTTTTTGAAAATTGAAATTATCTGACGTCACCATATAGCAAAAAATTTCGTTGCGTTGAGAAGTCTAAAAAAGCACCCCATATTGGCAGCCCTGAAAAAAACCAGACAGTCAAACCACAGAAATGAAAAAATATTCTATTCTGTGTGACGAACAGTGTGTCAAATGTATAATATTTTTATTCTTAAAAGGCACAGAAAATAAAATGCTACACCGTGACGTCATTTAGAGGTCAATGAAAGTCGAATGATTTCTTAGTTTTATGTTAAAATAAATGGCATCTTATCGTTTTAAAGGGTCAGAGTAGAAAAATAAGGGTTAGTAACATAAAATCTCGAAATGGTTTTGGAATTGGAATAGGTTAATTTTTTTAGCATACCGAATTATTCTGCACGTTCATCTGTCTACATTACGTGCGTCAAATAGAAAGAATGCGTCCACGATGCACGCTCAAAAGAACAAAGAATTCGAAACAATTACTATTTGAATAATGTTTCCGCTAACAGTATTTATTGTCACTTATTTTAGCAGAACAAAACAGTTGTTAGGAGATTCAGAAAAACGCAGTACGAATATCAGATAGCATTCCATTCTAATATACTAAAGTGCGGACGCTGACATGATGCGTCTGACAGTTGCCATAATATTTTAATTGAGGGTTCCGTACCACCACAAAATACAACCAGTTATTCTTCAGGCCTTCGACAATCTACGCAATACAATTTTTACGCAATACAATCTACAATTTTTTTTTGATAAAAATATCTTCTATAGAATCTGAATGAAGTTGATTCAATCCATAGAAGGGAACGTAAAAACGGGTGTTTTTTTAGGAAAGATTACGATTTTTTTCTATTGAGCCAAATTTCTTTAATCGTGTATCGGTGAACACATCCGAATAAAATATTTCAAAAACATTTTTTAAACATAAAGAAATAATGTCAATTAATCGATTTTAAAGGTCTACTTTTGAATATTCGTGATGACGAATCGTCAAATTTGAAGCATATTTCGTCCTAACAATAATATACAATCTACTATAATCTAAACCATAAAAATAAAAAGTATTAAGTACGCCAGCTTTGGACTGGTAATAACTGAAACCATTGCCGCTGTGTGAAACTCGTCATAGGAACTAAGGAACAAATCAAGACCCAATGTCCCAATAAGAGAACAGATAATGGTAGAGCACAGACTAGGTAAAGCTAAGATACTACGTTTTACGTCAGATATTTTTTGCCTTGTGCTGTAGGTACAAGGTTACATTGAAGTCCGAACTGGCAACCATTTTAAAAGAAATATTTTTCACATTTTCTCGAAAATAGAATAGCGGTAATAGCAGCCTCTGTCCATAGTCAAAATGCGTCAAAATGCAGATATTGCTAAATTTGCATATTTCTTCCTAACATTTCCATGGCTGGCCGGACATCCGAACTGGCCACATTTCATCAGAAATATTTTTCATATTTCGAAAATAGATTCACGGAAGCGACAGGACCGTGGTCAAGATGCGTGATGCGAGATGTCGCTTGAACGGAGTCGCATCCGGTCGGACGGGAGTCGGGACGGGCAAGTGCGGTCGGTGCACGATAGATATGAGTTTTGGAATTTTTCCTATTTCGGTTATATCTGTAGTCCGGAACGGAGGCCTTTGCCCTCCTTGGATTCGATTGGAGGGGTCTTATAGCATCACTTATACGTATTGCGTACATTTGCTTATATGCTTGCTTATTTTCTCTGTTAAACGATAATTTCATGTTGACATATCAATAGGATATCAAACCCCTAAGAGTACTAGTTTCGTTCCGGGTTCTTCTGAGGTTTCAATATGTAGTTCCTCCTACCGGTCGCTTTAAATTTATAGGAAGAGTTCAAAAACATAGTTTTTTTTTTTTTGGCTTCCGCATACGTTTAGGGCACTTTGGCCAACGTCACGTTAACAAAAAACGAACGCGATTTAAAATAAAACAAAATATGACCAGCAATCCTAAAACAAAAATAAAGAAGTAATACAATACATATGAATACAAACACAAATATACACTATTGAGCACTTTATACACAAACATTATTGTCATAGTTCCCGGTAAAGCAGTGTAACACGTTCTCGCGAAATGTCTGCTTGTATCAAATGATATTAACTTGATTGAAAGATACGTGACGAGCCTATGTTATTAAGACCAGTTTATAGTTGTAGGCATATAAGTTAATGATAGGGTTGTTATATGTTATATTTTTATTGTTTCATGACCTGGATACAAAGTCCTTTAGTCGTAATACTAATCCACTTGTCTACACTGAAACACGTTCAAGAATACTTAATAAACAATATTCCACCATTATTGCACATTAAAATACAAACTAAAAAAATTAAGACAAAAATACAATGAAGCTACATGTTTTTTTTCACGTTGGCGCCAAAACTCGTTTCCGTCAAAACCTACAACTCGTACAAGTGCTTGTCAACTCGCGAGAGTCAGTTGTGACTTGTGAGGTAAAATTTACATCACTCAAATCACGTAGTCAGGTAACGTTAACCAGTCACTGTGCTATTATGTCTTCTGTGCCGTCACGTTCACATAATCAATGCACGTAAACAAACCCATCGAGCACGTGTTTAATAAAATAAATCAGTTCATTAAATGCGAGCGGTTCTGGATTCCAAGCGAGCTGATTACCATAAGCTGGCCGGGACAAAGCCGGCGCACCCTTTGATGAATTAGCACTGTGACGTAGCACGCAGTTCGGTGCAGCCTCTGTGCTTCAAAAAACTTTGATAAACGCACTTTTAGCTGTTTAATCATGTTCTGCAGTTATGTCCGCCAGTCAGTGATAGTCGCTAAACGATTCTCTACTTTTTTTCTTCATTCTTCTTGAGAGGATTTGGCGTCGCACTTCTTGTGCATTTGCCGGTGTCGAGTATTGAAATATTTTCAAGTTTAATTAAATATAGTCAAACAAGTCATAGTCAAGCAAAGTAAGCCACGGTCAAGTCAAACTCATGCCCCAGTAGGTGGAGGCTTTACTAAAAGCTTCTATGGAGTTTTAGAAACATGGTGCATGTAATAAGATGTAACTTTTGTATAATGTTTAAAGGAATAAATGATTTGATTTGAACTACTGTCTGTGCGCCGAAATATCGAGAGCTCATTACACAACCTTACCACGGTAATAAAAAAAAAAATGGGATTTCTTTTTAGAATAATATTGCATACTTTTTTTAATTCGAAGTCAGTGATAGTTTTTTCTTCAAAAATGTTGAAATTTTTGGAAAGAGAATACTTAGTTCTGGCTGGTAAGCGCGGCTCAGTGTGGTTTTAATCTTGTACTTCTAATTAGGTTTCTCAGCGCTTATTCGATATCCATATATTTAGGATGGCATGGACAACAAATAAAATCTGGTTAAATCTAGATTTTACTTAATTTTCCATACGATTTAACGTTTGAATTAAAACGATATTTGTGCAACATCTACTCTCTATTCGGTTTGCTGGCTGCCTTTAGTGCAGACTCCAGACCACAATGGAAATGGAACGCATTAATTGAACTTTTTACTCCGTGATTGAAAACAGATCTGCAGAACATGTGAATTACGTTTTCGTTTTGACCATTCCCACTGAAAATCTGCGGCAGGGGCGACAAAATTGATTTTCCAATGATCAAAGGAGTCTGCTTCGCAAAGGGAAAAAAGTAATTTATTTGACCAGATTGTGGCAGAACTGTAGTAGCGTGTTTCAGATTTTAACTAAAATTCCAAAATCCAATTGAAGTTTTTTTTTTTTTTTTGCTTTCTTCATTGCCTTTTAAATTAACCATGAGAACCTCCATTGGTCCTTTATTGAAGGATAATACGCATGGAATTCCATACAAATTATGAATTTAAAAAATGTATAAATTTTGGAATTCAAAATTTGTATATAATTCGATTCGTTTATTCGTATATTGCACACAAAAACTAATTGACTGGCTATTTATTAATCCAGTAGTCCATAGTCAATAATTTGGGGTTGAGGCTAGCCGGGCAATCCATCTATGAAGGTAATATCTGTTTGTATTCTTTGCCTCTCAACGATGTGAATATCTAGAATTGATTACTGCAGAGACCGATATCTATACTCGTGCCAAGTATTTTTATCCGAGACAGTTTGAATAACATTGTAAAAAAAATTAGATTTATTTACTTTGACAAAATGGCTTATACTCACGTTGTGTTTAAGCCGTTTAGTCATTTTTATAGTCAATCCTTTTAATGAGTTTTGAGTATTTTTTTTTATATATCACTATATAGAAGGTATTTTGGCTACCAGCTACAACCGTACATTCAAAACATGATACAAGTAATAAGAATTTAATGGGCGAAGTACAAATATTCCGTTATATTCCCTATGTAAAATACGTATCAAATTTCATACAAATTTCATTTTCGAAATTGCCCACAGCTCCTTACAATATATTGCAGCTGTCCGAGCTAAAAACAACTTGGACCTAGTGTAAGTATATTGCAGTTTGAGTATGTTCGGTCATACCTTGTCCTTGGGCATACATATACTGTGCATGGCGAAGACCATTGTCCCGAAAGTTGCAGTTATTCCGCGTTCCATCCGTGTTTATCTCGCCATTCCGCCCGAGGGGGAACCATTGACAATTTATTGCCAATGGCCACAGTGTACTGGACATGGTTGCTCTTCTGCTACTAAAGCTAGGCATCAATGTGACCCTTCTTTATCTTTTCGTCGTTTCACCAATGAGTCGTGAACTATATAATATCAACTTTTTTCGCGGGATGCTCGATGATATTCTGTGGTACCTTTAAGGGTAGAGCGGCAATAAAGTACTATCAATGGTGCTGTGAGCTGTCCAATGGTACGACGGCAAAAAATTTATCTGTTCCGGTGCTAAACGATACAAGGACTTTGTATACCCTAAAATCATAGCCTGACACATAGGTGACGTAAAAAAAAAAACCTCGAAATCGTTGCCTTAGCCGTGTTGAAGTCTTGCTTCAATTTTTGTTATTTTGCTTCATACGTATTGATTATTTAAGGATCGTTATGTAGGAGTTTTTTCGGGTAAGAAAACGTTACGACTGTCTTATTTATCTTTGCAGGCGATGCGTAGTCAAGTAGCAACTACGAGTAGGCGTTCAAACGATAAGTAGCTTCTTGCGCGGTGACGTTACAACTCGCGTGCGAGTATGTACCTACTCGCACGAGTCGATCGATGCGTAGTGGGCGTCGCGTGAGCAGGGCCCTGATTCCGTAACTTTAACACGCACGTAACGCGCCGCGTTAAGTTAACCTCTTAAAATTTGGACTCTATTCCCTAGTAATAAAGACCAACTTTTAGAGGTAAACTTAACACGGCGCGTTACGTGCGTGTTTGTAGTTACAGAATCAGGGCCCAGGGCGGAAATACGAAGCTTAACTTGGCGCCAAGGACCAGCCTGAAATGCTACTGAGCAATTTCACTGCCACGTTTACTAAGCACACCGTTGCAGACGATGCGTAGTAAGCACTTGTTACTTGTAATACGCATCGTCTGCAAGGGCCTTAAAGCTTACTAGTAAGCTTAGTATTCATGTGTAGTTGCAAGCATGCGTTTATAAAATGTTTTTGCATGACATGCCGAAATTTAATTAATGGTTGGCAAAACGTTGGTTGGTTTTTTGTTAATATAAACCGCCATAAGTCTGTTTGATCAAAACTTTTGCAATTATAATATGAAACTTGAATTGGCAAGTCTCTACTGTATTTGCACTGTGGTCAAAGCCTAGGTGGCGCTCAGTATCATCCGCAACTCAAAGGGCGCCGACAAAGAGCCGCCGCGGCGTGGTGCGGGCGGTATTAGCGGCCCGTTTGATGCCCCCACCCCCCAGGCAGGGTTGACAACTCGAGCCCTGACCTACGGCAACCTCTCAATCTAGTTTAATAGCGTTTTAAGTAACCGTGCACTGATAATGGGATATTAATTGATTACCTTTGATCTGTTTTATGATATGCCTTATTGTTTTAGCTTTTGAGTGTATTATGAATGAATTTGGAGGCTGTGTTTATTTTATTCGTAACTACGTGCGCCCCGCGGTTTCACCCACGTGAATTACTCCATATCTGCTAGCAAAAGTCCTGTCAAAATCGGTCCAGCTGTTTTAGAATCCATAAGACACATACCTACATGTATACACACGTCGCCTTTTGTATTGAAAGAAGATTAAGAAAAAAAAAAAAAAAAAAAAACATACAGTCGAATTGATATTGATGAACCTCCTCTCGAAGTCGGTTAAAAATGGGTTTTCATAAAACAACCGCCGTCTTAGTTCCATTATAAAAATAGTTTTTTTGAAATCAGTTTTTAAGGTTGGAGTCACTCTTTGAAAGTGACAGTCTGTTGATGAATATTAATATATTTCATGTTAAAGTAAAGTAAATATTTATTTCTGAAACGGTTTAACATTATCATAATTACAATTGTATACATAACCTTAAATAATATCTAAACTAGGTTATATTGAATTAACAGTGGACCCCAAACTCGGCTAGGCCGGTATCTTGGTGACCCGAAAAACATTTGCCAATTTTAACTTAACGCGCGCGCTTAGGAGTTACAAATACGGCTTAAATACTTAAATTAAAACTAAAGATTATTTGGGTAATCACGCCCGCGACAGCCCTGTCACACCCCCACCGGTCCGGGCACAAAGTGAGTGTGTTACTCTTTAACCTGCGCGAATCGCGACCGGCTAAACTTACCACTCCGCTAAATAAAGTTAAAAGGCTCCTCCAGCTTTGTCTCGGCTCGCCTTTGATGTACGGGGTGAGAAAGACCCCCCACTTTACCCCACGCTCCTCTTCCTCGCAAACAGTTTACCGCAAGCTGAAACTATTGCCCTTAATGCCTTTTCCGATTGAACGTGCCCCCGATTGATTAGTGTGTAAGGAAATTCCCGGGAAAATGAGATCAAAGTGCCCGCTTTGATGACTGGTTGATGTTATCTTTGTCTTTTTGATTCGAAGTTGCTAAATCCAGCGTGTTGGTTAAAATATAAGTTTTACTACTTATTGTTATTTCACATAATATAAATATCATGGTACTAGCTGCGCCCCGCGGTTTTACTCGCGAGGTGATGACAAAAGGTGATGATGATGATGATGATGATGAAAAGTAGCCTAGATGTTACTAAGTACTTTCCATCCCTTGAACTATATCCATACACCATGCAAAAAATCAGGTCGATCCTTTGCCATGTTGCTGCGTGAAAGGGGAACAAACAAACCAACGAACCTTTCGCATTTATAATATTAAGTATGATTATATTTCTTAAATCTAAGTTTGATAATAAAATTATATTACATGTTGTATCTATTCGTGGTGCGTCCAATTTGGTCGAAATTCATTTTACATATTTTGATTTCAATACCGTTCACTGAGTATAATTGTCTTTTGCTATATAGGACAGTTGATCGAATTTTATTTGATATTCGTAATAGTTGGTATATTGTTTATAATCTATACCAGCATTTGATATATCGATCTACTGAAATACTATGTTTTTGTATACTACTAATGTTATATACTGTACAAGTAACATAATTTTCTTTTATATACCTATTGATGATCTGATATATTACAGTTTTGGTATAATTCTGTTTTTTTTTTTCTTTGTGTTGTAGTAATATTTCAATAATTAGTTGTTAGCAAAGTCATATATATAAGTACGACGACGAGCGAAGCGAGGAGGATTGAGGCAATTCTTGAGTCATCATAAATGACTAGTCTAAGGCAAAGTCATATAATAGGTGCGACGACGAGCGAAGCGAGGAGGAGTGTTAGGTTACTGGTGCACCACGATGTGCTAGCCGTGCCGCGGCAGAGCGGCCGGCGACGCGCCAGATATATATTTATGTTTGAAATACAGCTAAATAATAACTATTGAATCTCAGAAGACGGATTCGATGTTTAGTTTCGTATGTTTTTTTAAATTCAATCAAAACATAGGTATGAGCTGTATATCAAATGATAATTATTTCACTAAAGTTATATGTTTATTTACGGGATATTTACCGTGGTAAGGTTGTGGAATGAGCTCCCGATAACTTTAACATATAACTTTAGTGAACAACCGTGATAGTTTAAAACAGTGTTTTATAATTATTTCATTTGCGAAGTATATCAAATTATTGTTATAGTTTTTGAATTGTCAAATTTTATTTTGTAAT
Source organism: Agriopis aurantiaria (assembly GCA_914767915.1). Taxonomy (NCBI): domain Eukaryota; kingdom Metazoa; phylum Arthropoda; class Insecta; order Lepidoptera; family Geometridae; genus Agriopis; species Agriopis aurantiaria. Next base: position 14,771,397 of record OU611994.1, read on the forward strand.
TATGTTTTTTAAATTTCGATCAAACGTTTAGTATGCATAATGTATCATATAGAAAATGAATGTCATATCAAAAGTTTGTATTTCATTTGTAAATATATATTTATTTATTCGATCATGTATTACTTACCCATCTATTCGAGTGTAGTCGTAGTTATGTTGGAAAAAAACTGCCTTTCTTTTGAATTGAAGTTTAAAAACCGGACCAGTGTTACTAGGATTACCATCAGGCGGTCCGTCTGCTTGTTTGCCATATATGGCATAATAAAAAAAAGGCCAAACTTAACTTTGTAGTTGGCGAACAGGTGCTCTCAAACATACCAACTACAAAATGTAAGTTTGGTAATAAATAAATATTCGGGACATTTTTTCCTTTGTCAATATATGCTGTAAGACCTTGCTTCTTGCCAAATTGCATGATTCTATGTCAACGGGAAGTACCCTATAGGTTTTCATGAAATCGCAAAATATGCGACATTTTTTTTTTTTTTCCTCTTCCCCGAGTTGGGGCTTTTGGCTCCGCATGATTGATGCAGTTGCCATATTCAAATCGTATGAGTTTAGTTTTAGAATTTAAAGGTAGGGAAACGATACGCGTAAAATCGTTTTCATCGTCAAGCTAAGTTACGGTCAAGTCAAACTCATGCCCCTGTAAAGTGGTGGAGACTTTACAAGAGGCTTCTATGGAGTTTTGGAAACAACACGAAAAGACACGTTTCACCTCGTTATATCACTTTCCCACACTCGAGCACGCTTAAGAGCACTTAATGAATAATAATTCCCCATTTAGTACACATTAACACTCGACAATACACAAGTTTAAGAAAATAATCCAACGAGCCGACATGTTTTTTCCGCGTTGGCGCCAAAACTCAATATGCGACATAAACATATCTTTTGATCGCGTTGACTCACAAGTTTGATTTTTTTATAGCTGAAAGAAACCGTGTATTATTTGATATAAATTTCAACTTGATACCTTTACGCGTTCTTGAGGAAAAGGGTCTTGACAGACGGACAACAAAGTGATCCTATGAGGGTTCCTTTTTTCTTTTAAGGCACGGAACCCTAAAAACAGTCGTTATTCATAATAGAAAATTATGTTGAGAACTTTGAAAATGTTGAGATTTGTAAACTTTAGTTTTTGTTTATTTTTCGCGTATTGCTGGACGGGCCAAAGCCATTAAGTCCATACCTCCCTCCTCTTACGTATTTTACTGACAAGTTATACAGGTTATACTATATGCCTCAGTGAAGTGTAGATACTAAGTAGATGCTTCTATGGAGTTTTGAAAACAACATAAAAATACACGTTTCACCTCATTATATCACTTTTCCACACTGAATTCACGAGCACTTAAAAAATAATAATCTACCATTATTATACATTAACAACCGAAAACACACAAATTTAGGAAAATATTAAAAGGTATTATAACAAGGCGACATGCCCTATTTTAACGTTGGCGCCAAAATATCTTTTTCATGCTGAATAATAAACAAAACATTCGAAATTCGAATCAGTAAGTATTTTTAATTTATTTTCGTTAATGTTTTATCATCATTGTAATAAATTAAACGAGTTATTGAACTAGTGCCTTTATTAACTAAACAAATTACAAGCTAAAACTAACACTACAAATACAGTTAGACTGCCCATAGACCGTTGAAGGTCTAAAGACAATCCAAATGCTCAAGCCCACTACCAGTTGGCAGCGTATCCAGCATGCTGGCGGCATTACCACGTTGAATGGCAATGCTAATGCGTTGAGCCAGAAACACGCCAGCATTTTGGTCACGCGTCACATTAACCAGGCGCTCTGAAAGATTAAAAATTATTGAACTTAAAGACAATTGAACTAAATAAAAAACTAATATCCCAAAAGATTTACGTCTATAAAAGTTAGTGAAATTATTATGTTCTAGCAAATTATAAAGATACTTTATAATCACAAAGATACTTCTACATTTATCTTTAGTACTACAAAACAGGTATAATTGAGTTCAAAAGTTTAGTAAGTATTTAAGTGTAATCGGTGAATGGCTCGCGATATGAAAGGACCGAAGCTTTTGATGTTGCGGACTTGTAAAACCAATCACGCAGTATTATTTCCTTTTAACTCTAGTCCCTTTTCATACAGAAATTTACTTAAAGGCGTCTTAACTATATCAAACAACGTCAAAGAACTGTGTAGACGCGTAGGGAAATGTATTTTTGTCAAATGGAAAGATCAAATAGATGTAAAGCTAGTTGGTTGGTAGCTAATTATTATGGAACAAAACATAAATGAGAAATGTATATACCCGGAATAGTAAAGAACTAAAATAATTAAAACTTCATAACGCGAATAATATTTTGCTACTTTTTCAGACTTTTTCTATTTCTAGGTTAGAAGGTACAAGTGCAGATGTCATCTGCACTTGCATTCGTTTGACATTGACATGTAGTATGTTTCTAATACCATTAATACTAACTAATAATTACTACTACTTAATACTTTCACAGAGCTATAGTCACTGTATCATTGAAAACGTATTTTTTTCAAATAGCATCGAAAGTGCCTGTCCTTACTGGATCCTTACGTACCTATTTACAACAGTTTGTTACTAACTCTACTCGTGACTTGACCTACTCGTAAGTATTTCTTGCGCTTTGGCCCTGTCTAATACAATATGAAAACCTTAGAATAACTACCTATAGGTACCTTAGAATAACTACCTAAAGACGAAAACAAAAAAAAACGGGCGATTTTTTAAAGCTATTTTATGGTGCTTCAAGTACAAAACTTTTATAAAATACGCCACGGTAAAGCTTGAGCTTGCGAAAATTCAATTAATGTAATAACATCAGTTCCATTATAGCAATCAAAGGGAACCGTAAAGTTACGAAGTCACCGACATCAAAGAGTAACTAAGTGCTTGCATTTACTTGGTTACGTAACAGATGCTTTGAAAAGCATTACCTTTCAATCCTTGATAGGTACTGATAGATATTTGTTACTACTAAATGTATTATAATTAGATTAAAAATCGATATAAATACTGTCACAAAGCATTTCTTTATACCCTTTCTCCCTCTACGTTTATACCTGATGCATTTTTGTGTCAAACAAATAACACGTGTCGGAATGGTTTTACTGACCACATTTAGTGTCATCTATCATATCATATTCCCGCCGTATTCTTTTAAGGTCAGGCTACAAGTCTTGTAAGGTTAAGCTACAAGGACAAGAAAACTGTTTGAAATTTGAATTTCCTGCCATTTGTGAAACGAACCACCTTAAGGCTGACTTAACCATTTCCAGGTAGCCTATTATGTCACTAAAAATAGGTATGCACATAATGTGTTTTTTTTTTCTAAACCACCCATAAAAACATAGCGCTGACCCTGCGTACTTAGTTTAGTTTTGTAATAGGTACCCTAAATTAATGCAGTTTCAGTTGTATGTTTAAGTACTAATATTTAATTGCCTGGAATTTATTAGTAGTTAGCAAAAATAATTTATTCAGTTTTGCAAATCACTTGCCGTCTAGGATAGGCTTACGCACCAAATCAAATATCAATGCTTACGCAAAACGCTTTGATATCCATCTGTTCATTTCATTTGTAAATCGAGCTGGAATTTCAAAATTAATTCGTCTTCAAAGGATTGTCTTTATTTTTTGGGACTACTTCGTTTGAGCAATAACATACCCAAAGGGTTGTGAGGAGTTTATTGAAATTTAAGTGCCCTTAACTCACTTTGATGTCGAATTGGGTTTCATGTAATTAAATTAATGTTCTTAGAGGAATCTAATCAAACACAATAAGAATCTAATAATGTGCAGGCCTAGAAACATAATTTAGGTGAGCCAGTGTGCAGATGTAAGATGTTCCCATTTTTGTTTCAGATTAAACCAAGTCATAAGACAAGTGAAAGAAAGAAAAGAATGCAGCGGCAGTAAGCTGCTACGCAGGTGAGTTAATTTCGGGTTGTAAATATATATAACTAAAAATTAAGTATAGAAAAAAAAACTATCTTTTTAATTTATTCTTCGGGCGGGAGGGACCACAGACCTAAAAAAATTGCTTCTAGATATGCGCGTGACCGACATCTAGCGGCGATTTAGGTTATTATGCAAATGAGGTGGGGTGATTGTTGTGTGCCGGCCGACTGCTGACTCTGCTGAGCCAGCGAATTCCTTGTATTTACACCGTAAATGTCAGATGGCGCTACTTTATCAATGGGTTTGTTTTGTCTGTCACGTCGGGGTCCGATGTCCGGTATTGCCGCAATTTTGCCAATCATAATTATTATCTTTGATGAAAATACAAGTTTCACCTCTTAAATCAGTTGTCAATCGAGCACATTCACGAACACTTAATAAAATTAAATAAGGATACACCATTATTACATAATTTTTCTTTTCTGTTATTATAACAATATCGATATCGATAACACTCGAAAATACACAAGCTTAGAAAAATTAATACCAAAGAGTAATACAACGCGACCTGTTTTTTTCACGTTGGCGCCAAAAACCTTGTCAATTCAAAGTCAATAAAATTCTAACGTCAAAATCATAATTTAAATAAAACGCGTTCCAAATCATGGGCCACGAAACAACGTGCTTGTGATACGTTCAATGGTGATTGGAAAATCCAAAGTCCAACCAAATGATGTCAAAAAGTCAATAGCTTTCAAGGTCTCGGTCATAGACTCACTCTTATTTTACGTTTTGATAATTAGTAGCAAAAAATAATTATCGACTTAACAGTGAATTGTCGAACGAAATTAGCAAATCGATGAATTCGATGATGACAGTCGACGGTTGACGGTATATCTACTTTATTTAACTTGACGTTAATACTCGAAAATTCTGTCACTTTTGCCACTTCACAGTCGACACTGCCATAATAGGCAAGATGATGGAGCCAAAACATAAAAGTGCGCAAAATAGGCTACGCCAAAAAAAAGCTGTTTCTAAAACCCACGTGCATGTCGCTTGCTCGGCTCCGATCAGACTCCGAGCGAGCATGTTGGCATGATTCGGAACACATCGGCTCCATCTGCTGCTGTTTGAGTTTTGATTTGACGTTTTGTAGTACGAACGAAACGAAACTACAAAACGAGCGAGGGAGTCGAGGGAAGCTAATTTATTATTTAGTTGTGAAGAAGTTTTTGATGGGTTGATATTTTACGATATCTTGCGGAGGATTTGTCTGAATTGTGGTATTATGTAAGGGTGCTTATTCTAGTCTCCAGTTTAATTCATTACTACGCTAAAAATACGTTCTGGTTCCGGGTTCAGTTTGGTGTCTCGATTTCGTTATTTTATCCCTTAATTTCTGGTTATGATGATATGCTATTAGTTCACATGGAAAGTCTGGTGGTGTATAAGCAGTGGACAGTTAATTTTACACCTTAACTCGGGAACAACGCCGCTGGTTTTACGAGCAGGGTCTTTGTTTACAACTTGTTTCCTGTGTTTACGCTCGACATCTATGAAAAGTTATCTGATTCAGTATCTACACACCGACGCTCTACGATGCTTGCTGGACATTCCTCTTCAGAATATAATACATCTTGATCTATGTATCCCTATAAGGGAACTCTTGAACAAACTTGTAAGTGAACAGATTTTGTACTGTCTTGATTTTACTTCACTTTCTATGTTTCCATGGCGAATGTATTTTAAATCAATGTAAAATAACTACTATGTGTATCAACTTTCATCTGTAACAATACCCTTATGAATTATAGGACTAGTCATTTGTATGGAACTTCAGGGCAGTCCATTATTGATTTCATATTTATAATAAGCCCTATCATAATACAGACACACAATATGCAAGGGCCGGAGTCTGATCCATACCCTATTGTGTCGAGTACTCCATCTCGGAGAACAGATCTCTCACTCGGAGCACTACCGTTGCGCTGCGCAGTCGTGCTATTTTCTCTGAATAATAGATTTTTTCACTATAAAATATTATTATCAAGTTATTGCACTGAAATTATAACTCTATTAACTTCACCACTTCCAATTGTGGATTGTTTGAATACACAATGAACATGGTAAGGTCTATTATGTATTTTTTACCCAGACCCTAATATAGCTATGCATTTTTTTCACAACTTATTGAAGCATGAAGTTATGATTTAATTTGTTTTGGCATATTCCTTTTATGAGTTAGCCTTTCTTGTTCTGTGTTAAATTGATAGATGAATACATTTGTTGAATATTTTTTTTCTGTATTTCGATTTCATAGTTTGCGGGATATGTTTTTATGATATAGAAGTTATGAAATTTGATATTTTAATAGATTATTGGAGTAGATTAATTTGTATTGGGTTTATTTCAAAGAAAAATGCTTAAAACCTTTGTTTAGTAGATTAGGTTCAGCCATGATGTTTCCTGCCCAATGCCGATCGATGCGGTAGACTCTTGACTTTTGCACGCGCTCTCATTTTTTTTCTTGCTATCCCGTTCTGACTCTTACAAATCAAATATAGTACAGGGTATGATCCTTATTGTTTGCTGTATTGATTTTTTTATTGTGGCTTGTGCCGTCTTGTTACGCAAGCGTTGTCGGGATGTGCAATATTAGGGTACGCTTGGGCGTTACTGCCATTGTAATTAAATAAGTTAGTAAATATATATACTCTAGTGTTATAGAAATAATTTTATCGAAGCCATGGTTTATTTTATAAGGATACCACAAAGGATGTAGAAAAAAAGATTCCATATTTATATCTGTTGTATTTTTTTTTAGGTAGGATGGGTTAAGGATTTGTACTTAATAGGATGAGTACGGAACAAACAAACAAAATTTTGTGAAAACATTGTGTTATAAATATTTTGCTACTAAACTAATTTCATACATTTTTGACTTGGCAGAATTTGAAAATTATTTTTTGTTATACTTTCTTTAGAACAAATTTGGAGTAAAATTTTTGTTCTGAACAAGCATTTGCTTGTTCGCACATAATAGCAAGTAAACTACAGAACATTTGAAGCTAGGGTAGCCAACCATACTGTCCAAAACAGTATTTTACTGTGTAAGCTCTACAATACTGTTCAACAAAAAATTAAGTAGGTACATTGCAAAATACTGCATACATCATCAGAAATAAAATAAAAAAATTATCTTTCAATGCCTGCTTAATTTTTGCGGGCCTCTAAAACTAAATTTAATTGTATAAAAATAATAAATACAGTTCATTTTCATTCTCTCACCTTCATCATCATCATCATCGTCGTCAGCCTGTTATGTTCCCACTGCTGGAACACAGGCCTACTCTCAGAGAGAGAGGATGGGCCAAAAATCCACCCTGCTGGAACCACCATCCACCATGTGAGAGAAGACATATGACATTCACCAACATGCACTGGATGTTGGTGAATTTCATATGTCTCCTCTCACCTTAATATCCTTTATTTCTTAAGCAAAAAGTTGGCAACTCTAAGCTCAAAACATGAAATTCACAACTAGAAACTTGCTTGGTGCAGACTTTACTGCCTTCTGCTTGTGTTTGACCGGTGTTTGTTTTGTTGGCAGGTGGTGTCTCGCCATGCAGCGCGCGGGTGGGACAAGGGCCTGTGCGCCATGAGCCAAACTCCTATAGGCGGCCACCCGCAAGGTACATTCCTGGGGCCTTACGGCCAACTGCTAACGTGGTATCAAACGAACGGTAAATCCGCTTAGTTGGAAAATCAGGCGACTGCAAACCGTATCTGTGGGGTTAGACAAGATTTACTTTCTGTTAGTGTTAACGCCTGCGGAAAGATGAAATTTTATGAAAATTACATTAGCTTGAGATAACATCTCTCAAACTAATGTCATTGTCAATATCTTGACCAATCTTGAAATCGCGAAATGAAAATGGTTATGTCATAGAAAAATTCCAATTTTGAAATCGCGTAATAAAAATGGTTATGCCATAGAAAATTTCCAATTTTGAAATCGCGTAATAAAAATCGTTATGCCAAAGAGAATTTCCAATCTTGAAATCGCGAAATGAAAATGGTTATGTCATAGAAAATTTCCAATCTTGAAATCGCGAAATAAAAATGGTTATGCCAAAGAGAATTTCCAATCTTGAAATCGCGAAATGAAAATGGTTATGCCATAGACAATTTCCAATCTTGAAATCGCGAAATAATAATGGTTATTCCATAGAGAATTTCCAATTTTGAAATCGCGTAATAAAAATGGTTATGCCAAAGAGAATTTCCAATCTTGAAATCGCGAAATGAAAATGGTTATGCCAAAGAGAATTTCCAATCTTGAAATCGCGAAATGAAAATGGTTATGCCAAAGAGAATTTCCAATCTTGAAATCGCGAAATGAAAATGGTTATGCCAAAGAGAATTTCCAATCTTGAAATCGCGAAATGAAAATGGTTATGCCAAAGAGAATTTCCAATCTTGAAATCGCGAAATGAAAATGGTTATATCATAGAAAATTTTCATTCACACAACGAAAAAGCAAATACTTCCTAAGGATGACCTCATAGTAAAAGTTGTTCATAATGATGAGTACATACAATGACTTCCTTTCGGCTTTCTGCCACCCAAATGTTCAGCTGTGCAACCCTGTATTATGACATTTATAATGCGGCGGTTTTTACAATAACTACTTCAATCGAGTTTTCAATATCATAATAAACCTATATGAGCACGCCGCTCAGCCCGATCTTCGGCTTTTCGCCAGCTGTCTTACGTATATCGTAACTCCATCAAGTCTCAGGGCGCTCTACGCTACGTTTGCCGATTCGTGGTCTCCACTCTAGAATACCTCTACCCCAACCATTATCGGTTCTAGACTTCAATCTATATGAGTGCAAAAACTTACATCGCGGACGTCAGATGGCGCCAGAAGTGAAATAACGGCTCTAATTAATTTTAAATCTTCGTTCGCAATATATATATATGCCATATGATATCAATATAAGTGACAAGAAACAGTGCAGGCGTAATTTAATCTAAAAACGGAACACTTAAATGAAATCGCAAATCATTCAAATCAAAGTGACCTTTGGACTCGTACAACTTGTCTACACGGGACGCTCGAAGCGGTGACAATAAGACCCGGTCACGCGTCCAACATTCACTCGCAATTAGTAACTGCTGTTTTTGCCGTTTTAAAAACCGCGCAGATGGATGAATGGTAGTAAAACCATCTTTACCAACTTTGATGAAAGGATTTTATGCATTAATTTCGATTTTTTTGGCATACTTTTATTACAATATACAATGGAAAAATTAAATACGGAGAATGTTACATTGAGGAAGCCGCTACAGAGGACAAGTTCATTAAATGATATAACAACATCTACTTACAATTCTACACTATTCGAGACGACAGCATTAAGCCTGCCAAACTCATCAATAGATGAAAGTCATACAACAAAAGAACTACAAGAAAAAATAAATAAGTTACAGGTGGAATTACAGGCAGCACATTGTGAAATTGAAAATCTTTGCCTAGAAAATAATAGATTATGTAAAAATATAGAAAAGTCGGACAAAATAATAGAACTGTACAAAAAAATTGGCACGTCAGGAACAAAATGCAACACGCCTTTGTCACTAAGAAAACTAAAATCTAAAGCAAGAAGGACTACTAGCACTGTAAATACTCCCTTTGGAACTCCTATAAAAAATGCAACACCATTTCTTAGCGAACAACGCCAGGATACTATGAATTCCACCCCAAAAATACCACAAATTACTAGAAATGTAGAAAGACATACAGAATTTAACGAAAAAGGGATTGATATATGCATAGAACCGTCGAAAAGAAATATCGAAGAGAAAAGCAAGGAAGAAAAGAAGAAAATAGTCATTCTGGCAGATCAACGTGGCATTGGACTAAGAAAATCACTCCAATATTTAATAGGGTCAGACTTTGAAGTATTATCGTTCTGGAAAGCCAATGCTAGTTTGGGAGATATTTTAAATGGGTGTCAGAAAGAACTGATGGCTTTGACCAAAAACGATTATATAGTCATATTAGGTGGCATGAATGATGATAACCCTGAGAACTTCAAATTTATTCTAAATAGCTTCATAAATTACTTCAACTTTACAAACATTATTTTAAGTGAGGTTCCTTTTAATAGATTTTTGAACGAAAACAAACTAAACTATGAAATAAAACATATTTGCATAAAGTATAACAATTGTATGTACATTGACATGGGCTATAGCAAAAATGTCCCAAATAGGCATATTATACGGGCCAACATTTGTAAAAATATACAAAGAGAGCTGAGACACATTGATTACAATTTAAGATTACATGACGCCAAAAATCAAATGAAAAATATCAGAAGTAAAAATAAAGCTATAACAATGAGTACAGGCACACAAACTGATTCTAACAATGTAAATGATTCAAATGTATTGAATTGTAGGGCGGACGAAATCCAAACAACAAAACAGTTTTTTCGGTCCTAAAAATACCATAAATGTTCTTCATCAAAACATTGATGGTTTAATTGGTAAAGCTGAGTCACTTACGATACAAATTGAGGAACTAAAGACTAATAAATTTGTAGACGTCATATGTATAACAGAACACAATATGATTGATTCTGACATATCCTTACTAAATATACCAAACTATTCTCTAGCTACTAGCTGCTGTAGGAAAACTCGTAGAGGTGGTTCTTGTATATTGGTACATAACAATCACAAATTCAGAGAGATTAATGCTGTTAAAGAGTTAAGTAGTCTTAATAGTATTGAATGTTGTGCTGTAGATTTATCTGAACATAATGTAGTAATTATCTGTATTTACAGGCCACCTAGAAAGCTTAATGCGTCTAAAGAAATATTCTATGAGAATCTAAAAAAAATACTTAACCATGTTTCTTTCAAAAAGAAAAAGATTATCGTTTGTGGTGACTTTAATATTAATATTCTAGAAGATAATGTAACTACGAGGACTTTTCAAAATATCATTAAGAGCTTTAATCTAAAAATGTCACTAAAGGAACCAACTAGACCAACAAGTAATACTTGTCTAGATAATTTTCTGCATAATACCCGGGGCTCTTCTTGTGAAATATTACAGCTTGTTTTGTCCGACCACACGGCGCAATATTTTAAATGTCCTGTAAGAGAATATTTTCCGATCAAATTTTGGTATTCATTTCGACGTGACTTTAGTGATGAAAATATGACGAAATTTAAGGATAACTTAAGCCAATTGAACTTTAGTGAAGTCTTAGAGAGCACATGTCCTAATGAAGCTTATAATTGCTTCTATGAATTATTTAAATTAATATACGATCTTTGCTTTCCTACAGTAAAACGTAGACATTCGGTTCATAAAAAACCATCATGGATATCTAAGGGAATAAGATTGTGTACTAAAAGAAAAAGGATAATGTTATGGAAGTACAGAAAGAATCCTAACATTGTGAATCGCACTTTATTTAAAAACTATACAAAGCGATTAAAGTCTATTATAAAACTAACGCAAAAAGCTAGAAATAACCATACAATAAAAATGGCTCCAAACAAATCAAAAGCTACTTGGAACATAATAAATAATAATAAAATTAATAAACCTCCAAATACTGACATTAAGCAAATCAAATATGGTAATACAATATTGACTGATCCAAGGGACATTGTGGAAGCATTTAATCATTCATATATAAATCAGGTAAAACCTACATGCATCAACGCTAGCACTAGTGAACGGAATATTTCAAAAACTGTGAACTGGAATAAATCTAACTCTATGTTTATGTGCCCATCTACGCCAGAAGATATGGTTGGGATCATTAAATCGTTAAAAAACACTCCAAGTACCGGTTATGATGAAATAACTACTAAAGTTATAAAACATGTGGCTATTATCATATCTCCCGTATTAAGTCATATCAACAACCTATGCATAGACCATGGAATATTTCCCGACAAGTTAAAGCTTAGCATAGTCAAACCACTTTTTAAAAGACAAGATAGAGAAATTATCAGTAACTACAGACCAATTGCTTTAGTCCCTGTCTTCTCCAAAATATTTGAAAAATATATCCATGCTAGCCTCTATTGTTACTTGGACAAATATGGTATCCTTAGTGACGAACAGGTTGGATTCCGGAAAAAGAAGTCAATTAATATAGCAATTTTTAACTTGATTAAAACCATTATGTCTGGCCGAGAAAGAAAATTGCCAGTATATGCGATGTATATGGACCTAACTAAGGCTTTTGATTATGTGGATCACAACATATTAATACGTAAACTAGAGGCGTATGGAGTGAGAGGCAATGTTTTGAATCTAATGGATTCTTACCTCCGAAATCGATTTCAGCAAACACAAATCACAAAAATTTGTTCAGAATCAAATACGGAACAGAAACATACGTCTTCTGCTGGCTTGGTTAAATATGGCGTTCCACAAGGAAGTGTGCTTGGGCCTTTGCTATTCATAATTTATATAAATGATCTACCTCAAGCTATTGACCACCCGATGGTTCTGTTTGCTGACGACAGCACTGCCATTTTTGTGGGTGAAAAAAATAAACCTCTGGAACCAGAAATTAATTTGGCATTAAATAATATAGTGCAATGGTTGACATCTAATAATTTATTAATTAATCTTGACAAAACTAATACTATGACATTTTATAAATATAAGAAACTGAAATCTAAAATAATCTATAAGGATAATGACATTCAGGATGTTACAGTTGCCAAATTTTTAGGTCTCCATTTGGATTCTAATCTGGACTGGAAAATACACGCTGAATCAGTACGCTTAAAACTAAGTAGCTATTCATATGCCCTTTATATGTTGTCCAAGGTAGCAAATCAACAAGCAGTGCTCACATCTTATCATGCTTATGTAACATCTACTTTACGATACGGCATAATATTCTGGGGGAACTGTTCGGAACGAGAAAACCTTTTTAAAGCCCAAAAGAAATGCTTGAGGTCTGTCTGTCACTTAAAACCGACAGATTCCTGTAAACCACACTTTTTGAAATTTAATATTTTGACATTCCCATGTCTTTATATTTACGAGATTTCAGCATTTGTTAGAAATAATTTACACATGTATGAGTTCCTCAGAAGTAAAGGAAGTAAACATAAAATACGCATGCCCAAGCACAGGACTGCATGTTTTAGTAAGGGAGTTTGTGGTATGGGTCCGATAATCTACAATCATTTACCAAAAACAATATTGGAATCGGAGAGTGTGACTGTATTTAAAAGGAAGTTGTTCAATTTGCTCGTGTTGAAGGCTTACTATAAAATACAAGAATTTTTGGTTGACAAGTTGTGATAATGATAATTTAGGCTGACATTCTTATTTTTTGTATACATTGTAATTGAATGAGGTGTAATTGTAATTGGAATATAATTTAATAAATGCATGAAATTAGTTTAAGTAAATTATTATTGTACGTTCGCAATGAACTTGACTGTTGATACTTATAAGCATTAATTAAGACCTGACATGTAACACAGTTGAACAATAAATATAATCTGAATCTGAATCTGAATCTGATATGTAACTATTGATAAGGAATATTTATAGACATAGACATCATGCATTTATTTGTGCAAAATAATACAATATTTATAAACGTAAAAAACCCCATTAAATTTAAACAAATCTTAATTAGAGCTTATTACATTTTTTTATCACAAACCGGCTCCAACTCAGCAAGATGCCGGTCGTCAACAACCAGCGCTGGTCTTCCGTTGGGACCGGTTTACGAATTGAAGTATGTTAATTCAGGTTGGGAGCACAAGCTTGCTGACAGGACGTCGCTGCCGCCAGCCTCTGGTGAGGAGAGGAGCAAATCTCAATCCAAACATGTGTTCGCACAACCACATCTGTCCAAGTGAGTACATAGCCTTCTTATTTATTGTCTAATTGATGCCAAGCAATTATGAGTTCTACAATGCAATCGGTCGGAAGTAAACCGATTTACTGACAACTTGAAGACACCCAAATTGTAACTAGACAAAAAAATTTTCTCGGATGTCATCTAGGCGCGAGGTAACTGCGCGGTGCGGGTGCCCCGCTTTGTCTGGCGGTAGGCCTCATCATCAGCCAGAAGACGTCCACTGTTGAATATAGGCCTCCCCCTTAGACCTCCACACTGAACGACAGCCTGCCATTTGCATCCACTGGATGCCCGCGACTCTCACGATGTCGTCGGTTTATCTAGTGGGAAGATAATCTACGCTGCGTCTACCTGTAGATTGCAGTCAATGACAGTATAACCACTTGACTGTTTATCCTTTACCCCGCCGTAAGTCAAAAGTTCTAAAATGTCAACCTAAACTATTTTGAGCGGGCCAATCCTAGGCGCGAATTGAATGAATGACTTTTGAGTCTCCAATCACAACCGTCGCGTAGCTGTAACCCGCGACCGACGTGGCTTCATTTTGCATAAAGGAATTTTGACTACATGCGCGGTCAAGTGGTTTTATTATCTTTGACTGCAGTAGACCTATTATAGTCTTTTTGTCAAATAACCGTCGTATAACGTTCCAGGGTGGGCATGGTATGGCGCGAGCAGACGGAAGGGTCCTCCGGCTCGTCGGCGCGCTCGCCCGCCTCGCCGCCCTACATGCGCTGGGCCAAGAGTCTGCACGAACTACTCGAGGTAAGCTCGTAAGCACGAGGTTAGCACGCGCAGTTATAAGCGCCACACTAAAACTATGTGTAACTTTTTTTTTATAATTCCTTTCCGTGCACGGTTGCCTTGAAGAGATCGCTTTAAGCGATAAGGCCGCCTATTAAATGCCTAGATAATATTTTTATTGTAATGTTTATGTTATCCTTGTATTGTAGTATTTTAATAAAGAGTTATTGTGTTGTATTGTATGTGACTAGCTTTAAAATTACATATTTGGAACTGACTTCAAAAAATTAGGAGATTCTCAATTTGACTATATGTCACTGTTTTAAACTATCACGGTTCATCATTCATTCATTCATTCATCCCGTGAACATGGTGCATGTAACTGCGCCGAAATATCGGGAGCTCATTCCACAACCTTACCACGGTAAATATCCCGTAAATAAACATTATAACTTTAGTCGACTGTATGTTTTTTGTACGTTTGTTACGCGATTACTCCGCCAATTATGAATTGATTTTGATGATTAGTTTTTTAGTTTGGTAGTTCATACTTCAGAGGTGGTCTCATATAAATTTTATAGAAATTAATTCAGCGCTTTTTGAAAAAATCAACAAATACGTAAAATATATACACAGATGACGTTTTGGTTTGTGGTTCCCTTCATTAATCATTTTGATGAGGACTTTCAATCTCTGTTTTAAATGTAAGTTTTTTTACTTTTTGGTTTAAGTTTGTACATGTAGGTTTGAATTCGTTTTTTTTTTTTGACGTGATAACGTCTTATAAATCGATGAACGCCGCCTGCACGCACGAAAAAGCATGACTCATTGTCACGTTCCGCCTGAGCCGAGCGTGCAAGCGAGAGCGCGTAACAAGCGATAGAGAGGCACGATCGGCCTAAGCGTTATCACATAAAACTATCGTCCGTAAACCGACTTTACAGACAACCCCTTTTTATTAACTTTATTATTACTGACAACTAACTATTTCTCAGGACGCGGAAGGCGTGCGCTTGTTCCGCAAGTTTGTTGGCGGCGCAGGAGGATTACACGTGGACCGACTCAACTTCTACTTCGCAGTACAAGGCCTCCGTCAGGAGTACGAGCCCACCAAGATACGGCAGGTCGTCTCAGCTATATACAAGTGAGTTGGGACTCTAAACACAAATGTACAGAGTTCAATATGGCACGTGGACTTTTAACTCTGCACTCAATTCAGTCAGGCTAATGTATTGTGATGTTTCAGATTTCTCCGCAAGTCTCAGCTAGCGATGTCTGAGGACCTGAAGCAGCAGGTGAAACAGGACCTCAAGGATGGAGCTAACATCGAGAAGACTATATTCGATAACATGGAACAAGAGGTTTGTCACAGAACTTTACCTGCCCGTTCAATCATCCCAAGTATCATTTCCAACTTAAACGCATTAACATCTGAGTCATCGTGCAATAAACTTCATATCATAAGATGGTGCGAGGGAGCGAGATAGACAGACTAAGTCCTGTAAATGCGAGCGTGATAGACAGGTAATGATTTATGACCCGACGACTCAGATTATAATGATTTTACTATATAGTTATTTAAAAAAAGTTATCACATCATACTCTTTAGAAAAAGTTATATAGTACTATTATTTTGCTGACTATAATGTTAACCACAGTCTCTACCACAGTGTATAAATCCATACAGTCGTCCTCCGTTTAGCTCTAGACAGAAGAATCGTGCGGGGGGTGAATGGCGAGACGGGGGTATGGCGGTACCAAGCTGCATACATAGCTTGGTACACAAAATTCAGGCCTGCCTTGTGTTCGTTTTTGCGCACACGCAATAACGCGTACTACGTGTCATCTTACAGAAATAAAGAGATGCGATTTCATCAATTTCCACACACAACAAAAATGCGTAAACTGGGGCGACTCTTTGGGAACCCACCGTATAAGGTGGGTTCAAGTACGCTTCCCCAGTGCGGCTTCAAGTACGCTTGCAAAACTGTTAGATCCTCTCACATTCGCTTTTCGTGGCTGAGCCATCAATATAACAATGGACCATAGATAAACATATACTAGACAGCAATGGACTGAGCTTACAAAGATCACGTTTAAAAAAAAACAGATAGGCTTGCGCTTGGCCGCCATCTCGCCTGATGTTAACGGCCTCTTATAACAAATTTGACGGTTTTAAATCAATTTTATTCAGTTAAATTACAATATTTGAGCTGGAAAAAAAAAACGTGTCACAGATACATCTGTGTTTGAGTTTATGATTTGGTTCAAAACACGATAGAATAAACTTTCCTCGATAAAAAAAAATCTGAAACAAAGTCCATTCAGTTTATTTTTTTCGTTTTATGCTCTAATGAAAACTCGTAACAACCTGGAAATTGCATGTACTGAAAGGCAATTTTTTTTTTTTTTTTTATTTGGATAGAATTTTGATAGCTTGGAATAACTACACAAAGAAACCAAATACATTCGCAAAATTTAAGCCATTCAAATGGTGTCATATATGGCTCCAAAAAAATATAAAAATTTTACTATGACAATTTGCGCGGTGAAATCGTACCACAACAAATCAGAAAAGCAGTATAAGAGTTATGGTGTGACATTCCACAGGTAATCCATTAATTTTCTTGCTTAAATCGTTTAAAATACCAATCGAAACGTAAGCTGCAAAGCGAATTTGTAGCTTACGTTTTGAGAAGGCGTTGTTTGGAAACCTACCTTCTCTGAGTAGTTATTCTAAGTTTGATAGTGAATAGTTTCGTTTTTTAGTGAAATTAAAAGCGTAAAAAGGTCGCGAGAATTTGCGCGCGCCGCGTTCAGTACCGCACCAGGCGTCATCGAGGTCGGACCTATGTCCGTTTTTGTCTTTGCACTTTGGTCGTGGGCGTCCTGACTATTGGGTGGCAAAATACATCGTCGCTATAACTTGGCGGGGGCTGAGGGAGCGTTTTGTTGCCTACGCGACTCGGATAACTGGCCGTTAAGCGATGATGCGGTCAACATCTCGCCATATGGGCGCAGTCACTGAATTTTGACATCTTAAATAACTTTTGAAAACCGTCATGTGAGACAAAGTTTTCTTTATTTTGATTATAATATGTTGTTTCAGGTGACCCGAGCTATAACGGAGACGACGTACCAAGCGTTCCTCCGCTCGGAAGCGTACGTGAGCTATGTCAGCGCGGCCACGCAGCCTTTATCCTCGCCCGACGCCTCGCCGCCGCAGCATAAAGAGGTATTACCATACTGTCAGCAACGAGGTTAAGTCTGTAGGTGTAACTGCTCTGGATATAGCCATGGAAGCCATTTTAGACCCCACCTTTGTTTTAAGGGCCTCGACACGAGTTCTTATCGTCTATTTCAGTGATGAACGTTGACAAGACAATATCGTGGCAATGCCGCATTGTGGCACGGCCCGACCGGTGTCGTGTCATGCCTATGTGTGTTCCAGTATTTTAGCCTTATAACAAAGTTTTTAGGCTGCTCAAAGCCTTCTATCCTGGCTTGAATATTGTTATATTTATACATTCAACTGAAGTATACAATTTTAACATCTGACGATGTTACCGTTCAGTTGTAAACTGGAAAATCCCTGCAACCGACCGATCCAAGACTGACCAGACCCACGGAATTGATAGTACCTGAATGTCCGTGGATTAACCAAAAGACGGTTATACGATTTTAATATGGTCATTTCAAATTAGGATGTTTATAAAGTTCTTAAACTTTAAATCCGTGCCTTGAAAATTGCTCCCAATGTTTCGATATATTATAAGTAACCAGCTTAATCTTACGTTATTCCGGTGCAATATAAATACAATACTATAAGTATTTAATGTTTTTGGTTGATTTAAGGAGGGGATGCTCTACTCTGTCCCTTTCCCGCAAAGCGAGTATCAGTATGAAATTTGTATGGTGTACTTTATATGCTCGTCATTTGTAGAAAACAAGACATTAAAATGCTAATATCATCCATAATTTTATTATGGATGCATTTTAATTTTGTTTTTGGTCATCGACTACTATGTTAAGTTTTTTTATTTTATTTTTATTTTATTTTTATTTTATTTTTACACTATTCGGAAAACAAACAGCTGAAACTAACTAATTATAGTAGGTAGATAGTAGACAAAAGCCATAAAAAGTTTTCACTTATAAAATCGAAAGATGTTTACGGTCCAGATCCTAAGACAGAGATGTAAAAATAATAGCTAAACGGTAATTACTATGTATACATAATTACATTGATATAATACATGAAAAGAAGCCACATCAGCCCACCGAGGTTTATAATAGTAATAAAAAATAATGTAGAAAATTAGTAATGGTTTATGTACTAGTTTCGAAGAACGCGGCACATGCATACTGTTTGAAGAAATTCCTTTTAGCGGTAAATAAGTCAACATGCTCGGAATACTTAGCATTAAAGGTATTGCATTCCATTTATAAGACAATAACAAAATATATCAGTCTGGTAGGCTATTACGTAGGGAGCTACGCCACCAGCGCTACTTAGGACTTGGCGTAAGATACGTGTGCATTACAGATGTCATCAATTGCTCTCGCAACGGTGCCTGAAGGGCAGGAGCTGGGCGGCGCGGGGGCGGCGGCGCGCCTCACGCAGTCAGCCCTGCTCGCCACCCAGTCGCGGCGACTTCATTCCGATATCGCGCCGTGAGTATACACCTTTATATCGTGTTGTAAATACGATGTCCCGTGTACTGACAATCCAGGTGGTTGATCGATGATCTAGGACTTTCCAAAGTTAAGAGCTAATGCTATGGGCATTCACTATCTCACTCGCGCATTACAACATTTCTAAGGATGTAAAAAAACTGTAACAAAAAAATACAGTGCGACATAAAAGAGTTGAATCAGAAGTAACGTTGTTACCTGTCAAACGTCAGGGTAACATCCAAAAATATTTTTAATGCACTCGTATATTGTGTTTTAAACACTTAAAATTAAGAATCCATCGGATTTTCTACTAAACAGTGGTCAATGTACCTCACCAGCTGTTTTATTGTGATATTTATTTGCGATAGTGGCGTCTTCATTATTTTCTACTCTTTAATGTCGCAGTGTAACTTAAATTAAATTAAACTTAACTATGGTCAAAATACCAACATCGAGGATCGCGACCTTGTTTCGTTTAGATCATGGATCATCTTTCTGGATTCACTGTAATAGAGAAAGTTTGGGTTATTATTACAACAGATGATAGCATTTAAAAACCTTTCGCAAAAACTTGGAACTAGATGGCGCTGTAGTTTAAAGTCCTGCGCATTGTAAAATTTCATAATAGTGCCAAAAGTATATTACACAATAAGGCACGATTTACACCGAAACGGACGCATCGGAGTGCATTTCATAATGCGGTAAAGGAAATTAAACTTTATGCACTGTATAGTAAAAGTTCATATTTGTTCGAATTCGCGTGGACCCGACCGTCTTCCGCAGAGTGCGCGCGTAGCCGACCGTTTCAAGATATTTAAATTCCATACAATAGGCTACAGTACATGTGTTTAATTTGTTAAAATTTATATGGTTTAATTTGTTAAAATTTATATGGTTTAATTTAATACGTATATTGAAGAGATTATTTAAATCTGCTAATTAAGTTCTGACCAATAAGCCTTTAATGTTTTTGGTCGGATTAGGAAGGACGGGACGGGATGTCCCTTTCCCGTAAAGTGAGGGTCAGTATGGAGTTTATATAGCGTACTTACATGTGACGTCATTTTGTGAGTATTGAGCGCTCTCTGTCTAGCAATGCATTAAAATTATTAACATCTTCCTTGATTTAGAAACGTTTCGGTTTTCGGTGATTAGTTCCATTTGTAGTCAGCTTTTGTGTAAGATAATTAAAAAAACAGTCTGGTAGCCTATCATCACCTTTAACTACGGCGATAAGGCCGCCCATTATACTGCCGTATATTTGTTTTTTTATGTTAGTTTAAGTTTCATTTGTATTTTCGGTGTGTAATAAAGAAAATATTGTATTGTAACTACTAAATAAACATTTCAATTTCCATTATCACATTGTAAAACGCGTTCCGGTGCGGGCCGTTCAGTGCAAATCGTCCCTAAATGAAATGTTATTCCATTAAAACCAATTACGCCAAACCTTCACTATTGCATGTACAAAATAAACCGTAATAAATGAGTAGAAGTAGATATGTCAGTAAAAGTATACCTTTTAGTATTATATTATGGCCCTCTTGGTATTAGCTGTAGAACTCTGAAAACTACAATTTATTTAGTTACAATTTTTTTAGTTCGTTGTACTGAATTGGATCTTGTCAAAATTTTGCTACGCCATTTGAGAAAATCTGCCAAGGACACCAAAATACTGACATGTCCAAGATTTTTTTTGAGTATAGTTTATCAGTTGAATCATGTGTGACCCTTAGATGCATGACCAAAGATCCAAGCACTTTAATGCCTAATTTAATTTTTAATGCCTGCCAGAATCATTTATATTATCACAAATGTCAAGCGAAAAAGACCTAACCGCTTCAAATATAAAACTGTATTTCAAGCAATTTTGGGACCGTTGTTCTACACAATGGCGTCGATTCTGTCATACCACTCACTAAACTAAACCAATCTGATAGGACTAAAAATAACTGCCTCTCTTTTCATTTTAATATGTGAGAGGAAGGATGGCAACATTTTTAGAGCTGTCAGATTTAGTTTAGTTTAGAGTAAGTACATCAGAATCGATGCCAATGTCTAATTTCGCTTGCACTGTGCAAGAAAGTGTTGATAATCTCCATGATTCTGGCTCCACTTGTTAATATGTTTTCCCCCACCCTTAGCTTACTCACGTGCGTATTTTTCCCCCATGTGTTTGCCCGCGCCCGCATGCCGCCCCCTACGCTCCATATACGCACATGCCCTGTATTGCCACCCGAAAAATATTCATGGTTTTTAATTCTATCGTCATCCCCAACTTATCTACATCCCCTCATATTCCAATTTTGAAATGTCACATCGAACTTTGCCAAATCTAACCTCGGTCCTCCAAACTGTTCCGTCCAATTTGACGACCTCTCCTAACAATCCACTCCATAACAACACAATTTCCAAAATCCAAAATATGACATCTCCAAACTCCTTCCCATTATCGGTCCATAACCACCAACACCCTCCAAACTACAAATTCATAACAATGGAAATGTTCACTGCAATATTCTCATACCCCATCCAATCTCACAATAATTCCTGAAATTTATCAATACCGTAACACCCCCTTACAACGTTTCCAATATCCCTAAACTCCCTGCAACTGTCCCCCGTATCGCTCGTACCGCGGGTGGCATCAGGCGGCAGAAGCGGTCAGTGTACAGCGCACACGTCACGTATGGAGGCTACTGCCCCGCGTCAAGGCAGGACTCGGAACGCGCCTCGCTATCCAGCGGTCGCACCGACAGTGATGCCGTCTCGCTTTCCGGCAGCAGCGTGTGAGTACTTCCGTCCTTTTCGCACATCCCATGTGGAGACTGTCACGCGTCAAAGGAAGCTCTGACCGAGCCTGGCTTGCCAGTGGTCGCAAAACAGTAATGACGTCGAGTGAGTCTTTAACACGTCACATACAGTGGTTCGCTTGGTTCTCCAACGGAAGAACAAACAGTGATGTCGCCATCTCTCTCTCTGGCAGCAACATGTAAGTAGTGCCATCTTTTTCACATCCACGGTTTTAAGCACGAGCCAGTCCTGTCCCATCTCTATTGAGAGAGGGGTTTAGGAAGCCATGCTTTCAAATACCCATGGTTTCTGCATAAACTGACCAATTAAATCGCAATGTGATCGATTTAGAACGCTCCGCTTGAATACCTTAGTGTTAGCATGGCATCATCGTCTTAAAGGTAATTATTTGAAAGGTAAGTTTTTCATGTAACTTACAACAATTGCAACACTTTATAGAAAGTTAAAATTAGTTATTTTTTATCAACTGTAAGTATTCAGTAGCTTAGTTAGTTTACGATTTGAATGAGCAGCTTCATTACCCTTGCACTAATTTTGTCATTGTAACTTCATTTTATTTATCATAGCAATATGTCGATAGTTGAACATGTGTATGAAAACAAATTGACAAAATATTAAACTGTTTTGCTATTACAAAACCCTAATACAAACTACATAAAAGTTTTGTTCATATAAACAACAATCAAAATCTTTTTCAGAAATACCTCATCCATATTTTATGTGATGTAGTTTAAAAATTCGAACAAACTTTTCTAAATCTCTTTAAAATTATCGTGTATCGAGATTCAACTATCGACTCAACCCCATCACTAGTGTAACTAAACGTTGTTTCTAGGGATGGGATGTCAGTGCGGCGAGACTCGCGTGAATCGAGACACCGTGCACGGATGCACGGCCTCGATCGACATGCTGTCATTAATAAGGAGCAGGATACAGCTATGGTAAGTTCTACTAAACGCTGTCCCTTATAATATAACAAGCTAGCTGTGCCCAGTATCAGCCACTATCCCATTTTGATAGCCCGTTGGTCCAGTTGGTAGTGAACCTGCCTTCTGAGCTTGGGGGCGTGGGTTCGATTCCCACGTAGAACAAACATTTGTGTTTGTTCTATATCTGGTTGTTAATATCTATTTAAAACTATATATGTATGTATATCAGTCTCTGGCAGCCATATCACAAGCTTTGCTTAGTATGGGGTCAGATGACCGTGTGTGAAAAAATGTCCCGAATATTTATTTATTTTATTTATTTATAGGTAATTTTTTCAGGGTAAAATGTAGCCTATGTATTAGTTAAGTAACTTACCTCCATACTGCGGTTCGTCTAAATCTGTTCTACCGCTACTGAATTCAGTTCAAACAAATACAAACTATACGCCCCGAGCGTTTCTATCTACTAAATTTGAAGACTTAGTAAGCTTGCAACAACACTTCAAATAAAACATATTGTTTTCTTTGTTGTCAGTGTAAAATTTATAGTCATCATAATCCCCGTCTTAGTTTGGACACGGCCACTCAACCCGATTTTCATTAAAGTTTGTGGCAAACTCACTGCACCCCGCGGTTTCACTCACGTTGATGTTTCCTACGGGAACAGACAGGTAGATAGAAACTCTTTATTGTGTACACTTACGAGCTAGTGCCACAAGTGGCGGCCTTATCGCTAAAAGCGATCTCTTCCAGGCAACCATTGGATGGAAAGAATTAATTTAACAGAACAGTTAATTTTTTTGAACTTAAAAGAAGTTATGGAATAAATTGATCGGCTCCGCACTTCGTTGCTATACACAATCAGAGTCATAATGTGATCCCTACCTTCTATATAAGATCTGTATGTGATTTCATAATGCGCTATAAATTATAGAGTAGTATGTATCACTCTCTAGCCCTTGAACTGCAAAAAAGTCGATTAATTGTCCTGTTGCTACGTACAAGATCAACAAACACACTTATAATTTGTATTAAGTTTTATATATTTGCAATTTTTATGTTATTTATTTATTTTTTCTTTCTGGTAACTAATTTATTATCTCTTATGTAAAGACCTCGAATGTTTGTTTTCCGATTACTATTTATCTATCCGGACCCTAGTTGGTGTTGCAACGGGGCATTTACACTATTTCTAGTTTGTATTAGTGAAAACATGTTTTTTGGCTTTTGTGTAACTGTTTATCTTATATCTACTGTATTAATTAGCAGCTGTATGTTTTCCTTGTAAAATAATATAAAATAATAACAATATGATTTTTTATATTTCTGGTAGATATAAAAACTGAGTCAAGATGTTTATCGTTAGGTGATGTTTATTGTTGTTTTTTTTGCAGATGATACCAAGAACGCAGCGCATGCAATCTGAACAACTGCGCGTACTACCGCCCGCCGAGTTCGCGCCGCTACTCATCGAGAAACTGGAGCGAGTGCGCCGGGATCAGGAGACCAAGGAGCGACTCGAGCGGCGACTGGCCGAGGTATGCCCACATACTGCCGGCAAGCAGTAGTGTGCACATAGATTTAAAATGTATAAATAATGCAGAAGAGTTGGTCATGAGATCCACGCATGCTCACGACAGTTGCAATATGCTGTTTTAAACACTGCAGTTATTAAAAAACCGTAGATACAAGGTTAAGCGGAAAGGCTGTACTAAGGAATCCATTATACTCATCATTATGAACACCTTTTACTACGGGAAAACCTGAAATCTAGGAAAAAATATCAGCTTTTCCCTTCGAAAAATTATACATGGTCAAAGGCTCTTCCATACATACATACATACATTTAGTCGAGTTTGAATGACTGTTTTCTATGGAACAGCAGATATTTTTTTGCGATTTCAGGATTGGTGTCATTATAAACGTTGTTCATAATGATAAGAAAAACGTACCTCTTTCGGCTTAGTACCCTTAAAAAAAATAACTCACCCAGAGCAGATATAAAAATTCATCATTCGAATATCGGCTAAACCCGGGATCAAACGCAAGCCTATATTTTTTTTTTTAAACTGCGTTGTTTGGTGGTCAAACGCAAGCCTATTAATTATAAAAAAACAGTTCATGAGCTCACGGTTAGATTCCGTGATAAAAATGCTAAAATGTGTTGCAGGGTGAAGGTGAAGAGGCGTGCAGCCAGGCGCTACCGCCGCAGCTCGTCGCGGCGGCTATCCGGGAGAAACTGCAACTCGACGACGATAACGACCAGGATATACTCGGTGAGGCATACGGTCAAGAAACAAGTTTAATTTGTCCAGGCAACAAAAATGTTATCGAGTCCGGGAGCGACAAAAAGTCTCAGCGCACTCACACTCACACGCACACGCACACAGGCACTGTTATAGTATAGTGTTATGGAAATGAGTATTCTAAGATTGTGTTGTTAAAAAAAAACGAAAATAGATAAAAAGAGTACAAAGAAAAAGAGTTACACCAGTCGTTTTTTTGCACATACGTTTTTTGCGGATCGATCCGTCAGGCTGTGAAACTGTCAGAATAGGCATGATGACTAATATTTTTTTATTACCTCATAAAAAAGCTGATCATAAATAGAGCACATCAACGAAAACAAAATTAAAATTAGTTCAAAAATAAATAAGATATAAGCATTTTAATTTCATGCTAGACAGAGAGCGCACTATACTGAGCCGTGACGTCACGGCTCAGGAGCGCCATACAAATGCTATACTAGCACACGCTTTGCGAGAAAGGAATACAGCATCCCCTCTCTATCCTCACCTAAAACTTTAAACGCCATATCTCAGAAATTTATCAGCCAATTCAAATTATTTTTTCAGTATGTGTAATGTATTTAGTTATATTCCTCGCTAAGCCGGTTATTTGTAATAAATTAAACATGAGGACACATGCCTATTGGATGCGTTAAACTTTTAACAGAATAAAAGGTCAGCACAAAGATTCAGACAACGTCCAAACCAACCCAAACCCAACCCAAGGGGATAGCAAAAAATAGAAAAACCTCATAAAGTTTTTAGACAAAATAAGACTTGTCTTGTTGGATAATATACAGGGAAGTTGACAGGACTACAAACACTGGAACAAGTACAAAACAATAGTGAGATGGACGAATTTATTATAAGTTTTTTTTATGCCAAAGGTGGCAAACAAGCAGGCGGGCCGCCTGATGGTAAGCAGTCACCGTCGCCTATGGATACTTGTAACACCAGAGGCATCACAAATACGTTATCGACCCTTAAGGACTCTATTAACTCGCCTTTTGAAGAACCCCATGTTGTAGCTTCTCGGAAACACCGCGGAAGGTAGCTCATTTAACATTATGCAAGTGTGAGGCAAGAAAGATCGTGTGAATCGCATAGTGTGCGATTTCCACTGATCTAAGATGTGTGTATGAAATTATTAATATCAAGTTTTATATAATTTGTCAAAAGACTGCACGATAAGCCATTTTTTTAACTTTTTTTTAACTGCTTTTCATCATCGTTATCTTCCCTTCCATATACGCCACTGGAGCAACTGTACCGCGCCGCAGACCCTCGATCCAGTATTATAAGGAGTTGGTTAGGCTTGACATGCTGGTGGGGAAACGCACAATACACCCCAAGTAGGACGTCAGTACAGGGGCCTTACGGACAACATTTAATTGCGGCACCTAATCCGCTCAGTTGGAAAATCACGCGAACGTGAACCTTATCGCGCCCAGATACAGTTTGCGGTCGCGTGATTTTCCAACAGAGCGGATTAGGTGCCGCAATTAGCTGTTGTCCGTAAGGCCCCTGGGCTTATCGCCCCCATCCCGAATACGAGTGTCATATTGTATTGTTCCTGCACAGACCAGCACGTGTCCCGCGTGTGGTCGGAGCGCACGCCCGGCGCGTCGCCCCCGGGCGGCCGCCGCCGGCCGCGCCCCGGCCCGCGGCGCGCGCCTTCCGCGCTCTCCGCCGACTCGGGACACTTCGACGCACCGTCTGAACTGATGCACCACCCGCACTCGCTCGTACGCCGGTCAGTATACACAAAATAATACAAAAAAAATACTAAATTAACTTAACTAATAATCATCATCATCAGCCTCTAACTATCCACTGCTGGACATAGGCCTCTCTCAATGCACGCCACTGAGCTCGGTCGGCAGTTCCTTGCATCCAGTTTTTACTTAACTAATGATACTAAATAATAATAACTACAGTCGCAGTGACCGGTGATATGTAAGTGTAATGAAAGGCAAGGTTCGCCATTACTTTATTTTCTTTCTCTCTTACTCTAGTTACATAACTTTTCTTTAAGATTAAGATATATTTACTGCCATAAAACAAAAACAATAGATATATACTATAAGAAACATAAGGAGATACAATATTTGGCAATATGGGTACGCTCAGCGCTGTACTGCGAGGTCCCTAAGGGTCACGCAGGGCTGGTTTTTCTCGCTTACTCCTAATGCTACATGGATGCCAACGTCATTAATTCCAAATATTTGAAGATTTGTAGCATTACAAAGTTAATGCTTACAAATATAAATAACTAGCGGCTCGCCCCAGCTTAGCACGGGTATAGATTATAGCCTATGTCACCCGGGGATAGTGCAGCTTCGCAACAGTGAAAGAATTTTTCAAATCGGTTCAGTACTTTTTGAGCCAATTCGTTACAAACATACTTACATACAAATCTTTCATCATCATAATATTAGTATAGATAAATTTTTACAAAAAAAAAAAAAACTATTGAAAAACACTGTTTTAATCTATCACGGTTGTTCACTACAGTTATAACTAACACGGACTTATCCGAGCTAAAAAAAGAAAAAGATACATGATTATTAACGGTGAATACTAGATCACTACGATCACTATATCGCTGTCATCCATGTCTGTATCGCTGTGAGTCGCTGGCATCCAGTGGATGCAAAAGGCAGGCTGTCGTTCAGTGTGGAGGTTAAAGGGGGAGGCCTATGTTCAGCAGTGGACGTCTTCTGGCTGATGATGATGATGATGATGACGATCACTATATGGACGGATGACATCGTGAGTCGCGGGCATCCAGTGGATGCAGAGGGCAGGCTGTCGTTCAGTGTGGAGGTCAAAGGGGGAGGCCTATGTTCAGTAGTGGACGTCTTCTGGCTGATGATGATGATATGATTAAAACGAGATATTTGCCGTGATAATGTTGTGGATAGAGCTCCCGATATTTCGACGCATTTACATGCACCATGTTCACGGGAAGACACCCCTTATCACGGTAAATATCCCGTTAATAATCTTATAACTGTAATAACAACTGAGTCCTGTGGATTCATATCCTAATTTTCCATAGAGGTGGAATATTTTCTTGTTAAACAGATGCGATGTTAGAACAACAGATGGATTATTCCAGGCTTTATTTCGAGTATCAACCCGTTGGTCCAGTTGGTAGTGAACCTACCTTCTGAGCCTGCAGGCGTGGGTTCGATTCCCACCTAGGACAAACATTCATGTGATGAACATTTGTGTTTGTTCTATATCTGGTTGTTAATATCTATTTAAGTATGTGTTTAAAACTATATATGTATGTATATCAGTCTCTGGCAGCCATATCACAAGCTTTGCTTCGTTTGGGGTCAGGTCGTTGGTTATTACCATCTCTTATATTTCCAGATCATTCTCAAAGAAGACGGTGACAGAGCTGACGGACAGCGGCGTGTCGGTAGTGAGCGAGGGGTGCAGCAGCGGCGCGGGGGGCACGGACGCGGGGGGGCGCATCCTGCTGTGGATGGCCGAGGGGGCGGAGCGCCGCCGCGAGCCGCGCCCCTCCTCCGCCGACCGGCGCGACAAGCAGGGGAACAGGCCACGGTACGTAGATACACACACTCTTCGTACGGACTTGGAACTGCACATATATCAGGTAAACATAGGCAACGGCAAAGATAATATAACCTTGCTTGTGCAAGGTGGCTGAGTGGCAGCCACGTCGGTCGCGGGGGTACGGCGTTTGTTTGTGATTGGAGATTGGCGCTTGTGAAAGACATTCGATACTTAAGTTATTCCCTAGGATTGGCCCGATCGAAAGAGGTTAAGCTGAAAAAGTGTAAGTTTAACTTACGGCGGGGTAAAGGATGAGCAGTCACGGCGGCCCGTTAGCAATGGCCGATTTACTAACCAGATTTTATTTTATATTATTTTACAAGGAAAACATACAGCTGCTAATTAATACAGTAGATATAAGATAAACAGTTACACAAAAGCCAAAAAACATGTTTTCACTAATACAAACTAGAAATAGTGTAAATGCCCCGTTGCAACACCAACTAGGGTCCGGATAGATAAATAGTAATCGGAAAACAAACATTCGAGGTCTTTACATAAGAGATAATAAATTAGTTACCAGAAAGAAAAAATAAATAAATAACATACAAATTGCAAATATATAAAACCTAATACAAATTAAATGATTTTTTAGATTTAATTTTACGTTATTTGCCATTTTATTTTTAGTGTTATCAATTTTAACTTTTAATGTGTCAAAGAACTTTTTGGAAATTATATTTTTAAAAGTATTATGCCTCATCATAAATAAGTCAACGTTGGTTGAATAGTTGCTATTGAAATTGATTAATGTGCGAATAAAGAATGAATTTTTACGATAATTAGTAAAATAAGTTATATAAAGTGTTATTATTCCGTTGAAAATTATCTTAACGACAAAACATTATAAAACAGATCGGGCCGCTCCATATTTCTGCACCATTTTATATAAATTGCCATACCCTAATTGGGTCATTGTGTTTAGATAAGTTTCACCTATTTAGCATAATGTGCAATAAATGATTTGACTTTGACTAACTGGAAAAAAATATAGCATCCAAGTAAACGAAACTGCGTGTTTACTAATTTTGAGTTCTGTTTCTCATGTTGATAATTATGATAATGTCCCACAGTGGCAGCGGCAGCAAGTCGTCGTCGGGCAGCGGCGCGAGCGAGGCGGTGGCTGCGGCGGCGGGCGCGCACACGGTGCTCGTGGTGTCGTTCCTCGACGAGCACGTGCCCTACCGGTTCAAGGTGCCGGCCGCGCCGCTCACCCTCAAGATATTCAAGGACTACCTGCCTAGGAAGGGCAACTATAGGTAACACAAACATTGCAGCTTAGCAAGCCAATCAAACAGGGCTAATCAAACTACGGGTTTTTGTTTTTGTTTTTTTTTGTTTTATAATTAATAGGCTTGCATTTGTCCACCATCACGCCTGATGTTAATCGATGATGCGGTCTACGTTGGAGCACGCTTGCCTAGAAAGAACCGATTCACTCGTGATTTGAAGACACCCAGATTGTAACTATCGGGGAACACATTCAGGCAGCGCATTCCACACGATAGTCTGGCACACTAGCAGTTCGCGCAATAAAAGTGGAATAAAAGCGCTTCGTACGGGTAAACGGTGTCCATTTTTCGTGCCCAATCTGGCAGTTGTTAGAAATATGGACAGGAGGGGGATTAGATTACGCAGATCTGTAGCACACTCTCCGAAATGTATCCGATAAAAAACCGATAGACTATTAACTTGCGTCGATGCGCTTAGTCTGAACCAGGGATTCGTTGCTGATGAGCCTCTTGACATGTTTCTCAATAGACTCCAACGCCCCAAGTTGGCACTTAGCCGATGCTGATCTATCCCAATGGACATCGTAAATTACTCTGTATTGAATGTGATTGAGGTATGTACCTACTTGTACGCGCACCTGTGCGGTGCGTGATGTCACCTGCCGGCCCCATCGGAAGACCAGCGCCGTTTGTTGTCAAACTCTGTTGCTCTGTTGCTCACTATGCTGAGCTGGAGCCGGTTTGTGGCAAAAGTCCAACGTTTCTTAACTTTAAATTTGTGTGTAACTCTAAGTGTGTGTGGATTTTTGTTGCAAATAAAATATTCTCTACATTGGGATAAAACGTTTTTTATGTCCTTCCTTACGATTACTCACTTTCTTGGCTAGTTCTTGATTTTGATATTTGCAAAAAAAAATGTTATTCAACGCTAATTATGAGTACATTTTGTTTCAGATACTTCTTCAAAACGAACTGCACAGACCTCGACACTGTGATTCAGGAGGAGGTTTGTAACGACAATGATACACTACCCATGTTCGAGGGGAAAGTCATGGCACGAGTCAAGAGCATCGAGTAACTAGCACCCTGTATACTGGGAGGAAGTAACCTTGTACAATAAATAACAACACCCTGTACAAAAACAATGTACAATGATATAAAATTAACATTCTGTATAATCAACACAAACAACAACAAAAAAACTTAGAAAAAGAAACATAATGTAAAGTAATTACATTTAAAGGTCTATCCAGATTTACTTCGCTTTTGCTGCCGTGGGTAGCGGAAAATATTGATATGCCCACAGCGGCAACGAATCCCAAGTATGTATAGACCTTAATAAATTGCAGTAATGTATAAAGAATGCCACCAATTACTAAGCATACGTAGGACAAACAATACTACAAAAATTGTACGATGCATATCTATGTAGTCCTATTCTCTGTTTATTTGAAGGTTTAAACAATAACGGCCTTGCTTATAAACGTTACTTAAGTTAAGCAAAGCTTAAATTTGCTTTGTCTCGTTTTCACCTGTGACAATTTCCGTCAGCGAGTAGTTGACAGCAATTTTAAGCGTTGCTTAACTTTTAAGTAACGTTTACAAGTAAGGTCATATATGATTTGTAATTGTTCTGTGTGTATCATATCAGATGGTTGAGGTATTATCTTGGCAACTTATTTTGTATATTTTTTGTCGTCTTTTTGTTGAACCGTATCTTAACGATAGCTCCACGACTTTTGAAAAGACGCAAGAATTTAAAAAATGCAGCACAAAATAGTTATGGCCGTCGCTCACCGCACCAACTCTACTCTAAAAGCAAAACATTGAAATACGAACTCTATTATATAACGTTCAGTATGTTCATATCATGATCCAAGAAAACAAGGTCTAGCGCTCTGGGAGTTGTCCCGCAATGACGTCACTGTCCAGTTGCCACTTTATTGTAACAAACACAGACTCTGTGATTATTTTTTTTATAATCTATACAAAAAGCATTTCAATTGTCATTTGGTTTGTCCGCTCAAGCGAAGCAACTCAAATTAAGCACGAAATGAATATAATAAACATAATTTCATCAAACCCACATTGATTTATTGGATTCCCACAGGTAATATACGGATATTGGGGAGTTATAATTTCACGCTACTGTTAACACAGAAAATCACCTGTTACGTGGTGTATCGTCATCTCTCTCGAACTTGTTGTAAATTACTTATTCTGCTCTTGCTTATGCACGTGTACGTGTATCCATGACATTGATGACATCATTGCGGGACGCCCACGTGACATTTTTTCTCGGAGCGCTATACCTGGCGGAGTATATTATTATACCATGGTTCATATGACAAATTTCGAATGCACGGTGCGTTGGTCTTATCTCATTTGAAATGAGTCGGTGCAGTAAGAGACGTCTAGTATATTTACATAAGCGCATATAGTTTATTAATTTATTTATTTATAGTCTTGCTACGATTATCGTGATGATAATTGAGAAAACAGCGCAAGTACATTGTAAAATTTTTGTTCCTTTACAAATTTAAGGTCGCTCCTCACGTGTCGTGCGTTTGCCGCGCGTTGACGCACGACACGCGTGAAATGTACCACGTTGAATAAAATTATTTTTAATTATTTTTTACTGAGCTAGTGGAGTACGCTTACTATTGTACGATATTTTTACGCAGAATGACGGTACGCAATTTTTTTTTAATTCCTAGTGTTACTTGAATGACTGCTTAGTTTGTATATTTTTTTAAATTAATAATTGTTAGATATAAAACGACGTGTTCTGTTGAATTAAAATAATTTTAATTTTTCGTTATAACAATTGGGGATACGGGAAAAGTTATGAAATTTTTCAAATCTGATGTAGGAACTTATGGTTATTTGTGAATTTTTAATGCTTCGAATTTCGTTTCATAAAATAAATTTATAGCTGATTCTACAGCTAATCGATATTGTTTTTGTCTCCTTCATTCCTATGTCCATCTCAACAGGAATGATAGGTGACAGAAACAATATCTGTTGTCTGAGAAAACTTCTGATTCTATATTTCACACAAATCCAGTGCTATATATTTTGAAGTGAAAACTTGTTTAGGCGCGCTGATCACTTTATTTTGTGAGTGTTAAATGAGACCGAGCCGTCACGCTCGGCTATGTAACGCTCGTTCGGGTAAAGTCGGCTCGAGTCGACTAAAGGAGCGAGAGAGATATAGTCACCCTTGAAGTTTTCACTTCTCGAGTGGTCTTACACACACCGTTATTTAAATAATCATATAATTCTACATCGATTTTTGTTCTAAACTACAAGCCAATACATCCAACGCATGAAGGGATCTCAATGAAATATCAATAAATGAATTTAATACATTTGTTTAAGTGAACAGGTATGTTTCCGTTCCGCAGCTGTGAATAGACTAATGTTAGCGAGATAGAGTAAGAATATTATATTGATTCAGTTAAAAAAATAACTTAAAAGTCACAAAAATAACTACTTTAGGGTACGCACACACTGTACATGACAACATTCGACTCAAAGGAAAACTATTGAAAAGTGAGGTATGTAAAGTACTCAGAGGTGTATCACAAAATGTATCTGATACAGTCTAATAGTGCTATTGCGATTTGGTTGATGGACCGCCGTACAACCAACGGGAGAGAAAGAGTGAGAATAACACATTTCCCTCTCTTTTTCTCCCGTTGGTCAGTCGGCAGTTGAGGTTACAAATTCACACGTCTGTTAGCACTTTAAGAGTGAATAAACTTAGTCCATTGTCACCGTGTATCCAGCTGCAAGCTTCCACATCGCCTTTTTTTCGTTTAAAAGAAGCCATGGCTTGCTGCTCGAAGCTTGCTCGCCAGCGTACTCACTTGTTACATTACGTGTTACACATCTATCTGAGTAAGTAAATGCTTATTATGTAGGATACAGTAAAATTCCAAATCAATACAACATCAAACCATTTGTTGTCCACTCTAAATTAGAAAAAACTACTTTATTTAACATGATAACAGCTCACTTTTCAACGCTTTGCATTGAATCGAGTGGGTCTATATGGTGTGCGATAGACATTCAAATGTATCGTATCTACGAGCTTGAGCTTCAGTGTCGAGTTTAATCTGATTTCAATAAATATTACGAATGATTATTCTTAATCAAGATTTTTAGTGCATAACTGCGTCATTATAATATATAGACCAGACTGATTGTACTCAAGTCAACAAAAAAACTAGTCCACCTTTGCAATGCATGTTATTTTGAACGAATTTAACAAATTACTTTGGTTATCGCACCAGAGCGATCTATTCAACACCAACCCAGCTATAAATAAAGCATTGACTGGGTCTATCGTAATAATAGTACGCGTAGTATGTGACAGAATACATTCATTAAATGTTGCGATATCAACATTCAATGTTGTATCCTGTAAGATAGATTCATTTAATGTTACAGCAGACTCATTCAATGTGACAGGATAGACTCCCCTCAATGTAACAGGATAGACTCATTTAATGTAATAGAAGAGATTCATTCAATGGGACAAGATCAATTTAACACGATAGACCCATTAAATGCTTTGCTTGTAGCCGGGTTGGTGTCGAGTGAATAATATTGGCGACCACCTCTATTAATTTCTTTTTATCATTATAGCAGAGATATTTAGCGCACAAGTTTGCCTTGGTCTCAAAGTACAACAACTATCTTTTTTATCTTTATGTGCCCCATTTATTTTGGCTTTTGTGGAAAAAAACTCAAAATTTTCGATTATTTTAACGTGCAATGGAAATAGTACCATACTTATAACGCATTGTAAAATATAAACGTAAGTTAGCTATTGGTCCGGTCCATGGAATACACAACCAGCATTTAATTAAACTTAACGCCTTTGTGACTCCATCGCGTTTGATTAATAAACGCTTTCTGCTTGCAATAACGCAAAAATCGCTATAGACAACGGATCGCAATCGCTAGCGTGCGATGGTGTGCCATAGGCGTAAGTATTAAATGGAATTGTGTATTCTGAAAAGTTAAACGATTGTTGCCAGCAGAGATGCACCTTATATTAAGCGGATTAAGGAAGAGAATCGGGTGCGGAATAATGTGCCTTCAATGTTAATAAAAGTTTCATAGTTGATGCTTCTAGTTAGTTGTAAGTTAACACTGTAAATATAGACGTAACGCTATATCGTTTCGAGCTCTTTATTTTTTATTAATTTAATTGAAATTAATTACTTTTTTTATTTATTGCCTAAGGTTGCGTTGTGACGCTGAACTACCGTTGGGTACACAAACTGTGCGTGATATATCGTCCTCCTTTAGAATGTTTTATTGAACGCGTTTGTCTTCTATTTCTTTGTCTTCCAAACAATATAACAGGATAGACTCATTCAATGGGACAATGCCAATTTAACACGATAGACCCATTAAATGATTTTGCCAATATGATGTAGAATTTAGTAGATTAATAAAGCTACTGCAGTTTTTACAGATGTGCAATTCGAGAAAGTTTTTCACCCTTTCTTCTTTGTTTAGTGCGATGACTCGTGATTATCTTAAGTGTGTACGTATAACTTAAGTCTTCCGCCGGGCATACGGTCATTTAAAACAAATTTAATGGTTAACTTTTTCGAAAACAATTCGTCCTATTTTGTTGAAACTCGGTAAGTATTTTTTTTTTTAAGATTTCGTATCTTTTTATTTATGTTTTATTTTAAATTAGGGTTTCGAATAAATTCAATCAAATATTCTTAAGGAGTTTCATCAGAACTGAAGAGATACTTCCGAAAAAAATTATTAGTACATTTGCATTTCCGATTTGGTACAGCCGATGAACGAGAAAAAATGAGAGGGAGTTATATTTCTCTCTCTTTCTTTCTCGTTAGTCTGGCCGCTTTTGTACTATCGAACACTTGCACTGTGATTAGGAGAAAGGGTGAGAAGGCTTTTTGGTGGATAACCTATAACAGAAGTTTCATCAATTATTACACTGCCACTTTTTTCCATTACTTTTATTAGTGTCTTGCCAGTGTATCTGACTGATATTTATATGCATAAATCAGTGCAGTTTGTGTGCGGAACGCGATTTTTTTAATGTTCAGTGAAGATATCTTTATTATGTAAGCGTGTGGCGATAGAAATCGCATGCTATCCTGCTCGCGCAAATACCTCTCACCATGCGCACGAGCAGGACGGCAGACGAAAACAATCAACAGACTTACACGATGAAGCTCCTCAGTGACCGCAACAGTCGGTACCGACTATGACTGTAAAAATAGATCAAGTAACTATAAAATATATTATTATGAGGCACACGCATACAGTAGTCTCGGGAAGTACCTTATAAGTGCTAATATGTCCAGATGGGCTCAATATGTCGAAGTTAAAATTTGCTTGTTAAAATTGTATAAAATATAACGTTTTCCAAGTTTAGAGTGTATACGAAAGTAAGGACGATTTGTAATGGATAATGTTGAATTGACACTAAAGTATTACTTTCAATGTGAACTGGCCCCTTATTATGATTCTTTGATCGGGATCGAGATTGCATGCCGTCCCGTTCGTATCTATTTACTCGCACCACGTGCGTAAGTGAGAGATGGCACGCGATCGCGATCACGATCCGAATCGTCCATAATAAGGCAGCTGGTTGTCTCATCGGCAATCTAATAGTAAAAGAATTTCACTAATCGGACTGTATTATTTTTCTATCTAGCACATGTAACATTAAAAAATAAACTGGAACTGTGCCATATATTCTTGCTTTTTACTCGTAGGGCTAAGATCTTTTCCTTCCACGGGTGAGAGGAAGCTTCTAACTGTTCTAGAACGCTTCACCTACTCCAGCACACGATCCAAGAAAACAAGGTCTAGCGCTCCGGTAGTTGTCCCGCAATGACGTCACTGTCCAGTTGCCACTTTATTGTAACAAACACAGATATTCGGAAACAATGTTAATAATCTGTTAAATAAAATACAAAAAGCATTTTAATTGTCATTTGGTTTGTCCGCTCAAGCAAAGCAATTCAAGTTAAGCACGAATTGAACATATTAAACACAATATTTATCAAAACCACATGATTTATTTTTCTCCCACAGGCAATAATATATATGGATATTGGGGTCATAATTTCACGCTACTTAACACAGAAAATCAGCGGTTTATAGAGTCCGCCATTGTTTCGTGTATCGTTATCTCTCTCGAACTTGTTGTAAATTACTTATTCTGCTCTTGCTTATGCACGTGTACGTGTATCCATGACATTGATGATATCATTGCGGGACGCCCACGTCACATTTTTTTTCTCGG
This sequence comes from Agriopis aurantiaria, assembly GCA_914767915.1. Taxonomy (NCBI): domain Eukaryota; kingdom Metazoa; phylum Arthropoda; class Insecta; order Lepidoptera; family Geometridae; genus Agriopis; species Agriopis aurantiaria. The sequence continues at coordinate 14,808,834 of OU611994.1, forward strand.
AGCGCTATACCTGGCGGAGTATATTATTATATCATGCTCCAGCACACGACGTGGGCTCTCTCAACTAGAGCGGCTCAAGGGCAGGCGCGGGGCGGTGCGCCCCTTAACATGGTCTTGTATTTGTACCTGTAAGGGACGGCGCGGTAAGGCACGCTTCCGCATGCCGAAGAATCCTGTGACATCCCACGTGACGAAAGCTAGATTCAACCTTGTTTCAATTACTTAGCACTCAAATTCCTTAAGTCAATAACGGACCCTAACTTGATGGGGTTCATCATCATCATCATCTAAATATTCAGTTTACATTTATTTAATCTTGCCTATAATATAAAAATATGTGAAATAAAAAGCTTATGCATTGCAGTTGATTGAAAGTGCTGCCAACCATCATCATCATTTCGGCCGTAGGACGTCCACTGCTGGACATAGGCCTCCCCCATCGATCGCCAAAAGGGTCTGTTGGAAGCGGCCTGCATCCAGCGTTTCCCTGCGGTCTGTTGATGGGGTTGCGTCGTTTTAATACAGAGCTCCCATGACCACCTTCCACTGTCTTTATATCAGCTCCATCTCATAATAATATTGCATTGTCATTCCATTTACATATGCATACAAAATTTCATATCATCCGGAAAATAGTTCAAAAACTGGCAAGATTTGATTATGGACAAGACTCTGGGACAGGTGAAACTAAACTTTGAATCGGGAAAACTTCTAGGCTTTTCTGGTATCATAACCAGTGGAGTAAACTTTGGGAGTTATTCTTAAAATCAAACACATTTTCTATTCAATTTATCATTTATTATTATCTAATCACAGAAATCGGCAACGATTATTCCGCCGGCTAATATTTATTGTCACTGCGTCTTGCACATGGCACATCTGAGATGCTACATTACATACGTATAGGGTTACCAGATGAAAAAATATGCGGGAAAAAATCCCACGCTTAAAGTTTTCGGACATTTCAAAGTTCATATTTCGCGGCATAATGAAATGTAGTGGTGGTCTTTATCATTTCTAGAATTCCGGACAAAAGCCTAAATTCTCACGGACATATCCGGAAAATTCTGGACGTATGGCAACCCTACATACGTATATCCTGCTCTCGCAAGCGCGATCTTTGTTCTGTTGCGTACTAACACCGTGTGCAAGACGCATTAGGTTGAGTATAAATTAACATTAGAGAATATAATTATTATCAGACTTATAACAATACTGAACATACAGATAACAAAGAAATGGCAAATCATTAAACTATAGTCTACCTAACAGTTGTACATAACTAGAATAAATAACTATAATCGTAGTAAAATCACGCTTAGCAAAAGCGTATAGATTGATACAAGTGCGACGGAGACAAAGAATATCGTACGCACGAGAATAGCCGACTTGGTGCGGCACGCTTGAAACGTGTGAAAAGTTTTAGCCTAGAGTTGCGCGCAATTGAGGTTCCTTTATTTCGGGGCAGGAGCGTAGCTACCGCCGTATCAACAATATAGGGCCCTAGGGCTACAGGGGCCCCGAACCAGACCCGGAACTGTGACTTTTCGAACTGGGGCAAAGGAAAAATCATTATCCTTCATTTGGGCCCCCCAAAATTTTTTGATACAGGGCCCGTCTAAGGCAAGCTGCGCCACTGTTTCCGGGACAGATAAATTATTCCGGAGACCTAAATCAAAGAGATGAACTTCCGCAAAGTAACGCCTGATTCAATCAAGTATCAACATGAATAATCAACAGATAACAACGATCCAAACTGATCTGTGTGCAAACGAATGTAAACCTTATCGTGTTGTCGGTAAATGCTATCTGAAGACGTCGCGGAGGCCTTGTATCAGCTGCGCGGGTATCGGGTCGGCAGCGGAGTACCCGGCGGAGCGCAAGTGGTGAGATACACTGGATATGCACTGGGGACAAAACAGTGTTTCATTACAACTGACATGGTTTTAAAGCATTTTTTGACGTGAATTTGGTTCTATAGTGGAAGGTAATAGGGTATTTGAATGATTGTACGAAACCATCTTAAATTGTTTATTATATTAAAATAAAGCAATCCCATGATTTAATCCTCATAATTTTCAATATTTGTGTTTTAAATGGCGGAACAAAATTCAAATCATTAAACTGCCGCGTAAACGCTCCCTTTGACCCTTATGGGCCAACGTGACATTAGTGACGTCACACATAAGCTAACGAGTTCTTCTAGCCATACAAATCATACAATATTGTTGCCTCTATTTACTTCTCTGTGACGTCATAAGGACATTCGACCTATATAGTGTTTGCAGGCAAGTCAAGTGATCAATGAAACACATTAGTATCTTGTGTATTTCTGAAAATTGGGACTAGTTTTTAGTTATGAAATAATAATAAAAAATTACTAGGTATAAACGTGCATGAATTATATTTTTAATATAGTCAAATGCCATATTGAAAAAACAGGTTGCTACAATAACTAAACTGAAAACTCACCTTCTCCAAGTAGGTGATCTTTGCCTGCGGGCACACATCTTGCACCATGTCTACGCTATACTCATTCCCATTGTCATCTCTGAGTACAGTCTTCAGCTCTGTTAAGAAGTGGGGTAGAGAACGCTCCGTTATGTCTGGGAGGAGTTTGACGCTGAACTGGTAACCGATAGGGTCCGGGGTGGAAGGGTCGTCTTCTGCTCGGAGACAGCTGGAAGGAAATATGAGGTTAGCATTGTAGTGTTTAACGCACTTGTATTTGCTTCACTTGTAACAAACTTAATCTTGGAAGTCGATTTTAATCCCTTCCTATTGACATTGATTTGTAACTTTGCAAGTACATATATGTAAATTGGATGATACAATGATTTAGTACCAACAAACTGATCTTAGTTCCTATAGTTGTCTCGCTTGGCTGTAAAGAGAGTGAGAGAGTGAGCGAGTGGCGGTTTCTCGCGCCACTTGCTCAGCGCGGCCGGTCCTGCGCATACATGCAAGCGAGCATCGTTCAGCGAGTTTCATCTTTAATAGTTGATATCGCTGCGACAAACTAGTTCGTAGCTGTCATCGCTTGTCGCTCATCGTCGGAGATGAGACAAGTCGTCACCGCTTTATGGTTGATATTCCGAAAACCCGTGCAAAGTGCTTTGATTCCACATTTATTGTGCGAACTGCTAGTCTGTGGAATGCGCTGCCTGAATAAGTGTCCCCCCGATAATTACAATCTGGGTGTCTTCAAATCACGAGTGAATCGGTTTCTTCTAGGCAAGCGTGCTCCAACGTAGACCGCATCATCGCTTAACATCAGGCGTGATGGTAGGAAAACGCAAGCTTATTAATTATAAAAAAAAAAATATTATTGGCTAATTTGTTTCCCAATATCTGTGTTTGTTGCAATAAAGTGGCAACTGGACAGTGACGTAATTGAGTGTCAACTCCCAGAGAGCTAGACCTTGTTTTCTTGGATCATGACTGACCGGTACTGCGAGGCCCGCCGGCCCGTGGGCCAGTGCTGCGAGGTGATGATACCCAGCAGCGGCGCCGCGGCCCACTCCAGCGCCCGCTGCAGCGCGCGCTGCGTGGTCAGGTCCTGCGCTGAGGGCGCGCACGGGAACTGCGGGTGCGAGTGGTGCCAGCCGCACACCGACAACCCGAGGGAACACAGCGCCTCGGCTGCTCGCGACTGGGACACTGTAAGTTTTATGGTCAGTTTTACATCTCTACTCGGCTCAGCAATAAGCTATCGGATGGGTGTTTCACTTATTAAAATAACAGGCTTAGAGAAAAATTTCATATTAATGTATTTAAAAAAAAACTTCTCTCATTTTATTTGTTATTTAGTTATCTGTATATTGCTCATTTTATTTATGAATAACTTATTGTATATTGCTCATTTATAAATTTGCAAGTTGAAGTGGCAATGGGCAGGCCACATCGCTCGAAGAACCGATAACCGATGGGGAAGAAAGGTTCTGGAGTGGAGACCACGAACCGGAAGACGCAGCGTAGGTAGGCCTCCCACTAGATGGACCGACGACATAGTAAGAGTCGCTGGCATCCAGTGGATGCAAAAGGCAGGCTGTCGTTCAGTGTGGAGGTTAAAGGGGGAGGCCTATGTTCAGCAGTGGACGTCTTCTGGCTGATGATGATGATATTGCTCATACTCCGTAAATGATAAACAAAACGGCAAATGCGAGTCGGGCTCGTACTACCACTATAAAAAACAAAATGTAGTACAAAAAAAAAAACATTACGCCTAGGCGTGCCTACGCCTGCGTACCTGCCTGCGCGCCTGCGCGCCTACACATCCAAGAACCGACCGCACCCTACGTTGCTTAACGGTAATGAGCAGAATGTGTCACCGACTCGCACTTTGCCATTATTTATTATACGCTTGTACGTATTACCGTTTTTACATTAGAGCTAATACAAAAATACGTTGGTTTTTACTTTTTAATTATTTGTTAGTTAATCCGCCGGAACATTACATATTCTGTTGCTTGATATAGAACCCTAAACAACCGAACCTTGCTTTCGAACCGTAATAGATTACGGTTCGAAAGAAACAACCGTTTAAAGGTAGGACGGACAGACATCGTAGGCTTAGTAATAGGGTCCCGTTTACCAAAACCCTGACCCAAAAACCATGTTCAGCTGACACTTAAAATTCTGGTATTGTCATGCTTTCTGTCCCTTAGTCTTGTAATAGTTTAGGGAAGAACCCCTGGACCTTATCTCCACTCACCAGGGTCCATATCGCAGTGCGTGCTGCCAGCTGCGGCGGCCGCTGGCCTGTACGCTTTAACAGTTAGCACACTCCCTTCGAGCTCGCCCCCCGCCAGCCCCATCACCTCCCCGCGGGATGTGTGCGCGTGCACATCCATCAATATTAACGACGATACGCACACACGGACTGTGTACGGCGCCTGCGGAATATGACATGAGAATATACTTGAAAAAATCACTAACAGCTTGAGCATTTGGATTGCCTCTAGACTTGGCGCTCTGCATCTTCACGACTGAACCAAAGTAGTCATAGAATAGTGTCCGTAGGGCGGAATGAGCCTACCAACAATCTACTGGCTAGCTGTTCAAAAAAAAACAGAACAGAGCTGTTGTCAGAAAAGTAAGGCATGACCGGAATAGCTGGCGCGCCGGAAATGAGTAAGTGGAAAATGGTATTTTAACCTATACTGTTCCACTGGTGAGTCTTCCCTATTTTGTTCCATAAATCACGATCTTCCACCACCTCACCAGAACGAGTCAAGATCGTCGCGTCAGCGATTTTTTCACCTTTTTTGACTGCGTCGTTCATCAGACACCCACGGATAGCGTTAACGCCTGCGGAAAGATCAAATTGTATGAAAATGACATTAGCTTAAGAGAAAATCTTTCAAGCTAATGTCATTGTCAATGTCATTTTCATACAATTTCATCTTTCCGCAGGCGCTAACGCTAACAGAAAGTGGGTCTTTTCTAACCCCCCTGGCCATCTCAGCCTGGCCTGTCGATGGGTTTCTCCCAACTAATCCCATTTTAATCTGTGATGTTTTTGGTCATGTGATAGATTGCAGTACGCTGTAGCAGTATCCGAACATTCGCTACACACCATGAAAAAGATTAGTAAAAAAATCGGTGGTCATACCGGTTTCTCAGCATTGTAGACCCGGCACCGTATAAGGTGTATGGGTTGCTTCTTGGGCTGTCTCTCACGTTTAGGCTCAGTCCCCACCTCGTACATATCACCTGCTTCTGTGTGCATTATCGTGTACCCGCCACCTCCATCCTGGGAATTATATTTACGTTTATATTTTTCCGTCAATTGAGTGGCACTCAAGAATTTTTTGATGCTATTATTTTGCTGTTTTAACCAATTTTTTAAACACTTCAAAACACTTAATGATACTATTAGGTTAGTAACTAGCAAGCAAGTAAGACAGTTGTGCTAGGGCAAAAATTCAGAAGTGGGATAAAATAACCAGCAACTAGTGTTACTTTTGTGAATGAATAACTAGCTCCACCCTGCGGTGTTTCCCCGCGCTTTTTATAGTATTTGATTACTTTTTTAATGACACACGGTATTTCCTAAACAAATTTCATGGAGATCGGTTTAGCCATTTAGTAGTGGAGAGTGTATAAACAAAAAGAGAGATAGTTGTTTTCGCAAACTTTTCAATTTAAAAATACAATAATTTACTAAGTTGATTTTCTTCTGTCTTCTAGGCATGGGCTCAAACTTTCTCAGTGGCACTGCAATAGGTTCCTCGGGTGATTTTGTTTCTTCATGCTTTGGGCTCCTTTCCTTTGTGCTGCCGTCATTGTCGCTATCTATGTCTATTTCTATATCACTTTCTGGTTCAGAGTCTTTTTTCTTCTCTATTTTAATCTGCAAGTGAAACAATATTGGTCAAAATTCATATTTGCGCCTTGTGGTTTCGCCTGTAAATAATTTAGTTTTGCAATGCTAAAAAAATCTTTGCATAATTTACTCTACTATGTTATCCATAAAACCGGTTGTGGGCAATATAGCTGATTTTTTAAGCATCATTTGGCAAAATCACACGTTACTTGGACTGTTACTGTAAATGGAATATAATAACTTCTTTCGGTTCTCCGAAAAATTGGTTATATTATCAGTTTTGGCTTTGGCAGTACCCAAAATCGATGTGCCATTTCAGACAGCCCTTCCAACTTTTTTGAGATTCCCACTTGACTTAACACTCCTAAGCGCGCGCCCTAAATCAAATATAGGAAAATATATTTCACGGGTGAGCATAAGACCAGCCTAGGCGAGTGGGGCCCACTGTTAAGTCAATTATAACCTATGTTAAATACAATCGATAAATATGTATAACTACAATGTGATAATGTAAAAGCGTTTCAGAAATAAATATTTACTTTACTTTACTTTTACTTGAGAAATAAGCAGCAATTTGTTAGTTAAGTAATCAAAACAGTTTTAACTGACTATTTTAGAACCCTAAATACTAAGCATGGTGGGTCAGTGTTGACTAGGTACAATGGCGACTATATCCTATATCACTCTGATTCCATTATCCTCCATTACCCGAATATGCAAGCAACTGCATATTCGGGTCATTATAATTCTTATTCGAGATGGGGACAATGTGTCCTGCACTGACGTCCCGCATCAAAATGCACAATTTAAGATCATTTTACCTCATTTAAAAGAAATGGGATAAGATATCTCCACAATAGTCAAGAAAGTACTCTTTTATCTGTCATACGCAACTCGTTCCAAAACATTTGGTTAAGTTATAGAAAACGTATATAAGGATTAAGGATGAAAGATTATGCTTGAGTCTGGAGAAAACTTTAAGCAAGACATAGACTTAATAGAAAGTGTTACAAAAAAAGCGACCAAAATATCATAATATCATCGTAAATGACAGATTATAAGTGGACGTGTACTTAAAACTGCAATAATGTGAAATTAAACAATGTGAAGTGTGACTCAATTTCATGTAGTTTTAGTAACTGCATGTTGTTTATTGCTTACCACTTCTTCGCCTTCAGACACTGGTAACGCCTGTCCAGATCCCAAAACAATCTGCATCTTCGGACTTTTAACGCTATCATCAGATAAACTTGAGTCCTTCCTCTGCCGCCCTTGAGGCGACTTCAACAACTCTTTACTTCGATTCCTTGGCTTCTTATCGTAGTTTCTTGACACTTTCCTTCTGTGATTACCAATTTTCCTCTCAGCCTTTACTTTTGCTTGGTATTTGGCGATATTTTTTGATACTTCATCTGTCATATCTAGTTCTGAACCTATAGACTGTGTTGATCCTATAATCATATCATCGTCATAGAAAATTTCTTCTGGATTAGCGAATTCGGGTTTTACCATATCTATATTGCTTTTGAGCAGACTTTGTTTAGGTTTGCTGTAAGTTCTTTTTCTGAAAGGATGTTTTGGTACATTTATTGATGGATTAATAATAACTTTTTTCATATTTGTCTCGGTGACTATTTCTTCCTGAACTACGGTTGGTATGTCTTCTTGTTCAGCGTACTTGTAAAGGACATCAGAAGGCTCCAGGTGTATTCCAAACTCAGCATCAATTAAAGCTTGTATCTCTGCTTCAGTCTTTGTTTCTATTGCTTGGGATATCTTTTTGATATTCCTTCCATACTTTGTCTGGAAACCAATATTTATTTATTAATGTAAAAACGTTAGGTAGAACAGTTTTGTCTGTGGCTAGAACAGTCAAATCAGCGACCCAAAGCCGTGCTCCGTTATTTTAAGGAGCTTGGCTAGTTTGTGTAGGCACGAGCAAATGCACATCACACACCAAGCCAGTGCAGGTCTTATCACCCCCACATTAAATTAGAATTTATTAATGTACAAACAAGTCATGGATATCTCCATCCGTCTTCCATATTTTAATTTATTTATTAATAGACTTTTGTTTGGCTGCCAACTCGTCTGATGACATGACTTGTGGCTGGCCTTACAGGCTGTATACCTAATGTGGGGACAAAATGAGCATATTTAGGACTATTTAAAATAGGGCATGTCCTAGGACTGTTTCTCACACACTAGTTTCACATACACCAGCTCATTAGTACACGGCTTGGCTACATGAAGCTGCATGGCAGAGTGCCAGGCTTAGTATTCTTATTTTTTACTTGTTTTAACTTAATGCCCTAATTAAGGATGTAAATGATTAATTTCTACATGACATTAATAGGTAAGGATAAATCCTCCATGAATTAATCATTGTGTTAAGTACCATTTCCATTGCCAGAATTTTTCTTTCTGCCGGACTCCATGTTGTGTTGACATGTAAATCTTTCTTTAGAATAGTTTTATCTCCTAATAGTCTTCGTGATGGACCATTCCTGAAATACAGGACCAAAATGAGAAACTATATTATGTCTGTGCTATAGGCGTAAAGGAAAAACCTTAGTGTTTTTTAATACAATCAAAAATATATAAAACAATGAGTTGGAACAGAGCCAGCACTATCTATTTAGTAATCTGTGCATGTTGACCTACATTGTTAAGGTGACATAGGATTTAAATTAGTTTATCAGTATTTCTAACATATATCCAAAGGAAACACTGTTTTTAACTATCACGATTACTTGTTCGCTACATTTATGTGATTATTAACATGATATTTAGTGATAGGTTGTGGTTGTGGGGAATTATCCCGGGTAGTAGGCAAAAGAAACGAAATGTGTTTCATGCTCAGGGATCAACAAGATCTTAAGAATAAATATAATGTGAAAAAAGGGTGGTAACCATTTCCACATTTTTGATTTACAGCAAGGGTGTGGAACTCTCTGCTGAAGTCAATGTTCTTCGTAAATTATAATATAAGTGGCAGTAAAACAATATATAATAAACAGTATAACAATAGGCGTCCATCTCTCCATGAATAATCTAACTGAGTAAGGTCATTAATATAGTAGATTTTTTTTATGGTCCGTTGTTGAAATAGAAAAAAGGTACATTATAGTTTTCTTTAACTACATCTTAATTTATAGGAGAGCCCTTAAAAGATTGCTAGCAGACCCTGAGACAGCTAAGGACTAAGTAAGTTCACAATCAGGTGAACTCTGATTTAAGTGTGTAAAAATGGTTACCTTTTAGAAGCTTTGTCATACCAGTTGGTCTCTGTGGCGTCCAGCAACCACTGTGGGTGCACCGTGTCTTCACGACTTGAGCAAGATGGTCTGAAACAATGGTTTTGGAGTCAGTTTAGTCATTAAGATGGGTGAATGTCTGGCAGCTGTGGGCCCACACCCACTACCCAAGGAGCAAGAGTTGAACGCAGTCACTGATTTGCAGATAAGATGCAGAGGTTTGCAGATAAGATCAAGGTCTGGGGAGGCACTAAATCTACCAGTGTAAAGAGGACAAGAACAATCACTACAACCTCAATCGCCAACCGACCCAGGCTTAAAGATCCATTATAGTTTTAATTTATTTTAGTTAGCATAGCACATCGCCTTAGTTTATCTAAATGTTTTTAACATGAAGTAAATAAATAGAATTAGGCCATTTCTAAACAACACAGGGCAACAGCGTTACTCAGCCTTCACGAGTGCAGAGCTATTAGCTGCCCATTTGAAAGGTCAGTTCCTGCACCTAGTCCCACCAGTGGCCTCAGCCAAAGTTCTGGAATACCATGATAGAGTCAAACTGGGAGTGTCCCACTACTTATACACCACTGCTCCACTGGGAATGATTACATTGCCCCAACAGAGTCTAAAGGCAAAGTAGGCACCGGCTAACAACAGGATTCCGAATGCCGCTATCAAGTGCACGACGACAAGGGGCATGGACAAGGTCCTTCCGAAGTTTAGAAAAGACAAACTCGAGCGGCTTCTGCTGTTGTGAAGTCGGTGTTCCCATCTCGCACCACAGGATGTGCAGTTTGGAATCTGCAAGCAGCGCTCTACCACACTCTCCCACTGGTAAGTATGCTCTACCACCTCTCAGATGAAACCAACATGGGGAAACGGTCTCTCTCCGTGTTTCTGGACTTCAAGAAGGTCTTTGATAGGTTTTTTTAAAACTATTGTATCGGAGAGATTGCGCGGGATGCCTGCCAGTTCGCAACGGGCTGGGCTAGGACATTCGTCCTCGCCCAGTCTGCCAAGCCAATCTGCCTCCAGTGACAAAAGCAGAAACAGATGATGACGGTGAGTAATCAATGGGGTAACCCATTGATTACTCACCCACCACACAAAGTTCTGTGTGAAATGCGAGTTTTGTGTTATTTTATTTGAACTCACTAATTATGTTCCTGTATATTTAGGAACTAAACAGAAAAGTAGGTACGCAGTAAACATGCAAAGCTTTTGTTTTGACATTTGAATTTGTGTCAACAAAACATCAACAGATGACCATCAAACAAAATAAGTACAAACAGCGTAAATATGTTTCATAGGTATAAATACATGCAAAAACCAAGAATTCCAAGCACATTACTTACATGCCTTGGTTATTTTGAGCAAAACAAGAATTAAAAGAGAAATCGCCTAAAACGTCAATTTCGTCGTCGTCAGCCATTTTATTTTTGTTTTTTTTTTGTTTTTTTGACTTTTGTAACTTGTTACTTTGCGTCACAGCTTTGCGTAGTTTAACTTTCTGTTCCAGGCACAGATCTACTGTGGTTCCAGGTTTTGCGTTGCGTCGAGGATCTTATAGCATAAATGAATTCTTTGGAATTTACTTGTCTTTATGCAAAGACTTTGGTATACAAAGTTGAATGTATAGTTTAAAAGTTCAAAAATAAATTATTCCTTCAAAAAAATACACAAAACTAGGTCTAGGTAAACTATCGATAAATAAAATAAGTGAGATGGGATAGTATGGCCTTATTGGCTAAAGCCAGCCCAGTGAGCGAAAAAACCAACTTAAAAAGTCAAAACATGAAAACAAACAAATCGAAAGGAGAGGTAGAGATCGTGCATGATTTTCAACTAAAATCCGAGGGAGGACCGAAAAAGAAAAACAGCACCGTATCGCTAATCAACAAGTTATCGCGAAATAAGATAGACCAGCACCTCCGCCGTTCAGTTGGCTCGGCTCATTAATGGTTTAGCTGTTGAATTAGACGAGTGTCCCACGATGAATTTAATACGCAAACTTACGACGAGCACTGCTTCGCCGGGAATTTACAGAAATTTCTCGGTGGCCGCCGCTAATAATGCTAATTATTCGTGAGTAACCTTATATAATTGATATTTACACGTCTAGGAAATTATGAAACCGCGTCTTAAATTGAATATCCATTTCTTCACCTGGTATGTACTGCATGATATTAATTTATTAACTTTATTTTTGAGAATTATTTTCCATTAAGTTTTTACGTAAGTGTTATTTTAAGAAGAAGTCTCTACCACAGAGTACTTTTATATACGTCTCTACTATTACTCTTACTCCAACCTAATACAAATAATCAATCTGCTATTAAATATCATTATTGAATAGGTAGGTACTAGTATAAAACTCATTTAAGGTTGTTCTCAAAATTACTAGTAGAGTCACCTACATAATCTAAGAGCATCTAAAATAAATATTGTATTATAGCGTTCAAGCAACAGGTAAAATGCCTTAACCTGCATGTTTTTACCTACTGAATCATACTAGTAAAAATATCCAAAACAGGGATGACAATTAATTTTAAAATTGTTAAATATTTTTTGTGATTGCAGGATTGTTAGTCCCATAGAGCAAGTTGTTAATACTGATGGGTACTATAGACCCTTTCGGCTTAGTACACCCTTACCACGTTCCCAGTGTATAAAATTTAACAATTTTTAAATTAATAAGGGTGTATATTTTAAAATTAAATTAAGTTGTTTAGTGTTTGTTTATTAGTTAAGGGTTTAAATTGTCATCAATTATCTTTGTTAAATTTAATTATTATATTTTCATACATTAAAAGTTATTAAATTTAACTATTTTAAAGTTAAGTGTGGACCTGCTTAGTGTTTGTTTATTAGTTAAGGGTTAAATTGTCATGAAATATGTTTGTTAAATTTTAATATTATATTTTCAAATACATTAAATTTTAATGTATTTAAAAGGTGTAATGTTTTGAATGTTTTTTTTTTTTTACTTTTGTTCTGGTTTCGTGAATTTCGCCCTCGACCCTACTACATCCTGTGTTTGTGAATCAATGTTTGATTAGATGGCATATTTTTTTTTCTTTCTAGGTGTAAGCTGCTTATTGTTGGAGGCGGGTCTGGAGGCTGCACGATGGCTGCCAAGTTTGCCCGGAGACTGGGAAAGGGAAATGTCATTGTTTTAGAACCGAGTTCCGTAAGTAATAACACCCATACATTGTGGATTTTCCTTGGATACGCACCAAACGTTTCGATTCTAATCCATAAATGTTACATAATATAAATTTTGTAATTATGTATACGACCTCAGCATATGACTAATTGAAGGAACTAACTACCAAGACACGGGTTTCCAACACCCAGTTTGGCAGTTAGAGCCAGTAACAATTTTTAACATTTCTTGAATAAATAATTTTTGAATTTTGATTTTGATAGGTAATGATAATGATAATTTAAAAAAAAACAGCCAAGGACACTTCTTAAAAAACGGGCAAAGATTGGAACAAACTGCGGGCTTCCTTGTTTCCTGAGAGATAATGTGGGCCTTTTCTTATCTAAAGGAAAAGATAATAAAAAGTAGTATCTTCTAAGTCTGCATGCTTCATCTTCGACCACATTGTCACTTAACAACAGGCGAGGTGGTGGTGAAACGCAGACTAATTCACGTGTTTTTTTATAATACACATGTGAATAGGTATTTCCTAAGCAAGCATGCTACATCTTCGACCACATCTTTGCTTCCTATCAGGTGAGATAGCGGTGAAAAGCAAGCCTCATCATCATCATTTCAGCCGTAGGACGTCCACTGCTGGAATCGATCCAAAAAAGCCGAAGGAAGCAGCCTGCATCCAGCGTTTCCCTGCGGTCTCTTAAGAGCAAGCCTAGTTTGAAGTAAAAATAAAATTCCAACAAGTCCATTTAAAAGAAAGTATTGAATTCAGTAAAATCTGTATCAGGTTAAACCCTGTTATCAGTAGAATGTCCACACAACCAATCACTGCAGAGTCCTAACAATAGATTGTAAATATTGGTTTAATACTTGACTCGCAAGGTTACTGCTCACTGATATATTGATGTGTATGACGTATATACCTAACGATGTCAGATGGTTAAAGATTTACTGACTATAACTTATTTCTACCTCTATGTTAATCCTTTGACCGCCGACGTCGTCTATAGGCGTCAATAATATTTGTGCCCAGACTGCCAGCGACGCCTTTAGGCGACACCACTTTAGACCTATATTAACAGGTAACGAATTATGTTAACACACTCTTATACATCCTAGGATCACTACTACCAGCCGCTGTGGACGCTAGTCGGCGCTGGCGTGAAACGCGTCGCCGACACGCACATGTACGAGCACGCGGTACTTCCGGCCAAGGCGCAGTGGGTTAAAGACTACGCAGACACCGTCCACCCGCAAGCTAACAAGGTTACAACGAGGGAAGGGCACGTTATCAACTACGAGTACATCGTCATAGCTGTTGGAATCAACTGCGATTATGCAAAGGTGAGAAAATGCTACTAAAGCAACTGGAAAAAAAATACTTTTACGATTTAAACACATGTTTTTCTTGTCTGTTGGGACTTATCACGCATTACTTTATGTAGGCGAACAATAAAGACGCGGTTATGGTTTTTATGTTAGGATAGCTCATCTATACAGTTGTGCAAAGGGACATCAAAATCAGCCCCGGCGGCAGTTAAAAAAAATACAGAATGGAAACTTTCACAGGGATTGTAAGCTTTTACAGTGTAGCCAAGCTACTATGAAAATGCTCAGAGAAGACATTTTATGGATCTTGGAGATATATTGAATTAACATATTTTGGAAAAACACAAGGCATTCGTTTCAGGACCACTTCCCAGAAAGATTTGTCCAGTCTCCTTGATTGTAAGCCCTTACAATCCCAAGCTACTATGAAAACGCTCTGAGAAGACAATTTATGGATCTTGGAGATATATTGAATTAACAAAAGCTTTATAGGTTTTATGTTATTAGATAATTTAGTGTTGTGTTGTCACAATGTTGTTTTTTAGTATGCAAATTTGCTACACTATCGCATTAGGTTATAACCTGTAATGATAGTTCTAAGTTGGAAAAAACTAGGCATTCGTTTGGGGACCGCTTCTCATAAAGATTTGCCCAGTCTCCTTTGAGTGACACTTTTTTTTACCTAAGCGGTCTGCCAGACAATAACGATATTATGGAGAGATCGGCGGCGGCTTTATCATTAAAGAGCCTTCACGCCACACCAACTCTGCTGTTGTCAAGAACGGTTATAGAGAAATGCTATTTATGACCGCTTCGTCCCTCAGAGTTAAGTCCCCCATAAAAAACTGGTTTCGGCCCTAATTTTATGCCCGTATGGCGTTTCGTCCTGAATTAAAATCTCGTTTCGTCCCGCTTCCTACTCCCGATTCGTCCCCAGTTTTGAATGAAAGTATAAATTGCTTATTTTAGTACAGTTGAAGTCAATACCATAAATGCATATACTGGATCATTCGATGAGCCCAATGTCGAAATACCGTTTTGTATCCCTTTGCGGGACACTAAGTCACCGAGCAGCAAAATGGATGAACAATAGTTTTCATGTCGCGGGTCTATGCTACCGATTGGCACAAGACCAAAGCTAATGACATAACAAGACCCAAACTCAGAATTGGGATAAAAAATGCAGCGGGAGATCATCCCAGCAAAACACGTCTTAAAATTGTGTACTCACATTGAAAAAGGAGTCAAGTTAGGTACAAAAAACGATTCAACAATAATATAATTGATGAAATGGCTGCCATGTTTTATTATAGAAATTGAAAATTTGAAAATTATGAAAATGAAAATGTCATAGCTATATGAACGCACAACTAACATTGCTATTCAATAGCTTCAAAATAAAATTCCTTGATTCTCAAATATTTATGTAAATTGCATAATTGAGACAATTGAAATGACGTAGCTTTGGCGCGGTCGCGGTGCAACTTTGCGTTGGTATTAAATCCCTAGCTCTACGTGCGAGTCATTGTTAAATTTACACTTTTTTTAAATCCACCTTTGGCTCAATTTATTACTGTCAACAACATTTAGAAAGTATTATTTTACGTTTTTTTTAAATATAAATAATAGGCTTGCGTTTGGCCACCGTCTCGCCTGATGTTAAGCGATGATGCGGTCTACGTTGGAGCACGTTTCTATATTCATCCAGTAAAGCAATCAAAATATTCCAGTCATTTTGTAGGTAACTATGACTAGCCTCACGCCATTTTAACAGCGTGATTATCCTCTAACCTAGTACTATAAGCTACTTGTCTTTAATTTACAAAGACTGGGTTTCCTGACTAGGAACTACTTCTATAAATGGACTTCGTTACTTGTTTTTTTAGGGTTCCGTACCCAAATCGTAAAAACGGGACCTTATTACTAAGCCTACGATGTCTGTCCGTCTGTCCTACCTTTAAACAGCTGTATCTTTCGAACCGTAATAGATAGCCAGTTGAAATTTTCACAGAATATGTAATGTTACGTCGGAATAACTAAGAAATAATATAAAAGTCATAAAGTAAAAACAAAAGGGGGGTTCCCCATACAACAAACGTTTTTTTAACGTATTTTTGTATTAGCTCTAATGTAATAATACGTCCAAGCGTCAAACTTGGCATGATTATAGTACACATTCTAAAGTATAACAACAAATAATAAATAGTGGCCAAGTGCGAGTCGGTGTCAAGTTTCTGTTCATTATCAAGTTATAACTGGTAATTTCGTTTTTGAATTTTGTAGTAGTATGGAACCCTCAGTGGGCGAGCCCGACTCGAACTTGGCCGGTTTATCTTAGACCAAAGGGACTCACAAAAAGTACACAACTCCAATAAAAATTACCTTTGTTTTTTTAATGTTCATTGATGATGACTTAATTTTATACGATCCCTTCTATGTAAGTCGCTGTTTTACTAACTGAATTTCTTATGCTCCGTAGGTGCCAGGCCTCACCGAAGCATTAAAAGACCCCAACAGCAGCGTTTCCACGATATATGACGAAGCGTACTGCGAAAAAACGTTCGGAGACTTGCAGAAGTTCAAGGGCGGCGACGCCATCTTCACGTATCCCGATGGACTGATCAAGTGTCCTGGGGCGCCGCAGAAGATTGCCTACTTGGCGGAATCTTACTTCACCAAGGTAAGATTGGTATGTCCAAAAACTGGAACCCGGGTATGTCCTAAAACTGAGACCCGGGTATGCCCTAAAACTGTGATCCGGGTATGTCATAAAACCGCGACCAGAACCACCAGAGGATGGGCAGCAGCGTCCTATTGGTACACGGTGAGCGTGCGATCCGCAAGCCGCCTGCCATGCGTGGGGATTATGGCAACACCCTTCTCTAAGAGGCTTTTGTGGAGTTTTGGCGCCAACGCGGAAAAAACATGTCGGCTCGTTGGATTATTTTCCTAAACTTGTGTATTTTCGAGTGTTAATGTGTACTAAATGGTGAATTATTATTCATTAAGTGCTCGTAAACGTGCTCGAGTGTGGGCAAGTGATATAACGAGGTGAAACGTGTCTTTTCGTGTTGTTTCCAAAACTCCATAGGAGCCTCTTGTAAAGTCTCCACCACTTTACAGGGGCATGAGTTTGACTTGACCGTGACTTACTTAGCTTGACTCTGACTGTGACTATGACTTGTTTGACGCTATTAAGACAAAGTAAACTGTTTAATATTACGAGTAAAGGACATTGAATCCACGCTCATGAAGATTTTAACAAAAAAAAAAAGAGGCTTTTGTTCAGCAGTGGACGTTTACTGGCTAGTGAATGTGATGTGTGTGTGAAGATTGGTATGTTAAGCTTAGGCTATTGATCGCGAGGAATCGATATGTCCAAGAACCTCAAAAGTTTAAAGACACACATATGGCATTCACCAACATACTGGGCCAGCATGGTGGATTGAGACCCATGCTTTATCACTGAGAGAAGGCATGCGTCCCAGCAGTGGTAACATGATAGGCTGATAATGAAACGTAAGACAGCAGGTTCCCGATTCTACTAAATAAATAGTTTTTCAATTGTAATTTTTTCAATTTTAATTTTTAAATAATTGCCTTAAAATTTACAGTTTTTAATTTATAAAAAAAATACTTAGTTATAATCGGTGGTGGTATAATTTAAAACTGTCAATTTTTAGGCAAATATTTAAAAATTAAAATTGAAACAAAACATTTTTTTTTGTAGAATCGGGGCCCTGGCAGTTGCAAAATAGTAACATTTTAAAATAATTATTTTATTATAAAGTGAATCAGAGGTCATTTGAAATTGATACTTTGCCAAACATATGAAGTTAAATTATTTCAATACAGAGTTGGTTGTTTAAATAACTGAGCTCTTTTCTCGATTATTTAAACACGCGTATTGTTATCGGTTAACAAAGCATAATGTTTAATGATACAGTATCATAAAGCTGCTGCTTGTTGGTACTTTCTCTTTCAAAATAATAAAATAATGAAGTACATTTGTACACTTAAATAAAATAAACGTATAGCTGCTACGTGTTTTGACTTTTCCTCTTTGAAATTGAACTGAATCAAAAACGACTATTATCATGTTTTACACAAAAACTATCTGTTGCCCGTGACTTTGTACGCAGTGCCGCTTTTAGAATAAAGTCCTAAGAATAGAATATATTTTTATATACCTGCGGCGCCCCTTTATAGATGCCTGTGGCGCCCCTTTATATCTGGCGCCCTGGGCGGTCGCCTAACCAGGCCCTACCCTAACGCCGGTACTGTCTGTACGCGTAGACTTTCTTGTAAAATTTAAACCCTTAGAATAACTACACAAAGAATCCAAGTACATTCGCAAAATTTAAACCATTCAAATGGTGTCATATATGACACCAAAAAAATATATAAAAATTTTACTATGACAATTTGCGCGGTGAAATCGTACCACAACAAATCAGAAAAGCAGCATAAGAGTTATGGTGTGACATTCCACATTCCATTAATTTTCTTGCTTAAATCGTTTAAAATACCAATCGAAACGAAGGTACAAAGCGAATTTGTAGCTTATGTTTTGAGAAGGCGTTGTTTGGAAACCTACCTTCTCTGAGTAGTTATTCTAAGTTTAAACCCCAATTTGCCCCCATTAATTCGGCTCTTTTGCAAAATCCATTTACCTTGATTGAAAGATTGCCCTTCAGCCCGGAACATAGTAATGTTTTCACACTACTGCTTGCCGGTAGTACGACAGGTAAAGGTATAGTACTTCTCTAGGCGTACTCTACAAAAGCTTAAAACGTCGGCCCTGCCCTCGCCCAATGACTTGAAATAAATTATCTGCAGTTTCGATGCATCACTAAAAACCGGACAAGTACGAGTAGGGCTCGTGCTCTGAGGGTTCCGTTGGACGGAACCATCAGAGCGCGAGTCCAAAAAAAAACTAACTATACAATAAGGTTCATCCATACATTACAACTACAAAATGTAAGTTTGTAATTGAAAAACAATAATTTTCATATGATATAACTTCAAATTAACAACTTTCAGATTTATTCCTCTATATGTGCCGTAAGACCTTGCCTCTTGCCAAAATTAATGATTCTAGGTCAACGGGAAGTACCCTATAGGTTTTGATTCCCCTGTGAAATCGCAAAATATGCGACATAAACGTTCATATCTTTTGATTGCGTTGACTTACAACTTTAATTTTTTTACAGCCGAAAGAAACCGCAGACCCAAGTATTTAGTATAAATTTCAACTACATACCTTTACGCGTTCTTGAGAAAAAGGGTCTTGACAGACGGACCGACGGACAACGAAGTGATCCTATAAGGGTTCCGTTTTTTTTTCTTTTGAGGTACGGAACCCTAAAAACGGTGAAGGAAAACATTATATTATGTATACTAATTCTACCAAATCATAATTATGTAAGTAAGTACCGAAACGATTTGACCATGTAATGATAACGTACGTACTGTTACGAGATTATAATGACGATATAAATAAATCGATTGTCAGATTCGACAGTGATACCTAATTCTAGTATGACAGTTTTTTAAATATTGTAATAGGCTTGCGTTTGACCGCCAACTCGCCTGATGTTAAGCGAAGATGCAGTCTACGTTGGAGCACGCTTGCCTAGAAGAAACAGATTTGAAGATTGTAACTTAAAAATCACGTAAAAATTGTCATGTAAAAATTTGTAACCTGTGCATTCACGCAAAGAGAATTTTAAGACTAAATAACCCAACAAAATTTTGATTTAAAAATACGCATATTATTTAAATGATGATGATAGCCAAAGAAATTGAACCTCTTTGACCAATTTCTTTGTCTATAACCAAGCCTAACCTAAACAAAAACTGCCAAAAAACATGAAACAAAAGACGAACAATTTTCTTCCAATATTCAAATTCAAATTAAAAACTTTATGGTGGCATGTGGCCAGTACGCCACAACAATATTAAATCCGAACCTTTTAAACATCGGTACAGGTCACAGAAGAGAAAAAATTTTCGTTTAAAATAGAACGGCTGTCAAGACATTTTTGCAAGAAATCCGTTGTAGCCAGTTGCACACATGTAAACGAAACGTCATAATATAACTACATAGGAAGGAATGCAATAATTCGTCAAGATTATTATTAATCCAAAAGGTTATGAACGCCATTTTGTTAAAGTTTAAAACTGACCTTCTCGTGGTGCAATACGGTTCAGTTCCCTGTGCATTTCGCGCAATTATTTCGGTAAATGCTGCTATTCCAAAAAAACTGCACGATTCTTGTGCAGTTCAAAAAACTAGTACGAGTTCAACAGTCCTTAACGTAAATTTATCTACGACATAGTTAAAATAGTTCCAAATTAAACTGCACGATAAGCACGAGGGTTAAAATAAATTCGCTAAGAGTTTTTCATCGATTTTGCTTTTTTATTTAACAAAACTAGTGTATTAACGCATGTGCTTGTGTAATAATATTGAATTATTATCCGTTAAATAAGATTAAGGCAAATTCGTAGGTTTGCGTGAGTGTAGGCAAACAATGGGAAGTTGCAAATGTGATTTTTTTGTTTTGCCCCAGAACTCCATAGAAACTTGATTAAAAAGTTTCCATGACCTTACTAGGTCATGATTTGACCATGATATTGACGTAGGCTATGTTTAGAGTTCGTTTTATGTGACTTTAAATGGGTAGAAAAATAAATATATTACTTGATACGGTTAAATGCTATTTTCGTGAGGAGCCATTAAAAAAAATACCTCGTCCTAAAATTTAGAATGTGGTATCACAGCTAGTGATGGGAAAGTTTTGTGTGCAGTTTTAATTTTATCGATAAACTTAATAGGCATGATGACTAATATTTTTTTATTACCTCATAAAAAAGCTGATCATAAATAGAGCACATCAACGAAAACAAAATAAAAATTAGTTCAAAAATAAATAAAAAATAAAAAAATAAATAAATTTGTTAAATTAGTTAAAATAAATTAGTCACTGACTCGCATTTGATCATTATTTATTATTTTTTGTTATACTTTAGGTAGTGTGTCTGTGTACTATATTCATGCCAATTATTACGCTTGTACGTATTATCGTTACACTAAATTACATATACATTAGATCTAATACAAAAATACGTTAAATACGTTTGCTGTATGGGGACGCCTCTTTCGTTTTAGCTTTTTGACTTTTTAGGGTTTCGTACCCAAAGGGTAAAAACGGAACCCTATTACTAAGCCTACGAGTCTAAGTCTACTAACTTACTAAGTCTGTCCGTCTGTCTATACCATTAAATATTATGGAATCGTGGGTGTGACTTATTTAAAAACGTGGAGTTTTAGTACAGTTGTATGATTATTAACGACTTATTTACCGTGATTATGTTGTGGATATGGAGTTCCTAATGTTTCGGCACAAGAAATGACTCAAAAACGTTATAAATAATGTTTAAATATTCCGTAATCATACAACTAAATAGTGAACAACCGGGATATTATAAAAAGTGGAGTTTAAAGTTTCGGGATCGCAATTGAAGCTGGCTAGGTTTTTTATTGAATAAAATTATCAATAATGAATATCAAAGTTAGTTGATTGAATCAGGCGTCACTTTACGGAAGTCTCAAATGTGCATCACAAATATCTATAAAGAAAAATAATTTATAACTTTATAACTTCCTTTAGTTTGCGTTTTCTTGGGAGTCGAAGAATTTGAACAGGCAGGTGAAGCTATTTTAAGCCTCTTTGGAGATTCAAATGAGGTTGTCTGAGAGTAGTATGAAGACGTTGGTGTTGGTGATATGATTTAATTTTTAACCACTGAATGTAAACAAATAATTTATTTTTGTGATATTGCTAATGGCTTCAAGTATCTTTTATTTGTCGTGATACATATATGTCCAAAAATTTTTTTGAACAAATTGTGCTTGTTTAGTAGGAATCTAATCACGTCTTCCCGTTGCATCAATCCATTTTTGCCTAGTAGACGGATTGCATGGAAAACTGTAATAAATTCAATGTCTATTTATACAATAGAAAATTACGGGAAATGTAATAGTGCTAATAAACGAGACGGACTTGGTCCATACGTCTGTTAGTACTATAAGAAAAATCTAAATGTATCGATATCGATAAAATAATGGTAACCACTATTATTGTCAACGGCTTGTCAACAGCTTTGTAATTAAAACACGGTGAAATAATAAAATTATAAACAATTTAGACATATCGGTGATAGGATACGCTTCCTTTTTTTAAAATAAAATCTTTGCTAGCTAGGCGACACGTAATTACAGCGCAAGAAGGCATTGTGGAATAAATTTGATGGAGCAGCTACGCGTTCAAAATCAGTTAGCAATTGTGATACGGAGTTCAACGCGTTGACGTAAATAAGAATGTTCACTCGTATGCCTGGTAACAGATGTTCCTTCTCTTTTCCGTTCTATCTACTTCTCTTTTCTGTGGTACAGGTCAACCAACTCCAATTTGTTGCCCAAATGATGGAAATAAAGTAATCTACTCTCTCTTTATCTTTTTAATCTCTAATAGGCTCTCAGTTTATTCACAAAATACGACGGTGGCTCCATTGAACTCTACAGATATGTTAGTCGTGACATGTAAGTAAGCATGTTGTTAGTAGTTGATGCGATTCTCATTTCCGCACCTGCTTCTTCACAACAGAGATAATGTTTTCAAAATATATTTCAATTGTAATGGATTTTCCGGATGTTACTGCACAAGGAGGTTATAAAACACTGTTTTAAACTATCACGGTTGTTCACTAAAGTTATATGAGTTAATATCGGGAGCTCATTCCACAACCTTACCACGGTAAATATCCCGTAAATAATCATATAACTTTAAGGAGGTTATAGTCTAGTGTTTTTAGCGTTCCGCATCCAAGGGGTAAAAACGGGACCCTATTACTAAGCCTACGATGTCTGTCCTACCTTTAAATGGCTGTATCTTTCGAACCGTAATAGATAGAATATGTGGGAATAAAAAGGATGGGGGGGGGGGGGGGTCCCCCTTACAACAAACCATTTTTTACGTATTTTTGTATTAGCTCTAATGTAATAACGGTAATACGTAAAGTATAACAACAAATAATAAATAATGGCAAAGTGCGAGTCGGTGACAAGTTTTTGCTCATCCAAGTTATAACTGGTAATTACGTGTTTGAATTTTGTCGTGGTATGGAACCCTCAGTGCGCGAGCCCGACTTGCACTTTGCCGGTTTATTGTAGTGGTAAGATCAATGACGATATTTTTGTGATGAAGCTATGGTGGCCGGACTACATGCGCGTTTTACAATCTGACGGCACCCGGTTCGATCCTCATTAATGACCTATTTAGTACTTAAATGCATTATTAAATTTTTATGCCGTTTTTATTTTTAGTTTTACTTATTGTAAATATCAGTTAATTATGTGTATAAATTCGTAGATTAAGTAAGTAA
This sequence comes from Agriopis aurantiaria, assembly GCA_914767915.1. Lineage (NCBI taxonomy): Eukaryota > Metazoa > Arthropoda > Insecta > Lepidoptera > Geometridae > Agriopis > Agriopis aurantiaria. Next base: position 14,832,361 of record OU611994.1, read on the forward strand.
TGTCATAGTACAAAACTTACTAAAGAAATGGGGAGATCCGTAGACGAACGAAAGTTACCGACATAGCCCGCCGGATTAGCAATTTGAAGTGGCAGTGGGCAGGGCACATATCACGCAGAACAAACGGCCGATGGGGCCGAAAGTTTCTCGAATGGAGACCACGGACTGGTAAGCGCAGCGTAGGACGTACACCCACAAGATGGATAGACGACCTACCAGAGACCGCAAGGAAACGCTGGCTGCAGGCCGCTTCCCACCGGCCTATTTGGAGATGGATGGGGGAGGCCTATGTCCAGCAGTGGACGTCCTATGGCTGAAATGATGATGATCGAACTGATCTGATGACGGAGCTAGGAGGTGGCTGGTGGAACTTTTCAATAGATAAGCGTGTTTTTATTATTTATATATTTTCCAGACGAAAGTGCGCTCAAAATCTCAGATCCACTACAACTCGAACCTGCCTGTAATATTTGGCGTGAAGAAATACGCGGACGCGCTCCTTAAAGTGGTGGAGAGGAAAAAGATTAACGTCAACTACAGGACTTTACTGAAGGAGGTGCGCCACGATAAGAGGGAGGCGGTCTTTCTCAAAGGAGAGGAGAAGCAGGTAGCATTATTACTAACATCTTTTGAACAGTAATTTTTAAACTTTCGTGATTTGAACATATGTTTTAAATGTTTATCACGTATTATTTAATTTAGGTAAAAAATATGTACCTTTCCCGATTAGTCCCGATAAACATTTAAAACATCTTTCGAACATTTTGATTCTAGTTCCGTGGTCACATACAAAGATAATATAACCACTTGATCGCGCATGTAGTCAAAATTCCCGATTGAAAAATGAAGGCACGCGGGTCGCGGGGGGCAGCTTGTGATTGGAGACTAGACGCGACTCGACGCTTGTGATTGGAGACTCAAAAGTCATTAATTCAATTCGCTTAGTTTTAGTCAATATATTAATATTTGATTCGATTTGATTTGATCCTAGACTTGAACAGGAGGGAACTAGATCACGCAAATAGATTTTTTATTTTTGACCTATCGCTTCAAAGTCACTTGCACTAAAAGGCAAGTGTCCTAATATTGAATCTATTAGAAATAACAGGCTTAGCGATGAATATAACTACATACGTACATATAATATAATACATTACAAATAAAAAAAATAAAAAAAACAATTAAATTGGCTGATAAATCTGTGACATATGAGCGTTTAAAATTTTAGGTGGGGATACTCTGTCCCTTTCTCGCAAAGCGTGTGTTAGTATAGCATTTGTATGGTGCGTCTGAGGCGTGACGTCATAACTCAGTATAGTGCGGTCCCTGTCTAGCATGAAATTAAAATACTTACAACTTATTTATTTTTGAACTATTTTGAATTTTGTTTTTGTTGATGTGCTCTATTTATGACCAGCTTTTATGAGGTGATAAAAAAAAATTACATCACGCCTATTGTATTGTGTTATTCCGTAGGAAGTGACCATCCCATACGACATGCTCCACGTGGCGCCACCTATGAAGACTCCTGACTTTATAAACACTAACCAGGACATCACCGACTGCGCCGGCTTCCTAGACGTGGACAAATACACGCTGCAGCATAAAAAGTACAAGAACATATACGGAATAGGAGACTGTACTAACACGCCCAATAGCAAGACGGCCGCTGCTATTGGTAAGATTTTACAGTACAACATCACATCTACAGGGTTACGCATATACACTGTACTAAGCCGAAAGGATTTCATTGAACTCATCATTATAGCCCGTTGGTCCAGTTGGTAGTGAACCTACCTTCTGAGCCTGCGGGCGTGGGTTCGATTCCCACGTAGGACAAACATTTGTGTGATGAATATTTGTGTTTGTTCTATATCTGGTTGTTAATATCTATTTAAGTATGGAATTAAAAATATATCAGTCTCTGGCAGCCATAGAACAAGCTTTGCTTAGTTTGAGGTCAGATGACCGTGTGTGCAAAAATGTCCCGAATATTTATTTATTTATTTATTATGAACAACTTTTATTATGGGACCGAGAAATCGGGAAAAAAAATTTTTTTTGAGGAGAAACAATTTTTTCGCGGTTTAGCTTTAATTCCCGATTTTAGGTTTGCTTTCGGCTTAGTAGTCTATACGCGTAACCTTGTATATCACATGAAACGTTCCCTGCGGTAAATTACGCGTACGCGTAGACTTTCTTTTAACCCCTTTTGACCCCCTTAATTCGGCCTTTTTGCATAATCGTTTCTTACTGCCCCTAAAGAATCTACTTGCCAAATTTTTGATTCTTAGGTTTTTTTTTTACATCCGACTAGGCTAACGTTTGACCGCGATCTCGCTTGATGGAAAGCGACGATGCGGTCGAAGATGAAGCACGTTTGCCAGTAATAACCTATTAACCCTCGAGTTGTTTTCGAGATTTCGCGATGAGTTAATATCGCAGTTTAAATGTATAATAGAAGATGTATGTATATTTTTTGTGACCAAATATATAAGAAAAGGGTTTAGTATGTGGTGCTTTATATTCGGCATTATTGCTTAGATATCATTGGAGAGTTGTTGATCAAACGTAGATTAGATTAACTTCAACACAACGTATCTAGGCGAGATGTTACAGAATTTACATAACGTTAACATAACATTATCATAACTTGCATGTTAACGTAACTTTAACATAACTTGTATAGTTGATTGTTTGTTGGTTGTTGGTTGGTTGTTGTATGTTAACCTAACTGTAATATAACTTTCATCTTAACATAACTTGCATGTTAACGTAATAACTTAACGTAAGTAACGTTAACATAACGTCTACGCCATAGTAACGTTAACGTTGAAAATGTCAATTAAATTGTAGTATAAATATATTTTAGTGATGAAGGGCTAAGCACTTAACTCGCCTAATGCTAAATCGCCGTATTCAAGGATGCTTAGGCTGGAACGGGAACTAGCCCTCAGGTGAGGCTGCGAAGTTCGATGCGTTTGGCGACATATTTCTGGCTAGGAAGTAGTCAGTAACCGATAACCATTGGGGTAGTTCTAGAGTGGATCTAGAGCGTAGGAAGCCCTTAGCTGAGACTCGATGGAGTCAGGATAATAAGTAAGGAGGTTAGTAATGGCTGAAAGCGAAATACCAAGGATCGGGCTAAATGGCGTGCCTTGGGAAAGACCTACATCCAGTAGTGGAATAAGATAAGTAGGCAGTAAACTCTAAAGTGTCACCACCATACAAAATACGGTATCCCAAGTATTTATGGCATAACAACGTTCCTTCCCAGCGAAACAAAGCTACGTGGTAGAGCACAACCTCCTGTCGACGATGAAGAGCGATAGTCCGCACGAAAAGTACGACGGTTACGGCGCGTGCCCGCTGGTGACGTCATACAACACGTGCATTCTCGCGGAGTTCTTGTACGACGGCGTTGTGCACGAGACCTTCCCCTTCGACCAGGTGTATTCCATCGACAAAACCATACACGTATGTATATAGAGTAACTAGACCTAGAGTAGACTATAGTAGGGCTGTCCAGAGCACGGAGGAGCATGGATAAGATAAGATAAAGGAGATGTCTCAAGAAAAACCCAGCCACGGCGCAAAAGTAATGTAACTCAAAATTAAGTGTTTAAATAACTTATTTTTTCTAATCAAGAATGAACGCAAAATTCTGTGGCTAAAGTGGTATTTTTGACTCATAAAGTTTTGTTTTATTTTGCATTTTTAGGGAAACTTACAGCCTAATAGTATATAAGTAAACAAAAATGATTAGGTGACTAGGCCAATGTTAAAAATGCGCTTTGTTATTGCGCTTGATCAATCTGTTTTATTTATTTATTTGCTTTATCAATCTGCTGTGTTGTCATGTGCTTTTTTGTGATGGCGCTAAAACAACAAGGTCGAGGGCGAGCTATTTATTAAATTTTGCCACAAAATTGGGTTTTTTTTTGTGGAAAATATTATATTATTTATATACTTAATTTTGAGATACGTTAATTTTGCGCCGGTAAAAGGAGGTAGAAGGGTGAGGTTGATCCGATCTTTAAGGAATATTGTAGGCAACTAGTAAATTTTTTAATATGAGCTTATTTGGTTAAGGGGATGTGAAGATAATTATAGGGGCTGCGGGGTCTCAGTTTGGGGGAACAACTAGTATTATTTGTAGTTTCTTGCACTATTGTCTCATGATTTATTGTTCTTTAAAACTCTACTTCTCTTCTACTTTAGTTCTCTACTTCAAGGTTATTCCAAGGTTAGGTAATAGTTCTGATTTATATTAGCACAATAATGAAGGCGTGAGCATGGCAATTTTGATACGTACACTTATCAATAAATCAACAAATTTTTGAAAAGGGTTCTGCACTATCTACAGCCCGCCAATCTATCATTTGAGTTGGCCCGTGAACGTTTGCCTGGACGGCCCTGAACTAGAGTATTTAGAATAAGTAGAGTGTATAATGTACGGATCCCTAAACTAATTGAAATTAATTTTGAATGGTAGATAGATAGAAACTCTTTATTGTATACACCAGAAAAAATTATTACAAACAGATAGAAATCACTTACGAGCTAGTGCCACAAATGGCGTCCTTATCGCTAAAAGCGATCTCTTCCAGGCAACTATTGGAAGTAAATAATTCACACTGTAGTTTAGCCCTTTGCAATAGATTTCATTCGAAATTCATACAAAAATGTTGCACTTAAAAGACTACGGCCCACCACATCTATGAATATACCAAACACGTAAAACTCGACAGGCCCACTAGAACCGTGTCAACAACGCTAGAAAGTGGTGTATTACCAACACAGTACTGTGCTGGTCGGTGACGAAACTGTCTAGAAGGCGTTGTTTCATATCAATCTATACAAAGTATATTTTTCGCATGTGCCAATACGGTTATGATATGGGCAGGTGTGGTGGGCTGAGACCTTTAGATTTATCTGTAGCGTTAGATATATTTTTTCCGCAGCTAAGGAAATACTATGCCTCTTTGAGTGAAAACGTAAAGCCACCAATGCACTTTGGCCATGGGCCATGGCTCGCCAAGCAAAAGCTAGTACGAACGTGTAGACAGCAAATTTACCTAGGTTTTCCATCGCTCGCATAGCTGGCAGAGTGCAAGCTAACACCAACATTTATACGGCTCGTTTGGCGTGCCTTGCCATCACTCGGCACGGATCGCCAACGGATCCTCACTGTTCGGATCAATGTTGGTTTTTCTGCTCAAATCAAATGCCTGTACTCGGCAAGCCGTGTACATAATATGTTGGCATTGACACGCATTGGCTTTCAACACTCGCCTTGGAAAAGGCTGACAGATCAAAATGCAACTCATATTTAGAAAGAGCTATTGAAAGAGATGAATAATATGTGAAGTAACATCTGCAATTTGACAAAACGCGATTAACTTTATAGCAATTTTCGAACATTTGAAAACAGTAGACACGTTTTGTCTTCTTTAATTTGACCTATCCGCATCAACTAGCTTTAATATAATTTAATCTCACAGCTGAGCACAGGTCTTAGTCATACCTTAACTAATATTATATTTAATATTTCAGGCGGCAGAAAGCAGAATCGCGTTCCAAATTAAGAAAGAACTGTTTCCGTTCATATACTGGCACTTTATGCTAAAAGGTTACTACCACGGGCCCGAGTGGGTAAGGAAGATTGTCAACTTCAGGGCTAGATAAGAAATAGGATGAATATGTACAACATTGTAGGTGGATCGGGACCAAAGTTATGTTCATGTTAACGTTACGTTAACGTAAAAGTTGTGTTAACGCTAACGTTATGTTGATTTGCCGACATAATCAGTTAACGTTCGCTGGGGATAATTCCATATTGGTGTTAATGTTAAAGTTTTGTTAACGCCAACGTTATGTTGATTTGCTGAGTTAGTCGTTTAATAGTAGCTGGGATTGAAGTCATATTGGTTTTAACTTTGTTCATGTTAACGTTACGTTTATATTAAAGTTTTGTTAACGTTAACGCTATGTTAATTTGTTGACTCAATAATTCAGTAGTAGTTAGCTTTTAAAACTAAAATACTCGCTAGCATGTAATATTGTGCCAATCAGTATAATTTTAATGTTTTTTGAACTTTTAGAACATATAAATAATGAACATGTAAATAAATTCAAGATTTTGTATTTTCTACGAACTATTTTAGTCCTTGTTTTAAACGTTTATCGAGACAATTTTAGTCCTGCTCGGAAGCAATTGAACTGAGAGATTGAACTAATACATGACTTATATTGAAATATACACGCTGATTATGAATTAATGTATATTTTTATTATCAAACAAAGTTCAAGGAGGTTGCCTGATTGTATAAAAAAAAATATTTAAGGTTATTTTTCTTTATAGAAAGACTGCCTTGAAATAAGTAATTGAAATATTATGTTTAAAAAACTGGTTTTATGAGTAAGAAACGCACAATAAATAATGTGTAAAAATATTTAGGTCCTATAAGATTTTATTTTTAAGTCTTTATTAAGTGTTATTTTTTTTATTTCGTTTATTTTTTATTGGTGTACCTAATACCTAATCAAGATGCTCATAAACTCATAATTTTAAAACTGTGATTAAATGAAATTAATTTAAATACATATATTATTTGTTATTGATTAGGTTTATTTTTAATGAAAATGAAAACACTTTTTTAATTCAAAATATCTAAAATTATGTATTGCTTGCAAATGTACATTTATTTACATAATGTTATATGTTTTAATATTAATATATATTTTTTTGGATAAATTGTAGTTTTACTGAGTATTTACTATTTTAATTAGAATTGTTATGAATACAAAAAAAATACCAGGTTATTTTTGCATGTGGACTATTAATTCGTTCATTGGTGTAGCTACAAGTTTCTTAGTGTGAGTAAAATTTTGTAACTGTTTTTGCGGTATAGTGAAGAAAAAAAAACCCGGACAAGTACGAGTAGGACTAGGCAAAAAAAAAACTAACTGAAGTTGAAATATTGAAAGACAAACTTAACTTTGTAGTTGACTATAATGTTCTTCCATACATTCCAACTACAAAATGTAAGTTTGTAATAGCGAAATAATTATTTTTAAATGATATAATATCAAATTTGTTACTTTCGGATTTATTCCTGTATATGTGATATGAGACCTTGCTTCTTGCCAAATTTCATGATTCTAGATCAACGGGAAGTACCCTATAGGTTTTGATTTCCCTGTGAAATCGCAAAATATGCGACATAAACGTTCATATCTTTTGATTGCGTTGACTTACAACCTTATTTTTTTTACAGCCGAAAGAAACCGTAGACTCAAGTATTTGGTATAAATTTAAACTTGATACCTTTACGCGTTCTTCGAGAAAAGGGGTCTTGACAGACGGACAGACAGACGGACAACGAAGTGATCCTATAAGGGTTCCGTTTTTTCCTTTTGAGGTACGGAACCCTAAAAAGGACACCTAACGATAATAATTGTCCTACGGCCTATCTCACTTTCTGGAAAAACTCACACAGCGGGCAACGGAGAGAGCTATGCTCGTAGTTTCTTTGCGCGATAGAATCCGGAACGTAGATATTCGCCAAAGAACCAGAGTCACCGACATAGCTGTTAAAATTTGTAAGTTGAAGTGGCAATGGGCAGGCCACATCGCTCGAAGAACCGATAACCGATGGGGAAGAAAGGTTCTGGAGTGGAGACCACGAACCGGAAGACGCAGCGTAGGTAGGCCTCCCACTAGATGGACCGACGACATCATGGAAGTCGCTGGCATCCAGTGGATGCAAAAGGCAGGCTGTCGTTCAGTGTGGAGGTCTAAGGGGGAGGCCTATGTTCAGCAGTGGACGTCTTCCGGCTGATGATGATGATATCATACTCGTTTGTCTGATCTGAGGTTCGAAACTAGTAAATGTTTGTAAACAATTTTAAAATATTTCATAAACCGAAAAAACTTTTCTTTGGCTCGACTCTCAAGCGTTGGCTTTACCTATTTATCTTTTTTCTATTTTTATTAACCTATACTGTCCCACTCCTGGGCAAAGGTCTCCCCCATTTATTTATCTTCGTAACGTAAAAAAACCAGTTGGCTAACGCTGCTGTCAGTCAATGCAAATTCTTGTAAACATGTAGCAATACAACTAAAATAGCACAAATTTAATGCTAATAATGTCCTTTACTTAGAGTATAAATCCGCAGTAGCAAATGGGTATTAATTTTAAACAGCTATGCTGGTTCAGTGCTAAATCAGTACGCGCTCACAGTTGCGTGTCGACTGTGCAAAATAAATACAAGTAAGTGCGCCTTCTGTAGATTTGGAGATTTCTTTACATATTTATATGAGGTTGCCTGGAAGAGATCGCTTTTAGCGATAAGGCCGACAATCGGGGACTTTTTATATTCTGAGTAAAATAACTCTAGCAGTTTTGTTCGGAAAAACTTTTAGTGATTTTTGCTAATTCTTTTGATGCCAATGAAGTTTATTCTATAGCGGACGTTAATATTTGCTAAAATTAGGACAATCGGGGACTTTTTATATTCTGAGTAAATTCAAATTCAAATTCAAATTCAATTTATTGAGCCCGTGAGCCTGGGTTACAAAGTTGGTATATGTGTAAGAAAATTAAAGTTCTCCAGGTCCCGCTTTGTCAGCATACAAGCAGTTACTTAAACTAATTACAAGAACTTATATGAAAATAGTAAAAATGTCAGTTTACTTTAAAATTATACAATTGATAATGAATAATGTCTAATAATAATTTTACTAAAATACATGCATTATAATCAAAGTTTTTTATCATTTAAGAAGTCATCTAGGGAATAGTATGCTTTAGAAAGAAGAAATACAGTCAGCCTATTCTTGAAGCTGTTTATGTCGCTCCAGTCACGAATTGATCGTGGTAATTTATTATAGATTATTGATGCCGTACAAAACACACTTTTTAACATTAGAGACGTTTTTGTTCGTTTTGGAAATCGTACTCCATTTTCTCGTCTACTACCGAGATTAAATTTTGGAAAAAGATCTTGATTTTTTTTCACGAAAAGGGCGACTTCGCTTATGTAAATACATGGTAGTGTCATTAATTTTAGTTCTAAAAAGAACTCCTTACAAGATTTTCTTCTTCGCAAACCACATATAGCCCTTATACATCTTTTTTGTGCTTTAAAAGCAAGTAACTTATCTGTTGAGTTACCCCAAAAAATTACTCCGTACCTCAATATAGAAGCTACATAACCATGATATGCCGTAAGTAAGGTTTCTCGGTTCGCAATTTTGCTGAGTTTGTAAAGGGCATATGAAAATTGGATGACGCGTTTCGATAGTAAGTGTATGTGTTGATTCCATGTCAATTTATTATCTATGTGTAGTCCTAGAAATTTTGTTGTTTCAACTTCGTCAATTTTTTGTCCATGATAATTAATGTCAAGATTTTGTTTTTGTAGTCGACTAAGTCTTTGTCTAAAATTCATTATATTAGTTTTTTAGGGTTCCGTACCTCAAAAGGAAAAAACGGAACCCTTATAGGATCACTTCGTTGTCCGTCTGTCTGTCTGTCCGTCTGTCAAGACCCTTTTTCTCAAGAACGCGTAAAGGTAGCAAGTTGAAATTTATACTAAATATTTGGGTCTACGGTTTCTTTCGGCTGTAAAAAAATAAAAGTTGTAAGTCAACGCAATCAAAAGATATGAACGTTTATGTCGCATATTTTGCGATTTCACAGGGGAACCAAAACCTATAGGGTACTTCCCGTTGACCTAGAATCATGAAATTTTGCAAAAAGCAAGGTCTCATAGCACATATATAGGAATAAATCCGAAAGTTAGAAATATGAAGGTATATCATTTAAAAATGATTATTTTGCTATTACAAACTTACATTTTGTAGTTGGAATGTATGGAAGAACCTTATTGTCAACTACAAACTTAAGTTTGTCTTTCAATATTTTAACTTCAGTTAGTTTTTTTTTGGTCTCGCGCTCTTAGGGTTCCTTTATGTCGTATATTTTGCGATATCACAGGGGAATCAAAACCTATAGGGTACTTCCCGTTGACCTAGAATCATGAAATTTGGCAAGAGGCAAGGTCTCATAGTACATATATAGGAATAAATCCGAAAGTTATAAATTTGAAGGTATTTAAAAATAATTATTTTGCTATTACAAACTTACATTTTGTAGTTGGGATGTATCGAAGAACCTTATTGTCAACTACAAACTTCAAAGTTGTCTTCCCAGAGACTGTAGGATCGGCCGATCTGCGAACTAGCATGGAAATCGCTACTAGATACGTGTCCTAGTATTGCAGATCGCGCTCGTATTCTTGCTGTCTCTGTTTGGGAATCGGGACTTTGGTTGCAAGCCATGCCCTCTTTTAACACAGGTAGCCTTTTAGATCCAACCGCATTTCGTCTAGCTGTCAGCTTACGCTTGGGTGCAAGGTGCTGTGAGGCCCATCGCTGTCAGTGTGGTACTGCTGTTGACCAGCTCGGTCACCATGGTCTCTCTTGCTCGAGAAGCGCTGGTCGTATTGGCCGACACGCTAGCCTGAACGACATCATACGCAGGGCACTTTCCACCGCCAATTTCGCAGCTGTGCTCAAACCGAGTGGTCTTGCGCGTGACGATGGAAAGAGGCCTGACGGTATGACACTTGTGCCCTGGAGGTTGGGGCGGCCCCTTGTATGGGACGCAACTTGTGTCGATACTTTGGCGCCGTCACATCTTTCTGAGACACAGGGTAGGGCTGGCGCGGCTGCTAATTCGGCAGAGCAGCACAAGCGTCGCAAATATGCTAACCTCGGCAGTGGTTACATATTTGAGGCGTTTGGGGTCGATACATTGGGCCCTTGGGGACCGGGAGCTCACCTCATTTTCAAAAATCTATCAGAGCGCCTGGTTAATGCGACGCGTGACCAAAATGCTGGCGTGTTTCTGGCTCAACGCATTAGCATTGCCATTCAACGTGGTAATGCCGCCAGCATGTTGGGTACGCTGCCAACTGGTAGTGGGCTTGAGCATTTGAATTGTCTTTAGACCTTCAACGGTCTATGGGCAGTCTAACTGTATTTGTAGTGTTAGTTTTTGCTTGTATTTTGTTTAGTTATTAAAGGCACTTGCCCAGTAAAAAAAAACTACAAACTTAAGTTTGTCTTTCAATATTTTAACTTCAGTTAGTTTTTTTTTGGTTCCGTCTAACGGAACCCTCAGAGCACGAGTCCTACTCGTACTTGTCCGGTTTTTTTTTTTTCTAAATTAATTTTTAAATTATTATTGTCTAACCAACCAATAACCGATGTCAAAGAATCATTAATATCTTTCTCTAGTTTAGCAATATTTTTCTTGTCTCCTGTAAATAAAATAGTACTGTCATCTGCAAAAAGAGTTACAGAATGTTGTGTAGCTTTGGGTAAATCATTTATATAAACTAAAAAAAGAGGAGGACCCATAATGCTGCCTTGTGGCACACCAGTATGAACCCTTCTTAGTCCAGATGGATAGATTCTTTCAGATTTTGTTTTAGAACAAATTCTGTTAATGTGAGTAACCTGTTCTCTATCACTAAGATATGATCTTATCAATTGGTTGGCAGTTCCTCTAACCCCATATGAATCCAACTTGTTAAGGAGTATTTCGTGGTCCACATGATCAAAGGCTTTCGTCATATCCATGAAAAGCGCTACAGTTAAACCTCCCTGGTCCATGTTGTTAGTGACTTTACAGAGGAAATCGTAAATCGCCATGTTGATATCTTTACTCTTTCGGAACCCATATTGATTTGGAGAAAAGATATTTTGTTTTTCGAAGTAGGCATTAAGTTTTTGGTGAATAACTTTTTCAAGGATTTTAGAGAAAATCGGAATAAGTGCAATAGGCCTATAGTTACCCAAACATTCTTTATCACCTTTTTTAAATAATGGTTTTATGACCGATATTTTAAGTTTGTTAGGGAAAACTCCTTGTTCCATACATAGATTTATGATATGACTAATTATTGGTGCTATCACGACGTTCACATACTTTACCACCTTTGTTGTAACACCATCATAACCGAAGCTATCAGTAGTATTTAACGAATCAATTATTCTACTTAAGTCAATAGGAATTGTTGGCGTTAAGAATAATGAACTGGACTTGTCATAGTTAATTTTATTAGGAAGACTTTGTATATGATGGGATTCAATTGTGTCCACAAAATAATCATTAAAATGTTGAGAAATTTCTTTAGGATTTTTAACGGTTTCACCATCTACAAGAATTTTTGTAACATGTTCCTTAGGATAATTATTTTTTAATTTATTAATTACAGTCCAAGTCGCTTTGGATTTTATTTTAGAGGTCTTGATATAGTGATCGTTCTGAGACTTTTGGGTAAGGTTTATAATTTTTTTGTACCTACGCGAGTATTGTTTAAATAGTGACTTGTTAATCTTGTTAGGTGCAAGTCTATACTGCCAAAGCATTTCTCTTCTTTTTTTCGAACACAGCAGTATACCTTTTGATATCCATTTTGGACGTCTGTTTGTGAATTTTTTTACCATATTGATAGGAAAACACAGCTCATATAGTAGAAGGAACCAGTCATAAAAATTATTGAAAGCTAAATTAGGATTTTCGCATTCGTAAACATCACAAAAACTCAGCTGACTCAAATGTTCTTTGAACTTCTTGAGATTTTCTGCATTGTAATCGCGTTTTTCTGTGTACCAGAACTTTAGTGTACAGCTCTTTTTCACTGGCACTTGAAGAATTTGTGCTGTATGATCCGATAAGGCATGTTCTAAAATTTCACCTTTACAGCCTCTAATATGGTTGTGAATCACATTATCAATGCAGGTTTTACTTTTTATGCGGGTCATTTGTCTGAAATGAAACTTCATATTATATTCACTTACCAATGATTCGAATTCTTGGGATAACTTATTCGTTTTCAAAATATTGATATTGAAGTCACCGCATACTATAGTTTTAAAATTCGATTTTAGTGAAAGTTTGTATAAAATACCCTTAAGTATGCGAAGGAATGCGTCATAATTTTCTCGTTTATAAATCGAAGGTCTATAAATGCATACAATATTAATTTTATGTGATGTTACCTCAATTGCTGAGCATTCCGCCATATCAGGAGCTGACATTCGTTCAATAATATTAAGTTTTTTAAATTCATGACCATTTCTAATTAATATGCAAGACCCACCGTGTCTGTTGTCTCTGCAGTAATGGGAAGCTAATTTAAAGTTGTCAATCTGTAATCTATCAACGTCGTCTTTAGTCATATTGTGTTCTGTAAGGCACAAAACATCTATATTTTTATGTTTACCAGCAAGTTCTTCCAAACATACCATTAACCTTTCTGATTTGTTTATGACACCATCAATATTCTGATGTAATATAGAGATAAAGTTATACACGAAAAAAATTACAATCATCGTTGTCTTTGTCAGATGAAGGTTGAGCAATGACCGTGCATTCCCTGATATTACTTCCGCTCGGAGATACACCATTTTCACTCGGAAGAGTTACATTTGAATCGATATTTTTATTCAGTTCAGCTTCGCTTGTCTGAGTGCTATTATCAGTAAATTCTTTTAATACTTGGCTGTTCTTTGTAGCTCTAAGTTGATTCATAACATAATTCTTCATTTTGTTCTTGTAGTCACAATGTAATATCTCACGGAGAAGAGAGCGACAGAGATCCAGGGTGAAGAAAGTATGGTTTTTTATCTGTCTGCTATAGTTCATATCTAGAAAGATGGTGTGGTTATATCTATCACATACATATCTAAGTTCGTAGTTTAGCTTGTGTTCCCGGAGATATTTGTTATATGGGATTTCTGATATTATTACATTTGTGTGAGTTGTACGTGTTAGCCAAATGTTTAAATTTAGCAAAAACTCAAATGGATTATTATTGTTTGTACCACCAACAATTAGTATGTAATCATTTTTAGTGAATTTAGATATATCATAACCATTTGAGAGAATGATCTCACGAAGTGGAGCGTTGGATTTCCAATAACTTGTGACTTCAAACTTATCCCCTATTAATTCTTGTAGCGCAGATCTGACCCCTTTTCCTTGTTGATCAGCTAATATTAGGATCTTTTTCTTGGATTTCTGTGGACACTCTCGTCTAGTATGTGCATGCTTATCAAAATTCGACAGTTTATAATTTGTATGTTCAGTTGTTGGTTTTGTCTTGGTTATTGGCTGTGCAGTCACTTTAATGAACGTGTCCGAATTCTGTAACGTAGTAGGCTCGGTTGGTATAGTTAGTACTTCAATAAGATCTAAGTCTGCTACTACTTTTCTCGTACATTTTGGGATACTGATCAAGCTTGATTGACTTGTGTTAGACTGTATTGGTGTATCAGTAGGTAAGAGTGCGTGTGATATTGTGGGTGCGTGTGATATTGTAGCTACACTTGATGGCAGTTTAGTTGCAGTTTCAGACCCTTGAGTCAAAGTTGGTGTTGTAGTAGGGTGCAGTGTAATTTCTGCATTAAGTGTATTTGTAGCTGCTGTAAGTAGTAGTGTCATGCCCGCCGATTCTGGGATAATTAGCTGTCCAGGTGTATTGCTAGTAGTTTGTTTCTCTTTGCAGTCAAATTTTTGTGTACCTTCTTGAGTTTGACTTGTTTCCATGGAATTATTTTTACAGTAAGAATTTTCCATGTTAATGAGTGAAACGCGCTTCCGTTTTCTCTTTTTGTTGCTACCTAAAATGGGGCTATCACAAAATCCAAGCTTTTTAACTCTAGCAGTTTTGTTCGGAAAACTTTTTAGTGATTTTTGCTAATTCTTTTGATTCCAATAAAGCTTATTCTATAGCGGACGTTGATTTTTGCTAAAATTAGGACAATCGGGGACTTTTTATATTCTGAGTAAAATAACTCTAGCAGTTATGTTCTGAAAAACTTTTAGTGATTTTTGCTTATTCTTTTGATGCCAATGAAGTTTATTCTATAGCGGACGTTAATATTTGCTAAAATTAGGACAATCGGGGACTTTTTATATTCTGAGTAAATTAACTCTAGCAGTTTTGTTGGGAAAAACTTTTAGTGATTTTTGCTAATTATTTTGATGCCAATGAAGTTTATTCTATAGCGGACGTTAATATTTGCTAAAATTAGGACAATCGGGGACTTTTTATATTCTGAGTAATATAACTCTAGCAGTTTTGTTCGGAAAAACTTTTAGTGATTTTTGCTAATTCTTTTGATGCCAATGAAGTTTATTCTATAGCGGACGTTAATATTTGCTAAAATTAGGACAATCGGGGACTTTTTATATTCTGAGTAAATTAACTCTAGCAGTTTTGTTCGGAAAAACTTTTAGTGATTTTTGGTAATTCTTTTGATGCCAATGAAGTTTATTCTATAGCGGACGTTAATATTTGCTAAAATTAGGACAATCGGGGACTTTTTATATTCTGAGTAAAATAACTCTAGCAGTTTTGTTCGGAAAAACGTTTAGTGATTTTTGGTAATTCTTTTGATGCCAATGAAGTTTATTCTATAGCGGACGTTAATATTTGCTAAAATTAGGACAATCGGGGACTTTTTATATTCTGAGTAATATAACTCTAGCAGTTTTGTTCTGAAAAACTTTTTGTGATTTTTGGTAATTCTTTTGATGCCAATGAAGTTTATTCTATAGCGGACGTTAATATTTGCTAAAATTAGGACAATCGGGGACTTTTTATATTCTGAGTAAAATAACTCTAGCAGTTTTGTTAGGAAAAACTTTTAGTGATTTTTGCTAATTATTTTGATGCCAATGAAGTTTATTCTATAGCGGACGTTAATATTTGCAAAAATTAGGACAATCGGGGACTTTTTATATTCTGAGTAATATAACTCTAGCAGTTTTGTTGGGAAAAACTTTTAGTGATTTTTGCTAATTATTTTGATGCCAATGAAGTTTATTCTATAGCGGACGTTAATATTTGCTAAAATTAGGACAATCGGGGACTTTTTATATTCTGAGTAATATAACTCTAGCAGTTTTGTTCGGAAAAACTTTTAGTGATTTTTGCTAATTCTTTTGATGCCAATGAAGTTTATTCTATAGCGGACGTTAATATTTGCTAAAATTAGGACAATCGGGGACTTTTTATATTCTGAGTAAATTAACTCTAGCAGTTTTGTTCGGAAAAACTTTTAGTGATTTTTGGTAATTCTTTTGATGCCAATGAAGTTTATTCTATAGCGGACGTTAATATTTGCTAAAATTAGGACAATCGGGGACTTTTTATATTCTGAGTAAATTAACTCTAGCAGTTTTGTTCGGAAAAACTTTTAGTGATTTTTGCTAATTCTTTTGATGCCAATGAAGCTTATTCTATAGGAGACGTTGATTTTTGCTCAAATTAGGACAATCGGGGACTTTTTATATTCTGAGTAAAATAACTCTAGCAGTTATGTTCTGAAAAACTTTTAGTGATTTTTGGTAATTTTATGATGCCAATGAAGTTTATTCTATAGCGGACGTTAATATTTGCTAAAATTAGGACAATCGGGGACTTTTTATATTCTGAGTAAATTAACTCTAGCAGTTTTGTTAGGAAAAACTTTTAGTGATTTTTGCTAATTATTTTGATGCCAATGAAGTTTATTCTATAGCGGACGTTAATATTTGCTAAAATTAGGACAATCGGGGACTTTTTATATTCTGAGTAAATTAACTCTAGCAGTTTTGTTCGGAAAAACTTTTAGTGATTTTTGCTAATTCTTTTGATGCCAATGAAGCTTATTCTATAGGAGACGTTGATTTTTGCTAAAATTAGGACAATCGGGGACTTTTTATATTCTGAGTAATATAACTCTAGCAGTTTTGTTCGGAAAAACTTTTAGTGATTTTTGCTAATTCTTTTGATGCCAATGAAGTTTATTCTTTAGCGGACGTTAATATTTGCTAAAATTAGGACAATCGGGGACTTTTTATATTCTGAGTAAAATAACTCTAGCAGTTATGTTCTGAAAGACTTTTAGTGATTTTTGCTAATTCTTTTGATGCCAATGAAGTTTATTCTATAGCGGACGTTAATATTTGCTAAAATTAGGACAATCGGGGACTTTTTATATTCTGAGTAAATTAACTCTAGCAGTTTTGTTCGGAAAAACTTTTAGTGATTTTTGCTAATTCTTTTGATGCCAATGAAGTTTATTCTATAGCGGACGTTAATATTTGCTAAAATTAGGACAATCGGGGACTTTTTATATTCTGAGTAAAATAACTCTAGCAGTTTTGTTCGGAAAAACTTTTAGTGATTTTTGGTAATTCTTTTGATGCCAATGAAGTTTATTCTATAGCGGACGTTAATATTTGCTAAAATTAGGACAATCGGGGACTTTTTATATTCTGAGTAAATTAACTCTAGCAGTTTTGTTCGGAAAAACTTTTAGTGATTTTTGCTAATTCTTTTGATGCCAATGAAGCTTATTCTATAGGAGACGTTGATTTTTGCTCAAATTAGGACAATCGGGGACTTTTTATATTCTGAGTAAAATAACTCTAGCAGTTATGTTCTGAAAAACTTTTAGTGATTTTTGGTAATTCTTATGATGCCAATGAAGTTTATTCTATAGCGGACGTTAATATTTGCTAAAATTAGGACAATCGGGGACTTTTTATATTCTGAGTAAATTAACTCTAGCAGTTTTGTTAGGAAAAACTTTTAGTGATTTTTGCTAATTATTTTGATGCCAATGAAGTTTATTCTATAGCGGACGTTAATATTTGCTAAAATTAGGACAATCGGGGACTTTTTATATTCTGAGTAAAATAACTCTAGCAGTTTTGTTCGGAAAAACTTTAAGTGATTTTTGCTAATTCTTTTGATGCCAATGAAGCTTATTCTATAGGAGACGTTGATTTTTGCTAAAATTAGGACAATCGGGGACTTTTTATATTCTGAGTAATATAACTCTAGCAGTTTTGTTCGGAAAAACTTTTAGTGATTTTTGCTAATTCTTTTGATGCCAATGAAGTTTATTCTTTAGCGGACGTTAATATTTGCTAAAATTAGGACAATCGGGGACTTTTTATATTCTGAGTAAAATAACTCTAGCAGTTATGTTCTGAAAAACTTTTAGTGATTTTTGCTAATTCTTTTGATGCCAATGAAGTTTATTCTATAGCGGACGTTAATATTTGCTAAAATTAGGACAATCGGGGACTTTTTATATTCTGAGTAAATTAACTCTAGCAGTTTTGTTCGGAAAAACTTTTAGTGATTTTTGCTAATTCTTTTGATGCCAATGAAGTTTATTCTATAGCGGACGTTAATATTTGCTAAAATTAGGACAATCGGAGACTTTTTATATTCTGAGTAAAATAACTCTAGCAGTTATGTTCTGAAAAACTTTTAGTGATTTTTGGTAATTCTTTTGATGCCAATGAAGTTTATTCTTTAGCGGACGTTAATATTTGCTAAAATTAGGACAATCGGGGACTTTTTATATTCTGAGTAAAATAACTCTAGCAGTTATGTTCTGAAAGACTTTTAGTGATTTTTGCTAATTCTTTTGATGCCAATGAAGTTTATTCTATAGCGGACGTTAATATTTGCTAAAATTAGGACAATCGGGGACTTTTTATATTCTGAGTAAATTAACTCTAGCAGTTTTGTTAGGAAAAACTTTTAGTGATTTTTGCTAATTATTTTGATGCCAATGAAGTTTATTCTATAGCGGACGTTAATATTTGCTAAAATTAGGACAATCGGGGACTTTTTATATTCTGAGTAAATTAACTCTAGCAGTTTTGTTCGGAAAAACTTTTAGTGATTTTTGCTAATTCTTTTGATGCCAATGAAGCTTATTCTATAGGAGACGTTGATTTTTGCTAAAATTAGGACAATCGGGGACTTTTTATATTCTGAGTAATATAACTCTAGCAGTTTTGTTCGGAAAAACTTTTAGTGATTTTTGCTAATTCTTTTGATGCCAATGAAGTTTATTCTTTAGCGGACGTTAATATTTGCTAAAATTAGGACAATCGGGGACTTTTTATATTCTGAGTAAAATAACTCTAGCAGTTATGTTCTGAAAGACTTTTAGTGATTTTTGCTAATTCTTTTGATGCCAATGAAGTTTATTCTATAGCGGACGTTAATATTTGCTAAAATTAGGACAATCGGGGACTTTTTATATTCTGAGTAAATTAACTCTAGCAGTTTTGTTCGGAAAAACTTTTAGTGATTTTTGCTAATTCTTTTGATGCCAATGAAGTTTATTCTATAGCGGACGTTAATATTTGCTAAAATTAGGACAATCGGGGACTTTTTATATTCTGAGTAAATTAACTCTAGCAGTTTTGTTCGGAAAAACTTTTAGTGATTTTTGGTAATTCTTTTGATGCCAATGAAGTTTATTCTATAGCGGACGTTAATATTTGCTAAAATTAGGACAATCGGGGACTTTTTATATTCTGAGTAAATTAACTCTAGCAGTTTTGTTCGGAAAAACTTTTAGTGATTTTTGCTAATTCTTTTGATGCCAATGAAGCTTATTCTATAGGAGACGTTGATTTTTGCTCAAATTAGGACAATCGGGGACTTTTTATATTCTGAGTAAAATAACTCTAGCAGTTATGTTCTGAAAAACTTTTAGTGATTTTTGGTAATTCTTATGATGCCAATGAAGTTTATTCTATAGCGGACGTTAATATTTGCTAAAATTAGGACAATCGGGGACTTTTTATATTCTGAGTAAATTAACTCTAGCAGTTTTGTTAGGAAAAACTTTTAGTGATTTTTGCTAATTATTTTGATGCCAATGAAGTTTATTCTATAGCGGACGTTAATATTTGCTAAAATTAGGACAATCGGGGACTTTTTATATTCTGAGTAAATTAACTCTAGCAGTTTTGTTCGGAAAAACTTTTAGTGATTTTTGCTAATTCTTTTGATGCCAATGAAGCTTATTCTATAGCGGACGTTAATATTTGCTAAAATTAGGACAATCGGGGACTTTTTATATTCTGAGTAATATAACTCTAGCAGTTTTGTTCGGAAAAACTTTTAGTGATTTTTGCTAATTCTTTTGATGCCAATGAAGTTTATTCTATAGCGGACGTTAATATTTGCTAAAATTAGGACAATCGGGGACTTTTTATATTCTGAGTAAATTAACTCTAGCAGTTTTGTTCGGAAAAACTTTTAGTGATTTTTGCTAATTCTTTTGATGCCAATGAAGTTTATTCTATAGCGGACGTTAATATTTGCTAAAATTAGGACAATCGGGGACTTTTTATATTCTGAGTAAATTAACTCTACCAGTTTTGTTCGGAAAAACTTTTAGTGATTTTTGCTAATTCTTTTGATGCCAATGAAGCTTATTCTATAGGAGACGTTGATTTTTGCTAAAATTAGGACAATCGGGGACTTTTTATATTCTGAGTAATATAACTCTAGCAGTTTTGTTCGGAAAAACTTTTAGTGATTTTTGCTAATTCTTTTGATGCCAATGAAGTTTATTCTTTAGCGGACGTTAATATTTGCTAAAATTAGGACAATCGGGGACTTTTTATATTCTGAGTAAAATAACTCTAGCAGTTATGTTCTGAAAGACTTTTAGTGATTTTTGCTAATTCTTTTGATGCCAATGAAGTTTATTCTATAGCGGACGTTAATATTTGCTAAAATTAGGACAATCGGGGACTTTTTATATTCTGAGTAAATTAACTCTAGCAGTTTTGTTCGGAAAAACTTTTAGTGATTTTTGCTAATTCTTTTGATGCCAATGAAGCTTATTCTATAGGAGACGTTGATTTTTGCTCAAATTAGGACAATCGGGGACTTTTTATATTCTGAGTAAAATAACTCTAGCAGTTATGTTCTGAAAAACTTTTAGTGATTTTTGGTAATTCTTATGATGCCAATGAAGTTTATTCTATAGCGGACGTTAATATTTGCTAAAATTAGGACAATCGGGGACTTTTTATATTCTGAGTAATATAACTCTAGCAGTTTTGTTCGGAAAAACTTTTAGTGATTTTTGCTAATTCTTTTGATGCCAATGAAGTTTATTCTATAGCGGACGTTAATATTTGCTAAAATTAGGACAATCGGGGACTTTTTATATTCTGAGTAAATTAACTCTAGCAGTTTTGTTCGGAAAAACTTTTAGTGATTTTTGGTAATTCTTTTGATGCCAATGAAGTTTATTCTATAGCGGACGTTAATATTTGCTAAAATTAGGACAATCGGGGACTTTTTATATTCTGAGTAATATAACTCTAGCAGTTTTGTTGGGTAAAACTTTTAGTGATTTTTGCTAATTATTTTGATGCCAATGAAGTTTATTCTATAGCGGACGTTAATATTTGCTAAAATTAGGACAATCGGGGACTTTTTATATTCTGAGTAATATAACTCTAGCAGTTTTGTTCGGAAAAACTTTTAGTGATTTTTGCTAATTCTTTTGATGCCAATGAAGTTTATTCTATAGCGGACGTTAATATTTGCTAAAATTAGGACAATCGGGGACTTTTTATATTCTGAGTAAATTAACTCTAGCAGTTTTGTTCGGAAAAACTTTTAGTGATTTTTGCTAATTCTTTTGATGCCAATGAAGCTTATTCTATAAGAGACGTTGATTTTTGCTAAAATTAGGACAATCGGGGACTTTTTATATTCTGAGTAATATAACTCTAGCAGTTTTGTTCGGAAAAACTTTTAGTGATTTTTGCTAATTCTTTTGATGCCAATGAAGTTTATTCTTTAGCGGACGTTAATATTTGCTAAAATTAGGACAATCGGGGACTTTTTATATTCTGAGTAAAATAACTCTAGCAGTTATGTTCTGAAAGACTTTTAGTGATTTTTGGTAATTCTTATGATGCCAATGAAGTTTATTCTATAGCGGACGTTAATATTTGCTAAAATTAGGACAATCGGGGACTTTTTATATTCTGAGTAAATTAACTCTAGCAGTTTTGTTAGGAAAAACTTTTAGTGATTTTTGCTAATTATTTTGATGCCAATGAAGTTTATTCTATAGCGGACGTTAATATTTGCTAAAATTAGGACAATCGGGGACTTTTTATATTCTGAGTAAATTAACTCTAGCAGTTTTGTTCGGAAAAACTTTTAGTGATTTTTGCTAATTCTTTTGATGCCAATGAAGCTTATTCTATAGGAGACGTTGATTTTTGCTAAAATTAGGACAATCGGGAACTTTTTATATTCTGAGTAATATAACTCTAGCAGTTTTGTTCGGAAAAACTTTTAGTGATTTTTGCTAATTCTTTTGATGCCAATGAAGTTTATTCTTTAGCGGACGTTAATATTTGTTAAAATTAGGACAATCGGGGACTTTTTATATTCTGAGTAAAATAACTCTAGCAGTTATGTTCTGAAAGACTTTTAGTGATTTTTGCTAATTCTTTTGATGCCAATGAAGTTTATTCTATAGCGGACGTTAATATTTGCTAAAATTAGGACAATCGGGGACTTTTTATATTCTGAGTAAATTAACTCTAGCAGTTTTGTTCGGAAAAACTTTTAGTGATTTTTGCTAATTCTTTTGATGCCAATGAAGCTTATTCTATAGGAGACGTTGATTTTTGCTAAAATTAGGACAATCGGGGACTTTTTATATTCTGAGTAATATAACTCTAGCAGTTTTGTTCGGAAAAACTTTTAGTGATTTTTGCTAATTCTTTTGATGCCAATGAAGTTTATTCTATAGCGGACGTTAATATTTGCTAAAATTAGGACAATCGGGGACTTTTTATATTCTGAGTAAAATAACTCTAGCAGTTTTGTTCGGAAAAACTTTTAGTGATTTTTGGTAATTCTTTTGATGCCAATGAAGTTTATTCTATAGCGGACGTTAATATTTGCTAAAATTAGGACAATCGGGGACTTTTTATATTCTGAGTAATATAACTCTAGCAGTTTTGTTGGGTAAAACTTTTAGTGATTTTTGCTAATTATTTTGATGCCAATGAAGTTTATTCTATAGCGGACGTTAATATTCGCTAAAATTAGGACAATCGGGGACTTTTTATATTCTGAGTAATATAACTCTAGCAGTTTTGTTCGGAAAAACTTTTAGTGATTTTTGCTAATTCTTTTGATGCCAATGAAGTTTATTCTATAGCGG
Organism: Agriopis aurantiaria; assembly: GCA_914767915.1. NCBI lineage: Eukaryota > Metazoa > Arthropoda > Insecta > Lepidoptera > Geometridae > Agriopis > Agriopis aurantiaria. Next base: position 14,855,456 of record OU611994.1, read on the forward strand.
ACGTTAATATTTGCTAAAATTAGGACAATCGGGGACTTTTTATATTCTGAGTAAATTAACTCTAGCAGTTTTGTTCGGAAAAACTTTTAGTGATTTTTGCTAATTCTTTTGATGCCAATGAAGCTTATTCTATAGGAGACGTTGATTTTTGCTAAAATTAGGACAATCGGGGATTTTTTATATTCTGAGTAATATAACTCTAGCAGTTTTGTTCGGAAAAACTTTTAGTGATTTTTGCTAATTCTTTTGATGCCAATGAAGTTTATTCCTTAGCGGACGTTAATATTTGCTAAAATTAGGACAATCGGGGACTTTTTATATTCTGAGTAAAATAACTCTAGCAGTTATGTTCTGAAAGACTTTTAGTGATTTTTGCTAATTCTTTTGATGCCAATGAAGTTTATTCTATAGCGGACGTTAATATTTGCTAAAATTAGGACAATCGGGGACTTTTTATATTCTGAGTAAATTAACTCTAGCAGTTTTGTTCGGAAAAACTTTTAGTGATTTTTGCTAATTCTTTTGATGCCAATGAAGTTTATTCTATAGCGGACGTTAATATTTGCTAAAATTAGGACAATCGGGGACTTTTTATATTCTGAGTAAATTAACTCTAGCAGTTTTGTTCGGAAAAACTTTTAGTGATTTTTGGTAATTCTTTTGATGCCAATGAAGTTTATTCTATAGCAGACGTTAATATTTGCTAAAATTAGGACAATCGGGGACTTTTTATATTCTGAGTAAATTAACTCTAGCAGTTTTGTTCGGAAAAACTTTTAGTGATTTTTGCTAATTCTTTTGATGCCAATGAAGCTTATTCTATAGGAGACGTTGATTTTTGCTAAAATTAGGACAATCGGGGACTTTTTATATTCTGAGTAATATAACTCTAGCAGTTTTGTTCGGAAAAACTTTTAGTGATTTTTGCTAATTCTTTTGATGCCAATGAAGTTTATTCTTTAGCGGACGTTAATATTTGCTAAAATTAGGACAATCGGGGACTTTTTATATTCTGAGTAAAATAACTCTAGCAGTTATGTTCTGAAAGACTTTTAGTGATTTTTGCTAATTCTTTTGATGCCAATGAAGTTTATTCTATAGCGGACGTTAATATTTGCTAAAATTAGGACAATCGGGGACTTTTTATATTCTGAGTAAATTAACTCTAGCAGTTTTGTTCGGAAAAACTTTTAGTGATTTTTGCTAATTCTTTTGATGCCAATGAAGTTTATTCTATAGCGGACGTTAATATTTGCTAAAATTAGGACAATCGGGGACTTTTTATATTCTGAGTAAATTAACTCTAGCAGTTTTGTTCTGAAAAACTTTTAGTGATTTTTGGTAATTCTTTTGATGCCAATGAAGTTTATTCTATAGCGGACGTTAATATTTGCTAAAATTAGGACAATCGGGGACTTTTTATATTCTGAGTAAATTAACTCTAGCAGTTTTGTTCGGAAAAACTTTTAGTGATTTTTGCTAATTCTTTTGATGCCAATGAAGCTTATTCTATAGGAGACGTTGATTTTTGCTCAAATTAGGACAATCGGGGACTTTTTATATTCTGAGTAAAATAACTCTAGCAGTTATGTTCTGAAAAACTTTTAGTGATTTTTGGTAATTCTTATGATGCCAATGAAGTTTATTCTATAGCGGACGTTAATATTTGCTAAAATTAGGACAATCGGGGACTTTTTATATTCTGAGTAAATTAACTCTAGCAGTTTTGTTAGGAAAAACTTTTAGTGATTTTTGCTAATTATTTTGATGCCAATGAAGTTTATTCTATAGCGGACGTTAATATTTGCTAAAATTAGGACAATCGGAGACTTTTTATATTCTGAGTAAAATAACTCTAGCAGTTTTGTTCGGAAAAACTTTAAGTGATTTTTGCTAATTCTTTTGATGCCAATGAAGCTTATTCTATAGGAGACGTTGATTTTTGCTAAAATTAGGACAATCGGGGACTTTTTATATTCTGAGTAATATAACTCTAGCAGTTTTGTTCGGAAAAACTTTTAGTGATTTTTGCTAATTCTTTTGATGCCAATGAAGTTTATTCTTTAGCGGACGTTAATATTTGCTAAAATTAGGACAATCGGGGACTTTTTATATTCTGAGTAAAATAACTCTAGCAGTTATGTTCTGAAAGACTTTTAGTGATTTTTGCTAAATCTTTTGATGCCAATGAAGTTTATTCTATAGCGGACGTTAATATTTGCTAAAATTAGGACAATCGGGGACTTTTTATATTCTGAGTAAATTAACTCTAGCAGTTTTGTTCGGAAAAACTTTTAGTGATTTTTGCTAATTCTTTTGATGCCAATGAAGTTTATTCTATAGCGGACGTTAATATTTGCTAAAATTAGGACAATCGGAGACTTTTTATATTCTGAGTAAAATAACTCTAGCAGTTATGTTCTGAAAAACTTTTAGTGATTTTTGGTAATTCTTTTGATGCCAATGAAGTTTATTCTTTAGCGGACGTTAATATTTGCTAAAATTAGGACAATCGGGGACTTTTTATATTCTGAGTAAAATAACTCTAGCAGTTATGTTCTGAAAGACTTTTAGTGATTTTTGCTAATTCTTTTGATGCCAATGAAGTTTATTCTATAGCGGACGTTAATATTTGCTAAAATTAGGACAATCGGGGACTTTTTATATTCTGAGTAAATTAACTCTAGCAGTTTTGTTAGGAAAAACTTTTAGTGATTTTTGCTAATTATTTTGATGCCAATGAAGTTTATTCTATAGCGGACGTTAATATTTGCTAAAATTAGGACAATCGGGGACTTTTTATATTCTGAGTAAATTAACTCTAGCAGTTTTGTTCGGAAAAACTTTTAGTGATTTTTGCTAATTCTTTTGATGCCAATGAAGCTTATTCTATAGGAGACGTTGATTTTTGCTAAAATTAGGACAATCGGGGACTTTTTATATTCTGAGTAATATAACTCTAGCAGTTTTGTTCGGAAAAACTTTTAGTGATTTTTGCTAATTCTTTTGATGCCAATGAAGTTTATTCTTTAGCGGACGTTAATATTTGCTAAAATTAGGACAATCGGGGACTTTTTATATTCTGAGTAAAATAACTCTAGCAGTTATGTTCTGAAAGACTTTTAGTGATTTTTGCTAATTCTTTTGATGCCAATGAAGTTTATTCTATAGCGGACGTTAATATTTGCTAAAATTAGGACAATCGGGGACTTTTTATATTCTGAGTAAATTAACTCTAGCAGTTTTGTTCGGAAAAACTTTTAGTGATTTTTGCTAATTCTTTTGATGCCAATGAAGTTTATTCTATAGCGGACGTTAATATTTGCTAAAATTAGGACAATCGGGGACTTTTTATATTCTGAGTAAATTAACTCTAGCAGTTTTGTTCGGAAAAACTTTTAGTGATTTTTGGTAATTCTTTTGATGCCAATGAAGTTTATTCTATAGCGGACGTTAATATTTGCTAAAATTAGGACAATCGGGGACTTTTTATATTCTGAGTAAATTAACTCTAGCAGTTTTGTTCGGAAAAACTTTTAGTGATTTTTGCTAATTCTTTTGATGCCAATGAAGCTTATTCTATAGGAGACGTTGATTTTTGCTCAAATTAGGACAATCGGGGACTTTTTATATTCTGAGTAAAATAACTCTAGCAGTTATGTTCTGAAAAACTTTTAGTGATTTTTGGTAATTCTTATGATGCCAATGAAGTTTATTCTATAGCGGACGTTAATATTTGCTAAAATTAGGACAATCGGGGACTTTTTATATTCTGAGTAAATTAACTCTAGCAGTTTTGTTAGGAAAAACTTTTAGTGATTTTTGCTAATTATTTTGATGCCAATGAAGTTTATTCTATAGCGGACGTTAATATTTGCTAAAATTAGGACAATCGGGGACTTTTTATATTCTGAGTAAATTAACTCTAGCAGTTTTGTTCGGAAAAACTTTTAGTGATTTTTGCTAATTCTTTTGATGCCAATGAAGCTTATTCTATAGCGGACGTTAATATTTGCTAAAATTAGGACAATCGGGGACTTTTTATATTCTGAGTAATATAACTCTAGCAGTTTTGTTCGGAAAAACTTTTAGTGATTTTTGCTAATTCTTTTGATGCCAATGAAGCTTATTCTATAGGAGACGTTGATTTTTGCTCAAATTAGGACAATCGGGGACTTTTTATATTCTGAGTAATATAACTCTAGCAGTTTTGTTCGGAAAAACTTTTAGTGATTTTTGCTAATTCTTTTGATGCCAATGAAGTTTATTCTTTAGCGGACGTTAATATTTGCTAAAATTAGGACAATCGGGGACTTTTTATATTCTGAGTAAAATAACTCTAGCAGTTATGTTCTGAAAGACTTTTAGTGATTTTTGGTAATTCTTATGATGCCAATGAAGTTTATTCTATAGCGGACGTTAATATTTGCTAAAATTAGGACAATCGGGGACTTTTTATATTCTGAGTAAATTAACTCTAGCAGTTTTGTTAGGAAAAACTTTTAGTGATTTTTGCTAATTATTTTGATGCCAATGAAGTTTATTCTATAGCGGACGTTAATATTTGCTAAAATTAGGACAATCGGGGACTTTTTATATTCTGAGTAAATTAACTCTAGCAGTTTTGTTCGGAAAAACTTTTAGTGATTTTTGCTAATTCTTTTGATGCCAATGAAGCTTATTCTATAGGAGACGTTGATTTTTGCTAAAATTAGGACAATCGGGAACTTTTTATATTCTGAGTAATATAACTCTAGCAGTTTTGTTCGGAAAAACTTTTAGTGATTTTTGCTAATTCTTTTGATGCCAATGAAGTTTATTCTTTAGCGGACGTTAATATTTGCTAAAATTAGGACAATCGGGGACTTTTTATATTCTGAGTAAAATAACTCTAGCAGTTATGTTCTGAAAGACTTTTAGTGATTTTTGCTAATTCTTTTGATGCCAATGAAGTTTATTCTATAGCGGACGTTAATATTTGCTAAAATTAGGACAATCGGGGACTTTTTATATTCTGAGTAAATTAACTCTAGCAGTTTTGTTCGGAAAAACTTTTAGTGATTTTTGCTAATTCTTTTGATGCCAATGAAGCTTATTCTATAGGAGACGTTGATTTTTGCTAAAATTAGGACAATCGGGGACTTTTTATATTCTGAGTAATATAACTCTAGCAGTTTTGTTCGGAAAAACTTTTAGTGATTTTTGCTAATTCTTTTGATGCCAATGAAGTTTATTCTATAGCGGACGTTAATATTTGCTAAAATTAGGACAATCGGGGACTTTTTATATTCTGAGTAAATTAACTCTAGCAGTTTTGTTCGGAAAAACTTTTAGTGATTTTTGGTAATTCTTTTGATGCCAATGAAGTTTATTCTATAGCGGACGTTAATATTTGCTAAAATTAGGACAATCGGGGACTTTTTATATTCTGAGTAATATAACTCTAGCAGTTTTGTTGGGTAAAACTTTTAGTGATTTTTGCTAATTATTTTGATGCCAATGAAGTTTATTCTATAGCGGACGTTAATATTCGCTAAAATTAGGACAATCGGGGACTTTTTATATTCTGAGTAATATAACTCTAGCAGTTTTGTTCGGAAAAACTTTTAGTGATTTTTGCTAATTCTTTTGATGCCAATGAAGTTTATTCTATAGCGGACGTTAATATTTGCTAAAATTAGGACAATCGGGGACTTTTTATATTCTGAGTAAATTAACTCTAGCAGTTTTGTTCGGAAAAACTTTTAGTGATTTTTGCTAATTCTTTTGATGCCAATGAAGCTTATTCTATAGGAGACGTTGATTTTTGCTAAAATTAGGACAATCGGGGACTTTTTATATTCTGAGTAATATAACTCTAGCAGTTTTGTTCGGAAAAACTTTTAGTGATTTTTGCTAATTCTTTTGATGCCAATGAAGTTTATTCTTTAGCGGACGTTAATATTTGCTAAAATTAGGACAATCGGGGACTTTTTATATTCTGAGTAAAATAACTCTAGCAGTTATGTTCTGAAAGACTTTTAGTGATTTTTGCTAATTCTTTTGATGCCAATGAAGTTTATTCTATAGCGGACGTTAATATTTGCTAAAATTAGGACAATCGGGGACTTTTTATATTCTGAGTAAATTAACTCTAGCAGTTTTGTTCGGAAAAACTTTTAGTGATTTTTGCCAATTCTTTTGATGCCAATGAAGTTTATTCTATAGCGGACGTTAATATTTGCTAAAATTAGGACAATCGGGGACTTTTTATATTCTGAGTAAATTAACTCTAGCAGTTTTGTTCGGAAAAACTTTTAGTGATTTTTGGTAATTCTTTTGATGCCAATGAAGTTTATTCTATAGCAGACGTTAATATTTGCTAAAATTAGGACAATCGGGGACTTTTTATATTCTGAGTAAATTAACTCTAGCAGTTTTGTTCGGAAAAACTTTTAGTGATTTTTGCTAATTCTTTTGATGCCAATGAAGCTTATTCTATAGGAGACGTTGATTTTTGCTAAAATTAGGACAATCGGGGACTTTTTATATTCTGAGTAATATAACTCTAGCAGTTTTGTTCGGAAAAACTTTTAGTGATTTTTGCTAATTCTTTTGATGCCAATGAAGTTTATTCTTTAGCGGACGTTAATATTTGCTAAAATTAGGACAATCGGGGACTTTTTATATTCTGAGTAAAATAACTCTAGCAGTTATGTTCTGAAAGACTTTTAGTGATTTTTGCTAATTCTTTTGATGCCAATGAAGTTTATTCTATAGCGGACGTTAATATTTGCTAAAATTAGGACAATCGGGGACTTTTTATATTCTGAGTAAATTAACTCTAGCAGTTTTGTTCGGAAAAACTTTTAGTGATTTTTGCTAATTCTTTTGATGCCAATGAAGTTTATTCTATAGCGGACGTTAATATTTGCTAAAATTAGGACAATCGGGGACTTTTTATATTCTGAGTAAATTAACTCTAGCAGTTTTGTTCGGAAAAACTTTTAGTGATTTTTGGTAATTCTTTTGATGCCAATGAAGTTTATTCTATAGCTGACGTTAATATTTGCTAAAATTAGGACAATCGGGGACTTTTTATATTCTGAGTAAATTAACTCTAGCAGTTTTGTTCGGAAAAACTTTTAGTGATTTTTGCTAATTCTTTTGATGCCAATGAAGCTTATTCTATAGGAGACGTTGATTTTTGCTCAAATTAGGACAATCGGGGACTTTTTATATTCTGAGTAAAATAACTCTAGCAGTTATGTTCTGAAAAACTTTTAGTGATTTTTGGTAATTCTTATGATGCCAATGAAGTTTATTCTATAGCGGACGTTAATATTTGCTAAAATTAGGACAATCGGGGACTTTTTATATTCTGAGTAAATTAACTCTAGCAGTTTTGTTAGGAAAAACTTTTAGTGATTTTTGCTAATTATTTTGATGCCAATGAAGTTTATTCTATAGCGGACGTTAATATTTGCTAAAATTAGGACAATCGGGGACTTTTTATATTCTGAGTAAAATAACTCTAGCAGTTTTGTTCGGAAAAACTTTAAGTGATTTTTGCTAATTCTTTTGATGCCAATGAAGCTTATTCTATAGGAGACGTTGATTTTTGCTAAAATTAGGACAATCGGGGACTTTTTATATTCTGAGTAAAATAACTCTAGCAGTTTTGTTCGGAAAAACTTTTAGTGATTTTTGCTAATTCTTTTGATGCCAATGAAGTTTATTCTTTAGCGGACGTTAATATTTGCTAAAATTAGGACAATCGGGGACTTTTTATATTCTGAGTAAAATAACTCTAGCAGTTATGTTCTGAAATACTTTTAGTGATTTTTGCTAATTCTTTTGATGCCAATGAAGTTTATTCTATAGCGGACGTTAATATTTGCTAAAATTAGGACAATCGGGGACTTTTTATATTCTGAGTAAATTAACTCTAGCAGTTTTGTTCGGAAAAACTTTTAGTGATTTTTGCTAATTCTTTTGATGCCAATGAAGTTTATTCTATAGCGGACGTTAATATTTGCTAAAATTAGGACAATCGGAGACTTTTTATATTCTGAGTAAAATAACTCTAGCAGTTATGTTCTGAAAAACTTTTAGTGATTTTTGGTAATTCTTTTGATGCCAATGAAGTTTATTCTTTAGCGGACGTTAATATTTGCTAAAATTAGGACAATCGGGGACTTTTTATATTCTGAGTAAAATAACTCTAGCAGTTATGTTCTGAAAAACTTTTAGTGATTTTTGCTAATTCTTTTGATGCCAATGAAGTTTATTCTATAGCGGACGTTAATATTTGCTAAAATTAGGACAATCGGGGACTTTTTATATTCTGAGTAAATTAACTCTAGCAGTTTTGTTAGGAAAAACTTTTAGTGATTTTTGCTAATTCTTTTGATGCCAATGAAGTTTATTCTATAGCGGACGTTAATATTTGCTAAAATTAGGACAATCGGGGACTTTTTATATTCTGAGTAAATTAACTCTAGCAGTTTTGTTCGGAAAAACTTTTAGTGATTTTTGCTAATTCTTTTGATGCCAATGAAGCTTATTCTATAGGAGACGTTGATTTTTGCTAAAATTAGGACAATCGGGGACTTTTTATATTCTGAGTAATATAACTCTAGCAGTTTTGTTCGGAAAAACTTTTAGTGATTTTTGCTAATTCTTTTGATGCCAATGAAGTTTATTCTTTAGCGGACGTTAATATTTGCTAAAATTAGGACAATCGGGGACTTTTTATATTCTGAGTAAAATAACTCTAGCAGTTATGTTCTGAAAGACTTTTAGTGATTTTTGCTAATTCTTTTGATGCCAATGAAGTTTATTCTATAGCGGACGTTAATATTTGCTAAAATTAGGACAATCGGGGACTTTTTATATTCTGAGTAAATTAACTCTAGCAGTTTTGTTCGGAAAAACTTTTAGTGATTTTTGCTAATTCTTTTGATGCCAATGAAGTTTATTCTATAGCGGACGTTAATATTTGCTAAAATTAGGACAATCGGGGACTTTTTATATTCTGAGTAAATTAACTCTAGCAGTTTTGTTCGGAAAAACTTTTAGTGATTTTTGGTAATTCTTTTGATGCCAATGAAGTTTATTCTATAGCGGACGTTAATATTTGCTAAAATTAGGACAATCGGGGACTTTTTATATTCTGAGTAAATTAACTCTAGCAGTTTTGTTCGGAAAAACTTTTAGTGATTTTTGCTAATTCTTTTGATGCCAATGAAGCTTATTCTATAGGAGACGTTGATTTTTGCTCAAATTAGGACAATCGGGGACTTTTTATATTCTGAGTAAAATAACTCTAGCAGTTATGTTCTGAAAAACTTTTAGTGATTTTTGGTAATTCTTATGATGCCAATGAAGTTTATTCTATAGCGGACGTTAATATTTGCTAAAATTAGGACAATCGGGGACTTTTTATATTCTGAGTAAATTAACTCTAGCAGTTTTGTTAGGAAAAACTTTTAGTGATTTTTGCTAATTATTTTGATGCCAATGAAGTTTATTCTATAGCGGACGTTAATATTTGCTAAAATTAGGACAATCGGGGACTTTTTATATTCTGAGTAAATTAACTCTAGCAGTTTTGTTCGGAAAAACTTTTAGTGATTTTTGCTAATTCTTTTGATGCCAATGAAGCTTATTCTATAGCGGACGTTAATATTTGCTAAAATTAGGACAATCGGGGACTTTTTATATTCTGAGTAATATAACTCTAGCAGTTTTGTTCGGAAAAACTTTTAGTGATTTTTGCTAATTCTTTTGATGCCAATGAAGTTTATTCTATAGCGGACGTTAATATTTGCTAAAATTAGGACAATCGGGGACTTTTTATATTCTGAGTAAATTAACTCTAGCAGTTTTGTTCGGAAAAACTTTTAGTGATTTTTGCTAATTCTTTTGATGCCAATGAAGTTTATTCTATAGCGGACGTTAATATTTGCTAAAATTAGGACAATCGGGGACTTTTTATATTCTGAGTAAATTAACTCTACCAGTTTTGTTCGGAAAAACTTTTAGTGATTTTTGCTAATTCTTTTGATGCCAATGAAGCTTATTCTATAGGAGACGTTGATTTTTGCTAAAATTAGGACAATCGGGGACTTTTTATATTCTGAGTAATATAACTCTAGCAGTTTTGTTCGGAAAAACTTTTAGTGATTTTTGCTAATTCTTTTGATGCCAATGAAGTTTATTCTTTAGCGGACGTTAATATTTGCTAAAATTAGGACAATCGGGGACTTTTTATATTCTGAGTAAAATAACTCTAGCAGTTATGTTCTGAAAGACTTTTAGTGATTTTTGCTAATTCTTTTGATGCCAATGAAGTTTATTCTATAGCGGACGTTAATATTTGCTAAAATTAGGACAATCGGGGACTTTTTATATTCTGAGTAAATTAACTCTAGCAGTTTTGTTCGGAAAAACTTTTAGTGATTTTTGCTAATTCTTTTGATGCCAATGAAGCTTATTCTATAGGAGACGTTGATTTTTGCTCAAATTAGGACAATCGGGGACTTTTTATATTCTGAGTAAAATAACTCTAGCAGTTATGTTCTGAAAAACTTTTAGTGATTTTTGGTAATTCTTATGATGCCAATGAAGTTTATTCTATAGCGGACGTTAATATTTGCTAAAATTAGGACAATCGGGGACTTTTTATATTCTGAGTAATATAACTCTAGCAGTTTTGTTCTGAAATACTTTTAGTGATTTTTGCTAATTCTTTTGATGCCAATGAAGTTTATTCTATAGCGGACGTTAATATTTGCTAAAATTAGGACAATCGGGGACTTTTTATATTCTGAGTAAAATAACTCTAGCAGTTTTGTTCGGAAAAACTTTTAGTGATTTTTGGTAATTCTTTTGATGCCAATGAAGTTTATTCTATAGCGGACGTTAATATTTGCTAAAATTAGGACAATCGGGGACTTTTTATATTCTGAGTAATATAACTCTAGCAGTTTTGTTGGGTAAAACTTTTAGTGATTTTTGCTAATTATTTTGATGCCAATGAAGTTTATTCTATAGCGGACGTTAATATTTGCTAAAATTAGGACAATCGGGGACTTTTTATATTCTGAGTAATATAACTCTAGCAGTTTTGTTCGGAAAAACTTTTAGTGATTTTTGCTAATTCTTTTGATGCCAATGAAGTTTATTCTATAGCGGACGTTAATATTTGCTAAAATTAGGACAATCGGGGACTTTTTATATTCTGAGTAAATTAACTCTAGCAGTTTTGTTCGGAAAAACTTTTAGTGATTTTTGCTAATTCTTTTGATGCCAATGAAGCTTATTCTATAAGAGACGTTGATTTTTGCTAAAATTAGGACAATCGGGGACTTTTTATATTCTGAGTAATATAACTCTAGCAGTTTTGTTCGGAAAAACTTTTAGTGATTTTTGCTAATTCTTTTGATGCCAATGAAGTTTATTCTTTAGCGGACGTTAATATTTGCTAAAATTAGGACAATCGGGGACTTTTTATATTCTGAGTAAAATAACTCTAGCAGTTATGTTCTGAAAGACTTTTAGTGATTTTTGGTAATTCTTATGATGCCAATGAAGTTTATTCTATAGCGGACGTTAATATTTGCTAAAATTAGGACAATCGGGGACTTTTTATATTCTGAGTAAATTAACTCTAGCAGTTTTGTTAGGAAAAACTTTTAGTGATTTTTGCTAATTATTTTGATGCCAATGAAGTTTATTCTATAGCGGACGTTAATATTTGCTAAAATTAGGACAATCGGGGACTTTTTATATTCTGAGTAAATTAACTCTAGCAGTTTTGTTCGGAAAAACTTTTAGTGATTTTTGCTAATTCTTTTGATGCCAATGAAGCTTATTCTATAGGAGACGTTGATTTTTGCTAAAATTAGGACAATCGGGAACTTTTTATATTCTGAGTAATATAACTCTAGCAGTTTTGTTCGGAAAAACTTTTAGTGATTTTTGCTAATTCTTTTGATGCCAATGAAGTTTATTCTTTAGCGGACGTTAATATTTGCTAAAATTAGGACAATCGGGGACTTTTTATATTCTGAGTAAAATAACTCTAGCAGTTATGTTCTGAAAGACTTTTAGTGATTTTTGCTAATTCTTTTGATGCCAATGAAGTTTATTCTATAGCGGACGTTAATATTTGCTAAAATTAGGACAATCGGGGACTTTTTATATTCTGAGTAAATTAACTCTAGCAGTTTTGTTCGGAAAAACTTTTAGTGATTTTTGGTAATTCTTTTGATGCCAATGAAGCTTATTCTATAGGAGACGTTGATTTTTGCTAAAATTAGGACAATCGGGGACTTTTTATATTCTGAGTAATATAACTCTAGCAGTTTTGTTCGGAAAAACTTTTAGTGATTTTTGGTAATTCTTTTGATGCCAATGAAGTTTATTCTATAGCGGACGTTAATATTTGCTAAAATTAGGACAATCGGGGACTTTTGATATTCCGAGTAATATAACTCTAGCAGTTTTGTTCGGAAAAACTTTTAGTGATTTTTGGTAATTCTTTTGATGCCAATGAAGTTTATTCTATAGCGGACGTTAATATTTGCTAAAATTAGGACAATCGGGGACTTTTTATATTCTGAGTAAAATAACTCTAGCAGTTTTGTTCGGAAAAACTTTTAGTGATTTTTGGTAATTCTTTTGATGCCAATGAAGTTTATTCTATAGCGGACGTTAATATTTGCTAAAATTAGGACAATCGGAGACTTTTTATATTCTGAGTAAAATAACTCTAGCAGTTATGTTCTGAAAAACTTTTAGTGATTTTTGGTAATTCTTTTGATGCCAATGAAGTTTATTCTTTAGCGGACGTTAATATTTGCTAAAATTAGGACAATCGGGGACTTTTTATATTCTGAGTAAAATAACTCTAGCAGTTATGTTCTGAAAGACTTTTAGTGATTTTTGCTAATTCTTTTGATGCCAATGAAGTTTATTCTATAGCGGACGTTAATATTTGCTAAAATTAGGACAATCGGGGACTTTTTATATTCTGAGTAAATTAACTCTAGCAGTTTTGTTCGGAAAAACTTTTAGTGATTTTTGCTAATTCTTTTGATGCCAATGAAGCTTATTCTATAGGAGACGTTGATTTTTGCTCAAATTAGGACAATCGGGGACTTTTTATATTCTGAGTAAAATAACTCTAGCAGTTATGTTCTGAAAAACTTTTAGTGATTTTTGGTAATTCTTTTGATGCCAATGAAGTTTATTCTATAGCGGACGTTAATATTTGCAAAAATTAGGACAATCGGGGACTTTTTATATTCTGAGTAATATAACTCTAGCAGTTTTGTTGGGAAAAACTTTTAGTGATTTTTGCTAATTATTTTGATGCCAATGAAGTTTATTCTATAGCGGACGTTAATATTTGCTAAAATTAGGACAATCGGGGACTTTTTATATTCTGAGTAATATAACTCTAGCAGTTTTGTTCGGAAAAACTTTGAGTGATTTTTGCTAATTCTTTTGATGCCAATGAAGTTTATTCTATAGCGGACGTTAATATTTGCTAAAATTAGGACAATCGGGGACTTTTTATATTCTGAGTAAAATAACTCTAGCAGTTTTGTTCGGAAAAACTTTTAGTGATTTTTGGTAATTCTTTTGATGCCAATGAAGTTTATTCTATAGCGGACGTTAATATTTGCTAAAATTAGGACAATCGGGGACTTTTTATATTCTGAGTAATATAACTCTAGCAGTTTTGTTCTGAAAAACTTTTTGTGATTTTTGGTAATTCTTTTGATGCCAATGAAGTTTATTCTATAGCGGACGTTAATATTTGCTAAAATTAGGACAATCGGGGACTTTTTATATTCTGAGTAAATTAACTCTAGCAGTTTTGTTCGGAAAAACTTTTAGTGATTTTTGGTAATTCTTTTGATGCCAATGAAGTTTATCCTATAGCGGACGTTAATATTTGCTAAAATTAGGACAATCGGGGTCTTTTTATATTCTGAGTAAAATAACTCTAGCAGTTTTGTTCGGAAAAACTTTTAGTGATTTTTGGTAATTCTTTTGATGCCAATGAAGTTTATTCTATAGCGGACGTTAATATTTGCTAAAATTAGGACAATCGGGGACTTTTTATATTCTGAGTAAATTAACTCTAGCAGTTTTGTTCGGAAAAACTTTTAGTGATTTTTGCTAATTCTTTTGATGCCAATGAAGCTTATTCTATAGGAGACGTTGATTTTTGCTCAAATTAGGACAATCGGGGACTTTTTATATTCTGAGTAAAATAACTCTAGCAGTTATGTTCTGAAAAACTTTTAGTGATTTTTGGTAATTCTTATGATGCCAATGAAGTTTATTCTATAGCGGACGTTAATATTTGCTAAAATTAGGACAATCGGGGACTTTTTATATTCTGAGTAATATAACTCTAGCAGTTTTGTTCGGAAAAACTTTTAGTGATTTTTGCTAATTCTTTTGATGCCAATGAAGTTTATTCTATAGCGGACGTTAATATTTGCTAAAATTAGGACAATCGGGGACTTTTTATATTCTGAGTAAATTAACTCTAGCAGTTTTGTTCGGAAAAACTTTTAGTGACTTTTGGTAATTCTTTTGATGCCAATGAAGTTTATTCTATAGCGGACGTTAATATTTGCTAAAATTAGGACAATCGGGGACTTTTTATATTCTGAGTAAATTAACTCTAGCAGTTTTGTTCGGAAAAACTTTTAGTGATTTTTGCTAATTCTTTTGATGCCAATGAAGCTTATTCTATAGGAGACGTTGATTTTTGCTAAAATTAGGACAATCGGGGACTTTTTATATTCTGAGTAATATAACTCTAGCAGTTAGTTTTGTTCGGAAAAACTTTTAGTGATTTTTGCTAATTCTTTTGATGCCAATGAAGTTTATTCTTTAGCGGACGTTAATATTTGCTAAAATTAGGACAATCGGGGACTTTTTATATTCTGAGTAAAATAACTCTAGCAGTTATGTTCTGAAAGACTTTTAGTGATTTTTGCTAATTCTTTTGATGCCAATGAAGTTTATTCTATAGCGGACGTTAATATTTGCTAAAATTAGGACAATCGGGGACTTTTTATATTCTGAGTAAATTAACTCTAGCAGTTTTGTTCGGAAAAACTTTTAGTGATTTTTGCTAATTCTTTTGATGCCAATGAAGCTTATTCTATAGGAGACGTTGATTTTTGCTCAAATTAGGACAATCGGGGACTTTTTATATTCTGAGTAAAATAACTCTAGCAGTTTTGTTCGGAAAAACTTTTAGTGATTTTTGCTAATTCTTTTGATGCCAATGAAGCTTATTCTATAGGAGACGTTGATTTTTGCTCAAATTAGGACAATCGGGGACTTTTTATATTCTGAGTAAAATAACTCTAGCAGTTATGTTCTGAAAAACTTTTAGTGATTTTTGGTAATTCTTATGATGCCAATGAAGTTTATTCTATAGCGGACGTTAATATTTGCTAAAATTAGGACAATCGGGGACTTTTTATATTCTGAGTAAATTAACTCTAGCAGTTTTGTTCGGAAAAACTTTTAGTGATTTTTGGTAATTCTTATGATGCCAATGAAGTTTATTCTATAGCGGACGTTAATATTTGCTAAAATTAGGACAATCGGGGACTTTTTATATTCTGAGTAAATTAACTCTAGCAGTTTTGTTAGGAAAAACTTTTAGTGATTTTTGCTAATTATTTTGATGCCAATGAAGTTTATTCTATAGCGGACGTTAATATTTGCTAAAATTAGGACAATCGGGGACTTTTTATATTCTGAGTAAAATAACTCTAGCAGTTTTGTTCGGAAAAACTTTTAGTGATTTTTGCTAATTCTTTTGATGCCAATGAAGTTTATTCTATAGCGGACGTTAATATTTGCTAAAATTAGGACAATCGGGGACTTTTTATATTCTGAGTAAATTAACTCTAGCAGTTTTGTTCGGAAAAACTTTTAGTGATTTTTGGTAATTCTTTTGATGCCAATGAAGTTTATTCTATAGCGGACGTTAATATTTGCTAAAATTAGGACAATCGGGGACTTTTTATATTCTGAGTAAATTAACTCTAGCAGTTTTGTTCGGAAAAACTTTTAGTGATTTTTGCTAATTCTTTTGATGCCAATGAAGCTTATTCTATAGGAGACGTTGATTTTTGCTCAAATTAGGACAATCGGGGACTTTTTATATTCTGAGTAAAATAACTCTAGCAGTTATGTTCTGAAAAACTTTTAGTGATTTTTGGTAATTCTTATGATGCCAATGAAGTTTATTCTATAGCGGACGTTAATATTTGCTAAAATTAGGACAATCGGGGACTTTTTATATTCTGAGTAAATTAACTCTAGCAGTTTTGTTAGGAAAAACTTTTAGTGATTTTTGCTAATTATTTTGATGCCAATGAAGTTTATTCTATAGCGGACGTTAATATTTGCTAAAATTAGGACAATCGGGGACTTTTTATATTCTGAGTAAATTAACTCTAGCAGTTTTGTTCGGAAAAACTTTTAGTGATTTTTGCTAATTCTTTTGATGCCAATGAAGCTTATTCTATAGGAGACGTTGATTTTTGCTAAAATTAGGACAATCGGGGACTTTTTATATTCTGAGTAATATAACTCTAGCAGTTTTGTTCGGAAAAACTTTTAGTGATTTTTGCTAATTCTTTTGATGACAATGAAGTTTATTCTTTAGCGGACGTTAATATTTGCTAAAATTAGGACAATCGGGGACTTTTTATATTCTGAGTAAAATAACTCTAGCAGTTATGTTCTGAAAGACTTTTAGTGATTTTTGCTAATTCTTTTGATGCCAATGAAGTTTATTCTATAGCGGACGTTAATATTTGCTAAAATTAGGACAATCGGGGACTTTTTATATTCTGAGTAAATTAACTCTAGCAGTTTTGTTCGGAAAAACTTTTAGTGATTTTTGCTAATTCTTTTGATGCCAATGAAGCTTATTCTATAGGAGACGTTGATTTTTGCTCAAATTAGGACAATCGGGGTCTTTTTATATTCTGAGTAAATTAACTCTAGCAGTTTTGTTCGGAAAAACTTTTAGTGATTTTTGGTAATTCTTTTGATGCCAATGAAGTTTATTCTATAGCGGACGTTAATATTTGCTAAAATTAGGACAATCGGGGACTTTTTATATTCTGAGTAAATTAACTCTAGCAGTTTTGTTCGGAAAAACTTTTAGTGATTTTTGCTAATTCTTTTGATGCCAATGAAGCTTATTCTATAGGAGACGTTGATTTTTGCTCAAATTAGGACAATCGGGGACTTTTTATATTCTGAGTAAAATAACTCTAGCAGTTATGTTCTGAAAAACTTTTAGTGATTTTTGGTAATTCTTATGATGCCAATGAAGTTTATTCTATAGCGGACGTTAATATTTGCTAAAATTAGGACAATCGGGGACTTTTTATATTCTGAGTAATATAACTCTAGCAGTTTTGTTCGGAAAAACTTTTAGTGATTTTTGCTAATTCTTTTGATGCCAATGAAGTTTATTCTATAGCGGACGTTAATATTTGCTAAAATTAGGACAATCGGGGACTTTTTATATTCTGAGTAAATTAACTCTAGCAGTTTTGTTCGGAAAAACTTTTAGTGATTTTTGGTAATTCTTTTGATGCCAATGAAGTTTATTCTATAGCGGACGTTAATATTTGCTAAAATTAGGACAATCGGGGACTTTTTATATTCTGAGTAAAATAACTCTAGCAGTTTTGTTCGGAAAAACTTTTAGTGATTTTTGGTAATTCTTTTGATGCCAATGAAGTTTATTCTATAGCGGACGTTAATATTTGCTAAAATTAGGACAATCGGGGACTTTTTATATTCTGAGTAATATAACTCTAGCAGTTTTGTTCTGAAAAACTTTTTGTGATTTTTGGTAATTCTTTTGATGCCAATGAAGTTTATTCTATAGCGGACGTTAATATTTGCTAAAATTAGGACAATCGGGGACTTTTTATATTCTGAGTAAAATAACTCTAGCAGTTTTGTTCGGAAAAACTTTTAGTGATTTTTGGTAATTCTTTTGATGCCAATGAAGTTTATTCTATAGCGGACGTTAATATTTGCTAAAATTAGGACAATCGGGGACTTTTTATATTCTGAGTAATATAACTCTAGCAGTTTTGTTCTGAAAAACTTTTTGTGATTTTTGGTAATTCTTTTGATGCCAATGAAGTTTATTCTATAGCGGACGTTAATATTTGCTAAAATTAGGACAATCGGGGACTTTTTATATTCTGAGTAAATTAACTCTAGCAGTTTTGTTAGGAAAAACTTTTAGTGATTTTTGCTAATTATTTTGATGCCAATGAAGTTTATTCTATAGCGGACGTTAATATTTGCTAAAATTAGGACAATCGGGGACTTTTTATATTCTGAGTAAATTAACTCTAGCAGTTTTGTTCGGAAAAACTTTTAGTGATTTTTGCTAATTCTTTTGATGCCAATGAAGCTTATTCTATAGGAGACGTTGATTTTTGCTAAAATTAGTACAATCGGGGACTTTTTATATTCTGAGTAAAATAACTCTAGCAGTTATGTTCTGAAAAACTTTTAGTGATTTTTGGTAATTCTTTTGATGCCAATGAAGTTTATTCTATAGCGGACGTTAATATTTGCTAAAATTAGGACAATCGGGGACTTTTTATATTCTGAGTAAATTAACTCTAGCAGTTTTGTTCGGAAAAAACTTTTAGTGATTTTTGCTAATTCTTTTGATGCCAATGAAGTTTATTCTACAGCGGACGTTAATATTTGCTAAAATTAGGACAATCGGGGACTTTTTATATTCTGAGTAAATAACTCTAGCAGTTTTGTTAGGAAAAACTTTTAGTGATTTTTGCTAATTCTTTTGATGCTATGAAGTTTATTCTACAGCGGACGTAAATATTTGCTAAAATTAGGACAATCGGAGACTTTTTATATTCTGAGTAAAATAACTCTAGCAGTTATGTTCTGAAAAACTTTTAGTGATTTTTGCTAATTCTTTTGATGCCAATGAAGTTTATTCTTTAGCGGACGTTAATATTTGCTAAAATTAGGACAATCGGGGACTTTTTATATTCTGAGTAAAATAACTCTAGCAGTTATGTTCTGAAAGACTTTTAGTGATTTTTGCTAATTCTTTTGATGCCAATGAAGTTTATTCTATAGCGGACGTTAATATTTGCTAAAATTAGGACAATCGGGGACTTTTTATATTCTGAGTAAATTAACTCTAGCAGTTTTGTTCGGAAAAACTTTTAGTGATTTTTGCTAATTCTTTTGATGCCAATGAAGCTTATTCTATAGGAGACGTTGATTTTTGCTCAAATTAGGACAATCGGGGACTTTTTATATTCTGAGTAAAATAACTCTAGCAGTTATGTTCTGAAAAACTTTTAGTGATTTTTGGTAATTCTTATGATGCCAATGAAGTTTATTCTATAGCGGACGTTAATATTTGCTAAAATTAGGACAATCGGGGACTTTTTATATTCTGAGTAAATTAACTCTAGCAGTTTTGTTAGGAAAAACTTTTAGTGATTTTTGCTAATTATTTTGATGCCAATGAAGTTTATTCTATAGCGGACGTTAATATTTGCTAAAATTAGGACAATCGGGGACTTTTTATATTCTGAGTAAATTAACTCTAGCAGTTTTGTTCGGAAAAACTTTTAGTGATTTTTGCTAATTCTTTTGATGCCAATGAAGCTTATTCTATAGGAGACGTTGATTTTTGCTAAAATTAGGACAATCGGGGACTTTTTATATTCTGAGTAATATAACTCTAGCAGTTTTGTTCGGAAAAACTTTTAGTGATTTTTGGTAATTCTTTTGATGCCAATGAAGTTTATTCTATAGCGGACGTTAATATTTGCTAAAATTAGGACAATCGGAGACTTTTTATATTCGGAGTAAAATAACTCTAGCAGTTATGTTCTGAAAAACTTTTAGTGATTTTTGCTAATTATTTTGATGCCAATGAAGTTTATTCTATAGCGGACGTTAATATTTGCTAAAATTAGGACAATCGGGGACTTTTTATATTCTGAGTAAATTAACTCTAGCAGTTTTGTTCGGAAAAACTTTTAGTGATTTTTGCTAATTCTTTTGATGCCAATGAAGCTTATTCTATAGGAGACGTTGATTTTTGCTAAAATTAGGACAATCGGGGACTTTTTATATTCTGAGTAAAATAACTCTAGCAGTTATGTTCTGAAAAACTTTTAGTGATTTTTGGTAATTCTTTTGATGCCAATGAAGTTTATTCTATAGCGGACGTTAATATTTGCTAAAATTAGGACAATCGGGGACTTTTTATATTCTGAGTAAATTAACTCTAGCAGTTTTGTTCGGAAAAAACTTTTAGTGATTTTTGCTAATTCTTTTGATGCCAATGAAGTTTATTCTACAGCGGACGTTAATATTTGCTAAAATTAGGACAATCGGGGACTTTTTATATTCTGAGTAAATAACTCTAGCAGTTTTGTTAGGAAAAACTTTTAGTGATTTTTGCTAATTCTTTTGATGCCAATGAAGTTTATTCTACAGCGGACGTTAATATTTGCTAAAATTAGGACAATCGGAGACTTTTTATATTCTGAGTAAAATAACTCTAGCAGTTATGTTCTGAAAAACTTTTAGTGATTTTTGCTAATTCTTTTGATGCCAATGAAGTTTATTCTTTAGCGGACGTTAATATTTGCTAAAATTAGGACAATCGGGGACTTTTTATATTCTGAGTTTAACTCTAGCAGTTTTGTTCGGAAAAACTTTTAGTGATTTTTGCTAATTCTTTTGATGCCAATGAAGCTTATTCTATAGGAGACGTTGATTTTTGCTCAAATTAGGACAATCGGGGACTTTTTATATTCTGAGTAAAATAACTCTAGCAGTTATGTTCTGAAAAACTTTTAGTGATTTTTGGTAATTCTTATGATGCCAATGAAGTTTATTCTATAGCGGACGTTAATATTTGCTAAAATTAGGACAATCGGGGACTTTTTATATTCTGAGTAAATTAACTCTAGCAGTTTTGTTAGGAAAAACTTTTAGTGATTTTTGCTAATTATTTTGATGCCAATGAAGTTTATTCTATAGCGGACGTTAATATTTGCTAAAATTAGGACAATCGGAGACTTTTTATATTCTGAGTATACTCTAGCAGTTATGTTCTGAAAAACTTTTAGTGATTTTTGCTAATTCTTTTGATGCCAATGAAGTTTATTCTATAGCGGACGTTAATATTTGCTAAAATTAGGACAATCGGGGACTTTTTATATTCTGAGTAAATTAACTCTAGCAGTTTTGTTCGGAAAAACTTTTAGTGATTTTTGCTAATTCTTTTGATGCCAATGAAGCTTATTCTATAGGAGACGTTGATTTTTGCTCAAATTAGGACAATCGGGGACTTTTTATATTCTGAGTAAAATAACTCTAGCAGTTATGTTCTGAAAAACTTTTAGTGATTTTTGGTAATTCTTATGATGCCAATGAAGTTTATTCTATAGCGGACGTTAATATTTGCTAAAATTAGGACAATCGGGGACTTTTTATATTCTGAGTAAATTAACTCTAGCAGTTTTGTTAGGAAAAACTTTTAGTGATTTTTGCTAATTATTTTGATGCCAATGAAGTTTATTCTATAGCGGACGTTAATATTTGCTAAAATTAGGACAATCGGGGACTTTTTATATTCTGAGTAAAATAACTCTAGCAGTTTTGTTCGGAAAAACTTTTAGTGATTTTTGCTAATTCTTTTGATGCCAATGAAGTTTATTCTATAGCGGACGTTAATATTTGCTAAAATTAGGACAATCGGAGACTTTTTATATTCTGAGTAAAATAACTCTAGCAGTTTTGTTCGGAAAAACTTTTAGTGATTTTTGGTAATTCTTTTGATGCCAATGAAGTTTATTCTATAGCGGACGTTAATATTTGCTAAAATTAGGACAATCGGGGACTTTTTATATTCTGAGTAATATAACTCTAGCAGTTTTGTTGGGAAAAACTTTTAGTGATTTTTGCTAATTATTTTGATGCCAATGAAGTTTATTCTATAGCGGACGTTGATATTTGCTAAAATTAGGACAATCGGGGACTTTTTATATTCTGAGTAATATAACTCTAGCAGTTTTGTTCGGAAAAACTTTTAGTGATTTTTGCTAATTCTTTTGATGCCAATGAAGTTTATTCTATAGCGGACGTTAATATTTGCTAAAATTAGGACAATCGGGGACTTTTTATATTCTGAGTAATATAACTCTAGCAGTTTTGTTCTGAAAAACTTTTTGTGATTTTTGGTAATTCTTTTGATGCCAATGAAGTTTATTCTATAGCGGACGTTAATATTTGCTAAAATTAGGACAATCGGGGACTTTTTATATTCTGAGTAAAATAACTCTAGCAGTTTTGTTCGGAAAAACTTTTAGTGATTTTTGGTAATTCTTTTGATGCCAATGAAGTTTATTCTATAGCGGACGTTAATATTTGCTAAAATTAGGACAATCGGGGACTTTTTATATTCTGAGTAATATAACTCTAGCAGTTTTGTTCTGAAAAACTTTTTGTGATTTTTGGTAATTCTTTTGATGCCAATGAAGTTTATTCTATAGCGGACGTTAATATTTGCTAAAATTAGGACAATCGGGGACTTTTTATATTCTGAGTAAATTAACTCTAGCAGTTTTGTTAGGATAAACTTTTAGTGATTTTTGCTAATTATTTTGATGCCAATGAAGTTTATTCTATAGCGGACGTTAATATTTGCTAAAATTAGGACAATCGGGGACTTTTTATATTCTGAGTAAATTAACTCTAGCAGTTTTGTTCGGAAAAACTTTTAGTGATTTTTGCTAATTCTTTTGATGCCAATGAAGCTTATTCTATAGGAGACGTTGATTTTTGCTAAAATTAGGACAATCGGGGACTTTTTATATTCTGAGTAAAATAACTCTAGCAGTTATGTTCTGAAAAACTTTTAGTGATTTTTGCTAATTCTTTTGATGCCAATGAAGTTTATTCTATAGCGGACGTTAATATTTGCTAAAATTAGGACAATCGGGGACTTTTTATATTCTGAGTAAATTAACTCTAGCAGTTTTGTTCGGAAAAAACTTTTAGTGATTTTTGCTAATTCTTTTGATGCCAATGAAGTTTATTCTACAGCGGACGTTAATATTTGCTAAAATTAGGACAATCGGGGACTTTTTATATTCTGAGTAAATAACTCTAGCAGTTTTGTTAGGAAAAACTTTTAGTGATTTTTGCTAATTATTTTGATGCCAATGAAGTTTATTCTATAGCGGACGTTAATATTTGCTAAAATTAGGACAATCGGGGACTTTTTATATTCTGAGTAAATTAACTCTAGCAGTTTTGTTCGGAAAAACTTTTAGTGATTTTTGCTAATTCTTTTGATGCCAATGAAGCTTATTCTATAGGAGACGTTGATTTTTGCTCAAATTAGGACAATCGGGGACTTTTTATATTCTGAGTAAAATAACTCTAGCAGTTATGTTCTGAAAAACTTTTAGTGATTTTCGGTAATTCTTATGATGCCAATGAAGTTTATTCTATAGCGGACGTTAATATTTGCAAAAATTAGGACAATCGGGGACTTTTTATATTCTGAGTAAATTAACTCTAGCAGTTTTGTTCGGAAAAACTTTTAGTGATTTTTGCTAATTCTTTTGATGCCAATGAAGCTTATTCTATAGGAGACGTTGATTTTTGCTAAAATTAGGACAATCGGGGACTTTTTATATTCTGAGTAAAATAACTCTAGCAGTTATGTTCTGAAAAACTTTTAGTGATTTTTGGTAATTCTTTTGATGCCAATGAAGTTTATTCTATAGCGGACGTTAATATTTGCTAAAATTAGGACAATCGGGGACTTTTTATATTCTGAGTAAAATAACTCTAGCAGTTTTGTTCGGAAAAACTTTTAGTGATTTTTGCTAATTCTTTTGATGCCAATGAAGTTTATTCTATAGCGGACGTTAATATTTGCTAAAATTAGGACAATCGGGGACTTTTTATATTCTGAGTAAAATAACTCTAGCAGTTTTGTTCGGAAAAACTTTAAGTGATTTTTGCTAATTATTTTGATGCCAATGAAGTTTATTCTATAGCGGACGTTAATATTTGCTAAAATTAGGACAATCGGGGACTTTTTATATTCTGAGTAAAATAACTCTAGCAGTTTTGTTCGGAAAAACTTTAAGTGATTTTTGCTAATTCTTTTGATGCCAATGAAGTTTATTCTATAGCGGACGTTAATATTTGCTAAAATTAGGACAATCGGAGACTTTTTATATTCTGAGTAAAATAACTCTAGCAGTTTTGTTCGGAAAAACTTTTAGTGATTTTTGCTAATTCTTTTGATGCCAATGAAGTTTATTCTATAGCGGACGTTAATATTTGCTAAAATTAGGACAATCGGGGACTTTTTATATTCTGAGTAAATTAACTCTAGCAGTTTTGTTAGGAAAAACTTTTAGTGATTTTTGCTAATTATTTTGATGCCAATGAAGTTTATTCTATAGCGGACGTTAATATTTGCTAAAATTAGGACAATCGGGGACTTTTTATATTCTGAGTAAATTAACTCTAGCAGTTTTGTTCGGAAAAACTTTTAGTGATTTTTGCTAATTCTTTTGATGCCAATGAAGCTTATTCTATAGGAGACGTTTATTTTTGCTAAAATTAGTACAATCGGGGACTTTTTATATTCTGAGTAAAATAACTCTAGCAGTTATGTTCTGAAAAACTTTTAGTGATTTTTGGTAATTCTTTTGATGCCAATGAAGTTTATTCTATAGCGGACGTTAATATTTGCTAAAATTAGGACAATCGGGGACTTTTTATATTCTGAGTAAATTAACTCTAGCAGTTTTGTTCGGAAAAAACTTTTAGTGATTTTTGCTAATTCTTTTGATGCCAATGAAGTTTATTCTACAGCGGACGTTAATATTTGCTAAAATTAGGACAATCGGGGACTTTTTATATTCTGAGTAAATAACTCTAGCAGTTTTGTTAGGAAAAACTTTTAGTGATTTTTGCTAATTCTTTTGATGCTATGAAGTTTATTCTACAGCGGACGTTAATATTTGCTAAAATTAGGACAATCGGAGACTTTTTATATTCTGAGTAAAATAACTCTAGCAGTTATGTTCTGAAAAACTTTTAGTGATTTTTGCTAATTCTTTTGATGCCAATGAAGTTTATTCTTTAGCGGACGTTAATATTTGCTAAAATTAGGACAATCGGGGACTTTTTATATTCTGAGTAAAATAACTCTAGCAGTTATGTTCTGAAAGACTTTTAGTGATTTTTGCTAATTCTTTTGATGCCAATGAAGTTTATTCTATAGCGGACGTTAATATTTGCTAAAATTAGGACAATCGGGGACTTTTTATATTCTGAGTAAATTAACTCTAGCAGTTTTGTTCGGAAAAACTTTTAGTGATTTTTGCTAATTCTTTTGATGCCAATGAAGCTTATTCTATAGGAGACGTTGATTTTTGCTCAAATTAGGACAATCGGGGACTTTTTATATTCTGAGTAAAATAACTCTAGCAGTTATGTTCTGAAAAACTTTTAGTGATTTTTGGTAATTCTTATGATGCCAATGAAGTTTATTCTATAGCGGACGTTAATATTTGCTAAAATTAGGACAATCGGGGACTTTTTATATTCTGAGTAAATTAACTCTAGCAGTTTTGTTAGGAAAAACTTTTAGTGATTTTTGCTAATTATTTTGATGCCAATGAAGTTTATTCTATAGCGGACGTTAATATTTGCTAAAATTAGGACAATCGGGGACTTTTTATATTCTGAGTAAATTAACTCTAGCAGTTTTGTTCGGAAAAACTTTTAGTGATTTTTGCTAATTCTTTTGATGCCAATGAAGCTTATTCTATAGGAGACGTTGATTTTTGCTAAAATTAGGACAATCGGGGACTTTTTATATTCTGAGTAATATAACTCTAGCAGTTTTGTTCGGAAAAACTTTTAGTGATTTTTGGTAATTCTTTTGATGCCAATGAAGTTTATTCTATAGCGGACGTTAATATTTGCTAAAATTAGGACAATCGGAGACTTTTTATATTCTGAGTAAAATAACTCTAGCAGTTATGTTCTGAAAAACTTTTAGTGATTTTTGCTAATTATTTTGATGCCAATGAAGTTTATTCTATAGCGGACGTTAATATTTGCTAAAATTAGGACAATCGGGGACTTTTTATATTCTGAGTAAATTAACTCTAGCAGTTTTGTTCGGAAAAACTTTTAGTGATTTTTGCTAATTCTTTTGATGCCAATGAAGCTTATTCTATAGGAGACGTTGATTTTTGCTAAAATTAGGACAATCGGGGACTTTTTATATTCTGAGTAAAATAACTCTAGCAGTTATGTTCTGAAAAACTTTTAGTGATTTTTGGTAATTCTTTTGATGCCAATGAAGTTTATTCTATAGCGGACGTTAATATTTGCTAAAATTAGGACAATCGGGGACTTGTTATATTCTGAGTAAAATAACTCTAGCAGTTTTGTTCGGAAAAACTTTTAGTGATTTTTGGTAATTCTTTTGATGCCAATGAAGTTTATTCTATAGCGGACGTTAATATTTGCTAAAATTAGGACAATCGGGGACTTTTTATATTCTGAGTAATATAACTCTAGCAGTTTTGTTCTGAAAAACTTTTTGTGATTTTTGGTAATTCTTTTGATGCCAATGAAGTTTATTCTATAGCGGACGTTAATATTTGCTAAAATTAGGACAATCGGGGACTTTTTATATTCTGAGTAAATTAACTCTAGCAGTTTTGTTAGGATAAACTTTTAGTGATTTTTGCTAATTATTTTGATGCCAATGAAGTTTATTCTATAGCGGACGTTAATATTTGCTAAAATTAGGACAATCGGGGACTTTTTATATTCTGAGTAAATTAACTCTAGCAGTTTTGTTCGGAAAAACTTTTAGTGATTTTTGCTAATTCTTTTGATGCCAATGAAGCTTATTCTATAGGAGACGTTGATTTTTGCTAAAATTAGGACAATCGGGGACTTTTTATATTCTGAGTAAAATAACTCTAGCAGTTATGTTCTGAAAAACTTTTAGTGATTTTTGGTAATTCTTTTGATGCCAATGAAGCTTATTCTATAGCGGACGTTAATATTTGCTAAAATTAGGACAATCGGGGACTTTTTATATTCTGAGTAAATTAACTCTAGCAGTTTTGTTCGGAAAAAACTTTTAGTGATTTTTGCTAATTCTTTTGATGCCAATGAAGTTTATTCTACAGCGGACGTTAATATTTGCTAAAATTAGGACAATCGGGGACTTTTTATATTCTGAGTAAATAACTCTAGCAGTTTTGTTAGGAAAAACTTTTAGTGATTTTTGCTAATTATTTTGATGCCAATGAAGTTTATTCTATAGCGGACGTTAATATTTGCTAAAATTAGGACAATCGGGGACTTTTTATATTCTGAGTAAATTAACTCTAGCAGTTTTGTTCGGAAAAACTTTTAGTGATTTTTGCTAATTCTTTTGATGCCAATGAAGCTTATTCTATAGGAGACGTTGATTTTTGCTCAAATTAGGACAATCGGGGACTTTTTATATTCTGAGTAAAATAACTCTAGCAGTTATGTTCTGAAAAACTTTTAGTGATTTTCGGTAATTCTTATGATGCCAATGAAGTTTATTCTATAGCGGACGTTAATATTTGCAAAAATTAGGACAATCGGGGACTTTTTATATTCTGAGTAAATTAACTCTAGCAGTTTTGTTCGGAAAAACTTTTAGTGATTTTTGCTAATTCTTTTGATGCCAATGAAGCTTATTCTATAGGAGACGTTGATTTTTGCTAAAATTAGGACAATCGGGGACTTTTTATATTCTGAGTAAAATAACTCTAGCAGTTATGTTCTGAAAAACTTTTAGTGATTTTTGGTAATTCTTTTGATGCCAATGAAGTTTATTCTATAGCGGACGTTAATATTTGCTAAAATTAGGACAATCGGGGACTTTTTATATTCTGAGTAAAATAACTCTAGCAGTTTTGTTCGGAAAAACTTTTAGTGATTTTTGGTAATTCTTTTGATGCCAATGAAGTTTATTCTATAGCGGACGTTAATATTTGCTAAAATTAGGACAATCGGGGACTTTTGATATTCCGAGTAATATAACTCTAGCAGTTTTGTTCGGAAAAACTTTTAGTGATTTTTGGTAATTCTTTTGATGCCAATGAAGTTTATTCTATAGCGGACGTTAATATTTGCTAAAATTAGGACAATCGGGGACTTTTTATATTCTGAGTAAAATAACTCTAGCAGTTTTGTTCGGAAAAACTTTTAGTGATTTTTGGTAAGTCTTTTGATGCCAATGAAGTTTATTCTATAGCGGACGTTAATATTTGCTAAAATTAGGACAATCGGAGACTTTTTATATTCTGAGTAAAATAACTCTAGCAGTTATGTTCTGAAAAACTTTTAGTGATTTTTGGTAATTCTTTTGATGCCAATGAAGTTTATTCTTTAGCGGACGTTAATATTTGCTAAAATTAGGACAATCGGGGACTTTTTATATTCTGAGTAAAATAACTCTAGCAGTTATGTTCTGAAAGACTTTTAGTGATTTTTGCTAATTCTTTTGATGCCAATGAAGTTTATTCTATAGCGGACGTTAATATTTGCTAAAATTAGGACAATCGGGGACTTTTTATATTCTGAGTAAATTAACTCTAGCAGTTTTGTTCGGAAAAACTTTTAGTGATTTTTGCTAATTCTTTTGATGCCAATGAAGCTTATTCTATAGGAGACGTTGATTTTTGCTCAAATTGGGACAATCGGGGACTTTTTATATTCTGAGTAAAATAACTCTAGCAGTTATGTTCTGAAAAACTTTTAGTGATTTTTGGTAATTCTTTTGATGCCAATGAAGTTTATTCTATAGCGGACGTTAATATTTGCAAAAATTAGGACAATCGGGGACTTTTTATATTCTGAGTAATATAACTCTAGCAGTTTTGTTGGGAAAAACTTTTAGTGATTTTTGCTAATTATTTTGATGCCAATGAAGTTTATTCTATAGCGGACGTTAATATTTGCTAAAATTAGGACAATCGGGGACTTTTTATATTCTGAGTAATATAACTCTAGCAGTTTTGTTCGGAAAAACTTTGAGTGATTTTTGCTAATTCTTTTGATGCCAATGAAGTTTATTCTATAGCGGACGTTAATATTTGCTAAAATTAGGACAATCGGGGACTTTTTATATTCTGAGTAAATTAACTCTAGCAGTTTTGTTCGGAAAAACTTTTAGTGATTTTTGGTAATTCTTTTGATGCCAATGAAGTTTATTCTATAGCGGACGTTAATATTTGCTAAAATTAGGACAATCGGGGACTTTTTATATTCTGAGTAATATAACTCTAGCAGTTTTGTTCTGAAAAACTTTTTGTGATTTTTGGTAATTCTTTTGATGCCAATGAAGTTTATTCTATAGCGGACGTTAATATTTGCTAAAATTAGGACAATCGGGGACTTTTTATATTCTGAGTAAATTAACTCTAGCAGTTTTGTTCGGAAAAACTTTTAGTGATTTTTGGTAATTCTTTTGATGCCAATGAAGTTTATCCTATAGCGGACGTTAATATTTGCTAAAATTAGGACAATCGGGGTCTTTTTATATTCTGAGTAAATTAACTCTAGCAGTTTTGTTCGGAAAAACTTTTAGTGATTTTTGGTAATTCTTTTGATGCCAATGAAGTTTATTCTATAGCGGACGTTAATATTTGCTAAAATTAGGACAATCGGGGACTTTTTATATTCTGAGTAAATTAACTCTAGCAGTTTTGTTCGGAAAAACTTTTAGTGATTTTTGCTAATTCTTTTGATGCCAATGAAGCTTATTCTATAGGAGACGTTGATTTTTGCTCAAATTAGGACAATCGGGGACTTTTTATATTCTGAGTAAAATAACTCTAGCAGTTATGTTCTGAAAAACTTTTAGTGATTTTTGGTAATTCTTATGATGCCAATGAAGTTTATTCTATAGCGGACGTTAATATTTGCTAAAATTAGGACAATCGGGGACTTTTTATATTCTGAGTAATATAACTCTAGCAGTTTTGTTCGGAAAAACTTTTAGTGATTTTTGCTAATTCTTTTGATGCCAATGAAGATTATTCTATAGCGGACGTTAATATTTGCTAAAATTAGGACAATCGGGGACTTTTTATATTCTGAGTAAATTAACTCTAGCAGTTTTGTTCGGAAAAACTTTTAGTGATTTTTGGTAATTCTTTTGATGCCAATGAAGTTTATTCTATAGCGGACGTTAATATTTGCTAAAATTAGGACAATCGGGGACTTTTTATATTCTGAGTAAATTAACTCTAGCAGTTTTGTTCGGAAAAACTTTTAGTGATTTTTGCTAATTCTTTTGATGCCAATGAAGCTTATTCTATAGGAGACGTTGATTTTTGCTAAAATTAGGACAATCGGGGACTTTTTATATTCTGAGTAATATAACTCTAGCAGTTAGTTTTGTTCGGAAAAACTTTTAGTGATTTTTGCTAATTCTTTTGATGCCAATGAAGTTTATTCTTTAGCGGACGTTAATATTTGCTAAAATTAGGACAATCGGGGACTTTTTATATTCTGAGTAAAATAACTCTAGCAGTTATGTTCTGAAAGACTTTTAGTGATTTTTGCTAATTCTTTTGATGCCAATGAAGTTTATTCTATAGCGGACGTTAATATTTGCTAAAATTAGGACAATCGGGGACTTTTTATATTCTGAGTAAATTAACTCTAGCAGTTTTGTTCAGAAAAACTTTTAGTGATTTTTGCTAATTCTTTTGATGCCAATGAAGCTTATTCTATAGGAGACGTTGATTTTTGCTCAAATTAGGACAATCGGGGACTTTTTATATTCTGAGTAAAATAACTCTAGCAGTTTTGTTCGGAAAAACTTTTAGTGATTTTTGCTAATTCTTTTGATGCCAATGAAGCTTATTCTATAGGAGACGTTGATTTTTGCTCAAATTAGGACAATCGGGGACTTTTTATATTCTGAGTAAAATAACTCTAGCAGTTATGTTCTGAAAAACTTTTAGTGATTTTTGGTAATTCTTATGATGCCAATGAAGTTTATTCTATAGCGGACGTTAATATTTGCTAAAATTAGGACAATCGGGGACTTTTTATATTCTGAGTAAATTAACTCTAGCAGTTTTGTTCGGAAAAACTTTTAGTGATTTTTGGTAATTCTTATGATGCCAATGAAGTTTATTCTATAGCGGACGTTAATATTTGCTAAAATTAGGACAATCGGGGACTTTTTATATTCTGAGTAAATTAACTCTAGCAGTTTTGTTAGGAAAAACTTTTAGTGATTTTTGCTAATTATTTTGATGCCAATGAAGTTTATTCTATAGCGGACGTTAATATTTGCTAAAATTAGGACAATCGGGGACTTTTTATATTCTGAGTAAAATAACTCTAGCAGTTTTGTTCGGAAAAACTTTTAGTGATTTTTGCTAATTCTTTTGATGCCAATGAAGTTTATTCTATAGCGGACGTTAATATTTGCTAAAATTAGGACAATCGGGGACTTTTTATATTCTGAGTAAAATAACTCTAGCAGTTTTGTTCGGAAAAACTTTTAGTGATTTTTGGTAATTCTTTTGATGCCAATGAAGTTTATTCTATAGCGGACGTTAATATTTGCTAAAATTAGGACAATCGGGGACTTTTTATATTCTGAGTAAATTAACTCTAGCAGTTTTGTTCGGAAAAACTTTTAGTGATTTTTGCTAATTCTTTTGATGCCAATGAAGCTTATTCTATAGGAGACGTTGATTTTTGCTCAAATTAGGACAATCGGGGACTTTTTATATTCTGAGTAAAATAACTCTAGCAGTTATGTTCTGAAAAACTTTTAGTGATTTTTGGTAATTCTTATGATGCCAATGAAGTTTATTCTATAGCGGACGTTAATATTTGCTAAAATTAGGACAATCGGGGACTTTTTATATTCTGAGTAAATTAACTCTAGCAGTTTTGTTAGGAAAAACTTTTAGTGATTTTTGCTAATTATTTTGATGCCAATGAAGTTTATTCTATAGCGGACGTTAATATTTGCTAAAATTAGGACAATCGGGGACTTTTTATATTCTTAGTAAATTAACTCTAGCAGTTTTGTTCGGAAAAACTTTTAGTGATTTTTGCTAATTCTTTTGATGCCAATGAAGCTTATTCTATAGGAGACGTTGATTTTTGCTAAAATTAGGACAATCGGGGACTTTTTATATTCTGAGTAATATAACTCTAGCAGTTTTGTTCGGAAAAACTTTTAGTGATTTTTGCTAATTCTTTTGATGACAATGAAGTTTATTCTTTAGCGGACGTTAATATTTGCTAAAATTAGGACAATCGGGGACTTTTTATATTCTGAGTAAAATAACTCTAGCAGTTATGTTCTGAAAGACTTTTAGTGATTTTTGCTAATTCTTTTGATGCCAATGAAGTTTATTCTATAGCGGACGTTAATATTTGCTAAAATTAGGACAATCGGGGACTTTTTATATTCTGAGTAAATTAACTCTAGCAGTTTTGTTCGGAAAAACTTTTAGTGATTTTTGCTAATTCTTTTGATGCCAATGAAGCTTATTCTATAGGAGACGTTGATTTTTGCTCAAATTAGGACAATCGGGGACTTTTTATATTCTGAGTAAAATAACTCTAGCAGTTATGTTCTGAAAAACTTTTAGTGATTTTTGGTAATTCTTTTGATGCCAATGAAGTTTATTCTATAGCGGACGTTAATATTTGCTAAAATTAGGACTATCGGGGACTTTTTATATTCTGAGTAAAATAACTCTAGCAGTTTTGTTCGGAAAAACTTTAAGTGATTTTTGCTAATTCTTTTGATGCCAATGAAGTTTATTCTATAGCGGACGTTAATATTTGCTAAAATTAGGACAATCGGAGACTTTTTATATTCTGAGTAAAATAACTCTAGCAGTTTTGTTCGGAAAAACTTTTAGTGATTTTTGCTAATTCTTTTGATGCCAATGAAGTTTATTCTATAGCGGACGTTAATATTTGCTAAAATTAGGACAATCGGGGACTTTTTATATTCTGAGTAAATTAACTCTAGCAGTTTTGTTCGGAAAAACTTTTAGTGATTTTTGGTAATTCTTTTGATGCCAATGAAGTTTATTCTATAGCGGACGTTAATATTTGCTAAAATTAGGACAATCGGGGACTTTTTATATTCTAAGTAAAATAACTCTAGCAGTTTTGTTCGGAAAAACTTTTAGTGATTTTTCGTAATTCTTTTGATGCCAATGAAGTTTATTCTATAGCGGACGTTAATATTTGCTAAAATTAGGACAATCGGGGACTTTTTATATTCTGAGTAAAATAACTCTAGCAGTTTTGTTCTGAAAAACTTTTTGTGATTTTTGGTAATTCTTTTGATGCCAATGAAGTTTATTCTATAGCGGACGTTAATATTTGCTAAAATTAGGACAATCGGGGACTTTTTATATTCTGAGTAAATTAACTCTAGCAGTTTTGTTCGGAAAAACTTTTAGTGATTTTTGGTAATTCTTTTGATGCCAATGAAGTTTATCCTATAGCGGACGTTAATATTTGCTAAAATTAGGACAATCGGGGTCTTTTTATATTCTGAGTAAATTAACTCTAGCAGTTTTGTTCGGAAAAACTTTTAGTGATTTTTGGTAATTCTTTTGATGCCAATGAAGTTTATTCTATAGCGGACGTTAATATTTGCTAAAATTAGGACAATCGGGGACTTTTTATATTCTGAGTAAATTAACTCTAGCAGTTTTGTTCGGAAAAACTTTTAGTGATTTTTGCTAATTCTTTTGATGCCAATGAAGCTTATTCTATAGGAGACGTTGATTTTTGCTCAAATTAGGACAATCGGGGACTTTTTATATTCTGAGTAAAATAACTCTAGCAGTTATGTTCTGAAAAACTTTTAGTGATTTTTGGTAATTCTTATGATGCCAATGAAGTTTATTCTATAGCGGACGTTAATATTTGCTAAAATTAGGACAATCGGGGACTTTTTATATTCTGAGTAATATAACTCTAGCAGTTTTGTTCGGAAAAACTTTTAGTGATTTTTGCTAATTCTTTTGATGCCAATGAAGTTTATTCTATAGCGGACGTTAATATTTGCTAAAATTAGGACAATCGGGGACTTTTTATATTCTGAGTAATATAACTCTAGCAGTTTTGTTCGGAAAAACTTTTAGTGATTTTTGCTAATTCTTTTGATGCCAATGAAGTTTATTCTATAGCGGACGTTAATATTTGCTAAAATTAGGACAATCGGGGACTTTTTATATTCTGAGTAAATTAACTCTAGCAGTTTTGTTCGGAAAAACTTTTAGTGATTTTTGCTAATTCTTTTGATGCCAATGAAGCTTATTCTATAGGAGACGTTGATTTTTGCTAAAATTAGGACAATCGGGGACTTTTTATATTCTGAGTAATATAACTCTAGCAGTTAGTTTTGTTCGGAAAAACTTTTAGTGATTTTTGCTAATTCTTTTGATGCCAATGAAGTTTATTCTTTAGCGGACGTTAATATTTGCTAAAATTAGGACAATCGGGGACTTTTTATATTCTGAGTAAAATAACTCTAGCAGTTATGTTCTGAAAGACTTTTAGTGATTTTTGCTAATTCTTTTGATGCCAATGAAGTTTATTCTATAGCGGACGTTAATATTTGCTAAAATTAGGACAATCGGGGACTTTTTATATTCTGAGTAAATTAACTCTAGCAGTTTTGTTGGGGAAAAACTTTTAGTGATTTTTGCTAATTATTTTGATGCCAATGAAGTTTATTCTATAGCGGACGTTAATATTTGCTAAAATTAGGACAATCGGGGACTTTTTATATTCTGAGTAATATAACTCTAGCAGTTTTGTTCGGAAAAACTTTGAGTGATTTTTGCTAATTCTTTTGATGCCAATGAAGTTTATTCTATAGCGGACGTTAATATTTGCTAAAATTAGGACAATCGGGGACTTTTTATATTCTGAGTAAATTAACTCTAGCAGTTTTGTTCGGAAAAACTTTTAGTGATTTTTGGTAATTCTTTTGATGCCAATGAAGTTTATTCTATAGCGGACGTTAATATTTGCTAAAATTAGGACAATCGGGGACTTTTTATATTCTGAGTAATATAACTCTAGCAGTTTTGTTCTGAAAAACTTTTTGTGATTTTTGGTAATTCTTTTGATGCCAATGAAGTTTATTCTATAGCGGACGTTAATATTTGCTAAAATTAGGACAATCGGGGACTTTTTATATTCTGAGTAAATTAACTCTAGCAGTTTTGTTCGGAAAAACTTTTAGTGATTTTTGGTAATTCTTTTGATGCCAATGAAGTTTATCCTATAGCGGACGTTAATATTTGCTAAAATTAGGACAATCGGGGTCTTTTTATATTCTGAGTAAATTAACTCTAGCAGTTTTGTTCGGAAAAACTTTTAGTGATTTTTGGTAATTCTTTTGATGCCAATGAAGTTTATTCTATAGCGGACGTTAATATTTGCTAAAATTAGGACAATCGGGGACTTTTTATATTCTGAGTAAATTAACTCTAGCAGTTTTGTTCGGAAAAACTTTTAGTGATTTTTGCTAATTCTTTTGATGCCAATGAAGCTTATTCTATAGGAGACGTTGATTTTTGCTCAAATTAGGACAATCGGGGACTTTTTATATTCTGAGTAAAATAACTCTAGCAGTTATGTTCTGAAAAACTTTTAGTGATTTTTGGTAATTCTTATGATGCCAATGAAGTTTATTCTATAGCGGACGTTAATATTTGCTAAAATTAGGACAATCGGGGACTTTTTATATTCTGAGTAATATAACTCTAGCAGTTTTGTTCGGAAAAACTTTTAGTGATTTTTGCTAATTCTTTTGATGCCAATGAAGTTTATTCTATAGCGGACGTTAATATTTGCTAAAATTAGGACAATCGGGGACTTTTTATATTCTGAGTAAATTAACTCTAGCAGTTTTGTTCGGAAAAACTTTTAGTGATTTTTGGTAATTCTTTTGATGCCAATGAAGTTTATTCTATAGCGGACATTAATATTTGCTAAAATTAGGACAATCGGGGACTTTTTATATTCTGAGTAAATTAACTCTAGCAGTTTTGTTCGGAAAAACTTTTAGTGTTTTTTGCTAATTCTTTTGATGCCAATGAAGCTTATTCTATAGGAGACGTTGATTTTTGCTAAAATTAGGACAATCGGGGACTTTTTATATTCTGAGTAATATAACTCTAGCAGTTAGTTTTGTTCGGAAAAACTTTTAGTGATTTTTGCTAATTCTTTTGATGCCAATGAAGTTTATTCTTTAGCGGACGTTAATATTTGCTAAAATTAGGACAATCGGGGACTTTTTATATTCTGAGTAAAATAACTCTAGCAGTTATGTTCTGAAAGACTTTTAGTGATTTTTGCTAATTCTTTTGATGCCAATGAAGTTTATTCTATAGCGGACGTTAATATTTGCTAAAATTAGGACAATCGGGGACTTTTTATATTCTGAGTAAATTAACTCTAGCAGTTTTGTTCGGAAAAACTTTTAGTGATTTTGCTAATTCTTTTGATGCCAATGAAGCTTATTCTATAGGAGACGTTGATTTTTGCTCAAATTAGGACAATCGGGGACTTTTTATATTCTGAGTAAAATAACTCTAGCAGTTTTGTTCGGAAAAACTTTTAGTGATTTTTGCTAATTCTTTTGATGCCAATGAAGCTTATTCTATAGGAGACGTTGATTTTGGCTCAAATTAGGACAATCGGGGACTTTTTATATTCTGAGTAAAATAACTCTAGCAGTTATGTTCTGAAAAACTTTTAGTGATTTTTGGTAATTCTTATGATGCCAATGAAGTTTATTCTATAGCGGACGTTAATATTTGCTAAAATTAGGACAATCGGGGACTTTTTATATTCTGAGTAAATTAACTCTAGCAGTTTTGTTCGGAAAAACTTTTAGTGATTTTTGGTAATTCTTATGATGCCAATGAAGTTTATTCTATAGCGGACGTTAATATTTGCTAAAATTAGGACAATCGGGGACTTTTTATATTCTGAGTAAATTAACTCTAGCAGTTTTGTTAGGAAAAACTTTTAGTGATTTTTGCTAATTATTTTGATGCCAATGAAGTTTATTCTATAGCGGACGTTAATATTTGCTAAAATTAGGACAATCGGGGACTTTTTATATTCTGAGTAAAATAACTCTAGCAGTTTTGTTCGGAAAAACTTTTAGTGATTTTTGCTAATTTCTTTGATGCCAATGAAGTTTATTCTATAGCGGACGTTAATGATTTGCTAAAATTAGGACAATCGGGGACTTTTTATATTCTGAGTAAATTAACTCTAGCAGTTTTGTTCGGAAAAACTTTTAGTGATTTTTGGTAATTTCTTTTGATGCCAATGAAGTTTATTCTATAGCGGACGTTAATATTTGCTAAAATTAGGACATCGGGGACTTTTTATATTCTGAGTAAATTAACTCTAGCAGTTTTGTTCGGAAAAACTTTTAGTGATTTTTGCTAATTCTTTTGATGCCAATGAAGCTTATTCATAGGAGACGTTGATTTTTGCTCAAATTAGGACAATCGGGGACTTTTTATATTCTGAGTAAAATAACTCTAGCAGTTATGTTCTGAAAAACTTTTAGTGATTTTTGGTAATTCTTATGATGCCAATGAAGTTTATTCTATAGCGGACGTTAATATTTGCTAAAATTAGGACAATCGGGGACTTTTTATATTCTGAGTAAATTAACTCTAGCAGTTTTGTTAGGAAAAACTTTTAGTGATTTTTGCTAATTATTTTGATGCCAATGAAGTTTATTCTATAGCGGACGTTAATATTTGCTAAAATTAGGACAATCGGGGACTTTTTATATTCTGAGTAAATTAACTCTAGCAGTTTTGTTCGGAAAAAACTTTTAGTGATTTTTGCTAATTCTTTTGATGCCAATGAAGCTTATTCTATAGGAGACGTTGATTTTTGCTAAAATTAGGACAATCGGGGGGGGGGGGGGGGGGGGGGGGGACTTTTTATATTCTGAGTAATATAACTCTAGCAGTTTTTGTTCGGAAAAACTTTTAGTGATTTTTGCTAATTCTTTTGATGACAATGAAGTTTATTCTTTAGCGGACGTTAATATTTGCTAAAATTAGGACAATCGGGGACTTTTTATATTCTGAGTAAAATAACTCTAGCAGTTATGTTCTGAAAGACTTTTAGTGATTTTTGCTAATTCTTTTGATGCCAATGAAGTTTATTCTATAGCGGACGTTAATATTTGCTAAAATTAGGACAATCGGGGACTTTTTATATTCTGAGTAAATTAACTCTAGCAGTTTTGTTCGGAAAAACTTTTAGTGATTTTTGCTAATTCTTTTGATGCCAATGAAGCTTATTCTATAGGAGACGTTGATTTTTGCTCAAATTAGGACAATCGGGGACTTTTTATATTCTGAGTAAAATAACTCTAGCAGTTATGTTCTGAAAAAACTTTTAGTGATTTTTGGTAATTCTTTTGATGCCAATGAAGTTTATTCTATAGCGGACGTTAATATTTGCTAAAATTAGGACAATCGGGGACTTTTTATATTCTGAGTAAAATAACTCTAGCAGTTTTGTTCGAAAAACTTTAAGTGATTTTTGCTAATTCTTTTGATGCCAATGAAGTTTATTCTATAGCGGACGTTAATATTTGCTAAAATTAGGACAATCGGAGACTTTTTATATTCTGAGTAAAATAACTCTAACAGTTTTTGTTCGGAAAAACTTTTAGTGATTTTTGCTAATTCTTTTGATGCCAATGAAGTTTATTCTATAGCGGACGTTAATATTTGCTAAAATTAGGACAATCGGGGACTTTTTATATTCTGAGTAAATTAACTCTAGCAGTTTTGTTCGGAAAAACTTTTAGTGATTTTTGGTAATTCTTTTGATGCCAATGAAGTTTATTCTATAGCGGACGTTAATATTTGCTAAAATTAGGACAATCGGGGACTTTTTATATTCTGAGTAAAATAACTCTAGCAGTTTTGTTCGGAAAAACTTTTTAGTGATTTTTCGTAATTCTTTTGATGCCAATGAAGTTTATTCTATAGCGGACGTTAATATTTGCTAAAATTAGGACAATCGGGGACTTTTTATATTCTGAGTAATATAACTCTAGCAGTTTTGTTCTGAAAAACTTTTAGTGATTTTTGGTAATTCTTTTGATGCCAATGAAGTTTATTCTATAGCGGACGTTAATATTTGCTAAAATTAGGACAATCGGGGACTTTTTATATTCTGAGTAAAAATAACTCTAGCAGTTATGTTCTGAAAGACTTTTAGTGATTTTTGCTAATTCTTTTGATGCCAATGAAGTTTATTCTATAGCGGACGTTAATATTTGCTAAAATTAGGACAATCGGGGACTTTTTATATTCTGAGTAAATTAACTCTAGCAGTTTTGTTCGGAAAAACTTTTAGTGATTTTTGCTAATTCTTTTGATGCCAATGAAGCTTATTCTATAGGAGACGTTGATTTTTGCTCAAATTAGGACAATCGGGGACTTTTTATATTCTGAGTAAAATAACTCTAGCAGTTATGTTCTGAAAAACTTTTAGTGATTTTTGCTAATTCTTTTGATGCCAATGAAGTTTATTCTATAGCGG
This sequence comes from Agriopis aurantiaria, assembly GCA_914767915.1. Classification (NCBI taxonomy): domain Eukaryota; kingdom Metazoa; phylum Arthropoda; class Insecta; order Lepidoptera; family Geometridae; genus Agriopis; species Agriopis aurantiaria. The sequence goes on from OU611994.1 coordinate 14,895,233, forward strand.
ACGTTAATATTTGCTAAAATTAGGACTATCGGGGACTTTTTATATTCTGAGGTAAAATAACTCTAGCAGTTTTGTTCGGAAAAACTTTAAGTGATTTTTGCTAATTCTTTTGATGCCAATGAAGTTTATTCTATAGCGGACGTTAATATTTGCTAAAATTAGGACAATCGGAGACTTTTATATTCTGAGTAAAATAACTCTAGCAGTTTTGTTCGGAAAAACTTTTAGTGATTTTTGCTAATTCTTTTGATGCCAATGAAGTTTATTTTATAGCGGACGTTAATATTTGCAAAAATTAGGACAATCGGGGACTTTTTATATTCTGAGTAATATAACTCTAGCAGTTTTGTTGGGAAAAACTTTTAGTGATTTTTGCTAATTATTTTGATGCCAATGAAGTTTATTCTATAGCGGACGTTAAGTATTTGCTAAAATTAGGACAATCGGGGACTTTTTATATTCTGAGTAATATAACTCTAGCAGTTTTGTTCGGAAAAACTTTTAGTGATTTTTGCTAATTCTTTTGATGCCAATGAAGTTTATTCTATAGCGGACGTTAATATTTGCTAAAATTAGGACAATCGGGGACTTTTTATATTCTGAGTAAATTAACTCTAGCAGTTTTGTTCGGAAAAACTTTTAGTGATTTTTGGTAATTCTTTTGATGCCAATGAAGTTTATTCTATAGCGGACGTTAATATTTGCTAAAATTAGGACAATCGGGGGACTTTTTATATTCTGAGTAAAATAACTCTAGCAGTTTTGTTCGGAAAAACTTTTAGTGATTTTTGGTAATTCTTTTGATGCCAATGAAGTTTATTCTATAGCGGACGTTAATATTTGCTAAAATTAGGACAATCGGGGACTTTTTATATTCTGAGTAATATAACTCTAGCAGTTTTGTTCTGAAAAACTTTTTGTGATTTTTGGTAATTCTTTTGATGCCAATGAAGTTTATTCTATAGCGGACGTTAATATTTGCTAAAATTAGGAAAATCGGGGACTTTTTATATTCTGAGTAAAATAACTCTAGCAGTTTTGTTCGGAAAAACTTTTAGTGATTTTTGGTAATTCTTTTGATGCCAATGAAGTTTATTCTATAGCGGACGTTAATATTTGCTAAAATTAGGACAATCGGGGACTTTTTATATTCTGAGTAATATAACTCTAGCAGTTTTGTTCCTGAAAAACTTTTTGTGATTTTTGGTAATTCTTTTGATGCCAATGAAGTTTATTCTATAGCGGACGTTAATATTTGCTAAAATTAGGACAATCGGGGACTTTTTATATTCTGAGTAAATTAACTCTAGCAGTTTTGTTAGGAAAAACTTTTAGTGATTTTTGCTAATTATTTTGATGCCAATGAAGTTTATTCTATAGCGGACGTTAATATTTGCTAAAATTAGGACAATCGGGGACTTTTTATATTCTGAGTAAATTAACTCTAGCAGTTTTGTTCGGAAAAACTTTTAGTGATTTTTGCTAATTCTTTTGATGCCAATGAAGCTTATTCTATAGGAGACGTTGATTTTTGCTAAAATTAGTACAATCGGGGACTTTTTATATTCTGAGTAAAATAACTCTAGCAGTTATGTTCTGAAAAACTTTTAGTGATTTTTGGTAATTCTTTTGATGCCAATGAAGTTTATTCTATAGCGGACGTTAATATTTGCTAAAATTAGGACAATCGGGGACTTTTTATATTCTGAGTAAATTAACTCTAGCAGTTTTGTTCGGAAAAAACTTTTAGTGATTTTTGCTAATTCTTTTGATGCCAATGAAGTTTATTCTACAGCGGACGTTAATATTTGCTAAAATTAGGACAATCGGGGACTTTTTATATTCTGAGTAAATAACTCTAGCAGTTTTGTTAGGAAAAACTTTTAGTGATTTTTGCTAATTCTTTTGATGCTATGAAGTTTATTCTATAGCGGACGTTAATATTTGCTAAAATTAGGACAATCGGAGACTTTTTATATTCTGAGTAAAATAACTCTAGCAGTTATGTTCTGAAAAAACTTTTAGTGATTTTTGCTAATTCTTTTGATGCCAATGAAGTTTATTCTATAGCGGACGTTAATATTTGCTAAAATTAGGACAATCGGGGACTTTTTATATTCTGAGTAAAATAACTCTAGCAGTTATGTTCTGAAAGACTTTTAGTGATTTTTGCTAATTCTTTTGATGCCAATGAAGTTTATTCTATAGCGGACGTTAATATTTGCTAAATTAGGACAATCGGGGACTTTTTATATTCTGAGTAAATTAACTCTAGCAGTTTTGTTCGGAAAAACTTTTAGTGATTTTTGCTAATTCTTTTGATGCCAATGAAGCTTATTCTATAGGAGACGTTGATTTTTGCTCAAATTAGGACAATCGGGGACTTTTTATATTCTGAGTAAAATAACTCTAGCAGTTATGTTCTGAAAAACTTTTAGTGATTTTTGGTAATTCTTATGATGCCAATGAAGTTTATTCTATAGCGGACGTTAATATTTGCTAAAATTAGGACAATCGGGGACTTTTTATATTCTGAGTAAATTAACTCTAGCAGTTTTGTTAGGAAAAACTTTTAGTGATTTTTGCTAATTATTTTGATGCCAATGAAGTTTATTCTATAGCGGACGTTAATATTTGCTAAAATTAGGACAATCGGGGACTTTTTATATTCTGAGTAAATTAACTCTAGCAGTTTTGTTCGGAAAAACTTTTAGTGATTTTTGCTAATTCTTTTGATGCCAATGAAGCTTATTCTATAGGAGACGTTGATTTTTGCTAAAATTAGGACAATCGGGGACTTTTTATATTCTGAGTAATATAACTCTAGCAGTTTTGTTCGGAAAAACTTTTAGTGATTTTTGGTAATTCTTTTGATGCCAATGAAGTTTATTCTATAGCGGACGTTAATATTTGCTAAAATTAGGACAATCGGAGACTTTTTATATTCGGAGTAAAATAACTCTAGCAGTTATGTTCTGAAAAACTTTTAGTGATTTTTGCTAATTATTTTGATGCCAATGAAGTTTATTCTATAGCGGACGTTAATATTTGCTAAAATTAGGACAATCGGGGACTTTTTATATTCTGAGTAAATTAACTCTAGCAGTTTTGTTCGGAAAAACTTTTAGTGATTTTTGCTAATTCTTTTGATGCCAATGAAGCTTATTCTATAGGAGACGTTGATTTTTGCTAAAATTAGGACAATCGGGGACTTTTTATATTCTGAGTAAAATAACTCTAGCAGTTATGTTCTGAAAAACTTTTAGTGATTTTTGGTAATTCTTTTGATGCCAATGAAGTTTATTCTATAGCGGACGTTAATATTTGCTAAAATTAGGACAATCGGGGACTTTTTATATTCTGAGTAAATTAACTCTAGCAGTTTTGTTCGGAAAAAACTTTTAGTGATTTTTGCTAATTCTTTTGATGCCAATGAAGTTTATTCTATAGCGGACGTTAATATTTGCTAAAATTAGGACAATCGGGGGACTTTTTATATTCTGAGTAAATAACTCTAGCAGTTTTGTTAGGAAAAACTTTTAGTGATTTTTGCTAATTCTTTTGATGCCAATGAAGTTTATTCTACAGCGGACGTTAATATTTGCTAAAATTAGGACAATCGGAGACTTTTTATATTCTGAGTAAAATAACTCTAGCAGTTATGTTCTGAAAAACTTTTAGTGATTTTTGCTAATTCTTTTGATGCCAATGAAGTTTATTCTTTAGCGGACGTTAATATTTGCTAAATTAGGACAATCGGGGACTTTTTATATTCTGAGTAAATTAACTCTAGCAGTTTTGTTCGGAAAAACTTTTAGTGATTTTTGCTAATTCTTTTGATGCCAATGAAGCTTATTCTATAGGAGACGTTGATTTTTGCTCAAATTAGGACAATCGGGGACTTTTTATATTCTGAGTAAAATAACTCTAGCAGTTATGTTCTGAAAAACTTTTAGTGATTTTTGGTAATTCTTATGATGCCAATGAAGTTTATTCTATAGCGGACGTTAATATTTGCTAAAATTAGGACAATCGGGGACTTTTTATATTCTGAGTAAAATAACTCTAGCAGTTTTGTTAGGAAAAACTTTTAGTGATTTTTGCTAATTATTTTGATGCCAATGAAGTTTATTCTATAGCGGACGTTAATATTTGCTAAAATTAGGACAATCGGAGACTTTTTATATTCTGAGTATACTCTAGCAGTTATGTTCTGAAAACTTTTAGTGATTTTTGCTAATTCTTTTGATGCCAATGAAGTTTATTCTATAGCGGACGTTAATATTTGCTAAAATTAGGACAATCGGGGACTTTTTATATTCTGAGTAAATTAACTCTAGCAGTTTTGTTCGGAAAAACTTTTAGTGATTTTTGCTAATTCTTTTGATGCCAATGAAGCTTATTCTATAGGAGACGTTGATTTTTGCTCAAATTAGGACAATCGGGGACTTTTTATATTCTGAGTAAAATAACTCTATGATGCCAATGAAGTTTATTCTATAGCGGACGTTAATATTTGCTAAAATTAGGACAATCGGGGACTTTTTATATTCTGATTAAATTAACTCTAGCAGTTTTTGTTAGGAAAAACTTTTAGTGATTTTGCTAATTATTTTGATGCCAATGAAGTTTATTCTATAGCGGACGTTAATATTTGCTAAAATTAGGACAATCGGGGACTTTTTATATTCTGAGTAAAATAACTCTAGCAGTTTTGTTCGGAAAAACTTTTAGTGATTTTTGCTAATTCTTTTGATGCCAATGAAGTTTATTCTATAGCGGACGTTAATATTTGCTAAAATTAGGACAATCGGAGACTTTTTATATTCTGAGTTAAAATAACTCTAGCAGTTTTGTTCGGAAAAACTTTTAGTGATTTTTGGTAATTCTTTTGATGCCAATGAAGTTTATTCTATAGCGGACGTTAATATTTGCTAAAATTAGGACAATCGGGGACTTTTTATATTCTGAGTAATATAACTCTAGCAGTTTTGTTGGGAAAAACTTTTAGTGATTTTTGCTAATTATTTTGATGCCAATGAAGTTTATTCTATAGCGGACGTTGATATTTGCTAAAATTAGGACAATCGGGACTTTTTATATTCTGAGTAATATAACTCTAGCAGTTTTGTTCGGAAAAACTTTTAGTGATTTTTGCTAATTCTTTTGATGCCAATGAAGTTTATTCTATAGCGGACGTTAATATTTGCTAAAATTAGGACAAATCGGGGACTTTTATATTCTGAGTAATATAACTCTAGCAGTTTTGTTCTGAAAAACTTTTTGTGATTTTTGGTAATTCTTTTGATGCCAAATGAAGTTTATTCTATAGCGGACGTTAATATTTGCTAAAATTAGGACAATCGGGGACTTTTTATATTCTGAGTAAAATAACTCTAGCAGTTTTGTTCGGAAAAACTTTTAGTGATTTTGGTAATTCTTTTGATGCCAATGAAGTTTATTCTATAGCGGACGTTAATATTTGCTAAAATTAGGACAATCGGGGACTTTTTTATATTCTGAGTAATATAACTCTAGCAGTTTTGTTCTGAAAAACTTTTTGTGATTTTTGGTAATTCTTTTGATGCCAATGAAGTTTATTCTATAGCGGACGTTAATATTTGCTAAAATTAGGACAATCGGGGACTTTTTATATTCTGAGTAAATTAACTCTAGCAGTTTTGTTAGGATAAACTTTTAGTGATTTTTGCTAATTATTTTGATGCCAATGAAGTTTATTCTATAGCGGACGTTAATATTTGCTAAAATTAGGACAATCGGGGACTTTTTTATATTCTGAGTAAATTAACTCTAGCAGTTTTGTTCGGAAAAACTTTTAGTGATTTTTGCTAATTCTTTTGATGCCAATGAAGCTTATTCTATAGGAGACGTTGATTTTTGCTAAAATTAGGACAATCGGGGACTTTTTATATTCTGAGTAAAATAACTCTAGCAGTTATGTTCTGAAAAACTTTTAGTGATTTTTGGTAATTCTTTTGATGCCAATGAAGTTTATTCTATAGCGGACGTTAATATTTGCTAAAATTAGGACAATCGGGGACTTTTTATATTCTGAGTAAATTAACTCTAGCAGTTTTGTTCGGAAAAAACTTTTAGTGATTTTTTGCTAATTCTTTTGATGCCAATGAAGTTTATTCTACAGCGGACGTTAATATTTGCTAAAATTAGGACAATCGGGGACTTTTTATATTCTGAGTAAATAACTCTAGCAGTTTTGTTAGGAAAAACTTTTAGTGATTTTTTGCTAATTATTTTGATGCCAATGAAGTTTATTCTATAGCGGACGTTAATATTTGCTAAAATTAGGACAATCGGGGACTTTTTATATTCTGAGTAAATTAACTCTAGCAGTTTGTTCGGAAAAACTTTTAGTGATTTTTGCTAATTCTTTTGATGCCAATGAAGTTTATTCTATAGCGGACGTTAATATTTGCTAAAATTAGGACAATCGGGGACTTTTTATATTCTGAGTAAAATAACTCTAGCAGTTATGTTCTGAAAAACTTTTAGTGATTTTCGGTAATTCTTATGATGCCAATGAAGTTTATTCTATAGCGGACGTTAATATTTGCAAAAATTAGGACAATCGGGGACTTTTTATATTCTGAGTAAATTAACTCTAGCAGTTTTGTTCGGAAAAACTTTTAGTGATTTTTGCTAATTCTTTTGATGCCAATGAAGCTTATTCTATAGGAGACGTTGATTTTTGCTAAAATTAGGACAATCGGGGACTTTTTATATTCTGAGTAAAATAACTCTAGCAGTTATGTTCTGAAAAACTTTTAGTGATTTTTGTAATTCTTTTGATGCCAATGAAGTTTATTCTATAGCGGACGTTAATATTTGCTAAAATTAGGACAATCGGGGACTTTTTATATTCTGAGTAAAATAACTCTAGCAGTTTTGTTCGGAAAAACTTTTAGTGATTTTTGCTAATTCTTTTGATGCCAATGAAGTTTATTCTATAGCGGACGTTAATATTTGCTAAAATTAGGACAATCGGGGACTTTTTATATTCTGAGTAAAATAACTCTAGCAGTTTTGTTCGGAAAAACTTTAAGTGATTTTTGCTAATTATTTTGATGCCAATGAAGTTTATTCTATAGCGGACGTTAATATTTGCTAAAATTAGGACAATCGGAGACTTTTTATATTCTGAGTAAAATAACTCTAGCAGTTTTGTTCGGAAAAACTTTAAGTGATTTTTGCTAATTCTTTTGATGCCAATGAAGTTTATTCTATAGCGGACGTTAATATTTGCTAAAATTAGGACAACCGGAGACTTTTTATATTCTGAGTAAAATAACTCTAGCAGTTTTGTTCGGAAAAACTTTTAGTGATTTTTGCTAATTCTTTTGATGCCAATGAAGTTTATTCTATAGCGGACGTTAATATTTGCTAAAATTAGGACAATCGGGGACTTTTTATATTCTGAGTAAATTAACTCTAGCAGTTTTGTTAGGAAAAACTTTTAGTGATTTTTGCTAATTATTTTGATGCCAATGAAGTTTATTCTATAGCGGACGTTAATATTTGCTAAAATTAGGACAATCGGGGACTTTTTATATTCTGAGTAAATTAACTCTAGCAGTTTTGTTCGGAAAAACTTTTAGTGATTTTTGCTAATTCTTTTGATGCCAATGAAGCTTATTCTATAGGAGACGTTGATTTTTGCTAAAATTAGTACAATCGGGGACTTTTTATATTCTGAGTAAAATAACTCTAGCAGTTATGTTCTGAAAAACTTTTAGTGATTTTTGGTAATTCTTTTGATGCCAATGAAGTTTATTCTATAGCGGACGTTAATATTTGCTAAAATTAGGACAATCGGGGACTTTTTATATTCTGAGTAAATTAACTCTAGCAGTTTTGTTCGGAAAAAACTTTTAGTGATTTTTGCTAATTCTTTTGATGCCAATGAAGTTTATTCTACAGCGGACGTTAATATTTGCTAAAATTAGGACAATCGGGGACTTTTTATATTCTGAGTAAATAACTCTAGCAGTTTTGTTAGGAAAAACTTTTAGTGATTTTTGCTAATTCTTTTGATGCTATGAAGTTTATTCTACAGCGGACGTTAATATTTGCTAAAATTAGGACAATCGGAGACTTTTTATATTCTGAGTAAAATAACTCTAGCAGTTATGTTCTGAAAAACTTTTAGTGATTTTTGCTAATTCTTTTGATGCCAATGAAGTTTATTCTTTAGCGGACGTTAATATTTGCTAAAATTAGGACAATCGGGGACTTTTTATATTCTGAGTAAAATAACTCTAGCAGTTATGTTCTGAAAGACTTTTAGTGATTTTTGCTAATTCTTTTGATGCCAATGAAGTTTATTCTATAGCGGACGTTAATATTTGCTAAAATTAGGACAATCGGGGACTTTTTATATTCTGAGTAAATTAACTCTAGCAGTTTTGTTCGGAAAAACTTTTAGTGATTTTTGCTAATTCTTTTGATGCCAATGAAGCTTATTCTATAGGAGACGTTGATTTTTGCTCAAATTAGGACAATCGGGGACTTTTTATATTCTGAGTAAAATAACTCTAGCAGTTATGTTCTGAAAAACTTTTAGTGATTTTTGGTAATTCTTATGATGCCAATGAAGTTTATTCTATAGCGGACGTTAATATTTGCTAAAATTAGGACAATCGGGGACTTTTTATATTCTGAGTAAATTAACTCTAGCAGTTTTGTTAGGAAAAACTTTTAGTGATTTTTGCTATTTATTTTGATGCCAATGAAGTTTATTCTATAGCGGACGTTAATATTTGCTAAAATTAGGACAATCGGGGACTTTTTATATTCTGAGTAAATTAACTCTAGCAGTTTTGTTCGGAAAAACTTTTAGTGATTTTTGCTAATTCTTTTGATGCCAATGAAGCTTATTCTATAGGAGACGTTGATTTTTGCTAAAATTAGGACAATCGGGGACTTTTTATATTCTGAGTAATATAACTCTAGCAGTTTTGTTCGGAAAAACTTTTAGTGATTTTTGGTAATTCTTTTGATGCCAATGAAGTTTATTCTATAGCGGACGTTAATATTTGCTAAAATTAGGACAATCGGAGACTTTTTATATTCTGAGTAAAATAACTCTAGCAGTTATGTTCTGAAAAACTTTTAGTGATTTTTGCTAATTATTTTGATGCCAATGAAGTTTATTCTATAGCGGACGTTAATATTTGCTAAAATTAGGACAATCGGGGACTTTTTATATTCTGAGTAAATTAACTCTAGCAGTTTTGTTCGGAAAAACTTTTAGTGATTTTTGCTAATTCTTTTGATGCCAATGAAGCTTATTCTATAGGAGACGTTGATTTTTGCTAAAATTAGGACAATCGGGGACTTTTTATATTCTGAGTAAAATAACTCTAGCAGTTATGTTCTGAAAAACTTTTAGTGATTTTTGGTAATTCTTTTGATGCCAATGAAGTTTATTCTATAGCGGACGTTAATATTTGCTAAAATTAGGACAATCGGGGACTTTTTATATTCTGAGTAAAATAACTCTAGCAGTTTTGTTCGGAAAAACTTTTAGTGATTTTTGGTAATTCTTTTGATGCCAATGAAGTTTATTCTATAGCGGACGTTAATATTTGCTAAAATTAGGACAATCGGGGACTTTTTATATTCTGAGTAATATAACTCTAGCAGTTTTGTTCTGAAAAACTTTTTGTGATTTTTGGTAATTCTTTTGATGCCAATGAAGTTTATTCTATAGCGGACGTTAATATTTGCTAAAATTAGGACAATCGGGGACTTTTTATATTCTGAGTAAATTAACTCTAGCAGTTTTGTTAGGATAAACTTTTAGTGATTTTTGCTAATTATTTTGATGCCAATGAAGTTTATTCTATAGCGGACGTTAATATTTGCTAAAATTAGGACAATCGGGGACTTTTTATATTCTGAGTAAATTAACTCTAGCAGTTTTGTTCGGAAAAACTTTTAGTGATTTTTGCTAATTCTTTTGATGCCAATGAAGCTTATTCTATAGGAGACGTTGATTTTTGCTAAAATTAGGACAATCGGGGACTTTTTATATTCTGAGTAAAATAACTCTAGCAGTTATGTTCTGAAAAACTTTTAGTGATTTTTGGTAATTCTTTTGATGCCAATGAAGTTTATTCTATAGCGGACGTTAATATTTGCTAAAATTAGGACAATCGGGGACTTTTTATATTCTGAGTAAATTAACTCTAGCAGTTTTGTTCGGAAAAAACTTTTAGTGGTTTTTGCTAATTCTTTTGATGCCAATGAAGTTTATTCTACAGCGGACGTTAATATTTGCTAAAATTAGGACTATCGGGGACTTTTTATATTCTGAGTAAATAACTCTAGCAGTTTTGTTAGGAAAAACTTTTAGTGATTTTTGCTAATTATTTTGATGCCAATGAAGTTTATTCTATAGCGGACGTTAATATTTGCTAAAATTAGGACAATCGGGGACTTTTTATATTCTGAGTAAATTAACTCTAGCAGTTTTGTTCGGAAAAACTTTTAGTGATTTTTGCTAATTCTTTTGATGCCAATGAAGCTTATTCTATAGGAGACGTTGATTTTTGCTCAAATTAGGACAATCGGGGACTTTTTATATTCTGAGTAAAATAACTCTAGCAGTTATGTTCTGAAAAACTTTTAGTGATTTTCGGTAATTCTTATGATGCCAATGAAGTTTATTCTATAGCGGACGTTAATATTTGCAAAAATTAGGACAATCGGGGACTTTTTATATTCTGAGTAAATTAACTCTAGCAGTTTTGTTCGGAAAAACTTTTAGTGATTTTTGCTAATTCTTTTGATGCCAATGAAGCTTATTCTATAGGAGACGTTGATTTTTGCTAAAATTAGGACAATCGGGGACTTTTTATATTCTGAGTAAAATAACTCTAGCAGTTATGTTCTGAAAAACTTTTAGTGATTTTTGGTAATTCTTTTGATGCCAATGAAGTTTATTCTATAGCGGACGTTAATATTTGCTAAAATTAGGACAATCGGGGACTTTTTATATTCTGAGTAAAATAACTCTAGCAGTTTTGTTCGGAAAAACTTTTAGTGATTTTTGGTAATTCTTTTGATGCCAATGAAGTTTATTCTATAGCGGACGTTAATATTTGCTAAAATTAGGACAATCGGGGACTTTTGATATTCCGAGTAATATAACTCTAGCAGTTTTGTTCGGAAAAACTTTTAGTGATTTTTGGTAATTCTTTTGATGCCAATGAAGTTTATTCTATAGCGGACGTTAATATTTGCTAAAATTAGGACAATCGGGGACTTTTTATATTCTGAGTAAAATAACTCTAGCAGTTTTGTTCGGAAAAACTTTTAGTGATTTTTGGTAAGTCTTTTGATGCCAATGAAGTTTATTCTATAGCGGACGTTAATATTTGCTAAAATTAGGACAATCGGAGACTTTTTATATTCTGAGTAAAATAACTCTAGCAGTTATGTTCTGAAAAACTTTTAGTGATTTTTGGTAATTCTTTTGATGCCAATGAAGTTTATTCTTTAGCGGACGTTAATATTTGCTAAAATTAGGACAATCGGGGACTTTTTATATTCTGAGTAAAATAACTCTAGCAGTTATGTTCTGAAAGACTTTTAGTGATTTTTGCTAATTCTTTTGATGCCAATGAAGTTTATTCTATAGCGGACGTTAATATTTGCTAAAATTAGGACAATCGGGGACTTTTTATATTCTGAGTAAATTAACTCTAGCAGTTTTGTTCGGAAAAACTTTTAGTGATTTTTGCTAATTCTTTTGATGCCAATGAAGCTTATTCTATAGGAGACGTTGATTTTTGCTCAAATTAGGACAATCGGGGACTTTTTATATTCTGAGTAAAATAACTCTAGCAGTTATGTTCTGAAAAACTTTTAGTGATTTTTGGTAATTCTTTTGATGCCAATGAAGTTTATTCTATAGCGGACGTTAATATTTGCAAAAATTAGGACAATCGGGGACTTTTTATATTCTGAGTAATATAACTCTAGCAGTTTTGTTGGGAAAAACTTTTAGTGATTTTTGCTAATTATTTTGATGCCAATGAAGTTTATTCTATAGCGGACGTTAATATTTGCTAAAATTAGGACAATCGGGGACTTTTTATATTCTGAGTAATATAACTCTAGCAGTTTTGTTCGGAAAAACTTTGAGTGATTTTTGCTAATTCTTTTGATGCCAATGAAGTTTATTCTATAGCGGACGTTAATATTTGCTAAAATTAGGACAATCGGGGACTTTTTATATTCTGAGTAAATTAACTCTAGCAGTTTTGTTCGGAAAAACTTTTAGTGATTTTTGGTAATTCTTTTGATGCCAATGAAGTTTATTCTATAGCGGACGTTAATATTTGCTAAAATTAGGACAATCGGGGACTTTTTATATTCTGAGTAATATAACTCTAGCAGTTTTGTTCTGAAAAACTTTTTGTGATTTTTGGTAATTCTTTTGATGCCAATGAAGTTTATTCTATAGCGGACGTTAATATTTGCTAAAATTAGGACAATCGGGGACTTTTTATATTCTGAGTAAATTAACTCTAGCAGTTTTGTTCGGAAAAACTTTTAGTGATTTTTGGTAATTCTTTTGATGCCAATGAAGTTTATCCTATAGCGGACGTTAATATTTGCTAAAATTAGGACAATCGGGGTCTTTTTATATTCTGAGTAAATTAACTCTAGCAGTTTTGTTCGGAAAAACTTTTAGTGATTTTTGGTAATTCTTTTGATGCCAATGAAGTTTATTCTATAGCGGACGTTAATATTTGCTAAAATTAGGACAATCGGGGACTTTTTATATTCTGAGTAAATTAACTCTAGCAGTTTTGTTCGGAAAAACTTTTAGTGATTTTTGCTAATTCTTTTGATGCCAATGAAGCTTATTCTATAGGAGACGTTGATTTTTGCTAAAATTAGGACAATCGGGGACTTTTTATATTCTGAGTAAAATAACTCTAGCAGTTATGTTCTGAAAAACTTTTAGTGATTTTTGGTAATTCTTTTGATGCCAATGAAGTTTATTCTATAGCGGACGTTAATATTTGCTAAAATTAGGACAATCGGGGACTTTTTATATTCTGAGTAATATAACTCTAGCAGTTTTGTTCGGAAAAACTTTTAGTGATTTTTGCTAATTCTTTTGATGCCAATGAAGTTTATTCTATAGCGGACGTTAATATTTGCTAAAATTAGGACAATCGGGGACTTTTTATATTCTGAGTAAATTAACTCTAGCAGTTTTGTTCGGAAAAACTTTTAGTGATTTTTGGTAATTCTTTTGATGCCAATGAAGTTTATTCTATAGCGGACGTTAATATTTGCTAAAATTAGGACAATCGGGGACTTTTTATATTCTGAGTAAATTAACTCTAGCAGTTTTGTTCGGAAAAACTTTTAGTGATTTTTGCTAATTCTTTTGATGCCAATGAAGCTTATTCTATAGGAGACGTTGATTTTTGCTAAAATTAGGACAATCGGGGACTTTTTATATTCTGAGTAATATAACTCTAGCAGTTAGTTTTGTTCGGAAAAACTTTTAGTGATTTTTGCTAATTCTTTTGATGCCAATGAAGTTTATTCTTTAGCGGACGTTAATATTTGCTAAAATTAGGACAATCGGGGACTTTTTATATTCTGAGTAAAATAACTCTAGCAGTTATGTTCTGAAAGACTTTTAGTGATTTTTGCTAATTCTTTTGATGCCAATGAAGTTTATTCTATAGCGGACGTTAATATTTGCTAAAATTAGGACAATCGGGGACTTTTTATATTCTGAGTAAATTAACTCTAGCAGTTTTGTTCGGAAAAACTTTTAGTGATTTTTGCTAATTCTTTTGATGCCAATGAAGCTTATTCTATAGGAGACGTTGATTTTTGCTCAAATTAGGACAATCGGGGACTTTTTATATTCTGAGTAAAATAACTCTAGCAGTTTTGTTCGGAAAAACTTTTAGTGATTTTTGCTAATTCTTTTGATGCCAATGAAGCTTATTCTATAGGAGACGTTGATTTTTGCTCAAATTAGGACAATCGGGGACTTTTTATATTCTGAGTAAAATAACTCTAGCAGTTATGTTCTGAAAAACTTTTAGTGATTTTTGGTAATTCTTATGATGCCAATGAAGTTTATTCTATAGCGGACGTTAATATTTGCTAAAATTAGGACAATCGGGGACTTTTTATATTCTGAGTAAATTAACTCTAGCAGTTTTGTTCGGAAAAACTTTTAGTGATTTTTGGTAATTCTTATGATGCCAATGAAGTTTATTCTATAGCGGACGTTAATATTTGCTAAAATTAGGACAATCGGGGACTTTTTATATTCTGAGTAAATTAACTCTAGCAGTTTTGTTAGGAAAAACTTTTAGTGATTTTTGCTAATTATTTTGATGCCAATGAAGTTTATTCTATAGCGGACGTTAATATTTGCTAAAATTAGGACAATCGGGGACTTTTTATATTCTGAGTAAAATAACTCTAGCAGTTTTGTTCGGAAAAACTTTTAGTGATTTTTGCTAATTCTTTTGATGCCAATGAAGTTTATTCTATAGCGGACGTTAATATTTGCTAAAATTAGGACAATCGGGGACTTTTTATATTCTGAGTAAATTAACTCTAGCAGTTTTGTTCGGAAAAACTTTTAGTGATTTTTGGTAATTCTTTTGATGCCAATGAAGTTTATTCTATAGCGGACGTTAATATTTGCTAAAATTAGGACAATCGGGGACTTTTTATATTCTGAGTAAATTAACTCTAGCAGTTTTGTTCGGAAAAACTTTTAGTGATTTTTGCTAATTCTTTTGATGCCAATGAAGCTTATTCTATAGGAGACGTTGATTTTTGCTCAAATTAGGACAATCGGGGACTTTTTATATTCTGAGTAAAATAACTCTAGCAGTTATGTTCTGAAAAACTTTTAGTGATTTTTGGTAATTCTTATGATGCCAATGAAGTTTATTCTATAGCGGACGTTAATATTTGCTAAAATTAGGACAATCGGGGACTTTTTATATTCTGAGTAAATTAACTCTAGCAGTTTTGTTAGGAAAAACTTTTAGTGATTTTTGCTAATTATTTTGATGCCAATGAAGTTTATTCTATAGCGGACGTTAATATTTGCTAAAATTAGGACAATCGGGGACTTTTTATATTCTGAGTAAATTAACTCTAGCAGTTTTGTTCGGAAAAACTTTTAGTGATTTTTGCTAATTCTTTTGATGCCAATGAAGCTTATTCTATAGGAGACGTTTATTTTTGCTAAAATTAGGACAATCGGGGACTTTTTATATTCTGAGTAATATAACTCTAGCAGTTTTGTTCGGAAAAACTTTTAGTGATTTTTGCTAATTCTTTTGATGACAATGAAGTTTATTCTTTAGCGGACGTTAATATTTGCTAAAATTAGGACAATCGGGGACTTTTTATATTCTGAGTAAAATAACTCTAGCAGTTATGTTCTGAAAGACTTTTAGTGATTTTTGCTAATTCTTTTGATGCCAATGAAGTTTATTCTATAGCGGACGTTAATATTTGCTAAAATTAGGACAATCGGGGACTTTTTATATTCTGAGTAAATTAACTCTAGCAGTTTTGTTCGGAAAAACTTTTAGTGATTTTTGCTAATTCTTTTGATGCCAATGAAGCTTATTCTATAGGAGACGTTGATTTTTGCTCAAATTAGGACAATCGGGGACTTTTTATATTCTGAGTAAAATAACTCTAGCAGTTATGTTCTGAAAAACTTTTAGTGATTTTTGGTAATTCTTTTGATGCCAATGAAGTTTATTCTATAGCGGACGTTAATATTTGCTAAAATTAGGACTATCGGGGACTTTTTATATTCTGAGTAAAATAACTCTAGCAGTTTTGTTCGGAAAAACTTTAAGTGATTTTTGCTAATTCTTTTGATGCCAATGAAGTTTATTCTATAGCGGACGTTAATATTTGCTAAAATTAGGACAATAGGAGACTTTTTATATTCTGAGTAAAATAACTCTAGCAGTTTTGTTCGGAAAAACTTTTAGTGATTTTTGCTAATTCTTTTGATGCCAATGAAGTTTATTCTATAGCGGACGTTAATATTTGCTAAAATTAGGACAATCGGGGACTTTTTATATTCTGAGTAAATTAACTCTAGCAGTTTTGTTCGGAAAAACTTTTAGTGATTTTTGCTAATTCTTTTGATGCCAATGAAGTTTATTCTATAGCGGACGTTAATATTTGCTAAAATTAGGACAATCGGGGACTTTTTATATTCTAAGTAAAATAACTCTAGCAGTTTTGTTCGGAAAAACTTTTAGTGATTTTTGGTAATTCTTTTGATGCCAATGAAGTTTATTCTATAGCGGACGTTAATATTTGCTAAAATTAGGACAATCGGGGACTTTTTATATTCTGAGTAATATAACTCTAGCAGTTTTGTTCTGAAAAACTTTTTGTGATTTTTGGTAATTCTTTTGATGCCAATGAAGTTTATTCTATAGCGGACGTTAATATTTGCTAAAATTAGGACAATCGGGGACTTTTTATATTCTGAGTAAAATAACTCTAGCAGTTATGTTCTGAAAGACTTTTAGTGATTTTTGCTAATTCTTTTGATGCCAATGAAGTTTATTCTATAGCGGACGTTAATATTTGCTAAAATTAGGACAATCGGGGACTTTTTATATTCTGAGTAAAATAACTCTAGCAGTTATGTTCTGAAAGACTTTTAGTGATTTTTGCTAATTCTTTTGATGCCAATGAAGTTTATTCTATAGCGGACGTTAATATTTGCTAAAATTAGGACAATCGGGGACTTTTTATATTCTGAGTAAATTAACTCTAGCAGTTTTGTTCGGAAAAACTTTTAGTGATTTTTGCTAATTCTTTTGATGCCAATGAAGCTTATTCTATAGCGGACGTTAATATTTGCTAAAATTAGGACAATCGGGGACTTTTTATATTCTGAGTAAATTAACTCTAGCAGTTTTGTTCGGAAAAACTTTTAGTGATTTTTGCTAATTCTTTTGATGCCAATGAAGCTTATTCTATAGGAGACGTTGATTTTTGCTCAAATTAGGACAATCGGGGACTTTTTATATTCTGAGTAAAATAACTCTAGCAGTTTTGTTCGGAAAAACTTTTAGTGATTTTTGCTAATTCTTTTGATGCCAATGAAGCTTATTCTATAGGAGACGTTGATTTTTGCTCAAATTAGGACAATCGGGGACTTTTTATATTCTGAGTAAAATAACTCTAGCAGTTATGTTCTGAAAAACTTTTAGTGATTTTTGGTAATTCTTATGATGCCAATGAAGTTTATTCTATAGCGGACGTTAATATTTGCTAAAATTAGGACAATCGGGGACTTTTTATATTCTGAGTAAATTAACTCTAGCAGTTTTGTTCGGAAAAACTTTTAGTGATTTTTGGTAATTCTTATGATGCCAATGAAGTTTATTCTATAGCGGACGTTAATATTTGCTAAAATTAGGACAATCGGGGACTTTTTATATTCTGAGTAAATTAACTCTAGCAGTTTTGTTCGGAAAAACTTTTAGTGATTTTTGCTAATTATTTTGATGCCAATGAAGTTTATTCTATAGCGGACGTTAATATTTGCTAAAATTAGGACAATCGGGGACTTTTTATATTCTGAGTAAAATAACTCTAGCAGTTTTGTTCGGAAAAACTTTTAGTGATTTTTGCTAATTCTTTTGATGCCAATGAAGTTTATTCTATAGCGGACGTTAATATTTGCTAAAATTAGGACAATCGGGGACTTTTTATATTCTGAGTAAATTAACTCTAGCAGTTTTGTTCGGAAAAACTTTTAGTGATTTTTGGTAATTCTTTTGATGCCAATGAAGTTTATTCTATAGCGGACGTTAATATTTGCTAAAATTAGGACAATCGGGGACTTTTTATATTCTGAGTAAATTAACTCTAGCAGTTTTGTTCGGAAAAACTTTTAGTGATTTTTGCTAATTCTTTTGATGCCAATGAAGCTTATTCTATAGGAGACGTTGATTTTTGCTCAAATTAGGACAATCGGGGACTTTTTATATTCTGAGTAAAATAACTCTAGCAGTTATGTTCTGAAAAACTTTTAGTGATTTTTGGTAATTCTTTTGATGCCAATGAAGTTTATTCTATAGCGGACGTTAATATTTGCTAAAATTAGGACAATCGGGGACTTTTTATATTCTGAGTAAATTAACTCTAGCAGTTTTGTTAGGAAAAACTTTTAGTGATTTTTGCTAATTATTTTGATGCCAATGAAGTTTATTCTATAGCGGACGTTAATATTTGCTAAAATTAGGACAATCGGGGACTTTTTATATTCTGAGTAAATTAACTCTAGCAGTTTTGTTCGGAAAAACTTTTAGTGATTTTTGCTAATTCTTTTGATGCCA
Organism: Agriopis aurantiaria; assembly: GCA_914767915.1. Classification (NCBI taxonomy): domain Eukaryota; kingdom Metazoa; phylum Arthropoda; class Insecta; order Lepidoptera; family Geometridae; genus Agriopis; species Agriopis aurantiaria. The sequence goes on from OU611994.1 coordinate 14,913,661, forward strand.
ATGAAGCTTATTCTATAGGAGACGTTGATTTTTGCTAAAATTAGGACAATCGGGGACTTTTTATATTCTGAGTAATATAACTCTAGCAGTTTTGTTCGGAAAAACTTTTAGTGATTTTTGCTAATTCTTTTGATGACAATGAAGTTTATTCTTTAGCGGACGTTAATATTTGCTAAAATTAGGACAATCGGGGACTTTTTATATTCTGAGTAAAATAACTCTAGCAGTTATGTTCTGAAAGACTTTTAGTGATTTTTGCTAATTCTTTTGATGCCAATGAAGTTTATTCTATAGCGGACGTTAATATTTGCTAAAATTAGGACAATCGGGGACTTTTTATATTCTGAGTAAATTAACTCTAGCAGTTTTGTTCGGAAAAACTTTTAGTGATTTTTGCTAATTCTTTTGATGCCAATGAAGCTTATTCTATAGGAGACGTTGATTTTTGCTCAAATTAGGACAATCGGGGACTTTTTATATTCTGAGTAAAATAACTCTAGCAGTTATGTTCTGAAAAACTTTTAGTGATTTTTGGTAATTCTTTTGATGCCAATGAAGTTTATTCTATAGCGGACGTTAATATTTGCTAAAATTAGGACTATCGGGGACTTTTCATATTCTGAGTAAAATAACTCTAGCAGTTTTGTTCGGAAAAACTTTAAGTGATTTTTGCTAATTCTTTTGATGCCAATGAAGTTTATTCTATAGCGGACGTTAATATTTGCTAAAATTAGGACAATCGGAGACTTTTTATATTCTGAGTAAAATAACTCTAGCAGTTTTGTTCGGAAAAACTTTTAGTGATTTTTGCTAATTCTTTTGATGCCAATGAAGTTTATTCTATAGCGGACGTTAATATTTGCTAAAATTAGGACAATCGGGGACTTTTTATATTCTGAGTAAATTAACTCTAGCAGTTTTGTTCGGAAAAACTTTTAGTGATTTTTGGTAATTCTTTTGATGCCAATGAAGTTTATTCTATAGCGGACGTTAATATTTGCTAAAATTAGGACAATCGGGGACTTTTTATATTCTAAGTAAAATAACTCTAGCAGTTTTGTTCGGAAAAACTTTTAGTGATTTTTCGTAATTCTTTTGATGCCAATGAAGTTTATTCTATAGCGGACGTTAATATTTGCTAAAATTAGGACAATCGGGGACTTTTTATATTCTGAGTAATATAACTCTAGCAGTTTTGTTCTGAAAAACTTTTTGTGATTTTTGGTAATTCTTTTGATGCCAATGAAGTTTATTCTATAGCGGACGTTAATATTTGCTAAAATTAGGACAATCGGGGACTTTTTATATTCTGAGTAAAATAACTCTAGCAGTTATGTTCTGAAAGACTTTTAGTGATTTTTGCTAATTCTTTTGATGCCAATGAAGTTTATTCTATAGCGGACGTTAATATTTGCTAAAATTAGGACAATCGGGGACTTTTTATATTCTGAGTAAATTAACTCTAGCAGTTTTGTTCGGAAAAACTTTTAGTGATTTTTGCTAATTCTTTTGATGCCAATGAAGCTTATTCTATAGGAGACGTTGATTTTTGCTCAAATTAGGACAATCGGGGACTTTTTATATTCTGAGTAAAATAACTCTAGCAGTTATGTTCTGAAAAACTTTTAGTGATTTTTGCTAATTCTTTTGATGCCAATGAAGTTTATTCTATAGCGGACGTTAATATTTGCTAAAATTAGGACTATCGGGGACTTTTTATATTCTGAGTAAAATAACTCTAGCAGTTTTGTTCGGAAAAACTTTAAGTGATTTTTGCTAATTCTTTTGATGCCAATGAAGTTTATTCTATAGCGGACGTTAATATTTGCTAAAATTAGGACAATCGGAGACTTTTTATATTCTGAGTAAAATAACTCTAGCAGTTTTGTTCGGAAAAACTTTTAGTGATTTTTGCTAATTCTTTTGATGCCAATGAAGTTTATTCTATATCGGACGTTAATATTTGCAAAAATTAGGACAATCGGGGACTTTTTATATTCTGAGTAATATAACTCTAGCAGTTTTGTTGGGAAAAACTTTTAGTGATTTTTGCTAATTATTTTGATGCCAATGAAGTTTATTCTATAGCGGACGTTAATATTTGCTAAAATTAGGACAATCGGGGACTTTTTATATTCTGAGTAATATAACTCTAGCAGTTTTGTTCGGAAAAACTTTTAGTGATTTTTGCTAATTCTTTTGATGCCAATGAAGTTTATTCTATAGCGGACGTTAATATTTGCTAAAATTAGGACAATCGGGGACTTTTTATATTCTGAGTAAATTAACTCTAGCAGTTTTGTTCGGAAAAACTTTTAGTGATTTTTGGTAATTCTTTTGATGCCAATGAAGTTTATTCTATAGCGGACGTTAATATTTGCTAAAATTAGGACAATCGGGGACTTTTTATATTCTGAGTAAAATAACTCTAGCAGTTTTGTTCGGAAAAACTTTTAGTGATTTTTGGTAATTCTTTTGATGCCAATGAAGTTTATTCTATAGCGGACGTTAATATTTGCTAAAATTAGGACAATCGGGGACTTTTTATATTCTGAGTAATATAACTCTAGCAGTTTTGTTCTGAAAAACTTTTTGTGATTTTTGGTAATTCTTTTGATGCCAATGAAGTTTATTCTATAGCGGACGTTAATATTTGCTAAAATTAGGACAATCGGGGACTTTTTATATTCTGAGTAAAATAACTCTAGCAGTTTTGTTCGGAAAAACTTTTAGTGATTTTTGGTAATTCTTTTGATGCCAATGAAGTTTATTCTATAGCGGACGTTAATATTTGCTAAAATTAGGACAATCGGGGACTTTTTATATTCTGAGTAATATAACTCTAGCAGTTTTGTTCTGAAAAACTTTTTGTGATTTTTGGTAATTCTTTTGATGCCAATGAAGTTTATTCTATAGCGGACGTTAATATTTGCTAAAATTAGGACAATCGGGGACTTTTTATATTCTGAGTAAATTAACTCTAGCAGTTTTGTTAGGAAAAACTTTTAGTGATTTTTGCTAATTATTTTGATGCCAATGAAGTTTATTCTATAGCGGACGTTAATATTTGCTAAAATTAGGACAATCGGGGACTTTTTATATTCTGAGTAAATTAACTCTAGCAGTTTTGTTCGGAAAAACTTTTAGTGATTTTTGCTAATTCTTTTGATGCCAATGAAGCTTATTCTATAGGAGACGTTGATTTTTGCTAAAATTAGTACAATCGGGGACTTTTTATATTCTGAGTAAAATAACTCTAGCAGTTATGTTCTGAAAAACTTTTAGTGATTTTTGGTAATTCTTTTGATGCCAATGAAGTTTATTCTATAGCGGACGTTAATATTTGCTAAAATTAGGACAATCGGGGACTTTTTATATTCTGAGTAAATTAACTCTAGCAGTTTTGTTCGGAAAAAACTTTTAGTGATTTTTGCTAATTCTTTTGATGCCAATGAAGTTTATTCTACAGCGGACGTTAATATTTGCTAAAATTAGGACAATCGGGGACTTTTTATATTCTGAGTAAATAACTCTAGCAGTTTTGTTAGGAAAAACTTTTAGTGATTTTTGCTAATTCTTTTGATGCTATGAAGTTTATTCTACAGCGGACGTTAATATTTGCTAAAATTAGGACAATCGGAGACTTTTTATATTCTGAGTAAAATAACTCTAGCAGTTATGTTCTGAAAAACTTTTAGTGATTTTTGCTAATTCTTTTGATGCCAATGAAGTTTATTCTTTAGCGGACGTTAATATTTGCTAAAATTAGGACAATCGGGGACTTTTTATATTCTGAGTAAAATAACTCTAGCAGTTATGTTCTGAAAGACTTTTAGTGATTTTTGCTAATTCTTTTGATGCCAATGAAGTTTATTCTATAGCGGACGTTAATATTTGCTAAAATTAGGACAATCGGGGACTTTTTATATTCTGAGTAAATTAACTCTAGCAGTTTTGTTCGGAAAAACTTTTAGTGATTTTTGCTAATTCTTTTGATGCCAATGAAGCTTATTCTATAGGAGACGTTGATTTTTGCTCAAATTAGGACAATCGGGGACTTTTTATATTCTGAGTAAAATAACTCTAGCAGTTATGTTCTGAAAAACTTTTAGTGATTTTTGGTAATTCTTATGATGCCAATGAAGTTTATTCTATAGCGGACGTTAATATTTGCTAAAATTAGGACAATCGGGGACTTTTTATATTCTGAGTAAATTAACTCTAGCAGTTTTGTTAGGAAAAACTTTTAGTGATTTTTGCTAATTATTTTGATGCCAATGAAGTTTATTCTATAGCGGACGTTAATATTTGCTAAAATTAGGACAATCGGGGACTTTTTATATTCTGAGTAAATTAACTCTAGCAGTTTTGTTCGGAAAAACTTTTAGTGATTTTTGCTAATTCTTTTGATGCCAATGAAGCTTATTCTATAGGAGACGTTGATTTTTGCTAAAATTAGGACAATCGGGGACTTTTTATATTCTGAGTAATATAACTCTAGCAGTTTTGTTCGGAAAAACTTTTAGTGATTTTTGGTAATTCTTTTGATGCCAATGAAGTTTATTCTATAGCGGACGTTAATATTTACTAAAATTAGGACAATCGGAGACTTTTTATATTCTGAGTAAAATAACTCTAGCAGTTATGTTCTGAAAAACTTTTAGTGATTTTTGCTAATTATTTTGATGCCAATGAAGTTTATTCTATAGCGGACGTTAATATTTGCTAAAATTAGGACAATCGGGGACTTTTTATATTCTGAGTAAATTAACTCTAGCAGTTTTGTTCGGAAAAACTTTTAGTGATTTTTGCTAATTCTTTTGATGCCAATGAAGCTTATTCTATAGGAGACGTTGATTTTTGCTAAAATTAGGACAATCGGGGACTTTTTATATTCTGAGTAAAATAACTCTAGCAGTTATGTTCTGAAAAACTTTTAGTGATTTTTGGTAATTCTTTTGATGCCAATGAAGTTTATTCTATAGCGGACGTTAATATTTGCTAAAATTAGGACAATCGGGGACTTTTTATATTCTGAGTAAATTAACTCTAGCAGTTTTGTTCGGAAAAAACTTTTAGTGATTTTTGCTAATTCTTTTGATGCCAATGAAGTTTATTCTACAGCGGACGTTAATATTTGCTAAAATTAGGACAATCGGGGACTTTTTATATTCTGAGTAAATAACTCTAGCAGTTTTGTTAGGAAAAACTTTTAGTGATTTTTGCTAATTCTTTTGATGCCAATGAAGTTTATTCTACAGCGGACGTTAATATTTGCTAAAATTAGGACAATCGGAGACTTTTTATATTCTGAGTAAAATAACTCTAGCAGTTATGTTCTGAAAAACTTTTAGTGATTTTTGCTAATTCTTTTGATGCCAATGAAGTTTATTCTTTAGCGGACGTTAATATTTGCTAAAATTAGGACAATCGGGGACTTTTTATATTCTGAGTAAATTAACTCTAGCAGTTTTGTTCGGAAAAACTTTTAGTGATTTTTGCTAATTCTTTTGATGCCAATGAAGCTTATTCTATAGGAGACGTTGATTTTTGCTCAAATTAGGACAATCGGGGACTTTTTATATTCTGAGTAAAATAACTCTAGCAGTTATGTTCTGAAAAACTTTTAGTGATTTTTGGTAATTCTTATGATGCCAATGAAGTTTATTCTATAGCGGACGTTAATATTTGCTAAAATTAGGACAATCGGGGACTTTTTATATTCTGAGTAAATTAACTCTAGCAGTTTTGTTAGGAAAAACTTTTAGTGATTTTTGCTAATTATTTTGATGCCAATGAAGTTTATTCTATAGCGGACGTTAATATTTGCTAAAATTAGGACAATCGGAGACTTTTTATATTCTGAGTATACTCTAGCAGTTATGTTCTGAAAAACTTTTAGTGATTTTTGCTAATTCTTTTGATGCCAATGAAGTTTATTCTTTAGCGGACGTTAATATTTGCTAAAATTAGGACAATCGGGGACTTTTTATATTCTGAGTAAATTAACTCTAGCAGTTTTGTTCGGAAAAACTTTTAGTGATTTTTGCTAATTCTTTTGATGCCAATGAAGCTTATTCTATAGGAGACGTTGATTTTTGCTCAAATTAGGACAATCGGGGACTTTTTATATTCTGAGTAAAATAACTCTAGCAGTTATGTTCTGAAAAACTTTTAGTGATTTTTGGTAATTCTTATGATGCCAATGAAGTTTATTCTATAGCGGACGTTAATATTTGCTAAAATTAGGACAATCGGGGACTTTTTATATTCTGAGTAAATTAACTCTAGCAGTTTTGTTAGGAAAAACTTTTAGTGATTTTTGCTAATTATTTTGATGCCAATGAAGTTTATTCTATAGCGGACGTTAATATTTGCTAAAATTAGGACAATCGGGGACTTTTTATATTCTGAGTAAATTAACTCTAGCAGTTTTGTTCGGAAAAACTTTTAGTGATTTTTGCTAATTCTTTTGATGCCAATGAAGTTTATTCTATAGCGGACGTTAATATTTGCTAAAATTAGGACAATCGGAGACTTTTTATATTCTGAGTAAAATAACTCTAGCAGTTTTGTTCGGAAAAACTTTTAGTGATTTTTGGTAATTCTTTTGATGCCAATGAAGTTTATTCTATAGCGGACGTTAATATTTGCTAAAATGAGGACAATCGGGGACTTTTTATATTCTGAGTAATATAACTCTAGCAGTTTTGTTGGGAAAAACTTTTAGTGATTTTTGCTAATTATTTTGATGCCAATGAAGTTTATTCTATAGCGGACGTTGATATTTGCTAAAATTAGGACAATCGGGGACTTTTTATATTCTGAGTAATATAACTCTAGCAGTTTTGTTCGGAAAAACTTTTAGTGATTTTTGCTAATTCTTTTGATGCCAATGAAGTTTATTCTATAGCGGACGTTAATATTTGCTAAAATTAGGACAATCGGGGACTTTTTATATTCTGAGTAATATAACTCTAGCAGTTTTGTTCTGAAAAACTTTTTGTGATTTTTGGTAATTCTTTTGATGCCAATGAAGTTTATTCTATAGCGGACGTTAATATTTGCTAAAATTAGGACAATCGGGGACTTTTTATATTCTGAGTAAAATAACTCTAGCAGTTTTGTTCGGAAAAACTTTTAGTGATTTTTGGTAATTCTTTTGATGCCAATGAAGTTTATTCTATAGCGGACGTTAATATTTGCTAAAATTAGGACAATCGGGGACTTTTTATATTCTGAGTAATATAACTCTAGCAGTTTTGTTCTGAAAAACTTTTTGTGATTTTTGGTAATTCTTTTGATGCCAATGAAGTTTATTCTATAGCGGACGTTAATATTTGCTAAAATTAGGACAATCGGGGACTTTTTATATTCTGAGTAAATTAACTCTAGCAGTTTTGTTAGGATAAACTTTTAGTGATTTTTGCTAATTATTTTGATGCCAATGAAGTTTATTCTATAGCGGACGTTAATATTTGCTAAAATTAGGACAATCGGGGACTTTTTATATTCTGAGTAAATTAACTCTAGCAGTTTTGTTCGGAAAAACTTTTAGTGATTTTTGCTAATTCTTTTGATGCCAATGAAGCTTATTCTATAGGAGACGTTGATTTTTGCTAAAATTAGGACAATCGGGGACTTTTTATATTCTGAGTAAAATAACTCTAGCAGTTATGTTCTGAAAAACTTTTAGTGATTTTTGGTAATTCTTTTGATGCCAATGAAGTTTATTCTATAGCGGACGTTAATATTTGCTAAAATTAGGACAATCGGGGACTTTTTATATTCTGAGTAAATTAACTCTAGCAGTTTTGTTCGGAAAAAACTTTTAGTGATTTTTGCTAATTCTTTTGATGCCAATGAAGTTTATTCTACAGCGGACGTTAATATTTGCTAAAATTAGGACAATCGGGGACTTTTTATATTCTGAGTAAATAACTCTAGCAGTTTTGTTAGGAAAAACTTTTAGTGATTTTTGCTAATTATTTTGATGCCAATGAAGTTTATTCTATAGCGGACGTTAATATTTGCTAAAATTAGGACAATCGGGGACTTTTTATATTCTGAGTAAATTAACTCTAGCAGTTTTGTTCGGAAAAACTTTTAGTGATTTTTGCTAATTCTTTTGATGCCAATGAAGCTTATTCTATAGGAGACGTTGATTTTTGCTCAAATTAGGACAATCGGGGACTTTTTATATTCTGAGTAAAATAACTCTAGCAGTTATGTTCTGAAAAACTTTTAGTGATTTTCGGTAATTCTTATGATGCCAATGAAGTTTATTCTATAGCGGACGTTAATATTTGCAAAAATTAGGACAATCGGGGACTTTTTATATTCTGAGTAAATTAACTCTAGCAGTTTTGTTCGGAAAAACTTTTAGTGATTTTTGCTAATTCTTTTGATGCCAATGAAGCTTATTCTATAGGAGACGTTGATTTTTGCTAAAATTAGGACAATCGGGGACTTTTTATATTCTGAGTAAAATAACTCTAGCAGTTATGTTCTGAAAAACTTTTAGTGATTTTTGGTAATTCTTTTGATGCCAATGAAGTTTATTCTATAGCGGACGTTAATATTTGCTAAAATTAGGACAATCGGGGACTTTTTATATTCTGAGTAAAATAACTCTAGCAGTTTTGTTCGGAAAAACTTTTAGTGATTTTTGCTAATTCTTTTGATGCCAATGAAGTTTATTCTATAGCGGACGTTAATATTTGCTAAAATTAGGACAATCGGGGACTTTTTATATTCTGAGTAAAATAACTCTAGCAGTTTTGTTCGGAAAAACTTTAAGTGATTTTTGCTAATTATTTTGATGCCAATGAAGTTTATTCTATAGCGGACGTTAATATTTGCTAAAATTAGGACAATCGGGGACTTTTTATATTCTGAGTAAAATAACTCTAGCAGTTTTGTTCGGAAAAACTTTAAGTGATTTTTGCTAATTCTTTTGATGCCAATGAAGTTTATTCTATAGCGGACGTTAATATTTGCTAAAATTAGGACAACCGGAGACTTTTTATATTCTGAGTAAAATAACTCTAGCAGTTTTGTTCGGAAAAACTTTTAGTGATTTTTGCTAATTCTTTTGATGCCAATGAAGTTTATTCTATAGCGGACGTTAATATTTGCTAAAATTAGGACAATCGGGGACTTTTTATATTCTGAGTAAATTAACTCTAGCAGTTTTGTTAGGAAAAACTTTTAGTGATTTTTGCTAATTATTTTGATGCCAATGAAGTTTATTCTATAGCGGACGTTAATATTTGCTAAAATTAGGACAATCGGGGACTTTTTATATTCTGAGTAAATTAACTCTAGCAGTTTTGTTCGGAAAAACTTTTAGTGATTTTTGCTAATTCTTTTGATGCCAATGAAGCTTATTCTATAGGAGACGTTGATTTTTGCTAAAATTAGTACAATCGGGGACTTTTTATATTCTGAGTAAAATAACTCTAGCAGTTATGTTCTGAAAAACTTTTAGTGATTTTTGGTAATTCTTTTGATGCCAATGAAGTTTATTCTATAGCGGACGTTAATATTTGCTAAAATTAGGACAATCGGGGACTTTTTATATTCTGAGTAAAATAACTCTAGCAGTTATGTTCTGAAAGACTTTTAGTGATTTTTGCTAATTCTTTTGATGCCAATGAAGTTTATTCTATAGCGGACGTTAATATTTGCTAAAATTAGGACAATCGGGGACTTTTTATATTCTGAGTAAATTAACTCTAGCAGTTTTGTTCGGAAAAACTTTTAGTGATTTTTGCTAATTCTTTTGATGCCAATGAAGCTTATTCTATAGGAGACGTTGATTTTTGCTCAAATTAGGACAATCGGGGACTTTTTATATTCTGAGTAAAATAACTCTAGCAGTTATGTTCTGAAAAACTTTTAGTGATTTTTGCTAATTCTTTTGATGCCAATGAAGTTTATTCTATAGCGGACGTTAATATTTGCTAAAATTAGGACTATCGGGGACTTTTTATATTCTGAGTAAAATAACTCTAGCAGTTTTGTTCGGAAAAACTTTAAGTGATTTTTGCTAATTCTTTTGATGCCAATGAAGTTTATTCTATAGCGGACGTTAATATTTGCTAAAATTAGGACAATCGGAGACTTTTTATATTCTGAGTAAAATAACTCTAGCAGTTTTGTTCGGAAAAACTTTTAGTGATTTTTGCTAATTCTTTTGATGCCAATGAAGTTTATTCTATAGCGGACGTTAATATTTGCAAAAATTAGGACAATCGGGGACTTTTTATATTCTGAGTAATATAACTCTAGCAGTTTTGTTGGGAAAAACTTTTAGTGATTTTTGCTAATTATTTTGATGCCAATGAAGTTTATTCTATAGCGGACGTTAATATTTGCTAAAATTAGGACAATCGGGGACTTTTTATATTCTGAGTAATATAACTCTAGCAGTTTTGTTCGGAAAAACTTTTAGTGATTTTTGCTAATTCTTTTGATGCCAATGAAGTTAATTCTATAGCGGACGTTAATATTTGCTAAAATTAGGACAATCGGGGACTTTTTATATTCTGAGTAAATTAACTCTAGCAGTTTTGTTCGGAAAAACTTTTAGTGATTTTTGGTAATTCTTTTGATGCCAATGAAGTTTATTCTATAGCGGACGTTAATATTTGCTAAAATTAGGACAATCGGGGACTTTTTATATTCTGAGTAAAATAACTCTAGCAGTTTTGTTCGGAAAAACTTTTAGTGATTTTTGGTAATTCTTTTGATGCCAATGAAGTTTATTCTATAGCGGACGTTAATATTTGCTAAAATTAGGACAATCGGGGACTTTTTATATTCTGAGTAATATAACTCTAGCAGTTTTGTTCTGAAAAACTTTTTGTGATTTTTGGTAATTCTTTTGATGCCAATGAAGTTTATTCTATAGCGGACGTTAATATTTGCTAAAATTAGGACAATCGGGGACTTTTTATATTCTGAGTAAAATAACTCTAGCAGTTTTGTTCGGAAAAACTTTTAGTGATTTTTGGTAATTCTTTTGATGCCAATGAAGTTTATTCTATAGCGGACGTTAATATTTGCTAAAATTAGGACAATCGGGGACTTTTTATATTCTGAGTAATATAACTCTAGCAGTTTTGTTCTGAAAAACTTTTAGTGATTTTTGGTAATTCTTTTGATGCCAATGAAGTTTATTCTATAGCGGACGTTAATATTTGCTAAAATTAGGACAATCGGGGACTTTTTATATTCTGAGTAAATTAACTCTAGCAGTTTTGTTAGGAAAAACTTTTAGTGATTTTTGCTAATTATTTTGATGCCAATGAAGTTTATTCTATAGCGGACGTTAATATTTGCTAAAATTAGGACAATCGGGGACTTTTTATATTCTGAGTAAATTAACTCTAGCAGTTTTGTTCGGAAAAACTTTTAGTGATTTTTGCTAATTCTTTTGATGCCAATGAAGCTTATTCTATAGGAGACGTTGATTTTTGCTAAAATTAGTACAATCGGGGACTTTTTATATTCTGAGTAAAATAACTCTAGCAGTTATGTTCTGAAAAACTTTTAGTGATTTTTGGTAATTCTTTTGATGCCAATGAAGTTTATTCTATAGCGGACGTTAATATTTGCTAAAATTAGGACAATCGGGGACTTTTTATATTCTGAGTAAATTAACTCTAGCAGTTTTGTTCGGAAAAAACTTTTAGTGATTTTTGCTAATTCTTTTGATGCCAATGAAGTTTATTCTACAGCGGACGTTAATATTTGCTAAAATTAGGACAATCGGGGACTTTTTATATTCTGAGTAAATAACTCTAGCAGTTTTGTTAGGAAAAACTTTTAGTGATTTTTGCTAATTCTTTTGATGCTATGAAGTTTATTCTACAGCGGACGTTAATATTTGCTAAAATTAGGACAATCGGAGACTTTTTATATTCTGAGTAAAATAACTCTAGCAGTTATGTTCTGAAAAACTTTTAGTGATTTTTGCTAATTCTTTTGATGCCAATGAAGTTTATTCTTTAGCGGACGTTAATATTTGCTAAAATTAGGACAATCGGGGACTTTTTATATTCTGAGTAAAATAACTCTAGCAGTTATGTTCTGAAAGACTTTTAGTGATTTTTGCTAATTCTTTTGATGCCAATGAAGTTTATTCTATAGCGGACGTTAATATTTGCTAAAATTAGGACAATCGGGGACTTTTTATATTCTGAGTAAATTAACTCTAGCAGTTTTGTTCGGAAAAACTTTTAGTGATTTTTGCTAATTCTTTTGATGCCAATGAAGCTTATTCTATAGGAGACGTTGATTTTTGCTCAAATTAGGACAATCGGGGACTTTTTATATTCTGAGTAAAATAACTCTAGCAGTTATGTTCTGAAAAACTTTTAGTGATTTTTGGTAATTCTTATGATGCCAATGAAGTTTATTCTATAGCGGACGTTAATATTTGCTAAAATTAGGACAATCGGGGACTTTTTATATTCTGAGTAAATTAACTCTAGCAGTTTTGTTAGGAAAAACTTTTAGTGATTTTTGCTAATTATTTTGATGCCAATGAAGTTTATTCTATAGCGGACGTTAATATTTGCTAAAATTAGGACAATCGGGGACTTTTTATATTCTGAGTAAATTAACTCTAGCAGTTTTGTTCGGAAAAACTTTTAGTGATTTTTGCTAATTCTTTTGATGCCAATGAAGCTTATTCTATAGGAGACGTTGATTTTTGCTAAAATTAGGACAATCGGGGACTTTTTATATTCTGAGTAATATAACTCTAGCAGTTTTGTTCGGAAAAACTTTTAGTGATTTTTGGTAATTCTTTTGATGCCAATGAAGTTTATTCTATAGCGGACGTTAATATTTGCTAAAATTAGGACAATCGGAGACTTTTTATATTCTGAGTAAAATAACTCTAGCAGTTATGTTCTGAAAAACTTTTAGTGATTTTTGCTAATTATTTTGATGCCAATGAAGTTTATTCTATAGCGGACGTTAATATTTGCTAAAATTAGGACAATCGGGGACTTTTTATATTCTGAGTAAATTAACTCTAGCAGTTTTGTTCGGAAAAACTTTTAGTGATTTTTGGTAATTCTTTTGATGCCAATGAAGCTTATTCTATAGGAGACGTTGATTTTTGCTAAAATTAGGACAATCGGGGACTTTTTATATTCTGAGTAAAATAACTCTAGCAGTTATGTTCTGAAAAACTTTTAGTGATTTTTGGTAATTCTTTTGATGCCAATGAAGTTTATTCTATAGCGGACGTTAATATTTGCTAAAATTAGGACAATCGGGGACTTTTTATATTCTGAGTAAATTAACTCTAGCAGTTTTGTTCGGAAAAAACTTTTAGTGATTTTTGCTAATTCTTTTGATGCCAATGAAGTTTATTCTACAGCGGACGTTAATATTTGCTAAAATTAGGACAATCGGGGACTTTTTATATTCTGAGTAAATAACTCTAGCAGTTTTGTTAGGAAAAACTTTTAGTGATTTTTGCTAATTCTTTTGATGCCAATGAAGTTTATTCTACAGCGGACGTTAATATTTGCTAAAATTAGGACAATCGGAGACTTTTTATATTCTGAGTAAAATAACTCTAGCAGTTATGTTCTGAAAAACTTTTAGTGATTTTTGCTAATTCTTTTGATGCCAATGAAGTTTATTCTTTAGCGGACGTTAATATTTGCTAAAATTAGGACAATCGGGGACTTTTTATATTCTGAGTAAATTAACTCTAGCAGTTTTGTTCGGAAAAACTTTTAGTGATTTTTGCTAATTCTTTTGATGCCAATGAAGCTTATTCTATAGGAGACGTTGATTTTTGCTAAAATTAGGACAATCGGGGACTTTTTATATTCTGAGTAAAATAACTCTAGCAGTTATGTTCTGAAAAACTTTTAGTGATTTTTGGTAATTCTTATGATGCCAATGAAGTTTATTCTATAGCGGACGTTAATATTTGCTAAAATTAGGACAATCGGGGACTTTTTATATTCTGAGTAAATTAACTCTAGCAGTTTTGTTAGGAAAAACTTTTAGTGATTTTTGCTAATTATTTTGATGCCAATGAAGTTTATTCTATAGCGGACGTTAATATTTGCTAAAATTAGGACAATCGGAGACTTTTTATATTCTGAGTATACTCTAGCAGTTATGTTCTGAAAAACTTTTAGTGATTTTTGCTAATTCTTTTGATGCCAATGAAGTTTATTCTTTAGCGGACGTTAATATTTGCTAAAATTAGGACAATCGGGGACTTTTTATATTCTGAGTAAATTAACTCTAGCAGTTTTGTTCGGAAAAACTTTTAGTGATTTTTGCTAATTCTTTTGATGCCAATGAAGCTTATTCTATAGGAGACGTTGATTTTTGCTCAAATTAGGACAATCGGGGACTTTTTATATTCTGAGTAAAATAACTCTAGCAGTTATGTTCTGAAAAACTTTTAGTGATTTTTGGTAATTCTTATGATGCCAATGAAGTTTATTCTATAGCGGACGTTAATATTTGCTAAAATTAGGACAATCGGGGACTTTTTATATTCTGAGTAAATTAACTCTAGCAGTTTTGTTAGGAAAAACTTTTAGTGATTTTTGCTAATTATTTTGATGCCAATGAAGTTTATTCTATAGCGGACGTTAATATTTGCTAAAATTAGGACAATCGGGGACTTTTTATATTCTGAGTAAAATAACTCTAGCAGTTTTGTTCGGAAAAACTTTTAGTGATTTTTGCTAATTCTTTTGATGCCAATGAAGTTTATTCTATAGCGGACGTTAATATTTGCTAAAATTAGGACAATCGGAGACTTTTTATATTCTGAGTAAAATAACTCTAGCAGTTTTGTTCGGAAAAACTTTTAGTGATTTTTGGTAATTCTTTTGATGCCAATGAAGTTTATTCTATAGCGGACGTTAATATTTGCTAAAATTAGGACAATCGGGGACTTTTTATATTCTGAGTAATATAACTCTAGCAGTTTTGTTGGGAAAAACTTTTAGTGATTTTTGCTAATTATTTTGATGCCAATGAAGTTTATTCTATAGCGGACGTTGATATTTGCTAAAATTAGGACAATCGGGGACTTTTTATATTCTGAGTAATATAACTCTAGCAGTTTTGTTCGGAAAAACTTTTAGTGATTTTTGCTAATTCTTTTGATGCCAATGAAGCTTATTCTATAGGAGACGTTGATTTTTGCTAAAATTAGGACAATCGGGGACTTTTTATATTCTGAGTAAAATAACTCTAGCAGTTATGTTCTGAAAAACTTTTAGTGATTTTTTGGTAATTCTTTTGATTGCCAATTGAAGTTTATTCTATAGCGGACGTTAATATTTGCTAAAATTAGGACAATCGGGGACTTTTTAATTCTGAGTAAAATAACTCTAGCAGTTTTGTTCGGAAAAACTTTAGTAATTTTTGCTAATTCTTTTGATGCCAATGAAGTTTATTCTATAGCGGACGTTAATATTTGCTAAAATTAGGACAATCGGGGACTTTTTATATTCTGAGTAAAATAACTCTAGCAGTTTTGTTCGGAAAAACTTTAAGTGATTTTTGCTAATTATTTTGATGCCAATGAAGTTTATTCTATAGCGGACGTTAATATTTGCTAAAATTAGGACAATCGGGGACTTTTTATATTCTGAGTAAAATAACTCTAGCAGTTTTGTTCGGAAAAACTTTAAGTGATTTTTGCTAATTCTTTTGATGCCAATGAAGTTTATTCTATAGCGGACGTTAATATTTGCTAAAATTAGGACAATCGGAGACTTTTTATATTCTGAGTAAAATAACTCTAGCAGTTTTGTTCGGAAAAACTTTTAGTGATTTTTGCTAATTCTTTTGATGCCAATGAAGTTTATTCTATAGCGGACGTTAATATTTGCTAAAATTAGGACAATCGGGGACTTTTTATATTCTGAGTAAATTAACTCTAGCAGTTTTGTTAGGAAAAACTTTTAGTGATTTTTGCTAATTATTTTGATGCCAATGAAGTTTATTCTATAGCGGACGTTAATATTTGCTAAAATTAGGACAATCGGGGACTTTTTATATTCTGAGTAAATTAACTCTAGCAGTTTTGTTCGGAAAAACTTTTAGTGATTTTTGCTAATTCTTTTGATGCCAATGAAGCTTATTCTATAGGAGACGTTGATTTTTGCTAAAATTAGTACAATCGGGGACTTTTTATATTCTGAGTAAAATAACTCTAGCAGTTATGTTCTGAAAAACTTTTAGTGATTTTTGGTAATTCTTTTGATGCCAATGAAGTTTATTCTATAGCGGACGTTAATATTTGCTAAAATTAGGACAATCGGGGACTTTTTATATTCTGAGTAAATTAACTCTAGCAGTTTTGTTCGGAAAAAACTTTTAGTGATTTTTGCTAATTCTTTTGATGCCAATGAAGTTTATTCTATAGCGGACGTTAATATTTGCTAAAATTAGGACAATCGGGGACTTTTTATATTCTGAGTAAATAACTCTAGCAGTTTTGTTAGGAAAAACTTTTAGTGATTTTTGCTAATTCTTTTGATGCTATGAAGTTTATTCTACAGCGGACGTTAATATTTGCTAAAATTAGGACAATCGGAGACTTTTTATATTCTGAGTAAAATAACTCTAGCAGTTATGTTCTGAAAAACTTTTAGTGATTTTTGCTAATTCTTTTGATGCCAATGAAGTTTATTCTATAGCGGACGTTAATATTTGCTAAAATTAGGACAATCGGGGACTTTTTATATTCTGAGTAAAATAACTCTAGCAGTTATGTTCTGAAAGACTTTTAGTGATTTTTGCTAATTCTTTTGATGCCAATGAAGTTTATTCTATAGCGGACGTTAATATTTGCTAAAATTAGGACAATCGGGGACTTTTTATATTCTGAGTAAATTAACTCTAGCAGTTTTGTTCGGAAAAACTTTTAGTGATTTTTGCTAATTCTTTTGATGCCAATGAAGCTTATTCTATAGGAGACGTTGATTTTTGCTCAAATTAGGACAATCGGGGACTTTTTATATTCTGAGTAAAATAACTCTAGCAGTTATGTTCTGAAAAACTTTTAGTGATTTTTGGTAATTCTTATGATGCCAATGAAGTTTATTCTATAGCGGACGTTAATATTTGCTAAAATTAGGACAATCGGGGACTTTTTATATTCTGAGTAAATTAACTCTAGCAGTTTTGTTAGGAAAAACTTTTAGTGATTTTTGCTAATTATTTTGATGCCAATGAAGTTTATTCTATAGCGGACGTTAATATTTGCTAAAATTAGGACAATCGGGGACTTTTTATATTCTGAGTAAATTAACTCTAGCAGTTTTGTTCGGAAAAACTTTTAGTGATTTTTGCTAATTCTTTTGATGCCAATGAAGCTTATTCTATAGGAGACGTTGATTTTTGCTAAAATTAGGACAATCGGGGACTTTTTATATTCTGAGTAATATAACTCTAGCAGTTTTGTTCGGAAAAAACTTTTAGTGATTTTTTGGTAATTCTTTTGATGCCAATGAAGTTTATTCTATAGCGGACGTTAATATTTGCTAAAATTAGGACAATCGGGGACTTTTTATATTCTGAGTAAAATAACTCTAGCAGTTATGTTCTGAAAAACTTTTAGTGATTTTTGCTAATTATTTTGATGCCAATGAAGTTTATTCTATAGCGGACGTTAATATTTGCTAAAATTAGGACAATCGGGGACTTTTTATATTCTGAGTAAATTAACTCTAGCAGTTTTGTTCGGAAAAAACTTTTAGTGATTTTTGCTAATTCTTTTGATGCCAATGAAGCTTATTCTATAGGAGACGTTTGATTTTTGCTAAAATTAGGACAATCGGGGGACTTTTTATATTCTGAGTAAAATAACTCTAGCAGTTATGTTCTGAAAAACTTTTAGTGATTTTTGGTAATTCTTTTGATGCCAATGAAGTTTATACTATAGCGGACGTTAATATTTGCTAAAAATTAGGACAATCGGGGGGACCTTTTTATATTCTGAGTAAATTAACTCTAGCAGTTTTGTTCGGAAAAAACTTTTAGTGATTTTTGCTAATTCTTTTGATGCCAATGAAGTTTATTCTACAGCGGACGTTAATATTTGCTAAAATTAGGACAATCGGGGACTTTTTATATTCTGAGGTAAATAACTCTAGCAGTTTTGTTAGGAAAAACTTTTAGTGATTTTTGCTAATTCTTTTGATGCCAATGAAGTTTATTCTACAGCGGACGTTAATATTTGCTAAAATTAGGACAATCGGAGACTTTTTATATTCTGAGTAAAAATAACTCTAGCAGTTATGTTCTGAAAAACTTTTAGTGATTTTTGCTAATTCTTTTGATGCCAATGAAGTTTATTCTATAGCGGACGTTAATATTTGCTAAAATTAGGACAATCGGGGACTTTTTATATTCTGAGTAAATTAACTCTAGCAGTTTTGTTCGGAAAAACTTTTAGTGATTTTTGCTAATTCTTTTGATGCCAATGAAGCTTATTCTATAGGAGACGTTGATTTTTGCTCAAATTAGGACAATCGGGGGACTTTTTATATTCTGAGTAAAATAACTCTAGCAGTTATGTTCTGGAAAAACTTTTAGTGATTTTTGGTAATTCTTATGATGCCAATGAAGTTTATTCTATAGCGGGACGTTAATATTTGCTAAAATTAGGACAATCGGGGACTTTTTATATTCTGAGTAAATTAACTCTAGCAGTTTTGTTAGGAAAAACTTTTAGTGATTTTTTGCTAATTATTTTGATGCCAATGAAGTTTATTCTATAGCGGACGTTAATATTTGCTAAAATTAGGACAATCGGGGGA